>JALGQZ010000004.1:9574450-11974450 GCA_023105745.1 Austropuccinia psidii | reverse complement strand
TTGTACATATGTATGATTTGCTTAAAATCTGTATGTAGCTTGTTTTCCCCATAAATTTTGTTCTAGATGAAATATGGGGAAATGTATGGCACCATGAGATAGCCCTGATTGTTCTCTTTCCAAAAAGACCCAACCTTAGGTATCTCATACTAAAACTGTAGAGGCTAGATGAGAGGTGAATGTTTTGTTCACCCTTATTTGACCTTATTTTGGCCATAACTCCTGTAGTTCTGGTGCTAGCTCCATTTGACTAGTACCATTGGATAGCCCTGACTTAGAGCTTCAATTGTAATACCCATTTTATGGGGTTAAGCCTCTTCCTCTTCATTTCAGATTAGAGGTGTCAAATAAGGTTTATGCTCAGAAACAACTTTGAGCAGGAATAACTTTTTTATTCCTTGTCCTATGATGGTGGGACTTGTGTATTTGGAAAGTGGTAGGTTTCCTTCCTATTTTGATACATTTTGAGCTGATTTGTTTTGGCTCCATGTTTTGGTGGTATCTTGGCTTTACCATTGGTTTATGGTATTTGGCTGGAATGCTTGTGCTCTGGTTTTGAGTCACAGGCTGACAAGAAATCCTTATTCTTAATTATTTATCATTTATGAGAATAAATTTGTAATTTAAAATTATTCCATATTATTATTCATGGATTTAACTCATGAAAAAAATCTTTGGTTTTATTTAAGAGCCTGAATCATGTATAAAATGAGCTAATCTTCAAAAACACATCAATCCTACAATCCCATACAAACTAAGTTCTAGAGGAAAGGCCCATTGTTAATTAAAAAAAGTTATGACTCCAAAATCTTGACTGGCGGTGATACTTGAAGTAATGTTTTTATGGTTAAATATTAAAGACTGAATCTTCAAAACTCACATAAAATAAAGTCTTGGATAAGATTAATAATACGATTGATGATGCTGATGAAGAAATCTTCATTTTGAAATGGAAAAGGACTTACATCAGTGAATCTATTATATACTAGCCCTAAATAGTCTTTACCCATGTAAAATGATTTCTTTAGATAATTATAATAATCTCATCTTAGAAAAGATGATTAAATCATGCATCCAAATGAAGTAATTCATTTGTAATCAGTTTAATTTTTTTGTGAAAAAATATGTGAGCTCTCTTGAATGAGTGAGGGGAGCCTTATGATCCTGGATTTCTAAAGATTCATAAGTATCAGAAGCTGACTCATCATATCATTGATATAATACTCTACATCAGAAACTCAATCATTCTGAAGAACTTTGAATTCTTGAGAAATTACAGAAAGGATTAATATTGATGAATATAGCTTTTAAAAGTATAATTTTAACAATTAAAATTGTACTGATTATATTCAATATCCTTGTGATTCCTTGAATACAAAAATTATATTTCAAAAAGCCTTGTTAAAATTATTTTAAGTGTCTTATTTGAGTATAAGTGAGAACCTTCCTTAATTATTCAAGTATTTATCAAATATTTTTGGTTAAATTGAAGCATTGATTATAATTTAAATTGTAAAATATAGCTGTAACCATAATTAAAATACTATCATATTATTTTAAAAAGGAGATACATTGTTTCCTAGTCCTTGGGATTTATTCTAGATCAAAATTGATTCTTAATTTCAAATCAAAAGTACTATATAGAAATAAAACCGAATAAACAAGAGATTAATAATACTCTATTCTTTGTTTATAATAAGCTATATGATATTCCCAATAGGCAGATTCATACAGATCTTTATTAATATTAATATTACAAATAGTTCTCCAGAGAATTCTGACGAAAGGCTACACTAAATACAAAAATAGCCATAAACACTTATGTGAAATCAGTAATGGAGATTCAGACGTACTTTACATATACCCAAAGATTTAAGTTAAAAATTGCTATATGTATTAAAAATAGAGTTTTGTCATTATAATATGTACATGATACGTACAGAATATAATTCAGTGAAGTTCAATTAGAATGATTAACTTATTTATGCATGGGAAGCTTACTAATACCTTAATTTATGTAAAAATAGAGACACCCAAAAGGTAAGGTTTATAAAATGAAAAAATATACTTGTTATACATCAAATTGCAAGAATAATCAGCTTATGCTAAATGAAAATTTGATTAAATTTATGCATGAAAACTTAAGCAAGATATATTTTACACAGACAAACACAGCAGAATAAACTTAAATTAAAAATATCACAAAAAAAATGATGCAATAGATCAGTAATATCAAGCCATACTATAGCTTATCCACCAAAAGTAACTTCTTCAAATCAGTTAAAGCTTACTAGTGCAGTGAAGGAACCCAGTCATCTGACTTTTTCTATGAAAATATATACCAAAAAACACCTTCAACTTAATTTTGACTAAAAATATGCTCTGATATCATTGATGATATTATACTGTATACAAATTAACCACCAGAAAAAAACATCTGAAAGACAAATACAATTTTTTTCATTTGGGCATATTGTGGTTATTTTTCATAATTTGAAGAGAAGACCACCATCTATGTTATCCCTTTCTACCTTGAAATTAGTTATATACCAAGAAGGAAAATAATAATGAATCTCTCACTATCAGGTTAATATACTTATCAAGGAAAGATGAGCGTATACTCTTAGTACTTGAAATGGAAATTAGTTCAAGGGAGAACTTCCAATATTATAAATAAAGTAAAATTTATAATTATGAGTCTTAGAATACAAAGAAGATTATGATTTTCTCAGTGGAATAAGGCAATCAACCATGATGATCATTAGAAATAAGAAACATTAGAAGATACATAAAGTTAGCTATCAGGAGATCTCATTTATTATTATTATGATTATGGATTATGGATATAATTAGTAATTATATAAAATCATATCTCACTATCATTATTTACAGGTAGTATTCTCAATTTTTTCTGTATGATCTATCACTATTTTCATGGACAATAGTCCCCTTATCATATGATTACTGGTACTTGATATTATAAATCTTAATAAGTCTGAAAAAAATTTATATCTTAATGAATAAAAGTAAAATATCATCAAATAAAAGCTTTAAATTTAACCAAACTAATTTCAATCACCACTCTATATTATTAAATTCAATAACATTTCATTTACCTTATTTGAATTCTTTATTATTCTATATTCCCTTTCAATAAATAAAATGAAATAGCTTTTTTAAATCCCAATTTGAGGAAGAAAAGTTACAAATGATCTTCGGAATTTCTTCATTCACTTCATGTTATTTATTATTGATAAGGTTTGATGGAAACTTCTACAATGTATAATTTAGGGGTCAAGAAAGAATATTTTTTATATTTAAATTTGTCAGATCCTTAGGGTAAGTGTTAATTAAAATCAGAGGGGAATATAATACATCTTAGAACCATTTGTTGACGTATCATTTAAATATTTTGACGCTGATTACCTGTGTTTTTACCCTGAAGGTCTGCCTTATCCAGTTCCACCATGGAAGGAGCTAAAAAAGAAACTAATAGGACTTCTTATTCAAGGAATATCTGTTATTATAATGGTTAATTATTATATTTGGTAAAGGCCAAGTAAATATTCATTTCAAGTTCAAAACAGAATTGTGTTTGAAATTGACAGCTCTTGCAGCTATATGATTAGTAATAAAAAGGATGAATGTGTATACAGATTTGACTACAATGAGGATGAAGAATTTGAATTCCTAAATATTAGAGAATCTCATAAATATTTCATGAATTATGATAGGGTATACAGGATCAAAATAATATGCAGTCAACTTATTCAAAAGGGGAGGTCAGGAATTTGATGTAGCTAGTGTCAAATAACATCATGATAATTGAGTTTTTCATGTTATTTAAGATATTTTTGAATAACGATGAGGGTTTAATACAAGTAATTACAAGTATCTAGAATCAATACACCTTTGCTATAATTTTCAATCGTAGAAAGATAATTGAGAACATTCTTTTTTGGTAATAGTTTGCAGTATTGCTTTTCCAGTAAATTAATGTCTAATTTTTAATTTTGATGAGTTCCACCCTCTTTGGTATTTTTATTTGATATTTTATCAATTTAAGTTAGCAATTTTTCAATTTAACTCCTTATATCTGCTTATACAGTCATAATCTCGTCTTTTTTGGGTTATTGTGGTGATTTTCATGGAGACATTCCTTTGTTTTAAAGAAAGGAAAAATTTAAAAACAAAGAGGATTACATAATTAATTCTCTACTCCAAGAAAGGATCAATTTGAAACTGAAACTCTGTAATTCCTGAGAGAATTTCCTGGTTGTATAGGTTTGACCAAGAAAATTTGCATAAAAATAAACATATGGCCACTGGAATCCACTTAATTTCTCAGGAACCTAGGTAGGATGTTGAGCCATGAGTTTGTCACAAAAATAATCATTGCCCATATCAAAATTCTTGTTTCTACATTATAAATTTGATCAAGGTTAGTGTTTTGGTCTAAAAGCTATAGTAGTGAAGTATATACTAGTGCTTTTTGTATTTCAGTTGATTTTTTTAAGAATTGATACAGATATTTGGATTAAATTATTGGCAAATACTCTCCAAGAGTCTTATTTGAATTTTCCTCAATATGTGTAGTTTCTTATATTATGAATATCAGAATATTTATTGAGGAAGAACTTTTTCAAACAATCCTGTGCTTGAAGAAGCCCTGTGTTGACTAAATTAAGGATAGATTTTTTTAACTCTGTTTTTTTAGATCTCTGTTAGATGAAATGATAATATTATTCTGAATTTCCAACTCTTGAAGAAGGGAATTATAAACAATACTGTGGCGTTTATAATTCATATATAAGTGTTTAAATATTATAAATAAAAAGTAAGAATTTCAATTCTTTGAGTTATGGTTATTATTAGCTTACCAGCTGAAAAATGAAAAGCTCTTATTTACTTTCGTATCACTCAGAAAAGCTGAAACTTGGATTTTTAGGAGTATATTTTAAAGATTAATTCTTGATTTACATATGATAATATATTAATATTTATTAATGACAATCCTTCGATTTAAGAATACAAAAATTAATAATTCTCACATAAAGATGATTTTGAAACACCAAAATAGAAAAAGATCAGAGAAACTTTATTATATATATCAAATAGTTTAGGAATTTGAATTTAACATACATCTTTTCAGAAATTCCACTATTATTCAAATTAATTTAAAACTTATATTTAATAAAAAACCTGAATATATTTTCTTTGAATTCATTAACAAAAATTTGAGATGCATTTCAGGATATATGGTTACTTCTAGCTTTATTTTTCTGATTCATAAGCTATTTTAGAAATTGAAAATTGAAAATTTCTGAAAAGTGAATTTTCAGTTTACTAATAATGATAGAAAAAAGCTCAAAATACAATTTAATTGTCTTTGATGTGTTTTTAATCCAAATTTTGAGGAAGTTTATAGTATTTTTACAAGAATTTCTTGGAATAAACCTACGAAAGAGTGATTTCTCTTGATAAAACCATATTTTTTACATAAAATTCCTCTTGCAGGAAAAGGTTTATGAAAAAAATTTTATTCTGATGATTGACTTCAATATTATTAAATGTATATCAAGAATATTTCACAGCTTTCAAGTTCAATTTAGGAAATTTGTTCAAATAATAAGTTGATTATTTATAGTAATTTTTTGATAACATAGAGAGAGTCTTCATTTTTCATGATGAGTTCATGTTGTATCCCAAAAACAATAAATACAACCTAGAACTATGACTGTGACACAATAAAAATAATTTTAGAAATATATAAAAGGCTCCACTTTTATATAATAACAGTGTCAATGAATCTACTGAGAACCTTATCTGCAATAATTAAATATCACTTGACTGTAAAAATTACTACAATAATTAATTAATTTAATTATGATGATATTATTGTAAAAGTACTACTGGTATAAGAAATTTTTACTATGTAAGAATGATAATTAATGATGATGAGGTCCCTTTCAAGTGAGAAAAGGCCTGATTTTATCCCTTCTGGAGACTTTGAGGGTCTTTCAAGCTCTTCACACATCTTCATAGTAAGGCTTTTAACTCTGAAGGCTGGATTGCAGTTATGTACCATTGATTCTGACATCAGCATAGCAAGAATTGTGGTTTTGGGGTCAATACAGGGTGAATAAACTCCTCAAAGGCCACATCAGCATTGTTATGATGCACCCATATTGTTTTTATGACTAATAGCAGTCATTCTAGGAATTTTTTAGCTTTACACTAACATTATTTTAACTATTAAGCCATTACTGGTTGGTACAGGTTTTGTACAGACCAGTATTTGCCAAAACAAATTCCAATCCGGATGTATCAGGTAATAATTGAGATATCAAGAATCAAAAAATAAATAAATAAATTTATTAATGAGCTCTTCAATTTGGTATGCTTCATGTTGACCCTTCTTAAAAATAGAAAAGGCTATAAGGGTTTTAAGCTTTTTGTTTTATTTTTGTACATCAGTATGTGGCTTCAAAAAGCTCTAAGCCAGATATCTTTTCCAATTGAAAAGTTATTAATATTCTAATTATAAAGGATTGTAGGGATTTTTTTTCTGAAGTTTGGTATACCTTACATTACAGCTGTATGAATATATGGTAAAGAATCAAGGTTCTCTTTATATTAGGGGGTGTCAAAGCTACCAAACCCCACATTCAAAATCCCAAGTTTTTTTTTGCCAAATTCCACATTGTCTCTCTGGAACTTGGTAAATCCCACACCGCAAGAGGTGTGGTATTTTGAGGTACAAAAAGCCAAGTTTTTTGATACCAAATCTCATTTTGGGATACTAAAATCCTGCCTTTAGCTTCAATTAAAGGAACATTTTTATGACACACACATCAGTAAGGGAATGTTAAATTTCATAGAATGTGAATACAATGGCCATTTATTAAATTCTTTGATTTCAAACTGAATTTGCTATAGATTTATCTTCATTTACAATGCCAAAGGCATTGCAAAGGCTACCTTTACTTCAGACATTAAACTCACTGCAGTTCATTGATTTTTTCAACTCTCATACTTATTATGATATCCAGGAAGATATAGCCTTATTATATACTATAAAATAACAAATATACATCAATCTTAATATGAGATATCCATAACATTTCATGTGAACAATGAATGATTTACAAACATTATTATCTGAAAGGTTCCTCCAGCTTTGCAGGACCACACATGAATCATTCAAAAAATTGGTTGCACAAATTCAAGATTATAGAAACTTTCAAGAATCATCACAAAAAAAACAATGCAATCCTGCAATACAATTGGCTGTGGCACTATAAAGGTTAGGATCAAATGGAAATGGGACCGCTTTGTGAAAGATTGGAGTTTTTTTTGAAATTAGCAATGGGGCTATTGTTTTGTACACTCAAAAAGTAATCTTGGTATTAATGAAGTTGAAGAGAAAAATGATTTTTTGGACAAAAATAGAACAATTCAAAGAGATTTCTCAAGTGATTCAGGAGGAAGGCTTCCCTGGGTGGATTGCACTTCTTGATGGGAGTCTCATACCATTCTCACAAGGGCCCCCAAAGATGGTGAAGCCTATTTTCATTTTGAAAAGAAGTAATTGTCTGAATATTAATACTTAATTAATTTCTTACCTATTGTTCAAAATTGAGTTATTTTAGGTCAGTACAACTGGTTTGCAATATAAAAAACATTTCACTGCTCTGCATGTGGGTTGTACTGCCTCACTTCATGATTATAGTGTATATCAACATATGAAAATAGCGCAAAAACCTCAATACTTTTTTGAAAAAGATCAGTACTTACTAGCCAATTAAGCATATGCAAGATCTCCTTGGGTTGTTAGAGCTTATAAGGGAGTTGTGGCAGAGAATGAAGAAAAATGTACCTTAAATTACTATCTAGCAAAATAAAGGGTCAGAATTAAGCATGAAATTGAAATTTTGAAGGGGTAGTGGTTTTCTCTAAGAGAAATGCAAAATAAAATGAGGGATAATTGTGAAATCCAATACTTTGTTAGTTGGGCCATGTTTTGTACAATTTTAAATAGTATGTTAGCACAAATTGGAGATGAATGGTTTGATTTATATGAAGATGATGATCCACCATAAGCAGAAAATCAGTACAATCACAAAAATGGAGAAGATTTTGTAAGTATGAATGAAAAAAATGGAAAGATAATTAATTGTGAATTTAATCATGGAAATTTACTTATGTGATAGATTTAAAGGGCTAAAATAGAGTGGAGATATTCTTGATAAAATGAAACTATTTAAAGTTATGAATTTTTAGCTCTTTTTTGGTCCTGAATTGTTTATGTCAAAAGACCCATTGACTTTGCAGTTAATTTTGGTAGGTGTCATTTTTAGAAATTTATCACCTACATTAAATAGTTTATGGTTGATTTGAAAAAAACATCCAAAATAAGTTTTTTTCATGATTTACAATGGCTTGAAGAGGTTTGTTTGTATGATAAACCATTATTTAGAAACCTTCCAAAACATTTCCATGAATGCAGGTTCTTTTAAAAGATTGATTCCCATTTTGAATTTGGGGAAGCTCAAGCAATGCCCAGATGAGGTGAAGACCATTGGGATGGGATGAAAAGGCTTTTTGGAGACATAAGAAAATATACCATAACTCCAGGCATTGAGATCTTTGGAATCTTGATGTGACTTATTGAAAAATCCATCTCAAGCTCCAATGGCATTGGTAAAAGATTTTAATTCTTATTTTATATTTTGAGAAGTCCAGTTGAGTTGACTGATATTCGGTAATTTTGCAGCTTCCATTAATGGTTGATTTTCATTTTCAGCTCATTTAGAAAAATGACAAATTCTAGAGTAAATTAGTTGTTCATATTGCTCAAGTTTGAACCATTGGATATTATCTGTTTCAATTTGATGGGTAGTAAAACCATTTTTTTGGGAGTAAACACCTACAATAATTCAGATTAATTAGAAAATAATGAAATGAAAAGTAAAAAATATGACAAACCTTCAGATTTCAGATAGTCCAAACCAGGATTAAAGCAAATACCTTTAAAAATTGCACCTAGGAAATGTTTATTGGTTTCAATTTATGTATGCTTTTGGGACAGGTTCATTGAGGTCATAATAAGGTCTTTTAAGATTTGAGAGTGGGAAGAAAGGTTTTCAAATGGGGTGATTTAAAAAATGAAAACAGATAAGCATGGATTCTTGATTTTATCAAGGATTAAATAAAGATGAGGTAGAGTGTTTAGTGTTGGAAGTTTCAACCATGTGGCATTGGCTGATTCCTTTTCAATTGATATGTTTGAGAGGTTTTTGCATGCTCTGTTGGAATGGAAAAGTTGAGACATTATCTGTTTTGAATCATGGATGTGTTGTTTTTGGCTTTGGGTAAGTTTTATTTTGTGATTTGTCTTGGTATTATTAGCCTCATGATGTTCTATATTTGGTTCATTCCTAACCATTACATAAAGAGGAGTAACAATAGGTTCATCATATTTCAAATAATTCTGATGATTTCCTGAATATGGTTGAATCCTAACCATGACATGATCAAAATTATTTTCAGAGTGAGAGAGAGAAAGCGTGTTTTTTCAATTTCAATGATGATGGAGGGTGAATGAAATTAAATCAAATTGCAAAATAAACCCTTATAAATGATCCACCTCTATATTAACAACTGATTGAAAGAAGTTAAAGAAATTACTCAAAATCATAAGAAAGATCCAATATCATGATGAAAAAAAGAATCATAAAAAAAACCAAGTTCATAATTATACAGAAATAAAAAATAAACAAAAAGAATCATCAGTAATTATCATGATAAAATCAAAAAAATAAAGAAATAATATTAAAATCAGCTATTATAATTAGTAAAAAGAAATAAGAAAAAACCTGAAGGTTATTTGTGATTCATGAATGAAAAAAAGCAATGAACCATTGAAAAAATAAGATAGGTATCAAAGTTGAATTTTAAAAAGCAGGGTAAAAAAAATGATATGATTAGCTATCATCATCAGAAAAACAAAACAAATCATTAAGTGAAAACAATAATCCAAAAAAAAATATCAGAGTCAGAAAGCATCATCAAGAAATTATGAAAAGAAATAACTTCATCATCTTTGATGATGGATTTTATTGAAAGAAATAAAACAAAAACATTAATGGACTATTGGAGGCCAATAATTAGCTGAAAATTAAAAAAAAACTCCAATCAATTTGAATAGTAGAAGCCCTAGAACCTCCCAGAGGCCTATTTGAGAGGGTCTGAGCTGACTGGGGGGTTGATGGTGGGAGGTTGATCTGAGTTGGATGGTTATAGGAAGATGTTTGATGGGTGGTGGGGGGTGGAGTTGGCAGAGATGGGTGTGATGATGCTGTTGATGAAGCTGTTAAATTAATTTATACAAAAAAACTGACCTATCTATTTTTTTATTGAAAATCATAAAAACCCAAAAAATTTATCAAATTTGTATTTTGAAAATCTCAAAAAAAAGAGAAAAATTAGTTTCAATGAAGGATTTGGGAGTGAAGGAGTGAAAATTATTCCTGGTTTTTTTTTCAACATAAGTATTTTTGTGGAAATAAAGCTGTTTTAATTGAAGAAAAGGGAAGTGGAAGGGGAAATTGAATTGAATTTTCAAAAACATTGAAGATGTCAGCCTGTGACTCAAAACCAGAGCACAAGCATCACAGCCAAAATACCATAAACCAATGGTATAGCCAAGACACCACCAAAACATGGAGCTGAGCCAAATCAGCTCAAAAGGTATCAAACGAAAGAGGAAACTAACCTCTTTCTGAAAACATAGGTCCCATCACCATAGGACAAGAACTAACAAAGTTATTGCTGAGCATAAACCTTAATTTTCACCTCTCATCTAAAATCTAGAAGGAGAGGCTTAAACCCATCAAATGGGAATTCAAAATGAATCTCTAAGTCAGGGCTATCCAATGGTACCAGCCAAACTGAGCTAGCACCAGTATTACTTGAGTTATGGTCAAATTCAGGCCAAATAAGGGTGAACAAAACATTCACCTCTCATCTAACTTCTATAGTTTTAGTGTGGGATACTTGAAGTGGGGTCTTTTTGAAAAGAGCACAATCAGGGATATCTGATGGTGCCCTCCACTTCCTCATATCTCACCTATAACAGAAGTTATGAGGCAAACAAGCTCAATACAGCTTTTTGCCCAAACCATGCCTATGTACAAAATCCTTGTACATGGGATAACTTTGTCATATTTAATGATAACCATACCTAATTGGGTATCATTGTGTAGAGCTCCTAAAGGGCTATCCAATGAGCCAACTTTGAGCATGATATCTCAAAACCTGACAGACTTATGGCCATTTGAAGGTTATAATCCCACAATATGACCAATACAACTGTATTATGACAGGATACAGTTGTACTCTGATTATGAGGTGTCAAATAGACAAAGAAGCATGATAATACTGGGGTGCCATACAGTTTCTGTACAGCATTCTATGCATCATACACGTCAGAATCAGGCTGTGAGGTCCCCAGATGAAAATTTTCACCCTGTATTGGTGAAAACTGCCCAGATGTGGTTTCAAAACCACATCTGAGCCCAATAAAGGGCATACAGGCTGTTTGCAAACCACAATTCAGTATTAGAGAGTGAAAAATATTCACTTCCTCTACGTGGAAAGGCCTAGCACCCTTTCCACCCCATTTCAGGATAAAAAGGAGGCTTTTCACAGCCAGAATTGTCTCCTCATCCTGCTCTTGAATACCCTACGTAGTAAACTGTCAAAAACCGACTTACTCTTGGGTAATAAACAGGTGTACTCTTAATTTAAAGTATTGTAGTATTTATTATTGTAACCCAACAGGTAAAGCTGCACCCAGGGCTTTCAACAGGGCTCACCACCACTATAATCCTTATAGTAAAGCCCCTTTATTATTAAATTAATCCATCTTTAACCCTTATAAAAGAATTTTTAAATATTTTCCACATGTCACAGTCATAGTTTTAGTTCTAAATAGTTTTATTACCACTTCAACATAGACTCATCCTGATATTTTGGGGGCCTGGCCGTGTTTTAACACCTTTTGGACTTATTTCAAGTAAGTTTTTCTCTTTTTTATCATTTTATTGACACTTGTTTTATCTTTTTAGGAGTCATTTTCTCTAAAAAATATATATTTTTATTTATTTTTTAAAATACTCATATTTTAAAGAGTATCTGTCATGTGGCTGATAACCACAAGACCAGTATTTTTGGCGTGTTTTGTATATAAAACCACTTTTAAGCCACTGATACAGTCTTAATTCTTAATTGAATCAAGACAGCTCATACTGATAAACCAACAGTTGAGGCGTGTTTGGGCACATTGTAAACTCAATTGCCCTGTAATACACCATCTTTGACATATTATACTTGCTAATTACAAGTATTCTGTAAGATATTGGTATACAAACAGTATACCACATATCAGTAAGCTGTATTTTTGATGTGGAATTGTTAATTCAATTACACTGTCATAATACAAGGGAATATTGTGATAATATACAAGCCCAGAGGCCATTCTTAGATGTGCAAAACCAGCCTTTTAAGAAGTCTTAACTGACATAAGCCCTCTTTTCCTGTTTGATTCAGTGGAAGAAAATTTCATACCACTTGAGACGCAGTCACAGTCCAACACACCAGTGACACCCTCAGAACCAGAGGGCAGCAAGGGCAAAGGAAAAAGACTTAGTGAAGGCCTCATTTAAGCCAAAACGTGGACACCAATAGCCACTCAGAGGAGTAGAAAACCACAAAACTCTGCTTCAATACAAGGTAAACCAACCTTAACCACTTGTACAGGGAATATTACAATTATTAACCCCGTTGTAACCTCCAAAGGCAAACTGCCCAAATCAGCAGATAACAAATTTGTACAAGGCACAGTCAAAGGTGAATACCCTAAGAACATAAAGTTCTTTACTGCTTGCAAACACTGATATGTCCCCTGCATACCTCAGAGACCTTGGCCTCCAAAGGAACCAACCAGAGGACAGAGAAAGCTTGTCCAGAACCAGAAGACCTTCAAGAAGACACTTTGGACACAGTGGTGGATGGCAAAACAATGAGGGAGATAATATCAACCTTGCCATTCACACTCTAATTCAACAGGAACCTCAAACCAGAGGACTGGAAGGATATGGATCAATTTCTTCAGCTCCACCAACTCCTCAAAGACTTATTTCAATGGAGCATGGACAACAAGAGGTTCAACCTGGCAAGTCACTGCGCAGAACTTGGAGCAAGTTGCCAGAAGATCTGTCTCAAAGAGATAGACTTCAAAGACCTGATGGTAATCACCAAAGGTTGGAATTCTACCAGGAAGTTCAGACTCCTGGAGGCAAGGGAACTGAGGATAAGGGAGAACCAAGCCATTAACCAAGGTATAGAAGAACAGTTAACGCAGACAGGGCCTACTCAGATTCCTTCAGGCTCACAAGGAGCAGGCCAAATAAGCTCTCCAGTGGCTTCACACCATTCAGAAACCAGCAGATCAGTGGCCAAGAGTCACCATTATTCACAATTCCAGGAAGTTTCCAGGAGAAGACAAGGAAACAAGGGCAAGAACAAAGCCTCCTTCAACCAGAGGAGGAAAGAGTCAGACCCCATGATCCAGAAGCTGTTAGATTTGGTAAAAGAAGTACACAAGACCCAGAAGTAGTTGTAAACCACTCTAGAATCAGTAGTCCTTGTAAAATAGAAACATTACCCCCACTCAGACTGAAAATAACACTGTCACATCTGAGAGTAACATCAACAGTGATACACTGTGGTTACAAATGTCCCATTATGCTGAAAAATCTGCAAAGCAGTTTGCAGAAATTAAAGCTGGCCAAGAGAGGATGAGACAAACTCAAGCCTCCTTGGAAAAGATAGTTAAAAATCTTCAAGAAGGATATGCTCAACTGAGCAAAGCCTCTGAAGAAACCAAAAAAAGACTGAATATAGTCCTTGAAGAACAACACCACAGCACAAGGGACAGGAAATGTCTGGATCAAGACATTAACAAGTTGTTTAATGCCTACCATAGCTTGAAGCCTCAACCACAAGGCCAAGTTATGGATATTCCATACCAACCAGATGACATCAAACCAGATGCCATTTTGATGAATAAGGCAAGATCTCCATCACAATACCAAGATGGAGATGGAATGTCTTATTCAGAGAAGGAAGCCTTGAAAAAGCTTCCTGAGGCCTCAAGTTGGCCCAAATTCTCTGGATTAGGAGAATATGATCATATGGAGCTCATAGATTATATTGATGGACTCTTCATTGATGTACCAAGCATACCAGACTACTGGATCACTGCTAGACTGAATACTGCATTTAAAGGTCATGCTAGTATATGGTACACAGAAATGAAAGAAATCCATGGCAGGAGAAACTGGCCATGGTGGAAGAGTCAAATCATCCAAAAGTACAGTAATGTAACTTGGATATGGCAAAAGACAATGTCATTTTAAAATGACAAATACTCTGTGGACAAAGATCCATATGAGTGGTGTCTTAGACAGTCTAAAAGACTTAAAGCCATTGATCAGCAGATGAACATCCAAATGAGGAATCACAAACTTCTGACACAATTGCCAGGAGAACTAGAGGATGCAGTAAAATGCAGATGCAACCAAAGCTGCACTCTAGATGACATCGCCAACACCTTACAAGACATAAGGAAAAGGACTAATATAGGGAAATTCACCCCATATAAGAGCAGTAGTTTCAGAGAGAAAGAACCTTTCAGGGTAGAGTTTAAAGACAAACCCAAAGAAAGAGTGGCAGAAGTGGCAAAGAAGGGGAATTCTTGTCACAATTGTGGTTCAACAGACCACTATGCCAACAACTGTCCAAAGGCAAAGAAAAAAGTCTATGCCATAGAGAAAGTCCCTGAGGAAGAACCTCCAACAGAGGATTCTGTTTAGACTCCATGGGTGATGCCATCAGAGAACCATCTGGTGATGATCAAGACCCAAGAGAGGAAATTCTAGTGGAATACCAAGAGGAAACCCCACTGGAAATCCAGGAAATACAGTTGGAAGCAGGCATGCCACAGGAAACTGCTAAAAAGAACTTGTGCAAACACACACAAGATGCAAAAACATTCCTGGTTACACCAACCAAAGGAATGGCATATATACATGGGACAGCCACAAAAATGACTGTTTCTATTGACAATTCTCAGAACCCACTGATAATTGATATTGGAGCACACTGCTCCATAGTGGCCAGAAGCTATCTGGATACCCACTTCCCAAACTGGGAAAAACAGCTCTTGCCCACTAAAGCAAAGAACTTTAAAAGTGCATCAGGGAAGATGACTTCCATTGGGACAATCATCAAAGAGATAATTATACCCCACAGGAAGGGTAATATCAGACTCAACCCAGAGTTTGCAGTGCTTGATGATGCCCACATTGAAGGGTTTTTACTGGGGACAGACTACCAGAGGATGTATGGCATAGACATTTACAACAGTAAAAATAGGCACATCACCATTGGTACTAACAAAGAAAAGAAATTTTCACTTGATATATACCAGATATCTTCTCAAGATCCACTAGAAGAACTTTTGGAGGAATTCATAGAGGGACAGTTTAGCACTACCCTCACCAGTAAACAAAAACTAAGTTTACTGAAGATGCTGAGAAAGAACAGACCAGCATTTGCCATTGGTGAAGAACCATTAGGCAAGATCAAAGGCCATGATATAGAACTATATCTGCATGTGGAAAGGCCTTATCCACCCATGCTGAGGAGACCTCCTTATCCAGCAAGCCTGGAAACAAGGAAAGAAATTGAGAAACATATCAATCAACTCGTGGATATGGATGTCATCAGGAAGATTGGACACAATGAAATAGTGGAAATCACCACCCCTGTCCTAATCACCTGGCATGATGGCAAGTCTAGACTGTGTGGAGATTTCAGAGCTCTGAATAACTAAACAAAAGCAGACAGGTACCCTATACCCAGGATACCTCATGCCTTAGATAAACTGGCTAAAGCCAAATACATAACCAAAATGGATTGTATGAAAGGCTTCCACCAAAATGGAGTTAAACCAAACTCCATGAAATTACACATAATAATATGCCATATGGGCTTATATGAGTACACCAGAATGCCATTTGGCATCAAAAATGCACCAGCCCACTTCCAAAGGATGATGGACACAATATTTCAAGAAGAAATACTGGAAGGCTGGATGGTGGTATATATTGATGATATCATTATATACTCAGAGACATGGGAAGACCATGTGCAATACATATACAGAGTTCTAAGTAAATGCACACCCATAAATCTGAAAATTTCACTTAAAAAGTGCAATTTTGGCCAACAGGAGTTACTGGCTCTAGGACATAAAGTCTCAGGTCTTAGTCTGGCAATTGACCAGAATAAAGTAGCAGCAGTACTGCAAAAGCCAGTACCAAAAAGCATCAAAGAGATGCAATCCTTCCTTGGGTTTGCTAGCTACTATAGAAAACATATCAAACACTTTGCACACATAACTAGTAGTTTATACAAGTTATGTTCAAAAGATGTAGTTTTTGAAATAACCAAGGAAAGGAGGGATGCATATGAGAGGATCAAATATGAACTCACTAATGCACCTGTACTTATCTTACCTGACTTTGAACTACCATTCAAGTTATATATAGATGCAGCATGCAGTCAAGGCCTAGGAGTAGCCCTTCACCAAAGACAAATTGTGGATGGTGAACCAAGAGAAGGAGTAATTTGCTACATCTCAAGGCAGCTGACAGATTGAGAAGCCAGGTATGGGGCCACCCAGACTGAATGTCTATGTCTAGTCTGGGCTCTAGAAAAACTCCATTATTATCTGGAGGGTGCAGTCTTTGAAGTCTACACAGATTGCACAGCCTTGAAGTCTTTACTAAACATGAAGACTACAAATAGACACATGCTGAGATGGCAAATAGCCATCCAGGAGTATAGAGGGAACATGACCCTCATATACAAAGAAGGTAAAAGTCATACCAATGCAGATGGCCTTAGCAGATGGCCACTGGACAATGTCAAAAGCAATCCAGCTTATGACCCTGAATTTGCGGCCAAGATTCCTATCCATTTCATGGAAATAGATAGGGAAAAAAACTTCAGATTTTCTGTAAGGTGTGGATATGAAACTTTGATTAAAAATCAAGTACTTTTCCTGTCCTCAAAATTTGTATAAGGTAAAAATCAATTAAAAATAGTATGAAATATTATTTTTAGGAGAAAACACGCCAATTTTATTGTTTATAACTTTATTAGTATAAAACAATAATATTATAAAAATTTATTGTTTTACCAACAATAAAAATTTATCCAAAAAATACTCTACAAGAGATATTTTAAGGCTACAAAAGAAATTTCTTCAAGAGCAATTTCAATTGGAATTAATTGAGCAAAGAACTGCAAGCAATTAATTAAAGAACAAAGTCTTTAAAAATAATATTAAAGAGAAAACACGCCCAAAAGTGACCAGAGTGAATTTGGAAACAAAGTGACAAAGTTTACAGTGATGAAAGATGCTTTAATTCACTTTTGGGGTGGTTCAGGGGTAAAAATGATTATAAGAGTTACAAACAATGATTATAATGATTTTTTCACGTGGTTAAAAGGATTAAAGTGATTTAAAAGTGGTGGTTGGAATCTTTGATTGATTGGTTTAACAGTTTTAAACTAATTAATAAAAGGAAAAGATTCTAACATGAAGAGAAAAGTGGGGCAAAGAAGACATTCTTTTATAGCCATCAATTCTCTTACTCCAAAAGTAAAATTTACTCTTTTCAGTCGTGAAAAACAGTCTGACAACAGAAAAGCCAATTATGGCATCATTGAACCCTGGTTTAGACCAAAAAGGGCTGGTTTAAGCCATTTTTAGCCATTTTTAGCCATTTTAGACCCTTAAATCAGCCATTACTATAGCAATACCAGGCCTAGAGCCTTCAAAACACGTGAGAATGTGTGTCAGAGGCGTAGAAACCAGTTAAAACTGTTTTTATTATGATTGCTTTATCTTAAGGGTAGTTTTACCCTCTTGGCAACAGCTAAAACTACCCCAGTTGGTATCAAACCCTCATCATCAATTGAGTCCACAGACCCTGTAACTCAATTCCAGGCCAAAAGTGATGAACTTTTGCGTGAATTTTGACATCCCACGCCTGTCAGCAAGGATTTTGGGGGTCTAGCTCCCCCTTAGAGCTGGAGTTCCTTTTCCCCCCCAAATTTAATCTTTCCAATTTATTTTTCCTTTAATTCCTCATCATGTATTATACTTATAATTTACATATGTAATTCAATTCAATTGTACAGTTCAATAAAGTAATAATTGACACCTCATATGTAAATCAAAGTTCACTTATGTAATACACGCGCACATTTTGACATTTCAATTGAATTCAATTGAAAATACTTCAATTCCTCATAACTTCTAAACTAAACACAACACCTCAATTTTAACACAAAAATTGATGGTTAACACCACATGTGGTGTGAATTAAATTAAGGTTTTGAGGATTTTCAACTTTTTGTATTGAAAATACTAAAAACTTAATTTAAGCTTATTTAGAGTTGAGCTATAAGAATTTCACTCAGAGGTGACCCCACCTGATTTTTTATGAGGAATCCAATGGTGAAATAAATTTTATATGTTTATTTATTGGATAAAAATTTATAGTAATTTTTATTTAACTTTTTTCCAAATTTATTTATTTTCTCACAATTTTGTTAAAGTTTCATTTTTACTTAATTTTTTCAAGTATAAATGTAATTTCATATTTACAAAATTTAATGTATTTTTTATTTTTAAATTATAATTAATTTTTTATTTTTAATATAATTTTATATTTATATTTGGATTTTTATTTTAATAATATAAATAAATTTATTTTATTTATATTAATATGTTATTTTTTATATTTGTGGTCTTTTGGGTATATGAAATTACCTCTAAGGCTCACATTCCCTCCCCCTAAAAAAGAATATTACTTTGTAATATTGGTGTTTCTAGTGTGTCTGAATCTCCTCAGGAGTTTGGTAGCTTCTGGTATATCTTTTTCTTCTAACCATTCATCTTCACAAGTTGGGTCACTGTACCTAACAAGGTATTCCCTTACTTTCTTGGTTCTTAATTTCCTTTCTTTAAGAACTTTGGTTATTTTCTTAGTACCAGATGTCTCAATAGGAGGTATAACTTGGGGAACCTTATTCCTCAAGGGAAATTTCTCAGCATCAGTAGATTTATATGGTTTTATCAAGCTCACTGGAAATGTAGGGTGCTTATTGCTAAGTTCTCCAGATAACTCTACTTCAACAGCATTTTCTCCATGGAGGGCCTTAATCACAAAAGGTCCTGCAAAGGAGTCTTTCAACTTTTTACATCCTTTGATGTTATTGAATTTAGTGGTGAATACAAGGACTAGGTCCCCCACTTTGAAATCTGGAGTTGCATGAGATTTATCCCATTTGTCTTTAGCATATGCAAAAGAGTCCTCCATGCACCTTACTGCATGCTTTCTAGCTTTGTCTAGCATTCCTTTGAAGCTAGCAGCTGTGGGATGTATTTCAATTAAGTCTTTCCTCAAGGAGTCTTGGGGTAACTTGGGGTTCCATCCTTTTTCTAGAACAGCAGGAGTCTGATTGGTACTAGCATGGATTGATGTTTTATATGCTAATTCCAGTGCTGGTAACAGAGTACGCCAATCATGGGTAAATCCATCACAATCTTTGAATTCAAGGCCATATGCACAAAATCTTCTCACCATGTCCTCTAAGGTTTGGATCATTCTTTCAGCCAGGCCATCAGTTTGTGGGTGGTAGGCTGTAGAGAAAGACAGTTTAGTGCCAAATAATTGGTGAAGATTTGTCCATAGTGCTGAAGTGAATTTGGGATCTCTATCACTGATGATATTTGTAAATATCCCAGTCCATGACACTACTCTATTCCATATCAGAAGAGCTGTATCCATGGCTGTATCATCTTTGTGACATGGTAAAAAGATTGGAGTTTTACTGAATCTGTCCACAATTACTAGGCAAGCATTATAGCTCCTGTCACCTCCTGGTGGTAGGCCAGTTACCCAATCCATATGGACAATTTCCCAAGGTCTGTTTGGTTCTTGGATTTTCATCATATTTCCAAGTCTTTTGCCAGTGGATTTATTTGCCTTTTGGCATCTGTCACAGGTTTTGCAATATTCTGCAACATCTTTTTGCCACATTGGCCACCATATGCAGGTCTTCACTTTCTCTCTTGTTCTGTCTTCAGAAAGATGTCCTGAAAAGGGACTATCATGGCATTCTTTTAGTACAAGATTGATTAATGACCTGTCTACAACTGTCATGACACATGTGTGCTTGGTTCTGTGGTAAATTATACCATCCAGTAGGTGAAATCTTCCTTCATTATAAGATTTTCTCCATACTTCATCCAAGGCATGTATTAGAGAGTTGTCTTTACAGTCTTTGTTAAGTAATTGGCATAAGATGCTACAATTCTTATCTTGAGTGTAACTATTTCTGAATTCTTCAAAGAAGGTGGTGTTCAAGTCTATAACACTTATTCCTTCTATTGGAATTTGTGGTGAAGCTTCTTCTGGAACATAAGCAGGATTATCAATGTTATTTGGTAATGGCCATCTGCTTAGTCCATCTGCATTCTTATGAATATTCCCATCCTTATGAACAATAGTCATATTGCCTCTGTATTCTTGTATGGCTATTTGCCATCTGAGCATGTGTCTGTTAGGTGTTTTCATGTTCAAAAGTGATTTCACAGCTGTACAATCTGTTATTACTTCAAAAACACATCCCTCTAAGAAATAGTTCAATTTCTCCAAGGCCCAGACAAGGCATAGACATTCCATTTGACTTGCTCCATATCTGGCTTCAGTTGGTTTGATTTGGCTGGATATGAAACATATTGGTCCTTCTACAGGTTTGTCATTTATGATCTGAACTTGGTGAAGTGCAGCACCTAGTCCATCCCCTGATGCATCAATATACAGTTTGAAAGGTAATTTAAAGTCTGGCATCAGTAAGAGTGGAGCAGTGGTCAATGCTTCTCTTAGAGATTCAAAAGCTTTGACTCTGTCAACAGTCATCTCAAATACTGTGTCTTTGTCACACAACTTATAAAGTGGTCTTGCTATGGATGCAAAGTCTTTAATGTGTTGCCTGTAATATCCTGCAAAACCCAAGAATGACTGAATTTCCTTCTTATTCTGAGGCATGGGTTTTAACAATACTGCTGCAACTTTGTTTTTATCAATTCCAAGGGACAAACCAGATACAACATGTCCTAGTGCCTTAAGTTCTTTAAATCCAAAATGACATTTCTTCAAGGAGATTTTCATGTTTACTGATTGGATTTTTGTCAAACCTCTTGATAATCTGTACATGTGCTCCTCCCAAGTCTTTGAACAGATAATAATGTCATCAATGTAAATGATTAACCATCCCTCTGAGAGTTCTTCAGGGAAGATTTCATTCATCATCTTTTGGAAGTGTGAAGGTGCATTTTTGATACCAAAGGGCATCCTTAAGTATTCATACACTCCACAATGAACAATAATTCTCAAGTATTTTCTTGCTCTTGGTGTTACCACATTTTGATGGAATCCTTTAAGGGCATCCATAGTGGTTATATACACTGCTTGAGATATTTGAGTAAGGGCAATTTGGATTTTTGGTATTGGGTATCTGTCTGGAACAGTGTAAGTGTTCAGAGCTCTAAAGTCCCCAACCATTCTGGATTTTCCATTATGCCACGCCACTATGACTGGTGTAGTTATTTCTACTTCCTCATTGTGGCCTACTTTTCTTATTACACCAAGGTCTAGAAGTTCTTTGATATGAATTTCTAGAGCTTCTCTTGATTTTGGACTTGCTGGATAAGCAGGTCTTCTTAAGAGTGGTGGATAAGGTCTCTCAATGTTAAGAATGATGTCAACTTCATGACCAATAATTGCTCCCAGAGGTTCTTTGTCTGTAGCAAATGCTCCTTTGTGGTCATACAAAAGGGAAGAAAGTTCATTTTCTTGTTTATCAGTCAGATGAAGGCTTATCTCAGCCTCATTCAACTGTTCAGACTTGAATTTTTCTAACTCTAAGTTGACTGGTGATACTTTGTTTACTGTAATTTGTCTTTTAAATGGTAAAAAGGCAAATTTCTGGCGCTTATTGTCCCCAATTGTAAAGTATCTGTCCTTGTTATTATGTAAATCTATCCCAAACATGATCAAATAGTCATTTCCCAATATAAAATGGGTACTAGAGCAATTTTCCATAACAACAAATTCAACTGTGATCCTTAAATTCCCATTTATGTGTGGGAATATGACATTGGTCTCAAAGATTCCCAATGCTTTCATTGGGTTACTTGCACTGTTGAATTTTATACGATCAATTGGTAACAATTGGTCTTCAAAATTTGGCACACAAGTCTTAAGAAAGGATTTTCCAACACAAGAGCAGAAGGCTCCTGGGTCAAGCAAAAGTTTGGTGCGCTTGTTGTCAATTACCACTTCTGTTATACAGGAGTTACCAGCTGTATAACCTTTTCCTCTGTTTGGTTTTGTCTTCATAAGTTGTGCATCTTGAACTTTTGATAAATCAACTTGACCATTGCTCAATTGTGGTAAGTGGGAATAAGATTCCATGATGTCAAAAGTGGCATTGATATTTTCTATATCTTTTGAAGATTCAGAAAATATGGATGACTTATCATCTGAATTGTCTTCAATTATGTCTTCTTTTTCAACATCTGGTTCCTTTTCAATGTCAATTTCATTGATTTTCCCCCTCTTTGGACATGTATTGGCTAAATGGGTGGTGCTTTGGCAAATATGGCATTTTCTGACTGTATCTGCAGATTTATATTTAATATTACCAGAATTTTCTTTGGAGTTTTTGTCCACAGAGTCTTTCCAAGGTGTATTAAACCTTGTTTTGAGATTCACCCTACTAGAACCAATTTTGGTTCTGGTGGTTACTTCTTCTAGTATATTGATAATATCTTCTGCTGAAGATTGTTCAGTAGTCCTGCTTTTGACAGCATGCTCTAAGTCACCTCCACATTGTCTCAGAATTTTTCTATGGATCATAAACTCTGACATGTCAGGATATAATGCTGTTAATCTGTCCTTTTGTTGGCAAAACCATGGTAAAGCTATGTCTTTATCAGAATTAAATTTGGCAGATTCAAAGGCTGTTTCAACTTTAAACCTCCAAGCATCATTTGCCCATTTGTTGATGATTTGGGTTTTCCACCAAGTCCAACTCTGGTGTCCATGTGCTTGTCTTATTTTGATGTACCATCTGTGAGCTGATCTGGTAAACAAGGTGTTAAACCTGGCTGTTACCAATCTGTCTGGTAATTCAAAATCCTCTTTGATCATGTCAATACCTCTAATGAATTCCATATGGTCATACTCTCCTTCACCACTGAAGTGAGGCCATTCTTTAAGTTTTGGAACTTCTTTCAAGAGTGCTTGGCCCATTGATGGTTCCAAGTTATGAAAAGAAGTGGATAATTCATTTTTTAATTGTGAATTATCAGGATCCAATACTTGTGGATTTGGAATTCTTGTGCCCTCATTTTGATTTAGAGGTGTAGACATTCTTGGTAAGGTGTTCAGTATTTGTTCAATGTCATTCATTTTACTGTTGCTACACCTTTGGGAATTTCTGTATTCATGTTGGAAGCTTTGTATTAAATTTATTACTTCAATTTTATACATGTCTTCCTTATGTGTCAGTTCTTGCCATAACTCTGTCTGTCTTGTATTATCAGCAGTGACTTGATTCAATTTCATTGATAATTTTGATACTTCTTCTTGTGAAGCATCAAAACACTTTTTCAAGGCAATGGTATATGTCTTTACTTCAGTAAATGAATTTGAAATGTCATCAAGGACTTTCTTGTTATCTGTTTTGATAATATTTATGGCTTGTTTAATTCTTGTTTCAATCATGTCATCAATATTGAATTTAGAATATTTATCTGTTAATTCTTTAATAATGGCAGATTGTTCATTTATTTTAATGTTAAAAGAATTGTCATTATTAGAATTTTTAATTGTTCTTAAAACTTTTTCAAAACACATAAGTGTTTCATTAATTTGGCACAGACTCAGGTTGTTTGTTTTAATGTTGTTACAAATGGTGTCATTTTTATCAGAAAGATGTTTTTTCACGTCATTTATAGCATTATACAACTCTGGGATGGAATCAAATATGTCAGAAATCATTTCTGGAACCTTAATCTGGCTTCCTCCTTCTTCTGTAATTCCATCATGGTTCTGGCCATCTGAAATACATTTTCCATGGCATCCTGCTGAATCTTTGGGATTCTGTAGCCCTGGCTGTAAGGTTTTGGGGCTGGTGCCTTCCCTTTGCCCTTGTTTGGAGTTTGTGGCTGCTTTTTCACGTTGGAATTGCTGCTGCTGGCCACTGGGGCTGTTTTTGGCACTGGTTTGGGTGGTGGAGGGTTGTTTTTCCTCCATTCTAGTGTCAAAAGCATCATGTTTTTCTTCTCCATTAATGGATGCCATCCATTGAGCAATTTGCAAGTGTTGGGATGGCCCAAGAATTTTCTTACTGTCAGGTAAGAATTCATGCAATTCTTCCACAGGTCTGCAAGGATCTGGTACTCTTTGAATTGAAGTGCATTGTTGTATGCACTGTGGCTGGCTTTGTATATGTCCACAGAGGCTTGTTGTGGTGGTGTCAGCTCTTTTTGAAGGTAAAATGGTATTATCAGCTTGAGAATGACCCATTTTAGTTGTTTGGAAGTCATCAACTGACCCTTTTCCTTCTGTACCTGGTTGGCCTCTGCCATAATCACGTCTATTACCTTTTTGGGAGCTGCTTGAGGGGTTGTAGCTGGCTCCTGACCTGGTTGAAGGCATAATTATGGTTAAAAAGGCTTAAAATAGTATTTTTACGTCAGAAAACTTACTATTGGCCAAATTTTTAGCTTTCTGAAGGGTATTACTTATGTCCAAGTTAATCAATTCAGAAGATATTGGTTCAGGCTGGTTATTTTGAGTCACAATAACAGTACTGGCAGGGATAATGCTGGTTACTGTTGAGGCTGTTTCAATGTTTTCTTATCTTACCACGTTGTCAGACACTAAAATTAATGAAAAAGCCAATTAATTAAGTAAAAAAAAGGTTATTTCAAAAAGAAATAAAAATATAAGCCTCACTTACAATATGGAAAAAAAGTTATTTTTTATGGATTTTTTGAATTATAAGTATTTTTTATATGTTTTTAAATTTTTCAATATAAGAAAAAAGATTTAAAAAGAGTAAAAATATGTCACAGGTAAAATATCACGGCTGGGCCCCCAAATGTAAGGTGTGGATATGAAACTTTGATTAAAAATCAAGTACTTTTCCTGTCCTCAAAATTTGTATAAGGTAAAAATCAATTAAAAATAGTATGAAATATTATTTTTAAGAGAAAACACGCCAATTTTATTGTTTATAACTTTATTAGTATAAAACAATAATATTATAAAAATTCATTGTTTTACCAACAATAAAAATTTAT
This sequence comes from Austropuccinia psidii, assembly GCA_023105745.1. NCBI lineage: Eukaryota > Fungi > Basidiomycota > Pucciniomycetes > Pucciniales > Sphaerophragmiaceae > Austropuccinia > Austropuccinia psidii. Next base: position 11,948,868 of record JALGQZ010000004.1, on the reverse strand, counting down.
CCAAAAAATACTCTACAAGAGATATTTTAAGGCTACAAAAGAAATTTCTTCAAGAGCAATTTCAATTGGAATTAATTGAGCAAAGAACTGCAAGCAATTAATTAAAGAACAAAGTCTTTAAAAAGAATATTAAAGAGAAAACACGCCCAAAAGTGACCAGAGTGAATTTGGAAACAAAGTGACAAAGTTTACAGTGATGAAAGATGCTTTAATTCACTTTTGGGGTGGTTCAGGGGTAAAAATGATTATAAGAGTTACAAACAATGATTATAATGATTTTTTCACGTGGTTAAAAGGATTAAAATGATTTAAAAGTGGTGGTTGGAATCTTTGATTGATTGGTTTAACAGTTTTAAACTAATTAATAAAAGGAAAAGATTCTAACATGAAGAGAAAAGTGGGGCAAAGAAGACATTCTTTTATAGCCATCAGTTCTCTTACTCCAAAAGTAAAATTTACTCTTGTCAGTCGTGAAAAACAGTCTGACAACAGAAAAGCCAATTATGGCATCATTGAACCCTGGTTTAGACCAAAAAGGGCTGGTTTAAGCCATTTTTAGCCATTTTTAGCCATTTTAGACCCTTAAATCAGCCATTACTATAGCAATACCAGGCCTAGAGCCTTCAAAACACGTCAGAATGTGTGTCAGAGGCGTAGAAACCAGTTAAAGCTGTTTTTATTATGATTGTTTTATCTTAAGGGTAGTTTTACCCTCTTGGCAACAGCTAAAACTACCCCAGTTGGTATCAAAACCTCATCATCAATTGAGTCCACAGACCCTGTAACTCAATTCCAGGCCAAAAGTGATGAACTTTTGCGTGAATTTTGACATCCCACGCCTGTCAGCAAGGATTTTGGGGGTCTAGCTCCCCCTTAGAGCTGGAGTTCCTTTTCCCCCCCAAATTTAATCTTTCCAATTTATTTTTCCTTTAATTCCTCATCATGTATTATACTTATAATTTACATATGTAATTCAATTCAATTGTACAGTTCAATACAGTAATAATTGACACCTCATATGTAAATCAAAGTTCACTTATGTAATACACGCGCACATTTTGACATTTAAATTGAATTCAATTGAAAATACTTCAATTCCTCATAACTTCTAAACTAAACACAACACCTCAATTTTAACACAAAAATTGATGGTTAACACCACATGTGGTGTGAATTAAATTAAGGTTTTGAGGATTTTCAACTTTTTGTATTGAAAATACTAAAAACTTAATTTAAGCTTATTTAGAGTTGAGTTATAAGAATTTCACTCAGAGGTGACCCCACCTGATTTTTTATGAGGAATCCAATGGTGAAATAAATTTTATATGTATATTTATTGGATAAAAAGTTATAATGATTTTTATTTAACTTTTTTCCAAATTTATTTATTTTCTCACAATTTTGTTAAAGTTTCATTTTTACTTAATTTTTTCAAGTATAAATGTAATTTTATATTTACAAAATTTAACGTATTTTTTATTTTTAAATTATAATTAATTTTTTATTTTTAATATAATTTTATATTTATATTTTGATTTTTATTTTAATAATATAAATAAATTTATTTTATTTATATTAATATGTTATTTTTTATATTTGTGGTCTTTTGGGTATATGAAATTACCTCTAAGGCTCACATTTTCTGAATGGGCACCAGAGAGTGGTACCCCTGACAGTAGAAACACTGATTCAGAGGAGACAGAAACTCCAATATTGGGAATAAGTTCCTCTGAGCTGCACAATGAATTTTTCAGTGCAGTACTGAAGTATTATACCAAACACAAACAGTGTGGCATACTAATACAACTCCTTCAACAAAAATACAGGAGTCCAGAACTGGAAGCCCAGCTGGAAGAACCCTGGTTGAGGGCCTATAAGGATAACAAGTTTTTCCTTATAGATGGCCTGCTCTACCACAGAGTGAAGCACACAAGTACACTCACAGTGGTAGACAGAGACCAAATTTCATTGATCCTGCAGGAATGCCATGAATGCCCCTATATGGGACACATGAGTGAAGACAGGACCAAAGAAAGAGTAGCAAGCACAGCTTGGTGGCCCAAGTGGGAGCAGTAGTTGAGTGAATACATCAACACCTGTGAAAGATGCCAAAAGGCAAACAGGAAACATGGGAAGAAGTATGGGTTACTTAAACACATAGAGGAACCCAAGCACCCATGGGAAACCATCAACATGGACTGGGTCACAGGACCTGTCCCAGGAGGCAAAGAAAACTACAATGCCTGCCTAATAATAGTTGATAGGTTCAGCAAGAGCATGAGGTGTCTACCATGCCACAAGGAGGACACAGCCATGGATACTGCCCTGTTATTTTGGAATAACATCATATCTACCTGTGGAGTCCCAAAAATCATTATTAGTGATAGGGACCCAAAATTCACATCAGAATTTTGGACCAACTTGTATGTAATGCTTGGCATGAAGCTTGCTTTTTCCACAGCTTACCATCCCCAAACAGATGGCCTAGCTGAGAGGATGATCCAGACTATGGAAGACATCCTTAGGAGGTTCTGTGCCTATGGCATGGAATACAAGGACCATGAAGCATACACCCATGACTGGGTTACTCTTCTACCAGCTGTCCAGCTGGCTTATAATACAAGTCAGCACTCTACAACAGGAAAAACACCTGCAGTGGTAGAGAAAGGGTGGAATCCCCTGTTGCCTGTGGCTCACTTGAAGAAGAATCTTCTAACCATCCACCCCACAGCCAAAGACTTCCATGATATATGGAAAAGGGCTTGTGACACAGCTGCCAAATGCTTAGCTGAGGCAAAAGAATATAACAAGCAGAGGTGGGACAAGACACACATGGAACCTGACTTTAAGGAAGGGGACCAGGTGCTAGTGTCTACACTGAGCTTTAACAATCTTAAAGGACCCAAGAAGATGAGGGACTCATTTGTAGGGCCTTTCACTATCATTAGGTTGATAGGAAAGAATGCAGTGGAAGTCAAACTTACAGAGGAATTTTCCAGGAAGCACCCAGTCTTCCCAGAAAGTTTGGTCAAGCCATACTTCCAAACAGAGGAGGATAAATTCCCCTCCAGGAAGAAAAACCACACACCACCTGACATAGTGGAAGTGCAGGACTCCCCAGGACCTGTGAGTAAGATCATCAGGGCCAGGAAGATCAGACTTAATGGGAAGGATCAAAGACAATACTTAGTCAGATTCAAACACCAGACAGCTGATGAAGACAAATGGTTAGCAGAAGATGCCATACCAGATGGGAACCTTCATCTAAGGAGATTCAGAGCCTCTAGAAGGACTGAACAGTCTCATAAATGATGAGCCTTTTTTAGAGGGAGGGTATATCAGCCTGTGACTCAAAACCAGAGCACAAGCATGAGAGCCAAAATACCATAAACCAATGGTATAGCCAAGATACCACCAAAACATAGAACTGAGCCAAATCAGCTCAAAAGGTATCAAAAGAAAGAGGAAACTCACCTCTTTCTGAAAACATAAGTCCCATCACGATAGGATAAGAAATAACAAAGTTATTCCTGCTCAAAGTTATTGCTGAGCATAAACCTTAATTTTCACCTCTCATCCAAAATCTAGAAGGAGAGGCTTAACCCCATAAAATGGGTATTCAAAATAAAGCTCTAAGTCAGGGCTATCCAATGGTACCTGTCAGGCTGAGTCTATATTGAAGTGGTGAGAAGAGTATTTACAACTAGAATTATGACTGTGACACGTAGAAAATTGATTTAAAATAAGAGTTTTTGATTTAAAGGATGATTTATAAGATATTTAAGGGGTTCTACTATTGAAGAATAGTGGTGGTGAGCGCTATTGAGAACCCAGGGTGCAATCTTACCAGTTGGGTTACTATAATAAGAGTTACAATAATTAAATATATAATTATACCTGTTTATTACCCAAGAGTAAAACTGTTTTTGACAGTTTACTACGTAGGGTATTCAAGAGCAGGATGAGGAAAGGGTTTTGGCTGTGAAAAGCCCTCCTTTTATCCTGAAATTGAGGTGGAAAGGCTGCTAGACCTTTCCACGTAGAGGAAGTGAAGATTTTTCACTCTCTAGGACAGGCTTGTGGTTTGCAAACAGCCTGTATACCCTGTATTGGGCTCAGATGTGGTTTTGAAACCACATCTGGGCAGTTTTCACCAATACAGGGTGAAAATTTTCATCTGGGGACCTCACAGCCTGATTCTGACGTGTATGACGCGTAGAATGCTGTACAGAAGCTGTATGGGACCCCAGTATTGACTGACATATGAGGTATTGAAGTAAAAACATGCTTCTTTGTCTATTTGACACCTCATATTCATGGTTATGGGATATTATCCCATGGTAAGGCTGTATCTGACAGCAGGTGGGATTTTGACCTTAAAATGGTCATAACTCTGTCAGTTTTTGAGATATCAAGCTCATATTTGGTTCATTTAATAGCCCTGTATGAGCTCTACACAATGGTACCCAACTTGACATGGTTATCATTAAATATGACAAAGTTATCCCATGTACAAGTATTTTTGTACATTGGCGTGGTCTGGTCAAAAGCTGTATTAAGCTTGTTTGGCCAATAACTTCTGTTGTAGTTGAGTCATGAGGAAGTGGATGGCACCATCAGATAGCCCTGATTGTGCTCTCTCCAAAAAGACCCCACTTTAAGTATCTCACACTAAAACTGTAAAAGTTAGATGAGAGGTGAATGTTTTGTTCACCCTTATTTGGTCTGAATTTGACCATAACTCAAGTAATACTGGTGCTAGCTCAGTTTGGCTGGCACCATTAGATAGCCCTGGCTTAGAGCTTCATTTTGAATACCCATTTGATGGGGTTAAGCCTCTCCTTCTAGATTTTAGATGAGAGGTGAAAATTAAGGTTTATGCTCAGCAATAACTTTGAGCAGGAATAACTTTGTTATTTCTTGTCCTATGGTGATGGGACTTATATTTTCAGAAAGAGGTGAGTTTCCTCTTTCTTTTGATACCTTTTGAGCTGATTTGGCTCAGTTCCATGTTTTGGTGGTATCTTGGCTATACCATTGGTTTATGGTATTTTGGCTGTCATGCTTGTGCTCTGGTTTTGAGTCACAGGTTGACAGTACCAGCCAAACTGAGCTAGCACCAGTATTACTTGAGTTATGGTCAAATTCAGGCCAAATAAGGGTGAACAAAACATTCACCTCTCATCTAACTTCTATAGTTTTAGTGTGGGATACTTGAAGTGGGGTCTTTTTGGAAAGAGCACAATCAGGGATATCTGATGGTGCCCTCCACTTCTTCATATCTCACCTATAACAGAAGTTATGAGGCAAACAAGCTCAATACAGCTTTTTGCCCAAAACACGCCTATGTACAAAAACCTTGTACATGGGATAACTTTGTCATATTTAATGATAACCATACTTAATTGGGTATCATTGTGTAGAGCTCCTACAGGGCTATCCAATGAAGCAACTTTGAGCATGATATCGCAAAACCTGACAGAGTTATGGCCATTTGAAGGTTATAATCCCACAATATGACCAATACAACTGTATTAGGACAGGATACAGTTGTACTCTGATTATGAGGTGTTAAATAGACAAAGCAGCATGTTAATACTTCAATACCTCATAATTCAGTCAATACTGGGGTCCCATACAGTTTCTGTACAGCATTCTACGTGTCATACATGTCAGAATCAGGCTGTGAGGTCCCCAGATGAAAATTTTCACCCTGTATTGGTGAAAACTGCCCAGATGTGGTTTCAAAACCACATCTGCGCCCAATACAGGGCATACAGGCTGTTTGCAAACCACAATTCAGTATTAGAGAGTGAAAAATCTTCACTTCCTCTACTTGGAAAGGTCTAGCACCCTTTGCACCCCACTTCAGGATAAAAAGGAGGCTTTTCACAGCCAGAATTGTCTCCTCATCCTGCTCTTGAATACCCTACGTAGTAAACTGTCAAAAACAGTTTTACTCTTGGGTAATAAACAGGTATACTCTTAATTTAAAGTATTTTAGTCTTTATTATTGTAACCCAACAGGTGAAGCTGCACCCAGGGCTTTCAACAGGGCTCACCTCCACTATAATCCTTATAGTAAAGCCCCTTTATTATTAAATTAATCCATCTTTAACCCTTTTAAAAGCAGTTTTAAATATTTTCCACATGTCACAGTCATAGTTTGAGTTGTAAATAGCTTTATTACCACTTCAACATAGACTCAGCCTGACAGAAGAAAGAAATGGGGATGCAGGGTTCAAATTCAATTTGAAACAACTTGGTCTTTTGCACATAAATTTTCAATGCAAAAGTTGCACAAATTTTAAATTTTGGAATAAATTGCAGTTCAATTTCAAAAGACAATATCAATTTAATTTTTGTGCCCCAATCGCAAATAAAAATAATTTATACTTGAAAAATCACCCATTTTGAAATTATCACATGTAAAAAACCCCCCAATGCAAAGTGATTAACACTTTGTCAAGATCAGCTCAACAGATCAATTTAAATTTGAAAGTGAGCCTTTCAAAAGCAAATTCCAGTTATGCATTACTCTTTGGTATTCAAATTACACAGAAGAAAACATTTTTTTTATTGATTAATGTCAGAATTCGTTTGAGCTATGAAATTGGCCTACTTGATGACAATTCTGTTATAGTAAGATCGATTGGGAATTGCTTTTCCTGCAGCTCCAATTCCAAAATCCACTTTCTCTTTCAAGCTCATATTTAATGTTGTGTTGTTTCTTATCAAACTACATTGGTTTTTTTGACTTCACTTCTTCAAATAATTGATTCTCTATGTTCCTCACTTTCTCTTCATGCCACCTCTCCTTGCCCCACTCCAAACAAGAATTATAACTGGCCTCACAGGCTAAGAACCATATTATTTTTCAGTAGGATTGATCAGAGGAAAAAAATTTCAAGACAAACCTTTTTTCTGTGAATCCAGAAAATTGGAATAAATAGGTGCAAGAATATCCATCCACCTTTTCCTAGATCCACTCTTGTCATTCCAGTTGGGGGTCGATTCTTGATTATGCTTTTGTGTTGAATGCATTATGAATTTACTTAGCTGGTCAAAGAAGAAATAATCAACATTGGATTTCATATATATAAGGCTTAAAGATATTTACTTGTTCATCTTTCAGGTTTTCCGCTTGAACTAATTAATCATTATTATTAAGCAAAGGATCAAGATTGAGAGGTTATTAAAAACAATTATTCTCCTTTAAAACAAATGAGCTTTAACTATCTAAGGTAAAATTGAAAAAATGAAAAGAGCTGATAATTTACCTTATTAAGCAAAAGATCATCATCATCACCACCATTTAAGCTTTCTCTATGTTAAAGATAATAGCTTTCAATAAGAGTTATATTGGTCTTGTGGCCAAATAGTATATCCATTTCAGCATAGCAAGGACACATAATTTCAAGCTTTTCACTCATGGATTTGATACCATTATGCTCATCTTCTTTGATTAGATGATCCCCAGTTGAATTTTCCAATTTCTTTGCTGCCATATACTTCTTTTTGTACATTTTCAATCAATATTGGATGCTGCTTGAGCTAAGTTTTAGGAAATGTTGTGTTTTTTTGTTGGCCTCAAAGGCCATAAGCTGAAAACCATGCTTCTTTGACAAAAGAGGCTTTCCAATTGAAGTTGAATTACTAGTACCAAAACATGACTTGAAATTGGGTTTTTTTCTTTAAAGCCAATTAATTATGGTTAAACAATCAGTATGGATAAAGTGACCTGATGGGTGAGGAAGGCCAAAAGTGATATTCATATCTGACTTGATGTGTTTTGCTTTGGCACAAGGAATTATTATATGGATGAAGAAATATAAAGGGATTGTAAGCTTTTTGGTCAGATTGTCAAAAGGAGAGTGTGAAAGAATATGTTGTACAGTTATTAAGTGTGAATACTCATTTGGGTTAGGTTTCAAACAAAAATCCCAGATGCATGGGATTTGGTGATAATACCACAGGACTCAGTTAAAATTCCATGTGATTTAAAAATTAAAAACCCAGGATTTAGTTTTGGTATTTGAAAGCCCAATTGCCATTACTTTAAGGTGGGATTTGATCACTTTAACAATCCCTATTGCTTTCTTCATGAATCCAGTATTTTGAGTAAGAAATTGTTGATCCAAGATCCCTCTGCCAATTTTAGTAATGAAGAAGTCTATGGTATCTCAAATTAAAGCTCTCATATTTATCTTTGACCTGTTTATACATTTGTACATTTCTGTACAAGCCCTCTTAGATTTTAAGTGGTATCTTTGGTGAAAAGAGGGTTATACTGGTATTTCCCAAAGTAAAGGTGCCACAGGGGAATGAATTATACCCTTGAGTAGCTTCAATTGAGATATTTTGAGAAATACCATTTCGTTGGGGGTTGCATTAAAAATGCACCAGTTAGATGAGGGGTGAAATCATGAGTTTTTACTTATTTTGTCTTCTATTTGAACTGTTTTATCTTTGTTTTTTATTCTCCTATTTGGATAAGTGTCAGCCTGTGACTCAAAACAGAGCACTAGCATGACATCCAACATACCATAAATAATGGTATGACAAGGATTGAACAAACATAGTCAATACAGGTAATAAGTAAGAGAAAACAATCCTCTTAAATTAAACACCAACCTTATCCAAACAGAATAAGGAAACCTAGAGGAGAATAAACAGGTCAAAACCCTTATTTTCACCTCTCATCTAACTTATGCATATTTAAGTTATTATATACCAAAATGGTATTTTTCTTAAAGCTCACATAGAGAGCTACACAATGATATCATCCATGTTGCTGTAACACCACTACAACTGGAGATACCATATGACCTTTATTTCAAAACCAAGACCCCCCTGAAAGTCAAAGAGGGCTTGTACAAAACTGTACAAAAGTATAACCAAATTAAAGATATAAACAAGAGCTTCAATTTGAGATACATTAGACCTCTGTATCTCTTAAATTGACTGAGGGATCTTGGTTCAAAGGTTTAACAACCAGAAATACAGATATTCTGAAAAACAAGAAAGTAAACAAACCCCTGTATCTTTGGCATACACTCATACAACTGTACAGTGTAATCTAACAAACTGTAGAGCTAATAAAGCCCTACAAAACTGTATCATCAGAATACAGATATCTTCCAAATTGAAGAAGATATCTGGCATGGAAGTTTTTGAAGCCTCATACTGATGTACAAAAATACATCCAAAAACTTAAAACCCTTATAGCTTTTGCTATTTGAAAGAAGGGTAAACATGAAGCATACCAAATTGAAGAGCTCTTTAAGCCCTTCAATTCTGTGCTCTTGGTTTCTTGATATCTCAAAAACTGACTAAGATATCTTGGTTGGAAGTATTTTGACCAATACTGGCCTGTACCAAACCTGTACCAACCAGTACTGTCTTGATACTCAAAATAATGGTTGTTCAAAGCTTAAAGCCGCCCAGAATGACTAGTATTGATCATACAGACACCAGAAAAACGTCATCCAAGTGCTGACGTGGCAGGTGAAAAGTTTTTTCACCCTGTATTGATCCAGAATGATCATTTGTGGTTCCAAAACCACAATTCTGCCTCTACTGACGTCAGAATTGAGGATCCAGAACCACAGACTGACCATTGGAGTGAAAATCTTCACTCCTCTGACGTGTGAAGAGTTAATAACTCTTGACATTCTTGAAAGATATAAAAAGAAGGGTTTTTTTCCTTCAAAAACCCATCATCTTATCTTACTTTACCTATATTCTTACGTGACAAGACTGTTATCCATCAGTAGTGTCCTTAGAATTATTAAAGATATAATTAGAATATAATTATTGTAGTGTTTCTTCACAGTCAAAGATATTAGAGCATTGCAACCCAGGTCCTCAATAGACTCATCACCACTGTTACCACGTAGCAGTAGGACCTGAAGATTTAATTTATTATTTGTTTTGACGTGTCACAGTCATAATACTAGCTTGTATTTACATTTTATAGCTACTATATAGACTCACCCTGACATTTTGGGGGCCTGGCCGTGGTTTTTCAACCTTATTGGATGTGTTTTGAACTAAATTAGGCGTAAAATTCAGCCATTTACAAGGTATTTTACTAAAAGTGAGTAAAATTTCAAATTTATTTTATATTATTATCATTTTTTTTAGCATCATATATTATATATACAAATTGTTTTCCTCCAAAAATATATATTACAAAATATTTTTGTTGAGAGTAGGAGTACAAATCCTCCTTTTTATTATATTGCAATAATTTCCATGAAATTTAATAATAATACAACAGTATTATTTAAATTTCAATATAAATAATAATATACAAACAGTATATTATTTATTTTACTATTATTTTTCACCAAAGTGCGTGAAAATTAATATAGAAACATTTATTAATAAATAATTAATAAATATTAAATAATAAAATAATTTTTTATTATTTATAAGGAATATTTTAATTAAATATTTCCTTTAAAACAAGATATCACTCAAATTGACGTCAGAACTTGTAATTAATTGATATTTGAATCAAATATCAAGTGTTATAATAAATATTATTTATAATATTTATAATAACAAATCAAATTTATTATAATTTAATAAATTTGACGTGTTTATACAAAAACACAATAATATCCAAGTGAATCATTCACAAAACACTTGGATATTACAGTTTTCATTTATAAAACATAAGTGAAAAACTCAAAAAATGTTATTTTTCAATAAAAACATATAAAAATAATTAAAACAACATAAAATACTTAAAAATTTTGAAAAATAACAGTAGAATTGAATATAATCATTTTGTTTTATCATAAAATACTGATATACAATCTGAAATATCTTTTCTGAATAGTGGAAAAAGACTACATTCCATTAGAAACCCAGTCACAAGGAAATCCATCTGTGACAGCCTCAGAAGACAGAAAGGTGCTGCCAAAAACCAAGGGCAAGCAGAAAAGACACAGTGAAGTGACAATCAACTCAAAAGATTGGACACCAATAGCCGTGCCAAGGGCCAAAAAACCCAGAAAAGCTCCAACAAAACCAGTTGGATCACCAAAACAAATTGAGAAACAGAAAATCACTGTTATCAACCCAGTTGTAAACTCTAAAGGCAAATTGCCAAAGAGTATAGATCATAAATTTGTACAAGGGCCTGCTAAAGGTAAATAAACCTTGAAAAATACAACATTTTTTATTGTCTGTCATTTTTTAACATTGTTAACATGACACCTCCACTTCTAAGAGATCTTGGATTCCCAAGAAATCAACCAGAACACTGGCCAAGAAGACACAGAGGAAGAAGAACTGGAGCAAATGACCAGCAAAGGACTTACCATCAGGGAACTCCTACCCAAGGTCTTATTCCAAATCAAATTCAACCCAGAAGTCCAACCAGGAGATTGGACAGATGCAGAACAGGTCCTCCAAATACACAAACTCCTGAGAGACCTCTTCACATGGAGCATGGACAACAAAATGTTCACTATGGCAGCATCATGGGCAGAAGTGGGGATAACAACCCAGAAGATCTGTCTCAAGCAAATGGCTTGGATGGAACTTATGACAGAAATGCAAGGTTGGAATCCCAACAAGAATTTCAAACTCTTAGAAGAAAGAGCAACCAGAATCAAAGAGAACCAGGCAGCCATACAAGCCATAGAGAGATCTTGGCACAAGGAAGAGCCCAGTCAGATTCAGGTACCCCCAGAAATGGAAGGAGAAGTCCCATCTTCCCCACAGCAATCCAGCAGTTCCAGGCCCTACAAGCCAAAGGAAACTTCATCCAAGGCTCCCCAACCCTTCCAGGTAGTTTCCAACAGGAGAAAAGGAGCCCAAGGGAAAAACAAAACTTCTTTCAACCAGAGGAAGAAGGAAGCAGACCCATTGATGAAAAAGCTGATGGACTTAGTCCAAGAAGTACACAAAAGCAAGAAATAGTTGTACCTACAAATAGTTTTGATAGTTCTGACTCAATAGACCCAGAATTAATAACTGAAACTACAATCCACACTCATGAGTTTGAAAACAGATTCACATGGACCAAACTGGCCCAATTCATGGATTGGACACATGAAACCTCAGGAAAAATGAGGACAGAAGTGGAAACATTGAAAGAAGAAAATGCTTTCCAAGCAACAGTCATAAAAGACTTAAATACAAATCTGGCCAAAATTTGGACAGAATTTGAAAGAACTAACAGACAGTTGAATTCAATTCTAGAAGAAGAACAAACTGTGAGGATGGATCTGAGGAGTATCCAGCAGCAACAGGATAGCTTTGACAAAGAAATTGATTACCTCTATGGCAGGGAAGACAATCAATACCCTCCAACACAAGGTCAACCTACCACCTCTACAAAATTGAAAGAAGAGGATAAAGACTATGACCAGGAACCTGAATATCAGATTCCAAAGTTAAGATCAGAGTCAGTGTACCAAGATGGGGAAAATCTCAACTATTAAGAGAAACAGGCACTAAAACAGTTACCAGAAGTAACAAACTGGCCAAAGTTCTCAGGAATTGGGGAATATGACCATATGGAGATCATTGACTATATTGATGGACTCTTTGTTGATGTCCCAAAGATACCAGACTACTGGATCACAACAAGACTTAACACAGCATTCAGAGGCCATGCAAACATATGGTATACTGAGATGAAAGAAATACATGGCAGGAAAAGCTGGCCATGGTGGAGGAACCAGATTATACAAAAGTATAGCAATGGTAGTTGGATCTGGCAAAAGACCATGTCCTTTGAAAGTGATAGATACTCCACAGAAAAAGACCCTTATGAATGGTGCCTCAAACAAACAAAGAGGCTGAAAGCTATTGATCCCAATATGACAATAGAAATGAGAAACCATAAACTCCTAACAAAATTGCCAGGAGATCTAGAACATGCAGTCAAATGCAGATGCAACAACATCAGCAGCATTGATGACATAGCAAATGTCATACAAGATGTGAGAAAAAAAACCTCCATAGGAAGGTACACATCCTATAAACCAAACTTCAAAGACAAGAGGTCTGAAGTTAAAGAGACAAACAAAGAAAAAGGGAAAGAAACCCCAAAAAAGAAATATGTGTGCCACAACTGTGGATCACCAGACCACTATGCCAACAATTGCACAAAACCAAAAAAGAAAATATATGCAATTGATGAAGAATCAGAAGAAGAACAAACATGTGAAAAATCTGATTCTGACAGCATGGGAAATGGTATGAGAGCAGAATCACAAAGTGAACCTGATACCATAGAAGAATACATAGTGGAATGCAATGAAGAAAGTTCACTTGACATACAAGACATTGAATTGGATTCAGGAATACCACAAATAACAACAGACAAAGAGCTCTGTAAGCACACACAGAATGCACAAACATTCCTTGTAACCCCCAATAGAGGGATGGGATTCATTCATGGAACACCTACAAAATTGACAGTTTATATTGAGAACTGTAAACACCCAATGATCATTGACACAGGAGCAAGTTGCTCCATAGTGGCAAAAGAATACTTGAAACAACACTTCCCCAAATGGGAAGAAGATATAATCCCAACAAAAGCTAGAAACTTTAAAAGTGCATCAGGCAAAATGCACTCACTGGGGACAATAATCAAAGAGATAATTATCCCACACCACAAAGGAAATATCAGACTGGAACCTGAATTTGTAGTTCTAGAGAATGAACATGTACAAGGATTCTTACTAGGTACAGAGTACCAAAGAATGTATGGTATGGATATTTGCAATAGTAAAAACAGATATATTACCATAGGTACAAAGAAAGACAAAAAATTTTCCTTTGACATAAATCATGTAACAAATGATAACACCTTGAAAGAACTAGTGGAAGAATTCAAAGAAGCCCAATATGGCACTCAACTCACCAGTAAAATGAAACTCAGCTTACTGAAAGTATTGAGAAAGCATAGAGGAGCTTTTGCAATAGCAGATGAACTACTAGGAAAAATCAAAGGACATGATATAGAATTATATCTGGATGTAGAAAGACCATATCCACCTATGCTTAGGAGACCACCATACCCAGCCAGCATGGAAACTAGGAAAGAAATTGAGAAACATATCAATGAACTCCTAGAAATGGGGGTAATAAGAAAAATAGGACATAATGAGATAGTAGAGGTCACTACACCAGTCCTTATAACTTGGCATGATGGTAAATACAGACTATGTGGTGACTTCAGGGCTTTGAATAATTACACCAAAGCAGATAGGTACCCCATCCCAAGGATACCACATGCACTAGATAAACTAGCAAAAGCCAAGTTCATTACTAAAATGGATTGCATGAAAGGCTTTCACCAGAATGGGGTGAAACCAGATTCCATCAAATTGCTAAGAATTATATGCCATATGGGCATATATGAATATACTAGAATGCCATTTGGCATTAAGAATGCACCAGCCCATTTTCAGAGGATGATGGATACCATATTTCAAGATGAAATAATGGAAGGGTGGATGGTAGTCTACATTGATGATATCATAATATACTCAGAAACATGGGAAGACCATGTGAAGAAAATTGATAAAATATTGGGAAAATGCACACCAATCAACATGAAGATATCCCTTAAAAAATGTAACTTTGGACAGCAGGAACTGCTAGCCCTAGGACACAAAGTTTCAGGTTTGAGCCTAGCTATAGACCAAAATAAAGTTGCTGCAGTACTGAAGAAACCAGTACCAAAGAACATCAAGGAAATGCAATCTTTTTTGGGCTTTGCTAGCTACTACAGAAGCCACATAAAAAACTTTGCATACATCACTAGTAGCCTATACAAACTGTGCTCAAAAGATGTAGTCTTTGAAATTACCAAAGAAAGAAGAGATGCATTTGAAAAGATCAAATATGAACTGACAAATGCCCCTGTCCTAATGATGCCTGATTTTGAACTACCATTCAAACTATATATAGATGCAGCATGTAGCCAAGGACTAGGAGCAGCACTACACCAGAGGCAACTAGTGAATGGAATACCCAAAGAAGGAGTAATTTGCTATATATCAAGACAACTGAAAGACTCACAAGCCAGATATGGAGCTACTCAGACAGAATGTCTATGCTTGGTATGGGCATTAGAAAAACTCCATTACTACTTAGAAGGAGCAGTATTTGAAGTTTTCACTGACTGCACAGCCCTCAAATCACTGTTGAACATGAAGACAACAAACAGACACATGCTTAGGTGGAAAATAGCCATACAAGAATACAGAGGGAATATGACTATCATCTATAAAGAAGGGAAAAGTCATACTAATGCAGATGGTCTCAGCAGGTGGCCACTGAAGAATGACCAAGAGAATCCAGCATATGACCCAGAAAATGGGACCAAAATACCTATACAATGCATGGAGATAGATAGGAGAAAGAACTTCAAACTATCAAACTGGGCATTAGGGAATGACCCATCAAACCCAGCACAGAGCTATGGGGAGAGTAAAGAGATACCCATACTGGGAATCAGCTCCTCTAATCTGAATACAGAATTCTTTAGCATAGTACAATCAGCATACAATAAACACAAACAGTGTATTATATTGATACAACTATTAAAACAAAAGTACAGGAGTCCTGAACTAGAGAGCCAATTGGAAGAGCCATGGCTCAAAAACTTCAAAGAAAACAGATTTTTTCTGATAGATGATCTACTGTACCATAGGGAAAAACACACAAGTTCCCTGGTAATAATAAATAGAGAACATATTTCCCTGATACTACAGGAATGCCATGACTGCCCATACATGGGACATATGAGTGAAGAAAGAACTAAAGAAAGAGTCTTTAGCACAGCTTGGTGGCCAAAGTGGGAACAAGACTTGAGTGAATACATCAACACTTGTACCAGATGCCAAAAAGCCAACAGAAGTCATGGCAAAAGATATGGATTACTCCAGAGTATAGAGGAGCCCAAACACCCCTGGGAAATAATAAACATGGATTGGGTAACAGGCCTGGTACCTGGAGGGAAAGACAGCTTTAATGCATGCCTAGTAGTAGTAGACAGGTACAGCAAGAGTGTCATATGTCTCCCCTGTCACGAAGAGGACACAGCAATGGACACAGCCATATTGTTCTGGAACAATGTGATAGCTAACTGTGGAGTTCCAAGAATTATAATGAGTGACAGAGACCCTAAATTCACATCATAATTTTGGACTAATCTATATGAGATGCTGGGAACCAAACTAGCATTCTCCACAGCTTACCATCCACAAACAGATGGTCTAGCAGAAAGAATGATCCAAACATTAGAAGACATCATTAGAAGGTTTTGTGCATATGGCATGGAATATAAAGACAATGAGGGATATACCCATGACTGGGTAACCCTCCTACCAGCTGTACAATTGCCATACAACACAAGTATACACTCAGTGACAGGAAAAAACCCCTGCCACATTAGAGAAAGGATGGAACCCACTACTTCCAGTAGACTACTTGAAGAAGAACCTCCTCTCAGTACACCCCACAGCTAAGGACTTCCACACAATGTGGAAGACTGCCTGTGAAAAAGCAGAGCAATGTGTGGCTGAAGCCAAATTATATAACAAACAGAGATATGATAAAAGTCACCAAGAACCTGATTTCAAAGAAGGAGACCAAGTTCTAATCTCAACTCTTAACTTCAACAACCTAAGAGGACCCAAGAAGATGAGAGACTCATTCATAGGACCATTCACCATTATTAAATTAATAGGAAAGAATGCAGTAGAAGTCAACCTGACCAAAGAGTTCTCTAGGAAACACCCAGTTTTCCCTGTGAGCCTGGTCAAACCTTATCACCAGACAGATGAGGAGAAATTCCCTGACAGAAAGAAGACAGTCACCCATGAAAGATTGGTAGAGGAAGATGACTCACCTGGACCAGTGAAAAAGATCATTAAAGCCAGGAAAATAAGAATTAATGGGAAAGACAACAGGCAATATCTGGTTAGATTTAAGATTCAACCAGCAGATAAAGATAAATGGTTAACTGAGAAAGAAATCCCAGATGGACAAATACACCTCAGAAGATTCAGAGCCTCCAGGAGGGCTGAAGAGTCTCATGAATGATGAGCCTTCTTTTGAGGGAGGGTATGTCAGCCTGTGACTCAAAACAGAGCACTAGCATGACATCCAACATACCATAAATAATGGTATGACAAGTATTGAACAAAAATAGTCAATACAGGTAATAAATAAGAGAAAACAATCCTCTTAAATTAAACACTAACCTTATCCAAACAGAATAAGGAAACCTAGAGGAGAATAAACAGGTCAAAACCCTTATTTTCACCTCTCATCTAACTTATGCATATTCAAGTTATTATATACCAAAATGGTATTTTTCTTAAAGCTCACATAGAGAGCTACACAATGATATCATCCATGTTGTTGTAACACCACTACAACTGGAGATACCATATGACCTTTATTTCAAAACCAAGACCCCCCTGAAAGTCAAAGAGGGCTTGTACAAAACTGTACAAAAGTATAACCAAATTAAAGATATAAACAAGAGCTTTAATTTGAGATACATTAGACCTCTGTATCTCTTAAATTGACTGAGGGATCTTGGTTCAAAGGTTTAACAACCAGAAATACAGATATTCTGAAAAACAAGAAAGTAAACAAACCCCTGTATCTTTGGCATACACTCATACAACTGTACAGTGTAATATAACAAACTGTAGAGCTAATCAAGCCCTACAAAACTGTATCATCAGAATACAGATATCTTCCAAATTGAAGAAGATATCTGGCATGGAAGTTTTTGAAGCCTCATACTGATGTACAAAAATACATCCAAAAACTTAAAACCCTTATAGCTTTTGCTATTTGGAAGAAGGGTAAACATGAAGCATACCAAATTGAAGAGCTCTTTAAGCCCTTCAATTCTGTGCTCTTGGTTTCTTGATATCTCAAAAACTGACTAAGATATCTTGGTTGGAAGTATTTTGACCAATACTGGCCTGTACCAAACCTGTACCAACCAGTACTGTCTTGATACTCAAAATAATGGTTGTTCAAAGCTTAAAACCGCCCAGAATGACTAGTATTGATCATACAGACACCAGAAAAACGTCATCCAAGTGCTGACGTGGCAGGTGAAAAGTTTTTTCACCCTGTATTGATCCAGAATGATCATTTGTGGTTCCAAAACCACAATTCTGCCTCTACTGACGTCAGAATTGAGGATCCAGAACCACAGACTGACCATTGGAGTGAAAATCTTCACTCCTCTGACGTGTGAAGAGTTAATAACTCTTGACAGTCTTGAAAGATATAAAAAGAAGGGTTTTTTTCCTTCAAAAACCCATCATCTTATCTTACTTTACCTATATTCTTACGTGACAAGACTGTTATCCATCAGTAGTGTCCTTAGAATTATTAAAGATATAATTAGAATATAATTATTGTAGTGTTTCTTCACAGTCAAAGATATTAGAGCATTGCAACCCAGGTCCTCAATAGACTCATCACCAGTGTTACCACGTAGCAGTAGGACCTGAAGATTTAATTTATTATTTGTTTTGACGTGTCACAGTCATAATACTAGCTTGTATTTACATTTTATAGCTACTATATAGACTCACCCTGACAATAAGGTTGGTATTTTCATATTTGGGGATTTTCCCTTATTATATTTATACCTGTATTGGATATGTGTCCAATAATTGTGATACCATTACCTATGGTATTTGGATGTCATGATGGTGCTCTGTTTGGAGTCACAGGATGCCATTATTTATTATCAAATCTATGAGCTCCTAAATAGTAAGAATTAATCTCATCAAACTATGAATTCTAACTACCAAAAAGACATATTTAGAGAGCTGAGGAGTCAATGAAGTCCCAATTTTCAATCAAGAGTGTTTATCTTGATACAAATTGGGAAGTAATTGAGAAGTGTGACAGATTAATAAGTTGATAAGGCTAAAACATTGAATACTTGATTGATTATTTTCAAACAGAGACTTCAGATTATATTGAGAGATCTGTTGGTAAATAAGAATGGACTCTTTAACTGTCAGGGTGACTCTATGATATAGCTGTACAATGACAAATAAAAGCTATAACTCTGAGTGTGACACGAAAATACAGATTATAATTAAGACAATAGAGGGTAAAAAGGGCTATACTGAATGAATTTAGTGATGGTGAGTGCTGCTGATAGCCCTGAGTGCAGTTTTTGCCTTTTGGTTTACAATAACAAACCCTACAATACTTAAGTTTAAAGTATACCTGTTAAATTCTAAGGGTAAAACTTCTTTTAAGAAGTTATACCACGTAAGAATACTAAGAAAAGCATGCTGGATTAGCTTCCTGGTGAGGCAAAGCCTCCTTTTATCTTGTTCTTGGGTAGTGGGAGGTGGTTTACCTCTGCACATGACGACAGAGTGAAATTTTTCACTACTGCGGGCTGATTTGTGGTTCTACACACTCAATACAAACTATTATTGGGTGGAAATGTGGTTTTAGAACACCAAGTAGTCATTTTTACACTATAAAGGGTGAATATTTTCACCAATGGAGTTTACAGGTGTGTTCTGGTGCTTCTGACCTGTCAGAAGCTGTACAGAAACTGTATGGACCTCTGTATTTGACTTAAATATGAGATATTGAAGTATAAACAAGCTTCTTTGTCTGTTTGACACCTCATGATCATACCTATGGGATAGTATCCCACTGTAAGGCTGTATTGGACAAACTGTGGGATTTTAACCTTAAAACTGCTATATCTTTGTCAGTTTTTGGAATATTTAGCTCAAAATTGGTTCATTGTGTAGCCCTGGATGTGATATACACAATTGCACCTCATTTTGTATGGTTATCATTAAATATGGCAAAATTATGCCATGTACAAGCTTTCTTGTACTCATTTATGATTTGTCCAAAAACTGTATGAAACTTTTTTGCTCCATATCTTTTGTTCTAGATAAGATATGGGGAAATGGAGGGAACCATTAGATAGCCCTGATTGTGCTCTTTCTAAAAAGGCCCCGCTTTAGGTATCTCACACTAAAACTGTAGAGGCTAGATGGGAGGTGAATATTTTGATCACCCTTATTTGACCTCATTTTGGTCATAACTTCTGTAATTTGGTGCTAGCTCAGTTTGGCTAGTAAAATTGGATAGCCCTGACTTGGAGCTTCGATTTTAATACCCATTTGATGGGGTTAAGCCTCTTCCTCTGGATTTCAGAAGAGAGGTGAAAGTTAAGGTTTATGCTCAGCAATAGGTTTGAGCAGGAATAACTGTGTTATTCTTTGTCCTATGATTATGGGACTTGTATATTTGGAAAGAGGTGATTTTTCTCTTTTTTTTGATACTTTTTGAGTTAATTTGGCTCAGCTCCATGTTTTGGTGGTATGTTGGCTTTACCATTGGTTTATGGTATTTGGCTGTCATGCTTGCGCTCTGGTTTTGAGTCACAGGCTGACATACCCTCCCTCTAAAAAAGGCTCATCATTGATGAGACTTCCCTTTCTTATTTGAGGTATTAGTATGGCTCATGTGACCTTGAGCTAACAACTTCCTTGTGATCATAACCTCCCTGTCTGGTGGCTTATGTTTTACCCCATCCAGGTGTTTGGTCATTGGTTTCGTCCTTTTGGAGTGGACTGAACCAATTTCCTCTGTTTCATGGCTCTTAAATTCCACCAAATATTCCTCATGGGGGTTGGGTTAACTTTATGAATTATTTCCACAGCCATTCCCCACACTATCAGAGTCAGATTCAGGACCTTCTTGGTCTTTTCTTGTTTCTTCCTCTCTTGCCAATATCCCTTTCCTGTCTTTGGGAGAATTGTCTGCATAGTGATTGGGTGATTCCCAGTTGTGCAATCCTGTTGTGATTTCACAATCTGAATCATGAGTTTCTTTGGCTTGCAGAGCTGGATTCTCCCTGTTATCACCAGTACTATGGTTATTTAATCTACCAATAGATGTTCTAATACTTACTTCTTGCAAAGTATTGGATATTTCATCCAAGGTGGATTCTTTGGAGCATCTGCATTTTACTGAATGCTCTAAGTCTCCTGGTAGTTTGGTCAACAGTTTGTGACTTCTCATTTCTGTTGTTATGTGAGGGTCAATGGCTATTAGCCTTTTTGAATGTCTCAGAAACCAATCATATGGATCTTTTTCCACTGTGTATCTATCATTTCCAAATGAAAGGGTTTTCTGCCATATCCATGTATCATTTCTGTACTTCTGGATTGTTTGGCTCCTCCACCATGGCCAGTTTCTTCTGCCATGGATTCCTTTCATTTGTGTGTACCAAATACTAGCATGTCCTTTGAAAGCTGTATTGAATCTGGCAGTAATCCAGTAATCTGGTATACTTGGTACATCAGTGAACAGTCCATCAATATAATCAATGAGTTCCATATGATAATATTCTCCTATTCCAGAGAATGTGGGCCAACCTGAAGCCTCTGGAAGCTGTTTTAATGCTTACTTCTCTGAATAACTCATCTTATCTCCATCTATGTATTGTGATTGAGATCTTGGCTTCTTCTCCAACAAGGCATCTGGTTTGATGTCTTCCTGGTGGTATGGGGTGTTTCCAGAAACATGCCCTTGTGTTTGGGGTTTCATTTTTTGGCAGTAATTGAACAATTTGTCAATATCTTGATCCAGATGTTTCCTATCCCTTTTGCAGTGATTTTGCTCCTCTAAGACTTGATTTAGTCTTCTTTTGGTATCTTCTGAGGATTTATACAATTCAGTACAGTCCTCTTGAAGAGTATGAATAGTTTTGGTTTGTAATGTATAAACCTCTTGTAACCTTGAAATATTTTCATGGAATCTTTTAAACTCTTTTTGAGTTTGTTCTAAAAATTGGGAAAATTGTAACCATAGAGTATTACTACTTATGGTACTCTCAGGTATCACAACATTGTATTTCATCTGAGTGGAGATATCATTCCTTATCATAGGGCTGCTAGCTGCATTAGAAGTATTTACAACTGTTTGTTGTTTCTTTGTACTTCTTGCAACAGGTCCAACAATTTCTGGATCATAGGATCTGACTCTTTCTGCCTCTTGTTGAAAGAAGTCTTGTTCTTGCCCCATGATCCTCTTCCTCTCCTGGATTCTATCTTGGATTGGAAAGTATGGTGACTCTTGGTCACTGATCTGCTGGTGCCCAAGTAGTTTGAAGCCACTAGGGAGTCTTGTTGGGTTACCAGTCCTCATGAGCCTGAGAGGGTCAGAGTATCTAATCTGTGGTTTCATTTCTCTTCTATAATAAGTTCTTTGAAGAATATCTCTTTGAGGGAAATCTTCTGAATACTTTCTACAAGTTCTTTGTAGTGGAAATCTGGTTTTAATTCCCTCTCTGCCATTCTCCATTGGAGAAGTTCTTGGAAGATTTGATGGGTTAGAACAAGCTGTTCTATGAAATCTATTTCTGGAGGTTTGCTGTTTAAAGCCATATTCAAAGGTGTAGGAAGGTTCATTTTGCCATGTATTATGACTTTGAAAAACTTCAACTTCTCTCTTTTCCAGGCCTCTATTCCAACTGATGGTTGTTTCTCTTTGTAAGGAATAATCCCTTGGAAATCCAAATTCTTTGGAATGAGGTGGTATCATTTCTGATTTGTAAAGTGAGAGTTTCAGCTAGTTGATTAAATCCCTGTTTTGTTAGGAATCTATAAGTCACTTTGGACAAGTTATTATTGAAAATATCAATAATTATCAAATCAACTCTTCCCAATATATACTTTGTATATAAAAAAAGATCAATAATAAAATATGGTTTGTATTCTATTATGAAGTATTATTATTAAAATTATCAATAATAATGATACTAATCAATTTTTACACCAATTTTGGTGAAAAAATAAATTATCAGAGCTTTTCTTTGAGAAAAATTCAACCAATATATACTTTGTATATATTATGAAAAAAAATATCAATAATAAAATTTGATTTTTATTTTATTATGAAGTATTATTACTTAGATTATCAATGATAATGATAATAATCAATTTTTTATGCCAATTTGGGTGAAAAAATGAATTATTAGAGTTTTTCTTTAAGAAAAATTCAAACAATATATACTCTGTATATATTATGAGAAAAAAAAAGCAATAATGAAATATGATTTGTATTTTATTATGAAGTATTATTACTGAAATTATCATTAATAATGATAATAATGAATTTTTCATGCCAATTTGGGTGAAAAATGAATTATTAGAGTGTTTCTTTAAGACAAATTTGAATGATATATACTTTGTATATATTATGAAAAAAACAATAATAAAATATGATTTTTATTTTATTATGAGAAAAGAGTATTTTATAAATATAAATTATATATTTATAACTCTTCAAAAATGATGAAAAATATTATTTTTCAAAAGGAATATGTACACAGTTTTTTTTTATTTTGTTTTTTTTAAGTAAAAAAAATCAGAATAGAGAAAACCACGAAATCAATCCCCTTCAGGGCTTCTTGTGGTTAATAGAAAGTGAAAATAAGCAAAAGAAACAAGTATGATAACTCTAGAAAGCATGAAGATAAGCTAAAAATAGTGAAAACAAGCTATAATTTTGTCTAAAAAAGGTAAAAAACCAGGCCAGGCCCCCAAAATGTCAGGGTGACTCTATGATATAGCTGTACACTGACAAATAAAATCTATAACTCTGAGTGTGACACAAAAATAAAGATGATGATTGAGATAATAGAGGGTAAAAAGGGCTATACTAAATGAACTTAGTGATGGTGAGTGCTGCTGATAGCCCTGGGTGTAGTGTTTGCCTGTTGGTTTACAATAACAAACCCTACAATACTTAAGTTTCAAGTATACCTGTTAAATTCCAAGGGTAACACTTCTTTTAAGAAGTAATACCACGTAAGAATACTAAGAACAGGATGCTGGATTAGCTTCCTGGTGAGGAAAAGCCTCCTTTTATCTTGTTCTAGGGTAGTGGGAGGTGGTTTACCTCCGCACATGACGACAGAGTGAAATTTTTCACTACTGTGGGCTGATTTGTGGCTCTACACACTCAATACAGACTAGTATTGGGTGGAAATGTGGTTTTAGAACCACAAGTAGTCATTTTTACACTATACAGGGTGAAAATTTTCACCAATGCAGTTTACAATTGTGTTCTGGTGCTTCTGACGCGTCAGAAGCTGTACAGAACCTGTATTGAACTCTGTATTTGACTTAACTATGAGGTATTGAAGTATTAACAAGCTTCTTTGTCTGTTTGACACCTCATGATCATATGTATGGGATTGTGAGCCTTAGAGGTAATTTAATATACCCAAAAGACCACAAATACAAAATTAACATATAAATATAAATAAAATAAATTTATTTATATTATTAAAAGAAAAATCAAAATATAAATATAAAATTATATTCAAAATTAAAAAATTTAATTACAATTTAAAAATAAAATTACATTGAATTGTGAAATTATCAAATTGCATTTATACTTGAAAAAATTAAGTAAAAATGAACTTTTAACAAAATTGTAAAAAAATAAATAAATTTGGAATAAAGTTAAATAAAAATTATCATAACTTTTTTTTTCCAATAAATAAACATATAAAAATGATTTCACCATTGGATTCCTCATAAAAAATCAGGTGGGGTCACCCTGAGTGAAGTTTTGGTAACTCAACTCTAGATAAGCTTAAATTAAGTTTTTAGTATTTTCTGTATGAAAATTGAAAATCCTCAAAACTTTAATTTGATTCACATCACATGTAGTGTTAATCACCAAAATTTGTGCTAAAATTGAGGTGTTGTGTATATTTTAGAAGTTATGAGGAATTAAAGTATTTTCAATTGAATTCAATTGAAATGTCAAAATGTGCGCGTGAATTACATAAGTGAACTTTGATTTACATATGAGGTGTCAATTATTACTGTATTGAACTGTACAACTCAATTGAATTACATATGTAAATTATAAGTATACTACATGATGAGGAATTAAAGGAAAAATAAATTGGAAAGATTAAATTTGGGGGCGGAAAAGGAACTCCAGCTCTAAGGGGGAGCTAGACCCCCAAAATCCTTGCTGACAGGCGTGTGGTGTCAAAATTCACGCAAAAGTTCATCACTTTTGGCCTGGAATTCAGCTACAGGGTCTGTGGACTCAATTGATGATGAGGTTTTGATACCAACTGGGGTAGTTTTAGCTGTTGCCAAGAGGGTAAAACTAGCCTTAAGATAAAACAATAATAGTAAAAACAGTTTTAACTGGTTTCCATGTCTCTTACAAACATTCTGACATGTGTTGAAGGCTCTAGACCAGGTATTTCCATAGTAATGGCTGATTTAAGGGTCTAAAATGGCTAAAAATGCCTTAAACCAGCCCTTTTTTGGTCTAAACCAGGGTTCAATGATGCCATAATTGGCTTTTCTGTTGTCAGACTGTTTTCATGACTGACAAGAGTAAATTTTACTTTTGGAGTAAGAAAATTGATAGCTCTAAAAGAATGTCTTCTTTGCCCCACTTTTCTCTGCATGTTAGAATCTTTTCCTTTTATAATTAGTTTAAACATTGTTAAACCAATCAATAAAAGATTCCAACCACCTTTTTTAAATCATTTTAAACCTTTTAACTACGTGAAAAAATTATTATAATCATTTTTACCCCTGAACCACCCCAAAAGTGAATTAAAGCATCTTTCATAACTGTAAACTTTGTCACTCAGTTTCCATATTCACTCTGGTCATTTTTGTGCATGTTTTCTCTTTAATATTCTTTTTAAAGACTTTTTTCTTTAATTAATTGCTTGCAGCTCTTTGCTCAAGTAATTCCAATTGAAATTGCTCTTGAAGAAATTTCTTTTGTAGCCTTAAATATCTCTTGTAGAGTATTTTTGGATCAATTTTTATTGTTGGTAAAACAGTAAATCTTTATAATATTATTTTTTTATACTAATAAGGTTATAACCAATGAAATTGGCGTGTTTTCTCTTAAAAATAATATTTCTTACTATTTTTAATTGATTTTTACCTTATACAAATTTTGAGGACAGGAAAAGTACTTGATTTTTAATCAAATTTTCATATCCACACCTTACATTTGGGGGCCCAGTTGTGATATTTTACCTGTGACATATTTTTTTACTCTTTTTAAATCTTTTTTCTTATATTGAAACATTTAAAAACATATAAAAGATACTTATAATTCAAAAAATCAATAAAAAAATGATTTTATTAATATTATAAGTGAGGCTTATATTTTAATTTCTTTTTTATATTCTTTTTTTACTTAATTAATTGGTTTTTTCATTAATTTTAGTGTCTGAAAACGTGGTAAGACAAGAAAACATTGAAACAGCCTCAACAGTAACCAGCATTATTCCTGCCAGTACTGTTAATTCTGATCATAACAGTACTATTATTGTGACTCAGAATATTCAACCAGAGCCAATTTCTTCTGAATTAGTCAGCTTGGAAATAAGTAATACTCTTCAGAAAGCCAAAGATTTGGCCAATGGTAAGTTTTTTTGATGTAAAAGTACTATTTTAAGCCTTTTTAACCATAATTATGCCTTCAACCAGATCAGGAGCCAGCTATAACCCCTCAAGCAGCTCCCAGAAAGGTAATAGACGTGATTATGGCAGAGGCCAATCAGGTACAGAAGGAAAAGGGTCAGTTGATGACTTCCAAACAACTAAAATGGGTCATTCTGAAGCTGATAATACCATTTTACCTGAAAAAGAGCTGCAACCGCCACAACAAGCCTCAGTGGACATATACAAAGCCAGCCACAGTGCATACAACAATGCACTTCAGTTCAAGGAGTACCAGATCCTTGCAGAACTGTGGAAGAATTGCATGAATTCCTACCTGACTGTGAGAAAATTCCTGGGCCATCCCAATACTTGCAAATTGCTCAATGGATGGCATCCATTGATGGAGAAGAAAAACATGATGCTTTTGACACTAGAATGGAGGAAAAACAACCCTCCACCACCCAAACGAGTGCCAAAAACAGCCCCAGTGGTCAGCAGCAGCAATTTCAACGTGAAAAAGCAGCCACAGACTCCAAACAAGGGCAAAGGGAAGGCACCAGCCCCAAAACCTTACAGCCAGGGGTACAGAATCCCAATGATTCAACAGGATGCCATGGAAAATGTATTTCAGATGGCGAGAACCATTATGGAATTACAAAAGGAGGAAGCCAGATTAAAATATCAAAAATAATTCCTGATACTTTTGATTGTATTGCAGAGTTGTATAAAGCTATTTCTGATGTAAAAAGTCATCTTTCTGATAAAAATACATCAATTTGTGACAATCTTAAGACAAATAACTTGAGTCTGAGCCAAATAAATGATACACTTAAATGCTTTGAAAGAGTTTTAAGAACAATCAAAACTTCCAATAATGATAATTCTTTTGGCATTAAGATAAATGAGCAATCTGCCATTATTAAAGAATTAACAGACAAATATTCTAAATTCAATATTGATTACATAATTGAAACAAGAATAAAACAACCCATAGGCACTATCAAAGAAGATAATAAAAAAGCTCTTGATGATATTTCAAAATCATTTGCTGAAGTAAAGATAAATATAGTTGCCCTGAAAAAGCATTTTCATACCTCAAGAGAGGAATTATCAAAATTAACAATAAAGTTAAATGAGGTTATATCTGATAATACTAAACAAACAGAATTATGGAATGAGCTAACATATAAAGAGGATGATCATAAAAAGAATGTCATAAACTTTATACAAAACTTGCAACATGAATTAAGAAATTCACAAAGGTGTAACAACAGTAAAATGAATGATATTGAACAACTGCTAAACACTTTACCCAGAATGTCTACACCTCTGAATCAAAATGAAGATGCAAGGATTCCCAATCCACAAGTATTGAATATTGAAGATTCACAGTTAAAAAATGAATTTTCTACTTCTTTTCATAACTTAGAACCATCAATGGGCTAACCACTCTTGAAAGAAGTTCCAAAACTTAAAGAATGGCCACACTTCAGGGGTGAAGGAGAGTATGACCATATGGAATTCATTAAAGGTATTGACATTATCAAAGGGGATTTTGAATTACCAGACAGATTGGTAACAGCCAGATTTAACACCTTGTTTACCAAATCAGCTCACAGATGGTACATCAAAATAAGACAAGCACATGGACACCAGAGTTGGACTTGGTGGAAAACCCAAATCATCAACAAATGGGCAAATGATGCTTGGAGGTTTAAAGTTGAAACAGCCTTTGAATCTGCCAAATTTAATTCTGATAAAGACAAAGCTTTACCATGGTTTTGCCAACAAAAAGACAGATTAACAGCATTATATCCTGACTTGTCAGAATTTATGATCCATAGAGAAATTCTGAGACAATGTGGAGGTGGCTTAGAGCATGCTATCAAAAGCAGGACTACTGAACAATCTTCAGCAGAGGATATTATCAATATATTAGAAGAAGTAACCACCATAACCAAAATTGGTTCTAGTAGGGTGAATCTCAAAACAAGGTTTAATACACCTTGGAAAGATTCTGTGGACAAAAACCCCAAAGAAAATTCTAATGATATTAAGTAAAAATCTGCATATACAGTCAGAAAGTGCCATATTTGCCAAAGCACCACCCATTTAGCCAATACATGTTCAAAGAAGGGAAAAATCAATGAAATTGATGTTGAAAAGGAACCTGATGTTGAAAAAGATAAAATAATTGAAGACAATTCAGATGATAAGTCATCAATATTTTCTGAATCTTCAAAAGATATAGAAAATATCAATGCAACTTTTGACATCATGGATTCTTATTCCCACTTGCCACAATTGAGCAATGGTCAACTTGATTTATCAAATGTTTGAGATGCACAACTTATGAAAACAAACCCAAACAGGGGAAAAGGTTATACAGCTGTTAACTCCTGTATAAAAGAAGTGGTGATTGACAACAAGCCCACCAAGCTTTTGCTTGACCCAGGAGCCTTCTGCTCTTGTGTTGGAAAATCTTTTCTTAAGACTTGTGTACCAAATTTTGATGACCAATTGTTAACAATTGATGGTATAAAATTCAACAGTGCAAGTAATCCAATGAAAGCATTAGGAATTTTTGAGACCAATGTCATATTCCCACACATAAATTGGAATTTAAGAATCACAGTTGAATTTGTTGTTATGGAAAATTGCTCTAGTACCCATTTTATATTGGGAAATGACTATTTAATCATATATGGGATAGATTTGCATAAAAACAAAGACAGATCCTTTACTATTGGAGACAATAAGCGCCAAAAATTTTCCTTTTTACCATTTAGAAGACAAATTACAGTAAACAAAGTATCACCAGTCAACTTAGAGTTAGAGAAATTCAGGTCTGAACAGTTAAATGAGGCTGAAATAAGCCTTCATCTGACTGATAAACAAGAAAATGAACTTTCTTCCCTTTTGTATGACCACAGAGGAGCATTTTCTTCAGACAAAGAACCTCTAGGAGCAATTATTGGTCATGAAGTTGACATCATTCTTAACATTGAGAGACCTTATCCACCACTCTTAAGAATACCTGAATATCCAGCAAGTACAAAATCAAGAGAATATCTAGAAATTCATATCAAAGAACTTCTGGACCTTGGTGTAATAAGAAAAGTAGGCCACAATGAAGAAGTAGAAATAACTACACCAGTCATAGTGGCATGGCATAATGGAAAATCTAGAATGGTTGGGGACTTTAGAGCTCTGAACACTTACACTGTTCCTGATAGGTACCCAATACCAAAAATCCAAATTGCCCTTACTCAAATATCTCAAGCAGTGTATATAACCACTATGGATGCCCTTAAAGGATTCCATCAAAATGTGGTGACACCAAGAGCAAGAAAATACTTGAGAATTATTGTTCATTGTGGAGTGTATGAATACTTGAGGATGTCCTTTGGTATCAAAAATGCACCTTCACACTTCCAAAGAATGATGAATGAAATCTTCCCTGAAGAACTCTCAGAGGGATGGTTAATCATTTACATTGATGACATTATTGTCTGTTCCAAGACTTGGGAGGAGCACAAATACAGATTGTCCAGAGTTTTGACAAAAATTCAATCAGTAAACATGAAAATCTCGTTGAAGAAATTCCATTTTGGATTTAAAGAACTTAAGGAACTAGGACATGTTGTATCTGGGTTGTCCCTTGGAATTGACAAAAACAAAGTTGCAGCAGTATTGTTAAAACCCATGGCTCAGAACAAAAAGGAAATTCAGTCATTCTTAGGTTTTGCAGGATATTACAGGCAACACATTAAAGATTTTGCATCCATAGAAAGACCAATTTATAAATTGTGTGAAAAAGACACAGTATTTGAAATGACTGTTGACAGAGTCAAAGCTTTTGAGTCTCTAAGAGAAGCCTTGACCACTGGTCCACTCTTACTGATGCCAGACTTTAAATTGCCTTTCAAACTGTATATTGATGCATCAGGGGATGGACTAGGTGCTGCACTTCACCAAGTTCAGATCATAAATGATAAACCTGTGGAAGGACCCATATGTTTCATATCCAGGCAAATCAAACCAACTTAAGCCAGATATGGAGCAAGTCAAATGGAATTTCTATGCCTTGTCTGGGCCTTGAAAAATTGAACTAATTCTTAGAGGAATGTAATTTTGAGGTGATAACAGATTGTAAAGCTGTCAAATCACTTTTAAACATGAAAACACCCAAAAGACATATGCTCAGATGGCAAATAGCCATACAAGAATACAGAGGCAATATGACTATTGTTCATAAGGCTGGGAATATTCATAAGAATGAAGATGGACTGAGCAGATGGCCATTACCAAATAATATTGATAATCCTGCTTATGTGCCAGAAGAAGCTTCACCACAAATCCCAATAGAAGGAATAAGTGTTACAGACTTGAACACCACCTTCTTTGAAGAAGTCAGAAATAGTTACACTCAAGATAAGAATTTTAGCATCTTATGCCAATTACTCAACAAAGACTGTAAAGACAACTCCCTAATACATTCCTTGGATGAAGTATAGAAGAAATCCTATGATGAAGGAAGATTTCACCTACTGAATGGTATAATTTACCACAGAACCGAGCACACATGTGTCATGACAGTTGTAGACAGGTCATTAATCAATCTTGTACTGAAAGAATGCCATGATAGCCCCTTTTCAGGACATCTGTCTGAATACATAACAAGAGAGAAAGTAAAGACCTGCATATGGTGGCCAATGGGGCAGAAAGATGTTGCAGAGTATTGAAAAACCTGTGACAGATGCCAAAAGGCAAATAAATCCACTAGCAAGAGACTTGGAAATATGATAAAAATCCAAGAACCAAGCAGACCTTGGGAAATTGTCCATATGGATTGGGTAACTGGCCTACCACCAGGAGGTGAAAGAAGTTCTAATGCTTGCCTAGTAATTGTAGACAGATTCAGTAAAACTCCAATCTTTTTACTATGTCACAAGGATGATACAGCCATGGATACAGCTCTTCGGATATGGAATAGAGTAGTGTCATGGACTGGGATATTTACAAATATCATTAGTGATAGGGATCCCAAATTCACTTCAGCACTATGGACAAATCTTCACCAATTATTTGGCACTAAACTGTCTTTCTCTACAGCCTACCACCCAAAAACTGATGGCCTGGCTGAAAGGATGATCCAAACCTTAGAGGACATGGTGAGAAGATTTTTTGCATATGGCCTTGAATTTAAAGATAGTGATGGTTTCACCCATGATTGGTGTACTCTTCTACCTGCACTGGAACTGGCATACAAAACCTCCATTCATGTCAGTACCAATGAGACTCCTGCTATTTTGGAAAAAGGATGGAATCCCAAATTACCCCAAGATTCTTTAAGGAAAGATTTGGATTAAATACATCCTATAGCTGCCAGCTTCAAAGGAATGCTAGAAAGAGCCAGAAAGCATGCAGTAAGATGCATGGAAGACTCATTTGCATATGCTAAAGATAAATGGGACAAATCTCATGCCACTCCAGATTTCAAGATAGGGGATTTAGTACTAGTATCCACCACCAACTTAAATAACATCAAAGGATGTAAAAATCTCAAAGACTCCTTTGCAGGACCTTTTGTTATTAAAGCCCTCCATGGAGAAAATGCTGTTTAAGTAGAATTATCTGAAGAACTTAGTAATAAACATCCTACATTTCCAGTAAGCTTGGTAAAACCATATAAATCTAGTGATTCTGAGAAATTTCCCTTGAGGAATAAGATTCCCCAAGTTATACCTCCTATTGAGACATCTGGTACTAAGAAAATTACCAAAGTTCTTAAAGAAAGAAAATTAAGAACCAAGAAAGTGAGGGAATACCTTGTTAGGTACAGTGACCCAACTTGTGAAGAGGAATGGTTAGAAGAAAGAGATATACCAGAAGCTACCAAACTCCTCAGGAGATTCAGACACACTAGAAATACCAATATTACAAAGTAATATTGTTTTTTTAGGGGGAGGGAATGTGAGCCTTAGAGGTAATTTCATATACCCAAAAGACCACAAATACAAAATTAGCATATAAATATAAATAAAATAAATTTATTTATATTATTCAAATAAAAATCAAATATAAATATAAAATTATATTCAAAATTAAAAATTCAATTACAATTTAAAAATAAAATTACATTAAATTTTGAAATTATAAAATTACATTTATACTTGAAAAAATTAAGTAAAAATGAATTTTTAACAAAATTGTAAAAAAATAAATAAATTTGGAAAAAAGTTAAATAAAAATTATTATAAATTTTTATCCAAGAAATAAACATATAAAAATCATTTCACCATTGGATTCCTCATAAAAAATCAGGTGGGGTCACCTCTGAGTGAAAATTTTGTAACTCAACTCTAAATAAGCTTAAATTAAGTTTTTAGTATTTTCTGTATGAAAATTGAAAATCCTCAAAACTTGAATTTAATTCACATCACATGTAGTGTTAATCACCAAAATTTGTGCTAAAATTGAGGTGTTGTGTATATTTTAGAAGTTATGCGGAATTAAAGTATTTTCAATTGAATTCAATTGAAATGTCAAAATGTGCGCGTGTATTACATAAGTTAACTTTGATTTACATATGAGCTATCAATTATTACTGTATTGAACTGTAAAACTCAATTTAATTACATATGTAAATTATAAGTATAATACATGATGAGGAATTAAAGGAAAAATGAATTGGAAAGATTAAATTTGGGGGGGAAAAGGAACTCCAGCTCTAAGGGGGAGCTAGACCCCCAAAATCCTTGCTGAAAGGCGTGTGGTGTCAAAATTCACACAAAAGTTCATCACTTTTGGGCTGGAATTGAGTTACAGGGTCTGTGGACTCAATTGATGATGAGGTTTTGATACCAACTGGGGTAGTTTTAGCTGTTGCCAAGAGGGTAAAACTACCCTTAAGATAAAACAATCATAGTAAAAACAGTTTTAACTGGTTTCTACTTCTCTTAAACACATTCTGACATGTTTTGAAGCCTCTAGATCAGGTATTGCTATAGTAATGGCTGATTTAAGGGTCTAAAATGGCTAAAAATGGCTTAAACCAGCCCTTTTTTGGTCTATACCAGGGTTCAATGATGCCACAACTGGATTTTCTGTTGTCAGACTGTTTTTCACGACTGACAAGAGTAAATTTTACTTTTGGAGTAAGAAAATTGATGGCTATGAAAGAATGTCTTCTTTGCCCCACTTTTCTCTTCATGTTAGAATCTTTTCCTTTTATAATTAGTTTAAACATTGTTAAACCAAGCAATAAAAGATTCTAACAACCTTCTTTAAATCATTTCAAACCTTTTAACCACGTGAAAAAGTTATTATAATCATGGTTTGTAACTTTTATAATCATTTTTACCCCTGAACCACCCTAAAAGTGAATTAAAGCATCTTTCATCACTGTAAGCTTTGTCACTTAGTTTCCATATTCACTCTGGTCATTTTAGGCATGTTTTCTATTTGAAATATCTTTTTGAATAATTTCTTCTTTAATTAATTGCTTGCAATTCTTTGCTCAATTAATTCCAATTGAAATTGCTCTTGATGAAATTTCTTTTGTAGCCTTAAATATCTCTTGTAGAGTATTTTTGGATAAATTTTTATTGTTGGTAAAACAGTAAATCTTTATAATATTATTTTTTATGCTAATAAAGTTATAAACAATGAAATTGGTGTGTTTTCTCTTAAAAATAATATTTCTTACTATTTTACTTGATTTTTACCTTATACAAATTTTAAGGACAGGAAAAGTACTTGATTTTTGATCAAAGTTTTATATCCACACCTTACAGGGATAGTATTCCACTGTAAGGCTGTATTGGTCAAACTGTGGGATTTTAACCTTAAAACTGCTATAACTTTGTCTGTTCTTAGGATATTGAGCTCAAAATTGGTTCATCGTTCAGCCCTGGATGCGATCTACACAATGGTACCTCATTTGCTATGGTTATAATTTAATATGGCAAAATTATGCCATGTACAAGTTTTCTTGTACTCATTTAAGATTTGTCCAAAAACTGTATGAAACCTTTTTGCTCCAAATCTTTTGTTCTCAATAATATATGGGGAAATGGATGGCACCATTAGATAGCCCTGATTGTGCTCTTGCCAAAAAGACCCCACTTTAGGTATCTTACACTAAAACTGTAGAGGCTAGATGGGAGGTGAATGTTTTGATCACCCTTATTTGACCTTATTTTGGTCATAACTTCTGTAATTCTGGTGCTAGCTCAGTTTGGCTGGTACCATTGGATAGCCCTGACTTGGAGCTTCAATTTTAATACCCATTTGATGGGGTTAAGCCTCTTCCTTTGGATTTCAGATGAGAGGTGAAAATTAAGGTTTATGCTCAGCAATAGCTTTGAGCAGGAATAACTTTGTTATTCTTTGTCCTATGATTATGGGACTTGTATATTTGGAAAGAGGTGATTTTCCTCTTTCTTTTGATACCTTTTGAGTTAATTTGGCTCAACTCCATGTCTTGGTGGTA
Source organism: Austropuccinia psidii (assembly GCA_023105745.1). Taxonomy (NCBI): domain Eukaryota; kingdom Fungi; phylum Basidiomycota; class Pucciniomycetes; order Pucciniales; family Sphaerophragmiaceae; genus Austropuccinia; species Austropuccinia psidii. The sequence continues at coordinate 11,913,858 of JALGQZ010000004.1, read as the reverse complement.
TGTTGGCTTTACCATTGGTTTATGGTATTTAGCTGTCATGCTTGTGCTCTGGTTTTGAGTCACACGCTGACATTAACATAAAAGATACTCAACTATTTAATTATTTCCTTTAAACAATTTTTACTTAAGCAATAACCCAGTTACTTTCAAAAAAATATATCTATATTTTTTCAAAGACTTCTTTAAAAAAGATAAAAATAAGTAGGAAGAATATTTCTAAAAAGCTTCTAATACACAAGATTTCTGTAGATTTGATTCTTTTCAATTATAGCTATCATAATTAGTTTGATAAGAGTGAGTCATGTCATTACTAAACGCAGAATTTACTTTTAGATTTTCTTTAAGGAAATTCCTTTTGATATAATGTATTATTTATATTATCACAATAATATTGCTTTTAATTTAATTGCATAGTTTTTTTATATTATAATTAAAAGTAAATTGATAAGAAATAAGTTAATATATTTCAGTGTATTCTTATTAAAAATATCAATAATAACTATGAATAATAGTTTTATGTCATTATAAATTATTATTTCTATTACTATATGGATACCTAGTTTCTCACAATTAGATATTATTACCTGTTTTCTATTGATAAATGTATTAATTCATTTTTTTTAAAATAGTAAGTTTTAAGTATCATTTTGTATTCATAACTTACACACAAAGAACTCTTGAGTTATTAATGTGTGTTAATATTTTCTATCACTTTGGTGTATTCATCTAAGACAGAAGATTGTTTTTCTATTTAATGAAATTTGTAGATTTTACTGAAGAGGAATCAAGTATTCCAAATTTTCTTGAAAATTTTCCAATCAGTCAAAATTTGACATTTGAACTTAATCATTCCGAAAATAAGTGTTAATTCATGTGGAATGTTGAATTATTGGTGATAATTTTTATTATTTATTCTGATTTCTTTCTTTAAGTATTTATCAAAAACTTCAAAAATGTTTTAATTGTAAGAGATGAGGTTTTCTTAATTTCGGGTAGAGAATGCTTATATCTTGAATTGATAATTTCCTAATTTATTTGTTAACATAAGTTTCACTCATGATGACTTATTTGGAAAATATGTATTTTATTTTATATACAGGCTTTCTATTCCAATAGTGATGAGAATTTTGAATAATAAGTACTGCATTCTATAAAATGACATTGATTTCATTATTGCGAGATGGAGCAAATAAGGAGGGGAGGGGGTCCTTTACGAACTCCATTTGTTTTCACTTGGTTGAGGCAATATTGACTAACAGAAGGAATTTTAACACTGAAGTAACATAAAACTAAAGGAGCCTTTCTACCAAATTTCAGATTTGAGTTACTAATTTCTTTTACAAATGAGCGCTGATTAATTGGCTATATTTGATTAGCCGAAATTGGCTTCGATCAACGCCATTAGCAGATTTATAAGCGGTTTTTTTTTCAAGCTTGGATTTGGATTATTCTCTTCAAGGCCCATGCACAATCTGCTGATAGAAAATTTATTTTGAGTCCCCTAAATAAGAAAATAGTCTTGGATGAAATTATAAGGGTTATTTGAAGTATAAAAAAGAAAGAGGTGATGATCAAACAATTAATCTGGAGTAGGGGTAAATCTCTATCGAATTATCAGGTATTTTAAGAAAAACTTATTTAGGAAAATAAAAGACTTATTTTCAGTCGAAGGGTCTGACTGTGCTTACTTGGATAAACTAGTGCATGGGAAACAAAAATATTAATGGATTACTAAAAGAAAATAGGTGCACCGTCTAAAAGGAGCTTGTTTAAATAAGAGAACCTTTCACATTCTAGCACTTGCAGCTATAGCTCTAGCGTTGCCATACTTGACGAGGTGTAAAAAATCAAAGCAATCTTAGGAAAGAGGTCTGAAATGTAGAACAAAAACCAACTACACACAGTGATCAAGTCTCTTCTTTTTGGAAAAATGGACACTTGCAAAATTTTGTAATGAATTCAACGAGAGTTCAACTGTATAAATTTCATTTGAGCGTTGGTGTTGGTGAAGTAAGATGTGCCAAGTCTGAGTTTGGATCAAGAAGTTCTCTTGCGTTTCAAAATCAGTAGATCGCAGAGATTTGGGTAGGCTCCCTAAAATTTTGGATGTTGGTAAAACTCTGCTTTGGATAGTGTTAGTGGGAATCTGTGGGCTGGTCGAAATGTATGCCCACACTATGATTCCATGCTACCATAGCTTCATTGAATATCGAAGTGGGTTATTTTAAGCTAAATTTAATGAAGGAAAGAAAGTTAAGCTTGAGAAGATGGTAATTCTTAGGCTTTCTGTCATTGCTCAAGGCTCACAGGCCCTGAATTTCTTCAATTCTCATCCAAGCCAGAGAGCACTGACAACTTGGACAGGTGGGAATTTCTTGCCATGATTAATTTACCGTAAGCGTCGTAGATGGCCAAGAAACGAATACAGAAAGGAAATGGTGGCAATATTGTAACTTCATAGCCGATAAGAAGTCTTGGGGCCATGTGTCTTTAAATATCTACCTCGTTGGCTTCCTTTCTGCGGATATTCCTATCAAGACATCATTAGATTGAAGTCACACTTTAGCTGAGCGACATTACCTTCTTTTTTGTTTATCCTTCGTTTCGGCCTAATTGCAATAAACTCAACTTTTGTCTATCGTTTCTTTCCATCTAATCCCGTGTTTCTGTCTTTGAAAGCAAGTCATCTTTCTTATCCATTAAACTCTCTTCCTTTTTAATACATATTTTAGGAGATTTTTATTTTATTATTTATATATTTTCACTCTTTTTGTTTCTACAACAAGCAAAATCTCAATTGCTTAAATTTTATTTTTCTGAGTTATTTTAGCCTGCTATCTGATTTATTACTTTCTTTTCCGGGGAAAACGAGAAATCCAGCGCTAAAAAAATATAAAATGGGCTGGAATTCGAAGAGGTCTTTGCTCATGGCCCTGTTTGCCGTTTTGATGGTAAAAAATACAAATTGTGGGAGCGGAGGGTTAGAAGACGAACAAGATGTGCAATTTGCTTTGTTCGAGAATCATCAAGTACCTGTGGCGTACACCAAGCTTGCAACACTACCCAGAGGCGATCATAGCTTGACACTTCGAATAGGCCTAAAGAACAAGCGTATCGAGGACTCATTGGATGGACTGCTGGAGCAGATGTCAAATCCTCAGAGCTCCAAGTTTCGCTCACATCTTGACGAAGACGAATTGGCCCAGCTGAGCACGCCTCCCGAGGAAACCATTGAAATAGTCAGGGATTGGCTCAGCGGCCATGGCTTCGGGACAAGCCAGATTCAGTTTTCAAAGCACAAGGATTGGATCAAACTGGAAGGTGTTTCATTAAAAAAGGCTGAGGCCATGCTTGACACCACTTACTATATCTACCGGCACGACGACGGCGAGCATATCATTCGGACAGAACGCTACAGTCTTCCGAAACATCTCCATGAGCACATTGACTTGATCCAGGTAGGTATTTATCCATTAAAACGACTAGAATTGATGCTAAATACTCCTTTATCTTTCTTTACTGCATGGCCTGGTCGAACTTTAGCCAACAACAATGGTAAGCTGCAATCACTGCTTGTCTGGCTGCACTACCATTCCACTTGGAAGTGGGACAGTTACTTATGTATGATTGTTGTATTTCCTTGAAAGTTCGGTCGTCTACACAAGCAGCGTTCTATGATCAGTGGGATTGCCGAATCGCCAGCGTCGAGCTTGAAGTCTCTGCTGGATCCATCGGTCCCAAACACATGCTCAGACCCAGCATATGTGACTAATGATTGTCTACGTGAATTCTACAAGACGGAGGGCTACAAGGTCACTTCATCATCCAACATGATTGGAATCACTGGCTTCATCGGAGAATCAGCCAATTTCGCAGATGCGCAAACCTTCTTGAAGGCTCAGAGACCTGCCTATGTTGGCATGAACTTTACCGTCGTGAGCGTCAAGGGTGGAGTCAATCCGCAACAGCTCGACGATAATCAAATTGCAACCCAGCTGGGAGTTGAGGTCAGTCAACGCCTTCCTACTGCTGTCTGTCTTGGGAATGCTCGTGAGTGGGAGTTGAGAGCTCATGAACCTCGTTATCTCCTGTGGGGACCTTCTAGGGAAATATGGATTCTCAGGTCGCCCTGGGCTTTACTTTGCCAACCAAAAATATCTTTTACACCACCCCTGGTTCTCCGCCATTCAACCCCGATACCGCCACACCCCAAAACACCAATGAACCCTTTTTGGATTGGTTGGAGTATATTTTAAGCCGACCAGCCGCCCAAATTCCGAAGGTGATAAGCACATCTTGTACGTCTTGCTCTCGCTGTTCTTCAAAATAGTCCATCAGTCAAGCACTTGAGCTAATTCTACGCATGACCGCATTATCTATTATTTACTCGGTACTCGGCCGCAACAGACGGAGATAATGAGCAAACAGTCCCGTTGAGCTATGCACGCCGGGTCTGCTCCAGTTTTGGACAGCTAAGTGCGCTGGGAGTGTCAGTAATTTTTTCATCAGGTGACAATGGAGTCGGCCAGACGGGCTTTTGCTACAAACATGATGGTTCTGTATGTCTGGTCTAAAGCTCGTGGCTGATTGACTCAGATATTGACTTTCAGTCTGCTCTTTTTTGGGGGGGAAAGATGGCTTTTCTGCCGACTTTTCCAGCTTCGTGTCCTTAGTAAGTCAGGCAAGAACGTAGGCAGTTGCATCCCAGTTTTCAAAACTCATACACTTCATATTTTCTCATTGGTATGCAGTGTTACCTCTGTTGGTGCTACGCAAAACTTTTCACCCGAAGTGGCTGTGTCTGAAGATGGACCAGGTGGTTATGCTAGTGGAGGCGGGTTCTGTGAGTAGACCTTTGGGACTGTTCCCCAAAAGCGAATTCTCCCTTTACACTAGATGCTTGCTGATATCTGGTCTCTCGGTTCAGCAAATTATTTCACGACTCCCAGCTGGCAGAAGGACGCAGTTCGACGATATCTCCAACAGCTAGGACCACGAGCTTACCGAGGCATGTACAACCAGAACGGAAGGGGCTATCCAGATGTTTCAGCACAAGGGGCAAAGTATGTCATTGCATACCAGGGTAACTTTATAACAGGTCCGTCAAGCTGGCGCCCATTCAATGCCCCATCTTTAAATTGAGTCTGCTGCCATCTTCCTTTCTGATTTGTTTGCGAATCAGTTGGAGGGACCTCAGCATCTGCGCCGACCTTTGCCTCTATAATTGCATTACTAAATGATTATAGTCTTTCTCTTGGAGGCAGCCCCTTAGGCTACCTGAACCCATGGCTTTATCAAGTTGGCTTGAACGGGCTGAAGGACATCACCCATGGCAGCTCCAGCGGCTGTAACACGACAGGCTTTTTTGCCACCAATGGCTGGGACCCGTAAGTTATTTGTGGGCGCTATCAGGCGGCTTCCAACAGGAAACTGATGTTTTAATTTCTTCTTAACAAAACAGGGTAACTGGCTTAGGGACACCTGATTTCAAAAAGCTACAGAAGGTTGTCGAGCCATGGAGCCGGGCTACAGCAGCTCATAGCAAGCAAAAAGCTCCCAAGAGGCACGGAAACAGACAAATAAAACTGCACTATCTCCACTAATTGCCTCGACAAACTTTTTTGCTGCATCTCCATGTTTGGGCATTCTTAATTCCACAATTTTACATGACTTGTATAGATAGTATAGTAGCATATGCCTGTGATCTGTTAAACACTTGTAAATTATTTACTTAGACAATTTTTTGAAATATTAATATCACAAACATGCACCCTCTGACATCATTGTTGTCATGGGACCATCACTTGTATGGCTTCTCATTTACAATTTATTTACTTGTTCATATATACATTTTAATCTTTCAAAGTCATTATTTAGAGCCAGCTGTGTAGCCATTTTCTTAAGCGCATGGGCATAGTTTTTTATTTAAATTTATAATATATAGTGGCTCTGCAACTATAAATGTAAGGCTTGTCTATGAAACTCTTGATAATAGTAACAATATCAAGAATACTATGACTGTCCTCAGTAGAAAAATATAATATAATAAAATATTATAACCACAAATTTAAATATAATTATTAAAAATAATTATATAAAAAAATAAATTTAATTATTATTATATAAAATAATAATAAAAAATATAATAATTATAATAAATTCTAATTATTCTATTATTGTTATAGCCATTGACAATTATAAAAATAAGAAGTGTGGAGCTCTTGATGAGACAATTACATGTGGAAAATATAAATATTTAACCACTTATAAATAGTATTTCACTTGCAAATAAGATATAAATATTATTCATAAAAGAATTATAACACACACTGTACAGAAATAATTCTTATAGAAAAATTCTATATAAAAAAAGTAATAATAGATAAAAAAAGGTATAGAATTTTAGAGAAAACTTACTTATAATATAAATTTAATACAACAAGTCAAATACAACATTTATTATATTAAATAATCATCATAAGTTAAAAACACACCAAAATTAAATATTTTAAATGATAAAACAACTTTTTATGATAAAAAATATGATTAAAGAGTTTTTGAGAGGAATTTGTGGATTTTAAAAGATATCTTAAAGACAATAATTTTCTAAAATAAAATTTATTACAGGTGATTACAACAATAATATAATTTCTATGATTTCAATTCTTTAATTTAAGATTTATAAAGAATAAAATACTTGAGAAATACTTTAATAGCAAAATTTTATGTATAATAAAACGTTACCAGTTTAAATGCCTAATATGATTGGATTCAATTGAATTGATGGAAAAGAACAGTGATGAAAAGACTCTTTTTATGTCTACAGAGAAGCTCTCATGATTCATAATGGATATAAAGGGCGTGTTCAGGTCAAAACCAAAAAACCATGCTTAAAAATAAGGTTCTTAACTTAAGGTAACTTCTTTTTAATTCCAATTTCAAGTTACCAGTGTTATTCTTAACTCCAAGTAACTTTAATCCTCATTTAAATTAATTATTTTTAGTTTTAATATAAAATAAGTTCACTTATATTAAATTGAATCACATGAACAATTTAAAAATAGAGTTTCAAGCAGAAATCTCTTAAACTCAATTTTTAATTAATTTTTAAAGAAATCTTAATTTTCTTTAAATAAAATCAAACAAGTAAGTTTCCAGGCTAATTACCCAGGAAATCTGTTTATAAAAGATACTTAAAATTTGATTTATATATAGATAATGTTAAATTGTAAGCTGTGTGAGATATTCAAGCAAATCCATGAAGAATTGAGTTTTTAATGAATTTTTGAAGTTTTTGCTATTTTTCTACGTAAAATAGCAATACACACTAAACCTTAACTTTTCATAAGGTTTTAGGTTTTACTGCTTGTAACCTTGAAGATTTAAGCTTATTTAAGCTTTGACAGGTCTCAAAACTTTAATTTCAAGCCTTCATATTGGGATTTACCCTTTGCCAGCTTGAAATTCCTGTCCAAATTGGGATAAAAACAGTTTGAACTTTAAGGTTGGATCAAAGTCTAATCTTAAAGTTTCAATAAGGTTTAAAATCCTCAATTACAGGTTGACAACCTTAATTGAATCCTTGCAGATCCAAAAAGTTGGGTACCCCAGCTCCGTTTGGTCTGTTTCCTTTGTCCCACCTTTTTGTGTGGATTTTGCCCTTTTATTTATTTAAAACCATACTATGGCGTTATACACCTTTAAATTGGGCTCACGCAGGATTTACATTCTGTATGGCAAATCCTTAGCCAATTCAGTAAAGATACACAACACCTCAATTTTAACTAAAATTTTGGTAAGTTTGCATAAACCTTATGCAGCTTTAAATTTAAGCTTAAATTTAACAATTTAAAAAAATGTTACAAAAAGTTACATTAGTACTGTGAGTTTCTTAAATCTTCCAATAACATAAGAAATATGCTTTTTTGGGTATAACACCCTATGGATGTACCCTAGGTTATTATTGGTGTAGAATGCAAAAATGCCATAATATTTATAACTTTGTTTATGCAAAAAAAAAGTTGCACTTATTTTTTGTTATTTTTTATTTTAAATTCAATTGAAAAGTCTGTTTAGTATTAAATAAGCTGTATATAAAATCATTTGTGGCTTTATGGGTATGTCATACACACCTCACAGGCTCACAATAAGTGTTTGTCTGTTAGCAAATTTTAATGTTCTATCCTCTACAGAATATTTTGGTGACTGTTATAATTCCAAGCATTTTCTATGAAACACCAGGATGTTAAACAGAGAATAAGTCCATATATCATTATTAAACTCTTGACAGCTAGACCTGATCTGGAAATTGAGAAAAGCCAGCTTAAATGCATTAATGCAATGACTTCAATGTGAGTAAGAGATATGATAAATTTCTTGAAATCAAACTTTACGTTCATCCAACTTTAAAATGTAATATATCCATCAGTATTTTTAATGAGGCTTCAAATTTTTTCTTTTGGGAATGAACTTAATTGTTTCCTCAAGGAAACTTTGAGGTGTGTTTTTTTAAGAGTTAGATTTTATAAATGAAAAAGATAACCACTATTGTTTTGAGGGAAAATATTTTTTATAAATGCAGGAATTGAAGTAATCCAAATAAGTCTTATGGGCTAAGCCTTGCAAGAATTATCTAAATATTAAGGTTTTCATATTCTAGGAATTTTTAGTTATTCTTTTGTCAAGATATATAACAATTTTAAATTTAATAATACTTTTAAAATATACTCTTTTTGTCAGCCTGTGACTCAAAACTAGATCACAATAATGACTTTCAAAAGTGACACAAACATGGTACACAAGAAGGAATGAAATACACACCTACAACCTTGATTAACCCTAATGAAAGGTACAATAAAGCCACAAAAGCAACAAACAGAATGTACAAACATTAGTCTGTACAAGTGACCATCTTAAAGAGGAAACCTCCCCCCTTTAGAAAATATTATTCTTATCACCAAACAATAAGAATTAATCAACTTATTAATGTTGTAAACTCTTGATAAGCATAAACCTCAATATTCACCTCTTATCTAAAATATAAATTTTGGATCACAGACCCACCAAGATGGGTCTTTTTTTAAAGCTCTAAATGAAGGCTATCCAATGGTACCAGTTCTAAGACTTTAGAACCACCAGATCAGAAATTACCACACAAATACTATTTGAACAACTTGGGTAAATAATTTCATTTTTTCATCTCTCATATAACATCTGCAATTTTTGTGAGAGACAGGAAAATTATTTAATTTTCTGACATTTATAGATGAGATATAAATAAAAGTGTAAGCCTTATACCTGAATATTACACAAATAAAAAGTTATCAACACTTTTTTATAAAATCATGAAAAATACTATTTTACAGAAAATTGACAACACTTTGAACCTGTATAAATTTTACAAACTTAAGTCAAAGTGGGTTATACATGTAACCATCTTGTAGATCCTATTTTTGACTACAGGTTGAGCGACTTTTGAGAACTTTCACTCAAAAACTGAAAAAGCTATTAAGGATTTAAGGTTTCACTCCACACCAAGTGGTATTCTGGAATGCTATCCCATATAACTGAATTATGAGATATCAAAGCCTTAAAAAGTCTGTTTATAGGTTTTTTAATCAAAATGAAAGATATAAAGCTCCAATACTGACTGTATTGAGTGTAACTGTGGAAAATTCCACCATACAATTGAATTATCAGGTGTCAAACATATTCAATTCACAATGAAAAAATGCTGACCCTGAGGGCAGGAGCTGCAGTTTAAACACCAGTCCAGGCATGAGTATCATTCTGAATGAAACATGGTTCCAACACACCATGAAAGAAAATCTATCCCCGCTGGAAGGGGTAGCAGGTCCAACCCAGGTCCAACCTGCTTCCAACCTTGGTTTTAAGGTTGAAATATTTTTGCAGATACTTTCAGCCAAAGATTTTGACATTAAGAATGTTACTTAATTAAACTAAAATATTATGAATTTTACATGAAATTTTTTTGTCTCCTTAAACACACCATATTCACTATTTCTTATTTTAAGGGGGTTTTAAATGAAACTTCACTGATTAAGTTCTTTTTGGAATATTCATTTGAATTCCATTGCTATTTCTAATTAAAATACTCAATTGACTTCAACTGGGACATCATTTTTTATCTTTTTTTGAATGAAAAACTTCAATATATGAAGAGAAATATTTAAATAAATGAAGCATTATTAAATCAACTCTTGCACCATATAATCTTTTGTAAAATTATAAAGTCTTTCAATATGCTTAAAATGGTATAACCCAATGATTTTTTTTTGACAAAGTATCTTTTTCTTTTATTACTCATTAAAATACCATATTTATCATGAAAAACTTGCTTTCACAATTGTTTGATGCTTAATTTCTAGCCATTACTTCCTGTAAATCAATAGTAGTCAATTTCTTTTGAAATATTTGTACACTTTTTTTGATTATCAAAAATATTCATCCTAGTCTAGTCTTACAGCTTCATAGCTGTAGATTGATAAATTTCCATCATTACATGTCTTCCAATTTAAATTTTCATGTTTGTTTAGCTTGATAATCCTTTAAATAAATGGGAATAATACTTATGAAAGTTAACTTGATGTTTTTCAAAAATTCTTACATTTTGTTTTGAAGACCTCACCATCATTAAAATTCAATCCATTCTGTCAAAAATTTCCTATATTCAGGTTTGCAAAGAATGGAAGTATTGAGTTTTTGAAATTCCCATTTGTGGTTCAACCTTTTTCAAATCTCACATCAGATATTTATTCCTGTAAATGTTGATTTCTTATTTTGAATTCCTCTTAGTTGTTGAAATGTTATTACTTTGAAAACTTCCTTCAAAAATAGTGCAAATAAATATCCTGAGTAACTTTGATTAAAAGGAAAAATAAAATTTATTTTAAGCATCAATTTTCCTTTTTTTAAGAACTTGAGGTTCTAATTAACATTTGGGTTTTTTATATATACATACTGAATTGTTTTGCAGAAATTAGAAGAAAAAAAAGAAAAAATTTTGTTTTAATTTTTCCTAATTTTTCTTACTTTTTGTTATTGTGCCAAAATTTTTGTTTATAGTATTTTACAAAAAAACTCATTTTTAGTTACTTTTGTCTTATCAATTTTTTTAAAAATGTTAATTTTTTCAATTTTAATGTCCTTCTCTAGTGATATGTAATTTTTATTATTTTTAGGGTATTGGTAAAAACACGTAATCAAATTGGTAGAAACAAGTAAGAGCTTACATGTTTTTACTAAAAACTTACATGTTTTTACCATCAATTGGTAAAAACACGTAAGGGGTGGGTTTTAAATGAAATAGGGCTATTTATGGCATTTCTGATGCCATTAATGCCATTTATGACATTTCTGATGCCATTAATGCCATTTATGACATTTCTGATGCCATTAATGCCATTTATGACATTTCTGATACCATTAATGCCATTTATGCCACTTATGGTGTCAGCCCGTGACTTAAAACCAGAGCACAAGCATGACAGCCAAAATACCATAAACCAATGGTATAGCCAAGATACCACCAAAACATGGAGCTGAGCCAAATCAGCTCAAAAAGCATCAAAGGAAAGAGAAAACTCACCTCTTTCTGAAAACATAAGTCCCATCACCATAGGACAAGAAATAACAAAGTTATTCCTGCTCAAAGTTATTGCTGAGCATAAACCTTAATTTTCACCTCTCATCTAAAATCTAGAAGGAAAGGCTTAACACCATCAAATGGGTATTCAAAATGAAGCTCTAAGTCAGGGCTATCCAATGGTACCAGCCAATCTGAGCTAGCACCAGTATTACTTGAGTTATGGTCAAATTCAGGCCAAATAAGGGTGAACAAAACATTTACCTCTCATCTAACTTCTACAGTCTTAGTGTGGGATACTTGAAGTGGGGTCTTTTTTGAAAGAGCACAATCAGGGCTATCTGATGGTGCCATCCACTTCTTCATATCTCACCTATAACAGAAGTTATGAGGCAAACAAGCCCAATACAGCTTTTTGCCCAAACCACACCTATGTACAAAAACCTTGTACATGGGATAACTTTGTCATATTTAATAATAACCATACGAAATTGGGTATCATTATGTAGAGCCCATACAGGGCTATTCAATGAACCAACTTTGAGCATGATATCTCAAAAACCGACAGAGTTATGGCCACTTGAAGGTTATAATCCCACAGTATGACCAATACAACTGTATTATGACAGGATACAGTTGTACTCTGATTATGAGGTGTCAAATAGACAAAGAAGCATGTTAATACTTCAATACCTCATAAGTCAGTCAATACTGGGGTCCCATACAGTTTCTGTACAGCATTCTACGCGTCATACACTTCAGAATCAGGCTGTGAGGTCCCCAGATGAAAATTTTCACCCTGTATTGGTGAAACCTGCCCAGATGTGGTTTCAAAACCACATCTGAGCCCAATACAGGGCATACAGGCTTTTTGCAAACCACAAGTCAGTCCTAGAGAGTGAAAAATCTTCACTTCCTCTACGTGGAAAGGTCTAGCACCCTTTCCACCCCATTTCAGGATAAAAAGGAGGCTTTTCATAGCCAGAATTGTCTCCTCATCCTGCTCTTGAATAACCTATGTAGTAAACTGTCAAAAACAGTTTTACTCTTTGGTAATAAACAGGTATACTCTTAATTTAAAGTATTGTAGTCTTTATTATTGTAACCCAACAGGTAAAGCTGCACCCAGGGCTTTCAACAGCACTCACCACCACTATATTCCTTCTAGTAAAGCCCTTTTTATTATTAAATTAAACCATCTTTAACCTTTATAATAGTATTTTAAACTATTTTCCACGTGTCACAGTCATATTTTTAGTTGTAAATAGCTTTATTACCACTTCAACATAGACTCATCCTGACATATGGCATTTCTGATTCCATTAATGCCATTTATGACATTTCTGATGCCATTAATGCCATTTATGGCATTTCTGATGCTATTTATTCCATTTAGGGCATTTCTGATGCCATTAATTCTATTTATGGCATTTCTGATGCCATTAATGCCATTTGTGGCATTTCTGATGACATTAATTCTATTTATGGCATTTCTGACGCCATTAATGCCATTTGTGGCATTATCAATGTAATAAATGGCATCATGCCATTTATGTAATGCCATAAATGGCATTATTGATGCCTTAAATGAAATGTTAATGCCACAAATGGCATTATTGCTTCCATAAATGGCATTATTAATTCCTTAAATTGAATTTTTAATGCCACAAATGGCATTTTTAATACCTCTAGTTACATTTTTAAGGCCAATGTTAAGGCCAGTTATTGCATTTTTCAATGCATAAATGGCATTTTCAAGGCCATTCAATTCAATTTATGGCACTGTTGTAATTCCATCTATGCCAATTTTCTGGCCATAAATGGCATCTGTATGTCATTCTTGATGCCATTTATGGCATTATTATGTTATTTGTGATGCCATTTATGACACGTTTGATGTCATAAATGGCACTGTTAATCCCACAAAGAAAGCTTTAGCTTCCACTCATCATAAATACATTTTGAATTCCATTTTCAATTTAATTACAACATGAACAAAAAAACATAAAAACCAAGGACTTTTTGGGGCTACAAATGTCCTGGCAAAAGAAATTCCAAAAGGTTGACCTTCTGGTTTTTTATTCTCAAGATTTTCCCCTTCATTTCAAAAACAAATTATGTAAATTCATAAGTGGGAACATATTTAATGATTTCTTTTGAGAAAATAGGCCAAAATGATGAAATTGGGAAAAAAAACATTGAAAAAATATGGGGACCTTGACATCCCATGTTGGAAAAAACATGGGAAAAAAAATTATAGAAATGCTGAAAACTCAGCCTGAGGAGTTTTTATTAAAAAAATAAGCTACTTATGTGTTTTTACTAAAAGCTCATGTGTGTTGACCAACACCCTATTTTTATTTTTAGTATTATGATTTATGTTTTTTGTTTCTTTTTTTTCTTTGATTTTAATTTTTTTTGTTGGTGCAGAAATTTCAAATCAATGCTTTCGCACTGATTTGGAGTGTCTACACCCTTCAAAAAATCGTCAAAATCATAAGAATACAACAAATAAAAAAAATCATAAAATTAAAAATAAAAAGGAAAAAAAGTAAAAATAAAATAAAGTAATTTAATTTGAAAAAATGACAAAATCAAAACAGAAAATAAAACTCAAGAAATACTTTTATTAAATTTGAAATCAAAAAAGTAAAAAAAATTAAAAAACAATTTAAAAGAAAAGAAAAAGAAAGAAATATGAATTGTAAATTGTAAAATACGAAAATTCAAAAAAAAATCAAATAAGAACAGAAAAAGAATTTGACAAATGAAAAAAAGTTTAAAAAAAATAGAAATTATGAGAGAAGGAAGTAACATGAAGAATTAAAGAAACCCAGAAACATATTAGGGAATAGGATAATCCTAACCACACCAAAATCACAAACATCAATATCATTGCAATTGTGCGGATGAAATATGGAAATATTGTGACACAAAATGTGATAAAAAACCAACAAAGAATGGGAATTAATGTGAGCCTTAGAGGTATTTTCATATACCCAAAAGACCACAAATGATAAATTAAGATACAAATATAAATAAAATAAATTTATTTATATTATAAAAATAAAATAAATTTATTTATATTATAAAAATAAAATAAATTTATTTATATTATAAAAATAAAAATAAAAGTATAAATATAAAATTATTTTCAAAAAAAATTACAATAAAATTTAAAATTATGAAATTACATTTTTACTTACAAAAATTAAGTAAGAATGAATTTTCAATAAGAATTGTGAAATTAAAATATTTTTGGTAAAAAGTTATAGAAAATTTATTATAAATTTTTATCCAATAAATAAACATAAAGAAATTATCACACCATTGGATTCCTCATAAAAAATAAAGTGGGGTCACCTCTGGATGAAATGTCTGTAACTCAACTCTAAATAAGCTTAAATTGAGTTTTTAGTATATTTTGTACAAAAGTATGAGAATACTCAAAACCTTAACTTAATTCACACCAAATGTGGTGTTAACCATCAATTTTTGTGTTAATACTTAGGTGTTTTGTTTAGTTTAGAAGTTATGAGAATTAAAGTATTTTCAATTGAATTCAATTGAAATGTCAAAATGTGCGCATGTATTACATAAGTGAGCTTTAATTTACATATGAGGTATCAATTATTACAGATGTGTAATTAAAAACTCAATTGAATTACATGTGTAAATTATAATTGTATTACATGATGAGGAATTAAAGAAAAAATAAATTGGAAAGATTAATTCTGGGGGGGAAAAGACACTCTAGCTCTAAGGGGGAGCCAAACCCCCAAACTCCTTGCTGACTGGCGTGAGATGTCAAACTCCACACAAAAGTTCATTAAATTTTGCCTGGAATTGAGTCACAGGGTCTGTGACTCAATTGATGATGAGGTTTTGATACCAACCAGGGTGGTTTTAACTGCTGCCAAGGGGGTAAAACTACCCTTAATTGGAAACAATGTTATTAAAAGCTGTTTCAACTGCTTTCTATGCCACTTACACACATACCCACGTGTTTTGAAGGCTCTAGACCAGGTATTGCTATAGTAATGGCTGATTTAAGGGTCTAAAATGGGTAAAAATAGCAAAAATTGGCTTAAACCAGCCTTTTTTGGTCTAAACCAGGGTTAAATGATGCCATAATTGGCGTTTCTATTGTAAGACTGTTTTTAACAACTGACAAGAGTAAATTTTACTTTTGGAGTAAGAAAATTGATGGCTATATAATAATGTCTTCTTTGCCCCACTTTTCCCTTCATGTTAGAATCTTTTCCTTTTATAATTAGTTTAAACACTGTTAAACCAATCAATAAAAGATTCCAAACACCTTTTTCAAATCATTTTAAACCTTTTAACCATGTGAAAAATAATTATAATCATTGTTTTTAACTCTTATAATCTTTTTTACCCCTGAACCACCCCAAAAGTGAATTAAAGCATCTTTCATCACTGTTAGCTTTGTCACTTTGTTTCCAACTCACTCTGGTCACTTTTGGGCATGTTTTCTCTTTAAATATATTTTTAAAGACTTCTTTCTTTAATTACTTGCTTGCAGTTCTTTTCTCAACTAGTTCCAATTGAAATTGCTCTTGAAGAAATTTCTTTTCTGGCCTTAAATATCTCTTGTAATGTATTTTTGGATAAATCTTTATTGTTTGTAAAACAATAAGTTTTTATTATATTATTGTTTTATACTTATAGAGTTAAAAACAATAAATTTGGTGTTTTTCTCTTTGAAAATACCATTTTCTCACTATTTTTAAAGAATTCCACCTTATACAAATTTTGAGGACAGGAAACGTACTTGATATCTTATCAAAGTTTGTTATCCACACCTTACATTTGGGGGCCCAGCTGTGATATTTTACCTGTGACATATTTTTTTACTCTTTTTTAATCCTTTAATTATTATATTGGAAAATTTAAAAAACATATAAAAAATAATTAGAATTCAAAAAATCCATAAAAAATAGCTTTTTTTCATATTATAAGTGAGGCTTATATTTTATTTCTTTTTTTGAAATACCTTTTTTACTTAATTAATTGGCTTTTTCATTAATTTTAGTTTCTGACAACATGGTAAGACAAGAAAACATTGAAAAAGCCACCACAGTTACTAGCATTATACCTGAAAGCACTGTGATTTCTGATCATAATAGCACTGTTATTATAGCTCAGAATAACCAACAAGAGCCAGTTTGTTCTGAATTGATAAACTTGGAAATCAGTAATACTCTTCAGAAAGCTAAAAATTTGGTAAATAGTAAGTTTTTGATGTAGAATTACTATTTTAAACCCTTTTTAATCATAAATATGTCTTCAACCAGATCAGGAGCAAGCTATAAGCCCTCAAGCAGCTCCCAAAAAGGTCATAGACATGATTATGGCAGAAGCCAATCAGACACAGAAGGGAGAGGGTCAGTAAAAGACTTCCAAAACAATAAATTGTCCAATTCTGAAGCTGATGACACTATTTTACCTTCAAAAAGAGCTGAAACTGCCACGAAAAGCCTCAGTGGACATCTACAAAGCCAGCCAGAAGGCTTACAACAATGCACTGCAGCACAAAGAGTACCAGATCCTTGAATATCTGTGGAAAAACTGCATGAACTCATACCTGACTGTAAGAAAATTCCTGGGTCATCCCAACACTTGCAAGTTACTCAATGGATGGCATCCATTGATGGAAAAGAAGAATATGATGCTTTTAATTGCATAATGGAGGGAAAAAAACCCTCCACCACCAAAGCAAGTCCCAAGACCAGCCCCAGTGGCCAGCAGCAGCAATTCCAACGTGAAAAAGCAGCCACAAGCTCAAAACAAGGGCAAAGGGAAGGCACCAGCCCCAAACCCTTACAGCCAGGGATACAGGATTCCAAAGATTTAGCAGCATGCCATGGAAAATTTGTTTCAGATGGCCAGAACCATGATGGAATTACAAAAGAAAAAGGAAGCCATATTAAGATTCCAGAAATTATTTCTGATATATTTGATTCCATCCCAGAGTTTTATGAAGCTATAAATGACATGAAAAAACATCTTTCTGATAAAAATGAAACCATTTGTAACAACATTAAGACAAAAAATGTGAGTCTGTGCCAAATTAATGGAACAATTATGTGTTTTGAAAAGATTTTAAGAAAAATTAAAGCTTCCAATAAGAATAATTCTTTTGGCAATAAAATAACTGAAAAATCTGCCATTATTAAAGAGTTAACAGAAAAATATTCCAAATTCAATATTGCTGACATAATTGAAACAAGAATTAAACAAGCCATAAATATTATCAAGACAGAGAACAAGAAAGTCCACGATGAAACTTCAAAATAATTTACTGAAGTAAAGACATATATCATTGCCTTGAAAAAGTGTTCTGATGCTTCACAAGAAGAAGTATCAAAATTATCAAAGAAGTTGAATCAAGTCATTGCTGATAATACAAGACAGACAGAATTATGGCAAGAACTGACACATAAAGAAGACATGTATAAAATTTAAGTAATAAATTGACAACAAGCCTTCCAACATGATGACAGGAATTCCAAAAGGTGTAGCAAAATTAAAATTAATGATATTGAAAAAATACTGAACACCTTACCAAAAAATGTCTACACCTCTGAATCAAAATGAGGGCACAAGGATTCCAAATCCACAAGTATTTGACCCTGATAATCCACAGTTAAAAAATGAATTATCCACTTCTCTTCATAACTTGGAGCCATCAATGGGCCAAGCACTTTTGAAAGAAGTACCAAAACTTAAAGAATGGCCTCACTTCAGTGGTGAAGGAGAATATGACCATATGGAATTCATCAGACGAATTGACATGATTAAAGAATATTTTGCATTACCAGACAGGTTGGTAACAGCAAGATTTAATACCTTGTTTACCAGATCAGCTCACAGATGGTATATCAAATTAAGACAAGCACATGAACACCAAAGTTGGACTTGGTGGAAAACCCAAATTATCAACAAATGGGCCAATGATTCTTGGAGATTTGAAGTGGAGACAGCCTCTGAATCTTCCAAATTTAATTCTGATAAAGACAAAGAATTACCATGCTTTTTCCAACAAAAAGACAGACTAACAGCATTATAACCTGACATGTCAGAATTTATGATCCACAGAAAGATTCTGCGACAATGTGAAGGTGACTTAGAGCATGCTGACAAAAGCAGGACTACTGAACAATCTTCAGCAGAGGATATCATCAATATATTAGAAGAAGTAACCACCAGAACCAAAATTGGTTCTAGTAGGGTGAATCTCAAAACAAGGTTTAATACACCTTGGAGAGATTCTGTGGACAAAAACCCCAAAGAAAATTCTAATAATGAATATAAATCTGCAGATACAGTAAGAAAGTGCCATATTTGCCAAAGAACCACCCATCTAGCCAATAAATGTCCAAAAAGGGGGAAAATCAATGAAATTGATATTGAAAAGGAACCTGATGTTGAGAAAGATGGCATAATTGAAGACAATTCAGATGATAAGTCATCAATATATTCTGAATCTTCAAAGGATATAGAAAATATTAATGCCACTTTTGACATCATGGAATCTTATTCCCACTTGCCACAATTGAGCAACGGCCAACTTGATTTATCAAAAGTTCAAGATGCACAACTTATGAAAACCAAACCAAACAGGGGGAAAGGTTATACACCTGGTAACTCCTGTATAGCAAAAGTGGTGATTGACAACAAGCCCACTAAGCTCTTGCTTGACCCAGGAGCTTTCTTCTCTTGTGTTGGTAAATCTTTTCTTAATGCTTGTGTACCAAATTTTGAAGACCAATTGTTACCAATTGATGGTATAAAATTCAATAGTGCAAGTAATCCAATAAAAGCATAAGGAATGTTTGAGACCAATGTCATATTCCAATACATAAATGGGAATTTAAGGATCACAGTTGAATTTTTTGTTATGGAAAATTGCTCTAGTACCCATTTTATATTGGAAAATGACTATTTAAGGATGTATGGAATAGACTTGCATAACAACAAAGACAGATACTTTACTATTGGAGAGACAATAAGCGTCAGAAATTTGCCTTTTTACCATTTAAAAATCAAATTACAGTAATCAAAGGGTCACCAGTCAACTGAGAATTGGAAAAATTGAAATCTGAACAGTTGAGGGAGGCTGAAAAAAGCCTTCATCTGACGGACAAAAAAGAACATGAACTTTTTTCCCTTTTGTATGACCACAAAGGAGGATTTTCTTCAGACAAAGAAACTCAAGGAGCAATTATTGGTCATGAAGTTGACATCATTCTTAATATTTAGAGACCTTATGCACCACTCTTGAGAAGACCTGCATACCCAGCAAGTCCCAAGTCAAGAGAAGCTCTGGAAACTCATATCAAAGAGCTTCTAGACCTTGGTGTAATAAGAAACGTTGGCCACAATGAAGAGGTAGAAATAACTACACAAGTCATAGTGGCATGGAATAATGGAAAATCCAGAATGGATGGATAATTTAAAGCTCTGAACACTTACACTGTTCCAGATAGGTACCCAATACCAAAAATCCAAATTGCCCTTACTCAAATATCTCAAGCAGTGTATATAACCACTATGGATGCCCTTAAAGGATTCCATCAAAATGTGGTGAAACCAAAAGCAAGGAAATATTTTAGAATCATTTTTAATTGTGGAGTGCATGAATATTTAAGAATGCCCTTTGGTATCAAAAATGCACCTTCACACTTCAAAAGAATGATGAATGAAATCTTCCCTGAAGAACTTTCAGAGGGATGGTTAATCATTTACATTGATGACATTATTGTGTGTTCCAAAACCTGGGAAGAGCACATATACAGATTGTCCAGAGTTTTGACAAAAATTCAGTCGGTGAACATGAAAATCTCTTTGAAGAAATGTCATTTTGGATTTAAAGAACTTAAAGCACTCAGACAGGTTGTATCTGGTTTTTCCCTTGGAATTAACAAAAACAAAGTTGCAGCAGTATTGCTAAAACCCATGCCTCAGAACAAAAGTGAAATTCAGTCATTTTTGGTTTTTCAGGATATTACAGGCAACACATTAAAGATTTTGAATTGATAGCAAGAACACTTTATAAACTGTGTGACAAAGACACAGTATCTGAAATGACTTTTGACAGAGTCAAAGCTTTTGAGTCTCTAAGAGAAGCCTTGACCACTGCTCCACTCTTACTGATGCCAGACTTTAAATTGCCTTTTGAATTGTATATTGATGCATAAGGAGATGGGCTAGGTGCTGAACTTCATCAAGTTCAGATCATAAATGATGAACCTGTGGAAGGACCCATATGTTTCATATCCAGGCAAATCAAGCCAACTGAAGCCAGATATGGAGCAAGTCAAATGGAATGTCTATGCCTTGTCTGGGCCTTGCGAAAATTGAACTAGTTTTTAGAGGGATGTGTTTTTGAAGTTATAATAGATTGTACAGCTGTCAAATCACTTTTGAACATGAAAACACCTAACAGATATATGCTGAGATAGCAAATAGCCATACAAGAATACAGGGGCAATATGACTATTGTTCATAAAGATTGGAATGTTCAAAAAAATGCAGATAGACTGAGCAGATGGCCATTACCAAATGATATTGATAATACTGATTATGTGTCAGAAGAAGCTTCACCACAGAGCCCAATAGAAGGAATAAGTGTTACAGACTTGAATACCACCTTCTTCAAAGAAGTAAGAAACAGTTACACTCAAGATAGGAATTGTAGCATCTTATTGCAACTACTTAACAAATACTGCAAAGACAACTCTCTAATACATTCCTTGGATGAAGTATAGAACAAATCTTATGATGAAGGAAGATTTCACCTACTGGATGGTATAATTTACCACAGGACCAAGCACACATGTGTCATGACAGTTGTGGACAGGTCATTAATCAATCTTGTACTAAAAGAATGACATGACAGCCCCTTTTCAGGACATCTGTCTGAAGACAGAAGAGGAGAAAAGGTAAAGACCTGCATATGGTGGCCAATGTGGCAGAAAGATGTTGCAGAGTATTGCAAAACCTGTGACAGATGTCACAAGGCAAATAAATCCAACAGAAAGAGACTTGGAAATATGATGAAAATCCAAGAAGCCAGCAGACCTTGGGAAAGTGTCCATATGGATTGGGCAACTGGCCTACAACCAGGAGGTGACAGAAGCTATAATACTTGCCTAATGATTGTTGAATGTCACAGGGCCTCTTGGACAGAAATACAAGAGTGGCCTGGCACTCAGCAATCAGGGCACTCACTTGGAAGACTCCAAAGAATAAAGAAAATAAAAATAAATGAATAAATTCCTCTAAGAAATATGCAGGTACAAAGATGAGATGCAATGAGAGGAAAGAGAAGCAAAATGGCCAAAGAGCCAACCAATTAAGTCCTTAATCACTGTTTCAACCTGCCAAAATGAACAATGGTATTAGTAAGGATATGACCACCAAATATCCATTGACAGGCGAAGAAAGAAAATAGAAAAGGTGCTAAATGACTGACTTGATAATATCAGTATTCACTTAAGAAAAATGATAAGATAAAGAAAGATAAAATAAAATCAAAATATATTAATTAACTGGGGAAAACCCCCCAGGGTGGAAAGGGTAGCCGGTATATGTGAAAAGTTGGGAGCTTGAGTTCTTCAGGCTGAAAACTGATCTGTATTAATCCTTGAGGCTGTATTGATTGTTTTGGGAATTGATACAGCTTGCTAATATTGAAATTGAACTGGGTTGAATGAATTTCCCATGCTTGAAAATGAAATACAGTTCTTGATGGATCCAGACTGTATTGAAATGAATATGGTTGCCAAGATGGATTGAGTGGAGCTTTAACACTTGACAATTGAATGAATGAACTGCCTCTTGAATCCCTTGAGAATGGTCGAACAGTATTTCCTTGGAGGAATACTGTGAATGGAATTATCCAATGATGTCTTGATGGTGTGATTGGTCTTTGATGCTGAAACACTTGATCTTGAGCCTTGATGAGTCCTCTGAATGATTGGGTGCCTTGATGATGTGATGATATGTTGGAATGTTTAAATGACCATTTGATATTGCCACCATTGAATTGCTGTTGAAAAATGATGCATAATGATATATAACATCATTTATGGCATATTGGTTCATTGGAAAGAAGATTACGTCCACAGGTCTTGAGATGGGAAGACAGAGGGGAAAAGATGGATGTGTTGGCTTCAGAGCTTGGAAAATTGTTTCTGGGTCCTTTGGGGTTTTTGGCTAATTTTGTGTTCTGAGCCAAAAACTGGCCCAAAGGGCAGGAAAGTGTCTTTTGGACACTTTGCGTCAAAGTGCGCAATAGTGTGCAAATATTCAGAAATATGTGCAAATGCGCAAATGAAAATTATGAGCCCAAATGGCCAAAAACAGCCCTTTGCGCCATTTCCCCTGGGTTTGAGGGAAATGACCAGAAATACCCATTTGGGCATAAATTGCCGCTATGGCTTCTGGATTGTGGTGAAGGGCCATGAAGGCCCCAAAAGACAAATGGCCATAAATGGTCCCTAAGATGATGACGTGGCCATATTGGCCACTGGTGATGGATATGGCCAATTGGTCATAAAAGGACTGTGGCTTGATATGCCATATGGAGATCCAAGGAGGTGAATTGCCATGGTTGTGACAGTACCCCCCACCTTGAAATGGTGAGCTCCTGAGCACCAATACAAGGTGAAGCCTGTTGAGGCTATTGGAAGGGATTGACAGTGGGATAGAGGAAAGTTCTTTTAAGAGGAAAATAAAATATTAACTGATACCAAAAATTTGTCATATTATGCAGGACTTGCTTGATCTTCTTTTGAGGTTGGCTTCAAGATTGATGATCTTTGAAATGAATGATAATCTTGACATGAAATTTGACATGATAAAATGAAAATAAAAATAAAGTTTGATATAAAGAATGAAAATGAAAATAAAAGAAAGAGAAAAGAGAAAATATTTGGAATTGGCCAAGGACCTGGAAAGAGAAATTTGATGCCAGGTTCTCACAAAGTGGCCAAGGTGGTGTTTTGACAAGATTGTAGACCCCTCAGGGAAGTGCACACCAGGAGATGAACTTAGTTTTGGTAGTTACCACTCCCGCCAGTGCCATAAAAATAAAAACAAAAATGTTGTAGGAATGAATTTGAATTTGAAGTCTTGGAAATGAATTGAAAAGTGAATGGCCCATTGTCCCAAGTGAAAATGGCCATAAGATTGGAAATGAAGTTGAAATCCATGCCAAAGATCTGTGTCCAAAATTGCAAAGTGCTCACAGAGTGGCCAAGGTGATGCTTACAACAATAAAAAGAGTAGAATACCCCTAAAGGTGCATACCAGGAGTGGGACTTACTTTTGGTAATTCCTCTCCCCACCAAGCACCATAATGAATCACGCTCTTGAGGGATTGGGCCCAGGCTTGCCAGGATATAATAAATGAAAATCTTTGACAAGTTCAGGACAATTATTGAGGTTTTTGGTTGGTTCCCAAGTTGATCTTTCTGGGTCTTGACTGAAACCTTTCCATTCCACCAGATACCATAATTTTCCTCTCTTGAGCTTTGAGTCCACTATTTGAGAGACTTCCCATTCCTCTTCTTCTTAAATGGTGATTGGAGGAGGAGGCTCTTGATGCCTATTTGGGATTGTTGATGTCTTGACTGGTTCTAAGAGTGAAATATGGAATACTGGGTGGATGGATTTCCATTGAGATGGGAGCTTGAGGTGGTAGGCATGAGTGCTGACTTTCTTCAAGATTGGAAAGGGACCCAACCATCTTTCAGACAGTTTTTTGGTGGGTCTAGTTGATTTGATGTTCTTGGAGGAAAGCCATACCATGTCACCAGGATTGAAAACAGGTGGAATTGCTCTACTTTTATCTGCATACCTCTTAAACATGTTTATGGAAACTTCAAGTTCTCTCTTGACATCATTCTGTATTGATTGTATTTTTGTTAATAACTTTCCAGCAGGATTATCTTGAGTAATTTGAACTGAGTCAAATTGTGGATATCTTCCATAAAAAGTGAAAAACGGTGATTGTTTTGTTGAAGAGTGGTCAGAGTTAATGTAGGAAAATTCAGCCAGGGGGAGCCAGGTGTTCCAATCATCTTGATGATAGCTGACATACATCCAAAGGTACTGTTCTAGTATCTGATTTACCCTCTCTGTCTGTCCATCAGTTTCTGGATGGTAAGCAGTTGACAGATCTCTTGAAATCTTGAGCTGCTGACAAAGATTGGTCCAAAAAGAAGAAACAAAAAGAGAACCTCTATCACTAACAATGCTTGAAGGAAGGCCATGCTTTGAGAAAATATCCTTGATGAATAAATGGGCCAAATCTAATGAATTGATTGAAGACATTGTTGGAATAAAAACTGCCATTTTTGAGAATCTGTGCACTATGACAAGGATCGAGTCAAAGGAATTGGACAGTGGCAATTGAGTGATGAAATCCATTGAAAGACAAATCCAAGGACCATTTGGAATTGGAAGAGGTTTGAGGAGTCCAAACTTCTTATGGTGAATATTTTTGTTTCTTGAACACTGTTGACAGGATGAGACATAATCCAGGATGAATTGAGTCATGCTGGACCAGTGGAAATACCGCTTGACAAGTTTGAGAGTCTTCTCTTGGCCAGGGTGTCCAGCTAGAGGAGAGTCATGCCTTTTTTGAAGTATTCTGAGTTGAATTGTGGTGTCATTTGGGACCACCACCTGATCTTTGAACAGGAGAAGTTGGGAGGAGGAATCAAGAGACTAATCTTGGACAGGTTTACCTTTACCCAAATCTTTAAGGATACTTCTATATTGAGAATCTTGCCATAATGACTTCTGAATTGATTCAATAAAATTTGAAAATGCTTCCACCTTGACTGCAAAGAATTTTGAGGCTTGAATTTCATCTTGCTTGATTATTTTTTTGATAATTAATTGGATTATTGCTGATGAAATCTTCCCCCCTCTGTGGGTAAATGTTGTCCCGACGTGATAAAGCATCTGGAAGGGTAGCCAAGTGGCCAGGGCAGTAGGTGATTCAAAAATGGAATTCAGAGAGAAATTCAGCCCAGCGGGCTTGACGCCAAGTGAGAATCTTTGATGACATAAAATATTGAAGTGATGAATGATCGGTGAGAACTTCAAAAGAGGAAGAAAGTGAAAGGAGAAAATCTCCCCAGCGCTTGAGAGCCCAGACTATGCCAAGAATTCCTTGTCATGAATCTCATAATTGAGCTCAGCTGGGAGAAGCTTGCGGCTATCAAACGCAATGGGATGTTTTCCTGAGTCAGAAATCTGACTCAGTACAGCACCCAAGGCATAATCTGATGCATCAGTCTCTACAATGGTGGGTAGAGAAAGATCAAAGTGAGAAAGGATTAGAGAAATGGTGAAAGCCTCTTTGAGTTGATGAAACTGTCTAAGAGCTTCCTCATTGAGGGGAAAATGGGAATCTTTCTTGAGGAAACTTGTGAGTGAACTAATCTTCTTTGAATAATTCTTGATGAAACGGCGGTAAAAATTGGCAAAGCCAAGGAATGATTCAAGAGCCTTGAGGTTTTTTGGAGGTGGCCAATTGAGAATTTGCTGGAATTTTGCTTGGTCCATCTTGAGGCCTTCAGAAGAAACAACATAACCCAAATACTCTACACTAGTAACATGAAACAGGCACTTGGAGGCCTTAGCAAAGAGGTATTGGCTCTGAGTCTGGAAAGAACAGTGGACACATGAGTGACATGTTCTTTTTCAGATTTGGAAAGGACCATAATGTCATCCAAATAAACCACAACATAAATATCAAAAAGATCATAAAAAATATCATTGACAAGGTTTTGGAAGGAGGTAGGAGCATTGGTGAGCCCAAATAGTATAACCAAATACTCATAGCTGCCATATTTAGTTCCAAAACATGTCAAATGTTTATCACCTTCCTTGATTCTGAGCAGGTTATATGCACCACGCAAATCAACTTTGGAGAAGATAGAAGAACCATGGAAAACAGTAAGAAGCTGATTCATAGGAGGAATAGGATACTTGTTTTTCCTAGTAACAGCATTGAGTTTGCGGTAATCAACACACAAATGGAGGCCATCATCTTTCTTTTTGACAAAGAGGACAGGTTCTCCTGTTGAAGAGGAGCTTGGCCCGATGAAACCTTTCTCTACATTCTCTGAAATGTAGGCCCTGAGTGTATCTGACTCTTGGTTTGATAAAGAGTAGATCACCCCAACTGGAGGTAGAGACCCCTCCAGCTTGATATGATGATCACAGGCATGGTGAGGAGGAAGTTTTTCTGCTTTCACCTTGGAGAACACATCCAATTAATGGTGATAAACAGAAGGAAAAACCTTAATCACGGTTTCTATTTCTTCTGTCTCTTCCTCTTCATCCCACAACTCCTCCAGGGAGTCATGATAAGATGGAGAAGGAAGGTCCATATTCCCAAAGAAGAGATGACGTGAAGATACAAAATTATCTTCTCCAACATCTTGAATCTCTTTGAAGACTTCATCTCTAGATGATAGTAATGACTGATGGGAATTAATGGAAGGAATATGGACAGAAGATGGAAATGATGGTGTTCTAGAATCACCAACCAGAGCTGCACATGATTTGGCAGAAGAGAACTCATTACTGAAAGATTTTGAAGGATCATAATAGTACTTATGATCAGAATTAAAGGTGATCAGCCCTTGGCTCCAATCAATATATGGATTAAAATGATTAAGAAAGTCAAAGCCCAATATGAGGTTTTCTCCCTTGGGAGTATCAATGACTAAAAAGTCCCATTCAAAGCTTGGGAAGGAAGGGAGCTCAACCATATATTTAGTATGGTGAGTCACAAATAAGGAAGGAGACTCTGAGGAGTCAAGAATAATAAGGGGAATCTTCTCTGGAAGCTCTGACATAGTCAATGAGTACTTGTGAACAAACTGCTTTGCAATAAATGAGTGTGTACCACCAGAATCAATGAGAATACTGTAAAAAACATCAGAAAGAGAAGAAAAAACAAAGAATTTAAGAGAATTCGTGACACCAGTATTCAGAATGCACAATTGTTCTCTGGAAGGGAAACTGTGAAGACCATTGAACACAACATGATCTTCACTCAGGCTTTTCCCTGACGGTTGGGTAAGCTTGTTCTGAGGCATTTTGAAAAAGGACTCAAGACTATGCTTCCCACCACAATAGGTACATAGACCCTCTTTGATTCTTCTTTCTTTTTCAGAGCTCATGAGCTTGAAATCTTTATTCAATAAAGAAGAATGGGGCTTGTCCCTCTTCTGAAAATTCTTCTTCTTCGTATGACTTTAACTTGAAGAATTTTGAGGATGAGAAGAACTTGACTTTGAGGCTTCCGGCTTCTTCTCTTGATGATGAATCTTTTCATTTTGCCTCTCATGGTACCTGGTATCAAGCTCCAGGGTAATATCCATTAAGTCTTGAAGAGAGTCAATTCTTGAAGGATGGGAGGCCAATTGATCCAAAATCCTGGATCGCAATCCCTTCCTGAAATGATGGATAAGAGCTCTTTCACCCCAATCTCAATTCTTGAGACAAGACTTCTGAAATCAGCAATGTATAAAGATACATGCCCACCTTCTTTCATTCTTAAAGAATCCAATTCTACTTCAGCTTTTCTGACTTCATTTGGGTCCCTGAATAAGGTGAAGAGTTGAGATTCAAATAATTTCCATGATTTGGGAAGGTAATTTAGATCTTGATTGGTGAGATTGGAAAGATAAGGCTCAATCCATTTTGCAGCCCTGCCAATAAGAAATGAAGTGGCATAAAGGACCTTCTTTCTGTCTTGAGCAAATTTTGCTGGATCATTTTGAAAAATCAATTCACAAGACTGAATAAAGCTTCTAACTTTGAAGGGTTGAGTCCCATCAAAGCATTCTGGTGCCTTCATAGATGGAGTCTTGAAGGCTGGTGGTCTTGATGCTTCAGAGGATGAAGCTGCTTGAAGATTGGCAATAATCTGAGTCATTTGCTCCATAATGGCCAATAAAGATGGTTCAGACTGATTAGACTGGGCTAGAGTTGGCCCTCCAGTACCTTGGGATGTCTCCACTGGAGCAGGGACACCTTCAGTACCATAAGACTCTTCCTCTTCCACAGAATTCTCCTCCTCCTCTTCACCATCTTCACCTGGACCCTTGAAAATGGTCCTTGAAGTTCCTGGAAATACGCCAACTACTCCTGAGAATGAGCTTGATCTTCTTGCCACTCTTCCTTCCTTCCTGGATGGTGCTGCTCTTTCCAAAGTGGGTCCTCTGTCCAATTTGGCCCTCAGTTGAGAAACTGCTGGGGTGCCATCAAGAGCAGCCCTTGGAGTTGGAGTGAGAACAGCTTGAGTTCTGGCCTAAGATCTTGTCTGCCTTGTAGGAGGTGAGTGTTGAATGGGCATTATTTCAGGATAAAATGAAATAAAATGAAAAGGAATCAAGATTTGAAGATGAAAACTTGAGGCAATTTGAAATAATGCTTGAAGTCAAAGTCAAAATCAATATCTTGAGGAAAATCAATAAATCAAATGAAATCTTCAGGTAAATCAATCAATTAAATATCAAATGAAAACTTGAAGTCAATAAATCAAATGTCAAATCAATCAAAATCAAAATCTTGCAGAAAATCAATCAATAAAAATGAATTCTTGAAGAAAAATCAATTTATGTCAAAACTCTTGATGTGAAAAATCAGCAAAATCAATGAAATCCTCAGGTCAATCAATTTTCTTGAGGTAAATATCAATTTATGTCAAATCAATCAATAAAATAAAAATCAAGTGAGTTCTTCTTTAAAAATCAAAACTCTTGAAGAATGAATCAAATATGAATCTTGAGGTGAAGAATGTGTCTGAATAACTTGATGAAAAATTTGAAATCAAATGAAAATTTAAGATTGTGCCTGAATTATGAATGAATTAAAAATTTGATGATTTGAATAAGATTTAAAAAGAGAAACAAAAAATAAAATTGGGTCAGCTTTCAATTTTCAGAATGAAGAATGAATGAGACAAAATTGAGAGGTGACAATGAATCATAAGGTTCATAAGCATTAAAGAGTCATAATTTCAATGAAATGAGTGAATGAAATTATAAAGAAAGAATGAACAGAATGAAAAGAAATTATGAGTTAATTAATATAATGTCACAGGGGCTCTTGGACAGAAATGGAAGAGTGGCCTGGCACTCAGAAATCAGGGAACTCACTTGGAAGACTCCAAAGAATAAAGAAAAGAAAAAAAAAATGAATAAATTCCTCTAAGAAATATGCAGGTACAAAGATGAGATGCAATGAGATGAAAGAGAAGCCAAATGGCCAAAGAGCCAACCAAGTAAGTCCTTAATCACTGTTTCAACCTGCCAAAATGAACAATGGAATTAGTAAGGATATGACCACCAAATATCCATTGACAGGCGAAGAAAGAAAAGAGAAAAGGTGCTAAATGACTGACTTGATAATATCAGTATTCACTTAACAAAAACTATAAGATAAATAATGATAAAATAGAATCAAAATATATTAACTAACTGGGGAAAACCCCCCAGGGTGGAAAGGGTAGCCGGTATATGTGAAAAGTTGGGAGCTTGAGTTCTTCAGGCTGAAAACTGATCTGTATTGATCCTTGAGGCTGTATTGATTGTTTTAGGAACTGATACAGCTTGCTAATATTGAAATTTAATTGGGTTGAATTAATTTCCCATGCTTGAAAATGAAATACAGTTCTTGATGGATCCAGACTGTATTGAAATGAATATGGTTGCCAAGATGGATTTAGTGGAGCTTTGACACTTGAAAATTGAATGAATGAACTGCCTCTTGAATCCCTTGAGAATGGTTGAACAACATTGCCTTGGAGGAATACTGTGAATGGAATTATACAATGACGTCTTGATGGTGTGATTGGTCTTTGACGCTGAAACACTTGCTCTTGAGCCTTGATGATGTGATGATATGTTGGAATGTCTAAATGACAATTTGATATTTCCATCATTGAATTGCTGTTGAAAAATGATGCATAATGATATATAACATCATTTATGGCATATTGGTTCATTGGAAAGAAGATTACGTCCAAAGGTCTTGAGATGGAAAGACATAGGGGAAAAGATGGATGTGATGGCTTTAGCACTTGGAAAAGTGTTTCTGGGTCCTTTGGGGTTCTCAACCAAAAACTGGCCCAAAGGGAGGGAAAGTGTCTTTTGGACACTTTGCATCAAAGTGCACAAATGCACAAAATGCACAAAAATGCACAAATGCGCATTATGAGCCCAAATGGCCAAAAAAGCCATTTGGGCCATTTCCCCTGATTTTGAGGGAAATGACCAGAAATACCCATTTGGGCATAAATTGCTGCTATGGCTTCTGGATTGAGGTGAAGGGCCATGAAGGCCCCAAAAGACAAATGGACATAAATGGTCTATAAGATGATGAAGTGGCCATATTGGCCACTGGTGATGGATATGGCCAATTGGTCATAAAAGGACTGTGGCTTGATATGCCATATGGAGATCCTAGGAGGTGAATTGCCATGGTTGTGACATTGACAGATTCAGTAAAACTCCAATCTTTTTACCATGTCACAAAGATGATACAGCAATGGATACAGCTCCTCTGATAGGAAATAGAGTAGTGTCATGGACTGGCATCTTTACAAATATCATTAGTGACAGGGATCCCAAATTCACTTCAGCACTATGGAAAAATATTCACCAATTATTTGGCACTAAGCTGTCCTTCTCTACAGCCTACCACCCACAAACTGATGGTCTAGCTGAAAGGATGATCCAGACCTTAGAGGACATGGTGAGATGATTTTGTGCATATGGCCTTGAATTCAAAGATTGTGATGGATTTACCCATGATTGGTGCACTCTGTTGCTGGCACTGGGATTAGCATATAAAACATCAATCCATGCCAGTACCAATCAAACTCCTGCTTTCCTAGAAATTGTATTACATGATGAGGAATTAAAGAAAAAATAAATTGGAAGGATTCATTCTGGGGGGAAAAGACACTCTAGCTCTAAGGGGGAGCTAGACCCCCAAAATCCTTTCTGACTGGCGTGAGATGTCAAAATCCATGCAAAAGTACATTAATTTTGGCCTGGAATTCAGTCACAGGGTCTGTGACTCAATTTATGATGAGGTTCTGATACCAACCAGGGTAGTTTTAACCGCTGCCAAGAGGGTAAGACTTAAGTTGAAAAAATGTTATTAAAAACAGTTTTAACTGGTTTCTACGCCTCTTACACACATTCTTACGTGTTTTGAAGGCTCTAGACCAGGTATTGCTATAGTAATGGCTGATTTAAGGGTCTAAAATGGGTAAAAATAGTAAAAAATGGCATAAACCAGCCCTTTTTTGGTCTAAACCAGGGTTCAATGATGCCATAATTGGCTTTTCTGTTGTCAGACTGTTTTGAACGACCGACCTGAGTAAACTTTACTTTTGGAGTAAGAAAATTGATGGCTATATCAGAATGTCTTCTTTGCCCCACTTTTCTCTTCATGTTAGAATCTTTTCCTTTTATAATTAGTTTAAACACTGTTAAACCAATCAATAAAAGATTCCAACCACCTTTTTCAAATAATTTTAAACCCTTTAACCACGTGAAAAAACTATTATAATCATTTTTACCCTTGAAACACCCCAAAAGTGAATTGAAACATCTTTCATCACTGTTAACTTTGTCATTATGTTTCCAAATTCACTCTGGTCACTTTTGGGAATGTTTTCTCTTTCAATATCTTTTTAAACACTTTTCTCTTCAATCAATTGCTTGCAGCTCTTTTCTCAATTAATTCCAATTGAAATTGCTCTTGAAGAAAGTTCTTTTGTAGCCTTAAATGAAATTGCTCTTGAAGAAATTTCTTTTGTAGCCTTAAATATCTCTTGTAGAGTATTCTTGGATAAATCTTTACTGTTGGTAAAACAATAAATGTTCATTATTTTCTTCTTTTATACTTAAAAATTTAAAAACAATAAATTTGGTGTGTTTCTCTTTGAAAATACCATTTTCTCACTATTTTTAAAGAATTCTACCTTACACAAATTTTGAGGACAGGAAAAGTACTTGATATCTTATGAAATTTTCATATCCACACCTTACAATTAAGATGACATAAATTCCAAGTTGGTTGAAAATTGTGTATATGGATGAGGAAGAATTGATTTTTATCAATCGTTTTATATATCAAAAACAATGAGTTTTGATGTAATAAATTACTGTGAATTGAATTATATTGAATTTAAAATTGACTTCAAATTTCAGAGTTTTAACTCACCTTTGCCAAAATATATTTAAAAAAGCTCAAAGGCGAAGAATATCACTTTCTTTTGAAATGATTTATAATTTGGCAGAGGATCCTTATTTAACGTATTTCAAAAAGTGTTATGTGTAAGTTATTTCAATTAATAACCTCAAACATACACTTAGTATTCTTTAAATTCAGGAATATATAATGATAGTGAATTGTAAAATAATCCCTTTTCTCAATTGTCTCTGAATTTACTAAAACCTGGCCAGTGAATGCAGGTTGGAAAAAGGTTTCAGCCACATTTGAATGAAGGTAGGAATAAGTTTCACCCAAAGCTTTGAAGAAACAAAAACCCACTGCCAAGAGGTATGTACAAGCCAATTTCTATTATGCTGACTTCTGAAGGCATTTTTTTGCAATAATTAACAGAAACTATGACCACTTACCAGTTTATTTAAAAATTTATGAGAAAATTGCAAAGGATTCTCTGATCTTACTTGACTCAGATAGCTGAATAATTCATACTACATGTCTTTATTTATAAAAAACACTTTTATCGGATTTCAAAATCTTGAATAGAGACATTTTATGCAATAATAACTTCTCCTTTTTTTTCAAATCTTCCACTTCAAAGGTGCCTTCAATAAATTTTCTTTTCATCTCTGACTCTAGATAGAAGAGTGATAATAGCTTGATAACTATTTTTACTGGGATTAAAAAACAAACAATAGGTTTGAAAATTGACTTGAATTGGTTTGAGGATTTTTTGTCTCAATAAAGCAAAAATGAATATGCCATAGACTATTATTGTGGAATTATTTTTCATTTTTTTCTGATTGAGTAAAAAAATATTGAAAAAGCAATATTTTTTTGAAAAGAAAGTTACAAATTTTCTGTTTTGAAACAAAATTTTGTATGAAACTGTTGTAAAGGGTTAAAATCAAACTTTTCAGCTTCAACTCTTCCATTTTTGGAAACCTCAATGGCAATAATGCTTTAATGATAGAATAAAACTATATGGGCTTTTGACATCTTTAAGTCTTGCATATATATTTGGTGAATCCATATTTGATGAAGAAATTTCAAATCAAAAGCTAGTACAAACTTATAAATCAGAAATATACATAAATTAATATATGGATGAAGCTTGCAAACTCTGGATAGCATTTCTAGATTAAAATAAGAATTCAAAAAACTCAACACGACTATAACATTGGATAATTCTCTTTCAGTTTCCTTCCAAGGTGATTCAGCACTATAGTACCATTTTTTCTAGAGAACAAAAATTCTATAAGAATATAGGAATATTTGAATTGATAACCTTGAATTTATCATTTTTCTCAAATTAAAGAGAAAAATATATTTAAATATTTCTGCTTATAAGCTACACTTGAAGGGATTCCATCCTTGAAAGTATCTGGGAGGTGTATTCATGAAAGCATAATATGTTGGAGATTTCTTGTTTCACGAATAAGTGTCATGTGACAGCATTTTGAAATTTAGGAATCTAATGTGATTATTAGAAGATATAAGTTGATCCAAAAGTTTGGTTTTATTATATTCATCTGAATATGGTCCCTACAGGCTGTGGACAATGACAATCATGAATGAATCTTCAATAAAAGCCTATAGATTTGAAGGGGATATTCAAAATTAATTATATTATTCACATAAATTAAAGTGAGAGTTGTAGTTGATTATTAGTATGAAGCTTTTTATCTGGTGCTAAAAATTTATCAAATTTCTTATATTTTCATAATGGTACATTGATTTTATTACTAGAATTAATTTCTATTGTACCCAATAATACAAGAATATTCATATACAAGTAAGTATATGTTTCAAAGAAACTTTGGAGCTTGATAACTTTTATTCAAAGATTGCAGATTATAATTGTGCATCATGAATAATCACTATGGTTATGAAGTTATCATTACCAAAGAAATGGAAATA
The DNA here is from genome assembly GCA_023105745.1 of Austropuccinia psidii. Taxonomy (NCBI): domain Eukaryota; kingdom Fungi; phylum Basidiomycota; class Pucciniomycetes; order Pucciniales; family Sphaerophragmiaceae; genus Austropuccinia; species Austropuccinia psidii. Next base: position 11,879,030 of record JALGQZ010000004.1, on the reverse strand, counting down.
TAAAATAGATTGCAAGCTTAATTCCAAAGTTTGTTTTGGAAGGAATAATTATTAGAAAAAGGAAGTGTGTCAAGATTTAAGATTCATATCATGAGGCATAAGTTTTATCTGAAAACTTACTTCACTCATTTGATATTTTAGTATTTACAAAACCTTGGATTTTTCTTCCTGATTTAAATAATATAGGAGCTTATGACATCCCTTAAATCCAATGAAAATCATTCTTAATATTCAGAAATGCAACATTTGTGTGTAACATTAAATTTTTGGATTGGTATTTTGATGGAGAGTTAGTAATTACTTAACATGTTTATTACTTGAAAAAGTCTTTAAGGAATTTCTAAATTTTCTTTCAAAAATAAGAAAATATTGAGAGCCTGAGCTAAATCTCCTTGAACCACAACAGGAGGATATGCTGAATTCCTCTTTTAATGATATCCTTCTTATGAGCTATGTAATGTTAAATAACATATTTCTACAAAATTGTTTTTTGCAAACTCTTGGATGAATTGAATTTTTTGTAATATGGCAAGAAATACATTTTGGGTCATGAGGGGTCTCAGGTAATTTCTATCATGGGAAAAAGGTGTGAGAGTTATTCAATTTTAAATCTTGAGAAAGGTGGAATTTTATTTGGTTGCAAGTTTGCAAAAAATATATTTGATTTCCAGGATAAGACAGAAAAATAGTTGGTAAATGTTTTTTTGGGGAAATTCCTTCTGAATCTGATATCAACAAGAAATTTTCCAAAGTAATTCCCATAGCATAAAGAAGGACATGATATATCTTAATTTGGTTTCTTATTTCCAGCAATCAAGATTAATTGAGCTTTGAGGAAAACATAATAATGAAACATATAAATTTGGCTGTTTTTTTGCGTGAGTTAGAAAAAATGGTGATGAGTAGTTTTGTAAGGTGTGGATATGAAACTTTGATTAAAAATCAAGTACTTTTCCTGTCCTCAAAATTTGTATAAGGTAAAATTCAATTAAAAATAGTATGAAATATTATTTTTAAGAGAAAACACGCCAAATTTATTGTTTATAACTTTATTAGTATAAAACAATAATATTATAAAAATTTATTGTTTTACCAACAATAAAAATTTATCCAAAAAATACTCTACAAGAGATATTTTAAGGCTACAAAAGAAATTTCTTCAAGAGCAATTTCAATTGGAATTAATTGAGCAGAGAACTGCAAGCAATTAATTAAAGAACAAAGTCTTTAAAAAGAATATTAAAGAGAAAACACGCCCAAAAGTGACCAGAGTGAATTTGGAAACAAAGTGACAAAGTTAACAGTGATGAAAGATGCTTTAATTCACTTTTGGGGTGGTTCAGGGGTAAAAATGATTATAAGAGTTACAAAAAATGATTATAAAGATTTTTTCACGTGGTTAAAAGGATTAAAATGATTTAAAAATGGTGGTTGGAATCTTTGATTGATTGGTTTAACAGTGTTTAAACTAATTAATAAAAGGAAAAGATTCTAACGTGAAGAGAAAAGTGGGGCAAAGAAGACATTCTTTTATAGCCATCAATTCTCTTACTCCAAAAGTAAATTTTACTCTTGTCAGTCGTGAAAAACAGTCTGACAACAGAAAAGCCAATTATGGCATCATTGAACCCTGGTTTACACCAAAAAGGGCTGGTTTAAGCCATTTTTAGCCATTTTTAACCATTTTAGACCCTTAAATCAGCCATTACTATAGCAATACCAGGCCTAGAGCCTTCAAAATACGTCAGAATGTGTGTCAGAGGCGTAAAAATTAGTTAAAACTGTTTTCATTATGATTGTTTTATCTTAAGGGTAGTTTTACCCTCTTGGCAACAGCTAAAACTACCCCAGTTGGTATCAAAACCTCATCATCAATTGAGTCCACAGACCCTGTGACTCAATTCCAGGCCAAAAGTGATGAACTTTTGCGTGAATTTTGACATCCCACGCCTGTCAGCAAGGATTTTGGGGGTCTAGCTCCCCCTTAGAGCTGGAGTTCCTTTTCCCCCCCAAATTTAATCTTTCCAATTTATTTTTCCTTTAATTCCTCATCATGCATTATACTTATAATTTACATATGTAATTCAAGTCAATTGTACAGTACAATACAGTAATAATTGACACCTCATATGTAAATCAAAGCTCACTTATGTAATACATGCGCACATTTTGACATTTCAATTGAATTCAATTGAAAATACTTCAATTCCTCATAACTTCTAAACTAAACACAACACCTCAATTTTAACACAAAATTTGATAGTTAACACCACACGTGGTGTGAATTAAATTAAGGTTTTGAGGATTTTCAATTTTTGTATTGAAAATACTAAAAACTTAATTTAAGCTTATTTAGAGTTGAGTTACAAGAATTTCACTCAGAGGTGACCCCACCTGATTTTTTATGAGGAATCCAATGGTGAAATAATTTTTATGTATTTATTTATTGGATAAAAAGTTATAATAATTTTTATTTAACTTTTTTCCAAATTTATTTATTTTTTCACAGTTTTGTTAAAATTTCATTTTTACCTAATTTTTTCAAGTATAAATGTAATTTTATACTTATAAAATTTAATGTATTTTTATTTTTAAAATGTAATTAATTTTTTATTTTTAATATAATTTTATATTTATATTTTGATTTTTATTTTAATAATATAAATAAATTTCTTTTCTTTATATGTTATTTTTTATATTTGTGGTCTTTTGGGTATATGAAATTACCTCTAAGGCTCACATTCCCTCCCCCTAAAAAAGGATATTACTTTGTAATATTGGTGTTTCTAGTGTGTCTGAATCTTCTGAGGAGTTTGGTAGCTTCTGGTATATCTTTTTCTTCTAACCATTTATCTTCACAAGTTGGGTCACTGTACCTAACAAGGTATTCCCTTACTTTCTTTGTTCTTAATCTCCTTTCTTTAAGAACTTTGGTAATTTTCTTAGCACCAGATGTCTCAATAGGAGGTATAACTTGGGGAATCTTATTTCTCAAGGGAAATTTCTCAGCATCACTAGATTTATATGGCTTTATCAAGCTCACTGGAAATGTAGGGTGCTTATTGCTAAGTTCTTCAGATAACTCTACTTCAACAGCATTTTCTCCATGGAGGGCCTTAATCACAAAAGGTCCTGAAAAGGAGTCTTTTAACTTTTTACATCCTTTGATGTTATTGAAGTTAGTGGTGGATACAAGTACTAGGTCCCCCACTTTGAAATCTGGAGTTGCATGTGATTTATCCCATTTATCTTTAGCATATGAAAAAGAGTCCTCCATGCATCTTACTGCATGCTTTCTAGCTTTGTCTAGCATTCCTTTGAAGCTAGCAGCAGTGGGATGTATTTCAATTAAGTATTTCCTCAAGGAATCTTGTGGTAACTTGGGGTTCCATCCTTTTTCTAGAATAGCAGGAGTCTGATTGGTACTGGCATGGATTGATGTTTTATATGCTAATTCCAGTGCTGGCAACAGAGTACACCAATCATGGGTAAATCCATCACAATCTTTGAATTCAAGGCCATATGCACAAAATCTTCTCACCATGTCCTCTAAGGTTTGGATCATCCTTTCAGCCAGGACATCAGTTTGTGGGTGGTAGGCTGTAGAGAAAGACAGTTTAGTGCCAAATAATTGGTGAAGATTTGTCCATAGTGCTGAAGTGAATTTGGGATCTCTATCACTGATGATATCTGTAAATATCCCAGTCCATGACACTACTCTATTCCATATCAGAAGAGCTGTATCCATGGCTGTATCATCTTTGTGACATGGTAAAAAGATTGGAGTTTTACTGAATCTGTCCACAATTACAAGGCAAGCATTATAGCTCCTGTCACCTCCTGGTGGTAGGCCAGTTACCCAATCCATATGGACAATTTCCCAAGGTCTGTTTGGTTCTTGGATTTTTATCATATTTCCAAGTCTCTTGCCAGTGGATTTATTTGCCTTTTGACATCTGTCACAGGTTTTGCAATACTCTGCAATATCTTTCTGCCACATTGGCCACCATATGCAGGTCTTTACTTTCTCTCTTGTTCTGTCTTCAGACAGATGTCCTGAAAAGGGACTATCATGGCATTCTTTCAGTACAAGATTGATTAATGACCTGTCTACAACTGTCATAACACATGTGTGCTTGTTTCTGTGGTAAATTATACCATCCAGTAGATGAAATTTTCCTTCATCATAAGATTTTCTCCATACTTCATCCAAGGCATGTATTAAAGAGTTGTCTTTACAGTCTTTGTTAAGTAATTGGCATAAGATGCTACAATTCTTATCTTGAGTGTAGCTGCTTCTGACTTCTTCAAAGAAGGTGGTGTTCAAGTCTGTAACACTTATTTCTTCTATTGAAATTTGTGGTGAAGCTTCTTCTGGCACATAAGCATGATTATCAATATTATTTGGTAATGGCCATCTGCTTAGTCCATCTGCATTCTTATGAATATTCCCATCCTTATGAACAATAGTCATATTGCCTCTGTATTCTTGTATGGCTATTTGCCATCTGAGCATGTGTCTGTTGGGTGCTTTCATGTTCAAAAGTGATTTGACAGCTGTACAATCTGTTATCACTTCAAAAACACATCCCTCTAAGAAGTAGTTCAATTTCTCCAAGGCCCAGACAAGGCATAGACATTCCATTTGACTTGCTCCATATCTGGCTTCAGTTGGTTTGATTTGCCTGGATATGAAACATATGGGTCCTTCTACAGGCTTATCATTTATGATCTGAACTTGGTGAATTGCAGCACCCAGTCCATCTCCTGATGCATCAATATAAAGTTTGAAAGGCAATTTAAAGTCTGGAATCAGTAAGAGTGGAGCAGTGGTCAATGCTTCTCTTAGAGACTCAAAAGCTTTGATTCTGTCAACAGTCATCTCAAACACTGTGTCTTTGTCACACAACTTATAAAGTGGTCTTGCTATGGATGCAAAATCTTTAATGTGTTGCCTGTAATATCCTGCAAAACCCAAGAATGACTGAATTTCCTTCTTATTCTGAGGCATGGGTTTTAACAATACTGCTGCAACTTTGTTTTTGTCAATTCCAAGGGACAAACCAGATACAACATGTCCTAGTGCTTTAAGTTCTTTAAATCCAAAATGACATTTCTTCAAGGAGATTTTCATGTTTACTGATTGGATTTTTGTCAAAACTCTTGATAATCTGTACATGTGCTCTTCCCAAGTCTTTGAACAGATAATAATGTCATCAATGTAAATGATTAACCATCCCTCTGAGAGTTCTTCAGGGAAGATTTCATTCATCATTCTTTGGAAGTGTGAAGGTGCATTTTTGATACCAAAGGGCATCCTTAAGTATTCATACACTCCACAATGAACAATAATTCTCAAGTATTTTCTTGCTCTTGGTGTTACCACATTTTGATGGAATCCTTTAAGGGCATCCATAGTGGTTATATACATTGCTTGAGATATTTGAGTAAGGGCAATTTGGATTTTTGGTATTGGGTATCTGTCTGGGACAGTGTAAGTGTTCAGAGCTCTAAGGTCCCCAACCATTCTGGATTTTCCATTATGCCACGCCACTATAACTGGTGTAGTTATTTCTACTTCCTCATTGTGGCCTACTTTTCTTATTACACCAAGGTCCAGAAGTTCTTTGATATGAATTTCTAGAGCTTCTCTTGATTTTGGACTTGCTGGATAAGCAGGTCTTCTTAAGAGTGGTGGATAAGGTCTCTCAATGTTAAGAATGATGTCAACTTCATGACCAATAATTGCTCCCAGAGGTTCTTTGTCTGTAGCAAATGCTTCTCTGTGGTCATACAAAAGGGAAGAAAGTTCATTTTCTTGTTTATCAGTCAGATGAAGGCTTATTTCAGCCTCATTTAACTGTTCAGACTTGAATTTTTCTAACTCTAAGTTGACTGGTGATACTTTGTTTACTGTAATTTGTCTTTTAAATGGTAAAAAGGCAAATTTCTGGCGCTTATTGTCCCCAATTGTAAAGTATCTGTCCTTGTTATTATGTAAATCTATCCCATACATGATTAAATAGTCATTTCCCAATATAAAATGGGTACTAGAGCAATTTTCCATAACAACAAATTCAACTGTGATCCTTAAATTCCCATTTATGTGTGGGAATATGACATTGGTCTCAAAGATTCCTAATGCTTTCATTGGGTTACTTGCACTGTTGAATTTTATACCATCAATTGGTAACAATTGGTCTTCAAAATTTGGTACACAAGTCTTAAGAAAGGATTTTCCAACACAAGAGCAGAAGGCTCCTGGGTCAAGCAAAAGTTTGGTGGGCCTGTTGTCAATCACCATTTCTGTTATACAGGAGTTACCAGCTGTATAACCTTTTCCTCTGTTTGGTTTTGTCTTCATAAGTTGTGCATCTTGAACTTTTGATAAATCAACTTGACCATTGCTCAATTGTGGTAAGTGGGAATAAGATTCCATGATGTCAAAAGTGGCATTGATATTTTCTATATCTTTTGAAGATTCACAAAATATGGATGACTTATCATCTGAATTGTCTTCAATTATGTCTTCTTTTTCAACATCTGGTCCTTTTTCAATGTCAATTTCATTGATTTTCCCCCTTTTTAGACATGTATTGGCTAAATGGGTGGTGCTTTGGCAAATATGGCATTTTCTGACTGTATCTGCAGATTTATATTTAATATTACTAGAATTTTCTTTGGGGTTTTTGTCCACAGAATCTTTCCAAGGTGTATTAAACCTTGTTTTGAGATTTACCCTACTAGAACCAATTTTGGTTCTGGTGGTTACTTCTTCTAGTATATTGATAATATCCTCTGCTGAAGATTGTTCAGTAGTCCTGCTTTTGACAGCATGCTCTAAGTCGCCTCCACATTGTCTCAGGATTTTTCTATGGATCATAAATTCTGACATGTCAGGATATAATGCTGTTAATCTGTCCTTTTGTTGGCAAAACCATGGTAAAGCTTTGTCTTTATCAGCATTAAATTTGGCAGATTCAAAGGCTGTTTCAACTTTAAACCTCCAAGTATCATTTGCCCATTTGTTGATGATTTGGGTTTTCCACCAAGTCCAACTCTGGTGTCCATGTGCTTGTCTTATTTTGATGTACCATCTGTGAGCTGATCTGGTAAACAAGGTGTTAAACCTGGCTGTTACCAATCTGTCTGGTAATTCAAAATCCTCTTTGATCATGTCAATACCTCTAATGAATTCGATATGGTCATACTCTCCTTCACCACTGAAGTGAGGCCATTCTTTAAGTTTTGGAACTTCTTTCAAGAGTGCTTGGCCCATTGATGGTTCCAAGTTATGAAAAGAAGTGGATAATTCATTTTTTAATTGTGAATTATCAGGATCCAGTACTTGTGGATTTGGAATTCTTGTGCCCTCATTTTGATTTAGACGTGTAGACATTCTTGGTAAGGTGTTCAGTATTTGTTCAATGTCATTCATTTTACTGTTGCTACACCTTTGGGAATTTCTGTATTCATGTTGGAAGCTTTGTATTAAATTTATTACTTCAATTTTATACATGTCTTTTTTATGTGTAAGTTCTTGCCATAACTCTGTCTGTCTTGTATTATCAGCAGTGACTTGATTCAATTTCATTGATAATTTTGATACTTCTTCTTGTGAAGCATCAAAACACTTTTTCAAGGCAATGGTATATGTCTTTACTTCAGTAAATGAATTTGAAATGTCATCAAGGACTTTCTTGTTATCTGTTTTGATAATATTTATGGCTTGTTTAATTCTTGTTTCAATTATGTCATCAATATTGAATTTAGAATATTTATCTGTTAATTCTTTAATAATGGGAGATTGTTCATTTATTTTATTATTAGAAGAATTATCATTATTGGAATTTTTAATTGCTCTTAAAACTTTTTCAAAACACATAAGTGTTTCATTAATTTGGCACAGACTCAGGTTGTTTGTTTTAATGTTGTTACAAATGGTTTCATTTTTATCAGAAAGATGTTTTTTCACGTCATTTATAGCATTATACAACTCTGGGATGGAATCAAATATGTCAGAAATCATTTCTGGAACCTTAATCTGGCTTCCTCCTTCTTCTGTAATTCCATCATGGTTTTGGCCATCTGAAATACATTTTCCATGGCATCCTGCTGAATCTTTGGGATTCTGTAGCCCTGGCTGTAAGGTTTTGGGGCTGGTGCCTTCCCTTTGCCCTTGTTTGGAGTTTGTGGCTGCTTTTTCACGTTGGAATTGCTGCTGCTGGCCACTGGGGCTGTTTTTGGCACTGGTTTGGGTGGTGGAGGGTTGTTTTTTCTCCATTCTAGTGTCAAAAGCATCATGTTTTTCTTCTCCATCAATGGATGCCATCCATTGAGCAATTTGCAAGTGTTGGGATGGCCCAAGAATTTTCTTACTGTCAGGTAAGAATTCATGCAATTCTTCCACAGGTCTGCAAGGATCTGGTACTCCTTGAATTGAAGTGAATTGTTGTATGCACTGTGGCTGGCTTTGTATATGTCCACAGAGGCTTGTTGTGGCGGTGTCAGCTCTTTTTTAAGGTAAAATGGTATTATCAGCTTCAGAATGACCCATTTTAGTTGTTTGGAAGTCATCAACTGACCCTTTTCCTTCTGTACCTGATTGGCCTCTGCCATAATCACGTCTATTACCTTTTTGGGAGCTGCTAGAGGGGTTGTAGCTGGCTCCTGACCTGGTTGAAGGCATAATTATGGTTAAAAAGGCTTAAAATAGTATTTTTACGTCAAAAACTTACTATTGGCCAAATTTTTAGCTTTCTGAAGGGTATTACTTATGTCCAAGTTAATCAATTCAGAAGATATTGGTTCAGGCTGGTTATTTTGAGTCACAATAACAACACTGACAGGGATAATGCTGGTTACTGTTGAGGCTGTTTCAATGTTTTCTTGTCTTACCACGTTGTCAGACACTAAAATTAATGAAAAAGCTAATTAATTAAGTAAAAAAAGGTTATTTCAAAAAAGAAATAAAAATATAAGCCTCACTTATAATATGAAAAAAAGTTATTTTTTATGGATTTTTTGAATTATAAGTATTTTTTATATGTTTTTAAATTTTTCAATATAAGAAAAAAGATTTAAAAAGAGTAAAAAAAATATGTCACAGGTAAAATATCACGGCTGGGCCCCCAAATGTAAGGTGTGGATATGAAACTTTGATTAAAAATCAAGTACTTTTCCTGTCCTCAAAATTTGTATAAGGTAAAATTCAATTAAAAAGAGTATGAAATATTATTTTTAAGAGAAAACACGCCAAATTTATTGTTTATAACTTTATTAGTATAAAACAATAATATTATAAAAATTTATTGTTTTACCAACAATAAAAATTTATCCAAAAAATACTCTACAAGAGATATTTTAAGGCTACAAAAGAAATTTCTTCAAGAGCAATTTCAATTGGAATTAATTGAGCAAAGAACTGCAAGAAATTAATTAAAGAACAAAGTCTTTAAAAAGAATATTAAAGAGAAAACACGCCCAAAAGTGACCAGAGTGAATTTGGAAACAAAGTGACAAAGTTAACAGTGATGAAAGATGCTTTAATTCACTTTTGGGGTGGTTCAGGGGTAAAAATGATTATAAGAGTTACAAACAATGATTATAATGATTTTTTCACGTGGTTAAAAGGATTAAAATGATTTAAAAATGGTGGTTGGAATCTTTGATTGATTGGCTTAACAGTGTTTAAACTAATTAAAAAAAGGAAAAGATTCTAACATGAAGAGAAAAGTGGGGCAAAGAAGACATTCTTTTATAGCCATCAATTCTCTTACTCCAAAAGTAAATTTTACTCTTGTCAGTCGTGAAAAACAGTCTGACAACAGATAAGCCAATTATGGCATCATTGAACCCTGGTTTAGACCAAAAAGGGCTGGTTTAAGCCATTTTTAGCCATTTTAGACCCTTAAATCAGCCATTACTATAGCAATACGAGGCCTAGAGCCTTCAAAACACGTCAGAATGTGTGTCAGAGGCGTAAAAACCAGTTAAAACTGTTTTTATTATGATTGTTTTATCTTAAGGGTAGTTTTACCCTCTTGGCAACAGCTAAAACTACCCCAGTTGGTATCAAAACCTCATCATCAATTGAGTCCACAGACCCTGTGACTCAATTCCAGGCCAAAAGTGATGACCTTTTGCGTGAATTTTGACATCCCACGCCTGTCAGCAAGGAATTTGTGGGTCTAGCTCCCCCTTAGAGCTGGAGTTCCTTTTCCCCCCCAAATTTAATCTTTCCAATTTATTTTTCCTTTAATTCCTCATCATGTATTATACTTATAATTTACATATGTAATTCAAGTCAATTGTACAGTACAATACAGTAATAACTGACACCTCATATGTAAATCAAAGCTCACTTATGTAATACATGCGCACATTTTGACATTTCAATTGAATTCAATTGAAAATACTTCAATTCCTCATAACTTCTAAACTAAACACAACACCTCAATTTTAACACAAAATTTGATAGTTAACACCACATGTGGTGTGAATTGAATTAAGGTTTTGAGGATTTTCAATTTTTGTATTGAAAATACTAAAAACTTAATTTAAGCTTATTTAGAGTTGAGTTACAAGAATTTCACTCAGAGGTGACCCCACCTGATTTTTTATGAGGAATCCAATGGTGAAATAATTTTTATGTATTTATTTATTGGATAAAAAGTTATAATAATTTTTATTTAAATTTTTTCCAAATTTATTTATTTTTTCACAGTTTTGTTAAAATTTCATTTTTACCTAATTTTTTCAAGTATAAATGTAATTTTATACTTATAAAATTTAATGTATTTTTATTTTTAAAATGTAATTAATTTTTTATTTTTAATATAATTTTATATTTATATTTTGATTTTTATTTTAATAATATAAATAAATTTCTTTTATTTATATGTTATTTTTTATATTTGTGGTCTTTTGGGTATATGAAATTACCTCTAAGGCTCACAAGTTTTTTGAAGAGATATATTTTGATTTGAAGATTTTTAACATTAGAAATTTTGCTTTCTGACAAATGAACCTTCATAGAAAGGAAGGATATGATAGCAGATGAGGAAAGTGGGTATTTTAATTTTGAGAATTGTAAGGAAAAATTAATGACTAATGGCTTCATATTCATTTCAAAGTTTTTGATTTTTCTTTCAAAGAATTTTGTTGAATAAAGGGTTGTTTTGGATTTCCATAATTTAATTAATTAAATTAGCTTTGTGAATTAATTCCAAATCTTGAAGATCTGGCTTGGAAGATTACCAAATGCTAATAGAGAATTAGAGCGCAGTATGAAGAAAGCTGGAAGGTGGGTTGGACCTGAGTTGGACCTGCTACCCCTCCCAGTGGGGATAGCTTTTTGTAATGGTGACATAGCTCACACAACAATTTTATTTGAAACTTCCCTCAGCCACAATTAACTAGGTTTGGAATAATACAAATAAAAACAAATAATTGCCATTCTTTTTTTAGAGAATATACAGCTTCCCAATAAATACAGATATTTTGTACAATAAATCACAATACAAATATGCCTCAATTACTAATATATAATAAAATATCATCTATATTCATTTTTACACAAAAAATTAATCTTCATTATTTGAAATCCTTCCTAATTGATAAAGATTAATTGAAACTAATTGTGATCTCTATACATCTCTATAGCCCCTCATTGTTTTACTAATCTAATATAGAGTTTGAGCCTTATATACAAGAATATGAGCCTTCATCTCAATTCATTTGTATATTTCATCCCCAAAGACAGCTAAATTTTCTTTATATTGAACCTCCAATTGCTCTCAGACATACATTTATTTCTAGGGTTATCATTTATTTGAAGCTATTTTTTGGGCTTTTGTTCTAAAAGTGAGCTTATAAATAATATAAAAAAATTAAAATTTAATATTTTTTAGCAGTAATGCATTTTGGAGCCTCATGGTATAATTAGAGCATCTTCATTTTATTTAGCTCAAACATTGATAGAAAAGAGTAAAAAAATTATTAAGGTCTTCTATCCTAATACATGATATATATTGAGCCTCTCAAAACTCTTACAACCAGCCTCTTCACCAAATTTCCATCTCTTATCTGGATTAACAATTTAAAAAATGAAAATTAACACTTGGTAGAATTTTTAACAGTTTTTTTTAAATTGAGAAAAGAGATTTTATATATTGAATTCATTTTAAAATTCTCTTTCTTTTTATACATGAAGCTTCAAAAATAAATTGAGTTGTTTAGCAGTAGCTACACCCAGAAGCTTTTTGCTATAATTCTTCATCCAAAATTTGTGGTCATTTTCATTCTAAGTATGAAAAACCTATAAATATTGAGCGCCATCAAGGGCTTGATTGGTGGTATCCAAAATCTTTCTCCTCTTATATATTTTTTTGTTTACGCTAGATTATTTCAGGTATGATGAGTTTTTTATGGAAGAGATGAGTTTGAATTGTCCAAACATGAATTTAAAAACAGAAAACTAAAAAAATTTGTAATATAGAAGAATATGGATTATTTTTCCTGAATATATTTTAAATATTATTGCAGGACTTTTGTATGAAAGGTGATTTCTGAGATTTTGGAATATATTGTTAGTTAAATAATTCTGTATAAATACCCACCCTTATGAGCTATCTTGTAATCTAAGATTCTATAATTAGGGATAAATCAGAATTATTTTCTTATTTGATAAATAAAAATATAAAACCATAATATATAAATATATATTCAGGTGAGTGAAGAATCTTTAACAATACTGTGCTCTTCATGAATTTTTCTGAGCTTAAAAATATTCAGGATTAATTATTTCTCAATTCATATATTTAGGCCATTTTCCATTAGAGGATCAAAAAATATCAACATTCCTAAAAGAAAGCTTATTAAAAAACATATAATAAACTATTTCAGTCGCATATGGAATCATATTAAACTATAATTATATACAAATATAAAGTTTAGAGATATAGGATCTTCAAGTTTGTATGATTAGGACTTGGATAAAAATCAATATTATTTTATCAGAAATGTTTTTCTTTGGGGAAAAAATGATAGGAATTGATAAACCTTCTTGAATATATCAATTTCAAAATTGAAGTGAATTTTTGTTGAAAATTTTCCCTCAAGATATTTTAATGCAAAAAATTAAATTTTCAATAGAAAGTTTCAGATAATGAATATTAGGACACATTTGAATTTTAATTTAGATTCTTATTGGAAATTAATGAAAACCTTCCATTAATCAAAAAGTATCTTCCATATTTTATATAGCTATATAGGAGAATACATCCTGTGAGATATTTATGAATAATAACTCTTTTATTTTCATAAATACTCTAATAAGTTTATTTGTCTTGAAAGACTATCTTTTCCTTGAGAAATATAGGAAATAAGGATTGAGGAGTTAAAATATATGAATGGGCTGTACATCATAGCCACTTTGATTCATAGTGAGAGATCCAAAAATCTCTGAAAGAATTCAACCAGTTACATCATGAAATGTGTTCTTTGTCGAAATCACTCTAATATTCAGGATAGGCACTGACTAAATCTGTATAGAATACTAAAAATAGGAATATACACATCCCCATATGATATACTCTCATTTACTTAATGTTGAATCTATGGTATGAGAAATTAAATAATCCACTTGACTGTACCATATAGCTTTGATTTTTCTTTGGAATTTGCAATAAAGATTATCATTTAAATGAGCCTTTGGAATATGTTTGATATAAAATAATTTGACAATAATTGAAAGAATTATTATGGAAAGTCTTCAAAGTCTCCGTAGGAAGAAGGCTATAATCTCAGTATTTTAAAATGATATATTTATACATTTTACTTTGAGTGTGTGAAAGATAAAATCTAATTCCAAGTATTTGTGAAGTTTATACAAAGCTGTAGAATTCTCAGCGTCTCATAATTCCAAAATTGTCAATGTATATATATCTAGCTCAAAGAATCATTAAATTGATTCCAGAAATTCATTGAGAAGTGTGTTGAGAAAGGATTTCAGCTCTATATGTTGTATTATTTTTTGAAAAATCTTGTTTCTTGTTAGAATTCTTGTTTATGTTATAATTTGTGTTATTTTGTGAATCAATATTCTTTAGCTTAATATTTTTTGTATATATGAACCAAAGGAATTTGACTTATTTCCCTTCAATGTAAAGAAGGAAAAAATAATATAAATTCATTAAAGGAAACTTTCAATTAATAAAACCTTTTAAATATTCAACCAAGTCTCAATATTTATTTAGTGAAGAATTAAGAAAAGAGACTTTAAAATCCATTCCTAAAGGAAAAATGGTAGAAATTTGAAGTGAAAGTAACACATTTGGACTCATTATTCATCACTTAGCCTATAAAATAACCTAAAAATAAATTAAAAAAATCAAGTTTTATATAACCAGTAATAAAGATCACAAAACTAATTCAATCATTTAGCCTTTGGTAGCCGCTTGCTCTAAATTATTCCTCTTGTAAGATTCTAAAGTATTTTTGCAAAAAATTGGGTTTCAAGAAATACCGTCTGATAATATTATCTTAAGGAAAAGAATTTTCCAATCGTTCAATGAGGAGAAATTGGGGGCATGACCATTTCTTATCTGTTAAGTAAAAATATACCATTTAATATTTACATTATATCCAGTTTCTTTTTTATTAAATATAAAATCTCTATATGGTGAAAATTGGATCTCTTTCTAAATAAAAATTACATAAAAAAACTGAATCTCCACATTTTTCGAAATATCAGCCACACAAATGTGGGACTTGGAGGGATATTTCAGAATCCCACAAGAATGAGAATCATGAAATCTCAAAAAAAGTCTTTTAATTGAAAAAATAGAACCTTTATCTTATAAAAATCACTTCTTAGAGCTAAATTGAAAGTGTGACAGAGTGTGAGCCTTGAGGTATATTTTACATACCCAAATAGGCCACAATTATCTTAAAAAGAAATTTTGAATTATGCAAAACTCATAAGTCATGCATATATCCAAAATTCATCATTTTTAATTTCAGAAAAGATGAATAACCTTTTATTGAGTAAGTAAATCCATGGATTTAAGACCAGATTTGGATTCTACACAAAAATTCACCTAGGGTAGCTCCATAGAGTGAATAAGCTCAATTTAAGTATTTAAGGTGGTAAAATGGAAAATACTTCAATACCACATCATTAATACCACATAAAAGATCCGTGAAAATTTTTGTTTTTCTTGATTTTTAGCCAAAATAATGGGAAAGTGAGAAATCCCATGTTACATATACACTAAGAATAGTGTTATGCATGTTTTGAGCACTTAATATTATGGTATTCTTACATAGACTTTTGGTACACCCATAGTGGATATCTCACTTTAAGCTTAAATTACTATTTTGACGTAAAAATTAGGCAAGGGGGACAAAAGACATCAAAGAGAGCCAGGGTACCCAACTTCTGAGGCCTCAGAGGCGTGGATAGCTCCAGAGCATGGATCCATGGCTCATCTTGGCCCAATTGGTAAACTAAAACTCTTTGGGAACTTGGTTACCAAGTTACACCTACTGTAATCATAAGAAAAATAGCAAATAACCTGCTATTTTGACGTGCCAAGGAGGTAATAAGCTACTTAGGCTCCTGTAACCACGTCAATTCTTGATGACTTTCCATGACTAGACCCTAAAAGAGTAATTAAACCCTTTTGGGATCCATATTCATTGATTTACCTCATAGCAACCAGCAAAATACTGCTATTTGCAATTCTACGTAGAAATGAGGTAAAAACTTCAAAAATTCATTAAAAATACAATTCTTAATGAATCTTCCTGAAACTTTCAGGACCAATGAAGAACTGTATTATCTATGGTACAACCAAAAAGAATTATGGTTTTACTAGTAAAGTTAAAAGTTTTACTTACAGTCAATTTTTGACCATTCTACGTGAAACACTGAATCTTCAAAAATTCACAGAAATTACAACCTGTGATGAAATTGGCAATAACATTGATAACTTTGACAAATCAATGATTATTTTAGAATAAAAGAAGATTTACAGATGTTACTCCTTTTATTCTTAACCATATTGGGGTTGGTAGTCACGTAAAAGCATCAATTAAGTAATTATGATAATCTTACGTGACAACAGATGATGCAATCATTAATCCAAAAGGGTTTATTGTTTTCTCACTCACTGGTTTTTCAGTTTGCTCCATGGCACGCCTCTGTGAGCTGTTGTTGACTTAAAAGAAGCCTATTCTTGCTGTTTTTTCCGTATCATCATCTTATCAATTTATTAAATCATTATTACCAACAAGTAAGTATTAGTTAAAGCTATTCTTAAGTGTTTTAAATCTTTCAGAATCATCCAGAAAGACGTGAAATCATAGAATCCAACTATATATTGTTGTAATACTGTTATAAATCCTTTTGATCCCTTAAATCCACAATTCCACGTCAAATTTCTCTACTCTTACCTATCAATAAGTTCTTTGGAGTATTAGTGAGTCATTTATTTTTAATTCTTAAAGTTTTTCTCTAGTAATAGTTTTCTTCAAGAATTATATTTATAATTATTCTTGTAAAAGATAATTATATATTAAAATAATTTTATTATTTTAATAAAGAAGTTTTTATTATTAAATTCTTCTTGTAATTGATTCTAGTAGACAATTACTGCTCACTGTTATAATCACTAGTAGTGTATAACACGTGAAAGAAATAATTTTATAATTATTTAATTGTGGTTATAATAATTTTTTTATTATTATATTTCATAAGAACAGGCATAGTACTGTTGATTAATAGTAATATTATCATCAGTTTCATAGTCACATCTTACATTTGGGGGCCTGGCCGTGTTTTTTGAACCTTGTACCCTTAATTAATATATTTTTAAGCTCTAAAATATATTAATTTAATAATTTTTTCTTTTATTTTAAAGTTAAAATAATTCTTATTTTTGAAATCGTTTTGGAAATCTTTTCATTGAGGAATTTGGTTTAATTTTATACTGTTTTTACACGTGGCTTTTTCACATCCAAAAACTTATAAAATTATTCTTTGAGTTACTCTGAATTAATTTTCATTCAAAATCATAAATTTTAATTTTTTTTCTTTAAAAAGAATAATTTTTTTAATATTAAAAAATAATAAAATCCATCAAAAATCTTTTAAAAAATATCTTAAAACACAAAAATAATTTCTTTTATCATATTTTTTTCTCTTTAAATGTCTTTAATCAAATACTGTGCAGCTGGTAATAGACTCAGTAAAAGATACATCAATAGTCCAGAATCTTCAGAAGCAGAATCTGAAGACAGTATTGAGGTGCAGATTGCTAAAAGAGGCACCTTATTCAACTCAGAAAAAGCTAAATTACCACCAAAAGGTGTGTATTTTATCTTATATTTTCACCTTTTATCTTTAAACTGACGTGAAAATGGTGCATACCAGAAATGGAAGCAACTATTCAGTCCAACCAGATGGATGTGGACAAGGAAGAGGCAAGACCAAATCCAGAAGTGCCAAGTCTTCCACAAGAAAGACACATTTGGAGGATGCCAGAGTTGCCCCCCATTCCCCAAGGTCTGTACCAACAGATTTTGACGTGAATTCAGAGCCTGAACTGATTTATGGTAATATTTCCAGGGCTGAACCACTTTCAGGTGGCAGCAATAGAAATATATAAATGCCAGTACAAAAACTGGTTCAGAGCAGCCAAGGAAGAGGAGTGGGAAATCTGCCCAAGCCTTTGGCAGGGGGCCATGAACTCCTACTTACACATCAAGAGCTTTCTGGGTCAGGAGAAGACCATAGAACTCTTAGGAAGATGGAGCCCCCTGTCTTGCAAAGACAAGGTCAAAAAGATAAAGAATTGGTTGAAGAACCAAAGTCTTTTATCCATAGACCAGAAGAAAGAGTTGGAAATGACTCCAGCTTTGGAGACAGAGGCACCAGTGGCATCTACCAGCTCCAAACCAGCTCCAGAAGCGCCCAAGGACAAGCCCAAAGGACCTCAAAAGAAACAGAGAGGTCCCAAGAACCATCAAGGCAAGGGCAAAGGCAAAGCCAATTGGCACAGACCTTACCCACAAGGGTACAGGATCCCCAAATTGGAGCCTTCAGTCGTGGACAGTGTCTTCAATATGGCCAGAACTCTTATGGAATTCACAGCCAAGGAGCAGGAAAGGATGAACAGGACTTTTCCACGCAAATAAATGATGTACATAGAAGTATTAGTGTAGAAATTGGCAAACTTGAGTCAAAGTTGAAGCAAATTACATTAGACATCAATGATTTAAAGAAGAGTGACAAACAACATTCTGATTGGCATCAATTGACAAATGTCACCCTTGAGTCAATTAGCAATGCTTGTGAAAGAATTGAGAACCAATGTCAAAATAATGACACAGAAGATCCTTCCATTTTTAAAGTGAATGATAGACTTAAAACTCTTGAAGACCATGTCTTACAAATAGTTAAGAACACCAATCGATTTGCTATACATTTAGCAAAAAGTGACAGTGAGAGGCAGAAATTGAAGAATGATATAATTGCAAGTGTGGAGCAAATTCATAAGAATCATGAACCACATATGCCAAGACATTCTACACCTTTGACTGAAGAAAAACTTTCTGTCAAAGAAAGTTTGACTCCATTCTTAGGAGAAAATGCCTACTCTGCAAGAGATATTCCCAAAATAGAAGAATGGCCAACATTCTCTGGTGAATGGGAATATAACCATATTGAATTCATCAGAACTATTGATATGTTGCAAGAAGACTTTAATATACCTGATGAAATCATAGTGGGAAAACTACACTGTTTGTTTACCAGAACTGCAAAGAAATGGTATTACAAAATGAGGATTGATCATGGTAAACATGACTGGTCTTGGTGGAAATCTGAAGTGATTACCAAATGGGCCAATAATTCTTGGAGGTTTAAAATGGAGAATGCTTTTGAAAGTGCCATTTTTAACTCAGAAAAAGACAAACCACTTACTTGGTTCTTCAAACAAAAAGACAGATTATCTGCTTTACACCCAGATATGTCTGACACTATGATTAATATGAAAATATTAAGAAAGTGTGGAGGAGAACTGGAACATGCTATCAAAAGCAGATGTGTGGAACCTTGTTCAACAGAGGACTACATTAATGCTATGGAAGATATCATTACCAGGACAAGAATTGGTAAGACTTGGATTAAAAACCCAATAGAGTCCAAAATAGTCTCAAAGATTCCTAGAGAGGAAAGAAGACCAGAAAGACCTGTCTTGAAGTGTCATAAATGTGGAAGTACTTCACATTTAGCCAACACTTGTCCTAAGAAGACAAAAATCAATGAAGTTCAAGTCATTGAGGGAATTAAGTGTACTGAGGAGAAAGAGGAGTCTGATCAAGATTCTGCAGTCTCTGAAGATACACCAGTGGAGGACTATCCCATTGAAAACATTTCAGATTTCTTTGAGGTCACAGAAGTCCATACCCACTTGCCACAGTACAGTGAAGATTGCTTCAACCTGATCAATATCCAAGATGCCAGAATGTGTAAAACAAAACCTGCTAGAGGAAAGGGTTATACTGCTGGAGCATCCTGTATCACATCAGTTCTGATGAGTGATATTGAAGCCAAAGTAAATTTGGATACAGGGGCGTTTTGCACTTGTGTTGGCAAAGATTATCTCCAAATTATACTTCCTGAATGGAAAAACTATCTATTACCAATAGAAGGTGTACAATTCAGTAGTGCCAGTAACAATATGTACCCCTTGGGCATATTGGACACTAATATTGTATTCCCACATCCAGCAGGAAGTGTAAGAATGAAAACTGAGATTGTAGTAATGGATAATTGCACATCTCAGCACATCATCCTTGGAAATGATTACTTAAATATTTATGGTATTTATATAAATAACCATAAAGACAGATATTTCACAATTGGAGATAACAAGAGACAAAAATTTGCTTTCTCCAATATCCCAAAACAGATATCTGTAGTATCTTCTGTCAAAGATACTTACAAAGATGAATTTGTGACTAATCAACTTGTTGAAGCACAAATTAATCAATCATTGTCACCAAAGATGAGGAATGAGCTTATTAATGTGTTATACACATATAAAAATGCATTTGCCTCTGATAATGAACCATTAGGCGCTATTAGAGGACATGAAGTTGATATTACTCTTAATATTGACAGACCATATCCTCCAGTACTTAGAAGACCAGCTTATCCAGCCAGTCCCAGAGCTAGAGAGGCCTTGGAAAAACATATCCAAGAGTTGATCCAACTTGGTGTGCTAAGGAAAGTAGGCCATAATGAGGAAGTTGAAGTGACAACACCTGTTATTATTGCATGGCATAATGATAACTCAAGAATGGTTGGAGATTTTAGAGCTTTGAATACCTACACAGTTCCAGATAGGTATCCAATCCCTAGAATTCAAGAAACCTTGACTCAATTGTCTAAAGCCAAGTATATAACATCAATGGATGCATTGAAAGGCTTCCATCAAAATGTTTTGACGCCTAAAGCTAAGAAATTACTTAGAATTATCACTCACTGTGGCATTTTTGAGTATCTTAGAATGCCATTTGGCATTAAAAATGCTCCATCTCATTATCAAAGAATGATGAATACCATCTTCCCCACAGAATTGTCTGAAGGATGGCTTATCATTTATATTGATGATATTATTATATGTTCTGACTCATGGTCTTTGCACCTTGAAAGACTTGCAAAAGTACTTCATAAAGTTGCAGAAGTGAACATGAAAATTTCACTTAAGAAATGCAATTTTGGTTTTGAAGAACTGAAAGCATTAGGACATGTTGTTTCTGGTTTGAGCTTGGGTATTGACAAGAATAAAGTAGCAGCAGTGTTACTTAAGCCAATACCCCAGAATAAAAAAGAAATGATGTCTTTTCTTGGATTTGCTAGTTACTATAGGCAACACTTGAAAGATTTTGCAATTCTAGCCAAGTCACTCTATAGAATCTGTGATCAACAGACTGTATTTGAGATGACACAGGAAAGAATTAAAGCTTATGAGAAGATAAAGAAAGCCCTTACAGAAGCACCTTTACTCCTCATGCCTGACTGGAATATTCCTTTTAAATTGTACATTGATGCATGTGGAGATGGACTAGGAGCAGCCCTACATCAAGTCCAGATTATTGATGACAAACCTACAGAAGGACCAGTTTGTTATATCTCAAGACAAATCAAACCAACAGAAGCCAGATATGGTGCAAGCCAAATGGAGTGCTTATGTTTGGTATGGGCACTTGAGAAACTACACTATTATCTTGATGGCAGTGTTTTTGAAGTGATAACTGACTGTAATGCCGTAAAATCACTTCTTAACATGAAAACTCCCAACAGACATATGTTGAGATGGCAAATAGCCATTCAAGAATATAGAGGAAACATGACTATAGTTCATAAAGCAGGAAACATTCACAAGAATGCTGATGGACTTAGTAGATGGGCTTTAGCCAACACTCCTGATAACCCAGCTTATGTACCTTTGGAAGCTGAACCACAGATTCCAATTGAAGGAATTAACATAACTGATATTGGGACTGAATCCTTTGAAGAGGTCAGAGAGTCTTATAAACAAGACAAGAATTGCCATATCTTGACTTCTTTATTAGATAAAGACTGCAAAGATACATCTTTAGTTAATGCACTTGATGAAGTTTGGAAAAATTCCTATTCTGAAGGAAGATTTCACTTGTTTGATGGGATTATTTACCATAGAACAAAACATTCTTGTGTGATGACACTGTGTAGTAGATTGCTTATCAATACCATTCTTCATGAATGCCATGATAGCATTTACTCTGGACACCTATCAGAAGACAGAACACTTGAAAAGGTGAGGAACTGTGCATGGTGGCCATCTTGGAGAAAAGAAACCATTGAATATTGCCATACCTGTGATAGATGCCAAAAAGCAAACAGGAGTACAGGCAAGAAATTTGGATTGATGATCCATATTCAAGAACCAAAATCCCCTTGGGAAGTTGTTCACATGGATTGGGTCACAGCACTTCCTCCAAGTGGTGACAAAAGTTATAATGCTTGTTTAGTCATTGTAGACAGATATAGCAAAACTCCCATATTCTTACCATGTCATGAAGATGACACTGCTATGGATACAGCTCTTCTTTTATGGAGTAGAGTTATTTCTCATACAGGGTTATTTAAGAATATCATAAGTGACAGAGACCCCAAGTTTACATCTGCACTTTGGACCAATCTTCATAGATTGTTTGGGACTAAGTTATCATTCTCTACAGCATATCACCCTCAAACAGATGGGCTAGCAGAGAGGATGATTCAAACTTTAGAAGACATGATCAGGAGATTTTGTGCTTATGGATTAGAATTCAAAGACTCAGATGGCTTTACCCATGACTGGTGCACTCTGATACCTGCATTAGAATTGGCATACAAGACCTCAGTCCATTCTTCCACAGGACAAACTCCTGCTATGTTAGAGAAAGGATGGAATCCAAGACTCCCAGCAGACACACTGAGGAAAGACTTGATTGACATTCATCCTACAGCTTCCAGCTTCAAATTAATGCTTGATAAAGTAAAACATCATGCAAAACAGAGTATGGATGATGCTTTTGATTATGCAAAACAGAAGTGGGACAAGAGTCATAAAGTACCAGACTTCAAAGTAGGGGACTTAGTGCTAGTTTCAACCTTGAATTTTAATAATATCAAAGGCCCAAAGAAACTTAAAGATTCTTATGTAGGACCTTTTGTTATTGTTGCTTTACATGGAACCAATGCAGTTCAAGTGGAATTGAGTGGTGAATTGGAAAATAAACACCCCACATTTCCAGTCAGCTTGATAAACCCTTATCAACCAGCTGATAAAGAATTGTTTCCTTTAAGAAACCCAACTCCTTTAACTGTACCACCTGTGGAACAGAATGAAGACAAAAAGATAAAGAAAGTCATTAAAGAAAGGAGACTTAGGGGTAAAAATCAAAGAGAATATCTTGTCAGATATAGAAATCCAGTACATGAAGATGAATGGATGGCAGAATCAGAAATACCTGACTCAGATAAACTCTTAAGAAGATTTAGACATGAAAGAAGGCCACAAGCCTGAATATGTCTATAAATGTGCTTTAAATTACTTGATCTGAGTAATGTGAAGAGGTTGGACAGTGGACATTACCCCCCTTTGGGGCCTTATTCTTTTATCACTAATAAAATTGTAGTACAATTTTATTTTTTGGTGGGAGGGAATGTGAGCCTTGAGGTATATTTTACATACCCAAATAGGCCACAATTATCTTAAAAAGAAATTTTGAATTATGCAAAACTCATAAGTCATGCATATATCCAAAATTCATCATTTTTAATTTCAGAAAAGATGAATAACTTTTTATTGAGTAAGTAAATCCATGGATTTAAGACCAGATTTGGATTCTACACAAAAATTCACCTAGGGTAGCTCCATAGAGTGAATAAGCTCAATTTAAGTATTTAAGGTGGTAAAATGGAAAATACTTCAATACCACATCATTAATACCACATAAAAGATCCGTGAAAATTTTTGTTTTTCTTGATTTTTAGCCAAAATAATGGGAAAGTGAGAAATCCCATGTTACATATACACTAAGAATAGTGTTATGCATGTTTTGAGCACTTAATATTATGGTATTCTTACATAGACTTTTGGTACACCCATAGTGGATATCTCACTTTAAGCTTAAATTACTATTTTGACGTAAAAATTAGGCAAGGGGGACAAAAGACATCAAAGAGAGCCAGGGTACCCAACTTCTGAGGCCTCAGAGGCGTGGATAGCTCCAGAGCATGGATCCATGGCTCATCTTGGCCCAATTGGTAAACTAAAACTCTTTGGGAACTTGGTTACCAAGTTACACCTACTGTAATCATAAGAAAAATAGCAAATAACCTGCTATTTTGACGTGCCAAGGAGGTAATAAGCTACTTAGGCTCCTGTAACCACGTCAATTCTTGATGACTTTCCATGACTAGACCCTAAAAGAGTAATTAAACCCTTTTGGGATCCATATTCATTGATTTACCTCATAGCAACCAGCAAAATACTGCTATTTGCAATTCTACGTAGAAATGAGGTAAAAACTTCAAAAATTCATTAAAAATACAATTCTTAATGAATCTTCCTGAACCTTTCAGGACCAATGAAGAACGGTATTATCTATGGTACAACCAAAAAGAATTATGGTTTTACTAGTAAAGTTAAAAGTTTTACTTACAGTCCATTTTTGACCATTCTACGTGAAACACTGAATCTTCAAAAATTCACAGAAATTACAACCTGTGATGAAATTGGCAATAACATTGATAACTTTGAGAAATCAATGATTATTTTAGAATAAAAGAAGATTTACAGATGTTACTCCTTTTATTCTTAACCATATTGGGGTTGGTAGTCACGTAAAAGCATCAATTAAGTAATTATGATAATCTTACGTGACAACAGATGATGCAATCATTAATCCAAAAGGGTTTATTGTTTTCTCAATCACTGGTTTTTCAGTTTGCTCCATGGCACGCCTCTGTGAGCTGTTGTTGACTTAAAAGAAGCCTATTCTTGCTTTTTTTTCCGTATCATCATCTTATCAATTTATTAAATCATTATTACCAACAAGTAAGTATTAGTTAAAGCTATTCTTAAGTGTTTTAAATCTTTCAGAATCATCCAGAAAGACGTGAAATCATAGAATCCAAATATATATTGTTGTAATACTGTTATAAATCCTTTTGATCCCTTAAATCCACAATTCCACGTCAAATTTCTCTACTCTTATCTATCAATAAGTTCTTTGGAGTATTAGTGAGTCATTTATTTTTAATTCTTAAAGTTTTTCTCTAGTAATAGTTTTCTTCAAGAGTTATATTTATAATTATTCTTGTAAAAGATAATTATATATTAAAATAATTTTATTATTTTAATAAAGAAGTTTTTATTATTAAATTCTTCTTGTAATTGATTCTAGTAGACAATTACTGCTCACTGTTATAATCACTAGTAGTGTATAACACGTGAAAGAAATAATTTTATAATTATTTAATTGTGGTTATAATAATTTTTTTATTATTATATTTCATAAGAACAGGCATAGTACTGTTGAGTAATAGTAATATTATCATCAGTTTCATAGTCACATCTTACACAGAGCCTCCAACATAAAAAGTGAGGTATTTTTCTTTAGTGGAATTTCCTTGGATTAAAGAAATGGAGTTTAATAAGTTTCTTTTATGAAAAGGCCTTTGTGAAACAAGTAAAATGAAATCCCGGGGTAGATTCATTTAGAAAATGATTCCTTTCTCAACACAAGTGGGGATTAAATTCCTATTAAAGTCACTATCTGATTTGATTCTCATGAGGAATATTGATTTTGAAGTTTTATAGGTTTTTATCCTGGGATAGTTACTATAGATACAGAATTAAGAGCATGCTTTATTTGCTTTCTACATTATTTCTTTACCACTTTCTGGTTTACTTTTTTCAAGCTAAAAGAGAAAGAATTATCAAGAAGCACTGAACATAAAATTCAGCTGGTAAATAAATTATTTTGAACCTCAAAGCTTTCTGAAGCCTTCCAAAAATACATCAATAATATTCCTTAAAATACCTCTATCAGTTCTTTCCTTGGATATATATAGCTTTTCAATTCCCTGTATAAGTGATCATAGAAAGATGATTTACTTTCAATTAAATATTCAAATTCTAAAAAGCAATTGTTTGTTTCATGTGCATTGCTTCATGATCATTATGATGAGATTAAAACTAGCTATAGACAGAATTCATGGTCAGGGGAGAAATGAAATAATGAAATATCAAAATAATTTATTAATTCTATGATAAATTGGATTTATTATGATACCATAAGGAGATCAGAGATACTATGTATATTATGGATCTCAAATAAGGCATGTAAAAATAAAATTAAAGAAATTTCAGTCTTGAAAATATTCATTCAAAGTGTTTTCATTCCAAATTTATTTTGAAATTATTATCAATTAGAGAATATTTTCCTCTTTTTTCTGCAGTTTCTCTTCAGAAGATAAATTTAACATTTGGTACAATGATTGTTTCTAGTACTGGTGAATTAATCAGAGATATGTCTTAGAATATTCATATTTAATAATGGATCTTCATCAAAAAAACATAAATAATTTGAGATTTCTTTTTTTTAAAAAAATATTTCAATCTGGAAGGGACCTGGGTATGTTTTCACTCATTACCAATCAATTTATAACTTTTGAATTCAGTAGAGCGAAACTTAAATTTAATTGTTTATAAATTTGATTTATTTAGATTTATTTGAATTTGTTTTCTCTTTTCCTTCTTCCAAGTGGAAGCTTAAATATATCTTTGAAGATGGATCTTAAGGTCTTGTATCAGCTTTAATGATAATTTCAGAAAATGAATGATATTCCATCTTCTTCTGTGGAAGGTTTTGACGAGATTTTTAATGAAATCATCTGGAGGAATTGTAAATCTTAATGTTTTCTAAATAAGCACCAGCCTTTGAAAATCTTGCATTTTGTATATGGAACAAATGAACCCTTGTTAAGAGATACTGTAGTCATATTTTTAGATCATATTTTAATCAGCTATATTGGTAGTATTTTAATAATTTTTACTTTTATTATATCTAATGAAGTTTAAAAATGATTTAGAACATCTATAATAAAAAAACACAAAATTTCAGGGGCCCATGAAGAATTTGCAGATCAAAGTTTTTTTGTAAATGATGTAAAACTGCTCTATATATAATTCTATTTAAATGTGTTAAGAGTATTAATTTTGTACTATAAGGAATTTTTTGAAGAATTTTGACAAAATTTCTGTGGTATTTTGAATTATAACAACTCCTGGGATAATTATGAGATTCTATACCCTGATGATTTAAAGGCAATGGCATATGACATTATTTTTTACTTGAGCTTATAATATTGACACAGTAATTATTAAAATATTCCAGAGAGATCCACAGGCCTCAGGTTTCCTTCAGATAGAGGCAAAAATATTTGATTTTACCCCATCAAGGATGAGGGAAAATATCTTTTTCAAAAAAAGATGACAATTATTAGGCTTATTAACTCATATTTGTAATTAATTTTCATTGAGTGAAATATATCTTTTTGGCTTTCCAAGTGGCCCATGATATTTAACGATGCAAATTAAAAATTCTAAGATTTGAGATTTGAAAGATGGATCTATTTAGGGACTTTATGAAATCTAATCTATTTTTTTGCTTTCTTCAACCATTCTGAGAAGTAAAAGAGGTAGGGAATATTTTTTTACCTTTCTTTGTGAATGATAAAGAATATTTTCAACAATATATCCTTTCTAATTGAATATGGCTCTAAATGAGGTATTCAAAAGTAAAAGATTCATTTTTCGAATGAATAACTGGGATATATATACTGACTGATATTTGTCATATTTTTCAGTTTTGGTTATTACACACTTTGAAACAATATTCAAAAGATTTTATTTCCAAAATAGTTGAATTCATATTAATTAGATCTAATAAGAGGGGAAAGGAACACAACTTAAAGGACTACAGAAAGTTTCATTAAGATTATTTTACTTTAGAGATAAGCAAATCCCAAAATTTAGCGGAAATATATAATCCATACTAATTCGTTACCAGTCTAAATTCTATAAAGAATCAAATGAATAAGTGCATTGAGAAATTAATTACTTTGCAAGATAAATAATGCAATAGTCCTCTGGACTCTCTTAACACACATATTGTATCAGAATTCACATATTAATCCTCAGATGAAATCATTGAGCCATAGACTTAAATCTAATGATGTAAAATGGTATTAACTCAATATGTGACATATATTCTAGGAATAATCATAAAATGAAATTGGTCGAGCCCTGAAATAATTTCAAATTCCTTTGAGCAAAAATTCAATTCAGCCTCAACCAATGGATGAACCCTTTTTTGAATCATGTTTGAAGAATTTTGGTGGCAATTTTGGAAGAAAGTGAAATGTTGAAATGCACCTTTTCTAAATAAAAGATAATTTCCATGAATAAAACTTACATCAACAACAATGAAGTTGATGATGATTGTATATTTTATATATCTTGAGCCAAAAAAACCATAATAATTCTACTGAATTTGATCATCTTTGATGCATGGTGTGTAAATTTCTCTTAATAAATATTAATCTTCAAAGCTATAACTATAATGATCCCTTTTATTAAAAGTATTCATAAACTGCGACTGACAAATTTCTCTGAATTGTAAAATTTCTATAATCAATTTCAATAGTAAAATCATTCAAAAATCTCCAGAAAATGTTAGTTTAAATATCAGTTTCACTACTTGCTTATGTATTTTTTTATGATATGGTATATCGATAAAAGAAAAATTTATCCCTTTTTCAAACCTCTTTTATCAGACCTCAAAGAAATTCCAAACCAATCCTTAGGTTCATTAGAACAGCCAAGAAAAGAAAATTCAAAACCAGAATCAAAATACTCAGCTTTGATTTTCATGAACCCAATTTTACACTATTGAAGTTCTCCTATATTTCTTTTATGAATTTGACTTTGTTTTTTTCTTGAGTTCAGTTATTGAGTTACTCAAAATATTTTTATAGTAATAATTTGCGTAATTTTTTATCTCACTTTGATTTCATTTTACATTAATACTCCTTCTCTTTCCTTGAATCACATGTTTCAACCTCTTCTCAATTTAATATCTATTCATTTCAATTTTATTTATTTATTTATCTTTTTCCCTAATTTAAAATCTTTTCTCAAGTTTTATTTACTTTTTATTTTGTTTTTGGATCTTTCAAATATGCTTAGGAGTTTGATCTTTTGACCTTTTTGGTATTTTTTAAAATTTTTGAGATTTTTGTAATTTTTCAACTTCTCACATTGTTTTCATTTTTTTCATTTTATTAATTTTGATTTCATTTTTTTTCGTCGGTTCAAATTTATTTATGATTTTTTTGAATTTGTTTTTACTTTTTTACAATTTTCATCAACTTTTCAAATTTTTCAAATTCTTTAGTTCCTTTTTTTAATTTATTTCTGTACCTAATAAATCCAATTTCTTACATTTTCTTCAGTTCTTTCAGATTAAATTATTTTATATATTTTAACTATTCTTTTTTATTATCTTATTATTTTTTAGCTTTTCTTGAGCTTATAAATACATCTTCGCAGGAATAAACTCAAGAAGAATTGTGACCAAAACAAAAAATCAAACATGATAAAAGATAATTAGAAGGTGAAATACAATAAAGAGTAAATTTAGAGAAGAATATAAGAGAATTAATGATTAAAAAATGAGGAGGAATAAATAAAAAATTGAAAAACAAACAAAAAATAAAAAAAATAAAAAAATAAAAACAGATAAGAAACATACAAAACATAGAAAATAAATTGAAATATATTAGAAAATAATAATAATTAAACTGAAAATAGATAAAAAAGAGAAAAAGGTAAAATGAAATAAATAAACAGAAATAAAAATCAAATGAACATAGAAAATAGAACTAAAAAAAGCATGAAAAGGAACCCCAAATTTTGAAATGAGAGTAATTCATAACATCAAATATATAAGTTAAAAAGCTTGAAGAAATAGAATAAATAAGCTAAAATAAAACAGATAACAAATGTTCTCAGCTCAATTGACCAATAAAATGAGGAGAAAATTGAATTACACATATGTATGTAGAAGACTTAATCATAAAAAATAGAAAGTAAATGGAAAGAGACATAAAAAAGCTTGAATATTAAAAATTGGGAGAATATAGCACCAGAACCAAATGATGAATATACGATAAAAAATAAAGAGATTATGAATTCATGGGAAGTGAATAAAACATAATGCAAAAACTTATTCAGTAATTTATTATCTCAAAACAAAGACTTTGATTCCTAATTTTGAAAACAAAAAGTCTTGTAATGTGAAAAAACCAGCACAATAGTAAGGACTAATTCATCTTAAAAACAAAAAAGAACGGCTTTGTAATGAGGTGAAAACTAGAACAAATTAATAAAATTCCTACTGAAAGGTACCTTAAATTTTAGAAAAAGATGCCCAGTAAAAAGGAAATTTATGAAAATTAGCAAAAAGAGCTGTTTTTTATCACAGTGAATGGACTTGAGGTATATATAGACTGAGTATAAGATAATTGGGGTAGTTTTTGGTATTTGATTAGACAAGGATATTTCTAAAAGAACCTTTCTCCTTAAAATGAAGCTTAAGGTGAAATAATTTTTTTTGAAATATTCCTATGAATTTCATCAGCTCGGTGAAAAATAATCAAATTGTCTGCTTCAGGTTTCGGAAGAACAGGAATTGAAGCTCTTCAGAAATAAAGATTATTCTCAGATACCCTTCAAGGATTTCTTTAAGTTAAGCCACAAGGTTGTTGGAAAATATCACCACCTTTTTGCAGGAAAATTTGGTCTTTTTATGCTCTTATGTAATGATGCAATTATTCTCAAATATGTCTTTCTAAATGAAATATTGAAAGTTACACATTAATATATTTTCCACTTAAATTTAATTGTGTATTATCTTCTTTTCATGCTCTAATTATTTTTGAAGCTGGCTCTTATAACTAACTCTAAATTTCAATGAAAATAAATTATGGAAATATTGAATAAAATATAAAATTCACAAAGGGAATGAAGAAAGTCAAATATAATTTTTCAATTTAACTTATACAAACTACCTTTTTCAAGCAAGAGCTTTGAAATCCCAATTTTTATTTGAAAAGTTTTATTTCTATTAAAATATCCCATTAAAATGAAATCACAAGATAAAATCTCACATTTATTTTTTATAGTTGATTGTGTTATGTATTTGCAGTTGAGCTGCAATCCACACGTTAATATGGGTATTTTCCTCTAAAAATTTATTTCAAAATTGTCCAGGAGAGACTTTTAGTATTGTTATCACAGAAAGAAGTCAAAGTATTTGAAAAATTGAAAAGGACTTTCCAGCTCATGATCTTGGAATTTCAATTAAACATAAAATATGTCAAGGCTCACATGAATACATATTTTTTTGAAAATTATTCTATTTAGTAAAAAATTATTCTTCTTGAAACAAATTTTTCCAAATATTTCATATATTAAAAAATTAATACTTCACTACTGATATTCTTAAAATCTAATATCTCCATTCTTAATTTTCAACATGAAATATCTCAAATTAATTTTTTTTCCATTGATTGGATTTGAGTAGTGTCAACTCCTCAACTAAAAGGGCTTTTCATAAAAGTAATAAATTTTTTAACCCACATAGTAGAAATTACTTTTTTGAAGCTTGAGAATATGGATTTAAATTCAAATTTTGAATAATAAAGAAAAATACATTTTGCAAACTTTTACCTTCTGGATTCTGCCAGTATTTCACATAATTAATAGGATAATAGTTTTCTTGATAACTAAAATTAGATTTTTGTCTAATTTCAAATACACGTATTCAGAGACTTTCTATAGGAACATGGTATGAATGTGAATATGACCAATATCCTAGAAAGTGGAATTTAGGAAGTTATCTATATAGATATTATTGAAGATCACAAGCTTCAAACCCAATTCGCCTTTTAGTAAGTCCTTTTTAAAGCTGACTTAGCAAAAAATATGCTTCTTAATTAAAATTTTTGTGGGAATATTTCATTAAATATTCTTACCTGCATAGTATGAAGAAATGTTTCTTCATAAGCAAAAATTGAATTAATTGCATTTAAATTTTTCCCATCTTGAATGAAAGATAATTTTCAAAAAATATTGAGAAATCCATGAAAAATATTTTATTTTTAATGAAAAAACTACTTTAAACTGTTTCAAACATTTTACACATACTCAAATTAGATTATAATTTTTTTAATGAAACATCATTGAGCTTAGAAGAGCTTTGTGAAATATAAATATCCAAAATTATTTTGAGGAGAAGAATTTTGATAATCAAAGTATTATGAAAAGAGTATATTAAGTAAAATGGACTTGCTTGCTATACTCAATATTTGATTCTTTTCATCAGTTTTCTCATGAATCATTAAAGATGTTTTGAAAATAATGGAAGTTACTTGAGAAATATAAGCTCTCAAGTGAATTTAGGAGAATTTTTGGGTCAAAAATGAAGCTCACAATTTCTTTCAATTGAGGAGATGATTAATAGAAATAACTTCCACTTGGGTAATTGTAATAAACAAAACTATTGTGCAAAAAAGAGAATGCTTTTGCATGATATGAGGTTCATTTTAATAAGGCTTCCAAAGAGTGGAAGCTTCTTTCAAGTACTGAAACAAAACACATTTACCCATGGGAATAATTAAAAAAGAGACTTTCCACCAATCCAATAGCACTTCTTTTTTCATAACAATGCAGATGTTTTGTTTTGTGAAAATATCAAACTCAAAATTATATAAGTAAAGTATTCTGAAAAAGGGTTTTTTAAGATCTAGTGAAATCCGAAAAGAATGAAGATATTAAAAAGCACAAAAATGTAGAAGAAATAATTTTTTGAAATAAATGAAGGATGTTTTCTAGCAAGATTTTATATTCTTATATTTGATTTCCATTTCAAATCAAGTATCATATTTCCTATTTGGAAACATGAAAAGAATCACTTAATGGGAATTGAAACCTTTTCCAAAAATATTGAGGAAGTTTTATTTCTTCCTGTTAAGTGTATATAAAGTACTTCCCCCGCAAAGCAACTAAATTGAAACTTTCAAATATAATTGATTCTTAGAGCAACTAGAATTATTCCTATCCTGGAAAATTACTATCGGATTAAAATTTCCCTTGAGGTTCCCTAATTCTTTCAATTATAGCATCTTCATATTGTCAGAAAAAAATCTGGGAGTCGGTTTGATTTTCTTCTTCAACAAGTAAGGATAGTAAAGTTCTCCCAGAAGCTATTTTTCTTCTATTCTCATTAAGGGAGAATATGTTTCATTAATATAAAAAAATAACTCCTATTTAGAAATATAAAATGATTTGCATCTTATTATTGTCTACCCAAGAATTATTTGTGATTCTTAAAACAGTAAATGGATTATATTTGAGAGATTCTTAGAAAGACCTTTTGAATTTTGGCAAATAAAAATGCCAAAGAATATTTTAGATTACCTAAAGAATAGAAAATGTATTGAGGAAATATTATGAACAGCTCTCTTGTAAGTTAAAATAATTTCTGTGGGATAAATTGTGAATATACAAAATATTTGTAAATCTGGTCTTAAAGACTGAAATTGAGAAGTATCAAGTCAAAGAAATCAAATACAAGTCAATTTTTGAGAATTAGTACTTCTATTCATTTGATTCAATATGATATATCCTTTTAACAATGTTTTTGAAAGAGAAATCCTGAGTAAACATTTATGAAGTTAATGTTATTGATGGATATTTCTATATATATTCTTTATAAATAGAGAAAAAGTGATACTAAGCCCAAACTTGATTAAATTTCTATTATAACCAATTTTTTGAAGACATCTTTTTAAAAAAAATCTTGACAGCTTATATAGGTCAAAAAAATTCCTCATAAACGTCAGGTATCTTCATGTAATATCCTGCATAAACCAACCACCCTATTTTTTTTGGCTTACAGCCTCTTTAAAAAATCTATTAATATTTGAAACATGGATTTTTATTAGTATTTCAGCTTTGGAAGAAACCCAATTCAATTTGATATAAATATAATGAATGTTTCAACCCTATACTGTAGAAACATAAGGACAAATATTTAGGCTGCGTATTTATTAGTGAATAATTTTCCAGTTTAAAAAAATATAGTTTTACCTCTTGATTGAGCTGGATAATTGTCTTTTTAAGAAGCAATTTCAGTAATTTTATCCTAGATATTTGAGCATATATCATTCAGTCAACAATATCTATCTCTTCATAATTCATATCCATGTGAGCTGTGGTTTGAAAGTTCCCTCAGAATTTTTTTATATTATACAATTTATTACTCAAAATCAATAATCTGAAAGTATTATAAACAAAGCTCTTAGATATTCTCAATATTATTACTGATATTCATCAAGCTTGGTTCATACCCAAAGTGATAAAAAGATGCATCTTCATAAACAAATTGTAACAACCAATAATCAGGGGTAAGGGTATTCATACTTACACCCACTCAAACACCTCAAACCAGCAAGTCCACTGTGTGTATGAGCATTCAGTTTCAGCAATCCTCTTTTCTGAAACATGCATACAGTCTGGTTCATCAATACAGCCGGTCAATACTTGTACAGGTTGGAATTACCCAATACAGTTTGGATACACCATACCCAAACTGTATGATCACTAAGGACCACCACTCCTCTTGTACAGATCCTGTACAGTTTTACATGACCTGTATTTGCCAGACTCAATTCAATCATCAAATCTTCTCATGAAAATTCTCTGTCTGGATCAGGGCTGGTGATTCTCACATACACCAGCCCCTCTTTTTCCCCCTGGGAGAGACTTTTCCCCAGTTAATTAATTAGTATATTTATTATTTTATAATTATTCTTATCCTTATTTTGGGTATTACAATTATTTGATTTTAAGTTAGTCTTAGCCTTTTTTCTTTCTTTGCCTGTACAGTATGAGTTGGGTGGCCATATCCTAATTAACCCTTCTTTTTCCAACCTGACAGGTTGAAACAGTGGACTTGGACTTGTTTGTGGTTGGCTCTTTTATTCTTAATCTTATTATTTGTTTCTTATTTTCTTATATTCTTTTATTGAGTAATTCATCTCTTAACACTCTTCAGTGTACTCTTTTCTTACCATATCCTGAGTCCTCAATAAGTAAGTCCCAGTTTACTGAGTGCCAGGCCCTCTTCACTTAGAAGAGCCCCTGTGACATCAAATCAATTAACTCATATTTGATTCTTTATTTTCATTAATTTAACTTCATTTCTTCCCTTCATCAAATTATGGCTCTTTTATGTTATTGTGATTTTTCTACCTTCAATTTTCATCTCATTCATTATATTCATATGAAAATTTATTCTTTCATTTCTTAATCATTGCTGACCACATCATTGCATTCTCAATTCTATTCCAATCAAATATTTCTTTTGTTTTTTTATTCAAGTCTTATCAGGAATTATTGATTGGTTAATTGATTGGAATTCATTTGGGTTATTGATTCAGAAATTCAGGATTTTAGTTGGATTGGACTGATTAACTTTGGAATTCCTCAAGATAACTGCTTTATCCTCAGGAATTGATTATTGATTATTGATTGATTTTGGTTCCTGAAGATATTTGATTGACTTA
Source organism: Austropuccinia psidii (assembly GCA_023105745.1). Taxonomy (NCBI): domain Eukaryota; kingdom Fungi; phylum Basidiomycota; class Pucciniomycetes; order Pucciniales; family Sphaerophragmiaceae; genus Austropuccinia; species Austropuccinia psidii. The sequence goes on along the minus strand of JALGQZ010000004.1, from coordinate 11,843,728 downwards.
TTGATTCCTCAAGACCTTGAATTAATATTGGATACCTCGGATTATTGATTGATTGATTGATTGAATTATTGTTGAATTCTTCAAGGTTTATTGCTATTTGATTGACTGCTGATATTGAATGAATTGATTGATTGCTTGATTGAAATTTGATTCCACCTAAAGACTGGTGATTTATTCCTCAATATCATCAATATTTCATTGATTATTGATTTGGTCAAGATTTGATTCCTTATTCTCAAGTATCATCAATTTTGTCAGCCTGTGACTCAAAACCAGAGCACAAGCATGACAGCCAAAATACCATAAACCGATGGTATAGCCAAGATACCACCAAAACATGGAGCTGAGCCAAATTAGCTCAAAAGGTATCAAAAGAAAGAGGAAACTCACCTCTTTCTGAATATATAAGTCCCATCACTATAGGACAAAGAATAACAAAGTTCTTCATGCTCAAAGTTGTTGCTGAGCATAAACTTTAATTTTCACCTCTCATCTAAAATCCAGAAGGAGAGGCATAACCCCATCAAATGGGTATTCAAAATGAAGCTCTAAGCCAGGGATATCCAATGGTACCAGCCAAACTGAGCTAGCACCAGTATTACTTGAGTTATGGCCAAATTCAGGCCAAATAAGGGTTAACAAAACATTCAACTCTCATCTAGCTTTTGCAGTTTTAGCATGAGATACCTAAAGTGGGGTCTTTTTGGAAAGAGCACAATCAGGGATATCTGATGGTGTCATCCATTTCCCCATATCTCAACTAGAACAAACGTTATGGGGCAAATAAGCTCAATACAGCTTTTTTCCTAAACCATGCAAATGTAGATAATCTTGTACATGGGATAACTTTGCCATATTTAATTATACCCATATCAAAATGAGGTACCATTGTGTAGAGCACATATAGGGCTACACACTGAACCAATTTTGAGGTTGATATTGCAAGAATTGACAAATCTATGGCTGTTTTAAGCTCAGATTCCCATCTGCTGTCATATACAGCCTTACCATGGGATAATGTCCCATCATCATGAATATGAGGTGTGAAATAGACAAAGGAGCTTGTTTTTACTTCAAGATCTCATATTTCAGCCAATACTGGGGTCCCATACAGTTTCTGTACACAATTCTTCACATCATACACATCAGAATTAGGCTGTGAGGTCCCCAAATGGAAATCTTCACCCTGTATTGGTGAAAACTGCCCAGATGTGGTTTCAAAAACACATATGAGCCCAATACAGGCTATACAGGTCTTTGCAAACCACAAGGCTGTCTCAGAGAGCAAAACAATCTTCACTTCCTCTACGTGGAAAGGTCTAACACCCTTTCCACCCCATTTCAGCATAAAAAGGAGGCTTCTCACAGCAAGACTTCCTTTCCTCATCCTGCTCTTAAATTCCTATGTAGTAAAACTGTCAAAAACAGTTATACTATTGGAAAAGAATCAGGTATAATTATAATTTCAATGATTGTAGTATTTATTATTGTAATCCAACAGGTAAAGCTGCACCCAGGGCTTTCAACAGCGCTCACCACCACTATTCTATAATAGTAAAGCCCTTTAATTTTGTTATAAGCCTTTAGTTCTTCATAAACACTCTCATTTTAAATCTTTTATCAAGTGTCACAGTCCTAGTTGAAGCTGTAAATAGCCTAATTACTTCTTCATCATAGACTCAACCTGACATTTTGGGGGCCTGGCCGTGTTTTTTTGACCTTTTTGGACCTTATAAGTGAGTTTTTTACATATTTTCTTTATTTTCTGACACTTGTTTTATCTTTTTTCAGGTGTAATTCTTTCTTAAAAATATATATTTATTATATATTTATCCCTATACTCATATTAACAAGAGTACTTCTCACGTGGCTAATAACCACAAGACCCTTATTTTGGTATGTTTTATATATAAAAACACTTTTTAGCCATCAACAAAGTCTAAATTTTCAATTAAATTAGGACACTTCATACTGATAAACCAACAGTTGAGGTGTGGTTGGGCAGATTGTTAACTCAATTACCCTCTTACATACCACTTTTTGACAGTTTATACTTGCTAATTACAAGCTATTCTGTAAGATATTGGTATACAAACAGTATAACAGATATCAGTAAGCTGTATTTCTGATGTGAAATTGTTGATTCAATTAAACTGTCATTGTACAAGGGCATATTGTAGTAACATACAAGCCCAGAGGCATTTTTTAGATGTTGTCACAGACGGTGGAACTGTGACCTATAATACCAGAAAAAGATCAAGGAAATTCAACCTTGAGCTTGTAGCCTTTTCTGCTCAGCTGTGATCATTGCGCAATCAAGCAACCTAGGGTCTAGTCATGGTGGTGGTGGGGGACCACCTGTTCCAACATGACCCTGAGTGGAGAGCTCAAGTGCTTGTTGATGGTTTCTGGCATCAATGTGACAGAATGTCAGCCTGTGACTCAAAACCAGAGCACAGGCATGACAGCCAAAATAACATAAACCAATGGTATAGCCAAGATACCACCAAAACATGGAGCTTACCCAAATCAGCTCAAAAGGTATCAGAAGAAAGAGGAAACTCACCTCTTTCTGAAAATATAAGTCCCATCACCATAGGACAAGAAATAACAAAGTTATTCCTGCTCAAAGTTATTGCTGAGCATAAACCTTAATTTTCACCTCTCATCTAAAATCTAGAAGGAGAGGCTTAACCCCATCAAATGGGTACTCAAAATGAATCTCTAAGCCGGGGCTATTCAATGGTACCAGCCAAACTGAGCTAGCACCAATATTACTGGAGTTATGGTCAATTTCAGGCCAAATAAGGGTGAACAAAACATTCACCTCTCATCTAACTTCTACAGTTTTAGTGTGGGATACCTGAAGTAGGGTCTTTTTGGAAAGAGCACAATCAGGGCTATCTGATGGTGTCATCCACATCCTCATTTCTCAACTATTGCAGAAGGTATGGGGCAAACAAGCTCAATACAGCTTTTTGCCTAAAACACGCAAATGTACAGAAATCTTGTACATGGGATAACTTTGCCATATTTAATAATACCCATACCAAATGAGGTACCATTGTGTAGAGCACATACAGGGCTACACACTGAACCAATTTTGAGGTTGATATCTGAATAATTGACAAAGGTATAGCTGTTTTCAAACCACAAGTCAGTCCTAGAGAGTGAAAAATCTTCACTTCCTCTACGTGGAAAGGTCTAGCACCCTTTCCACCCCATTTCAGGATAAAAAGGGGGCTTTTCACAGCCAGAATTGTCTCCTCATCCTGCTCTTGAATACCCCACATAGTAAACTGTCAAAAAACAGTTTTACTCTTGGGTAATAAAAAGGTATAATTATATATTTAATTATTGTAACTCTTATTATAGTAACCCAACTGGTAAGATTGCACCCTGGGTTCTCAATAGCGCTCACCACCACTATTATTCAATAGTAGAACTCCTTAATTATATTATAAACCATCTTTTAAAACCCAATACTCTTATTTTAAATTAATTTTCTACGTGTCACAGGCATAATTCTAGTTGCAAATACTCTTATTGCCACTTCAATATAGACTCAGCCTGACATTTTGGGGGCCTGGCCGTGTTTTAAAACTTTTTTGGACCTTATAAGTAAGTTTTTTCTCTTATTTTCTATTTTTTGACAATTGTTTTTTATTTTTTAGGCGTGTTTTCTTTTAAAATATATATTTTATATATATTTCACTTTATTACTCATATTATAAGAGTACTTACCAAGTGGTCAATACCCACTGGAACCTTTATTTTTGGCGTGTTTACATATAAAACACTTGAGCCATCAATAAGTCCTGTATTCTTTATTAAATAAGGACACCTCTGACTGAAAAACCATCAGTTGAGGCGTGGTTAAGTGTATTGTTAACTCAATTACACTTATACAGAGCCACTTATTCAGATTATACTTGAGAACCACAAGTGTATCTGTGGGATACTGGCACACAAACAGTGTGACAGGGTACCAAAAGCTGTAATTCTGACATGGATTTGTTGATTCAATTACACTGTCATTATACAGGGCATATTTTAGTAACATAAAAGCCCAGAGGCCAATCCTAGACGTGCAAAACCAGCATTCTTGAGAAGTCTTAACTGACATAAGCCCTCTTTTTCCTGCCCTGATTCAGTGGAAGAAAATTACCTCCCACTTGAGACCCAGTCACAGGCCAACACACCAGTGACACCCTCAGAACCAGAGGGCAGCAAGGGCAAAGGAAAGAGGCACAGTGAAGGTCTCATTACAGCCAAAAAGTGGACACCCATAGCCACTCAGAGGATTAGAAAACCACGAAACTCTGCTTCAATACAAGGTAAACCAACCTTAACCACTTGTATAGGAAAGATTACAATTATTAACCCAGTTGTAACTTCCAAAGGCAAACTGCCCAAGTCAGCAGACAATACATTTGTACAAGGCACAGTCAAAGGTAAATACCCTAAGAACATAAAGTTTTTGACTTCTTGCAAGCACTGATATGTCCCCTGCATACCTCAGAGATCTTGGCTTCCAAAGGAACCAGCCAGAGGACAGAGAAGGATTGTCCAGAAACAGAAGACCAGGAAGAGGACACCTTGGACACAGTGGTGGACGGCAAAACAATGAGGGAGATAATATCAAACTTTCCATTCACACTCCAATTCAACAGAGACCTCAAACCAGAGGACTGGAAGGATATGGATCAAGTTCTTCAGATCCACCAACTCCTCAAAGACTTATTTCAATGGAGCATGGACAACAAGAGGTTCAACCTAGCAACTCACTGGGCAGAACTGGGATCAAGTTGCCAGAAGATCTGTCTCAAAGAGATAGACTTCAAAGACCTTATGGTCATCACCAAGGGTTGGAATCCTACCAGGCAACACAGACTCCTGGAGGCAAGGGGACAGAGGATAAGGGAGAATCAAGCCACTATCCTAGCTATAGAAGAACAGTTAACCCAGACAGGGCCCACTCAGATTCCTTCAGGCTCACAAGGAGCAGGCCAAATCAGCTCTCCAGTCGCTTCACACCATTCAGAAACCAGCAGATCAGTGGCCAAGAGTCACCATTCTTCACATTTCCAGGAAGTTTCCAGGAGAAGACAAGGAAACAAGGGCAAGAACAAAACCTCCTTCAACCAGAGGAGGAAATGGTCAGACCCCATGATCCAGAAGCTGTTAGATTTGGTGAAAGAAGTACACAAGAACCAGAAGTAGTTGTAAACCACTCTAGAATCAGTAGTCCTAGTAATAGAAACATTACCCCCACTCAGACTGAAAATAACATTGTCACATCTGAGAGTAACATCAACAGTGAGACACTATGGTTACAAATGTCCCAATATGCTGAACAATCTGCAAAGCAGTTTGCAGAAATTAAAGCTAGCCAAGAGAGGATGAGACAAACTCAAGCCTCCTTGGAACAAATAGTTAAGAATCTTCAAGAAGGATATGCTCAACTGAGCAAAGCCTCTGAAGAAACCAACAAAAGACTGAATATAGTCTTTGAAGAACAACACCACAGCACAAGGGACAGGGAGTGTCTGGATCAAGACATTAAAAAATTGTTTAATGCCTACCATAGCTTGAAGCCCCAACCACAAGGCCAAGCTATGGAGAATCCATATCAACCAGATGCCATGTTGTTGAATAAGGCAAGATCTCCATCACAATACTACGATGGAGATGGCATGTCTTATTCAGAGAAGGAAGCCTTGAAACAGCTTCCTGAGGCCTCAAACTGGCCCAAATTCTTTGGATCAGGAGAATATGAAGATATGGAACTCATAGATTATATTGATGGAATTATCATTGATGTACCAAGCATACCAGACTACTGGATCACTGCTAGATTGAATACTGCATTTAAAGGTCATGCAAGTATATGGTACACAAAAATGAAAGAAATCCATGGCAGAAGAAACTGGCCATGGTGGAAGAGTCAAATCATCCAAAAGTACAGTAATGGAACTTGGATATGGCAAAAGACCATGTCATTTGAGAATGACAAATACTATGTGGACAAAGATCCATATGAGTGGTGTCTCAGACAGTCTAAAAGACTTAAAGCCATTGATCCTCAGATGAACATCCAAATGAGGAATCACAAACTTCTGACACAACTGCCAGGAGAACTAGAGCATGCAGTAAAATGCAGATGCAACCAAAATTGCACTCTAGATGAAATAGCCAACACCTTACAAGACATAAGGAAGAGGACTAATATAGGGAAATTCACCCCATATAGAAGCAGCAATTTCAAAGAGAAACAACCACTAAGGGTAGAGTTTAAAGACAAACCCAGAGAAAGAGTGGCAGAAGTGGCTAAGAAGAAGAATTCTTGTCACAATTGTGGTTCAACAGACCACTATGCCAACAACTGTCCAAAGGCAAAGAAAAAGGTTTATGCCATAGAGAAAGTCCCTGAAGAAGAACCTCCAACAGAGGATTCTGATTCAGACTCCATGGGTGATTCCATCAGAGAACCATATGAGGATGATCAAGACCCAAGAGAGGAATTTCTAGTGGAATACCAAGAGGAAACCCCACTGGAAATCCAGGACATACAGTTGGAAGCAGGCGTGCCACAGGACACTGCTAACAAGAACTTGTGCAAACACACACAAGATGCACAAACATTCCTGGTTACACCAACTGAAGGAATGGCATATATACATGGGACAGCCACAAAGATGACTGTATGTATTGACAATGCTCAGCACCCACTGATCATTGATAGTGGAGCACACTGCTCCATATTGGCTAGAAACTATCTGGATACCCACTTCCCAAACTGGGAAAAACAGCTCTTGCCCACTAAGGCAAAGAACTTTAAAAGTGCATTGGGAAGATGACCTCCATTGGGACAATTATCAAAGAGATAATTATACCCCACAGGAGAGGTAATATCGGACTCAAACCAGAGCTTGTAGTGCTTAATGATGCCCATATCCAAGGGTTTTTACTGGGAACAGATTACCAGAGGATGTATGGCATAGATATTTACAACAGTAAAAATACGCACATCACTATTGGTACTAACAAGGAAAAGAAATTTTCACTTGACATATACCAGATATCTTCTCAAGACCCACTAGAAGAACTTCTGAAAGAATTCAGAGAGGGACAGTTTAGCACTACCCTCACCAGTAAACAAAAACTAAGTTTACTGAAGATGCTGAGGAAGAACAGACCAGCATTTGCCATTGGTGAAGAACCATTAGGCAAGATCAAAGGCCATGATATAGAACTATATCTGGATGTGGAAAGGCCTTACCCATCCATGCTGAGGAGACCTCCTTATCCAGCAAGTCTGGAAACAAGGAAAGAAATTGAGAAACATATCAATGAACTCCTAGATATGGATGTCATCAGGAATATTGGACATAATGAAATAGTGGAAATCACCACCCCTGTCCTAATCACCTGGCATGATGGCAAGTCTAGACTGTGTGGAGACTTCAGAGCTCTGAATAACTACACAAAACTAGACAGGTACCCTATACCTAGGATACCTCATGCCTTAGATAAATTGGCTAAAGCCAAATACATAACCAAAATGGATTGTATGAAAGGCTTCCACCAAAATGGAGTGAAACCAAACTCCATGAAATTACTCAGCATAATATGCCATATGGGCATATATGAGTACACCAGAATGCCATTTGGCATCAAAAATGCACCAGCCCACTTCCAAAGGATGATGGGCACAATATTTCAAGATGAAATATTGGAAGGCTGGATGGTAGTATATATTGATGATATCATTATATACTCAGAGACATCGGAAGACCATGTGAAATACATAGACAGAGTGCTAAGTAAATGCACACCCATAAATCTGAAAATTTCACTTAAAAAGTGCAATTTTGGCCAACAAGAGTTACTGGCTCTAGGACATAAAGTCTCAGGTCTTAGTCTGGCAATTGACCAGAATAAAGTAGCAGCAGTACTGCAAAAACCAGTACCAAAGAGCATCAAAGAGATGCAATCTTTCCTTGGGTTTGCTAGCTACTATAGAAACCATATCAAAAATTTTGCACACATAACTAGTAGTTTATACAAGTTATGTTCAAAAGATGTAGTTTTTGAAATAACCAAGGAAAGGAGGGATGCATATGAGAGGATCAAATATGAACTCACTAATGCACCTGTGCTCATCTTACCTGACTTTGAACTACCATTCAAGTTATATATAGATGCAGCATGCAGTCAAGGCCTAGGAGCAGCCCTTCACCAAAGACAAATTGTGGATGGTGAACCAAGAGAAGGAGTAATTTGCTACATCTCAAGGCAGCTGAAAGATTCAGAAGCCAGGTATGGGGCCACCAGACTGAATGTCTATGTCTAGTATGGGCTCTAGAAAAACTCCATTATTATTTGGAGGGTGCAGTCTTTGAAGTCTACACAGACTGCACAGCCTTGAAGTCTTTACTAAACATGAAGACTAAAAATAGACATATGCTGAGATGGCAAATAGCCATCCAGGAGTATAGAGGGAACATGACCATCATATACAAGGAAGGTAAAAGCCATACCAATGCAGATGGCCTCAGCAGATGGCCACTGGACAATGTCAAAAGCAATCCAGCTTAAGACCCAGAAGTTGCAGCAAAAATCCCTATCCATTTCATGGAAATAGATAGGAGGAAAAACTTCAGATTATCTGAATGGGCACCAGAAAGTGGTAACCTTGACAGTGGAAGCACTGACTCAGAAGGGACAGAAACTCCCATACTGGGAATAAGTTCCTCAGAACTGCACAATGAATTATTCAGTGCAGTACAGAAGTCTTATGCCAAACACAAACAGTGTAGCATACTACTCAAACTCCTTCAACAAAAGTACAGGAGCCCAGAACTGCAGACCCAGCTGGAAGAACCCTGGTTGAGGGCCTATAAGGACAATAAGTTTTTTCTTATAGATGGCCTGCTCTACCATAGAGAAAAGCACACAAGTGCACTCACAGTGGTAGACAGAGACCACATCTAATTGATCCTACAAGAATGCCATGACTGCCCCTATATGGGACACATGAGTGAGGACAGGACCAAAGAGAGGGTAGAAAGCACAGCATGGTGGCCCAAGTGGGAACAAGAGTTGAGTGAATACATCAGCACTTGTGAAAGATGCCAAAAGGCAAATAGGAAACATGGGAAGAAGTATGGGTTACTTCAACACATAGAAGAACCCAAACACCCATGGGAAACCATCAACATGGACTGGGTAACAGGACTTGTCCCAGGGGGCAAAGAAAACTATAATGCCTGTTTGATCATAGTTGATAGGTTCAGCAAGAGCATGAGGTTTCTACCATGCCACAAAGAAGACACAGCCATGGATACTGCTCTGTTGTTTTGGAATAACATCATATCTACCTGTGGAGTCCCTAAGATCATTATTAGTGATAGGGACCCAAAATTCACATCTGAATTTTGGACTAACTTATATGACATGCTTGGTACCAAACTTGCTTTTTCCACAGCTCACCATCCACAAACAGATGGCCTAGCTGAAAGGATGATCCAAACAATGGAGGACATCCTCAGAAGATTCTGTGCCTATGGCATGGAATACAAGGACCATGAGGGATACACCCATGATTGGGTTACCCTCTTACCAGCAGTCCAACTGGCTTATGATATAAGCCAGCACTCCACCACAGGTAAAACACCTGCACTGGTGGAGAAAGGGTGGAACCCCCTGTTGCCTGTGGATCACTTGCAGAAAAGTCTCCTGACTATCCACCCCACAGCCAAAGACTTCCATGATATGTGGAAGAGGGCCTGTGACAAAGCTGCCAAATGCATAGCTGAGGAAAAAGAATACAATAAGCAGAGGTGGGACAAATCACACATGGAACCTGACTTTAAGGAAGGGGACCAGGTGCTAGTGTCTACACTGAACTTTAATAATCTTAAAGGACCCAAGAAGATGAGGGACTCATTTGTAGGGCCTTTCACTATCATTAGGTTGATAGGAAAGAATGCGGTGGAAGTCAAACTCACTGAGGAGTTTTCAAGGAAACATCCAGTCTTTCCAGTGAGTGTGGTCAAACCATACTTCCAGACAGAGGAGGATAAATTCCCCTCCAGGAGAAAGAACCCCACACCACAAGAGATAGTGGAGGTGGAAGACTCCCCTGGACCTGTGAGTAAGATCATCAGGGCCAGGAAGATAAGACTCAATGGGAAGGATCAAAGACAATACCTAGTCATATTCAAGAACCAGACAGCAGATAAAGACAAATGGTTGGCAGAGGATGCCATACCAGATGGGAACCTTCATTTAAGGAGATTCAGAGCGTCTAGGAGGACTGAAAAGTCTCATCAATGATGAGCCTTTTTTAGAGGGAGGGTATATCAGCCTGTGACTCAAAACCAGAGCACAAGCATGACAGCCAAAATACCATAAACCAATGGTATAGCCAAGATACCACCAAAACATGGAGCTGAGCCAAATAAGCTCAAAAGGTATCAGAATAAAGAGGAAACTCACCTCTTTCTGAAAATATAAGTCCCATCACCATAGGACAAGAAATAACAAAGCTATTCCTGCTCAAAGTTATTGCTGAGCATAAACCTTAATTTTCACCTCTCATCTAAAATCTAGAAGGAGAGGCTTAACCCCATCAAATGCGTACTCACAATAAAGCTCTAAACCAGGGCTATCCAATGGTACCAGCCAAACTGAGCTAGCACCAATATTACTGGAGTTATGGTCAATTTCAGGCCAAATAAGGGTGAACAAAACATTCACCTCTCATCTAACTTCTACAGTTTTAGTGTGGGATACCTGAAGTGGGGTCTTTTTGGAAAGAGCACAATCAGGGCTATCTGATGGTGTCATCCACATCCTCATTTCTCAACTACTGCAGACGTTATGGGGCAAACAAGCTCAATACAGCTTTTTGCCTAAAACACGCAAATGTACAAAAATATTGTACATGGGATAGCTTTGCCATATTTAATGATACGCATACCAAATGAGGTACCATTGTGTAGAGCACATACAGGACTACACACTGAACCAATTTTGAGGTTGATATCTCAATAATTGACAAAGGTATAGCTGTTTTAAGGTTAAAATCCCACCTGCTGTCAGATACAGCCTTACCATGGGATAATATCCCATAATCATGAATATGAGGTGTCAAATAGACGAAGAAGCATGTTTTTACTTCAATACCTCATATGTCAGTCAATACTGGCATCCCATACAGTTTCTGTACAGCATTCTACGCGTCATACACGTCAGAATCAGGCTGTGAGGTCCCCAGATGAAAATTTTTACCCTGTATTGGTGAAAACTGCCCAGATGTGGTTTCAAAACCACATCTGAGCCCAATACAGGGCATACAGGCTGTTTGCAAACCACAAGTCAGTCCTAGAGAGTGAAAAATCTTCACTTCCTCTATGTGGAAAGGTCTAGCACCCTTTCCACCCCATTTCAGGATAAAAAGGGGGCTTTTCACAGCCAGAATTGTCTCCTCATCCTGCTCTTGAATACCCCACGTAGTAAACTGTCAAAAAACAGTTTTACTCTTGGGTAATAAACAGGTATAATTATATATTTAATTATTGTAACTCTTATTATAGTAACCCAACTGGTAAGATTGCACCCTGGGTTCTCAATAGCGCTCACCACCATTATTATTCAATAGTAGAACCCCTTAATTATATCATAAATCATCTTTTAAAACCCAATACTCTTATTTTAAATTAATTTTCTACGTGTCACAGTCATAATTCTAGTTGTAAATACTCTTATTGCCACTTCAATATAGACTCAGCCTGACACAGAAGATCAAGGTTTACTGTCATGGGTAGATTTCAAAATTGTGAAGTTTGGGGGTTTCAAACCTGTTGGCAGAAAGGGCTTGGGAGTGATGACCCAACAACCCTTATGGCTCCTTATACCGGCCTGTTGTGTAGCTGATGCCCTGATTGAGGACAGGGTTGCCCATCTGTGTTAGTGCACTTTGGGACGCACTGCTTCCTACCCCAGGGGTACTGTCACAGACGGTGGAACTGTGACTTATAATACCAGAAAAAGATCAAAGAAATTCAACCTTGATCTTTTAGCCTTTTCTGCTCAGTTGTGATGATTGTGCAATCAAGCAACCTAGGGTCTAGTCATGGTGGTGGTGGGGGACCACCTGTTCCGACATGACCCTGAGTGGAGAGCTTGAGTGCTTGTTGATGGTTTCTGGCATCAATGTGACAGATGTGCAAACAGCATTTTAAGAAGTCTTGACTGACATAAGCCCCCTTTTTCCTGTTTGATTCAGTGGAAGATAGCTTTATACCACTTGAAAGCCAGTCACAGGCCAGCACACCAGTGACACCCTCAGAACCAGAGGGCAGCAAAGGCAAAGGAAAGAGGCACAGTGAAGGCCTGATAACAGCAAAGAAGTGGACACCAATTGCCACACAGAAGAGTTGAAAACCACAAAATTCTTCTTCAATACAAGGTTACCCAACCTTGATAGCTTGTACAGGGAGACTTAAAATAATTAACCCAGTTGTAACCTCTAAAGGTAAATTGCCCAAATAAGAAGACACCAAATTTGTACAAGGCACAGTCAAAGGTAAATACCCTAAGAACATAAAGTTTTTGACTGCTTGCAAACACTAACATGTCACATGTATACCTCAGAGATCTTGGCTTCCTAAGGAACCAGCCAGAGGGCAGAGAAGGCCTGTCCAGAACCAGAATACCTGAAAGAGGACAACTTGGACACAGTAGTGGATGGCAAAACAATGAGGGAGATAATATCAACCCTGCCATTCACACTCCAATTCAATGAAGACCTCAAACCAGAGGACTGGAAAGACATGGCTCAAGTTCTTCAGCTCCAACAACTCCTCAAGGACCTATTCCAATGGAGCATGGACAACAAGAGGTTCAACCTGGCATCTCACTGGGCAGAACTTGGAGCAAGTTTCGCGAAGATCTGTCTCAAAGAGATAGACTTCAAAGACCTTATGATAATCACCAAAGGTTGGAATCCTACCAGGCAGTTCAGACTCCTGGAGGCAAGGGCACAGAGGATAAGGTAGAATCAAGCCACTATCCAAGCTATAGAAGAACAGTTAACCCAGACAGGGCCTACTCAGATTTCTTCAGGCTCACAAGGAGCAGGCCAAATCAGCTCTCCAGTGGCTTCACATCATTCAGACACCAACAAATCAATGACCAGGAGTCACCACTCTTCACAATTCCAGGAAGTTTCCAGGAGAAGAAAAGGATACAAGGGGAAAAACAAGACCTCTTTCAGCCAAAAGCAGAAAGAGTCAGACTCCATGATCCAGAAGTTGTTGGATTTGGTGAAAGAAGTGCACAAGAACCAGAATTAGTTGTGAGCCACTCTAGAATCAGTAGTCCTAGTAATAGAAACATTACCCCCACTCAGATTGGACATAATATTGTAACACCTGAGAGTAAGATAAACAGTGATGCACTGTGGTTACAAATGTCCCAATATGCTGAGCAAACTCAGAAGCAGCTTGTAGAACTTGAAGCAAGCCATGAGAGGATGAAGAGATTAATATCCTCCATGGATAAAGTTGTTAAAACTCTCCAAGAAGGACATGCTCAATTGAGCAAAGCCTCTGAAGAAACCAAAAAAAGACTGAATATAGTCTTTGAAGAACAAAACCACAGAAAAAGGGACAGGGATTGTCTGGATCAAGACATAAACAAATTGTTCAATGTCTACCATAACTTGAAGCCCCAACCACAAGGCCAAGCTATGGAAAATCCATATCAACCAGATGACATCAAATCAGATGCCATGCTAATGAATAAGGCAAGATCTCCATCAAAATACCAGGATGGAGATGGCATGTCCTATTCAGAGAAGGAAGCCTTGAAACAGCTTCCTGAGGCCTCAAGCTGCCCCACATTCTCTGGAACAGGAGAATATGATCATATGGAAGTCATAGATTATATTTATGGACTCTTCATTGATTTACCAAGCATACCAGACTACTGGATTACTGCTAGATTAACTACAGCTTTTGAAGGTCATGCTAGTATATGGTACACAGAAATGAAAGAAATACATGGCAGAAGAAACTGGACATGGTGGAAGAGTCAAATCATCCAAAAGTACAGTAATGGAACTTGGATATGGCAAAAGACCATGTCATTTGAGAATGACAAATACTCTGTGGACAAAGATCCTTATGAGTGGTGTCTTAGACAGTCTAAAAGACTTAAAGCCATTTACCCTCAGATGAACATCCAAATGAGGAATCACAAACTCCTGACACAACTGCCAGGAGAACTGGAGCATGCAGTAAAATGCAGATGCAACCAAAATTGCACTCTAGATGACATTACTAATACCTTCCAAGACATAAGGAAAAGAACTAATATAGGGAAATTCACCCCATATAAGAGCAGTGGTTCAAAGAGAAAGAGCCTTTCATGGTGGAGTTTAGAGACAACCCCAAAGAAAATGTAACAGAAGTGACAAAGAAGAAGAATTCTTTTCACAATTGTGGTTCAACAGACCACTATGCCAACAACTGTCCAAAGGCAAAGAAAAAAGGCTATGCCATTGAGAAAGTCCCAGAGGAGGAATCCCCAACAGAGGATTTTGAATCAGACTCCATGGGTGCTGCCATCAGAGAACCATCTGATAATGACCAAGACCCAAGAGAAGAATTTTTAGTAGAATATCAAGAGGAAACCCCACTAGAAATTCAGGATATACAGTTGGAAGCAGGAATGCCACAGGATACTTCCAATAAAAACTTGTGCAAACACACACAAGATGCAGAAACATTCTTGGTTACACCAATCAAAGGAATGGCATACATACATGGAACAGCCACTAAAATGACTGTCTGTATTGAAAATGATCAACATCAATTTATCATTGATAGTGGGGCACACTGCTCCATAGTGGCCAGAAATTATCTGGATAACCACTTCCAAAATTGGGAAAAACAGCTCTTTCCCACCAAGGCAAAGAGCTTGGAAAGTGCCTCAGGGAAGACAACTTCCATGGGTACAATTATCAAAGAGATAATTATACCCCACAGGAAGGGTAATATCAGACTCAACCCAGAGTTCGTAGTGCTTGATGATGCCCACATCCAAGGGTTCTTACTGGGAACAGACTACCAGAGGATGTATGGAATAGACATTTACAATAGCAAAAACAGGCATATTACCATTGGTACCAGCAAGGAAAAGAAATTTTCACTTGATATATACCAGATAACCTCTCAAGATTCACTGGAAGAAATTCTGAATGAATTCAGGGAGGGACAGTTTAGCACTACCCTCACTAGTAAACAAAAACTGAGTTTACTGAAGATGCTGAGGAAGAACAGACCAGCATTTGCCATTGGTGAAGAACCATTAGGTAACATCAAAGGCCATTATATAGACCTATATCTGGATGTGGAAAGACCTTATCCACCCATGCTCACAAGACCTCCTTATCCAGCAAGCCTGCAAACCAGGAAAGAAATTGAAAAACACATCAATGAACTCCTGGACATGGATTTCCCCAAAAAGCCACCACTCCGTCCTAATCACCTGGGATGATGGCACTTCTAGACTGTGTGGAGACTTCAGAGCTCTGAATAACTACACAAAAGCAGACGGGTACCCTATACCCAGGATACCTCATGCCCTGGATAAAATGGCAAAAGCCAAATACATAACCAAAATGGATTGTATGGAAGGCTTCCACCAAAATGGAGTTAAACCAAATGCCATGAAATTACTCATAATAATATGCCATATGGGCATATATGAGTATACCAGGATGCCATTTGGCATCAAAAATGCACCAGCCCACTTCCAAAGGATGATGGACACAATATTTCAAGAAGAAATATTGGAAGGATGGATGGTGGTATATATTGATGATATCATTATATACTCAGAGACATGGGAAGACCATGTAAAATAGATAGACAGAGTGGTAAGTAAATGTACACCCATCAATCTGAAGAATTGACTGAAAAAGTGTAACTTTGGCCAACAAGAGCTACTAGGCCTAGGACATAAAGTCTCAGGTCTTAGTCTGGCAATTGACCAGAATAAAGTAGCAGCAGTACTTCAAAAGCCAGTACCACAAAGCATCAAAGAGATGCAATCCTTTCTTGGGTTTTCTAGCTACTATAGAAACCATATCAAAAGCTTTGCACACATAACTAGTAGTTTATACAAGTTATGTTCAAAAGATGTAGTTTTTGAAATTACCAAGGAAAGGAGGGATGCATATGAGAGGATCAAACATGCACTCAAAAATGCACCTGTGCTCATATTTCCTGACTTTGAACTACCATTCAGTCTATATATAGATGCAGCATGTAGCCAAGGCCTAGGAGCAGCCCTTCACCAAAGACAAATTGGGGATGGTGAACCAAGAGAGGGAGCAATATGTTACATCTCTAGGCAACTGAAAGGTTCAGAGGCCAGGTATGGGCCCACCCATACTAAAAGTATATGCTTAGTCCGGGCTCTGGAGAAACTCCATTCTTATATGGAGGGTGCAGTCTTTGAAGTCTACACAGACTGCACAGCCTTGAAGTCTTTACTGAACATGAAGACTATAAATAGACACATGCTGAGATGGAAAATAGCCATCCAGGAGTATAGAGGGAACATCACCATCATATACAAAGAAGGTAAAAGCCATACCAATGCAGATGGCCACTGGATAATGTCAAGGTCAATCCAGCTTATGACCCTGACGTTTCAGCCAAGATCCCTATCCATTTCATGGAAATAGATAGGAGGAGGAACTTCAGATTCTCTGAATGTGCACCAGGAAGTGGTACCCTTGACAGTGGGAACACTTATTCAGAAAGGACAGAAACTCCCATAGTGGGAATAAGCTCCTCAGAACTGCACAATGAATTTTTCAGTGCAGTACTAAAGTCTTATGCCAAACACAAACAGTGTGGCTTATTACTACAACTCCTTCAACAAAAGTACAGGAGTCCAGAACTGGAATTCCAGATGGAAGAACCCTGGTTGAGGGCCTACAAGGATAACAACTTCTTCCTTTTGGATGGTCTGCTTTACCACAGAGAGAAGCACACAAGTACACTCAGAGTGGTAGACAGAGATCACATCTCTCTGATCCTACAGGAATGTCATGACTGCCCCTATATGGGACACATGAGTGAGGATAGGACCAGAGAGAGGGTAGCAAGCACATCTTAGTGGCCCAAGTGGGAACAAGATTTGAGTGAATCCATCAATGCTTTTGAAAGATGCCAAAAGGCAAATAAAAAACATGGGAAGAAGTATTGGTTACTTCAACATATGGAGGAACCCAAACACCCATGGGAGACCATCAATATGGACTGGGTCACAGGACCTGTCCCAGGAGGCAAAGAAAACTACAATGCCTGCCTAATAATAGTTGATAGGTTCAGCAAGAGCATGAGGTGTCTACCATGCCATAAAGAGGACACAGCCATGGATACTGCTCTGTTATTCTGTAATAACATCATATCCACCTGTGGAGTCCCTAAGATAATCATTAGTGATAGCAGCCCGAAATTCACATCTGAATTTTGAACCAACTTATATGACATGCTTGGCACCAAGCTTGCATTCTCCACAGCGTACCATCCACAAACAGATAGCCTAGCTGAATAGATGATACAGAAAATGGAAGACGTCCTTATAAGGTTCTGTGCCTATGGCATACAATACAAGGACCATGGGGGATACACCCATGACTGGATTACCATTCTACCAGCTGTTCAACTGGCTTATAATACAAGTCAGCACTCTGCCACAGGAAAAACACCTGCAGTGGTAGAGAAAGGGTGGAATCCCCTGTTGCCTCTGGATCACTTGAAGAAAAATCTTCTGACCATCCACCCCACAGCCAAAGACTTCCATGATATGTGGAAGAGGGCTTGTGACACAGCTTTCAAATGCATAGCTGAGGCAAAAGAGTATAATAAGCAGAGGTGGGACAAGACACACATGGAACCTGACTTTAAGGAAGGGGACCAGGTGCTAGTGTCCACACTGAACTTTCATAACCTCAAAGGACCTAAGAAAATGAGAGACTCATTTGTAGGGCCCTTCACTATCATTAAATTGATAGGGAAGAATGCAGTGGAAGTCATAATTACAGAGGGATTTTTGGGGAAGCACCCAGTCTTTCCAGTATGTTTGGTCAAGCCATACTTCCAAACAGAGGAGGATAAATTCCCCTCCAGGAAGAAAAACCCCACACCACCTGATATAGTGGAAGTGGAGGACTCCCCTAGACCTGTGAGTAAAGTCATCAGGGCCAGGAAGATCAGACTTAATGGGAAAGATCAAAGACAATACTTAGTCAGATTCAAGAACCAAGCAGCTGATAAAGACAAATAGTTGGAAGAAGATGCCATACCAGATGGGAACCTTCATTTAAGGAGATTCAGAGCCTCTAGGAGGACTGAACAGTCTCATCAATTATGAGCCATTTTTAGAGGGAGGGTATGTCAGCCTGTGACTCAAAACCAGAACACAAGCATGACAGCCAAATTACCATAAACCAATGGTATAGCCAAGATACCACTAAAACATGGAGCTGAGCCAAATTAGGTCAAAAGGTATCAAATGAAAGAGGAAACTCACCCCTTTCTGAGTATATAAGTCCCATCACCATAGGACAAAGAATAACAAAGTTATTCATGCTCAAAGTTGTTGCTGAGCATAAACTTTAATTTTCCCCTCTCATCTAAAATCCAGAAGGAGAGGCATAACCCCATCAAATGGGTATTAATAATGAAGCTCTAAGCCAGGGATATCTAATGGTACCAACCAAACTGAGCTAGCACCAGTATTACTTGAGTTATGGCCAAATTCAGGCCAAATAAGGGTTAAAAAAACATTCAACTCTCATCTAGCTTTTGCAGTTTTAGCATGAGATACCTAAAGTGGGGTCTTTTTGGAAAGAGAACAATCAGGGATATCTGATGGTTTCATCCATTTCCCCATATCTCAACTAGAACAATGTTATGGGGCAAATAAGCTCAATATAGCTTTTTTCCTAAACCATGCAAATGTAGATAATCTTGTACATGGGATAACCTTGCCATATTTAATTATACCCATATCAAAATGAGGTACCATTGTGTAGAGCACATACAGGGCTACAAACTGAACCAATTTTTAGGTTCATATCTCAAGAATTGACAATATTATAGTTGTTTTAAGCTCAGATTCCCACCTGCTGTCATGTACAGCCTTACCATGGGATACTGTCCCATGGTCATGAATATGAGGTGTCAAAAAGACAAAGGAGCTTGTTTTACTTCAATACCTCATATGTAAGCCAATACTGGGGTCCCATACAGCTTCTGTACACAATTCTATGTGTCATACATATCAGAATCAGGCTGTGAGGTCCCTAGATGGAAATTTTCACCCTGTATTGGTGAAAACTGCCCAGATGTGGTTTCAAAACCACATCTGGGCCCAATACAGGCTATACAGGTCTTTGAAAACCACAAGCCTGTCCCAGAGAGTGAAAAAATCTTCACTTCCTCTACATAGAAAGGTCTAGCACCCTTTCCACCCCATTTCAGGATAAAAAGGAGGCCTTTCACAGCCAGAATTGCTTTCCTAATCCTGCTCTTAAATTCCTAGGTAGTACAA
Organism: Austropuccinia psidii; assembly: GCA_023105745.1. Taxonomy (NCBI): domain Eukaryota; kingdom Fungi; phylum Basidiomycota; class Pucciniomycetes; order Pucciniales; family Sphaerophragmiaceae; genus Austropuccinia; species Austropuccinia psidii. The sequence goes on along the minus strand of JALGQZ010000004.1, from coordinate 11,824,084 downwards.
CTGTCAAAAACAGTTATACTCTTGGAAAATAATCAGGTATAATTATAATCTTAATTATTGTAGTCTTTATTATTGTAATCCAACAGGTAAAGCTGCACCCAGGGCTTTCAAAAGCACTCACCACCACTATTCTATAATAGTAAAGCCGTTTAATTTTATTATAAACCTTTATTTCTTCATAAAAACTCTTATTTTAAATCTTCCATCACGTGTCACAGTCATAGTTGAATTTGTAAATAGCCTAATTACTGCTTCATCATAGAATCAACCTGAAAAATGTTTTATTCTTATTTTCTCAAAAATGCCAGTTCAGAATAGCCCTCCAGCCAAGAGAACTAGATCTCAAAGAAAGCCAGCTGTTCTCACTCCTACAGCAAGGGTTCCTCTTGACCACACACCATCATTTCATCAAATGAGTACAAATTTGGACAGAGGACACCACTGGAAGGAGCAGCACCCTCCAGAAGAGGTGGAATGAAATCAAGAAGATCAAGATCTTTGTCTGGCTTGTTGGGTGGTTATCCTGGTATGTCTGAAGGTGCAAGAGCAAACCTAGGAGAAGCTGAAGATAAAGAGGGGGAGGAGTCTGTGGAAGAGGAAGAGTCTGGGGAAACTTAAGTGGAAGATGCTTTGGAAAATTCTCCAGAGGTACCCCAGGGATCTAATCTAGCCCCTACTAATCAACCTCTTGTATCTCAATCTGATCCAAGTCTCCTCAAAATCATGGACAAAATGGCTAGTATTATGGGACAGCTTTCTCAAGCAGCAGCCCCCAGGGATAATTCCAAAGCCCCTGCATTCAAGACTACCAAAATGAAGGAACCTGATTCTTTTGATGGTACTCAAGCTCATAAACTGAGAGGATTTATACTACTCAACTTCTTTTCTCACTTGTAGAGCTGGCAAATGGATTGAACCTTACCTCTCCAATATTTCCAATGGAGATCCTTCCTACCACCTCAATAATTGGAAGTTATTTGAAACTCAATTATTCACTCTGTTTGGTGATCCTAATGAAGTCAGAAAAGCTGAACAAGAGTTGGATAATTTGAGGATGAAGGAAAGTGGTCATGTATCCTTGTGTATTGCTGATTTCAGAAGTTTAATGTCAATAATTGGAGATTGGGGAGAAAGAGCTTATATTCATGTCTATAGAAGAGGATTGGCATCAAGACATTTAGACAAGTTGGCTTCCTACCCTGGTAACCTTGATACTCTTCAAGAGCTCATGGACATTACCCTGGAATTGGATACCAGATACCATGAGAGACAGAAAGAGAAGGGTAGCCGTCAAGAAAAGAAGCCCCCTGTCACTGGATCCAACCCTTCAAGGCCTCCTCAAGACTCATCTTCAAAAAGGCATAACCATAAGAAGAACAAGAAAGGAAAGGAATTTCAAGCTTCAAAGGACAAGCCCCATTCTGCTCTCCCCAATAAGGACAATAAATGAATTAGTTCTGAAAAGGAGAGGAGGATCAAAGAAGGGTTATGTACTTAATGTAGTGGAAAGAACCCAATTGAAAAATGCTTCAAGAGACGTCAGAACAAGCCTGGGTCATCAAGAGGCTTCCCTAGCAAGCAGGGAAAAGCCTGAGTGGGGATAATGATGTGTTCAATGGCTCTCACGTATTTCCTTCAAAAGCACACTTGTGCACTCTGAATAATAGTGTCAAGAAATATTCAAAGTTTCTTATTTTTTCCTCTGTCTATGATATTTTTTATAGCATTCTCATTGATTCTGGTTCTACAAACGTTTTTATTGCAAAGAATTTTGTTCTCAAGTACTAATTGACTATGTCAGGTCTCCCTGAAAAGATTCCTCCTTTCATTCTGGATCAAATGAATCCCCTGCCATGTTCATCACCCATTATACCAAGTGGGTAGTTGAATTGCATTCCTTCCCAAGCTTTGAATGTGACCTTTTTATCATAGATTCACCCAACGGAGAAGACCTGATATTGGGCTATGATTTCCTCTACATTTTAACCCCATTATTGATTGGAAAAATAGATTGATCACATATGATTCTAGTCATAAGAGTTCTAGTGGTATTAATTCTTCTGCTAGTAATGCCTTGGCCACTTCTTTCAACAGTGTTTCTCTGGTTGTTGAACTTTAGACACCTTCCCTTCCTTCTTCTGTCCATATCCTTATCATCATGCCATCTCAGTCATTCCTTGAATCAGGGGATGAGGTCTAAAAAGAGATAAAATATGTTGGAGAAGATGTTGCTATATCTTCACTTCATCTCTTTCAAGGGGATATGGGCCTTCTTCCCTTATCTTTTCATGCCTCTGTGGAGGCGCAGCGGGATGAGGAGGAAGAGCCAGAAGAAATTAAAAATGTGTTGAAGGTAGTTCCTCCTGCTTATCACAAATATTTGGATTTATTCTCCAAGGTGGAAGCAGAGAAACTTCCTCCACACCATGCCTGTGATCCCCATATCAAACTGGAGGGTCTTCTACCTCCATTTGGTGTTATAGACTCATTATCAAACCAAGAGTCAGAAACACTGTGGGCCTACATTTCAGGGAATGTAGAGAAAGGTTTCATAAGGCCAAGCTCCTCTTCAACAGGAGCACCTGTCCTTTTTAAGAAAAAGGATAGAGGTCTTTGTTTGTGTGTTTACTACTGAAAACTCAATTCTGTCCCTAGGAAGAACAGGTATCCTGTTCCTCCTATGAACCAGCTTCTTACCGTATTAAATGGTTCCACTATTCTCTCCAAGATAGATATGTGTGGTGCATATAATCTCCTGAGAATCAAAGAGGGGGATGAGCACTTAACTTCCCTCAGAACCAAATATGGTAGTTATGAGTATTTGGTTATGCCATTTGGCCTTACCAATTCTCCAGCTTCTTTCCAGAATCTTGTGAATGACATATTTGCATATTTCTTGGATATTTTTGTTGTAGTTTATTTAGATGATATTATGGTCTTTTCCAGTTCTGAGGAGGAACATGTTAAACATGTGGCCTTTGTCCTCTAAAGACTGAGAGACAATAATTTTTTTCCAAAGCCTCCAAGTATGTATTCCATGACTCAAGTGTTGAATACTTGGGCTATGTTGTTTCAAGTGATGGCCTCAAGATGGATTCTTCAAAAGTTCAGCAAATCCTCAACTGGCCTCAGCCTAAGAACATCAAAACTCTTCAATCTTTACTTGGCTTTGCCAAGTTTCATCATTGTTTCATTAAAAATTACTCCAAAAAAATCACTTCTCTCACTTCCCTTCTCAGAAAAGACTCTCCCTTTATCTTCAATGAGAAAGCTCTTAGTTAGTTTCAAATACTCAATGAAGCATTCACTGCTGCTCCTATTCTTTCTCATTTCAATCCTTCTCTACCAACTATTGTAGAGACTGATGCATCTTATTATGCCTGGGGTGCTGTACTGACTCAGGTGAATGACTCAGGAAAGCATCCCATTGCATTTGATAGCTGCAAGCTTCTCCCAGCTGAACTCAACTATGAAATTCATGACAAGAAACTTCTTGGCATAGTTTGGGCTCTCAAGCTCTGGAGAGCTTTTCTTCTTTCTCTTTCCAATTCTTTTGAGGTCTTGACAGACCACTCTTCTCTTCAGTTTTTTATGTCTTCCAAAGTTCTTACTTGTTGTCAGGCCTGTTGGGCTGAATTTCTTTCTGAGTTTCATTTCACTATCACTTACGGCCCAGGCAGGGTGGCCACTTTTCCAGATGCCTTGTCACGTCAGGACGACATGTACCCAGAGAGGGGGATGGACTTCACCAGCAAGAATCCTCAGAATTTTCATAAAGTAATCAAGCAAGATGGAATTCAAGAGTTAAGATTCTTCTCAATAAAAGTGGAAATATTCTCAGATTTAGTTGAAAAGATTCAAAAGGAAGTATGGCAAGACAAAGAATATAAAGAAATGCTCAAGCAACTAGCAAGAGGTGAATCAGTTACAGCTTATTCTTTTGAACCTCAAGCCAAGTTATTATTATTCAAAGATAGAGTGGTAATCCCAAGAAATGAAGAAATTAATCTCAATATTCTTCAAAAGGGTCATGACTCACCATTTGCTGGTCATCCTGGCCAGGAGAAGACCCTCAAGATCATCAAGAGGGACTTTCATTGGGCTGGAATGAATCAATTTATTAAGGACTATGTGTCCTCATGTCAGCAATGTTCAAGAATTAAGAACATTCATCATAAGTAGTTTGGATTACTCAAGGCTCTTCAAATTTCAGCTGGTCCTTGGAATTCTGTATCAATGGACTTTATCACTCAATTGCACTTTTCAAAAAAGTTTCATTCAATTCTAGTAGTTGTGGAAGGCTTCTCAAAAATGGCAACCTTCATTCCAACTTATGGAACAATCACTGCTCTGGAATCAGCTGAAATCTTTATCAGCCATGTCTTTGTCAAACATGGCCTTGCAGTCATTTTTGTCAGTGATAGAGGATCTTTATTTGTTTCATCATTCTGGACCAATTTATGTTAGAAGCTCAAGATATCAAGATATCCTTCAACTGCTTTTCATCCTGGAACAGATGGACAGACAGAGAGGGTAAATCAGACTCTAGAACAGTATCTTTGGATGTATGTCAGTTAACATCAAGATGACTTTCACACCTGGCTCCCTCTGGCTGAATTTGCCTACAATAATTAAGAACATTCATCAACAAAGCAATCCCCTTTTTCACCATTTATGGAAGAAATCCCAGATTTGACTCAATCTATATTTCCCAAGACTCACCTGATTTAAATTTATCAACAGAACTACAATCAGTACAAAAAGTTGTCAAAGAAGAATTAGAGTCAGCAATAAGGAGATTCAAGAAGTATGCAGATAGAAATAGGTCAATTCCACCTCATTTCCAATCTGGGGACAAGGTATGGCTAGCTTCCAAAAACATCAAGACTACAATACCCACCAAGACACTCTCAGAAAAATGGATGGGACCCTTTGAAGTCATTAAGAAGATTGGAAGTCATGCTTATTACCTCAAGTTGCCTTTGCAATGGAAGTCAGTTCATCCTGTATTCCATGTGTCATTACTAGAACCAGTAAACTCAGTCAAGAATTGCAAATTGTACTCAATTTCCACTACCACCAGGTCTAGTGGAGGAGCAAGAAGAATGGGAAGTGGCTCAGGTTCTGGACTCAAAACTCAAAAGAGGTAAATTATGGTATCTTGAAGAGTGGAAAGGATTCAGTGAAGACCCAGAAAGAACAACTAGGGAACCAGCTTCCAACCTTACCAGCTCACCAGACCTTTTCAAGGATTTCCATTAATTGTATCCAGACAAGCCTAGCCCAATTACCTCAAGGGTTTGATTTTATGGTGCTTGGTGGGGAGAAGAGGTTATGAAAACCCAGAAGGCCTTGCAACATCAATACTCTCAAATTTGAACCTTTCATCAAGATATGGCCAAATTCCTTCTTCTTCTATGTTTTATTCTTTTCCAACTTATGCCAATAACATTGAGTCAAGACATTCATTACTTCCAAGTCAATTATGGCAAAGTTATCTGTTTTATGGTGTTTGGTAGGGAGTGGGAGTTATGAAAGTAAGTTCCATCTCCTGGTATGCATCCCTGAGGGCTCTACTTCTTGTAAAACATCACCTTGGACACTCTGTGAGCATCAAATACTTGGTTTTCATCTTTCAGACAGTTCTGGGCCAAAAATCATGCAACTCACCACAAGAAGGACAACCTCAGGAATTTCTCTATTTTCTTTTCTCTACTCTATTTTTCTCTCATTTTCTTTCTTTTCTTTACTTGTATATTTCTTTTATTTCTTTTTTAAAAATCAGAAGCATCCCCTCCCAAATCATGTATTGGGATTTTCCATTTATTTTTTATTTTTTATTTTAGTAGCTATAAGATGGGGATAGAAGTCATACCAAGCAAAAACAAGGAAAAGCAAACTAGTTATCTCTACCCAAATAGTCAAGAGTTTTCTGGAAATCATTAATCAACTCATCTTCATAATAGGCAGATTTTGCAGCCATCTCCTCAGAAGCAGTCCCTGGAATAGTCCTATCATTAGCATACATAATCACCTCCCTACTATTTCTATCAACCCTCCTAAATGACCTGTCCACAGCATCCTGATTATCACTGGTTGTATTCAAATCTTCTCTGGTAACTCAGATAGGCCATCAATCCCTACATTGCAACACTTGAGTGGCAGGAAATGGCAAGAGAAAAAGTTCTTCTCTTCTTCTACTGGTACTGTCCACAGGTTGGAGTTGTGGTGAGGTGACTATGGGTGAGTTTCTGGACTGTTGGATGAGGGATGATCTTAGTTCTGGCTTCAAGGCAGGCCTGGTGTGGGAAGATTTTGGTGAAGCAGGAGGAATGGGAGTGGGAATGGTAGCAAGAGTGGGTTGGAAAGTTCTGGGGGCACTGGGGATGACGTGACTTTGGAATCTCTTGGCACAAGGCTGGGAAGGAGAAGTATTGGATGGATCACCAGCAGAATTAGGAACCACCTCAGCTTCTTTGCAATCCAGCTCATCACTACCTTCAGCATATGGAACAGGTGGGGAATTGGCAGTTTGTCTTATTCTTTTGACTATCCCTTCAGTATTGATCCTGGAAATTGTGACTTCTGAGCTGGAGTATATTGGCCTACCACCAAGTGGGATGGGCCCTCCAATATTAGTCCTCCTGGCCACATCCCTCTGCCTAGAACCAGGCACTGAATCAAGATATCAGTATCCATTTCAAGCAAGAAAATCATTTCACCCAAAAGCAGAATACGCTGAATGTGAGCCTTAGAGGTATTTTTATACACCCAAAAGACCACAAATGATAAACTAAAATACAAATATAAATAAAATAAGTTTATTTGTATTGTAAAAATAAAAATATAAATACAAACTTATATTTAAAAATCAAAATTGAATTCTAACTTAAAAATAAAATTACAATAAAATTTAAAATTATGAGATTACATTTTTACTTGTAAAAATTAAGTAAAAATGAATTTTCAATAAGAATTGTGAAATTAAAATATCTTTGGTAAAAAGCTATATAACAGATATTATAGCTTTTTATCCAATAAATAAACATAAATAAATTATCACACCATTGGATTCCTCATGCAAAATAAAGTGGGGTCACCTCTGGATGAAATTTCTGTAATTCAACTCTAAATAAGCTTAAATTAAGTTTTTAGTATTTTTTGTAAAACAGTATCAAAATCCTCAAAACCTTGGTTTAGATCACACCACATGTGGTGTTAACCATCAATTTTTGTGTTGAAATTGAGGTGTTGTGTTTAGTTTAGAAGTTATGGGGAATTGAAGTATTTTCAATTGAATTCAATTGAGTTGTCAAAATGTGCGCGTGTATCACATCAGTGAAATTTAATTTAAATATGAGGTATCAATTATTACTGTATTTTATTGTACAATTCAGTTGAATTAAATATGTAAATTACAAGTATAATACATGATGAGGAATTAAAGGAAAAAATAAAGTTGAAAGATTAAAATTGGGGGGGAAAAGGAACTCTAGCTCTATGGGGGAGCCGGACCCCCAAACTCCTTGCTGACAGGCGTGAGATGTCAAGCTTCATGCAAAAGTTCATTACTTTGGGCCTGGAATTGAGTCACAGGGTCTGTGACTCAATTGATGATGAGGTTTTGATACCAACCAGGCCAGTTTTAACTGTTACCAAGAGGGTAAAACTACCCTTAACTTAAAACAATGTTAGTAAAACATTTTTGACTGATTTCTACACGTCTTACACAAATTCTGACGTGTTTTGAAGGCTCTAGACCAGGTATTGCTATAGTAATGGCTGATTTAAGGGTCTAAAATGGCAAAAAAGGGCTTAAACCAGCCCTTTTTTGGTCTAAACCAGGGTTCAATGATGCATAATTGGCTTTTTTGTTGTCAGAATGTTTTTCACGACTCACAAGAGTAAATTCTACTTTTTGAGTAAGTTTATGGCTGTAAAAGAATGTCTTCTTTGTGCCACTTTTCTCTTCATGTTAGAATTTTTTCCTTTTATAATTAGTTTACCACTGTTAAACCAATCAATAAAAGATTCCGACCACCCTTTTTAAGCCATGTTAAACCTTTTAAAAACATTAAAAAATCATTATAATCATTTTTTGTAACTCTTATAATCATTTTTGCCCCTGAACCACCCCAAAAGTGAATTAAAGCATCTTTCATCACAGTTAACTTTGTCACTTTGTTTCCAAATTTACTCTGGTCACTTTTGGGCCTGTTTTCTTTTTAATATTATTTTTAAAGACTTTGTTCTTCAATTAATTTCTTGCAGTTCTTTTCTCAATTAATTCCAATTGAAATTGCACTTGAAGAAATTTCTTTTGTAGCCTTAAATATCTCTTGTGGAGTATTTTTGGGATAAATTTTTATTGTTGGTAAAACAATGAATCTTTATAATATTATTTTTTTATCCAAATAAAGTTATAAATTTTTGAAAAAAGGTGTTTCTATCTTTTATTTATTGGTTTAAGAGTGTTTAAACTAATGATAAAAGGAAAAGATTCTAACATGAAGAGAAAGTGGGGCAAAGAAGACATTCTTTTATAGATATCAATTTTCTTACTCCAAAAGTAAAATTTACTCTTGTCAGTTGTGAAAAACAGTCAGACAGCAGAAAATCCAATTATGGAATAATTGAACCCTGGTTTAGACCACAAAACTGCTGGTTTAAGCCATTTTAGACCCGTAAATCAGCCATTACTATAGCAATACCTGGTCTAGAGCCTTCAAAACACGTCAGCATGTGTGTAAAAGGCCTGGAAACCAGTTGAAGCTCTTTTTACTAACATTTTTTCTAATTTAAGGGTAGTTTTACCCTCTTGGCAGCAGTTAAAACTACCCTGGTTGGTATCAAAACCTCATCATCAATTGAGTCACAGACCCTGTGACTCAATTCCAGGCCAAAAGTACTGAACCTTTGCATGTATTTTGACATCCCATGCACAGTAAGCAAGGATTTTGGGGGTCTAGCTCCCCCTTAGAGACAGAGTGTCTTTTCCCCCCCAGAATTAATCTTTCCAATTGATTTTTTCTTTGATTCCTTATCATATAATACAATTATAGCTTACATATGTAATTCAATTGAGTTTTTAATTAAACATCTGTAATAATTGATACCATATATGTCAATTAATGTTCACTTATGTAATACACGCGCACATTTTGACATTTCAATTGAAAATACTTCAATTCCTCATAACTTCTAAGCTAAACACAACACCTCAGTTTTAACACAAAAATTGATGGTTAACATCACATTTGGTGTGAATTAAATTAAGCTTTTGAGGATTTTCATACTTTTGTACAAAAAATACTAAAAACTTAATTTAAGCTTATTTAGAGTTGAGTTACAGGAATCCCATCCAGAGCTGACCCCACTTTACTTTTTATGAGGAATCCAATGGTGTGATAATTTCTTTATGTTTATTTATTGGATAAAAAGTTAAAATATATTTTATATAACTTTTTACCAAAAATATTTTAATTTCACAATTTTTAATAAAAATTCATTTTTACTTAATTTTTACAGGTAAAAATGTAATTTCATAATTTTAAATTTTATTGTAATTTTGTTTTTAAATTATAATTAAATTTTGATTTTTAAATATAAATTTGTATTCATATTTTTATTTTTACAATTTAAATAAATTCATTTTATTTATATTTGTGGTCTCCTGGGTATATAAAAATACCTCCAAGGCTCATGTTCCCTCCCCTTAAAAAGGAATATTACTTTGTAATATTTTTATTTCTAGTGTGCCTGAACCTTCTGAGAAGTTTAGTAGCTTCAGGTATGTCATTTTCTGGCAACCGTTCATCTTCACAAGCTGGGTCACTGTACCTAACAAGGTATTCCCTTACTTTGTTGGTTCTCAACTTTCTTTCTTTGAGAACCTTGGTAATTTCCTTACTTCCAGATGACTCAATAGGAGGGATAACTTGGGCAACTTTATTCCTCAAGGGAAATTTTTCAGCATCACTAGATCTATATGGCTTTATCAAGCTCACTGGAAATTTAGGATGCTTATTCCCAAGTCCTTCAGATAACTCTACTTCAACAGAGCTTTCTTCATGGAGGGCCTTAATAAAAAAATGTCCTGCAAAGGACTCTTTCAGCTTTTTACATCATTTGATGTTATTGAAGTTAGTGGTGGATACAAGAACTAAATCCCCCACTTTTAAATCTGGAGTTGCATTTGATTTATCCCATTTGTCCTTAGCATATGCAAAAGAGTCTTCCATGAACCTTACTGCATGCTTTCTCACTTTGTCTAGCATTCCCTTGAAGCTAGCAGCTGTGGGATGTATTTCAATCAAATCTTGGGGTAATTTGGGGTTCCATCCTTTTTCTAGGATAGCAGGAGTTTGATTGGTACTGGAATCGATTGATGTTTTATATGCTAATTCCAGGTCTGGCAACAGAGTAAACAAATCATGGGTAAATCCATCACATTCTTTCAATTCAAGGCCATATGCACAAAATACTTTTACCATGTCCTCTAGGTTTGGATCATCCTTTCAGCCAGACCATAAGTTTGTGGGTGGTAGGCTGTAGAGAAAGACAACTTAGTGCCAAATAATTGGTGAAGATTTGTCCATAGTGCTGAAGTGAATTTGAGATCCCTCTCACTAATGATATATGTAAATATGCCAGTCCATGACACTACTCTATTCTATATCAGAAGAGCTGTATCCATGGCTTTATCATCCTTGTGACATGGTAAAAAGATTGTAGTCTTACTAAATCTATCTACAATCACTAGGAAAGCATTATAACTTCTGTAACCTCCTGGTGGTAGCACAGTTACCCAATCCAAATGGACAATCTCCCAAGGTCTTCTGGGTTCTTGGATTTTGATCATATTTCCAAGTCTCTTTCCAGTGGATTTATTTGCTTTTTGAGATCTGTCACAGGTTTTGCAATACTCTGCAACATCTTTCTGCCACATTGGCCACCATACACAGGTTTTTACTTTTTCTCTTGTTCTGTCTTCAGACAGATGTCCTGAGAAGGGGCTGTCATGGCATTCTTTCAGTACAAGATTGATTAATGACCTGTCCACAACTGTCATGAAACATGTGTGCTTGGTCCTCTGATAAATTATACCATCCAGTAGGTGAAATCTTTCTTCATCATAAGATATTCTCCATACTTCATTCAAGTCATGTATCAGAGAGTTGTCTTTACAGTCTTTGTTAAGTAATTGGCATAAGATGCTACAATTCCTATCTTGAATTTAACTATTTCTGACCTCTTCAAAGAAGGTGGTGTTCAAGTTTGTAACAGTTATTCCTTCTATTGGGATTTGTGGGGAAGCTTCTTCTGGCACACAAGCAGGATTATTAATATCTTTTGGTAATGGCCATCTGCTCAGTCCATCTGCATTCTCATGAATAGTACCATCTTTCTGAACAATAGTAATATTGCCCCTATACTCCTGTATGGCTATTTGCCATCTGAGAATATGTCTATTGGGTGTTTTCATGTTTAACAGTGATTCAACAGCGGTAAAATCTGCTATTACTTCAGAAACACATCCTTCCAGAAAGTAGTGGAGTTTTTCCAAAGCCTAGACAAGGCATAGGCATTCCATTTGAATTGCTGAATATGTGGCTTCAGTTACTTTGATTTGCCTGGATATGAAACATATGGGTCCTTCTACAGGTTTATCATTTATGATCTGAACTTGGTGAAGTGCAGCACCCAGCCCATCCCCTGATGAATCAATATACAATTTAAAAGGAAATTTAAAGTCTGGCATCAGTAAGAGTGGAGCAGTGGTCAAGGCTTCTCTTAGAGACTCAAAAGCTTTGACTCTGTCAGCAGTCATTTCAAATACTGTGTCTTTGTCACACAATTTATAAAGTGGTGTTGCTATGGATGCAAAACTTTTAATATGTTACCTGTAATATCCTTCAAAACCTAAAAATGACTGAATTTCCCTTTTGTTCTGAGGCATGTGTTTTGTTTTTGTCAATTCCAAGGGACAAACCAGATACAACACGTCCTAGTGCTTTAAGTTTTCTAAATCCAAAATGGCAATTCTTCAAGGAGATTTTCATGTTTACTGATTGAATTTTTGTCAAACCTCTGGAAAGTCTGTACATGTGCTCTTCCCAAGTCTTGGAACAGACAATAATGTCATCAATGTAAATGATTAACCATCCCCCTGAAAGTTCCTCAGGGAAGATTTCATTCATCATTCTTTGGAATTGTGAAGGTGCAATTTTGATACCAAAGGGCATTCTTAAATATTCATACACTCCACAATGAACAATAATTCTCAAATACTTTCTTGCTCTTGGTGTCACCACATTTTGATTGAATCCTTTAAGAGCATCCATAGTGGTTATATACACTTCTTGAGATATTTTAGTAAGCGCAATTTGGATTTTTTGGTATTGGGTACCTATCTGGGACAGTGTAAGTGTTCAGAGCTCTCAAGTCTCCAACCATTCTGGACTTTCCATTATGCCATGCCACTATGAGTGGTGCAGTTATTTCTACTTCCTCATTATGGCCAACCTTTCCTATTACACCAAGGTCTAGAAGTTCTTTGATATGAGTTTCCAGAGCTTCTCTTGACTTGGTACTTTCTGGGTATGCAGGTAATCTCAAGAGTGGTGGATAAGGTCTTTCAATATTAAGAATGATATCAGTTTCATGACCAATAATTTCTCCTAGAGGTTCTTTTTCTGACGCAAATGCTCCTCTGTGGTCATAAAAAAAGGGAAGTCATTTTCTTGTTTATTAATCACATGAAGGCTTATTTCAGCCTCCTTCAACTGTTCAGATTTGAATTTTTCCATCTTTAAGCTGACTAGTGATACTTTGTTTACTGTAATTTGTCTTTTAAATGGTAAAAAGGCAAATTTCTGATGCTTATTGTCTCCAATAGTAAAGTATATGTCTTTGTTGCTATGTAAATCTATCCCATACATGATCAAATAGTCATTTCCCAATATAAAATGGGTACTAGAGCAGCTTTCCATAACAACAAATTCAATTTTGATTCTTAAATTCCCATTAATGTGTGGGGATATGAGGTTGGTCTCAAAAATTCCATATTCTTTCATTGGATTACTTGCCTTATTGAATTTTATACCATCAATTGGTAACAATTGGTTTTCAAAATTTGGTACACAAGTTTTAAGAAAAGATTTGCCAACATAAGAGCAGAAGGCTCCTGGGTCAAGCAAAGGTTTGGTGGGCTTGTTGTCAATCACCACTTCTGTTATACAGGACTTACCAGCTGTATAGCCTTTCCCTCTGTTTGGTTTGGTTTTCATAAGTTTTGCATCTTGAGCTTTTGATAAATCAAGTTGACCATTGCTCAATTGTGGCAAGTGGGAATAAGATTGTATGATGTCAAAAGTGGAATTGATATTCTCTATATCTTTTGAAGATTCAGGAACTATGAATGACTTATCATCTGAATTGTCTTCAATAATGTCATCTTTCTCAACATCAGGTTCCTTTTCAATGTCAATTTCATTGATTTCCCCTTTTTGGACATTTATTGGCTAAATGGGTGGTGCTTTGGCAAATATGGCACTTTCTGACTGTATCTTCATATTTAAACTTAACATTATTAGAATTTTCTTTGGGGTTTTTGTCCACAGAATCTTTCTAAGGTATATTAAACCTTGTTTTGAGATTCACCCTGCTATAACCAATTTTGGTTCTGGTGGTTACTTCTTCTAATATAGATAATATCCTCTGCTGAAGATTGTTCAGTAGTCTGGCTTTTGACAGCATGCTCTAAGTCACCTCCACATTGTCTCAGAATCTTCTATGGATGATAAATTCTGACATGTCACGATATAATGCTGTTAATCTGTATTTTTGTTGGAAAAACCATGGTAAAGCTTTGTCTTTACCAGGATTAAATTTGGCATATTGAAAGGCTGTTTCCACTTTAAACCTCCAAGCATCATTGGCCCATTTGTTGATAATTTGGGCTTTCCACCAAGTCCAACTTTGTTGTCCATGTGCTTGTATCAATTTGAGATACCATCTGTGAGCTGATTTGGTAAATAAGGTGTGAGCCTTAGAGGTAATTTTATATACCCAAAAGACCACAATTGATAAGCTAAAATACAAATATAAACAAAATAAGTTTATTTGTATTGTAAAAATAAAAATATAAATAAAAATTTATATTTAAAAATCAAAATTTAATTCTAACTTAAAAATAAAATTTTTTTGTAAAAAAGTATCAAAATCCTCAAAACCTTGGTTTAATTCACACTACATGTGGTGTTAACCATCAATTTTTGTGTTAAAATTGAGGTGCTGTGTTTAGTTTAGAAGTTCTGAGGAATTGAAGTATTTTCAATAGAATTCAATTGAGTTGTCAAAATGTGCGCATGTATTACATAAGGAAACTTTGATTTACATATGAGGTATCAATTATTACTGTATTTTATTGTACAATTCAGTTGAATTGAATATGTAAATTCTAATAATAATACATGATGAGGAATTAAAGGAAAAAAAATTGGAAAGATTAGAATCGGGGGGGAAAGGAACTCTAGCTCTATGGGGGAGCCAGACCCCCAAACTCCTTGCTGACAGGCATGAGATGTAAAACTTCATGCAAACGTTCATCACTTTGGGCCTGGAATTGAGTCACAGGGTCTGTGACTCAATTGATGATGAGGTTTTGATACAAACCAGGCCAGTTTTAACTGTTATCAAGAGGGTAAAACTACCCTTAACTTATAACAATGTTAGTAAAAACAGTTTTGACTGATTTCTACGCGTCTTACACACATTCTGATGTGTTTTGAAGGCTCTATACCAGGTATTGCTATGGTAATGGCTGATTTAAGGGTCTAACATGGCTAAAAATGGAAAAAAATGGCTTAAACCAGCCCCTTTTTGGTCCAAACCAGGGTTCAATGATGCCATAATTGGCTTTTCTGTTGTCAGAATGTTTTTCACGACTGAAAAGAGTAAACTCTCCTTTTGGAGTAAGAAAATTGATGGCTATAAAGGAATGTCTTCTTTGCCCCACTTTTCTCTTCATGTTAGAATCTTTCCCTTTCATAATTAGTTTAAACATTGTTAAACCAATCAATAAAAGATTCCAAGCACCTTGTTTTAAACATTTTGAACCTTTTAACCACGTGAAGAAATCATTATAATCATTGTTTTTAACTCTTATAATCATTTTTACCCCTGAACCACCCCAAAAGTGAATTAAAGCATCTTTCATCACTGTAAACTTTGTCACTTTGTTTCCAAATTCACTCTGGTCACTTTTGAGTGTGTTTTCTCTTTATATATCTTTTTAAAAGAATTTGTTCTTTAATTAATTGCTTTCAGTTCTTTGCTCAATTAATTACAATTGAAATCTCTCTCGAAGGAATTTCTTTTGTAGCCTTAAATATCTCTTGTAGAGTATTTTTGGATAAATCTTCATTGTTGGTAAAACAATAAATTTTTATCATATTTTTGTTTTATACTTTCAAATTTAAGAACAATAAAATTGGCATGTTCTCTCCTTAAAAATACTGTTTTTTACTATTTTTAAATAAATTTACCTTATACAAATTTTGAGGACAGGAAAAGTACTTGATATTTTATCAAAGTTTCATATCCACACCTTACAGAATGGCATTCTAAGATACTCATAAATACCAAATTGAATGAGAATTCTAAGTAATTTCCTAGTTTTGGCCATCAAAACCCTTTGATGGAAGCCTTTTAATGAATCCATTGATGTGATATATTTTGATATAGATATTTGGGTCAAGGTTTCTTGAATTCTAGGAATTGGATACCCATATGGAACTGTGTAATGATCAAATTCTTTAAAATATCTAACCAT
Source organism: Austropuccinia psidii (assembly GCA_023105745.1). Classification (NCBI taxonomy): domain Eukaryota; kingdom Fungi; phylum Basidiomycota; class Pucciniomycetes; order Pucciniales; family Sphaerophragmiaceae; genus Austropuccinia; species Austropuccinia psidii. The sequence goes on along the minus strand of JALGQZ010000004.1, from coordinate 11,808,249 downwards.
TCTTGATTTATCATTATGGCAAGGAATAAGAACCGGTGTTGTCACTTCAACTCCTTCATTATAGCCTATTTTCCTGAGTACACCAAGTTGGATAAATTCTTGGATATGTTTTCCCAAGGCTTCTCTAGCTCTGGGATTGGCTGGATAAGCTGGTCTTCTGATACTGGAGGGTATGGTCTGTCAATATTAAGAGTAATCTCCACTTCATGCGCCTTAATAGTGCCCAATGTTTCATTATCAGAAGGAAAGGCATTATTATATGTGTATAATACATCAAGAAGATCATGTTTCATTTTGGATGATAATGATGGGTTAGTTTGTGCCTCAACCAGCTGATTATCCACAAGTTCATCCTTATAAGTATCTCTGACAAAAGATATCATAGATATTTGTTTTGAAATATTAGAAAAGGAAAATTTTTGTTGGTTAATTTCTTCAATTGTGAAATATGCATCTTTATGGTTATAGATGTCAATACCATAAATGCTCAAGTAATCATTTCCAAGAATGATGTGCTGAGATGTGCAATTTTCCATTACTACTATTACAGTTTTCATTTTTACATTTACTGCTGGATGTGGAAATACAAGATTAGTGTCCAATATGCCCAAAAGGTACTTATTATTACTGGCGCTACTAAATTGTACACCCTTCATTGGTAATAGAGGGTCCTTCCATCCAGGGAGTATGGCTTGAAGATAATCATTGCCTCCACAAGTACAAAATGCCCCTGTAACTAAATTTACTTTGGCTTCAGTATCATTTATCAGGATTGATGTGATACAAAATTCTCAAGCAGTTTATCCTTTATCTCTAGCAGGTTTGGTTTTAAACATTCTGGAATCCTGGATATTGATCAGGCTGTGACAATCCTCACTGTACTGTGGAAAGTTAGTATGTACTTCTATGACTTCAAAGAAAGCTGTAATGTTTTCAATAAGATAGTCCTCTACATGTGTGTCTTCAGAGACTGCAGAATCTAGGTCAGACTCTTCTTTCTCTTCAGTACACTAAACTTTTTCAATGACTTGAACTTCATTAATCTTTGTCTTTTTGGTGCAAGTGTTGGCCAAATTTGAAGTGCTTCCACATTTATGACACTTCAAGACAGGTCTTTCAGGCCTCTTATATTCTCTGGAAGTTCTAGAGACAATTTTTGATTCCATAGGGACTCTAGTCCCGGTTTTAACAATTCTTATTCTAGTAATGATATCTTCCATGGAATTGATGTAGTCTTCTGTTGAACAATGTTTTACACATCCGCACCTGATAGCATGTTCTAGTTCTCCTCCTCATTTTCTTAATATTTTCATATTAATCATAGAGTCAGACATGTGTGGGTGTAAGGCAGATAATCTGTCTTTCTGTTTGAGGAACCAAGTAAATGGTTTATCCTTCTCTGAGTTAAGAATGGCACTTTCAAAAGAATTTTCCATTTTACATCTCCAAGAATCATTAGCTCATTTGGTGATTATTTCACATTACCACCAAGGCCAATCATGTTTACCATGATCTAGTTTCATTTTTTAATAACAATTTTTTTTAGTTCTGTTAAACAAAGAGTGTATCTTTCCCACTATGATCACATCAGGTATGTAAAAATCCTCTTGCAACATATCAATGGTTCTGATGAACTCAATATGATTGTATTCTCCTTCACCAGAGAATTTTGGCCATTCTTCCAGTTTGGGAGTATCTTTTGCACACATAAGATTTTCTCCTAAAAATGGGGTCAAACTTCCTTTTACAGAAAGTTTTGCTTCAGTCAAAGGTGTAAGATTTCTTGCATATGTGGTTCATAATTATTATCAATTTTTTCCACATTTGCAATGATTTCATTGTTTAACTTCTGCCTTTCACTGTCACTTTTTGCCAAATGTGTGGCAGATTGATTGGTATTATTAATTCTTTCCAAAACATGATCTTTCAGAGGTCTAGGTTGATCATTAATGTTAAAAATGGAAAGAACCTCTATTTAATCATTTTGGGCCTGGCATTTACTCTCAATTCTGTCACATGTTGTGAGCCTGTGAGGTATGTATAGCATACTCATAAGGCCACAAATGAATTTATAGACAGCTGATTTAGTCTTCAACAGACTTTTCAATTGCATTCAAAATAAAAAATAACAAGAAATAAGTATAGCTTTTTTTTGGATAAACAAAGTTATAAATATTACGTCATTTTTAGATTCTACACCAAAGATATCCTAGGGTACACTAACAGGGTGTTATACCAAAAAATGGTTCTTTCTCACATTATTGGAAGATTTATGAATCTCACAGTACTAGTGTAACTTTTTACCATTTTTTAAAAATTGTTAAATTTCAAGCCACATAATGTTTATGCAAACTTACCAAAATTTTAGTTAAAATTGAGGTGTTGTGTATATTTACTAAATTGGCTAAGCATTTGCCATACAGAATTTAAATCCTGCATGAGCTCATTTAAAAGGGTTTAAGGCCATAGTATGGCTTTAAATAGATACAAGGGCAAAATCCATGCAAAAAGTTGGGACAAAGGAAAAAGACCAAACAGAGCTGGGGTACCCAAATTTTTGGATCTGCAAAGATTCAATTAAGGCTGTCCACCTGTATTGGAGGATTTTCAACCTTATTTAAACTCCAAGATTAGACTCTGATCCAACCTTAAACTTTAAAATGTTTTTATCCCAATGTGGACAGGAATTTCAAGCTGCCAAAGGGTAAATCTCAATATGTGAGCCTTGAGGTATATTTTACATACCCAAATAGGACATAATTATCTTAAAAATAAATTTTGAATTATGCATAACTCATAGGTCATGCATATATCCAAAATCATCATTTTTGATTTCAGAAAAGATGAATCACTTCTTATTGAGTAAGTAAATCCATGGATTTGAGGCCAGATTTGGATTCTACACAAAAATTCACCTAGGGTAGCTCCATAGAGTGAATAAGCTTGGATTAACTCTTTGAGGTGGTAATATGGAATATACTTCAATACCACATAAAAGATCCGTGAAAATTTTTGTTTTTCTTGAATTCACGCCAAAACAATGGGAATGTGAGAAATCCCATGTTACATATACACCAAGAATAGTGTTATGAATGTTTTGGGCACTTAATATCATGGTATTCTTTCATGGACTTTTGGTACACCCATAGTGGATATCTCACTTGAAGCTTATTTTTCTATTTTGACATGAAAAATAGGCAAGGGGGACAAAAGACATCAAAGAGAGCCAGGGTACCCAACATCTGAGGCCTCAGAGGCGTGGACAGCTCCAAAGCTTGGATCCATGGCTGATCTTGGCCCAATTAGTAAAGTAAAACACTTTGGGAACTTGGTTACCATGTTACAACTACAGTAAATCTTAAGAAAATAGCAAATAACCTGCTATTTTGACGTGCCAAGGAGGTAAAGAGCTACTTAGACTCCTGTAACCATGTCAATTCTTAATGAATTTCCATGGATAAACCCCAAAAGAGTAATTAAAACCCTTTTTGGACTTGTATCCATTGATTTACCTCATAGCAACCAGTTAAAGACTGATATTTGCAATTCTATGTAGAAATGAGGTAAAAACTTCAAAAATTCATTAAAAAGACAATTCTTAATTAATATCTCTGAAACTTTCAGGAAAAATGGAGAACTGTATTATCTATGGTACAACCAAAAAAATTATGGTTTACTAGTAAAATTAAAAGTTTTACTTACAGTCCATTTTTGACTATTCTTTGTGAAACACTGAATCTTCAAAAATTTACAGTAATTACAACCTGTAATGAAATTAAAAATAACATTGATAACTTTAACAAAACAATGATTATTTTGGAATAAAAGAAGATTTACAGATGTTACTCCTTTTATTCTTAACCATATTGGGGTTGGTAGTCATGTAAAAAGCATTAATTAAGTAATTATGATAATCTTAGGTGACAACAGATGATGCAATCTATAATCCAAATGGGTTTATTGCTTTCTCACCTACTGGTTCTTCAGTCTGCTCCATGGAACACCTCTGTGAGCTGTTGTTGACTTAAAAGAGGTCTCCTCTTGCTGTTTTTTCCATATCAAATCATCTCATTATCTATTTATATCATTGTTACCAACAAGTAAATATTAGTTAAAGCTATTATTAAGTGTTTTAATTCTTTCAGAATCAATCAGAAGGACGTGAAATCATAGAATCCAACTATATATTGTTGTAATCCTTCTATAAATCATTTTGATCCCTTAAAATCCACAATTCTATGTCAAATTTCTCTATTTATATCTTTCAAGAAGTTCTTTGGAGTATAAGTGATTCATTTATATTTAATTCTTAAAGTTTTTCTTCACTAATAGTTTTCTTCAAGAATAATGTTTATAATTCTTCTGGTAAAAGATAATTATATATCAAAATAATTTTATTATTTTACTAAAAGAAGTTTTTATTATTGAATTCTTCTTGTAATATATTCTTGTAGACAATTACTGCTCACTGTTAAAATAACTAGTAGTGTTTAACAAGTGAAAGAAATAAATCTTTAATTATTTAATTGTGGTTATAATAATATTTTATTATTATATTTCATAAGAACAGAAATAATACTGTTGATCAATGGTAATAGTAACATCAGTTTCATAGTCAAGTCTTACACAATATGCAGGGTTGAAATCAAACTTTTGAGACCTGTCAAAGCTTAAATAAGCTGAAATCTTTAAAGTTACAAGTATCAAAACCTTATCAAAATTTAAGGTTTAGTGTGTATTATTATTTTATGTGTAAAAATAGAAATAACTATAAAAATTTATTACAAATCTAATTCTTAATGTATTTACTTGAAATTTTCACACAGCTTACAATTTGATACTATCTATATATATAAATCAAAGCTTAAGAATACTTGATAAACAGATTTCCCAGGTAATTAGCATGGAACTTTTCTCTTTTAATTATACTTAAAGAAAATTAAGATCACTTTCAAAAGTAATTAAAAATTGAGTTTAAGAGATTTCTGCTTGAAACTCCATTTTTAAGTTTTTCATGTAATGAAATTTAATATAAATAAACTTATTTTATATTAACACTTAAAATAATTAACTTAAATGAGGACTAAAATGACCTTGATCTAAGAATAACACTTGTAATTTTAAATTGGAACTAAAAATAAGCTACCTTAAGTTAAGAACCTTATTTTTAAGCAGGGGCTTTCAGTTTTGACCTGAGCACGCCCTCTATATTCATTATGAATCATGAGAGCTGCTCTGTATACATAAAATGATTCTTTTCATCACTGTTTTTTTCCACCCTCAATTATCAATCCAATCATATTAGACATTTAAACAGGTAAAGTTTTATTAATAATGAAATCTTATTATTAAAATATTTCTTAAGTATTTTATTCTTTATAAACCTCAAATTAAAGAATTGAAATCATAGAAATTAGATTATTGTAGTAATCAGCCATAATATATTTTATTTTATGAAATTATGGTCTTTAAAATATCTTTTAACATTCACAAATTCCTCTCAAAAACTCTTTAATCATATTTTTCTCATAGAAAGTTGTTTTATCATTTACAATATTGATTTTTGCCGTTTTTTTAACTTATAATTATTATTTAATATAATAACTTTTGTTGTTTCACTTGCTGTATTAAATAAATATCATAAGTAAGTTTTCTCTGAAATTCTATATATTTTTTATCCATTATTACTTTTTTTATATAGAATTTTCCTATAAGAGTTATTTCTGCACAGTGTGTGTTATAGTTCTTTTTATAAATCATATTTATATATTATTTATAAGTGGTTAAATATTTATATTTTCCACATGTAATTGTCTCATTAAGGGCTTTACCCTTCTTATTGCTCTAATTGTCAGTGACTATAAAAATAATAGAATAATTAGAATTGACTATAATTATTATATTTTTGTATTATTATTTTGTATAATAATAATTAAATTTTGTTTTTTATATATAATTACTCTTAATAATTATATTTAAATTTATGGTTATAATATTTTATTATATTATATTTTTCTAATGAGGACAGTCATAGTACTCTTCATATAGTTACTATTATCAAGAGTTTCATAGACAAACCTAACACATGTATTGATAATTGAATCAAGTCTGACATTTGTCAACTTATATAACTCAGTGTACTTTTTTTCATTTCTTTTCAACTCACTTCTATCTGATGTTATTTTATTTAACTTTGCAGCAAATTTGCCAAGTTCTACATCAATACTAGATTTAACAAATGGTATTTCATCTATTATTTGCATGGAAAATTCCTGTTCATCTTTTCCTGCTCTTTGGCTACGAGTTCCATAATAGTGCTGGCCATATTGAAGACACTATCCACGGCTGAAGGTTCCAATTTGGGGATCTTGTAACCTTGTTGGTAAGGTCTGTGCCAATTTACTTTGCCTTTGCCCTTTCCTTGATGCTTCTTGGGACCTTTCTTCTTCTTCTGAGGTCCTTTGGGCTTCTCTTTGGATGCTTCTGGAGCTGGTAGACACCATAGGGCCTTCTTCCAAAGATGGGGTCATTTCCAAGTCCTTGTTCTGGTCTAAAGATAAAAGTCTTTGGTTCTTAAACCAATTCTTTATATTTTTTAGCTTGTCTTTGCACGACAATGGGCTCCACCCTCCTAAGAGATCTATGGTCTTCTCCTGACCCAGAAAACTCTTGATGTGTAAGTAGGAGTTCATATCGCCCTGCCAAACACTGGGGAATATTTCCCACTCCTCTTCTTTTGCTTCTCTGAACAAATTTTTGTATTGGGACTGATACATTTTGTTGGCTTCTGTGAGCCTTGAGGTATATTTTACATACCCAAATAGGCCACAATTATCTTAAAAAGAAATTTTGAATTATGCATAACTCATAAGTCATGCATATATCCAAAATTCATCATTTTCAATTTCAGAGAAGATGAATAACTTTTTTTTGAGTAAGTAAATCCATGGATTTAAGACCAGATTTGGATTCTACACAAAAATTCACCTAGGGTAGCTCCATAGAGTGAATAAGCTCAATTTAAGTATTTAAGGTGGTAAAATGGAAAATACTTCAATACCACATCATTAATACCACATAAAAGATCCGTGAAAATTTTTGTTTTTCTTGATTTTTAGCCAAAATAATGGGAAAGTGAGAAATCCCATGTTACATATACACTAAGAATAGTGTTATGCATGTTTTGAGCACTTAATATCATGGTATTCTTATATGGACTTTTGGTACACCCATAGTGGATATCTCACTTTAAGCTTAAATTTCTATTTTTACGTGAAAAATAAGCAAGGGGGACAAAAGACATCAAAGAGAGCCAGGGTACCCAACTTCTGAGGCCTCAGAGGCGTGGATAGCTCCAGAGAATGGATCCATGGCTCATCTTGGCCCAATTGGTAAACTAAAACACTTTGGGAACTTGGTTACCAAGTTACACCTACTGTAATCACAAGAAAATAGCAAATAACCTGCTATTTTGACGTGCCAAGGAGGTAATGAGCTACTTAGACTCCTGTAACCACGTCAATTCTTCATGAATTTCCATGGCTAGACCCTAAAAGAGTAATTAAAACCCTTTTGGGACTCATATTCATTGATTTACCTCATAGCAACCAGCAAAATACTGCTATTTGCAATTCTACGTAGAAATGAGGTAAAAACTTCAAAAATTCATGAAAAATACAATTCTTAATGAATCTTTCTGAAACTTTCAGGACCAATGAAGAACTGTACTATCTATGGTACAACCAAAAAGAATTACAGTTTTACTAGTAAAATTAAAGGTTTTACTTACAGTCCATTTTTGACCATTCTACGTGAAACACTGAATCTTCAAAAATTCACAGTAATTAAAACCTGTGATGAAATTGGCAATAACATTGATAACTTTGAGAAATCAATGATTATTTTAGAATAAAAGAAGATTTACAGATGTTTCTCCTTTTATTCTTAACCATATTGGGGTTGGTAGTCACGTAAAAGCATCAATTAAGTAATTATGATAATCTTACGTGACAACAGATGATGCAATCATTAATCCAAAAGGGTTTATTGTTTTCTCACTCACTGGTTTTTCAGTTTGCTCCATGGCACGCCTCTGTGAGCTGTTGTTGACTTAAAAGAAGCCTATTCTTGCTGTTTTTTCCGTATCATCATCTTATCAATTTATTAAATCATTATTACCAACAAGTAAGTATTAGTTAAAGCTATTCTTAAGTGTTTTAAATCTTTCAGAATCATCCAGAAAGACGTGAAATCATAGAATCCAACTATATACTGTTGTAATACTGTTATAAATCCTTTTGATCCCTTAAATCCACAATTCCACGTCAAATTTCTCTACTCTTACCTATCAATAAGTTCTTTGGAGTATTAGTGAGTCATTTATCTTTAATTCTTAAAGTTTTTCTCTAGTAATAGTTTTCTTCAAGAATTATATTTATAATTATTCTTGTAAAAGATAATTATATATTAAAATAAGTTTATTATTTTAATAAAGAAGTTTTTATTATTAAATTCTTCTTGTAATTGATTCTAGTAGACAATTACTGCTCACTGTTATAATCACTAGTAGTGTATAACACGTGAAAGAAATAATTTTATAATTATTTAATTGTGGTTATAATAATTTTTTATTATTATATTTCATAAGAACAGACGTAGTACTGTTGATCAATAGTAATATTATCATCAGTTTCATAGTCACATCTTACATTTGGGGGCCTGGCCGTGTTTTTTGAACCTTGTACCCTTAATTAATATATTTTTAAGCTCTAAAATATATAAATTGAATATTTTTTTCTTTCATTTTAAAGTCAAAATAATTCTTATTTTTGAAATTGTTTTGGAAATCTTTTTCATTGAGGAATTTGGTTTAATTTTATACTTTTTTACACGTGGCTTTTTCACATCCAAAAACTTATAAAATTATTCTTTGAGTTACTCTGAATTAATTTTCATTCAAAATCTTAAATTTTAATTTTTTTTCTTTTAAAAGAATAATTTTTTTAATATTAAAAAATAATAAAATTCATAAAAAAATCTTTTAAAAAATATCTTAAAACACAAAAATAATTTCTTTTATCATTTTTTTTTTCTTTAAGTGTCTTTAATCAAATACTGTGCAGCTGGTAACAGACTCAGTAAAAGATACATCAATAGTCCAGAATCTGAAGACAGTATTGAGGTGCAAATTGCTAAAAGAGGCACCTTATTTAATTCTGAAAAGAATAAATTACCACCAAAAGGTGTGTTTTTATCTTTATTTTTACTCTTTATCCTTAAATTGACGTAAAAATGGTGCATACCAGAAATGGAAGCAACTATTCAGTCCAACCAGATGGATGTGGACAAGGAAGAGGCAAGACCAAATCCAGAAGTGCCAAATCTTCCACAAGAAAGACACATCTGGAGGATGCCAGAGTTGCCCCCCATTCCCCAAGGTCTGTACCAACAGATTTTGACGTAAATTCTGAGCCTGAACTGATTTATGGTAATATTTCCAGGGCTGAACCACTTTCAGGTGGCAGCAATAGAAATATATCAATGCCAGTACAAAAACTGGTTCAGAGCAGCCAAGGAAGAGGAGTGGGAAATCTGCCCAAGCCTTTGGCAGGGGGCCATGAACTCCTACTTACACATCAAGAGCTTTCTGGGTCAGGAGAAGACCATAGAACTCTTAGGAGGATGGAGCCCCCTGTCTTGCAAAGACAAGGTCAAAAAGATAAAGAATTGGTTGAAGAACCAGAGTCTTTTATCCGTAGACCAGAAGAAAGAGTTGGAAATGACTCCAGCTTTGGAGACAGAGGCACCAGTGGCATCTACCAGCTCCAAACCAGCTCCAGAAGAATCCAAGGACAAGCTCAAAGGACCTCAAAAGAAACAGAGAGGTCCCAAGAACCATCAAGGCAAGGGCAAAGGCAAAGCCAATTGGCACAGACCTTACCCACAAGGGTACAGGATCCCCAAATTGGAGCCTTCAGCCATGGACAGTGTCTTCAATATGGCCAGAACTCTTATGGAATTCACAGCCAAGGAGCAGGAAAGGATGAACAGGACTTTTTCACGCAAATAACTGATGTACATAGAAGTATTAATGTAGAAATTGGCAAACTTGAGTCAAAGTTAAAGCAAATTACATTAGACATAAATAGTTTAAAGGCAAATGACAAGAAACATTTTGAATGGCATCAATTGACAACTGTCACCCTTGAGTCAATTGGCAATGCTTGTGAAAGAATTGAGAACCAATGTCAAACTCAGAATAATGACACAGAGGATCTTTCTATTTTTAAAGTAAATGATAGACTTAAAACTCTTGAAGACCATGTCTTACAAATAGTTAAGAACACCAATCAATTTGCTATACATTTAGCAAAAAGTGACAGTGAGAGGCAGAAATTGAAGAATGAAATAATTGCAAGTGTGGAACAAATTCATAAGAATCATGAACCACATATGCCAAGACATTCCACACCTTTGACTGAAGAAAAACTTTCTGTTAAAGAAAGTATGACCCCATTCTTAGGAGAAAATGTTATTTCTGCAAAGGATATTCCCAAATTAGAAGAATGGCCAACATTCTCTGGTGAAGGAGAATACAATCATATTGAATTCATCAGGACTATTGATATGTTGCAAGAAGACTTTAATATACCTGATGAAATCATAGTGGGAAAATTACATTGTTTTTTTACCAAGACTGCAAAGAAATGGTATTACAAAATGAGAATAGATCATGGAAGACATGACTGGTCTTGGTGGAAATCTGAAGTGATTACCAGATGGGCTAGTAATTCTTGGAGGTTTAAAATGGAAAATGCTTTTGAAAGTGCCATTTTTAACTCAGAAAAAGACAAACCACTTACTTGGTTCTTCAAACAAAAAGACAGACTATCTGCTTTACACCCAGATATGTCTGACACTATGATTAATATGAAAATATTAAGAAAGTGTGGAGGAGAACTGGAACATGCTATCAAAAGCAGATGTGTGGAACCTTGCTCAACAGAGGACTACATTAATGCTATGGAAGATATCATTACCAGGACAAGAATTGGTAAGACTTGGATTAAAGACCCAATAGAGTCCAGAATAGTCTCAAAGATTCCTAGAGAGGAAAGAAGACCAGAAAGACCTGTCTTGAAGTGTCATAAATGTGGAAGTACTTCACATTTAGCCAACACTTGTCCTAAGAAGACAAAGATAAATGAAGTTCAAGTCATTGAAGAAATTCAGTGTACTGAAGAGAAAGAGGAGTCTGATCAAGATTCTGCAGTCTCTGAAGATACACCAGTGGAGGACTATCCCATTGAGAACATTTCAGCTTTCTTTGAGGTCACAGAAGTCCATACCCACTTGCCACAGTGAAGTGAGGATTGCTGCAATCTGATCAATATCCAAGATGCCAGAATGTGTAAAACAAAACCTGCTAGAGGAAAGGGTTATACTGCTGGGGCATCCTGTATCACATCAGTTCTGATGAGTGATATTGAAGCCAAAGTAAATTTGGATACAGGGGCATTTTGCACTTGTGTGGGCAAAGATTATCTCCAAATTATACTTCCTGAATGGAAAAACCATCTATTACCAATAGAAGGTGTACAATTCAGTAGTGCCAGTAACAATATGTACCCCTGGGCATATTGGACACTAATATTGTATTCCCACATCCAGCAGGAAGTGTAAGAATGAAAACTGAGATTGTAGTAATGGATAATTGCACATCTCAGCACATCATTCTTGGAAATGATTACTTAAATATTTATGGTATTGATATAAATAACCATAAGGACAGATATTTCACAATTGGAGATAACAAGAGACAAAAATTTGCTTTCTCCAATATCCCAAAACAAATATCTGTAGTATCTTCTGTCAAGGATACTTACAAAGATGAATTTGTGACTAATCAACTTGTTGAAGCACAAATTAATCAATCATTGTCACCAAAGATGAGGAATGAGCTTATTAATGTGTTATACACATATAAAAATGCATTTTCCTCTAGAAATGAACCATTAGGCGCTATAAGACGACATGAAGTTGATATTACTCTTAACATTGACAGACCATATCCTCCAGTACTTAGAAGACCAGCTTATCCAGCCAGTCCCAGAGCTAGAGAAGCCTTGGAAAAACATATCCAAGAGTTGATCCAACTTGGTGTGCTAAGGAAAGTAGGCCATAATGAGGAAGTAGAAGTGACAACACCTGTTATTATTGCATGGCATAATGATAAGTCAAGAATGGTTGGAGACTTCAGAGCATTGAATACCTACACAGTTCCAGATAGGTATCCAATACCTAGAATTCAAGAAACCTTGACTCAATTTTCTAAAGCCAAGTATATAACATCAATGGATGCATTGAAAGGCTTCCATCAAAATGTTTTGACGCCTAAAGCTAAGAAATTACTTAGAATTATCACTCACTGTGGTATTTTTGAGTATCTTAGAATGCCATTTGGCATTAAAAATGCTCCATCCCATTATCAAAGGATGATGAACACCATCTTTCCTACAGAATTGTCTGAAGGATGGCTTATCATTTATATTGATGATATTATCATATGTTCTGATTCATGGTCTTTGCACCTTGTGAGACTTGCAAGAGTACTTCATAAAGTTGCAGAAGTGAACATGAAAATTTCACTTAAGAAATGCAATTTTGGTTTTGAAGAACTCAAAGCATTAGGACATATTGTTTCTGGTTTAAGCTTGGGTATTGACAAAAACAAAGTAGCAGCAGTGTTACTTAAACAAAAACCTCAGAATAAAAAAGAAATGATGTCTTTTCTTGGGTTTGCCAGTTACTATAGGCAACACCTGAAAGACTTTGCAATTCTAGCCAAGTCACTTTATAGAATCTGTGATCAACAGACTGTATTTGAGATGACACAACAGAGAATTAAAGCTTATGAGAAGATAAGGAAAGCCCTTACAGAAGCACCTTTACTCCTCATGCCTGACTGGAATATTCCTTTTAAGTTGTACATTGATGCATGTGGAGATGGATTAGGGGCAGCCCTACATCAAGTCCAGATTATTGATGACAAACCTACAGAAGGACCAGTTTGTTATATCTCAAGACAAATCAAAACAACAGAAGCCAGATATGGTGCAAGCCAAATGGAGTGCTTATGTTTGGTATGGGCACTTGAGAAACTACACTATTATCTTGATGGCAGTGTTTTTGAAGTGATAACTGACTGTAATGCTGTGAAATCACTTCTTAACATGAAAACTCCCAACAGACATATGTTGAGATGGCAAATAGCCATTCAAGAATATAGAGGAAACATGACTATAGTTCATAAAGCAGGAAACATTCACAAGAATGCTGATGGACTTAGTAGATGGGCTTTAGCCAACACTCCTGATAACCCAGCTTATGTACCTTTGGAAGCTGAACCACAGATTCCAATTGAAGGAATCAACATAGCTGATATTGGGACTGAATTCTTTGAGGAGGTCAGAGAATCTTATAAACAAGACAGGAATTGCCATATCTTGACTTCCTTATTGGATAAAGACTGCAAAGATACATCTCTAGTTAATGCACTTGATGAAGTTTGGAAAAATTCCTATTCTGAAGGAAGATTTCACTTGTTTGATGGAATCATTTACCACAGAACAAAACATTCTTGTGTTATGACATTGTGCAGTAGATTACTTATCAATACCATTCTTCATGAATGTCATGATAGTATCTACTCTGGACACCTGTCAGAAGACAGAACACTTGAAAAAGCGAAGAATTGTGCATGGTGGCCATCTTGGAGAAAAGAAACCATTGAATATTGCCATACCTGTGACAGATGCCAAAAAGCAAACAGGAGTACAGGCAAGAAATTTGGACTTATGATCCATATTCAAGAACCAAAATCCCCATTGGAAGTTGTTCACATGGATTGGGTCACAGCACTTCCTCCAAGTGGTGACAAAAGTTATAATGCTTGTTTAGTCATTTTAGACAGATATAGCAAAGCTCCCATATTCTTACCATGTCATAAAGATGACACTGCCATGGATACAGCTCTTCTTTTATGGAGTAGAGTTATTTCTCATACAGGGTTATTTAAGAATATCATAAGTGACAGAGACCCCAAGTTCACATCTGCACTTTGGACCAATCTTCATAGATTGTTTGGGACTAAGTTATCATTCTCTACAGCATATCACCCTCAAACAGATGGGCTAGCAGAGAGGATGATTCAAACTTTAGAAGACATGATCAGGAGATTTTGTGCTTATGGATTAGAATTCAAAGACTCAGATGGCTTTACCCATGACTGGTGCACTCTGATACCTGCATTAGAATTGGCATACAAGACATCAGTCCATTCTTCCACAGGACAAACTCCTGCTATGTTAGAAAAGGGATGGAATCCAAGACTCCCAGCAGACACACTGAGGAAAGACTTGATTGACATTCATCCTACAGCTTCCAGCTTCAAATTAATGCTTGATAAAGTAAAACACCATGCAAAACAAAGTATGGATGATGCTTTTGATTGTGCAAAACAGAAGTGGGACAAGAGTCATAAAGTACCAGACTTCAAAGTAGGGGACTTAGTTCTAGTTTCAACCTTGAATTTTAATAATATCAAAGGCCCAAAGAAACTTAAAGATTCTTATGTAGGACCTTTTGTTATTGTTGCTTTACATGGAACCAATGCAGTTCAAGGAGAATTGAGTGGTGAATTAGAAAATAAACACCCCACATTTCCAGTCAGCTTGATAAAACCTTATCAACCAGCTGATAAAGAATTGTTTCCTTTAAGAAACCCAACTCCTTTAACTGTACCACCTGTGGAACAGAATGAAGACAAAAAGATAAAGAAAGTCATTAAAGAAAGGAGACTTAGGGGTAAAAATCAAAGACAATATCTTGTCAGATATAGAAATCCAGTACATGAAGATGAATGGATGGCAGAATCAGAAATACCTGACTCAGATAAACTCTTAAGAAGATTTAGACATGAAAGAAGGCCACAAGCCTGAATATGTCTATAAATGTGCTTTAAATTACTTGATCTGAGTAATGTAAAGAGGTTGGAAAGTGGACATTAACCCCCTTTGGGGCCTTATTCTTTTATCACTAATAAAATTTTAGTACAATTTTATTTTTTGGTGGGAGGGAATGTGAGCCTTGAGGTATATTTTACATACCCAAATAGGCCACAATTATCTTAAAAAGAAATTTTGAATTATGCATAACTCATAAGTCATGCATATATCCAAAATTCATCATTTTCAATTTCAGAGAAGATGAATAACTTTTTTTTGAGTAAGTAAATCCATGGATTTAAGACCAGATTTGGATTCTACACAAAAATTCACCTAGGGTAGCTCCATAGAGTGAATAAGCTCAATTTAAGTATTTAAGGTGGTAAAATGGAAAATACTTCAATACCACATCATTAATACCACATAAAAGATCTGTGAAAATTTTTGTTTTTCTTGATTTTTAGCCAAAATAATGGGAAAGTGAGAAATCCCATGTTACATATACACTAAGAATAGTGTTATGCATGTTTTGAGCACTTAATATCATGGTATTCTTATATGGACTTTTGGTACACCCATAGTGGATATCTCACTTTAAGCTTAAATTTCTATTTTTACGTGAAAAATAAGCAAGGGGGACAAAAGACATCAAAGAGAGCCAGGGTACCCAACTTCTGAGGCCTCAGAGGCGTGGATAGCTCCAGAGCATGGATCCATGGCTCATCTTGGCCCAATTGGTAAACTAAAACTCTTTGGGAACTTGGTTACCAAGTTACACCTACTGTAATCACAAGAAAATAGCAAATAACCTGCTATTTTGACGTGCCAAGGAGGTAATGAGCTACTTAGACTCCTGTAACCATGTCAATTCTTCATGAATTTCCATGGCTAGACCCTAAAAGAGTAATTAAAACCCTTTTGGGACTCATATTCATTGATTTACCTCATAGCAACCAGCAAAATACTGCTATTTGCAATTCTACGTAGAAATGAGGTAAAAACTTCAAAAATTCATTAAAAATACAATTCTTAATGAATCTTTCTGAAACTTTCAGGACCAATGAAGAACTGTACTATCTATGGTACAACCAAAAAGAATTACAGTTTTACTAGTAAAATTAAAGGTTTTACTTATAGTCCATTTGTGACCATTCTACGTGAAACACTGAATCTTCAAAAATTCACAGTAATTAAAACCTGTGATGAAATTGGCAATAACATTGATAACTTTGAGAAATCAATGATTATTTTAGAATAAAAGAAGATTTACTGCTGTTACTCCTTTTATTCTTAACCATATTGGGGTTGGTAGTCACGTAAAAGCATCAATTAAGTAATTATGATAATCTTACGTGACAAAAGATGATGCAATCATTAATCCAAAAAGGTTTATTGTTTTCTCACTCACTGGTTTTTCAGTTTGCTCCATGGAACGCCTCTGTGAGCTGTTGTTGACTTAAAAGAAGCCTCTTCTTGCTGTTTTTTCCGTATCATCATCTTATCAATTTATTAAATCATTATTACCAATAAGTAAGTATTAGTTAAAGCTATTCTTAAGTGTTTTAAATCTTTCAAAATCATCCAGAAAGACGTGAAATCCTAGAATCCAACTATATATTGTTGTAATACTGTTATAAATCCTTTTGATCCCTTAAATCCACAATTCCACGTCAAATTTCTCTACTTTTATCTATCAATAAGTTCTTTGGAGTATTAGTGAGTCATTTATCTTTAATTCTTAAAGTTTTTCTCTAGTAATAGTTTTCTTCAAGAATTATCTTTATAATTATTCTTGTAAAAGATAATTCTATATTAAAATAATTTTATTATTTTAATAAAAGAAGTTTTTATTATTAAATTCTTCTTGTAATTGATTCTTGTAGACAATTACTGCTCACAGTTATAATCACTAGTAGTGTATAACACGTGAAAGAAATAATTTTATAATTATTTAATTGTGGTTATAATAATTTTTTATTATTATATTTCATAAGAACAGACATAGTACTGTTGATCAATAGTAATATTATCATCAGTTTCATAGTCACATCTTACAGCTTCCCCTTGGAAGTGGTTAAGCCCTTAAAATATTACCTTCAATTTGTTCAGGCTCAGAGTTCACATCAAAGCTTGTTGGTACAGACCTTGGGGAAAGGGGGGCAGCTCTGGCATCCTCCAGATGTGTCTTTCTTGAGGAACACTTGGCAGACGTTGTTCTGGTGTTACATCTTCCTTGTCCAGGTCCATCTGTTTAGACTGGATAGCTGCTTCCATTTCTGGTGTGCACCATTTTTCATGTCAATTCAAGAGAAAATAAGAAGTGAAAACAGAAAACACACACCTTTTGGTGGTTGTTTAGCTTGTTCTGTCTTGAATAAAATGCCTCTGTTAATAATTTGCACTTCAATACTGTCTTCAGATTCTGCTTTTAATGATTCTTGACTGTTAATTTATTTTTTACTGAGTCTGCTACCAGCTGCACAGTATTTGGTCAAAGACACTAGAGAAAAGATTTGATAAAAGAAAATTATTTTTTATACTTTTAAAATATTTTTACGATTTTTTTCAAGTTTTATATTTTTTAATCTTAAAAAAATTATTCTTTTTAAAGAAAAAAAAAAAAAATTTAAGATTTTGAATCAAAATTAATTCAGAGTAACTCAAAGAATAATTCTACAAGCTTTTGAATGTGAAAAAGCCACATCTAAAAGCAGTATAAAATTAAACCAAATTCCACAATGACAAAGATTTTAAGACAGTTTCATAAATAAAAGTAACTTTAACTTCAAATTGAAAGAAAAATATAATTAAATTAATATATTTTAAAGCTTAAAAATATATTGATTAAGGGTACAAGGTTCAAAAAAAACAGCCAGGCCCCCAAATGTAGTATGTTTCTATGAAACTGTTGATAATAATACTATTAATCAACAGTACTATGACCTTTCTTATGAAATATAATTATAGAAATTATTATAGCCACAATTGAATAATTAATTAATTAATTATTTCTTTTACTTGTTATACACTACTAGTGATTATAACAGTGAGTAGTAATTGTCTACTAGAATCATTTGCAAGAAGTATTCAATGATAAAACTTCTTTATTAAAATGATAAAATTCTTTTTATATTTAATTATCTTATGTAAGAATAGTTATAAATATAATTCTTGAAGAAAACAAATACTAGAGAAAAACTTCAAGAATTAAGATAGATGACTCACTAATAATCCAAGGAACTTATTGAAGATAAAAGTAGAGAAATTTGACGGTTAATTGTGGATTTAAAGGATGAAAAATGGATATATAACAGTATTACAACAATATATAGTTTATTTCTATGATTTAATGTCTTTCTGATTTATTATTAAAGAATAAAACAATTTAAGAAAAGTTTTAACTAATACTTACTTGTTGGTAATAAAGGTATAATAGAATAATGTGATAATCTGGAAAGAAATAGCACAAGGAGGCCTCTTTTAAGTCCAAGACAGCTCAAAGAGGCATGCCATGGAGCAAACTGTAAAGCCAGTGAGTGAGAAAACAATGAAATTATTTGTATTATTTATTGCATCATCTATTGTCACCTCAGAGTATCATAATTACTTAATTGGTGCTTTTACATGACTACCAACCCATTTATGGTTAAGAATAAAAGTAGTAAAAACTGTAAATCTCCTTATATTCTTAAATAATCATTTATTTCTCATAGTTATCAATTTTATTGGAAATTTCATTGCAGAGTGCATTTTCTGTGAATTTTTGAAGATTCAGTATTTCATGTGGAATCATCAAAAATGGACTGTAAGTTGAGCTTTAAATTGTACTTATAAATGTATAATTATTTTTAGTTTTTGAATTAATTGTACAGTTCCTAATTGGTACAGAAAGGTTCAGAAAGATTCATTAATAATTGTATTTTGAATGAATTCTTGAAGTTTTTACCTCATTTCTATGTAGAATTGCAAATAGCAGTATATGGCTGGTTGCTATGAGGTAAATCAATGGACACTAGTCCAAAATGGGCTTTAGTTAATATTTTGGGGTCCATTCATGGAAAGGTATTGAGAATTGACATGGTTACAGGAGTCAAGGTTTCTCTTTACCTCCTTGGCATGTCAAAATAGTAGCTTGTTTGCTATTTTCATGATATAATGAAGTTTTGACTTGGTAACCAAGTTCCCAAAATGTTTTAGTTTACTAATTGGGCCAAAATTATCCATGGATCCAAGCTTTGTAGCTTTCCACATCTCAGAGGCCTCCGAAGTTGGGTATCCTGGCTCTCTTTGATGTCTTTTGTCCCCTTTGACTCTTTTTTTACGTCAAAACAGAAATTCAGGCTTGAAGTGAGATATCCACTATGGGTGTACCCAAAGTGTATGTAAGAATACCATAATATTAAGTGCCACAAAAATGCATAAGACTATTCATAGTGTGTATGTAACATGGGATTTCTAACATTCCCATTACTTTGGCGTGAAATTGAGAAAAACAAAAATCTTCACAGATCTTTTATGTGGTATTGATCATGTGGTATTGAATTATTTTAAATATTACCACCTCAAAGAGTTGATTTAAGCTTATTCACTCTATGGAGCTACCCTTGGTGAAAGTTTGTGTAGAATCCAAATCTTGCCTTAAAGCCATGGATTTAGTTACTCAATAAAAGGTTATTCATCTTTTCTGAGATCAAAAATGATGAATCTTGAATATATGCATGACTTATGGTTTATGCATAGCTCAGAATTCATTTTTAAGATAATTGTGGCCTATTCAGGTATGTAAAATGTACCTCAAGGCTCATAGTACCCAACTTCTGAGGCCTCTGAGGCATTGATAGCTTTAAAGCTTGTTTACATGGCTGAACATGGCCACAGTAGGATACCAAAGCATTTTGGGAACTTAGCTACCAAGCTAAACTCTTGTTAAATAATAATAAAATTACAAATAGGCTGCTATTTTGATGTGACAAGGAGGTAAAGTGCAGCTTATACTTCTGTAAAAATTTCAATTATTAAATATTTTCCATGAGTAAAGCTTTAAAAAGTAATTAAAACCTTGTTTGGAGTATTATCAATTGATTTACCTCATAGAAACCTGCTATAATGTGATGTTTACAATTTTATGTAGAAATAAGATAAAAAATTCAAAAATTAATTCAAAGTAAACTTCTTAATGAAGCTTTCTGAAACTTCCAGAACCTGTGGATACTAGTATTACTCATAAAGAAATCCACTAGAATTACAGTTTCATATGTAAAAAGAAAATGTTTACTTCCAGTCCATTTTTTAGGATTTCACATGAAACACTGAATCTTCCAAAATTCACAGAAAATGAAACTTTTAATGAAAATTCCAATAACATTTATGAGTTTGAGAAATTAAATTTCATTTTCAAATAAAGGAATATTTACAATTGTTACTCCTTTTATCCTTAACCATAAATGGGTCGGTAGTCTTGTAAAAGCCTTAATTAAGTAATTATGATAATCTTACATGACAACAGATGATGCAATCAATAATCCAAAAAGGTTTATTGCTTTCTCAATCAATTTTTTTTCTTTTTTCTGCATGGAATGCCTGCTTGAGATGTTGTTTACTTCAGAGTGGGCTACTATTGCTGTTTTTTTCCAAATCATCCTGTTATCCAATCATACCTTTATTACCCACAAGTAAGTAAAAGTCAACACTTTTCCTAAGTTTTTTATTCTTTCAGAATCAATCAGAAGGATGTTAAATCGTGGAAATAAACTATAATTTGTTGTGATACTATCATAAATTCATTTTGATGCTTTAACTCCACAATTTATTGGTTGAATCTCTCTGCCAATTATTTCAAAGGTTCATTGGAGTATTGGGGAGTGGTTTTAATCAATTCTTAAAGCTTTTCCCTAGTATTAGTTTTCTTCAAAACTTATATTTATAATTATTCTTGCAAAAAATAGTTATATATTAAAATAACTTCATGATCTTAATAAAGAAGTTTTATTATTGAATATTGCTTGTAATTGATTCTTGTATACAATTACTGCTTACTGTTATAATCACTAGTAGTGTATAACAAGTAAAAGAAATAAATAATAACTTCATTATTTAGGTGTGGTTATAATCATTCTTCTTAACATATTTGATAAGAAAACTTATAGTACTGTTGATTAATAGTGGTATTAACAACAGTTTCATAGACACATCTTACAGTTGTAAAGAATATAAAGCTTACATCTTCAGATAGGTTTTACAAAATATGCTCTCAATTAAAAAAAGAAGACACTTGATAGATGAACAGTCAATTCTTTTCTATGCACTGTAATATTCAAGATGGTAAGGATTCAAAGTTTAACGGATGAATTAAAGAATTTTTATTTTTCAAGTGGGAGAGGGAGGCCACAATTTGATATTTAGTACACAAGTGACTTCAAGAGGTTTTCAAGCCATAATTTCTACAAAGATAAGACTTTTAGACAAAATAAAGACAAAAATCACTATAAATAGATCAACTACCTGTATGAATTTTATCACATAACTGACCATTCTCAGAAAAACATTGGAAAACCCTTTTGGGGGTTGTCCAGGTGATCAGTTTTTGCTTTGGTCCTCGCAGCACAATTTTGTTTCAGTTTTTTTCCCTTCTTTTTGGTAGAATTCAAAACAGGTACACTCAACTAGTCTTTCTTTTATTAGTGGAAAAGAAAGTAAGAACCATAAAAATTCTCCTTTGAAACAAGCCATTAGGCTGTTGGTTTTGCTTCATGTTGTTAATGGAGATGGAAAATTGGTTGACATGAGTGTTTAGGTAGGCAAAATGTGTTGAGAAAAAGATGACAAAAAAATCACAATGAATGTTTTGAAAGTAATGGGAAAAAAGTAATTTTGAAGTGCAAAAAATGAGACACAAAGGGCAGGAATGGGATTGAAGAAAAAGAAATATGGAAAAAAATTAAATGAACAACTCAAGGCTAATATGAAAAAAAAGTAAATGGATATGAGAAAAAAATATAGAATGGGGGGGGAGAGATGAAAAAAAGGATAATTGTTGGAGGATGGGGTCCAGGGAGGAAAAGAAATTGGGAATTAATCCCCTTGACCCCCTTCCTACTCCAAGCTGCAGCAAAGATAAAGAAGCATGGTGAGTTCTTGACTAAACATTCCCCATGAGAATGGCAAGTAAGGGTACAGTTTCTCTAAGTGGGGTTGGTATTCCAATGAGAGGAACCCTTAAGATACATTACAATTAGTTTTAAAAAATCTTGTAGAACTTGAAAATGCTATATTTCTACACTCATGGTGGATATCAGCCTTAAATTCTGAATCACTATTTTAATGTGAAAATTGTCAAGGGGGACAGAATACATTGAAGAGAGCCAGGGTATCTATTTTCTGAGACATCAGAGGCATAAGAAAATCCATAGCTCTAGTTAAATTAGTGATTGTGTCTCAATTGGTATATAAAAACATTTTGGGGGCATTTTTACTAAGGCTAAGTCCCATTAAATTGTAATAAAATACAAAGTAAGCTTTAATTTTGTCATTCCAAGAAGGTAAAAAGCACATTTGGCTCCTGTAACCATTTCAATTATTAATTTTTTACCATTTATAAGCACAAGAAAACTCATTATAGAAGTTTTTGGACTGGTATCCATTTAATTAACCCATGTAAACAAGCTCTGACTATAATAATTGCCTACAACCCATACAAAATAAGGTAGAACTCCAAAGAATTTTTAGAAATGAAATATTCAATTGATCTCTCTGAAGAATTTTTGAATAATACCAAATTTTAATTAAACAACAAAACTCAAGAGAATCTTTTATTATTAATCTCAATCAAAATTCTTGTCTAGGGCCCATTTTTATTGATTACCTGTGAAACACCAAATCTTAAAAAATTTGCAGAAATTAATGCTTGTGATGAAGCTTATGATAAAATAAATTAAAATGAGATATTAATATCTATTTTAAAAGTTAGGAATTTCTACTTTCTAAATTCATTATTTCTTAACCAAGGGGTTGGTATGCAAATAAAACCCCACAAATAAGTAATAATTAGAATTTTATATGACAATAAGTGATACAACCATAAATTCAAATGGGGAAAAAGAAATTTAATACCTTTCTTTTTAATTTGACTGCTTTGGATGCCTATTTGAGTTTTTCTAGACAAAAAAGAAGCTTAATTTTTCTTTGTTTCCAAGAATGATTTTATAATCATTTAAATCATATGAATTTATATTAGAAATCAATATAGATTATTATAGAATTTCCCTTGGATATTCTTAATCTTCTAAAAAATGAAAATAAATGAGATAAACAATATCAATGGTAAACTATAAAAGCTAATTTTTATTTAAAATTCAAACTACTTCAATTTATAATCAATTGTTATAAATCCACCAATACTATTTTAAAAATTCTCAAAAGCGTTTCATTATTTAATTATAAATGGTTAAAGGTGCTAAAGTTTTATTTGGCTCTTTTCCTACTATTTGGCCATTTTTATAATTCTTTTGATATAAAATTATTAGTATTAATTGATCTTATAGATAGTAAGTTTACAAATTTATTTGAACTAAATACTCTCTAAAGCTCTTTGTAAAGAAAGTTCAATCCAATATTATTCTTCTTTTTTTTTGATATTTTCTGGTCCATAAGTATTCATTGTGATGTGAGAGCTCTGTTTTCATCATTATTGACTCTTTTAAAGAAGTAATATTCTTGACTTAATAGTTTTGTTAATGGAATGTTTTTTCCAATACAATTGTTGAGCTATTTTGGTTTTTATTTTGAAATAACATACTATATGATCTACTTGATAATTTCACAAGTTGAAATTTCAATTAATTAAATATCACAACTTGTGTTTATCACAATTTACTCTTTATTATATTAATTTTGCACAAATTCATAGTAAACTCTCATTATTTGAATAGTTTTTTCATGGAAGAAAATCACAAAACTAAAGGTGGAGCGCCAAGTAAGTCATTTGAATTTATTCTTACATAATTTGTTGTCCCATACAATTATAAACCCATTTATGGATAAAAAAGAAGGAATTTGACACAGTAAAGCTTTTTTTCTTTTAAGAGAAAACTTCTTTTTTAAAGCCTATCCATTTTATTGGAAATTTCATTCCAGGCTGTAATCTATATGAGCTTTTGAATATTCATGAATTGATATGTAATAATAATAAATAATTGGTGAGTAAAATCTTGGATTTGTGCTTGTTAATTCACAATTGGATTTTGATTCTATTGTATATTTACATTTAAACCACATAGATAAAGGTGTGAGAGAAAACCTTTAAGAAGTGTATTTTTAATTGATTTTTGATGTTTTAACTAATTTTCTATGTGAAGAAGGAACTTACTATAGTAATCGCTGGTGTTGATGGTTTAATTCTATTGTGAAGAGTCAAAAAAATGATTTGAATCATCCCTCTAGGGCTTTTCAATGGTCAATAATAAAGAACCACTCTTGTTAAAGGGTTCAAAAGTGCTCATTACCTTCTTGGCACGTCAATATAGTAGCTTATTTGTCATTTTTTGTATGACTTGATGGGACTTTGCTGTAGTAAAAAATTTCTCAAAATGCTATTATGAACTAGTTTCCAAAACATCAACTATAGATTCAAGGACTAGCTGGCTACACCTCAGAGGTCTCAGAAGCTAGGAATCCTGGCTCTTTTTGATATCTTTGGTCCCCCTTGACTATTTTTAAGGTAAAAATAATAATTCAGATTTCAGAACTGATATACACTATTTATGCAAAAATACAGTAGTTTTTAAATGCTCAAAATTGGAAACACTAATTTTTGTATAAGTTTAAGATGGCATTTATCATAATTCAATTATTTTGGGTTAAAAGGAAAAAGACAAATAATAAAAGAATTTTGTGTATCTTACTGATCATAAGGTGTTGAAGTATTTTCCATATTAAAACCTCATTGATTTAATTTCAGCTTCTTCACCCCATAGGATTACCCTAGCTGAATATTTGTGTAAAATTACAATCTGGCCTTTAATACATGAATTTACTTACTCCCAAAAAATTACTCACAAATTTTCTTAGAAAATTGTAGTTATTGTAATGAATTATGTATTTTTCCTATTCAAAAATTTATCTGAAATTAAGTCATGGCCCATTTCTGCATGTAAGGTGTAAAGTTTGACTATGAAACAATCAGTAAAACTTACTAATATTTTGCTTATTGTACTATGAATGTCCTTATAAATAAAATAAATAAGATAAAAATAATTATAATAATAAAGAATTATTACAATTATGGCGTAAAAATAATTATATTATTGAATAAATATAATAATATAATTTATATTATGAAAAAATAATATAATAAATAAATATATTAATATAATATAATCAATATATTTAAAAGCACTTTATTATTGTTACCAACAAATAATAAAGGCGCAAAAAAATGTTTTTTATTAATAAAAAACAATTAATAACAATAATATTACTAATATTAAAGTTATAAATTAATATAAATACTATTTATATTAATTATAGAATTATTTAAAGTAATAATAGAGAGAAAATTATTATAATAAGAAGAAATAACCTACTTTTAATACTTAATATAATAATTTTGAATACTTTTATACCAAAAAATGTGAATACAACTTATTTAAACTGTATTTACAATAAATGTTTTGAGAGAAATTAGAAATATTCTTAATTTTACATGGAATTGAGTTTTTTGAGAGAAATTTAAACAAAACAGTTAAATAAATGTAATAATCACGTCAAAGATGATTATTATATTAAGATCATCTTTGGTCTTTAATAATATAAGAGTATTATATTTAAATAATAAAGAAATTACCTTTTGATTTAATTATTTAGTGTTTTGTAAGCATCTGAGGGGAAAATAGAGTGAAATAAGCTCTATTTATAGTAAAGACCTCCCTCCTAGAGTCCAGAAGGTTTCTAGTAGACGTGTACTGATGCTTTCTACTAGAACTGATCAATATTTTAAGTTTTGGTGATGATTACATCATGATCAAACCATCTTAGCTCATCATTATGCCATTATTTAGAGTTGTCACTATAACTCTAAGTTTGATGACATCATAGGCTTGGAAGAAGCCTAATATTTGTGTATTTTATTATTATTAATCATATTCTAATAGTATTCACCAGTTTTATTCCTTATATGACAGTTAAGCTTAAAATAAGATTACAGTGAGTGATCTTAAATGATCAAATTTAAGCTTAAACTTTGATCATTAATACCTTTTAAGTTATATACAATACAGCTATTCTGAGGATGGATTCTGATAGCTTGCATGTCCTCATTACACTGTAAAGAGAATTTCATTAAATAATCAAAACTCTAATTTTGATGATTCTGCTTGTAACTCATCTTTTCTGTTGAAATCTAAGATTTTAAACTTCAAACCATGATTTCAAGGGTTTATACCTTGAATATTGTAATAAAAATATGTCATTCTTCACTAATGAACTAGTAGAATCTGACTATCTACTTTTTTTTAAGTTTGGACCACTTTCACAACAAAGTGGTTAACAGCTTTATTGATTTTAATCAATAATCCATTATAGGTTTTAACCTTGTTTATAGCTTGTGAAATAAGGTTCATTTCTGTGTTCCTACAGTAGTTACATGGTGACTTTGTTTTTGGTTTATCACTATATCATGTATATTTCAAAAAATATTAGCTAAAATCCTTGAATATATGTGTTGACCAAAAAAGTGCATATTTTCAGCTTAACTCCTTGAGTATTGACTTTGGAGATTAGCATCTTAATTGTTTTATGTGTAGAAATTTATGGGGAATCTAATGGTACAACTTATTTTACATGTTGATTCATTGGTATTTGAAATAATTAAGCATTCATGTTTTTATAGGGTGTTATTACTTATAACTCATTAAATATTGACTTTACAGATATGCCTTAAAAATGTTATATGTGTATTTTACCGTGAGGGATCCAATGGTTTAATTTATTTCACATGTTTATTCATTGGCGTTTAATTTAAACCAAGTTTTATTCCTATTTATGGCCGTTTTGTAATTTTAAGATAATTATTTTTAAAGGTATCATTATTTTAAATATTTCTTGTGACCTTTTTGGGTATGTGGTCATATCTCAAAGGTTCACATAAGGCTCACAACTTTTATTTTGATGAAAGAAACATTCTCAGCAGTATTCTCACATATGCAACGGTCTGTGTTTTGGAAAAATAATTTTTTTTTTTTTTTTTTTAGTTTTTAGCAAACTTTTTCTATTAATAAGACTTTGTTCAAATAAAAATAATTCTGTGTCAAGATAATATGGCTGGGAACTTTATATTGAGCTGTTGATGCAACACAAATATTCCATTTCTACACCAATTTATTTTAGTGCTAATCTTAAATAAGTTAACAATTAAGATCATTCTATATTTATTTATTTAGGTTTTGGTTATGAATAGGGCTAATTTCTTGTTAATTAGTTAGTAATTTCTACTTTTCCCAACCAAAATTTCCTGTATCTCCTTTTTCCAATCATCTGCACAAAAAAGGATTTCCACACTGGTAAGCCTTTTGTCAGTTTTTGAGGTATATTCATGGAGCTTGAAAATTAGGATTTAAATTATAGAATGCCTCAACTATTATTGACTTTTGTTAATATCTAATTTATTTTAAAAATCTTATTAATTGGAGGTCACAATGGAAATGAAAAAGTCAATAATATTCTACACAAGCAAAATAAAGAGCTTTTAATGAAGGAGGAAGTCAGAAAATGACATGGTTCAAAAAAAGAATTTTGACACTGGTGATGTTTTTGTCATATTTTGAGGTATATTTATGCAGCTTGAAAATGAGGATTAATATTATAGAATGGCTGAACTATTATTCAAGTGTATTAATATTTCTTTTATTATAGTTATATTAATAATTGGAAGTCACAATTATAGTAAACAATTCCATCATATTATACAGAAGTAATGTAAAAAGTTTTTTTATGAAGCAGGAAGTCACAAAGTGATATGGTTCAAAGAAATACTTGCAAATATTTTTTTCTATTTACCAATTTTCCATTATTTTAAATGATAGGTCCTTATCAGATTTACCAAAAAATCTAATTACACAAACTTATACCATTCATATATTTCTAAAATCTCACATGTTAAGGGAAAGGCTGGCCAACAGGGTCATTGACTTATTATATGCTCCTTCCAATGAGATTCATTCTTATGTAATTATTAAATATCTTCATGTTATTGAGCATAAAACCTTTGAAAAACAGAACTGCTTGTCTTCTACCCTATCTTTTAATTGAAGTTAAGTTTAATTACATGCAAAAGTAACACTGAGGAAAACTAGTGTTCTTAGTCAAGAAATGAGTCAAACTCAATCTTTCCATCATACTAAGTATTCAGGATACAAATCAAGTAGCCCAAGAAACAGCTCACTATGACCTACAAATATCTTAAATAATTCTCAGAGACTCGGAAGAAAAAGTAGTATTAATGGATGAAATGTCACAAATAGATTTCTAAATAGAGCCCCTTTTTATTTCTCTTTTATTTATCCATTCTATAGCTATTGTGTATTAATTGTACTCAAAAAATACTAGATGTGTTTGTCTCCCTTGAAATTAAGTTATTAGTGTATTGAAACTATCATCACACTTTCCAGTTTAGTAGTATCTTACAAAATCTATTCTCTAGCTATTATGTGCTCATTGTATTCTCACAATAATAGGTGTGTTTCTATGCTTTGTACTTTAGTGATTACTGTATTAACACTATCAACACCCTTTCTTGGTTTTCTACTTACTTTTTGACGTTCATTTACAAAAAATAAGAAGAGAAAGTGAGTAAAAAAAATGGAAGTAGGTAAAATTATCTAGTAAGTAACCTCAAGGTGGTAGACTATAATTAGCCAAAACCAAAATCTCAGGGACAGAAGAGACGACAGAAAATCTAAGATAAGAAAGCAATGAAGAACAAACGAGATGATTCAAAAAGTTTATCCAAAGGAGGGGAGCCTTTCAGGACAACTGGGGGCATCATCTAGTAGGGGACAAGTCAATCACTCAATTAACCAACACCAGAAGCGAAGTAAATACAAGCGCAAAATCGGTGTGTAATTTCTCCGCTTGTGGAGTCTACTAGGAGTCTCAGAGAACTATTAAGGTTGTAAACAATCTTTTATCAGAAGGAATAACAAAAGAAAACTGCTAAAATAAAATATAGAATGGTCGTCTCTAATTGATTCCTATGAAATATTAAGAATGCTGACTGTGAGTGGGGCTTTGCGGGTTGAACCCTCATTTGGATATTGTGTTATCACTGAGAATGTGCGTTGGGTCGACTTGTTTTTCCGGATTCTTGATTGGGTGAAGGTTCCCTTGTTCTGACAGCCTGGCAATCCGTTCATTTTGACTTTCTCCGGGAAGATTGGGAGCTTTTTTGAAAAGAATTTTTTTATAAAATTTATCTTCAGGTGGATTTCTACCCGTCCAAGGGTTCCTTCTTCGTCTTGCCAGAAAATTTACTAGCCCGTTCCAGAAGTATTGGAATTTATACCCTAAACTCGTCCACCACTTTTCGACGCTCTGCAAAAATTTGTTTGACCGAGGTTTCGAAAAGCTGGCCATGTTTTGTGATTCCGCCCATTCCGTCTCTTCTGGGCTCAGTGGAAATGCTTCCGGCCTGGGTGCTTCAGAGCCTGCTCTATTCGGTTCGGCCTCTGTGTCTGCAGGTGTATCCACAAAAGAGACAGACTGATCAAAAGAAGCACTTTTCGTAACAAGTTTGAAATATTTACCTTCGAAAGGAACAGATTTTTCGGGTTTATCTTGAATGCCTTCTGGCTCTCCTGCGTGATAGGTAGCTTTTTCTTCGTTTGGACTGCTTTCGACCCCATGAAGGTATTCTGGACTTTTTTCGGAATCTTCTTCCCCCCCCCCCCAGGATAACCTTAGCCTGTGTGCTTACGATGAAAGTTTTTGAATGATATAAGGAATTTTTGACCTACTCGAAGGCTGAACCAGTCGTTGCGCCTGTGGATCTATAGAATGAAAGTGTTTCATATTCCTTGTATACGTCTTATACTCTTATGCGGGCAATCCAGGTCTTACCTCCGGCATTTGTTTTAGGCTCAACTCTGCCTTCGTCAGGTAGGTTTAAGTCACTTGAGGATTCGGAATTTGGTGAAGGTACTAAGTGTTGAGTTGGGGTTTCTTTAGTATGGTAGGTGCCACCTCCCGGCAAGCTTTTAGTTAGTTACGGAGGGTTCGGACTCTAACCGTCTGGTTACAACATATGCGCTTGGCTCACCGGCAAGTGGAACACGCTTCTGATAGCCTGTACACAGAAGGGAATGACGAGTTTTGATTAGCTTTTTTCCCAAGCAACATTGACTGAAGTTTGTTGTTCTAGATCAAAACAAAAGCTTCAGTGATTTTTTGTTAATTCGAAGAGCGTACCCGCTGCAATATCTTTATCAGAATGAGTTTTTCCAGCCAGACCTTTGGCGGAGGGATAAATGATGAAGAGGAAAAATCAGAACTTTTGAGTCAAAACTTCTGAGAAACATAAAAGCGGAAAACTGTTCTAGAAGTGACTTACTTTCAGGGGTAATTGGATGCTGTTTTTCCCCTATTTTTGAGCTCAGTGGCTCTGCATGTATAAAGCTGATGAAATAAATTTATGAAAAGTAGAGAGTATAAATCTTCCTTCTCGGCGAGAATAAGGAAAGTATCCGATTTTAATTTGAAGCTTACTGTGCTAAATTTTTCCAGATAAATGTATTTAAAGTTAATAAGAATTGATAAAAGCAAGTTTCTGATTAGCTTGTCTTGTGCCAGATTAAGGATGATTCTTTCTTTTTGCTTCTAAAAACAAGGCTTTCTTGCTTTCAAATCATGCAGAGTTTTGGCTTGAAGACCAGATAATCAAAAAATCAAAGAGAACCTGGGGTAAACCAGTTGTCAGTCTTCTACGTACACTCGTCATCTGAATCCTCGAAGTTAGTGATATCTTCGATCTTAACAGCTGAAAGATACGGTGACACAAGATATTTTTTAGAATCACTGAACACGAGGGGCTTGAGTGAAGATCCGGGAATCGAAAATTCTGACAAGAAGAGAAGGCAAGCCTCCTAACCAAAATTCTACGCACAGTGTTCCTTCATAGGTGGGATTTCAGTAATTTCTTGCATCACAACGACCAGAATATGCGATTGGATAACACCCTGGAATCAGCATTGCTTGCCGTTTGCGCCAAAATACGACGGGAGACAACCCACCTGGAGGTTTTGGAAACGCTGTAGAAGCCAAGTGGGAAGAAATGGCTCAGATCAGCTGTTGAACTCAAATGAATCGAATGGCAAAATCATAAGGCGTACTTTTTTGGCCAGCTTCTATTGTATCCTTGACAGACTCTGCTGTTTTACCTAGCCCGAGGCTTCTTTTTCTTAGGGCTGTTGTGATTGAAGGGAACTGGTTTGTTTGAAAAGAATGCAAAATGCATGATCGTTTCTCAAGTCCATTCCTTGGTAGCTGTGGAAGAGCCATGCTCATATGGAGGACTTGTAACAGAAGCACAGAAAGCGCTAGCATCTTCCTATAGCGTAGCAGTTATGTCCAATATGGATAAGTTCTCTTTGGGCCAAAATCAAGACTGGAATGGCACTTTTCCTAAAAGAGAAAGAAGAGAAAGCGTCGGACTTGGAGGAAGCACAATCAAATGAACTCAAGCAAAGCTTCAAGATTTCTATCGGGGCAAAAGAAACATACTGAACGACAGCGGCATACCCATATACTCCGACCCTGGGATTGCGCAGTTGACTCGAAACATGAAGGAAATGCCTGTCGCAGCCGTTAACTGCGATTCTCTTCACAAGCTTGGCAGAAACAAGTACGTGCGAAGGCTGAAAAGTGGAGCAGAATACGAAACTCATGGGCTTAAGGTTTCAAAACCAGTCTTTATGGCCAGTACCTGTTTCTAAGGCCTACAGAGGGAACTTGATCATGAGTGGCCTCCTGGATGGTCCGTACAAAAAAAAAGTAGCCGCACGTCTGCAACCAAAGCAGAAAGCTGTTGATTGATCTCTCCTTCTGTGGCTCACACCCAGCCAAACTCTTTGGGCGACGGAGCTTTTTGGAGATTTGGGCTCTTAAAAAAAGCATTGAGAAGTAAAAAGGGTGAAAAGCACCATTTCAGTAGTGCACAACTCTAAAATCTTTTTTGTGACAAAGCTCCCTTCAACATGTCCCAGACTTTGACAAGTCTTTACTTCCCAAGTTTTATTCTTCCTCCTCACCAAAACCTCCCTTCATAGCTTTCCTTTAAATAAATTCCCAAAATAAGGAAATAGAACTCTCCTCACAAATAATGGTAATATCGTTATTGAAAACCAATGAATAATATAAATTCTAACTAATTACTCTTAAGCTCAAATAAAACCTCCTAAAAGAGAAAGTCAGAAAGACAGTTAAGATGGGTTCAAATAACTCTTTTGTTTTATTAATATTCTCAGGGGATTAGGTTTTCTATATTTAAACCAACCATTGAGAGAACTGTGGTATTTTCTATACTTACTATCAGAATCCATCTTACCAATAACCTTATATGAATAAGTTTTTAATTAGAAATAACTCTAAACTTCAAGAATAAAAATGAAAATAGTAATAACAATTAGAACAATAATAATCATAGCAAAATATTCACAATAATTAGAACAGCAATAACGGTAAAAATGATCGTTAAAAAACTAATAAAAGAAATAATGACAAAAATAATGATAAAAATTATAAAAATTATAAGAAAAAAGAATAAGAGGATGGATAAAACTAATAAAGGTGATAAATGGTGAAATGGAAGTAATAATTCTAATTCAATAAGTTAATATTGAATTATAGGTTCAATTCACAGAAAAAAAAGATATTTCAAGCAGATATATGGAAACAAGTAAATCTAGCATTTGAATAAAAATTAGAAAATGAAGTTTGGAATAAAACGTTACAGTTTTATAAAGCACAAAGGAAATTTCAATACACCCAACGAAATCTTTCTAAGTGTTATAGAGCTCCTCATTTCATACGATATTTTTTAATATACATTTTATAACAACTAATGAAGTATCTATATATTTTTCTCTATTAGATGCAAGCTCATTGATAAGAACAGTAGTATAAATACCATTCTTTGATAAATAAAAATGAAGTGAAAAATATGTCTTCAAGGGAAATATTTTAGTTTAAATTGAATAAAACTTAAAAAGGAATATCTTCTCCTTTGAGAATATTTAAACTATCTTTCTCGATAGCTTTAAGCTTCAAATAATTTAAATTCAAGTAAGCTTAATTTATTTTAAATAACAAAATTAATATACACACCGTGAATTTTGGTCGCAGTTTTGATTTTTTACGTGTTTATTATATAACTGATGTTTCCCTTTTGATTATTTTTTACACAAAGGAACTTACATAAAGAGATTCAAGATACTTATAATTTAAGATAATTTATATAAACAATATCTTGAATTGAAGTATAGTTTAGGCTTAATATCCAAAGTCAGTTGGATATATGTGTTATTTTAAATTTTAATATCTTTGTTTATTTTAAAATGTGGAATTTTTTCAAAAAAACAACACATAAGCATTTTATTAGAAGCAACCAATATTATCTCCATGAGTGTCAGCCTGTGACACAAAACCAGACCACAAGCATGACGACCAGAGTACCATAAACCAATGGTAGAGAAAAATACCACCAAAAACATAGAAATGGCCAAAAAAGCTCAAAAGTATCAAAAGGAAGAGTAAACTCACCTATTTCCAAATATGTAAGTCCTGTAATCATAGGAAAAAGAATAACAAATTTATTTAAGCTTAAAACAGTCGCCTAGCATAAACATTAATTTTCACCACCCATCTAAACACCAGAGAAAGAGGATGAACACAATTAAATGTTTATTCAAAGTAAATCTCTCAATTAGGGCTATCAAATGGTAGTACCCAAATTGAGCTACGCCAAAAACTATGGAAGTTATGGCCAAAATAGAGCCAAATAAGGATGAATAAAATATTTACCTCTCATCCAACTTCTACAGTTTTAGGGTGAGATACCAAAAGTGGGGTCTCTTTGGAAAGAGAACAATAGAAAATATCTGATGATGCTATCAATTTGCTTATACCTCCCCTAGAACAAAAGTTATGGAGCAAACAAGATCAATACCAAATTCATAATAAATCCATAAATTGATAATGGAATTTAGCATTGGTATAGCTTTTCCATTTTGAATTTCAGCTATACCAAATTAGTAGTAATTGTGTAGAGCTCATCAAAGGCTAAAAAATGAGCCAATTTTCAACTCTCCAACTTCAAAACTGACAAAGATATAGAGGTTTTAAGATTGTAATCCCACACTGACCAGTATGGGATCTTACTGTGGGACAGCTGTCCATATAATTGAATTAACAGGTAATAAATTCAATTAGATGCTGTTTATTCTTCAATTTATCATAAATTTACAAATAAAAGTCATACAGGATTTTTCTGTAAAGCTTCTGATGCATCAGACGCACAAGAACACATCTGTAAACTCCATTGGTGAAAGGTTTCACCCTGTATAGGGTAAAAATGACGACTTGTGGTTCTAAAACCGCATTTACACCCAATACCAGTCTGTATTGAGTAATTAGAACCCCAAGCCAGCCCGTAGTAGTAAAATATTCCACTCTGTGGTCATGTGCCGAGGTAAAAAACCTGCCACTACCCCAGAACAAGATAAAAGGAGGCCTTTTGTCACTGGAAGGCCAATCCATCATCCTGTTCTCAATATTCTTGCTTGGTATAGCTTCTCAAAGAAGTGGTACCCTTAGAATTAAGCAGCCAGAATTATTGGAGGGTTTATTATTTTAAACCAACAGATAAACACTGCACCCAGGGCTATCAACAGCACTCACCATCACTAAATTCTTTTAGTGTAGCACTGTTAACCATCTAATTGCTTAATTATCATCATTAATTTTGTTTCATACTTACAGTTATAGCTTTTTATTATCATTGTACAGCTATATCATACAGTCACCCTGACACTGAGTAAAGTTCAGTTTGGACAATTACATAGCTATTATAGCTCAAAGCAATTATCAAATACACATTCCCTCTAAATTAAGTTTTTTTGACATTAACTGAAATATACAAACAGCCTACAATCCTCCAAATAGTGAATTTTGATTCTTAAAAATCAATTTTTTCATATATCTTACCTTTCAATCAAACATACTGATGGTTCTAACCAAATGAGGATTAAATTAATCAAGAAATAACAATTTTGAAAGATAAAATAACAGTCATAAAAATTTTTATTTTTGAGGAAATGAGGATATAGGATGTAGAAATTCAATAATTTGTCAAAAAGAACAAATATATTGCACGCTGAGTCTGAAAATACCATTTTATATTTAAATAAATTTTACACATCCCCCAGAAGGATTGAAAAAATATTAAAGCTCAACTTTCAGGTTTGAAAAATCTGTCATAACAAAACAAGTAGCAGATTTATAGATAATTGGAGAGATTTTTAACCTCTCACCAAGCTTTGCAGAAGTGTTTGTGGAAGGTTTGACTATGAAACAACAAGTAAGAATTACTAATGTTTTACTTATTGTACTGTGAATGACCTTATAAATAGAATAAATAGGATAGGATTAATTATAATAATAAAGAATTATTATAATTATGGCATCAAAATAATTATATTATTAAATAAATATAATAGTATAACTTATATCATGAAAAAGTAATATAATAAATAAATACATTAAAATTTGATAATTAATATATTAAAAGGACTTTACCATTGTTACAAACAAATGCTAAATGCAAAAAGAATTGTTTTTTATTGATAAAAAACAATTAATAACTAAAATATCACTAATATTAAAGTTATATATTAATATGAATACTATTTACATTAATTGAAGAATTATGAATAGTAATAATAGAGAGAAATTATTATAATAAGAGAAATGAACCTGCATTTGACACTAGTTATAAGAATTTTGGAAGAATTAATTCCAAAAAATGCAAATACATCTTATTTAAACTGTATTTAAAAATAAAAATGAAAGAAATTACAAATTTTCTTGATTTTACATGGAAATAAGATTTTTAAGGGATTTATAACAAAACAAGAGTACAATTGAAGTAATAACGCCAAGAATGATGATTATGATAAGGATAGCTTTTGGTCTTTGATAATTCAAGAGATTTATATCAAGAATAAAGGATTTTACCTTTTGATTTGATTTATTTGATTGTTTTGATGCGTTTGAGGGGAAAATAGAGTACATAGAGCTCTATTTATAGTAAATACCACCCTTCTTGAGTCCAGTAGGCTTCTAGTAGACGTGTACCAATAATATCCACTGGAAATGATCAGTTTTTTAAGTCTTAGTGATGATTACGTCATGATCAAATCATATTATCTCATTATTACCCCATTATTTAGAGTTATCACTATAACTCAAAGTTTGATGACATCATAGGCTTGGAAGAAACCTAAACTTGGTGGATTTAATTATTATTAATAGTAACTAATGGTATTCACAAGTTTTATCACTTTTATAACTGTTAAACTGAAAATAAGATTGCAGTGAGTGATCATAAATGTTCAATTCTCAGCTTAAACTTTGATCATTAATGACTTTTAAGTTATACACACTAAAGCTATTCTGAGATGTAATTCTGATATCTTGGCATGTCCCTATTAAACTTCCAAGAGCATTTAATTACATAATACAAACTATAATTTTGATGATTTTTCTTCTAACTCATCCTTTCTGTCAAAATTCAATATTTCAAACTTCAAACCATGATTTCAAGGGGTTATAACTTGAATATTATGATACAAATTACATCATTATTTGCTTATGAGCTAGTAGAATCTGACTATCTACTCCTTTTTAAGTTTGGACCCCTTTCACAACAAAGTGGTCAACAGCTCCAGTGATTTTGTTCAAAAAACCTATACAGGTTATAACCTTGTTTATAGCTTGTAAAATAAAGTTCATATCTGTGCTCGCGCAGTAGCTATGTGGTGACTTTATTTTTTGTTTAACTCTCTATCATTTATATTTCAAGAGATATTACTTGAAAAGCACGAATATATGCATTGAACAAAAAAGTGCACATATTCAGCTTAATTCCTCAAGTATTGACACTAGATAATTTTCATAAAATTGTTTTATGTGTTTTTTTTGTGGGGAATCCAATGTTACGTATTATTCCACATTTTGCTCCATTGTTTTCTGAGTTAAATAAGACTCTATGTCTTTTTTAGGGTATTATTACTTATTCTTCAGTAATTGTTGACTTTTCAGATATGCCATATAATGAAATATGTGTATTTTACCATGAGTAATCTAATGGTGTAATTTCTTTCACATGTTTACTCATTATATTTTGAGTTAATTCAGATTTTGTACCTATTTATGGTATTTTCACTAGTTTTAAGATAATTATTATGAAGTTTTTCTCGTGGCCTTTTTGGATATGTGGTCATATCTCAAAGGCTCACATTCCCTTCCACCAAAAAGAAGATTGTACCACAATCTGCTACAGCTAACTAGGGTATCATTTACTTTCCTACCTCTTCAATATACTTTGTTAGTCTTAAAGCTCAATAATGCTCAATATTTCTATTCTTTAGGCTTTCTTTCATGTCTGAACCTTCTTAATAGTTGATCCATATTTGTTATATCCTTTTCAATTAGCCATTCATCTTCTTGTGTTGGATTTATATACCTTACAAGGTATTCCCTTTCTTTTTTGTTTCTTTTCCTTCTTTCTTTAAGGACTTTCACAATTTTATTTTCTTGTCCTTCTTCTAAAGGGGGTATTTCAAGTGGGGGTTTATTCTTAGTGGAAATAATTCCTTGTCACTTGAGCTGTAAGGTTTTAGAATACTTACAGGGAAAGCTGGGTTTTTGTTTATTAGTTCACCTGTGAGCTCTAATTGCACAGCATTAGGTCCATGTGGTGCTTTTATCATTAATGGTCCTTCAAAGGAATCTTTCCATTTCTTGGTCTTTTTGTTGGTTTATGTTAGTTTTTGTGATGATGTTGATTGTACTTATTATGCTCTTAATGTTCTTTGGAGGAGTGGAGGAGTGAGTCACATAAGTATAACCTTTTTTTTTACCCCATTAGTTTGTATTATTTGTTAAGTTGGGTAGATTTTTAACTTGTTCCACTATAGCTGGAGGGCTAAGTGGGTTAGGGACTTTCATACTGGTTTTAGGTTTGTCAAGTGCGGTTGTTGTGGAAGTGAATAGTGGTTCTATTTTTATAGATTTTAATTTTTTGTAGTTCAGGGGGCTAACTTCACTCATTGGTAAGGTAGACGGATCCTTTTTAAGAACTTCCTTGATTGCATATTCAAATGTGGACTGGGGTATGGTAAGATATCCATCAATTAAAACTTTCCTTGATGTGGGGTCAAAAAACTGCATGGATTCAGGGTACTTTTCATAGCCAAGGTATAGCCAAGGTTTGGAAGGAGGCAGTGGCTTTTACTTGTTTTGTTGATGTAAAAATACCTTGATTCCAAATGGTATTAGTTAGTTAATTCTTCTTATTGGTTCAATAATCATTTCATGAGTTTTAAGTATACTAACAGGGGATTTCCAGTTAAGGGCTCTTGAAGGGAGTACGTTGATGATTGTTGATTCATGGTTAGGCACTTCCTCCCAACAATTGATGGGAAGAGTGCATTGAGGTAGTAGAGAGTGTGAGCCTTTGAGATATTACCACCTATTGCAAAAGGTCACAAGAAAAACTTTATAATAATTATACTCATAATAATTATCTCAAGACTAGTGAAAATACCATAAATAGGTACAAACTCTGAATTAACTCAGAATCTAATGAGAAAACATTTGAAATAAACTAAACCATCTGATTCCCCATGGTAAAATACACATATATAATCTCTATGGAATATCTGTAAAGTCAATAATTACTGAATAATAAGTAATAATACCCTAAAAAGGACATAAAATCTTATTTGACTTAGAAGCCAATGAAACAAAATGTGAAATAAAGTGTGCCATTGGATTCCCCATAAAGAGCTACACATAAAATAATTTTATTACAATTCTCTAAAGTCAATACTTAGAGAATTAAGCTAAATATATGCAATTTTGGTCAATGCATACATTCATGGTTTTTAGCTAATATCTCTTGAATTATACATGATAGAGAGTTAAAATAAAGTAAATTAACCAAGTAATTAATTGAAGAACACAGATGGGAACTTTATTTGACAAGCTATAAACAAGGTTATAACTTGTAAGGGTTTATTGAACAAAATCACTAGAGCTGTTCACCAACTTGCAAGAGTGGTCCAAACTTAAAAAAAAGTCAATATTTAGATTCAACTAGTTAATATGTGAAGAATGGTGTTTTGTTATCATAATATTCAAGGTATAAGCCATTTAAATCAAGGTTTGAAGTTTAAAATATTGAATTTCAACATGAAAGATAAGATACAAGAAAAATCATCAAAAAGAGAGTTTTGATGATATAATAAATTCTCTTGGAAGTGAAATAAAGACATCCCAAGCTATCAGAATTCACTGTAAGAATAGCTTTAGCGTGTATAACTCCAAAGGTATTAATGATCAAAATTTAAGCTTTAAACTCATCATTTATGATCACTCACTGTAATCTTATTTTAAGTTTAACTGTTATATAAGTTATAAAGCTGGTAAATACTAGTATATTATTATTAATACTAAGAGAATTCACAAAGTATAGGCTTCTGCCAAGAGTATGATGTCATCACACTTAGAGGTATAGTAATAACTCTAAAAAATGGCATAATAATAAGATAAGATGGTTTGATCATGACGTAATTATCACTAAGCCTCAAATTACTGACCATTTCCAGTTAATATCCTCATTACACATCTAAGAGAAGCCTACTGGACTCTAGAAGGGAGGTATTTACTATAAATAGGGCTCTTTTTACTCTCTTTTCTCCTCAGATGCATCAAAACAATAAAAAAAATTAAACCAAAAGGTAAAATATCTATTCTTTATATTTAGATCTTTTATATTATCAAAGAACAAAGGTAATATTTATTATAATCATCATTTTTGACTTGATTATTTCAATTGTTCACTGGTTTTGTTATAATTCTCTTAAAAATCTTATTTCCATGTAAAATCAAGAAAACTTATAATTTCTTTTCTTTTTGTTTGTAAATACAATTTAAATAAGTTGTATTTACATTATTTGGCATAAATGCTTCCAAAATTCTTACATTAAGCAAAAAAGTAGGATATTTTCTGTTATTATAATAATTTCTCCCTATTATTACTATTAATAATTCTTTGATTAATATAAATGGTATTTATATCAATATATAGCTTTAATATTAGTAATGTTTTAGTTATGAATTGTTTTTTTAATAAAAAACAATTTTTTACTCCTTTATTATTTGTTGATAACAATAATAGGGGGTGTCAAAGTTACCAAATCCCACACTCAAAATCCCGAGTTTTTTTTTGCCAAAATCCCGCATTAATTCTTTGGGATTTGGGAAGTCCCACACCCCAAGAGGTGAGGTACTTTGAGGTACAAAAACACAGGTTTTTTGGTACCAAATCCCATGTTTAAATACCAAAATCCCACCTTTAGCTTCCCATAAAGGAACGTTTTTCAAACACACAACTCAGTAAGGGCATGTTAAATTGCATAAAAATTTCCTTCTCTTGCATAAAATATAAATACACTCATCATTTATTAAGTTATTTGATTTCAAATTGCATTTACTACCAGCCTTTTCTTCATTTACCATGCCCAAGGCATCGCAAAAGCTACCTTTACTTCAGACCTTGGACTCACTTCAGTTCATTGATGCTCTCAACTCTGATAGTGATTCTGATATCCAGGAAGATATAATCTTATTAGATATGATAACATCACAAAGATACATCAATCCTTGTAGAAGATATCCATCTCATTACATGTATACAATGAATGATTTACAGACATTATCATCTGAAAAGTTTTTACAGCTATGTAGGACCACACATGAATCATTTGAAAAATTGGTTGCACAAATTAAAGCTGATAAAAACTTTCAAAACTCATCACAGAACAAACAACGCAATCCTGCCATCCAATTGGCTGTGGCATTATCAAGGCTAGGATCAAATGGAAATGGGGCCGCTTTGGGAAAGATTGGAATGCTGCTTGGAATTAGCCATGGGGCTATTGTGTTGTACACTCAAAGAGTCGTCCAGATATTGATGAAGTTGAAGCGCAAAGTGATTGTCTGGCCAACAATAGAACAACGCAGAGAGATGTCTCAAGTAATGCAAGCAGAAGGCTTCCCTGGGTGCATTGGGTTTATTGATGGGAGTCTCATACCATTATCACAACGTCCTCCCAATGATGGTGAAGCGTATTTTGATTGCAAAAAAAGGTAAGCTGTTGAATATTTATTCTTTATTTCAATCTTACTGATGGTTTACATATAAGGTATTCTATGTCAATACAACTGGTTTGCGATATCAACAAACAATTCACTGCTCTGCATGTTGGTTGTACTGGGTCACTTCATGATTCAAATGTCTATCAACATATGAAAATAGCACAAACACCTCAAGAGTTTTATGAAAAGGATCAACACTTACTTGCAGATTCAGCATATGCAAGCTCTCCTTGGGTTGTTCCAGCATATAAGGGAGTTGTAGCACATATTGTAGACAACCATTCTTTCAATTACTGTCTAGCAAAATCAAGGGTCAGAATTGAGCATGCAATTGGAATTTTGAAGGGGAGGTGGTTTTCTCTAAGGGAAATGCGAAATGAAATGAGGGATAATCATGAAATTGAATATTTTGTTAGTTGTGTTGTGTCTAGCACAATTTTACATAATATGTTAGCTCAAATTGGTGATGAGTGGTTTGATTTATATGAAGATGATGATCCACCACATGCGGAAAATCTGGCCAAAAATGACATTGGGGAAGATGTGGTAAATATGCGTGAAAAAATTAAACCAATCACTTTTGCATGGAAAAATAGTCAATTGTAGATTTCATCAGGACCAATCTTTTATAAACTTAATTCATTGGCATACAACGGAGTGGAGATGTTATTCATAAAATATAAGTATTTACAATTAAGATTTTTTAGTTCTTTTTTGATCCTGCATATTTCTTTCAAAGTACCCATTGACTCTTGAATTGATTTCGGTGGGTGTCATTTTCAAGAATTTGTCACCTACATTAAATAATTTATGGTTTATTTGAAAAGAACATCCAAAATGAATAATTTTGTCATGATTGATAATTTCTGGAGGTGGTTTTGTTGTATGATGAACCATTGTTGATGTCTTCCAAAGAATTTCCATGATGCCAGGTTTTTTTGAAAAATCAATCTCCATTTTCAATTTGAGGAAGTGTAAGCCATGTCCAGAGGGGGTGAAGATAGTAGGAAGTGGAAGGAAATCTTTTTTTGATACAAAAGAAAATATACCATAAGTCCAGGAATTGAGATCATTTAAATCTTTGTGTAGCTTATTGAAAAATCCATCTTGGGTGACAATGACATTGGTAAATGATTTGAATTCTTCCTTGGGATTGGCAGAAGTCCATTCAAGCTGACTGAAGTTGGGTAATTGGGCTGCTTCCATTAATGATTGATTTTCATTTGCAGCTAATTTTGAAAAATGGGAGATTCTTGAGTAAACAAATTCATCATATTGATGAAGCTTGATCCATTGATTGTTATCTGTTTCAATTTTCTGAGAAGTTAAACCGGGTTTTCTGGAGTAAACACCTAATAATTTTGTAATTAGTCAGTAATTATGAAGGTAATATGCCAAAAATATCACACAGTTGCAGATTTTCCAGCATCAGAACCAGATTGAAACCCAATACCTTTCATAATGCCACCTTGGAGTTGCTTATTGGTTTTAATTTCTTGTTGATTTTGAGATAAGGACATTAATGTCATGATGATGTTTTGCAGAATTTGAGAGTAGTCAGAAGAATTATCAAATGGGGTTATTTCATATATGATGACAGGCAAAAATGGCTTGGATGTTTTATTAATGAGGATATAAGGACGGGGGAGAGTGTTAAGTGATGGAAGTTTTAACCATGAGGCATTGGCAGATTTCTTGTCAATCGAAATTGTTGAAAAGTTTTCAAATTCTTTTTTCGAATGGCCAAGGTGAGACATTATTTGTTTTGAATCATGGATGTGTTGTCTTTGGCTTTGGGTGAGCTTTCTTTTATTATTTAATTTGGTCCTATTATCCTCATGATGTTCTATATTTGGTTTAGTCCTAACCATGACATTAAGAGGAGTAATATGAGCTTCATCATCTTTCAAATCATTCTGATGATGCGCTGAGTCTGGTTTAGTCCTAACCATGACATCATCAAAATGATTGGAAGAATGAGAGGGAGGAGGAGATTTTTTTTTGAATTTTAAGGATTATGGAAGGGATGGGAAATGAAATGACATTGCAAAATAAATTCTTATAATTAATCCTCCCCTATATGAACAAATAAATAAAAAAGTGAAACAAAAATTAAAATAAAAAATCAATCAAGGGTCAGTAATGATTATTATCCCAAAAAATTAAAAAAAGGAAAAAAAATCATCAGTAAAAAAAAGATCATTATCAGTAAATTATTTTTGAAAAAAAATTAAAAAAAACATCAGTAAAAAAGAAATCATTATCAGTCAAAGATTTTTGAAATAAAATAAATGAATAAAAAAAAGCAAAAAAAAAATCAGCAACGTATTATTCAAAGTCAATAAATGAATAATAAGAAAAAAAAAGAGATCAGTTGTCCATTTCCAGAAATGAAAAAGAAAAAAAAAGTATCAGTATTTTTTTTTAATTAAATGATATAAATAAAAAAAAAACAAAAAAAAAGAATCATTTTAATGGCCTCTAGGGGCCATTAGAATGATGATTAGCTAAAATCGCTCTGAATCAATTCGGAATCAATTTGGAGCAATTTTAAGGCCTCAGGCCCTGGAACCTCCCAGGAGCCTATTTGGGAGGTTCCAGGGTTAGTAGGTGGGGTTAGGAGTTAGATGGGGGGTTTTGGGAGGTGGATGGTGGTTGATGATGGTGATGGGTGGGTTAGTTGTGGATGATGATGGTGATGGGTGGGTGAGTTTGGGAGGTGCAAAAACTTGATTAAAAAAATTATAAAAAACAAAAAGAGAATCACCTATATAAAAATAAAAAAACATAGCAAAAGATGGTTGTGATTAAACAAAAAGAAGAGAAATTCACTTACCTGAATTTTAAAAAGGTAGGTTTTTTTTAGAGGGAAGGGTGAAAAGTAAAATTAGAAAAAAATAAATTGAGAATTAAAAATTAAAATTTAAAAAAATAAAAATCAAAAAAAATTGGTGAATTTTTTTTAAGAGGGAGGGGTAAAAAGTATAAATGAAAAAAAAAGTGAAATTTGAGATTTGAAATTAAAAAAAAAAAATTAAAAAAAAAGGTGTTTTTTTTTTAAATTGGATTTTTTTAAAAGTAAAAATAAAGAATAATAAATTAAAAGAAATTAAATGAAAAAATCAACTTTTTAAAAAAAATTAAAAATTGAGAATTAAAAATAAAAAATAAACGAAACAAGGGACATTGCCCAATTAAAATTTGAAACCCTTCAAACCAAAAAAAAAAATAACCATTAAATTAAAAAAAAACATATAGAAAAAGATGAAAAAATTAAAAAAAAAAACCATAAAATGACATTTTCATAAAAAAGGAAAAAAGCCGTCATTGAATTTGATTTTTGACCAGATTTCATATGAATTCTCAATGCAAAACTTGCCCAAAATTTCCAATCTGTCTCAAATTGCAAATGAATGTCATATGAAATTGAAATTGCAAGTTGGTGCC
The DNA here is from genome assembly GCA_023105745.1 of Austropuccinia psidii. Lineage (NCBI taxonomy): Eukaryota > Fungi > Basidiomycota > Pucciniomycetes > Pucciniales > Sphaerophragmiaceae > Austropuccinia > Austropuccinia psidii. The sequence goes on along the minus strand of JALGQZ010000004.1, from coordinate 11,763,313 downwards.
CCAATTATGTGTAAACATGGAAATTTCCATTTGGTAATAAAGTGGAGTTAGATTTCATGACATAAGATCAATAATTAAACATAAACATAAGATTTATTAAACAAGCACCACATATAAATTGATCACATTACATATATGTAATAAGTTATTTTTTATTGATTAATGCCAGAATGCGTTACAGCTCCCTGATTGGCCTGCTTGATGACAATGCCGCTATAGTGAGATCCATCTGGAATTGCTTTTCCTTCAATTCCAATTCACGATTCCACTTTTCTTTTTCAAATTCATATTGCTTTGCATGTTGCTTCTCCTCGAACTCCATTTGCTTTTGAAACTTGACTTCTTCAAACCGTTGCTTTTCCATGTTGCTTGCTTTATCTTCATTCCACCTCTCCCTGTCCCACTCCAAATGAGCATTGTCAGTGGTTTCACGGGCTACAAATCATGAATTTAGTCAGTGGGATTGATCAGAGTAGCCATAATTCCAAAACACACCGTTTTGCCCTGATTCAAGCAAACTGGCATATGTTGGTGCAAACATATCCATTGGCCTTTTCCTAGAGCCACTCTTGTCATTCAAGTTTGGTGTCAATGCTTGATTATGCTTTTGTGTTGAATGCGTTATGGATTTAATTTGCTGTTCAAAGGAGAAATAATCAACAATGGATTTCAAAAGTATCAGGCTTAAAAATACTTACTGATTCATCTTGAAGGTTTTCCGCTTGAACCAAGTCATCTTCATTATGAACCAAAGGAACAAGATTGAGGGGTGATTCCAATCCATTATTCTCCTTTAAAAAGAAAATGAGGTTTAATTATCACAGGTAAAAAAGGAAGAGACAATAACTTACCTTATCAGGCAAAACATCATCATCACCATTTAAGCTGTCTTTTGCTTGTGAATCATAGCTTGCAACCAGAGTGACATTGGGCTTGTGGCCAAAGAGCGCATCCATTTCAGCATAGCAAGGACACATACTTTCAAGCTTTTCACTCATTGACTTTATTCCTTTACTCTCATCTTCTTCCGTTATTCCAGCCCCAGTTAAATTCTCAAATTTTTTTGCTGCCATATATTTCTTTTTATATGTTCGCCATCAATCTTGGATGCTTCTTGAAATAAGGTTTAGTCGATTACGTGATTTTTTGTTGACCTCAATTGCCAAAAGCTGAAATCCATGCTGCTTTGATGAGGGAGGTCTTCCAATAGATGTTGAACCACTAGTACCAAAACATGACTCAAAATTGGCTTTGACTGAAAGCCAATGAATTATGGTTAAATAATCTGTATGTATTAAGTTACCTGATGGATGAGGCAGGCTAGAGGTTATCTTCATATCTGTCTTGATTTGTCTTTCTTTGGATCAAGGCATTATTATATGGATGAAGAAGTATAAATAGACTGTAAGCTGTTTGGTCAGATTGTCCAAAATGGAGTGAAGAAGAATATGTTGTGCAGGTATGAATTGTGAGTACTAATTTGGGTTAGGTTTCAAGCTGAAATCCCAGATGCATGGGATTTGGTCAAAATACCAGGGGACTCAGTTAAAATGCCATGGGATTTACACATAAAAAACCCCGGATTTAGCATTGGGATTTGGGGTCCAAATCCCACATTATTTTAAGGCGGGATTTGGTGACTTTGACACCCCCTAATAAAGTGCTTTTAAATATCTTAATTATCAATTATTAATATATTTCTTTATTATATTATTCTTTCAAATTATAAGCTATATTATTATATTTATCTAATTATATTATTATTCTTCACGCCATAACTATAGTAATTCTTTATTATTATAATTATTTTTATTTTATTCATTTTATTTCTAAGGACATTCAGAGTATAATAAGCAAAATATTACTAATTTTTACTTATTGTTTCATAGTCAAAACTTACATTTGGGGGCCTGGCTGTGAAATTTAGTTAAAAAGACCTTTAAGAAGATTCTAATCGGGTTTATCCAATAATGTATTATAATTATAATCATAAAATGATATAATAATCTTATATCTATTGATTTTAAAAGCTATTGAGGAATTTGGAAAGAAATTGTACTGTCTTACACCTGGTTTTCCACATTCTTGGACCTGCAAGAACTTTCTTTAAGTGACTATAATTATTGAAAAACATATTGTATAAATTAAAAAAAAATCATATTATAAATTAATTTCATAAAAAGAATCATTTTCATTTTTTATTTCATTCTTTAAGAATAAAAATATACAAATATTAAAAAATAGAAAAACCAAATAAAAAAGTTATTTTTATTCAGTTGATATTCATTTCTTTATTCATTTTACTTGTTCTGAGATATAAAAGCAACTTTTATGTGGGAAATTGCCATATATTACCAAAAGAAACACTTCTTATGAAATACTTATATTTTTGTGTCCTTTTAGTGTTTGAAGACAATCAAACAGAGGACTATCAAACCACTGTTGAAAGATTGGTGGAAGAAACTTTCAAAATTTCCCCAACACTAATTGTCATTAAGAAAAAAGAAGGTCAAGAAATTAGACTTTCCAGGACCCACTACTCAGGACTCTGAAGGTGAGTATCTGCTTCATAAATTTCCATAAAAAGAAATTCTTGTCCTTAAATCTTTTGCTTTTTTATTTCTTAAATTATGATTACCAGAGGAGGTTTCCAATACTCCATCCAATCAGATGGAGCTTGACTCAGAGGTAGAATTGATCCCTCAAAGGGGAAATGAAAGGGAAAAATTCACAGTGGAACAGAATTTACACAAGGAAGTGCCTTATCCCAAAGGCAAGTCCCCAAAATTCCCATAATATCTGAACCAGAATTAGAACTAAGTATGAGTGACTCAAATAGGTACAAATCACATTCAGAGGGCTAAAATAGACATTTATATTAGCCATTACAAGCAGTACTACACAGTGAACAAGGACAAGGACTGGGAAATTTTGCTACAAATACACCAAGGAGTAATGAACTCCAGGACCATCCTCAAAAGGTTCTTCAAAGAGGAGGAAATAGTGAGATACTCCAATGGATGGAATCCCCTATCATCCCAACCTAAAATCAAAAAGATCAAGGAAAACCATGTCAAAAAGAGGGGGGCAACCAAGGAAGAACCCCCAGTAGCTTCTACTAGCAAGCCCCAAGACAAGCCACTTTCCAAAGAAGGGAAGCAGAACAAGAAAAAGAACTGGAGAAAACCATACTCCCCAAGTTACATGATTCCAAAAATCCAAACAGATTCAATGGACAATGTCTTCAACATGGCCAAAACATTGATGGAATTCAAGGAGAAGGAGGCAAAAAGAATGACACAACCTCATTTCCTGTGAACCTTAAAAGTATTTTCATATACACAAAAGACCACAAATAACAAAATAAGATATAAATATAAATAAAATAAATTCCTTATCATTCTCAAAATAAAAATTAAAATTTAAATACAAACTTATATGCAAAAATCACAATTTAATTGGAATTGAAAATAAGAATTACATTAAATTTGAAAATTGTGAAATTGCATTTTTACTTGAAAAAATTAAGTAAAAATGAATTTTTAATAGAATCAATGAAATTGGAATTTTTTTGGCAAAAATTTACATAAAGTATATGATAGCTTTTTATCCAATAAATAAACTTAAGAAAATTATTTCACCATTGGATTCCTCATGAAAAATAAGGTGGGGTCACCTCTGGGTAAAATTTCTGCAACTCAGCTCTAAATGAGCTTAAATTAAGTTTTTAGTATTTTATGTACAAAAGTTGAAAATCCTCAAAACCTTAGTTTAATTCACACCACATGTGGCGTTAACCATTAATTTTTGTGTTAAAATTGAGGTGTTGTGTCTAGTTTAGAAGTTATGAGGAATTGAAGTATTTTCAATTGAAATGTCAAAAATGTGCACGTGTATTACATAAGTGAACTGTAATTTACATATTGGATTCCTCATGAAAAATAAGGTGGGGTCACCTCTGGGTAAAATTCTGTAACTCAACTCTAAATAAGGTTAAATTAAATTTTTAGTATTTTCTGTACAAAATTTGAAGATCCTCAAAACCTTAATTTAAATCAAACAAAATGTGGTGTTAACAATCAATTGTTGTTTTGAAATTGAGGTGTTGTGTGTAGTTTAGAAGCTACAAGGAATTGAAGTATTTTCAATTGAAATGTCAAGATGTGTGCGTGTATTACATAAGTGAGCTGTAATTTACATATGAGGGATAAATTATTACAGTTGTGTGCTGTAAAACTCAATTGAATTGTATGTGTAAATCACAAGTGTATTACATGATGAGGAATCAAAGAAAAATAAATTGGAAAGATTAATTCTGGGGGGGAACAGTACTCTAGCTCCACGGGGGGGTCAGACCCCCAAATTCCTTGCTGAAAGGCATGGGATGTCAAAATCCACACAAACGTTCATCACTTTTGGCATGAAATTGAGTCACAGGGTCTTTGACTCAATTGATGATGAGGTTTTGATACCAACCAGGGTAGTTTCAACTGCTGCCAAGAGGGTAAAACTACCTTTAAGTCAAAACAATGTTAGTAAGAACTGTTTTAACTAGTTTCTACGCCTCTTGTACACATTCTGACGTGTTTTGAAGGCGCTAGACAAGGTATTGCTATGGTAATGGCTGATTTGAGGGTCTAAAATGGCTAAAAATAGAAAAACTGGCTAAAACCAGCCCTTTTTTGGTGTAAACCAGGGTTCAATGATGCCATAATTGGCTTTTATGTCTTCAGAGTGTTTCCAAAGACTGACAAGAGTAAATTTCACTTTTTGGAGTAAGAAAATTTATGGCTATAAAAGAATGTCTTCTTTGCCCCACTCTTCTCTTAATGTTAGAATCTTTTCCTTTTATAATTAGTTTAAACACTGCTAAACAAATCAATAAAAGATTCCAACCACCCTTTTTAAAATTATTCTAAACCCTTTCACCCCATGAGAAAATAATTATAATTATTTTTTGTAACCCTTATAATCATTTTTACACCTTGAACCACCCCATAAGTCAATTAAAGCATCTTTCATCACTGTTAGCATTGTCACTTTGTTTCCAAATTCACTCTGGTCACTTTTGGGTGTGTTTTCTCTTTAAACATTCTTTCAAAGACTTTTTTCTTTAATTAACTGCTTGCATTTCTTTTCTCAATTAATTCCAATTGACATTGCTCTTGAAGAAATTTGTTTTGTAGCCTTAAATATCTCTTGTAGAGTATCTTTGGATAAACTTTTATTGTTGGTAAAAGAATTAATCTTTTGAATATTATTTTCTTATACTTATGAAGTTAAAAAAAGAAAAACTGGTGTGTTTTCTCTTAGAAATACTATTTCATACCATTTTGAATCATTTCTTACCATATACAAATCTTGAGCACAGGAAAAGTCCTTGATTTTTAATCAAAGTTGCATATCCACACCTTACATTTGGGGAACCAGCCATGATATTTTACCTGTGACATAATTTTTTGCTCTTTTTAAATCCTTTTTCTCTTGTTGAAAACTTTAAAAACATATCAAAAATACTTATAATAAAAAAAATCCATAAAAAATAACCTTTTTCATATTATAAGTGAGGCTTTATTCTTTTGATTTGTCTCTTGAAAAAAAAAATTTTTTTTTTACTTAATCAATTGGTTTTTTTATTAATTTTAGTTTCTGACAACATGGTAAGACAAGAAAATATTGAAACAGCCTCAACAGTAACAAGCATTATTCCTACAAGTACTGTGAATTCTGACCATGTTAGTACAGTTCTTATAACTCAGAATAATCAACCTGAACCAATTTCTTCTGAATTAATTAACTTGGACATAATTAATACCCTTCAGAAAGCAATGAATTTGGCCAATAGTAAGTTTTTTGATGGAAAAATTCTATTTCTAAGCCTTTTAATCATAAAATATGCCTTCATCCAGATCAGATGTAAGCCTTGAGGTATATTTTACATACCCAAATAGGCCACAATTATCTTAAAAAGAAATTTTGAATTATGCAAAACTCATAAGTCATGCATATATCCCAAATTCATCATTTTCAATTTCAGAAAAGATGAGTAACTTTTTATTGAGTAAGTAAATCCATGGATTTAAGACCAGATTTGGATTCTACACAGAAATTCACCTAGGGTAGCTCCATAGAGTGAATAAGCTCAATTTAAGTATTTGAGGTGGTAAAATGGAAAATACTTCAATACCACATCATTAATACCACATAAAAGATCCGTGAAAATTTTTGTTTTTCTTGATTTTTAGCCAAAATAATGGGAAAGTGAGAAATCCCATGTTACATATACACTAAGAATAGTGTTATGCATGTTTTGAGCACTTAATATCATGGTATTCTTACATGGACTTTTGGTACACCCATAGTGGATATCTCACTAAGCTTAAATTACTATTTTGACGTAAAAAATAGGCAAGGGGGACAAAAGACATCAAAGAGAGCCAGGGTACCCAACTTCTGAGGCCTCAGAGGCGTGGATAGCTCCAGAGCATGGATCCATGGCTCATCTTGGCCCAATTGGTAAACCAAAACTCTTTGGGAACTTGGTTACCAAGTTACAACTACTGTAAAACACCAGAAAATAGCAAATAACCTGCTATTTTGATGTGCCAAGGAGGTAATGAGCTACTTACACTCCTGTAACCATGTCAATTACTAATCACTTTCCATGGATAAACCCCAAAAGAGTAATTAAAATCCTTTTGGGACCCATATTCATTGATTTACCTCATAGCAACCAGCAAAACACTGCTATTTGCAATTCTACGTAGAAATGAGGTAAAACTTCAAAATTCATTAAAAATACAATTATTAATGAATCTTTCTGAAACCTTCAGGACTAAAGGAAGGCCGTATTATCTATGGTACAACCAAAAAGAATTACAGTTTTACTAGTAAAATTAAAAGTTTTACTTACAGTCCATTTTTGGTTATTCTACGTGAAACACTGAATCTTCAAAAATTCACAGTAATTACAACCTGTGATGAAATTGGCAATAACATTGATAACTTTGAGAAATCAATGATTATTTTAGAATAAAAGAAGATTTACAAGTGTTACTCCTTTTATTCTTAACCATATTGGGGTTGGTAGTCACGTAAAGGCATCAAATAAGTAATTATGATAATGTTACGTGACAAATAATGATGTTATCAATAAACCAAAATGGTTTATTGTTTTATCACTCACTGGTTTTTCAGTTTGCTCCATGGCACGCCTCTGTGAGCTGTTGTTGACTTAAAAGAGGCCTTCTCTTGCTGTTTTTTCCACATCATCATCTTATCAATTTATTAAATCATTATTACCAGCAAGTAAGTATTAGTTAAAGCTATTCTTAAGTGTTTTAAATCTTTCAGAATCAACCAGAAAGACGTGAAATCATAGAATCCAACTATATATTGTTGTAATACTGTTATAAATCCTTTTGATCCCTTAAATCCACAATTCTACATCAAATTTCTCTACTTTTATCTATCAATAAGTTCTTTGGATTATTAGTGAGTCATTTATCTTCAATTCTTAAAGTTTTTCTCTAGTAATAGTTTTCTTCAAGAATTATCTTTATAATTATTCTTGTAAAAGATAATTATATATTAAAATAATTTATTTTTTTAATAAAAGAAGTTTTTATTATTAAATTCTTCTTGTAATTGATTCTTGTAGACAATTACTGCTCACTGTTATAATCACTAGTAGTGTATAACACGTGAAAGAAATAATTTTATAATTATTTAATTGTGGTTATAACAATTTTTTATTATTATATTTCATAAGAACAGACATAGTACTGTTGATTAATAGTAATATTATCATCACTTTCATAGTCACATCTTACATTTGGGGGCCTGGCCGTGATTTTATCCATAGACTTGGCTTTAATCATATTCTAGACTTCATTTTTGTTCTAAAAAAACCACCATACCTACCACATCTTAGATTTGGGGGCCTGGCCGTGTTTTTTGAACCTTGTACCCTTAATTAATATATTTTTAAGCTCTAAAATATATTAATTTAATATTTTTTTTCTTTCATTTTAAAGTTAAAATAATTCTTGTTTTTGAAATTGTTTTTGAAATCTTTTCCATTGAGGAATTTGGTTTAATTTCATACTGTTTTACACGTGGCTTTTTCACATCCAAAAACTTATAAAATTATTCTTTGAGTTACTCTGAATTGATTTTCATTCAAAATCTTAAATTTTAATTTTTTTTCTTTAAAAAGAATGTTTTTTTTAATATTAAAAAATAGAAACCTTATAAAAAATCTTTAAAAATATTTTAAAAAGTATAAAAAAAATAATTTTTTTCTTCTATAATTTTTTCTCTAGTGTCTTTAATCAAATACTGTGCAGCTGGCAAAAGACTCAGTAAAAGATATATCACTAGTCCAGAATCTGAAGATAGTATTGAGGTGCAAATTGCTAAAAGAGGCACCTTATTCAACTCAGAAAAAGCTAAATTACCACCAAAAGGTGTGTATTTTATCTTATATTTTCACCTATTATCCTTAAATTGACGTGAAAATGGTGCATACCAGAAATGGAAGCAACTATTCAGTCCAACCAGATGGATTTGGACAAGGAAGAGGCAAGACCAAATCCAGAAGTGACAAGTCTTCCACAGGAAAGACACATTTGGAGGATGCCAGAGTTGCCCCCCATTCCCCAAGGTCTGTACCAACAGATTTTGACGTAAATTCTGAGCCTGAACTAATTTATGATAATATTTCCAGGGCTGAACCATTTTCAAGTGGCAGCAATAGAAATATATCAGAGCCAGTACAAAAATTGGTTCAGAGCAGCCAAAGAAGAGGAGTGGGAAATCTGCCCAAGCCTTTGGCAGGGGGCCATGAACTCCTACTTACACATCAAGAGCTTTCTGGGTCAGGAGAAGACCATAGAACTCTTAGGAGGTTGGAGCCCCCTGTCTTGCAAAGACAAGGTCAAAAAGATAAAGAATTGGTTGAAGAACCAAAGTCTTTTATCCATAGACCAGAAGAAAGAGTTGGAAATGACTCCAGCTTTGGAGACAGAGGCACCAGTGGCATCTACCAGCTCCAAACCAGCGCCAGAAGCATCCAAGGACAAGCCCAAAGGACCTCAAAAGAAACAGAGAGGTCCCAAGAACCATCAAGGCAAGGGCAAAGGCAAAGCCAATTGGCACAGACCTTACCCACAAGGGTACGGGATCCCCAAATTGGAGCCTTCAGCCGTGGACAGTGTCTTCAATATGGCCAGAACTCTTATGGAATTCACAGCCAAGGAGCAGGAAAGGATGAACAGGACTTTTCCACGCAAATAACTGATGTACATAGAAGTATTAATGTAGAAATTGGCAAACTTGAGTCAAAGTTAAAGCAAATTGCATTAGACATAAATGGTTTAAAGACAAATGACAAAAAACATTTTGAATGGCATCAATTGACAACTGTCACCCTTGAGTCAATTGGCAATGCTTGTGAAAGAATTGAGAACCAATGTCAAACTAAGAATAATGACACAGAGGATCTTTCCATTTTTAAAGTAAATGATAGACTTAAAACTCTTGAAGACCATGTCTTACAAATAGTTAAGAACACCAATCAATTTGCTATACATTTGGCAAAAAGTGACAGTGAGAGGCAGAAATTGAAGAATGAAATAATTGCAAGTGTGGAACAAATTCATAAGAATCATGAACCACATATGCCAAGACATTCTACACCTTTTACTGAAGAAAAACTTTCTGTTAAAGAAGGTTTGACCCCATTCTTAGGAGAAAATGTTATTTCTGCAAAGGATATTCCCAAATTAGAAGAATGGCCAACATTCTCTGGTGAAGGAGAATACAACCATATTGAAATGTTACAAAAGGACTTCAATATACCTGATGAAATCATAGTGGGGAAATTACATTGTTTGTTTACCAGAACTGCAAAGAAATGGTATTACAAAATGAGGATTGATCATGGTAAACATGACTGGTCTTAGTGGAAATCTGAAGTGATTACCAAATGGGCCAATAATTCTTGGAGGTTTAAAATGGAAAATTCTTTTGAAAGTGCCATTTTTAACTCAGAAAAAGACAAACCACTTAGTTGGTTCTTCAAACAAAAAGACAGATTATCTGCTTTACACCCAGATATGTCTGACACTATGATTAATATGAAGATATTAAGGAAGTGTGGAGGAGAACTGGAACATGCTATCAAAAGCAGATGTGTTGAACCCTGTTCAACAGAGGACTACATTAATTCTATGGAAGATATCATTACCAGAACAAGAACTGGTAAGACTTGGATTAGAAGCCCAATAGAGTCCAAAATAGTCTCAAAGATTCCTATAGAGGAAAGAAGACCAGAAAGACCTGTCTTGAAGTGTCATAAATGTGGAAGTACTTCACATTTAGCCAACACTTGCCCTAAAAAGACAAAGATCAATGAGGTTCAAGTCATTGAAGAAATTCAGTGTACTGAAGAGAAAGAAGAGTCTGATCAAGATTCTGCAGTCTCTGAAGATACACCAGTGGAGGACTATCCCATTGAGAACATTTCAGCTTTCTTTGAGGTCACAGAAGTCCATACCCACTTGCCACAGTACAGTGAGGATTGCTGCAACCTGATCAATATCCAAGATGCCAGAATGTGTAAAACAAAACCTGCTAGAGGAAAGGGTTATACTGCTGGGGCATTCTGTATCACATCAGTTCTGATGAGTGATATTGAAGCAAAGTAAATTTGGATACAGGGGCATTTTGCACTTGTGTGGGCAAAGATTATCTCCAAATTATACTTCCTGAATGGAAAAACCATCTATTACCAATAAAAGGTGTACAATTCAGTAGTGCCAGTAACAATATGTACCCCTTGGGCATATTGGACACTAATATTGTATTCCCACATCCAGCAGGAAGTTTAAGAATGAAAACTGAGATTGTAGTAATGGATAATTGCACATCTCAGCACATCATTCTTGGAAATGATTACTTGAATATTTATGGTATTGATATAAATAACCATAAAGACAGATATTTTACAATTGGAGATAACAAAAGGCAAAAATTTGCTTTCTCCAATATGCCAAAACAGATATCTGTAGTGTCTTCTGTCAAAGATACTTACAAAGATGAATTTTTGTCTAAACAACTTGTTGAAGCACAAATTAATCCATCATTGTCACCAAAGATGAGGAATGAACCTATTAATGTGTTATACACATATAAAAATACATTTGCCTCTGATAATGAACCATTAGGCGCTATAAGAGGACATGAAGTTGATATTACTCTTAATATTGACAGACCATATCCTCCAGTACTTAGAAGAGCAGCTTATCCAGCCAGTCCCAGAGCTAGAGAAGCCTTGGAAAAACATATCCAAGAGTTGATCCAACTTGGTGTGCTAAGGAAAGTAGGCCATAATGAGGAAGTTGAAGTGAAAACACCTGTTATTATTGCATGGAATAATGATAAGTCAAGAATGGTTGGAGATTTTAGAGCCTTGAATACCTACACAGTTCCAGATAGGTATCCAATCCCTAGAATCCAAGAAAACTTGACTCAATTGTCTAAAGCCAAGTATATAACATCAATGGATGCATTGAAAGGCTTCCATCAAAATGTTTTGACGCCTAAAGCTAGGAAATTCCTTAGAATTATCACTCACTGTGGTATTTATGAGTATCTTAGAATGCCATTTGGCATTAAAAATGCTCCATCTCATTATCAAAGAATGATGAATACCATCTTCCCCACAGAATTTTCTGAAGGATGGCTTATAATTTATATTGATGATACTATTATATGTTCTGACTCATGGTCTTTGCACCTTGAAAGACTTGCAAGAGTACTTTATAAAGTTTCAGAAGTGAACATGAAAATTTCACTTAAGAAATGCAATTTTGGTTTTGAAGGACTCAAAGCATTAGGACATGTTGTTTCTGGTTTAAGCATGGGTATTGACAAGAATAAAGTGGCAGCAGTGTTACTTAAGCCAATACCCCAGAATAAAAAAGAAATGATGTCTTTTCTTGATTTGCTAGTTACTATAGGCAACATTTGAAAGACTTTGCAATTCTAGCCAAGTCACTCTATAGAATCTGTGATCAGCAGACTGTATTTGAGATGACACAGGAAAGAATTAAAGCTTATGAGAAGATAAAGAAAGCCCTTACAGAAGCACCTTTACTCCTCATGCCTGACTGGAATATTCCTTTTAAATTGTACATTGATGCATGTGGAGATGGATTAGGGGCAGCCCTACATCAAGTCCAAATTATTGATGACAAACCTACAGAAGGACCAGTTTGTTATATCTCAAGACAAATCAAACCAACAGAAGCCAGATATGGTGCAAGCCAAATGGAGTGCTTATGTTTGGTATGTGCACTTGAGAAATTACACTATTACCTTGATGGCAGTGTTTTTGAAGTAATAACTGACTGTAATGCCATGAAATCACTTCTTAACATGAAAACTCCCAACAGACATATGTTGAGATGGCAAATAGCCATTCAAGAATATAGAGGAAACATGACTATAGTTCATAAAGCAGGAAACATTCACAAGAATGCTGATGGACTTAGTAGATGGGCTTTAGCCAACACTCCTGATAACCCAGCTTATGTACCTTTGGAAGCTGAACCACAGATCCCAATTGAAGGAATTAACATAACTGATATTGGGACTGAATTCTTTGAAGAGGTCAGAGAGTCTTATAAACAAGACAAGAATTGCCATATCTTGACTTCTTTATTGGATAAAGACTGCAAAGACACATATTTGGTTAATGCACTAGATGAAGTTTGGAAAAATTCCTATTCTGAAGGAAGATTTCACTTGTTTGATGGGATTATTTACCATAGAACAAAACATTCTTGTGTGATGACACTGTGTAGTAGATTGCTTATCAATACCATTCTTCATGAATGCCATGATAGCATTTACTCTGGACACCTATCAGAAGACAGAACACTTGAAAAAGTGAAGAACTGTGCATGGTGGCCATCTTGGAGAAAAGAAACCATTGAGTATTGCCATACCTGTGATAGATGCCAGAAAGCAAACAGGAGTACAGGAAAGAAATTTGGATTGATGATCAATATTCAAGAGCCAAAATCCCCTTGGGAAGTTGTTCACATGGATTGGGTAACAGCACTTCCTCCAAGTGGTGACAAAAGTAATAATGCTTGCTTAGTCATTGTAGACAGATATAGCAAAACTCCCATATTCTTACCATGTCATAAAGATGACACTGCTATGGATACAGCTCTTCTTTTATGGAGTAGAGTTATTTCTAATACAGGTTAATTTAAGAATATCATAAGTGACAGAGATTCCAAATTCACATCTGCACTTTGGACCAATCTTCATAGATTGTTTGGGACTAAGTTATCATTCTCTACAGCATATCACCCTCAAGCAGATGGGCTAGCAGAGAGGATGATTCAGACTTTAGAAGACATGATCAGGAGATTCTGTGCTTATGGATTAGAATTCAAAGACTCAGATGGCTTTACCCATGACTGGTGCACTCTGATACCTGCATTAGAATTGGCATACAAGACATCAGTCCATTCTTCCACAGGACAAACTCCTGCTATGTTAGAGAAAGGATGGAATCCAAGACTCCCAGCAGACACACTGAGGAAAGACTTGATTGACATTCATCCTACAGCTTCCAGCTTCAAGATAATGCTTTATAAAGTAAAACAACATGCAAAACAAAGTATGGATGATGCTTTTGATTGTGCAAAACAGAAGTGGGACAAGAGTCATAAAGTACCAGACTTCAAAGTAGGGGACTTAGTTTTAGTTTCAACCTTGAATTTTCATAATATCAAAGGCCCAAAGAAACTTAAAGTTTCTTATGTAGGACCTTTTGTTATTGTTGCTTTACATGGAACCAATGCAGTTCAAGTGGAATTGAGTGGTGAATTGGAAAATAAACACCCCACATTTCCAGTCAGCTTGATAAAGCCTTATCAACCAGCTGATAAAGAATTGTTTCCTTTAAGAAACCCAACTCCTTTAACTGTACCACCTGTGGAACAGAATGAAGACAAAAAGATAAAGAAAGTCATTAAAGAAAGGAGACTTAGGGGTAAAAATCAAAGAGAATATCTTGTCATATATAGAAATCCAGTACATGAAGATGAATGGATGGCAGAATCAGAAATACCTGACTCAGATAAACTCTTGAGAAGATTTAGACATGAAAGAAGGCCACAAGCCTAAATATGTCTATAAATTTGCTTTAAATTACTTGATCTGAGTAATGTGAAGAGGTTGGACAATGGACATTAACCCCCTTTGGGGCCTTATTCTTTTATCACTAATAAAATTGTAGGGCAACTTTATTTTTTGGTGGGAGGGAATGTGAGCCTTGAGGTATATTTTACATACCCAAATAGGCCACAATTACTTTAAAAAGAAATTTTGAATTATGCAAAACTCATAAGTCATGCATATATCCAAAATTCATCATTTTCAATTTCAGAAAAGATGAATAACTTTTTATTGAGTAAGTAAATCCATGGATTTAAGACCAGATTTGGATTCTACACAAAAATTCACCTAGGGTAGCTCCATAGAGTGAATAAGCTCAATTTAAGTATTTGAGGTGGTAAAATGGAAAATACTTCAATACCACATCATTAATACCACATAAAAGATCCGTGAAAACTTTTGTTTTTCTTGATTTTTAGCCAAAATAATGGGAAAGTGAGAAATCCCATGTTACATATACACTAAGAATAGTGTTATGCATGTTTTGAGCACTTAATATCATGGTATTCTTACATGGACTTTTGGTACACCCATAGTGGATATCTCACTAAGCTTAAATTACTATTTTGACGTAAAAAATAAGCAAGGGGGACAAAAGACATCAAAGAGAGCCAGGGTACCCAACTTCTGAGGCCTCAGAGGCGTGGATAGCTCCAGAGCATGGATCCATGGCTCATCTTGGCCCAATTGGTAAACCAAAACTCTTTGGGAACTTGGTTACCAAGTTACAACTACTCTAAAACACCAGAAAATAGCAAATAACCTGCTATTTTGACGTGCCAAGGAGGTAATGAGCTACTTACACTCCTGTAACCATGTCAATTACTAATGACTTTCCATGGATAAACCCCAAAAGAGTAATTAAAACCCTTTTGGGACCCATATTCATTGATTTACCTCATAGCAACCAGCAAAACACTGCTATTTGCAATTCTACATAGAAATGAGGTAAAACTTCAAAAATTCATTAAAAATACAATTCTTAATGAATATTTCTGAAACTTTCAGGACTCAAGGAAGACCGTATTGTCTATGGTACAACCAAAAAGAATTACAGTTTTACTAGTAAAATTAAAAGTTTTACTTACAGTCCATTTTTGATTATTCTACGTGAAACACTGAATCTTCAAAAATTCACAGTAATTACAACCTGTGATTAAATTGGCAATAACATTGATAACTTTGAGAAATCAATGATTATTTTAGAATAAAAGAAGATTTACAAGTGTTACTACTTTTATTCTTAACCATATTGGGGTTGGTAGTCACGTAAAGGCATCAAATAAGTAATTATGATAATGTTATGTGACAAATAATGATGTAATCAATAAACCAAAAGGGTTTATTGTTTTATCACTCACTGGTTTTTCAGTTTGCTCCATGGCACGCCTCTGTGAGCTGTTGTTGACTTAAAAGAGGCCTTCTCTTGCTGTTTTTTCCACATCATCATCTTATCAATTTATTAAATCATTATTACCAACAAGTAAGTATTAGTTAAAGCTATTCTTAAGTGTTTTAAATCTTTCGAATCAACCAGAAAGACGTGAAATCATAGAATCCAACTATATATTGTTGTAATACTGTTATAAATCCTTTTGATCCCTTAAATCCACAATTCTACGTCAAATTTCTCTACTTTTATCTATCAATAAGTTCTTTGGAGTATTAGTGAGTCATTTATCTTTAATTCTTAAAGTTTTTCTCTAGTAATAGTTTTCTTCAAGAATTATCTTTATAATTATTCTTGTAAAAGATAATTATATATTAAAATAATTTATTATTTTAATAAAAGAAGTTTTTATTATTAAATTCTTGTTGTAATTGATTATTGTAGACAATTACTGCTCACTGTTATAATCACTAGTAGTGTATAACACGTGAAAGAAATAATTGTATAATTATTTAATTGTGGTTATAGTAATTTTTTATTATTATATTTCATAAGAACAGACATAGTACTGTTGATTAATAGTAATATTATCATCAGTTTCATAGTCACATCTTACATCAGAAGCCTTCCAGAACCCTTCAAGCAGCTCCCAAAAAGGTCATACACGTGATTATGGCAGAAGACAATGAGCTGCAGAAGGACAAGGGTAAGTTGATGACCTCCAAACTAATAAATTATGTCATGATGAAGCTGATAAGACTATTTTAACTTCAAACAGAGCTGACACCACCACAAGAAGCCTCAGTGGAAATATAAAAAGCCAGCCAGAAGGCATACAACAATACATTGCAGCACAAAGAGTACCAGATCCTTGCAGATCTGTCGAAAAACTGCATGAATTCTTAAGTCACTGTCTGAAATTCCTGGGCCATCCCAACACTTGCAAGTTACTCAATGGATGGAATCCATTGATGAAAAAGAAGAACATGATTCTTTTAACAGCAGAATGGAGGAAAAACAACCCTCCACCACCCAAGAAAATGCCAAAACCAGCCCCAGTAGCCAGAAGCAGCAATTCCAATGTGAAAAAGCAGGCAAAAGCTGAAAACAAGGGGAAAGGCAAGGTACCAGCCACAAACCCTCACAGCCAGGGCTACAGGATCCCAAATATTCAGCAGTATGCCATTGAAAATGTATTTCAGTTGGCCAGAACAATGATGGAATTACAGAAAAAGGAGGAAGCCAGATTAAGTGATCAGAATTTATTTCTGATATCTTTGATTCTATCCCAGAGCTGTATGAAGATATAAAGAAAGAAAAACTCATGTTTCTGATGAAAATTCATCCATTTGTAACAATCTCAAAACAAACAACTTAAGTTTGGACCAAATAAATGAAACACTTATGTGTTTTGAGAAAGTCTTAAGAACAATTAAAACTTCTAATAGTGAAAATTCTTGTGGCAATAAGATGAAATGAACAATCTGCCATTATTCAAGAATTTAAAGACAAATATTTTAAATTCAATATTGATGAAATAATTGAAACAAGAATAAAACAAGCCATAAGTACTATCAAAGAGGGGAATACAAGTGTTCTTGAGAATATTTCAAAATCATTTACTGAAGTAAAGACACATACAATGGCCTTGAAAATGTGTTTTGACACCTCACAAGAGGAAATATCACATTCAACAATGAATTTGAATCACATCACCTCTGATAATACCACAAAAACAGAACTATGGCAAGAATTAACACAAACAGAAGATAATAATAAAACTAATTTAATAAATTCAATACAAGTTTTACAACATGAATTCAGAAATTCACAAAGGTGTAACAATATTAAAATGAAATATTGAACCATTACTTCACACCTTACCAAGAATGTCTACACCTTTGAATCAGAATGAGGGCACAAGAATTCCAAATCCACAAGTATTGGAGGTTGGAAAGTCACAGTTAAAAAATGAATTTTCCACTTCTTTTCATAACTTGGAACCATCAATAGGCCAAGCACTCGTGAAAAAAGTACCAAAACTTAAAGAATGGGCTCACCTCAGTGGTGAAGGAGAATATGACCATATGGAATTCATCAGAGGTATTGACATGATTGAAGAAGATTTTGAATCACCAGACAGATTGGTAACAGCAAGATTTAACACCTTCTTGACCAGATCAGCTCACAGATGGTATATCACATTAAGACAAGCACATGGACACCAAAGTTGGATTTGGTGGAAAAACCATAAACTAAACAAATGGGCCAATGATGCTTGAAGTTTTAAAGTGGAAACAGTAATTGAATCTGGAAAATTTAATTCTGATAAAGACAAAGATTTACCATGGTTTTGCCAACAAAAAGATATATTGAAAGAATTGTATCCTGACATGTCCGAATTTATGATCCACAGAAAGATTCTGAGACAATGTGGAGGTGACTTAACAAATGTTGTCAAAAGCAGGACTACTGAAAAATCTTCAACAGAAGATATTATTAATATATTAGAAGAAGTAAACACCAGAACCAGAATTGGTTCTAGTAGGGTGAATCTCAAAACAATGTTTAATATATCTTCAAAAGATTCTGTGGACAAAAATTCCAAACAAAATTCAAATAATGTTAAGTACAAATGGGCAGATATTATCACAAAGTGCCATATTTGCCAAAGCACCACCCACTTAGCCAATAAATGTCCCAAGGGGGGGAAAATCAACAAAACTGACATTGAAAAAGAACCTGATTTTGAAAAGGAGGATAATATAATCGAAGAAAATTCAGATGATAAGTCATCAATATTTTGTGTATCTTCAAAAGATATATAAAATATCAATTCCACTTTTGACATCATGGAATCTTATTACCACTTTCCACAATTAAGCAATGCTCAACTTCATTTTTAAAAACCTCAAGATGCACAATTTATGAAAACTAAACCAAAGAGGGGAAAAGGTTATCCAGCTGGTAACTCCTGTATAACAGAATTGGTAATTGACAACAAACCCACCAAACTTTTACTTGAACCAGGAGCCTTCTGCTCTTGTGTTGGAAGATCATTTCTTAACACTTTTGTACCAAATTTTGAAGATCAATTGTTACCAATTGATCGCATAAAATTGAATATTGCAAGTAATCCAATGAAAGAATTGGGAATATTTGAGACCAATTTCATATTCCCACATATTAATGGAAATTTAAGAATCACTGTTGAATTTGTTGTTATAGAAAATTGCTCTAGTAGCCATTTTATATTAGGAAATGACTATTTGATCATGTATGGAATAGACTTACATAACAACAAAGACACATACTTTACTATTGGAGACAATAAGCGTCAAAAATTTGACTTTTTACTGTTTAAAAGACAAATTGAAATAATTAAGTTAGCACCAGTCAGCTTAGAGATTAAAATATTCAAGTCTGAACAGTTAAATGAAGCTGAAATAAGCCTTTATCTGACTGATAATCAGGAAAATGAACTTTCAGGTCTTTTATATGACCACAGAGAAGCATTTGCATCTGACAAAGAACCTCTGGGGGCAATCATTGGTCATGAAGTTGACATCATCCTCAATACTGAGAGACCTTATCAACCACTCTTCAGAAGACCTGCATATCCAGAAAGTCCCAAATCAAGCAAAGCTCTGGAAATTCATATTAAAGAACTTCTAGACCTTGGTGTAATAAGAAAGGTTGGCCATAATGAGGAAGTAGAAATAACTAAACCAGTCATAGTGGCATGGCATAATTGAAAATATAGAATGGTTGGGGACTCAAGAGCTCTGAACACTTACACTGTTCCAGACAGGTACCCAATACCAAAAATACAAATTTCCCTTACCCAGATATCTAAAGAAGCATATATAACCACTATGGATGCCCTTAAGGGATTTCACCAGAACATAGTGACACCAAGGGCAAGAAAATAATTGAGAATTATTGTTCATTTTGAAGTATTTCAATATTTGAGGATGCCTTTTGGTATCAAGAATGCACCTTCACACTTCCAAAGAATGATGAATGAAATCTTCCCTCAAGAAATTTCAGAAGGATGGTTAATCATTTACATTGATGATATTATTTTCTGTTCCAAAACTTGGGAAGAACATATGTACAGATTATGCAGAGTTTTGACAAAAGTCCAATCTGTCAACATGGAAATCTCTTTGCAGCAATACCATTTTGGATTTACAGAACTTCAAGCACTGGGACATGTAGTATCTGGTTTATCCCTTGGAATTGACACAAAAAAAGGTTGCAGCAGTATTGCTGAAACCAATGCCTCAGAAAAAGAAAGAAATTCAGTCACTTTTGGGATTTGCAGGATATTACAGGAAAAATATTAAATAGTTTGCATCCATAGCAAGACCTCTACAAATTATGTGACAAAGACACAGTATTTGAAATGACTGTTGAAAGAGTCGAAGGCTTTGAATCTTTAAGACAAGCCTTGACCACTTCTCCACTCTTACTGATGCCAGACTTAAAGCTGCCTTTTAAGCTTTATATTGATGCATCAGGGGATGGACTTGGTTCTGCACTTCTCCAAGTTCAGATTATCAATGATAAACCTGTGGAAGGACCCATATGCTTCATATCCAGGCAAATCAAACCAGCTGAAGCCAGTCAAATGGAGTGCTTATTCCTTGTATGGGCCTTGGAAAAGTTAGATTACTTTCTGGGAGGATGTGTTTTTGAAGTAATAAAAGACTGTACCACTGTTAAGTCACCTTTAAACATGAAGACTCCTAACAGACATATGCTTAGATGGCAAATAACCATACAAGAGTATAGGGGAAGTATGACCATTGTTCATAAAGATGGGAATATTCATAAAAATGCAGATGGACTGAGCAGATGGCCATTACCAAATAATATTGATAACCCTGCGTATGTTCCAGAGGAAGCTTCCCCACAAATCCCTGTAGAAGGAATTAGTGTTACAGACCTGAACACCACTTTATTTGAGGCGGTAAGAAACCGTTATGCTCAGGATAGAAGTTGTAGCATTTTATGCCAATTACTTACTAAGGACTGTAAGAACAATTATTTGATATATGCTGTCACAATGCTGTCTGCCAGACCTCAACAAAGTGAACGCTTGACAAAAAGGCTATTAATCCAGTTGAAAGACCAATTAATACTGGAAAGTTGTAGATCACATTCCACCATGTGACAGTACCCCCGGGTTTAGAGCACTGCGTCCCAAAGTGCATGTAACTGATGGTATTACCCATGTCATCCTCATGGAGTTACATTAGTCGCAACAGGAGCCTAAAAGGAACCCCCAAGGGGCAGAACCCTTGTACGCCAATGGAGCGGAAAACCCAGCGATTTCTGGTTGTTTGATTGAGACCTCCTCTTGTCTCCAACTGGAATCAAACTCATGACGTTGGTAACCGGTTTATTGTCACAATGCTATCTGCCAGACCTCAACAAAGGGAACTCTTGCTGAAAAGTCTATTAAACCGGTTGAAATACCGATTAATACTGGCAAGTTGTAGATCACATTTGACTATGTCACACATGCCTTAGATGAGATATGGAGAAAATCATATGATGAAGGAAGATTCCACTTACTGGATGGTATAATTTACCACAGAACTCAACATACATGTGTAATGACAGTTGTGGACAGGTCCTTAATCAATCTTGTACTTAGAGAATGCCATGACAGCCCTTTCTCAGGACATCTGTGTGAGCCTTAGAGGTATTTTTATATACCCAAAAGACCACAAATCATATATTGAAATGCAAATATACATATAATGAATTTATTTATATTATAAAAATAAAAATTGAAATATAAATACAAATTTATATTTAAAAATCAAAACTTCATTATAATCTAAAAATCAAATTACAATAAAATTTAAAATTATGAAAATTCATTCTTACTTGTAAAAATTGTGTAAAAATGAATTTTTAATAAAAATTATGAAATTAAAATATTTTTGGTAAAAATTTATATAAAATATATCATAACTTTTTATCCTCTAAATAAACATATAAAAGTTATTTCACCATTTGATTCCTCACAAAAAATTAGGTGGGGTCACCTGCAAATAAAATTTTTGTAACTCAACTCTAAATAAGCTTAAATTAAGTTTTTAGTATTTTCAATACAAAAATTGAAAATCTTCAAAACTTTAATTTAATTCACACCACATGTGGTGTTAACCATCAATTTTTGTGTTAAAATTGAGGTGTTGTATTTAGTTTAGAAGTTATGAGGAATTGAAGTATTTTCAATTGAATTCAATTGAAATCTCAAAATGTGCATGTGTATTACATAAGTGAACTTTAATTTACATATGAGGTAACAATTATTACTTTGTTGTACTGTACAATTCAATTTAATTACATATGTAAATTACAAGTATAATACATGATGAGGAATTAAAGGAAAAAATAAATTGGAAAGATTAAAATTGGGGGAGAAATGGAACTCTAGCTCTAAGGGGGAGCCAGACCCCCAAATTCCTTGCTGACAGGCGTGATATGTCAAAATTCACCCAAAAGTTCATCACTTTTGGCCTGGAATTGAGTCACAGGGTCTTTGACTCAATTGATGATGAGGTTTTGATACCAACCACGGCAGTTTTAACTGTTGCCAAGAGGGTAAAACTGCCCTTAAGTTAAAACCATGTTAGTAAAAACAGTTTTAACTGGTTTCTACGCCTCTTAAACACATTCTGAGGTGTTTTAAAGGCTCTAGACCAGGTATTACTATAGTAATGGCTGATTTAGAGGTCTAAAATGGCTAAAAAAAATAGCAAAAAATGGCTAAAACCAGCGCTTTTTGGTCTAAACCAGGGTTAAATGATGCCATAATTGGCTTTTCTGTTGTAAGACTGTTTTTCACGACTGACAAGAGTAAGTTGTACACTTTGAATAAGAAAATTGATGTCTATAAAAGAATGTCTTCTTTGCCCCACTTTTCTATTCATGTTAGAATCTTTTCCTTTAAAAATTAGTTTATACACTGTGAAACCAATCAATAAAAGATTCCAACCACCTTTTTTAAATCATTTTAATCCTTTTAACCATGTGAAAAAATTATTATAATGATTGTTTGTAGCTCTTATAATCATTTTTACTCCTGAACTACCCCAAAAGTGAATTAAAGCATCTTTCATCACTGTTAACTTTGTCACTTTGTTTCCAAATTCACTCTGGTCACTTTTGGGTGTGTTTTTTACTTTAATATTCTTTTTACAGACTTTGTTCTTTAATTAATTTCTTGCATTTCTTTGCTCAATTAATTCCAATTGAAATTGCTCTTGAAGAAATTTCTTTTGTAGCCTTAAATATCTCTTGTAGAGTATTTTTGGATAAATTTTTATTTTTGGTAAAACAATAGATCTTTATAATATTATTGTTTTATACTAATAAAGTTATAAACAATAAAATTGGCGTGTTTTCTCTTAAAAATAATATTTCTTACTATTTTTAATTGATTTTTACCTTATACAAATTTTGAGGAAAAGAAAAGTACTTGATTTTCAATCAAAGTTTCATATCCACACCTTAAAATCTGTATTAGGACACAACAAGAAAAAAAATAAAAAACTGCATATGGTGGCCAATGTGGCAGAAAGATGTTGCAGAGTATTGCAAAACCTGTGACAGATTTCAAAAAGCAGTTAAATCCACTGGCAAAAGACTTGGAAGTATGATCAAGATCCAAGAACCCAGCAGACCTTGGGAAATTGTCCATATGGACTGGGTAACTGGCCTGCCACAAGGAAGTGACAGAAGTTATAATTCTTGCCTAGTAATTGTTGACAGATTTCGTAAGACTCCAATTTTTCTACCATGTCACAAGGATGATACAGCCATGGATACAGCTCTTCTGATATGGAATAAAGTAATATCATGGACTGGCAGATTCACAAACATAATTAGTGACAGAGATCCTAAATTCACCTGGGCATTATGGACAAATCTTCACCCACTATTTGGGACAAAATTATCCTTCTCTACAGCCTACCACCCACAAACTGATGGTCTGGGTGAGAGGATGATCCAAACCTTGGAAGATATGGTCAGAAGAATTTGTGCATAGGGTGTTGAATTCAAAGACTGTAATGGATTTACCCAAGATTGGTGTAATCTATGACCAGCACTAGAATTGGCATATAAGACATCCATTAATGCCAGCACCAATCAAACTCCTGCTATTCCAGAAAACAGATGGAATCCCAAATTACCTCAAGATTCCTTGAGGAAAGATTTAGTTGAGATACATCCTACAGCTGCTAGCTTTCAAGGAATGCTATACAAAACTAGAAAGCATGCAATAAGGTGCATGAAAGACTCTTTTGCATATGCTAAGGACAAATGCAACAAGTCACATACCACTCCACATTTAAAAGTGGGAGATTTAGCACTTGTATCCACCACTAACTTCAATAACTTCAAAGGATGTAGAAATCCTAAAGACTCCTTTTCAAGACCTTTTGCTATTTAGGCCCTCCATGCAGAAAATGCTGTTGAAGTAGAATTATTGGAAGAACTCAGCATTAAGCACCCGACATTTCTGGTGAGCTTGATAAAGCCATATAAATCTAGTGATGCTGAAAAATTTCCCTTGAGGAATAAAGTTCCCCAGGTTATACCTCCTATTGAATCATCTGGTATTAAAAAGGTTATCAAAGTTCTCAAAGAAAGAAAATTAAGAACCAATAAAGTAAGGGAATACCTTTTTAGGTACAGTGTCCCAGCTTGTGAAAAAAAATGGTTAGCAGAGAAAGACATCCCTGAAGCTCCTAAACTTCTCAGAAGATTCAGACACAGTAGAAATAACAATATTACAAAGTAATATTATTTTTTAGGGGGAGGGAATGGCAGCCTTAGAGGTATTTTCATATACCCAAAGACCAAAAATAACAAAATAAGATATAAATATAAATAAAAAAAATTTATTTTCATTCTCAAAATAAAAATTAAGATATAAATACAAATTTATATACAAAAATAAAAATTTAATTATAATTTAAAATAAAAATTATATTAAAATTCCAAAATTGTGAAATGGCATTTTTACTTGGAAAAATTAAGTAAAAATGAATTTTTAATAAAACTAATGAAATTGAAATATTTTTGGTAAAACGTTAAATGAAATATATTATAACTTTTTATTCAATAAGTAAACTTAAGAGAATTACTTTAGCATTGGATTCCTCATAAAAAATAAGGTGGGGTCACCTCTGGGTAAAATTCTGTAACTCAACTCTAAATAAGGTTAAATTAGATTTTTAGTATTTTCTGTACAAAATTTGAAGATCCTCAAAACCTTAATTTAAATCAAACAAAATGTGGTGTTAACAATCAATTGTTGTTTTGAAATTGAGGTGTTGTGTGTAGTTTAGAAGCTACAAGGAATTGAAGTATTTTCAATTGAAATGTCAAGATGTGTGCGTGTATTACATAAGTGAACTGTAATTTACATATGAGGTATCAATTATTACAGTTGTGTACTGTAAAACTCAATTGAATTGTATGTGTAAATCACAAGTGTATTACATGATGAGGAATCAAAGAAAAATAAATTGGAAAGATTAATTCTGGGGGGGAAAGGTACTCTAGCTCCAAGGGGGAGCCAGACCCGCAAACTCCATGCTGACAGGCATGGGATGTCAAAATCCACACAAACGTTCATCACTTTTGGAGTGGAATTGATTCACAGGGTCTTTGACTCATTTGATGATGAGGTTTTGATACCAACCTGGGAAGTTTTAACTGTTGCCAAGAGGGTAAAACTACCCTTAAGCTCAAAAAATCTTAGTAAAAACAGCTTTAACTGATTTCTACATCTCTTACACACATTCTGACATGTCTTGAAGGCTCTAGACCAGGTATTACTATAGTGATGGCTGATTTAAGGCTCTAAAATGGCTAAAACCAGCCCTTTTTTGGTCTAGACCAGGGTTCAATTATTCCATAATTGCCTTATCTGTTGTCCGAGTGTTTTCCACGACTGACAAGAGGAAAGTTTACTTTTGGAGTAAGAAAATTGATGGCTATAAAAGAATGTCTTCTTTGCCCCACTTTTCTCCTAATGTGCAAATCTTTTCCTTTTATAATTAGTTGGAACATTGTTGAACCAATCAATAAAAGATTCCAATCACCCTTTTTAAAATCATTTTGAACCTTTTAGCCACATGAAAAAATCATTATAATCATTTTTACCCCTTGAACCACCCCATAAGTGAATTAAAACATCTTTCTTCACTGTTAACTTGGTCACTTTGTGTCAAAATTCACTCTGGCTACTTCTGGGATTGTTTTCTTTTTAAATATCTTTTCAAGACTTTTTTCTTTAATTAATTTATTGCAGTTCTTTTCTTGATTAATTTCAATTGAAATTGCTCTTAAAGAAATTTCTTTTGTAGCCTTAAATATCTCATAGGGCAAATCTTGTGTCAATTGTCAGTGATTTATTTCACGTTGCACCATGGTCAGTATAAAATCTTGTTTCAGTTGTGTTAGTGTCACTTTATAGTCACTGGATTTAGTGGGTCACATCACATCTGCATCAAGACAACGTCAATCATCACATGTGTCACATGAGAATGTCACCCAAAGCCCAAACCCATTTCCACACTATTTGCATTGTTCAGGTAATTACACCTCATGGTGCTACCCAGAAGTTTGGCATGCCCATATTTGTGGATGAGAAGACTTTTTCCCCACCACTGGTTCATCTCACCCCTTTACCATGCCTTCTCTCATGCTTGAATTGGTTTCCGCATCCATGCCTTATCCTCTCCAACTCTTAGCATGCTTATGCGCCTGCACCCCCCTCCAGATGAGACTCCGACACTGCCCCCCATCTCCACCCTCACCACTCCTTATGCTTCTGCACCCCCACCTCATCTTCTCCTTGGCTTACAATCATTATGCTCCTGCGGTTCCCTCAAGTTATGCCTCCAATGCCGCCCTCACCCTTGCTTACCATCCTTACACTTGTGGAGTGCCTTCCTGACATTCCTCCGACGACGCTTACCATCCTTATGCTTGTATGGTGCCTGCACAACATGCCTCCAATGCTGCTTACCATCCTTACGCTTGCAGTGCCCTCCTGACATGCCTCTGACGCTTGTGGAGTTCCTTCCCAACATGCCTCCAACGCTGCTTACCATCCTTATGCTTGTATGGTGCCCACACGACATGCCTCCAATGCTGCTTACCATCCTTATGCTTGCAGTGCCCTCCCAACATGCCTCTGATGCTCCTTACCATCCTTACGCTTGTGGAGTACCTTCCTAAAATGCCTCCAATATGGCTTTCCATCCTTACACTTTTATAGTGCTTGCCCTAAATGCCTCTGATGCTGCTTACCATCATTATGCTCACAGTGCCCTCCCAACATGCCTCCAATGCCCCCTGATTATGGCCTAATCCTAAAGGACGCTTATGATCCTTATGCTCCTGCAGCCCCCTCAAGATGAGACTATGATGATGCCACCCATCTCTGCCTTCCGCACCCACACCTTAACTTCTCTGCCGCTTACAATTCTTATGCTCCCGCGGCTCCCTCAAGATATGCCTCTGACGCCACCCTCAAACCCCCTTATGCCTAATCCTCTCTCCACCGCTTACCATCCATAGGGTATTGTGGCTTGTTGGTGTACATGATGAACGCAATCAGGGAGATATGCTCAGTGCCCATCTATACCAACAGGTTCTGGGGAAAATTGGTAGGTAGATTCACAATGTTGTGGTTAGAGTTTAAATCATGAGGATCACAAATTTAAACCTAATAAGTGGACTATTTGATACCCAAATTGTATCTTCTGTTTCCCCAACAAAACCATTTTATTTCATATCATTCAAATGGAACACTTTGCTTAGTCCTTACCTCATGTCCGTTGAATAGTTCAAATGTTGACTTTAGTAGGTTTCTTACTAGTCAACTTTATTCAATTTCTCACAGGGAAGTGATTTCATTTGAATGATATGAAATAATTCACAGCATATCACCTGCTTGAATTTCCCAATAAATGATTCTTTTCAAATACATGATAAGCTCAATAGATATGGATGGAAGGTTCAAAGGCTGCTGATGGGCAGGTTTCTTTTGGTCAGCTTGTGGTTCTGAAATGTCTTTTTTCTAGAAAATTCACTAACTATTGAACTGATTTAAACTGATATTTAGCTTCTTTCAAGCTTTCCAAAACTCTCCAATATTGATATTAACTAACAAATAATCAGTCATATTGAACTTATTTTACTTCCACCAATTTCAGAACTCCTGCATTTTTCCTTCAATTTTGATCTTTTTATTATACAATTTTCAATAAGGTTATCAATCAACTTGTCACCATCTATTTACTTAATACACTAACCCCACTATGCCCCAAGCCCTAGCAAATTCAACTGCATTCCATGAACAAACAACTTCAGCCCCAGAGAGTGGAAGTGAAATCTCTGATATGGTTAGTAGTCATGTATTAGGCATTGAAGTACAGAGCCTAGCACCTGAAAGCAATCCAGATCCACCAGTTCTTCCAGAATGTGAGCATAGATTTATCTTGAATATTTGTAGTCTCTTCAAGCCTGATACTTTTTTCATAGCCTTTATTTCAGCTCAGCCTCCAAGCTCTCAGAAACCAAATTTTAGAAGCTATGAGAAGGAAAAAACTGTTGAACCATGTGCGCTGACAGGAGATGCTGGGAAAGATGACGTAATTTTCAGTGGGGAGGTGGAAATTATATCCAAGGAACAATTTGTCTCAAAAATTGCTCAAACAATCCCAAGGCTCGAAGAAATTCAAAATGATACTAAAATTCCTGATTATGTGCTTCAAAAGATTTCTGAAGCAATGAGCCTCCTCAAAATGGATTTGAACCATGAGTCCATGCTAATTCAATAGAAAAACGTTAAAATGGCTGCTTACAATATATGGGCAGGTGTGGAGGTGGGAGAATCTCTACCTGAAGGATCTCAGGTGGTAATTGGAGTTCCAGGCAAAGGATTACAAAAAAGACCAAATATAAATGCCACCAAAAAAACCAATAAAAAACGCCATACCTTTGAAGCCGCAAAAGATTCCCGGGATCAATGTTGAAGTGGACCATATTGATAATGAACCTCCGCATACTGAAAGCCCTCCCATACTAAATGAAACAATCCATGATGAAACCTCTCCCGCCTCTCCTCAAAATATTCAAGATTTTCAAGAAAGGGAGACAATTAAACATGATACAATGGGACAAGATAGGACTAATATAATGCCTGACCCTGAGCCCAGAGTGTCATCCTCCCTTAATGTTCAATGAATATTTCTATCCCGCATTGAAGAGTTTGGAGAAATTTTGAATTCTCATTCCAATATTACTCAAGAATCGTGGAAAAGGGGGCTTGATAATATCAATAGTATTTACAAAAGCTGATGGGACAATTTACCAAAAAATGATTCTGAGACATTCCTTCCCATTGGTATTAAGGTGATAAGTAACCAA
This sequence comes from Austropuccinia psidii, assembly GCA_023105745.1. Lineage (NCBI taxonomy): Eukaryota > Fungi > Basidiomycota > Pucciniomycetes > Pucciniales > Sphaerophragmiaceae > Austropuccinia > Austropuccinia psidii. Next base: position 11,734,191 of record JALGQZ010000004.1, on the reverse strand, counting down.
GAGCTCCAAACATTGGCCTGGCCTGAGGAGCTTGAGATTGCATGTGAGTTTTATCTTTGTGCATGATGTGTGATTATTTCCTGTTGAATTGTGATATAAACTGCAATTTACAGGGTCAGATTTTTTAAGCCAACAGAAACAGAAGCATCTTTTAATAACAACATTTGGAATCTCAAATTGATGAAGGGATCAGCTAAACCTCCAGATAATCTCCCAAACTCTGAACACTCCTTCTTCAAAATGGTTCAGAGCCTTCTTTGCCCCTCCAATCCAATTAAACATTTTTGGGAAAATGTTAGGTTTGGATCCATTAGTTGAGCCTCATACAATGTGATTGCACCCAAACCATATGTTGCACCAACATCCAATTCAACCAATCCTCTTGGACTCAAACGGGGAGCAGTTGAATACCTTGCCTCCTGCTTGAGTAAATTGAAGCAACGTGCAACACAAATTAGCATTGAAGGTGGCAGGGCTGACCATGAGATATTGACGAAGCCACACAAGAACCTGGAGGATCTAATGGATACAGTTATCCATTTGATGATTGCATACAAAAGGGTACGTGCACATACAAAGGTTGAATTCAATGGCATTAAAGGCAAACTCACAAGCTCAAAAAAACAAGAGGCCATCAAAGATCTTTTGCCATGTCACAAGAATCTTGCAATAAATCAAATTTGCTATGGTATATTAGTGGCTTTCTGTGCAGCAGGGGTTTTGGTTTGATGGTATGCTCAGATTACTGGAAAACAAGCTCAGTGAAAGGGGCTTTATCACTCATTGAAATTTCCAAAAGACTTTCAGAGGGTAAAAATCTAGTAGAGCCAGTGTGGCTATGTAATAATAAGTAGATATGTAATTTACTGAATAAGAGTTTCTTCTTATCAGAGTCCTTTAACCCCACTTTACCTCTTAGATTTGAATTTGAAAAATGCTTGGTATTAGACTTTGGTGATGCCTGGGTGGAGAGCAGGGTATTGGTTCAAGTGATGAGGTCATATTGACTGTACACAAGTCAGCTAAACTTACAACAAGGATCGACCCGTTTTAGATTAGCTTTTTAACAGATAGATTGTAATTTAATTTTGCAAAGTAATTTAAGAATTTATGAATAGTGAATACCTATCCTACTACTGCCTGGATGCCACAATATAAATACCAATACTAACTGCCTCTGTACAGAGGCATGCCTCCGTACAACATTGAAAATACCCCCACAAGACGCAAACTGAGTCGTGCAAGTGTGCCTGCAATTAGCACACACAGGGGCATCACAGGAATTGTGTTTTATCACTTCCTGCCATCTCATAATAGGCCAAAAGGCACTGGTTCTTTCCTAGAGGACAAGGATAATGAGGGATTGCAGCGGAGTCAAAAATGCATTTGCGCGTGGTTGAAATATTCCACATGGTTTGATTTGAACCTCATTGAATGGGAATATGAATATATCAAATTGAATAATACAGTATCTGCTGCATTTTTTAGGTTCAGGTAATTTAGATTGCCAATTTGCGCAAGTCAGATGTAATCTTTCATTTTTAGCCGCAATTGAAAAAGAATCATCAACCAAAATCAAATTTAGTTGAAATTAATATTTCACACAACAGTCAGTAATCATTTGGTTTCATTTGATTTTCTGCTGCAAGCATAGCATTAACAAAAAAAGGAAAGGAGCATAAAAGGGAACTTGCGGGAAAGCGTTGGGGTGAAGAAGGAAAGTGTGAGTAACTTACTTATTCTCAGCATATATATATAGATATATATATAGGTTAGGATTCATGTGGCACCCTCATTGGGACCCATGGAATAACATTGGTGTTAGCCAGTTTAGATCAACGTAATACCATGTGGGCTCCAACAGGGAAGTCAAAGATGTGTGTGAAATAAAGCTCATTGAGCTTTGGGTACCATTATGGACTCAAAAGGCCTTAGGTTCAAATGGGAGGAAGCAGCATCTGATATCTTGTCTGCTTCAACACAAAGTGATCCCTCACCCACTTGGGAAAAGTGGGACCTCCCAAAAGACAAATGAGGCCAAAACCACCCAAAAGAATAATTTTTTTTCCTCCAGTAAACCAAAAGCACAAATATCAATGCCAGTATCAGCAAATATGAACCCAAGTGAAATTCAAAGGGTTGTGGATGTCAATCAGATCAAATGCATTCACTTTGGCTGCGTGGCAATTTTCTCTTAAACCATATTACTCATTGCCCTTGTCAAATTCAGACCTCTTACAACAATCAGTGAAGTAGAGGTCAATCATTGGGATGAATTATCACAATTCTTATTTCGTGAAAGAAAATTCACCAACCTAATTGCAAAAAATGGGGCATTACTGGAGGGATTTATTTTTGCAATTGGGTGGTGCAAATGCAGCACAAATAATGAGCAATTTGGTCTTTGTGGAAGTCTTGGGAAAATTGAAAATGCAAAAGATGAATGGCAGAACCAAGGGGAACATCTTAGCTTGGTTTGCTGCAGTCTGGGTCACTCCTTACAATATGTTGGGGATGGATTATTTAAAAAGATTCAAGCTTGCTACAAGTCATTGGGGGTTCCGTCCTTTGATCAAGTTAACTATGAAGGCAAAGTCTCTTCAAATCAGGTTACATTCAACTTTGCTTCCACACTCACTTTCACCATGAAAGGATTCAAAAACTTGCCTCATCTTGATAAGGATGCATTGTTGTATGCTTCAGGATGGTGGTTTCAAGCTGATAAGTGGACCAGCTGAATTCAAAGAGATGTGTCAAAGCAATGTACAGGGGGAAAATTGATTTTCCCAAAGGAGCATTTTTGGATTGATCTATCTGAATGTCATGGGCTCATTCAGGTAGTCTGGGCCAGTAGTACATTCTTTCACTATACTGATCCAGCACAGGACAATGAAAGCACAACATTGGTGGATATGTCCGCACAATGTTCAAGGAGGTTAGCAAAAAAAATGTGGCGGAAAAGCCACGGCTATTATGAGATTGGTGAAGTCGCGGGATATGACATCAGCAATGATGATACAATCTCATCCCACTTATAAGAATGAGGGAGTGTGGATTCGTCTGGGAGTTAGAGGGTCATTGGAGAATAGGGGTGTGGTAATGCACAGTACAGCATACACCTGGTTTTGATGGGTTGGAATTGAGGTTATATGGTGGATCACATGAAAAAGAGGTAAAATGGCTCATTTACATTGGCATTCCACCATACCCTTGTCCAGGATCCCAACACGTCACAGGCAATTCTTTACGCCTGTCCAGGATCCCAATGCGTTACATGCAAAAACTTGTGCTGGGGAAGCCTTCTGACAATTCCAACAATTCCTTATGCCTTTCCAGGCTCCCAACACTTTACACACAGAATCCTTATGCCTGGAAACGCTCCAAACAACTCAAATAATTGCCTACGCCAGGGCATCCTTGTGACAGCTCCAACACTCCCTTATGCGGGTGCAGGCACCCAAATCCTTACACTTGTGCAGGTTCCCAACAATTTAAAAAATTGCTTACGCCAGGGTAGGCTTCCAAAAATTAACCTGCAAATCCTTACGCCTGTACATGTTCCCAATGCTTCACATGCACATACTTATGCTTGTACACGTTCCCAAAATTTCAGACCATTCCTTATGCCTGGGAAGCCTCCCAACAATTCTAAACTTTCCTTGCATGACTAAGATTAATAGCATGTGACCATATGAAAAGCCATGACTCATCAACCTCTGGTGGATTGCTCACATGTGGGGAACCCCCACATTTTTAAAGTTAAGATCTTATACGGTTCAGAACCATGGAAGTAGAAAATATAGGAGGCCTTAATGGTGACTATTTGCACATTTTCTGAAAAAGAGGTTCACACAAATAAATACTAACTCAAAGATTTGGTGGGGCACTTACAAAAGGAAAATACTATTTCAGGTCAACAAAGAATTTAATATAAATGGAACATAACAATTGTTGAATACAAATGATTTATTTAAAAGAAAGTATTACAAAAGATAAAAAGAGGAAAGAATGCAGTTTTTTTTGAATTTTATTTTTCTAAGTATTTGGAGACTATCCCAGTGATGTCCTCATTTGGATAAGCCTCTAGTCCCTGGGCAAGGAGAGAGTTTAGCTCCTCCTGGAATTCCTGGTGCATGTCATTTCAATGAGTCAAATCCATGAAGGGAATCATGTGGAGCAATTGGCAATGTTCCAACAAGATTTGGTTGATGGATTCATGGACAATGGCTCGAGGAATCATCAAGGTCGGTCGTAAGTCAATAAATTCCTGGCAAGCCTCATTGTGGGAATGAGGGGAGGAGGAAGAGGGGTTCTCAGGGGCACTGGGAGGGTGTCAGCCTGTGACTCAAAACCAGAGCACAAGCATGACAGCCAAAATACCATAAACCAATGGTATAGCCAAGATACCACCAAAACATGGAGCTGAGAAAAATTATCTCCAATGCTATCAAAACAAAGAGGAAACTCACTCCTTTCTGAAAATATAAGTCCCATCACCATAGGACAAAGAATAACCAAATTATTGCTGAGAATAAACCTTAATTTTCACCTCTCATCTAAAATCCAGAAGGAGAGGCTTAACCCCATCAAATGGGTATTCAAAATGAAGCTCTAAGCCAGGCCTATCCAATGATACTAGCCAAACTGAGCTAGCACCAGTATTACTTGAGTTATGGCCAAATTCAGGCCAAATAAGGGTGAACAAAACATTCACCTCCCATCTAACTTTTGCAGTTTTAGCGTGAGATACCTAAAGTGGGTTCTTTTTGGAAAGAGAACAATCCGGGCTATCTGATGGTGTTGTAAATCTCCCCATAGCTCAACTAGAACAAAAGGTATGGGGCAAATAAGCTCAATGAAGCTTTTTGCCTAAACCATGCAAATGTACGAAAATCATGTACATTGGATAACTTTGGCATATTTTATGATAACCATATCAAATAGGGTACCATTGTGTAGAACACATACAGGGATACACACTGATTCCGTTTTGAGGTTGATATCTCAAGAACTGACAAAGTTATAGCTGTTTTAAGGTCAAAATCCCACATTCTGACCAATACAGCCTTACCATGGGATAATATCCCATAACCATGATTATGAGGTGTCAAACTGATGAGAAACCATGTTTATACTTCAATACCTCATAATTCAGTCAATATTTAGGTCCCATACAGTTTCTGTACAGCATTCTACGCATCATACACGTCAGAAGAAGGCTATGTGGTCCACAGATGAAATATTTCACCCTGTATTGGCAAAAACTGGCCAGATGTGGTTTCAAAACCACATCTAAGCCCAATACAGGTTATACAGGTCCTTGCAAGCCACAAGCCTGTCCAAGAGAGTGAAAATATTTTCACTTCCTCTACATGGAAAGGTCTAACAGCCCTTCCACCCCCATTTCAGGATAAAAAAGAAGCTTTTCACAGCCAGAATAGCTTTCCTCATCCTGCTCTTGAATACCCTACATAGTAGACTGTCAAAAACAGTTCTACTCTTGGGGAATAAACAGGTATAATTATAATTTTCATTATTTTAGTTATTATTATTATAACCCAACAGGTAAAGCTGCACGCAGGGCTTTCAACAGCGCTCACCACCACTCTATTTAATATAGTAAAGCCCTTTTATTCTTAAATTAAACCAATTTTACTCCTTTTTACCATGTCACAGTCATAGTTAAAAGTTGTGGATACATTTATAATACTTTAATCATAGACTCAGCCTGAAAGAGGGAGGGGGAAAACAAGCGGAAGGTGGGGGAGTTGGGGAAGGAGAAAGGGGAGGGGGATCCAACAGGCGTATTGTTGATGATAATTAAAGAGTGGGCTGGAGTGGGAAAAGCTGGAGATGGTCCAAGGAAAGGTGAGGAAAAGTTGGGAAGAGTAAAAAAAGTGAAGTTGGGACTTACCAAAAGGTTCCTCCATGGATTGTGTTGGAGCCACCTCAGGTTCAGGCTCACGAGTCAGAACATCCTCATCTGGTTTGGAGGATGGACTCGGGCAAGGAATAGGTGGCTCATCTGTTCAGGAGGGTTCTTTAAAAGGAGGAACAATCAGTTCACTTGAGTCAAAAGTGGCAATTAAATGAAACTTTGGCTGCTTACTGTGGAATAATTCCTCCCACCATTGGGTTCCACTCAGGCCTGGGGTCAGTTGCTGCAGAGTTTGCTTGCGAGGAAAACTAGGAATGGGAGAGTCTCATCATGGGGGATTTGGTTGGTTTGGTTCTATGCATAATGGGAAAATTTCAGTATGATTGCGTGAAGAGAAATAAAACTTACTTTTGCATTTGAATCCCATGGGTGACAAGACATGCTGACAATCAGCCCAAGCTCGAATCTCCTCTTGCCATTGCCATCCTTCATTGGCCAGATAATCACTTTGCTCCGGTCAAGGAGTGAAGTGGCCTAGGAGGGGGGGTTGACAAATCAATACTTGAGGGGACTGGGCTAATTGTCTGGAATAATTCCCATCTGCCTGCTTGGGGTCCTGGCGTCCATTCCCGCTGGGTAATGCTTTCATCATCGCCGTCCACAAAGGAGTCCTTGAAAGGGCGTCTTGGTCAGGAACTCCTCTGGCCGCATGGTCGGAAGGGTCACACAACGAATGAGCATTTCTTGTGTGCTTGTTGGCAAGCATCACAAGCATCGGTTGTTGTCAAGGAGTGGATGCAGGGTATACCCCGCTTAGTGCATAAAGTGCACAAGATCTAAAAACAAAACAATTTAGGTTAGTAACTGAATAGAAAGTAGTAGTTCCAGCAAAGAGGAAGAAATACAATGAATTATGAATATAAAACATAACTCAAATAAAGACGCTCTAGACAGAAGTTTGGAGTAGTCTGAAACAAAGTCATGAATAATATTTAGGATTAATATTAAAACATAATATTGATGAAAGTTTTAAATGGAGGAGATGCACAAGGTGGATAGAAGGGGAGTTCTGGATGTATAAGTGGGAAAAACAGACAGAAAAAAGGAAGGGGAGTGAGGTTAGTGGAGTGTGATAGAAAAGAGTGGAAAGGCAGGAAGACAAAGTTGAAGACACACAGGAATGAGACGAGCAGGTGAACTGGGAAAAATTAAAGCAGGTGAGAAAAAAAGTGGAGGGTGTGTCGGGCAAATATTGTCTTTTATACCATGGTGAAGCTGAGCCAATCGCAGCAGTTGCAGCACCTGCTAAAAGTCTCAGCTTTAAGGCATGTTTGGAAAATTGAAGCTCAGCCACAGCATTGGCTGTAACTGAGAAGTAAAATGCCCATGTGAGGCAGAGGAACAAAGGGGTTATGGCTCAGTATTGCAATTGATTTAATTGTCAGACTCAGTCAGATCCCCTTTTTTGCGTTGTTCATGGTGGGTGCAATCCACAAATGCACCATGCAGAAAAGCACTTGGCGCATTTGGTCACAGGTGACCATGGAGAGCATACCAGCCTTATGGCTGGGTGATAGTTTTTGAACAAAGGGCTGGGCTGATTTATGACAAGTGAATACAGCGTGAGCTTGCATTGACCCATTGCTCAGGTCTGCTTTGGGGTCATAATTGAAATTCTCTGTGGCTGAACATTTGAATTGCACAGTTATTGAGCTATTGATATAACAATATCAAGTGCAGCATGCTGAGCAATTGCTAGGACATTTTTGTAAGCATGCAATCTGAGCATTTGTCACATAATTGGATGAAATTTCATCCAGGCGCAGCATATCACACGCTTTGGTGAAGTGCTCCAAACTGAGCCTTCCGATGAACTATTGCAAAAAGTGTTCCAACCATTGCTCTACCCCAAACTTCCGCACAGAGCCTTTGACCATGATATTCTTGGCTTGTGTGTGCAAATTGGGTGAATCACAATGCTGAGCATTGGGCACATGGGCTACGTATATGCAAATGATTGGAAGGTGGATACCCATTGGCTATATGCATTCTGGCGGAAGTAGTATTACATCATCCTAATCTGTACAGCCAACACTGTAATATGTAATACAATGTTGGGGCAGAGCGAAAGCTGGACAAGAATGTAACATGCAATCACGCCAAGCCATCGAGTCAAATTTCTCAAATGCATCCCTTTGATGCACCTTTTTGGAGAGCTCTACCTAACTACCTCATAGATGCTGGTGTAATCCGAGTTAATGTAAGGGGTGTATAATCGGATGACTAATAATTTGGGTCATATGCAAATGGTAGATTCACTCTGGGGCCAAGGTTGGGGCAAACAATTTCAGGCCCACACACACTTTCATACGCAGGGAACTTTCACATCCCTGGCAGACCTTTTATGTGCCTGTCTTCTGACCAGCTATTTGCTTGTGTGGGTGTCCCACTCAACTACACACGCTCACCCACTTGCGCGCAGAAACCTGAGGCCAATCAGCAAGGATTTGCTTACGCCTCATACGCATTAGCATAACCCCTGCCTATGATCCCTGAGGCTAGTTAATTATGCGTGGGGATCCACCACCATGGGTAATATGCCGCACAATATCACACGCCCCATGGAGTTTTTGGCGCCTGGTTTGCAGCCAAAAAATACCTTGGGCGGGTGGCCTATTCCTCTGGAGTTTCCCACACGCATGAGGGAAATGCCCTGATGCCAATCTGGGTAGACTAGTAACAGCCTCAAACACAAGAGGGGTGAATGTGTAAGTGGATCATGGCTCACAGCCAGTGCCCCCTTTGATCAAGCCACACATTTGTTTCTGGAATTCCAGTAGGCATGAGTCCACAAGAATTTTTGGGCAAAAGCAAACTCATGTTTGGTTGAATACCACCAAACATACCTCACCCACCCACAGTGAAATTTTCCTATCAACTCCCACCATTGTCCAGTAGGTCACTGTACAACAATTAACCTGGGGAAGATATGCTCAAGGTTTGCTGTCACACCAGCAAACATGGCTTCATGCCTCTAATACTCCACTGGACAATACGTTTCTACCATGTGCATCTTCCTAACGGCAATTCACGTAACCACAGGCCATCCCCCTTTGAGCCCATTTCTGCCTCTCATCTAAGTTCCCCAGCTGCGCTTATTGGTCTTCATTTGCTTTAGCTACCCCTTTCTGATCATATAATTTCCAACTGTCCCCAAATACCTCATGATAGCCATCATGTCAACCCCTTCACAGCCACTTTTCATTGGGATGATTAATATTTGTATTCAAATGAATGGTGATATAACCTTAAATCCTGGAAATTCCCACTTAGCTTCTTGGACTATCCTATGGCACAATCAACACAACATATTTGTATATCTCCCAATCACCAGAATACTATTGGCTCTCTCCCTGGCACACTTTCCAAGATGTTGATACCATTCCTTGGGGCACCACAAACTTTGATGCACTGTGGTCCTGGTGGGGCATAGATTGAAAATTGCCAATCCAATCCTACTCAAACATCATTTGTGGAGGAAGTATTTATGACTGATCCAAATGATCCTTGCTCAGTTCAGAAACCCAATCTAGTGTGAATGTTCTTCACATGGTATCCAAACATTCTATTCATTATTGAAAGTTTTTGAAAACAAGACTTCAAGCTTAAAATGCCTAAAGAATATGACTCTGATACTTATAGTCAATGTCAACTCTTTACTCCCACATTTCATGGTTCAAACTCCATGCCACCCTCATATCCTGCTCTCTTTTCATTGATTTGCAAGGAAAAACTGATACAATTAGCCAGTGGATCAGACCTCCCCAGGATGACCCTGGCCCAATCCATTATTCAAACTGCCATCCTCCCTCATCAAAAGAATGGACTACCTTTTCTTTGGGATTGAGAAATTCCCAATGGACAATCAGCCTGTAACCCCTGGGCCACCTCAGCCCCTGGATCAACTTTTAATTCCAGGCACATAATTACAGACAAGGTTCTCAGCGCATTCAAATCCCTTTTGACCAATAGGCCTCTGGGAGGACTGCTTGCAGATGATATGGGATTAGGGAAAACCATTCAGGCCATTGCTCTAATTGGTACCTCCAAGGAGGGGCTAATTACAAACCCTCAATGCTTCACATCCACCATTATCATCTTCCCACCTCGTTTAATTACCAACTGCCAATCTGAAATATCCAAGCATGCTCAGGCTGGAGCGCTGCAAGCCAAAATCTACCATGGTCCTACTTGTCACTCATTATCCAAGGCCAACATCTTAAAATATGATATCATCATCACTTGATACAATACTATCACCCAAGAATTTCAACAATCCAATACCTCTACATCATTCATTTTTAAAATCAATTGGCATTGTATAATTTTGCATGAAGCTTGGTGAGTGTCTGATCTTTAAATGATTCAAATTACCTTTTATATCCAATAACCCTTCCCCCATTTTATAGCTATATTATCCCACAATACACTGCCAGTCACCGTGCCATTGATAGTGTCCTATCATCCTGTAGAATATGTTTAACGGGCACACCTATTCACAACACCATTTATGACCTTTTGGGCATAATATCATTCATCACCCAACCCCAGAGCTCAGATCAAGATAGCTGGTCACCATTCATAATGAGTATTCTTTCCAAAGGTAGCAATGTTATTTTGCATTTGGAATTGCAGCATTTAAGTTTGCGCTGTACCAAAACCACACATCTCAAATCCCTTCCCACTATTAGCCATCATTATGAACTACTCCCACTCAAGCCAACAATGCAGAAAGAATATTCCACATTATACAAAGAATTCCTATCATCCAAAAGCAAAGGACCAGGAGAATTTTTCAGAAATATTGATGAGCTGCAAATATTTTGTAACCATCACATCATCCTTAACACCATTGCGGATGCAGATTTGGAAGACTACAAGGGCAGGAGCACTCAGAATAACTCCTCAACAATAACACAAACTCTTGTGGATGTGAAAACATGCATTATGAGTAGTAAAATTGCACACCTCCCAAAAAGCTTACTGAAGAACAAATAATCAAATTTTTGTCAAACCAAATCAGTTGTTTATACGCAATGGACCCAATTCCTCAATTTGTGAGTTAATTCTAATATGCAGCCATTACCAATTGAACCAATCTGACCTTCTCTTTATGGTAAAATTGGTATTGCACTTGCCCATCACTCTATCCTTTCAGCACAAATTGATGGAACAATTACAGCACAAGCACAGGAGAAGGCCCTGGAGAATTTCCTCAATAATCCTGAATGTGAAGTACTCATTGCATCCATTGCTGCAGCTGGCACTGGCCTCAATATTACTCTAATATGGTATATTTAATGGTGAGGGGACCCCCAAAGTTCTCCTGTGCTTTTCAGACACTTACATCCACATTTCCAGCAGCCCAATTGGAGTCCAGCCATTGAGGCTCAGGCTGTTGATCAACTCCATCATATTGGCCAACAACAACCTGTGAAGGTCATTCACTATATCACTTCTAATTCAGTTGAGGTCAACATGGGGAAGGTACCATTCAAGCTCATCTTCGTCCCTGATTGTATTACTATTCTGAAATCTTTCTTTATGGGAATCCCATACTCAAATCACCAATAAGTCTAAGAAAAGAAAAACTCATTAACTGCGTGAGCCTTCCTGATATTATCTAATTTGTGTTTGACAAAGTTGATAATTCCTTTTCACCCCGTCACAGGTCTACAATCATGAACACCATGAGCTGTATTGAACTTCTTCAATATTTCCTCCATGAAAATGAGCAATATAGTATTATTTCTAAGGGAGATGGTGATACATTCCAATTCATATGGTTCATATTACAACATATTTAGCAAGTTGTTGCATCTTTGAGAAATAATAATCAGATTGTATTACCCCTGCACAAATAATTCACAAAATGTTAATTTGTAACTGTGCTATACATTCATTTCCCCAACCTATTTCCAAGCATCGCCATTTGCGCGAATCACTGGCATTATAAGTATTTTGAGGGCAATAGTCTGCATATTACTACAACTTTTGAGCCAATCTTGATCAAATACCTGGAAAGATAGCCCTTCAGGAATATCACCATCATCTGTTGATTGTATTTCTGGCAATCTATCAATAGTTTTTTAACCCTTTTTTTGCATCCAATTACAAAACTCTATGTCTAGATCAATTTTTAATACCAACTCATTAAATAGGCCTGAGCGCCAGCACAAGCCCACTTTGCGGTAAACTTGACAGCCATTTTCCACTACCTCCTCAGTATCTGATCATACTTGAAGATAATTGAATTGCAATGCTAGAATGGGAAATTTAGCTGTATCACACCATTCACAACAGTGCTCACAGGTCTGCACATCATCAATTAGAGCATCATCAGATTTTCTTCACAATGAAGAAGAGATATAGTAACCAACCCTTTGACAAATCTTTGCGAGCTTTTGATTCTCCTTCTTACTTACCAAATACTCCACATCCTTTTGAATAGACTTCCATTCTGTTTTCAAATAAGTGAAATATTGCTCCATTAAAGCTGCCACAACCCTATAGTTATTATGATCCTTGTTCCAACAGTATTGATGATACTCGGTGCGGACAAGTGCAATACGGAATGTACATTAAAACACCATAGACAGCAACTTGTTGAAAAGATGTTGCCATGAGCTCTCCCAGTCCCATGAAAATTGCTCTAGTCCTAGCTTGTGGAGCTCATTTTTGCAGTAGCTTTGGAAACCCTGAGACTGAACCTGTGTTGATGGCTCATTGAAAACATCCTTGGAGACATATCCGAGATTACCAGCCACTTGAATTGCAATTTAACGCTCTTCTGTCCTGGGTGGTGCTGGTAGTGAGGAAAAATCCTTATCCCTTACTTGGAGTAGGAACAGACAATGTGCATGTACAGCTGATCTCATCCCATGGACATTTTATGGAAGTTCTGCTTTCAGCCATTTTTGTTGCACCTTCTGGCTTGCACATTTTGCCACATTATGAGCTTTGTGAGCCTTGTTTGTTTGCTGTCTCAGCTTGGATTGATCAAGCATAATCTGGGCAAGGGGAATGTGAGGATTGGTGAACTCACTATTTGACTGAGTTCCTTGATCATGTGCCATGCATTTTCCCTTCTTGGTTCATCATTCATTTCACTTTGAGTCGGAGAAATGTTCTCATCCTCATCATCCACAATTTTTTCTCTTGATGAACTGGCATGAGCTGTTCTTGGTTTGGAGGCATATGGATGGTGACGTCCAATGACTTTTTTGTTATGGACCAGAGGCCAAGATGCATACAGCTCATTACCTGCCACCCAAAACATCAGTTAACACATCAAACAATTAATAAAGACTGGTCATACTTACAATCTTCCATTGTCTCCTGAGATTGGACTGACTTGCCTTTAGGTTCCATATGTAACCCATGAAACAAACATATCAAATTGTGAAAGATTTTATACTTTGACATCAGAATGACTTACTTTGATGAAGCGTCAATCCTGGATTTGCCTCCAACAGACCACTCCAAGTAACATTTTCCAATGGTCTTTTTTGTTGCCCGCCATCAACCCACTTTTCATTGCCCACATGAACCTGAGATCCTGATGGAATATTGAGGATTGGCTGTTTACTTCTTCCAAAGGGATCCTGGGATGCGACTGGTTTCCAACCAGGATCAAGGAGGAACTCATGTGGAAATTTTGATTGGGGATTAGCCTTTGATGAAATTTGAGGTGTGCTTTCTCGCCCCTCAGACACATGCATTTGTGTATTAGTGGGATTTGGGGGAATTAGAGTGAGGGAAATATTAGGAATGGACCAAGTGCTTGAAGTTTGAGAAGTTACATTTCCTACATCAATGTTAAAACCTGATACATTCATTGAGGATGTGATAGGGGTTGTGAAAGGAATGTTTGGACTCAATGGTGACTGTGTTTGAGCATATTCTATGCTAGATTCACTATCTGAGTCATGAACAGAACCTGAACCTGATTTACATGGCTTGGAAGATGACATTAGGGCTAAAAAAGCACAGCAATTTTTTTAACTTGAAAAAAAGCTCAGTATTATGATAAAATAGAGTGATATGAGATGAAATTTTTCCAAGTTTATAATAGAGAAATTCTATGAATAGTTGGAACCAAGTGTCTTGCAGAATTCTAATAAGACACTTTTTAGGAGAATTCTTCCTGCCTCCTCTTGAGCCCCCCTGCTTTTGGCAGAAACCACCCTGCATGGCCTACCAGCATATAATGTGATATTTTCTTGATCTCAAAGGGGACCCATCATCCATAAATAATCAGATTCGATAAACATTTACCCCTCCACATTGTCACATTGTGTGAATTATCCAAACTTCCAATATATGCATCAAAATTCCACATCATTGTACATCTGTAAAGGGTATATTCATGAAGGATTTACCCACAAAAGAGACATCACCTATTCAAGAAAGGCAAGACAATCCAAATCAAATTCCAACCAATTAAAATCCTGCTTCACTCAAGCCAAAGAACAAAACTTTATCTCCACTCCAAACGCTTATGTAATAGATTTATATTGTTATGTCTGTAATAAGGTTTAAGCCGTGTACAATGGCCTGCCAGCATACATGGTTTGAATGTTAATCCCCTCAATTCAATGTTGACACATCCCTAATGGCATGCCCCTCAAAGGTCAAAACGGCAGTATCACCATTTGTAAATAAAATAGAATATATATGAGCAGGATCCTTTATCCATGTTTCCATCCTCAGAGCCATTGTGGATGTGGTTGTCATGCGCAAGCTTACTGGAATTTCTCATTTGGGAAACCACTTTTGTAATTTTTGCACTATTCACAAAGCTCAAATTGAAGAAATTGGTCCTCAATTTCACTACACGCACTCATACCAAAATCATAAATCAACAATTGCCAAATGGCTTTGGGTAAAGCCAAAACAACAACAAGCAATTTTCTCTGAGTATGGAGTGCAATATTCAATTTTGGAAGACCTTCCATATTGGAATGCAAACAGAATGGTTAATCTTGACATAATGCATAATTTAATCCTTGGAATTTTGAAGGATCATGCAGCTTTCAAATTGTGCATTCCAGAGTCCAAATCAAAAATTTACTTCAGGTGTGAGCCTTAGAGGTAATTTCATATACCCAAAAGACCACAAAATACAAAATTAACATATAAATATAAATAAAAAAAATTTATTTATATTATTAAAATAAAAATCAAAATATAAATATAAAATTAGAAATTTAATTACAATTTAAAAATAAAATTACATTAAATTTTGAAATTGTAAAATTACATTTATACTTGAAAAAATTAAGTAAAAATGAATTTTAATAAAATTGTAAAAAATTAAATAAATTTGGAAAAAAGTTAAATAAAAATTATTATAACTTTTTATCCAATAAATAAAAATATACAAATTATTTCACCAATGGATTCCTCATAAAAAATCAGGTGGGGTCATCTCTGAGTAAAATTCTTGTAACTCAACTCTAAATAAGCTTAAATTAAGTTTTTAGTATTTTCAATACAAAAGTTGAAAATCCTCAAAACTCTAATTTAATTCACACCACATGGGGTGTTAACCATCACTTTTTGTGTTAAAATTGAGGTGTTGTGTTTAGTTTAGAAGTTATGAGGAATTGAAGTATTTTCAATTGAATTCAATTGAAATGTCAAAATGTGCGCGTGTATTACATCAGTGAACTTTGATTTACATATGAGGTGTCAATTATTACTGTATTCTACTGTACAATTCAATTGAATTACATATGTAAATTATAAGTCTAATACATGATGAGGAATTAAAGGAAAAAATAAATTGGAAAGATTAAAATTGGGGGGGAAAAGGAACTCTAGCTCTAAGGGGGAGCCAGACCCCCAATATCCTTGATAACAGCCGTGGGATGTCAAAATTCACGCAAAAAACCATCACTTTTGGCCTGGAATTGAGTTACAGGGTCTGTGAACTCAATTGATGATGAGGTTTTGATACCAACTGGGGTAGTTTTAGCTGTTGCCAAGAGGGTAAAACTACCCTTAAGATAAAACAAACTTAGCAGAAACAGTTTTAAATGGTTTCTACGCCTCTTACATACATTCTGACGTGTTTTGAAGGCTCTAGACCAGTTATTGCTATAGTAATGGCTGATTAAAGGATCTAAAAAGGCTGAAAATGGCTGAAAATGGCTTAAACCAGCCCTTTTTTGGTCCAAACCAGGGTTCAATGATGCGATAATTGACTTTTCTGTTGTCAGACTGTTTTTCACGACTGACAAGAGTAAATTTTACTTTTGGAGTAAGAAAATTGGTGGCTATAAAAGAATGTCTTCTTTACCCCACTTTTCTCTTCATGTTAGAATCTTTTCCTTTTATAATTAGTTTAAACACTGTTAAAACAATCAATAGAGGTTTCCAACCACCATTTTTTAAGTAACTTTAATCCTTTTAACCACGTGAAAAAATCATTATAATCATTTTCTGTAACTCTTATAATCATTTTTACCCCTGAACCACCCCAAAAGTGAATTAAAGCATCTTTCATCACTATAAACTTTGTCACTTTGTTTCCAAATTCACTCTGGTCACTTTTGGGCGTGTTTTTCTTTAATATTCTTTTTAAAGACTCTGTTCTTTAATTAATTTCTTTCAGTTCATTTCTCAATTAATTCCAATTGAAATTGCTCCTGAAGAAATTTCTTTTGTAGCCTTAACATATCTCTTGTAGAGTATTTTTTGGATAAATGTTTATTGTTGGTAAAACAATGAATTTTTATAATATTATTGTTTTATACTAATAGAGTTATAAACAATAAAATTGGCGTGTTTTCTCTTGAAAATAATATTTCTTACTATTTTTAATTGATTTTTACCTTATACAAATTTTGAGGACAGGAAAAGTACTTGATTTTTAATCAAAGTTTCATATCCACACCTTACATTTGGGGGCCCAGCCGTGATATTTTACCTGTGACGTATTTTATTACTCTTTTTAAATCTTTTTTCTTATATCGAAAAATTTAAAAACATATAAAAAATACTTATAATCAAAAAATCCATAAAAAATAATATTTTTTTTCATATTTTAAGTGAGGCTTATATTTTCATTTCTTTTTGAAAATATTCTTTTTTTACTTAATTAATTGGTTTTTTCATTAATTTTAGTGTCTGACAACATGGTAAGACAAGAAAACATTGAAACAGCCTCAACAGTAACCAGCATTATTCCTGCCAGTACTGTTAATTCTGATCATAATAGTACTATTATTGTGACTCAGAATATCCAACCAGAGCCAATTTCTTCTGAATAAGTCAACTTAGAAATAAGTAATACTCTTCAGAAAGCCAAAGATTTGGCCAATAGTAAGTTTTTTGACGTAAAATTACTATTTTAAGCCTTTTTTAACCATAATTATGCCTTCAACCAGGTCAGGAGCCAGCTATAACCCCTCAAGCAGCTCCCAGAAAGGTGATAGACGTGATTATGGCAGAGGCCAATTAGGTACAGAAGGAAAAGGGTCAGTTGATGACTTCCAAACAACTAAAATGGGTCATTCTGAAGCTGATAATACCATTTTACCTTCAAAAACAGCTAACACCGCCACAACAAGCCTCTGTGGACATATACAAAGCCAGCCACAGTGCATAAAACAATGCACTTCAGTTCAAGGAGTACCAGATCCTTGCAGACCTGTGGAAGAATTGCATGAATTCTTACCTAACTGTGAGAAAATTCCTGGGCCATCCCAACACTTGCAAATTGCTCAATGTATGGCATCCATTGATGGAGAAGAAAAACACAATGCTTTTGACACTAGAATGGAGGAAAAATAACCCTCCACCACCCAAACCAGTGCCGAAAACAGCCCCAGTGGCCAGCAGCAGAAATTCCAATGTGAAAAAGCAGCCACAAACTCCAAACAAGGGCAAAGGGAAGGCACCAGCCCCAAAGCCTTACAGCCAGGGCTACAGAATTCCAAAGATTCAGCAGGATGCCATGGAAAATGTATTTCAGATGGCCAGAACCATGATGGAATTACAGAAGAAGGAGGAAGCCAGATTAAGATTCCAGAAATGATTTCTGATATATTTGATTCCATCCCAGAGTTGTATGATGCTATAAATGACGTGAAAAAACATCTTTCTGATAAAAATGAAACCATTTGTAACAACATTAAAACAAACAACCTGAGTCTTTGCCAAATTAATGAAACACTTATGTGTTTTGAAAAAGTTTTAAGAACAATTAAAATTTCCAATAATGATAATTCTTTTGACAATAAAATAAATGAGCAATCTGCCATTATTAAAGAATTAACAGAAAAATATTCTAAATTCAATATTGATGACATAATTGAAACAAGAATTAAACAATCCATAATTATTATCAAAACAGATAACAAGAAAGTCCTTGATGACATTTCAAATTCATTTACCAAAGTAAAGACATATACCATTGCCTTGAAAAAGTGTTTTGATGCTTCACAAGAAGTATCAAAATTATCAATGAAATTGAATCAAGTCACTTCTGATAATACAAGACAGACAGAGTTATGGCAAGAACTGACACATAAAGAAGACATGTATACAATTGAAGTAATAAATTTAATACAAAGCTTCCAACATGAATACAGAAATTCCCAAAGGTGTAGCAACAGTAAAATGAATGACATTGAACAAATACTGAACACCTTACCAAGAATGTCTACACCTCTAAATCAAAATGAGGGCACAAGAATTCCAAATCCACAAGTATTGGATCCTGATAATTCACAATTAAAAAATGAATTATCCACTTCTCTTCATAACTTGGAACCATCAATGGGCCAAGCATTCTTGAAAGAAGTTCCAAAACTTAAAGACTAGCCTCACTTCAGTGGTGAAGGAGAGTATGACCATATGGAATTCATTAGAGGTATTGACATGATAAAAGAGGATTTTGAATTACCAGACAGATTGGTAACAGCCAGGTTTAACACCTTGTTTACCAGATCAGCTCACAGATGGTACATCAAAATAAGACAAGCACATGGACACCAGATTTGGACTTGGTGGAAAACCCAAATCATCAACAAATGGGAAAATGATGCTTGGAGGTTTAAAGTTGAAACAGCCTTTGAATCTGCCAAAGTTAATGCTGATAAAGACAAAGCTTTACCATGGCTTTGCCAACAAAAAGACAGATTAACAGCATTATATCCTGACATGTCAGAATTTATGATCCATAGGAAAATTCTGAGACAATGTGGAGGTGACTGAGAGCATGCTGTCAAAAGCAGGACTACTGAACAATCTTCAGCAGAGGATATTATCAATATATTAGAAGAAGTAACCACCAGAACAAAAATTGGTTCTAATAGGGGGAATCTTGAAACAAGGTTTAATACACCTTGGAATGATCCTGTGGACAAAAACCCCAAAGAAAATTCTAATAATGTTAGGTATAAGCCTGCAGATACAGTCAAAAAGTGCCATATTTGCCAAAGCACCACCCATTTAGCTAATACATGTCCAATAAGGGGGAAAATCAATGAAATTAATAGTGAAAAGGAACCTGATGTTGAAAAAGATGACATAATTGACGACAATTCAGATGATAAGTCATCCATATTTTCTTAATCTTTAAAAGATATAGAGAATATCAATGCCACTTTTGACATCATGGAATCTTATTCCCACTTGCCACAATTGAGCAATAGTCAACTTGATGTATCAAAAGCTCAAGATGCACAACTTATGAAAACCAAATCCCAATAGAAGGAATAAGTGTTACAGACTTGAACACCACCTCCTTTGAAGAGGTCAGAAGTACTTACATTCAAGATAAGGATTGTAGCATATTATGCCAATTAATGAACAAAAACTATAAAGACAACTCTCTAATACATGCCTTGAATGAAATATGGAAAGGATCTTATGATGAGGGAAGATTTCACCTAATGGATGGTATAATTTATCAAAAGACACAAGCACACATGTGTCATGACAGTTGTGGACAAGTCATTAATCAATCTTGTACTAAGAGAATGCCATGACTGCCTCTTCTCAGGACATCTGTCTGAAAACAGAACAAAAGAAAAAGACAGACCTGAAGCTACTAAACTTCTCAGAAGGTTCAGGCACACTAGAAATAACAATATTACAAAGTAAAATTCTTTTTTAGGGGGAGGGAATGTGAGCCTTAGAGGTAATTTCATATACCCAAAAGACCACAAAATACAAAATTGACATATAAATATAAATAAAATAAATTTATTTATATTATTAAAATAAAAATCAAAATATAAATATAAAATTAGAAATTTAATTACAATTTAAAAATAAAATTACATTAAATTTTGAAATTGTAAAATTACATTTATACTTGAAAAAATTAAGTAAAAATGAATTTTCAACAAAATTGTAAAAAATTAAATAAATTTGGAAAAAAGTTAAATAAAAATTATTATAACTTTTTATCCAATAAATAAACATATACAAATTATTTCACCATTTGATTCCTCATAAAAAATTAGGTGGGGTCACCTCTGAGTGAAATTTTTGGAACTCAACTCTAAATAAGCTTAAATTAAGTTTTTAGTATTTTCAATACAAAAGTTGAAAATCATCAAAACTCTAATTTAATTCACACCACATGTGGTGTTAACCATCAATTTTTGTGTTAAAATTGAGGTGTTGTGTTTAGTTTAGAAGCTATGAGGAATTGAAGTATTTTCAATTGAATTCAATTGAAATGTCAAAATGTGCGCGTGTATTACATCAGTGAACTTTGATTTACATATGAGGTGTCAGTTATTACTGTATTAAACTGTACAATTCAATTGAATTACATATGTAAATTATAAGTCTAATACATGATGAGGAATTAAAGGAAAAAATAAATTGGAAAGATTAAAATTGGGGGGGAAAGGGAACTCTAGCTCTAAGAGGGAGCCAGACCCCCAATATCCTTGATGACAGGCATGGGATGTCAAAATTCACGCAAAAGACCATCACTTTTGGCCTGGAATTGAGTTCCAGGGTCTGTGAACTCAATTGATGATGAGGTTTTGATACCAACTGGGGTAGTTTTAGCTGTTTCCAAGAGGGTAAAACTACCCTTAAGATAAAACAAACTTAGAAAAAACAATTTTCACTGGTTTCTACGCCTCTTACACATATTCTGACGTGTTTTGAAGGCTCTAGACCAGGTATTGCTATAGTAATGGCTGATTTAAGGATCCAAAATGGCTGAAAATGGCTTAAACCAGCCCTTTTTTGGTCCAAACCAGGGTTCAATGATGCCATAATTGGCTTTTCTGTTGTCAGACTGTTTTTCACGACTGACAAGAGTAAATTTTACTTTTGGAGTAAGAAAATTGGTGGCTATAAAAGAATGTCTTCTTTGCCCCACTTTTCTCTTCATGTTAGAATCTTTTCCTTTTATAATTAGTTTAAACACTGTTAAACCAATCAATAGAAGATTCCAACCACCATTTTTTAAATCACTTTAATCCTTTTAACCACGTGAAAAAATTATTATAATCATTGTTTGTAAATCTTATAATCATTTTTACCCCTGAACCACCCCAAAAGTGAATTAAAGCATCTTTCATCACTGTAAACTTTGTCACTTTCTTTCCAAATTCACTCTGGTTACTTTTGGGCGTTTTTTTTCTTTAATATTCTTTTTAAATACTCTGTTCTTTAATTAATTTATTGCAGTTCATTGCTCAATTAATTCCAATTGAAATCGCTCTTGAAGAAATTTCTTTTGTAGCCTTAATATATCTCTTGTAGAGTATTTTTTGGATAAATTTTTATTGTTGGTAAAACAATAAATTTTTATAATATTATTGTTTTATACTAATAAAGTTATAAACAATAAAATTGGCGTGTTTTCTCTTAAAAATAATATTTCTTACTATTTTTAATTGATTTTTACCTTATACAAATTTTGAGGACAGGAAAAGTACTTGATTTTTAATCAAAGTTTCATATCCACACCTTACATCAGGTCCCACAGGAAATCCAATGACACCAACAGTTCAGACTCAGATTCAATGACCTCCAACAGCTCTATTTATCAAATCACATTGAAAGAGGCCTGCTCCCTGAGAAGAGACACAGCAAGAATAATAAATGAGTCACTCCCCACTACTTCCACCCAACAGAAATACTTCCCAATACCCACCCCTCACACGCCACATCCATTTAGTGGGTCTGTGGAGATTCCCTCATTTGATGTGGATTACATCCCCTCTGAGCTGGATATTAGTGCACTGAGTGTTCACCAGATCAAGGGTGTGGCTCTGGAGCATCTCCAACAAATCATATCTGATACCTTATTTCCCTCATCATGGACAAGAGTAACCTGCAAAATGGGTTCCCCCTCTCATGAACAAGAGTAACCTTCGAAACGGGTTCCCCCTCTCATGGTAATTTAAAAGCCGCTGAATGGGCTCTCTTATACAAGGTATATGATCCATTTTTAATTCTCAGTCAACAGATGTCATTAGATGAACACACATCCACCAACACACAAAGAAGAATGGGTCTATCAGGAGAAATTGCAAATGAACTAACCAAGAATACATTCCATTTGATTAGTGCTATAAACATTGCCACAAGTTGGACTGTTTCAATGGAAGATGAGACTGTATTTGCTGAACATTGGAAAAAATTCTGCCTTTCCAATCAACACCTGTTCCCAAAACAGAAGAGTAAACCAAATCATCATTTTGCTGATCATATTCCCAAACTCTTCAAACATTGGGGCTCAGCACAAGCCTCAGCCAAATGGGGTTATGAGCGCTTGATTGGAGTATTTTCAAAGATTCCAACAAATAACAAAATATGTACGTCAATTAATAAGATCAATATATTCACATTAATTAACACATGAACTGAATAAGAATAACTTCATGAAACTCTGAATTTATGATTTAGATAAATCTTTACTTCAACATATCTGTTGATGTTCCAACATTTCTGTTCTCCTGAAACCCCCATCCATTGCATGTGAAATAAAACAACTTTTCAAATCACAGCCACCTTCCCTATTCAATCACCAGAAATATAACAAACCATACTGCCATGGCCCACAAAATTATGATTTCCTGGTTGAGCACTTACAGAATTTTCATTCAATAAGGGAAATAGTTGAATGGATCAGCTTAGACACTACCATACAATCCACAAGGCATCTCACTTCAAGGATTGTCTCACCTTAGTATTTTCCAGTTTCAAACATTAATATTGGAAACAATATATTTTCAACTGAATCCAAAAATGTCATAAAAAGTGTGATATGTTTTCTGAGGGGCAACTCATGTTGTTTTGGTGTGATTATTAGCATTTTGAAAGTCTCTGAGCCATCTTGCATGCTGAACAATACCTTTCTAACTTTAAAAACTTTGAAGATTGATGTGAATTTCTTACCAGATTGGCTGCATCTCAATATTTGTAAAACTGTTGGTTTTGATGATTTACACTTGATTATATATGAAAAAGAAATAGAAGGTAACTGTGGATTTTATGATAAAAAGGTTATGTCATGTGGACTGCTTGTAATGATAAAGCTGTTATTTCATAATATTTAGTCTACAAAAATTCAAATCTCTCAGATTCATTAGCAATTTTGCTAGTGAAATAACTTCCTCAAAATTTGGTGAAATGAGACATGCCATTGTGACAATCAAAGCCAATCATTTCACATTTCCACAAAGAAATTACTATTTTGACATTGGGTACAGTGTGAAAAAGCCAATTTCAATGATCAAATGACCCACACACTCACCTATCACACCGTCCAAAATGTCCTACCGTTCCATCATCACATTGGATGTGGAATTGGCCCTTACACACCTGCCCCTGCACACGCCAATGAAACCGCACCGCAGGCATCGTATTGTGCAGCGGGCTCTACCAGTGTATTCCATAAAATGACAATCCTGTGGATGCGGAGTCCTTTCATGGATAACCTGGTGAAGTCAAACCCCCTGCCTCTACATTAAGACTGGGGGAATGAACTCTTTGATGTGTGTGTGCAAACAGGTGGGACTTGTGTAATTTTTATCAACCTTTGGACAGTTGCAGGACAATCAGGTGGTGTGGAATCTGTGTTGAAGGCACAGGGGAACCAATATTGGTGGATGTCACAGGATTAGGTGTAAGACAAGAGTGAGACATGTGCTTGACATGAGCTTGACTTTTATCCTGCTTGCCATTTGCTTGAGGTGAAGTCAATTTCCAATGATTGACACAAGATTTTCCCTGGTGTGAGTTGTAGCCATCTGGTTGGAGTATGTAGAGGTCTTTGCCTGGTTTACCATTTAGGAACACACATTTTACATCCATTTATTTGATTTTGAATTTATTAAGGTGGCACAGGGTAAGTAGTAGTTGTAGAAAGGTTAGTTTTCCAGTGGGTGAGAATACATTGTCATAATTGATCCCTTTTTTTTGGTGAAAACCACATATGCATAGTTGGGCTTTGAACTTGGTGAGCTTTCCATTTTTGTTGGTTTTTCTCTTCAATACCCATGTTGTGGAGAGTGGTTTAATGTTTCTGTTGATGGTTGTAGGTGACCAGACCTGGTGCTTCTCCATATTTTCCAATTTGTTTGAAATGGATTTTTTCCCTTGTTGGTTGAATTCTGATTTCAGAGCTTGTTGGTAGGATCTTTGGTTTTCATTATTTAGGGTAGGTGCAGTGTTTGCTGAGTGTTTGGGTTGTCATCTTGATTTGATGATGTTTCTTGGGTTGCCAACCTCCCCATGAATTTTATTTGCGAGAGGTTAATCTTTGGGGATCCATTCGTAATGATCTCCTCTCTTGTTCTTTGGTACATTGGTTTTGAGTTTTGGGTCTAAGGAGTTGTTGGTAGGTGATTTGGGATGGTCATCCCTGGGGCATACATTGTCAGTGGTGATAAGGTTATCACCAGTGATCTGGGGTTCTAGATCAGAAGTAAGTCAAGGAAGATCAGTGATTCTTTGGCCTCAGGATTAGTTTTTTTAGGGAAAGTATTTGGAACAAATCTGGCATGGTGAGTGATTTTTACGTTACCTGTCCACCTATCCAGGATTTGGTATGCTCTGTGCCCTTCCTCATATCCTAAGAATAGTCCTTAAGATTTTTTTTCTGAGAATTTGCCTTGAGGTTGATTTTTAAAGTAATAGAAAAGACAGCCAAATTGTTGTAAGTGCTGGTAAGTGGTAGGTCTTTTGAACCACTTGTGATAAAGGGTGGAGTAATTCAGTGATTTCTTTGGAGTAATGTTTTCTAATTATATGGCAGTTCTGATTTCTTTGGCCAAAAAAGATTTGTCTAGGCCAGAGTCACTTAGGAGATATCTGGCTTTGGTGATGGTGATCCAGTTCCCTCTTTCAGTGAAGGGGTTTTGTTGAGGGGTGTATGGGGCATTGGTGAGGTGTGTAATACCTTTGTCTTGGAAGAAAGTAGTGGGCTGGTTGTTTTTAAATTTGCTTCCATTGTTGGATACAAGGTTTGTTATTTTCTCGTTGCATTGATTTTAAATGTGTTTGAT
This sequence comes from Austropuccinia psidii, assembly GCA_023105745.1. Taxonomy (NCBI): domain Eukaryota; kingdom Fungi; phylum Basidiomycota; class Pucciniomycetes; order Pucciniales; family Sphaerophragmiaceae; genus Austropuccinia; species Austropuccinia psidii. Next base: position 11,708,757 of record JALGQZ010000004.1, on the reverse strand, counting down.
GAGTTTTTGAATGTGGAAACTGGTTTCTGATTTTAATTTCAGGAAGGTGGTCCTTATGTATCTGCTGTTGCCATTGACTACTCTAAGGCAGTATTTGTACCTCAAATTAGAGGGGTTTTGAAGGGTCCAAAAAGGTCAGTGTGGATAAATTGGAATTTTCTTTGAGGTGTGGGAAATTTTCCTTTGAACAGTTATTTGGTGATTTTGACAAAATTTCAGGTGGGGCATTGGAGGTTTGTGGTTGTTAATGTTGGAAACATTTTTCCTAGGTACTTAGGGGAGGGGTGTCCGGTGGCTTGGTGTAGGGTGAGGATGTTGTTGTGGTTTTTTATGGTATCCAGAGCTTGGTTTTGTTCAATGGTTACTTCAAAGTTTCCAGAGTTGAAGGTTCTGTTGAGTATTATATTGTTTTTGTGGATAAGGATTTTCTGATTTGATTTCATTATTGCGCCTAAGCTGATGAGGTTGTATGATAGATTTTTGACAAGGAGACAGTTGAAAAGGTCCAGGATACAGTGTGGTGATTCAAGTTGTACTGTTCCAGTTCCTGAGGCTTGAATGGTGGACCCATCAGCTAGCTTTATTTGTTGGGTTATTTGGGTAATGTTGGTGAAAATTTCAGGGTTAATGAACATAGAGGTGGTTGCTCTGGAGTCAAGGATTATTGACTTAGAGTGATGTTTTGCAGTGGATGCAACAAGGGATTGGATGGGTTTTTTACTGCTCAGACCATTCTTGTCCCCCTTTATGAAGTTGCAGTCACTTTCATTATGTTTGGTGAGGGGGTTGTGCCAGCCTGGGGAACATTTTGGGTAGTTGCCATCTTGTCTTTTTTTATTCTGATTATTATTTGTATTGCTGTTTTTAGAGGCTAGTAGCGCTTGGTTGGAGTGTTTGTTGTTGTTTTCGCAACATTGAAGGAATTTTTTTATGACTTCCCAAGTGTCATCTAGTGAAGGGTTTTTCTTCTCTGCCTTGCATTTTCCTAGCCATACCTCCATAGTGGTCTTGAATCTGTTGGGTAGGATGATTATCACCCCCACGGCTATAACAGAATCAATGAGGGATTCTGGGAAGATAGTGAGGCCAGCCAGAGCAGAGAGTTCAGAGGTGGAGGGTGTTTTCCAGAATGAAGGACATTGTTTCCTTTATATTTTTGTTGACTAGGTGTGTGGAGTAATGTTTTCTAATTATGTGGCAGTTCTGATTTCTTTGGCCCAAAAGGATTTGTCTAGGCCAGAGTCACTTAGGAGATATCTGGCTTTGGTGATGGCGATCCAGTTCCCTCTTTCAGTGAAGGGGTTTTGTTGAGGGGTGTATGGGGCATTGGTGAGGTGTGTAATACCTTTGTCTTGGAAGAAAGTAGTGGGCTGGTTGTTTTTAAATTTGCTTCCATTGTTGGATACAAGGTTTGTTTTTTTCTCGTTGCATTGATTTTAAATGTGTTTGATGAGTTTTTGAATGTGGAAACTGGTTTCTGATTTTAATTTCAGGAAGGTGGTCCTTATGTATCTGCTGTTGCCATTGACTACTCTAAGGCAGTATTTGTACCTCAAATTAGGGGGGGTTTTGAAGGGTCCAAAAAGGTCAGTGTGGATAAATTGGAATTTTCTTTGAGGTGTGGGAAATTTTCCTTTGAACAGTGATTTGGTGATTTTGACAAGATTTCAGGTGGGGCATTGGAGGTTTGTGGTTGTTAATGTTGGAAACATTTTTCCTAGGTACTTAGGGGAGGGGTGTCCGGTGGCTTGGTGTAGGGTGAGGATGTTGTTGTGGTTTTTTATGGTATCCAGAGCTTGGTTTTGTTCAATGGTTACTTCAAAGTTTCCCTAGGCCAGAGCCACTTAGGAGATATCTGGCTTTGGTGATGGTGATCCAGTTCCTTCTTTCAGTGAAGGGGTTTTGTTGAGGGGTGTATGGGGCATTGGTGAGGTGTGTAATACCTTTGTCTTGGAAGAAAGTAGTGGGCTGGTTGTTTTTAAATTTGCTTCCATTGTTGGATAAAAGGTTTGTTATTTTCTCCTTGCATTGATTTTAAATGTGTTTGATGAGTTTTTGAATGTGGAAACTGGTTTCTGATTTTAATTTCAGGAAGGTGGTCCTTATGTATCTGCTGTTGCCATTGTGAGCCTTGAGGTATATTTTACATACCCAAATAGGCCACAATTATCTTAAAAAGAGATTTTGAATTATGCACAACTCATAAGTCATGCATATATCCAAAATTCATCATTTTCAATTTCAGAAAAGATGAATAACTTTTTATTGAGTAAGTAAATCCATGGATTTAAGACCAGATTTGGATTCTACACAAAAATTCACCTAGGGTAGCTCCATAGAGTGAATAAGCTCAATTTAAGTATTTGAGGTGGTAAAATGGAAAATACTTCAATACCACATCATTAATACCACATAAAAGATCCGTGAAAATTTTTGTTTTTCTTGATTTTTAGCCAAAATAATGGGAAAGTGAGAAATCCCATGTTACATATACACTAAGAATAGTGTTATGCATGTTTTGAGCACTTAATATCATGGTATTCTTACATGGACTTTTGGTACACCCATAGTGGATATCTCACTTTAAGCTTAAATTACTATTTTGACGTAAAAAATAGGCAAGGGGGACAAAAGACATCAAAGAGAGCCAGGGTACCCAACTTCTGAGGCCTCAGAGGCGTGGATAGCTCCAGAGCATGGATCCATGGCTCATCTTGGCCCAATTGGTAAACTAAAACTCTTTGGGAACTTGGTTACCAAGTTACAACTACTGTAAAACATCAGAAAATAGCAAATAACCTGCTATTTTGACGTGCCAAGGAGGTAATGAGCTACTTACACTCCTGTAACCATGTCAATTACTAATGACTTTCGGTGGATAAACCCCAAAAGAGTATTTAAAACCCTTTTGGGACCCATATTCATTGATTTACCTCATAGCAACCAGCAAAACACTGCTATTTGCAATTCTACGTAGAAATGAGGTAAAACCTTCAAAAATTCATTAAAAATACAATTCTTAATGAATCCTTCTGAAACTTTCAGGACTAAAGGAGAACTGTATTATCTATGGTACAACCAAAAAGAACTACAGTTTTACTAGTAAAATTAAAAGTCTTACTTACAGTCCATTTTTGGATATTCTACGTGAAACACTGAATCTTCAAAAATTCACAGTAATTACAACCTGTGATGAAATTGGCAATAACATTGATAACTTTGAGAAATCAATGATTATTTTAGAATAAAAGAAGATTTACAAGTGTTACTCCTTTTATCCTTAACCATATTGGGGTTGGTAGTCACGTAAAAGCATCAATTAAGTAATTATGATAATCTTACATGACAACAGATGATGCAATCAATAATCCAAAAAGGTTTATTGTTTTCTCACTCACTGGTTTTTCAGTTTGCTCCATGGCACGCCTCTGTGAGCTGTTATTGACTTAAAAGAAGCCTCTTCTTGCTGTTTTTTCCGTATGATCATCTTATCAATTTATTAAATCTTTATTACCAACAAGTAAGTATTAGTTCAACTATTCTTAAGTGTTTTAATTCTTTCAGAATCAATCAGAAAGACGTGAAATCATAGAATCCAACTATATATTGTTGTAATACTGTTATAAATCCTTTTGATCCCTTAAATCCACAATTCCACGTCAAATTTCTCTACTTTTATTATCAATAAGTTCTTTGGAGTATTAGTGAGTCATTTATCTTTAATTCTTAAAGTTTTTCTCTAGTAATAGTTTTCTTCAAGAATTATCTTTATAATTATTCTTGCAAAAGATAATTATATATTAAAATAATTTTATTATTTTAATAAAGAAGTTTTTATTATTAAATTCTTCTTGTAATTGATTCTTATAGACAATTACTTGCTCACTGTTAAAATCACTAGTAGTGCTTAACACGTGAAAGAAATAATTTTTAATTATTTAATTGTGGTTATAATAATATTTTATTATTATATTTCATAAGAACAGACATAGTACTGTTGATTAATAGTAATATTATCATCAGTTTCATAGTCACATCTTACATTTGGGGGCCTGGCCGTGTTTTTTGAACCTTGTACCCTTAATTAATATATTTTTAAGCTCTAAAATATATTAATTTAATTAATTTTTTTCTTTCAATTTGGAGTTAAAATATTTTTATTTTTGAAATTGTTTTAAAATCTTTTTCATTGAGGAATTTGGTTTAATTTTATATTGTTTTTACACGTGGCTTTTTCACATCCAAAAACTTATAAAATTATTCTTTGAGTTACTCTGAATTAATTTTCATTCAAAATCTTAAATTTTAATTTTTTTTCTTTAAAAAGAATAATTTTTTTAATATTAAAAAATATAAAACTTATAAAAATCTTTAAAAAAAAATATTTTAAAAAGTATAAAAAATAATTTTTTCTCTTTTATAATTTCTTTTAGTGTCTTTAATCAAATACTGTGCAGCTGGCAACAGACTCAGTAAAAGATATATCACTAGTCCAGAATCTTCAGAAGCAGAATCTGAAGACAGTATTGAGGTGCAGATTGCTAAAAGAGGCACCTTATTCAACTCAGAAAGATCTAAATTACCACCAAAAGGTGTGTATTTTATCTTATATTTCACCTTTTATCTTTAAATTGACGTGAGAATGGTGCATACCAGAAATGGAAGCAACTATTCAGTCCAACCAGATGGATGTGGACAAGGAAGAGGCAAGACCAAATCCAGAAGTGCCAAATCTTCCACAAGAAAGGCACATCTGGAGGATGCCAGAGTTGCCCCCCATTCCCCAAGGTCTGTACCAACAGATTTTGACGTGAATTCTGAGCCTGAACTAATTTATGATAATATTTCCAGGGCTGAACCATTTTCAAGTGGCAGCAATAGAAATATATCAGAGCCAGTACAAAAATTGGTTCAGAGCAGCCAAAGAAGAGGAGTGGGAAATCTGCCCAAGCCTTTGGCAGGGGGCCATGAACTCCTACTTACACATCAAGAGCTTTCTGGGTCAGGAGAAGACCATAGAACTCTTAGGAGGTTGGAGCCCCCTGTCTTGCAAAGACAAGGTCAAAAAGATAAAGAATTGGTTGAAGAACCAGAGTCTTTTATCCATAGACCAGAAGAAAGAATTGGAAATGACTCCAACTTTGGAGACAGAGGCACCAGTGGCATCTACCAGCTCCAAACCAGCTCCAGAAGCATCCAAGAACAAGCCCAAAGGACCTCAAAAGAAACAGAGAGGTCCCAAGAACCATCAAGGCAAGGGCAAAGGCAAAGCCAATTGGCACAGACCTTACCCACAAGGGTACAGGATCCCCAGATTGGAGCCTTCAGCCGTGGACAGTGTCTTCAATATGGCCAGAACTCTTATGGAATTCACAGCCAAAGAGCAGGAAAGGATGAACAGGACTTTTCCACGCAAATAAATGATGTACATAGAAGTATTAGTGTAGAAATTGGCAAACTTGAGTCAAAGTTAAAGCAAATTACATTAGACATCAATGATTTAAAGAAAAATGACAAGCAACATTCTGATTGGCATAAATTGACAACTGTCACCCTTGAGTCAATTAGCAATGCTTGTGAAAGAATTGAGAACCAATGTCAAAATAATGACACAGAGGATCTTTCCATCTTTAAAGTAAATGATAGACTTAAAACTCTTGAAGACCATGTCTTACAAATAGTTAAGAACACCAATCAATTTGCTATACATTTAGCAAAAAGTGACAGTGAAAGGCAGAAATTGAAGAATGAAATAATTGCAAGTGTGGAGCAAATTCATAAGAATCATGAACCACATATGCCAAGACATTCTACACCTTTGACTGAAGAAAAACTTTCTGTCAAAGAAAGTTTGACTCCATTCTTAGGAGAGAATGTTATTTCCGCAAAGGATATTCCCAAATTAGAAGAATGGCCAACATTCTCTGGTGAAGGAGAATACAACCACATTGAATTCATCAGGACTATTGATATGTTGCAAGAAGACTTTAATATACCTGATGAAATCATAGTAGGAAAATTACATTGTTTGTTTACCAAGACTGCAAAGAAATGGTATTACAAGATGAGAATAGATCATGGAAGACATGACTGGTCTTGGTGGAAATCTGAAGTGATTACCAAATGGGCCAATAATTCTTGGAGGTTTAAAATGGAGAATGCTTTTGAAAGTGCCATTTTTAACTCAGAAAAAGACAAACCACTTACTTGGTTCTTCAAACAAAAAGACAGATTATCTGCTTTACACCCAGATATGTCTGACACTATGATTAATATGAAAATATTAAGAAAGTGTGGAGGAGAACTAGAACATGCTATCAAAAGCAGATGTGTGGAACCCTGTTCAACAGAGGACTACATTAATGCTATGGAAGATATCATTACCAGAACAAGAATTGGTAAAACTTGGGTTAGAAACCCAATAGAGTCCAAAATAGTCTCAAAGATTCCTAGAGAGGAAAGAAGACCAGAAAGACCTGTCTTGAAGTGTCATAAATGTGGAAGTACTTCACATTTAGCCAACACTTGCCCTAAGAAGACAAAGATCAATGAAGTTCAAATCATTGAAGACATTCAGTGTACTGAAGAGAAAGAAGAGTCTGATCAAGATTCTGCAGTCTCTGAAGATACACCAGTAGAGGACTATCCCATTGAAAACATTTCAGCTTTCTTTGAGGTCACAGAAGTCCATACCCACTTGCCACAGTACAGTGAGGATTGCTACAACCTGATCAATATCCAAGATGCCAGAATGTGTAAAACAAAACCTGCTAGAGGAAAGGGTTATACTGCTGGAGCATCCTGTATCACATCAGTTCTAATGAGTGATATTGAAGCCAAAGTGAATCTGGATACAGGGGCATTTTGCACTTGTATTGGCAAAGATTATCTTCAAATTATACTTCCTGAATGGAAAAACCATCTATTACCAATAGAAGGTGTACAGTTCAGTAGTGCCAGTAACAATATGTACCCCTTGGGCATATTGGATACTAATATTGTATTCCCACATCCAGCAGGAAGTGTAAGAATGAAAACTGAGATTGTAGTAATGGATAATTGTACATCTCAGCATATCATTCTTGGAAATGATTACTTGAATATTTATGGTATTGATATAAATAACCATAAAGACAGATATTTCACAATTGGAGATAACAAAAGGCAAAAATTTGCTTTCTCCAATATGCCAAAACAGATATCTGTAGTATCTTCTGTCAAAGATACTTACAAAGATGAATTTGTGTCTAAACAACTTGTTGAAGCACAAATTAATCCATCATTGTCACCAAAGATGAGGAATGAACTTATTGATGTATTATATACATACAATAATGCATTTGCATCTGATAATGAACCATTAGGCGCTATAAGGGGACATGAAATTGATATTACTCTTAATATTGATAGACCATATCCTCCAGTACTTAGAAGACCAGCTTATCCAGCCAGTCCCAGAGCTAGAGAGGCCTTGGAAAAACATATCCAAGAGTTGATCCAACTTGGTGTGCTAAGGAAAGTAGGCCATAATGAGGAAGTTGAAGTGACAACACCTGTTATTATTGCATGGCATAATGATAAGTCAAGAATGGTTGGAGATTTTAGAGCTTTGAATACCTACACAGTTCCAGATAGGTATCCAATCCCTAGGATCCAAGAAACCTTGACTCAATTGTCTAAAGCCAAGTATATAACATCAATGGATGCATTAAAAGGCTTCCATCAAAATGTTTTGACGCCTAAAGCTAGGAAATTACTTAGAATTATCACTCACTGTGGTATTTATGAGTATCTTAGAATGCCATTTGGCATTAAAAATTCTCCATCTCATTATCAAAGAATGATGAATACCATCTTCCCCACAGAATTGTCTGAAGGATGGCTTATCATTTATATTGATGATATTATTATATGTTCTGACTCATGGTCTTTGCACCTTGAAAGACTTGCAAGAGTACTTCATAAAGTTGCAGAAGTGAACATGAAAATTTCACTTAAGAAATGCAATTTTGGTTTTGAAGAACTCAAAGCATTAGGACATGTTGTTTCTGGTTTGAGCTTGGGTATTGACAAGAATAAAGTAGCAGCAGTGTTACTTAAGCCAATACCCCAGAATAAAAAAGAAATGATGTCTTTTCTTGGATTTGCTAGTTACTATAGGCAACACTTGAAAGATTTTGCAATTCTAGCCAAGTCACTTTATAGAATCTGTGATCAACAGACTGTATTTGAAATGACACAGGAAAGAATTAAAGCTTATGAGAAGATAAAGAAAGCCCTTACAGAAGCACCTTTACTCCTCATGCCTGACTGGAATATTCCTTTTAAATTGTACATTGATGCATGTGGGGATGGATTAGGGGCAGCCCTACACCAAGTCCAAATTATTGATGACAAACCTACAGAAGGACCAGTTTGTTATATCTCAAGACAAATCAAACCAACAGAAGCCAGATATGGTGCAAGCCAAATGGAGTGCTTATGTTTGGTATGGGCACTTGAGAAATTACACTATTACCTTGATGGCAGTGTTTTTGAAGTGATAACTGACTGTAATGCCGTGAAATCACTTCTTAACATGAAAACTCCCAACAGACATATGTTGAGATGGCAAATAGCCATTCAAGAATATAGAGGAAACATGACTATAGTTCATAAAGCAGGAAACATTCACAAAAATGCTGATGGACTTAGTAGATGGGCTTTAGCCAACACTCCTGATAACCCAGCTTATGTACCTTTGGAAGCTGAACCACAGATTCCAATTGAAGGGATTAACATAACTGATATTGGGACTGAATTCTTTGAAGAGGTCAGAGAGTCTTATAAACAAGACAAGAATTGCCATATCTTGACTTCTTTATTGGATAAAGACTGCAAAGACACATATTTGGTTAATACACTAGATGAAGTTTGGAAAAATTCCTATTCTGAAGGAAGATTTCACTTGTTTGATGGGATTATTTACCATAGAACAAAACATTCTTGTGTGATGACATTGTGTAGTAGATTGCTCATCAATACCATTCTTCATGAATGCCATGATAGCATTTACTCTGGACACCTATCAGAAGACAGAACACTTGAAAAGGTAAAGAACTGTGCATGGTGGCCATCTTGGAGAAAAGAAACCATTGAATATTGCCATACCTGTGATAGATGCCAAAAAGCAAACAGGAGTACAGGCAAGAAATTTGGATTAATGATCCATATTCAAGAACCAAAATCCCCTTGGGAAGTTGTTCACATGGATTGGGTCACAGCACTTCCTCCAAGTGGTGACAAAAGTTATAATGCTTGTTTAGTCATTGTAGACAGATATAGCAAAACTCCCATATTCTTACCATGTCATAAAGATGACACTGCTATGGATACAGCTCTTCTTTTATGGAGTAGAGTTATTTCTCATACAGGGTTATTTAAGAATATCATAAGTGACAGAGACCCCAAGTTCACATCTGCACTTTGGACCAATCTTCATAGATTGTTTGGGACTAAGTTATCATTCTCTACAGCATACCACCCTCAAACAGATGGGCTAGCAGAGAGGATGATTCAAACTTTAGAAGACATGATCAGGAGATTTTGTGCTTATGGATTAGAATTTAAAGACTCAGATGGCTTTACCCATGACTGGTGCACTCTGATACCTGCATTAGAATTGGCATACAAGACATCAGTCCATTCTTCCACAGGACAAACTCCTGCTATGTTAGAAAAAGGATGGAATCCAAGACTCCCAGCAGACACACTGAGGAAAGGCTTGATTGACATTCATCCTACAGCTTCCAGCTTCAAATTAATGCTTGATAAAGTAAAACACCATGCAAAACAAAGTATGGATGATGCTTTTGATTATGCAAAACAGAAGTGGGACAAGAGTCATAAAGTACCAGACTTCAAAGTAGGGGACTTAGTTCTAGTTTCAACCTTGAATTTTAATAATATCAAAGGCCCAAAGAAACTTAAAGATTCTTATGTAGGACCTTTTGTTATTGTTGCCTTACATGGAACCAATGCAGTTCAAGTGGAATTGAGTGGTGAATTGGAAAATAAACACCCCACATTTCCAGTCAGCCTGATAAAACCTTATCAACCAGCTGACAAAGAATTGTTTCCTTTAAGGAACCCAACTCCTTTAACTGTGCCCCCTGTGGAACAGAATGAAGACAGAAAGATAAAGAAAGTCATTAAAGAAAGGAGACTTAGGGGTAAAAATCAAAGAGAATATCTTGTCAGATATAGAAATCCAGTACATGAAGATGAATGGATGGCAGAATCAGAAATACCTGACTCAGATAAACTCTTAAGAAGATTTAGACATGAAAGAAGGCCACAAACCTGAATATGTCTATAAATGTGCTTTAAATTACTTGATCTGAGTAATGTGAAGAGGTTGGACAGTGGACATTAACCCCCTTTTGGGGCCTTATTCTTTTTATCACTAATAAAATTGTAGTACAATTTTATTTTTTGGTGGGAGGGAATGTGAGCCTTGAGGTATATTTTACATACCCAAATAGGCCACAATTATCTTAAAAAGAGATTTTGAATTATGCACAACTCATAAGTCATGCATATATCCAAAATTCATCATTTTCAATTTCAGAAAAGATGAATAACTTTTTATTGAGTAAGTAAATCCATGGATTTAAGACCAGATTTGGATTCTACACAAAAATTCACCTAGGGTAGCTCCATAGAGTGAATAAGCTCAATTTAAGTATTTGAGGTGGTAAAATGGAAAATACTTCAATACCACATCATTAATACCACATAAAAGATCCGTGAAAATTTTTGTTTTTCTTGATTTTTAGCCAAAATAATGGGAAAGTGAGAAATCCCATGTTACATATACACTAAGAATAGTGTTATGCATGTTTTGAGCACTTAATATCATGGTATTCTTACATGGACTTTTGGTACACCCATAGTGGATATCTCACTTTAAGCTTAAATTACTATTTTGACGTAAAAAATAGGCAAGGGGGACAAAAGACATCAAAGAGAGCCAGGGTACCCAACTTCTGAGGCCTCAGAGGCGTGGATAGCTCCAGAGCATGGATCCATGGCTCATCTTGGCCCAATTGGTAAACTAAAACTCTTTGGGAACTTGGTTACCAAGTTACAACTACTGTAAAACATCAGAAAATAGCAAATAACCTGCTATTTTGACGTGCCAAGGAGGTAATGAGCTACTTACACTCCTGTAACCATGTCAATTACTAATGACTTTCCATGGATAAACCCCAAAAGAGTATTTAAAACCCTTTTGGGACCCATATTCATTGATTTACCTCATAGCAACCAGCAAAACACTGCTATTTGCAATTCTACGTAGAAATGAGGTAAAACCTTCAAAAATTCATTAAAAATACAATTATTAATGAATCTTTCTGAAACTTTCAGGACTAAAGGAGAACTGTATTATCTATGGTACAACCAAAAAGAATTACAGTTTTACTAGTAAAATTAAAAGTTTTACTTACAGTCCATTTTTGGATATTCTACGTGAAACACTGAATCTTCAAAAATTCACAGTAATTACAACCTGTGATGAAATTGGCAATAACATTGATAACTTTGAGAAATCAATGATTATTTTAGAATAAAAGAAGATTTACAAGTGTTACTCCTTTTATCCTTAACCATATTGGGGTTGGTAGTCACGTAAAAGCATCAATTAAGTAATTATGATAATCTTACATGACAACAGATGATGCAATCAATAATCCAAAAAGGTTTATTGTTTTCTCACTCACTGGTTTTTCAGTTTGCTCCATGGCACGCCTCTGTGAGCTGTTATTGACTTAAAAGAAGCCTCTTCTTGCTGTTTTTTCCGTATGATCATCTTATCAATTTATTAAATCTTTATTACCAACAAGTAAGTATTAGTTCAACTATTCTTAAGTGTTTTAATTCTTTCAGAATCAATCAGAAAGACGTGAAATCATAGAATCCAACTATATATTGTTGTAATACTGTTATAAATCCTTTTGATCCCTTAAATCCACAATTCCACGTCAAATTTCTCTACTTTTATTATCAATAAGTTCTTTGGAGTATTAGTGAGTCATTTATCTTTAATTCTTAAAGTTTTTCTCTAGTAATAGTTTTCTTCAAGAATTATCTTTATAATTATTCTTGCAAAAGATAATTATATATTAAAATAATTTTATTATTTTAATAAAGAAGTTTTTATTATTAAATTCTTCTTGTAATTGATTCTTGTAGACAATTACTTGCTCACTGTTAAAATCACTAGTAGTGCTTAACACGTGAAAGAAATAATTTTTAATTATTTAATTGTGGTTATAATAATATTTTATTATTATATTTCATAAGAACAGACATAGTACTGTTGATTAATAGTAATATTATCATCAGTTTCATAGTCACATCTTACAGCCATTGACTACTCTAAGGCAGTATTTGTACCTCAAATTAGAGGGGGTTTTGAAGGGTCCAAAAAGGTCAGTGTGGATAAATTGGAATTTTCTTTGAGGTGTGGGAAATTTTCCTTTAAACAGTGATTTGGTGATTTTGAAAAGATTTCAGGTGGGGCATTGAAGGTTTGTGGTTGTTAATGTTGGAAACATTTTTCCTAGGTACTTAGGGGAGGGGTGTCCAGTGGCTTGGTGTAGGGTGAGGATGTTGTTGTGGTTTTTTATGGTATCCAGAGCTTGGTTTTGTTCAATGGTTACTTCAAATTTTCCAGAGTTGAAGGTTCTGTTTAGTATGATATTGTTTTTGTGGTCAACAAGCTCAAAACGTTTGTTGTTGTGGGTAAGGATTTTCTGATTTGATTTCATCATTGCGCTCAAGCTGATGAGGTTGTATGATAGATTTTTGACAAGGAGACAGTTGGAAAGGTCCAGGATACAGTGTGGTGATTTGATTTGTACTGTTCCAGTTCCTGAGGCTTGAATGGTGGACCCATCAGCTAGCTTTATTTGTTGGGTTATTTGGGTAATGTTGGTGAAAATCTCAGGGTTAATGAACATAGAGGTGGTTGCTCTGGAGTCAAGGATTATTGACTTGGAGTGATGTTTTGCGGTGGATGCAACAAGGGATTGGATGGGTTTTTTACTGCTCAGACCATTCTTGTCCCCCTTTATGAACTTGCAGTCACTTTCATTATGTTTGGTGAGGGCGTTGTGCCAGCCTGGGGAACATTTTGGGTAGTTGCCATCTTGTCTTTTTTTATTCTGATTATTATTTGTATTGTTGTTTTTAGAGGCTAGTAGTGTTTGGTTGGAGTGTTTGTTGTTGTTTTCGCAACATTGAAGGAATTTATTTATGACTTCCCAAGTGTCATCTAGTGAAGGGTTTTTCTTCTCTACCTTGCATTTTCCTAGCCATACCTCCATAGTGGTCTTGAATCTGTTGGGTAGGATGATTATCACCCCCACGGCTATAACAGAATCAATGAGGGATTCTGGGAAGATAGTGAGGCCAGAGAAGAGAGCTCAGAGGTGGAGGGTGTTTTCCAGAATGAAGGACATCTTTTCCTTTATATTTTTGTTGACTAGGTGTGTGGAGAATATCTTATTCAAGTACAAGGTTTGATTTTGGATAGATTTAGGTTGATAAAACTCCTGGGTTAGTTTCCAGAAGACAGCTGGATCCTTTTTTGAGTTGGAGTAAAATTTGTTCCCCAATATAACTATACAGTTGATCTTCAGGAGGGCAGCAGCTTTATGTCTCCTTTGGGGTTCAAGCTTATCATTCTCTGCTACTTCCTCAGGGGTTTTGGTGCTGGTAACTAGTCCATAATAGTTATTCATGGTAAGGATGCCTTCCATCCTGGATACCCAGTCTAAGTAGTTGGTGTCATTAAGTTTGTCATTTTCATTGAGCTCTATGGTGAATTCACCCATGGTTCTGAAATCAATAGTAAAGGAGTGTTTTTAAAACATCACCGGTCACATAATCTGTAAGAATGAAAAGTCACATCTTGGATTGGAATGATGGTATGTCTTAGCCAGAAGGATCAGGACAAGGAGTGGCACAGGCACGACAAACGTTGGATTGGCAAGACAGTATGTTCTAGCCAGAAGGATCAGGACAAGCAGTGGCACAGGCATGATGAGCCTAGAGGAAATAGGATTGTAAAAGATACAAAAGGTGTGTTAAATTTCTAATAATAGTGGTAAGGAGTATATCAAGTAGTCTACCTTGTGTCACAGCCACATATTTTGACCCTCCTCCTTGATGGCGGCGGCAATCCAACCTGGAGCCAAGTTGGGGCCAATTGGCCATGTCATATCATTTATGGCCAATTGACCCCTTTTGGGTGTTCCATGGCTCTTATGCCATAAACCACTCCATTGGCCACTTATGGCCTCCATCATCCTTTATGGCCTCAGGCCATATCCTGCGTCATTGGCCCTCTTGGCCAATTTCCACCTCACCAACCCCCAGGCCTCCATCACTGTTTTTGGGCCTGGGGGGTCCCTTTGTCTTCCAGGGGCTTCCAGGCCCCATGGCCACCTTCCTTGGTTTCCTGGCCACCCCTTTCATTATGGGGGTTTTGGCCTAAATGGCCTTTTTGGGCCATTTAGGCCCCCCACGGCTTCTACGGTCCGCGGTCCGCGGTCCGCGGTCCGTAGGCGGGTTAGGCCCCTTTTGGCCTAATCCAATGAGGCCAAAAGGGGGCAGCCACCTAGCCCCCAAGGCCAGGTGGGTCCCAAACCACAATTGGGCCCACCTGAGCCATTTTTGGCCACCAATCCCTTGGACCCAAATTGGACCAAAAACCACCTTGGATCCATTTTTGGCCATAAATCCCGTAGGACCCATTTTTGGCCCTGGACCACCATAGACCAACTTCACCGTCATGGCCTCTGGCAACCACCAGAGGCCACCAAATCATCTCAACAAGAATTTCCCTCAACTTAAGGGGAATTCTTTCCTTTCCTTCATGCACTCCGTACTCAAGATTGCAGGTGTGGTGCATATATGGTATTATATACCATTATGCACCATTTTTACTCAGCAATCCAATGGTGACGTTTTCAGGACCCAATTCCACCTTTCCATTTCAAGGTCCATAATTCCAACGCCCATTTTTGAAGGAGGACTTTTCAGCTTATCAGTCTGGCAATCCATGGCGGTAATTCAGAAGATCATTCAAGGATCCCAACCACCTGTATCTGCAGGAGTTGGGTTGGTACAATTCATTCAGGATTATTCTAAGGTCAATTCGCAAGAGGTATTACATAATTCAATCAGTTGTCAAGACATCAAGTATTCAATACTCCTTGGACAACCCAATTCATCCGTACAGGCCTTATTCAATCAACCTGTATGGCCTTGGCCCAATTGGGCCATTTCTTATTCCACTGTGTGAATTCCATCACACAGTTCAAATTTCAAGATGGCCAGAACTGTATTTCCCGATTCGGACAATACAGTCATTGATCCACCTTCCAGGATCAACCTTCCAGCTTTTCACATATACTGGCCACCTTTCAGCACCTGGGGACTTTTTCCCCAGTTAATTAATATAGTGGATTTATTTTTATCCTTATTTTCTTTTACATTATTAAAGTTAATACTGATAATCTTAAGTCAGTCATTCAGCACCCTTTTCTTTTATTTCCTCGCCTGTCCAGTGGATATTGGTGGTCATATCCTTATACTAATTCCATTCCCTTTTCTGGCAGGTTGAAACAGTGAATTAAGGATTCACTTGGTTGGCTTCTTGGCTTTTGGCTTCTTTATTATCTTTGGTCATTGGCTTCATCTTTTTCTTATCTCATCTTTTGGCATACTTGTTTTCCCCTTTATTCTTTCTTAAAGAAATTCATTCTTATTATTCTTTTATCTTTGGAGCCCTCCAAGTGAGTTCTTGATTCCTGAGTGCCAGGCCCTCTTCTTCCAAGAGCCCCTGTGACATTATATTAATTAACTCATAATTCTTCTTCATTCATTCATTCTTTTATTCTTATATTTTAAATTCATTCATTCATTTCATCAAAATTATGATTCTTTGACGTTTTATGATCTTATGATTCTTCGTCACCTCTCAATTTTCTCTCATTCATTCTTCATTCTGAAAATTGAAAGCTGACCCATTTTTTATTTTTTCTGTTATCTTTTCAATCTCATTCTCAATCTTAATCAATCTATTTTTATCCATAATTCAGGCATTTTTATCTTTGGTTCTCAAGTTATTCATCAGGTTATTCAGACACGTTCTTCATATCAGGATTCACTTTGATTTATTCCTCAAGAAT
The DNA here is from genome assembly GCA_023105745.1 of Austropuccinia psidii. Lineage (NCBI taxonomy): Eukaryota > Fungi > Basidiomycota > Pucciniomycetes > Pucciniales > Sphaerophragmiaceae > Austropuccinia > Austropuccinia psidii. The sequence continues at coordinate 11,692,516 of JALGQZ010000004.1, read as the reverse complement.
TTTTGATTTTTTGGAAGAATTCACTTGAAAATTGATTTGATTGACTAATTTGACATAATTGAAATTGACCTCAAGATAATTGATTGACCTGAAGACTTTATTGATTTTGCTGATTATTCACATCAAGATTTTGACATAAATTGATTTTGACTCAAGAATTCATTTTGATTGATTGATTTTTCTGCAAGATTTTGATTTGATTTGATTTTGATTGTTTGATTGATTGTTTTTATTGACTTCAAGATTCTCATTGATATTGATTTTTACTTCAAGACTCATTCTGATTTGATTGATTGACGTATTTGAAGAATTTTGATTCATTGATTATCCAATTTCCTCAAGATTTGATTGTTGATTTTGTACTTCAAGAAAATTTTGATTTTTATTTCATTTATTTTGGTTGACTATTCCTGAAATCATGCCAGTTCAACATTCACCTCCAGCAAGACAGACCAGATCTCAGGCCAGAACTCAAGCTGTTCTGACTCCAACTTCAAGGGCTCCTCTTGACGGTACCCCAGCAGTTTCTCAACTGAGGGCCAGATTGGACAGAGGACCCATTATGGAAGGAGCAGCACCATCCAGGAAGGAAGGAAGAGGGCCAAGAAGGTCAATGTCTTTATCAGGAGTGGTTGGCGGATTCCCAGGTTTTTCAAGAACCAGTCCCAAGGTTCAAGGTGAAGATGGTGAAGAGGAGGAGGAGAATTCTGTGGAAGAGGAAGAGTCTAATGGCACTGAGGCTGCTCCTGCTCCTGTGGGAGCATCTGAGGGCACCAGAGGACCAACTCTAGCCCAGTCTGATCAGCCTGCCTCTCATCAGTCTGAACCGTCTTTATTGGCCATTATGCAACAAATGACTCAGATTATGGCCAATCTGCAAGCAGCTTCTTCTTCTGAATCATCAAGACCACCAACCTTCAAGACTCCCTCTATGAAGGCTCCAGAATGCTTTGATGGGACTCAGCCCTTCAAAGTCAGAAGCTTTATTCAGTCTTGCCAACTCATCTTTCATAATGACCCGGCAAACTTCTCTCAAGACAGAAAGAAGGTTCTTTATGCCACTTCATTCTTAGTTGGCAGGGCTGCAAAATGGATTGAGCCTTATCTTTCCAATCTCAATAATCAAGACTCAAATTATCTCCTCAATTCCTGGCCATTATTCGAATCCCAATTGTTCACTTTATTTGGAGACCCAAATGAAGTAAGAAAAGCAGAAGCTGAATTGGATGGCCTTAGGATGAAAGAAGGTGGGCATGTTGCTTTGTATATTGCCGATTTCAGGAGTTTGGTTTCAAGAATTGGGGATTGGGGTGAAAGGGCTCTTATTCATCATTTCAGGAAGGGTTTGGCCTCCAGGATTCTGGATCAATTGGCCTCCCATCCTTCAAACATTGATTCTCTTCAAGACTTAATGGACGTCAGCCTGGAACTTGATACCAGGTACCATGAGAGGCAGAAGGAAAAGAATCATCATCAAGAGAAGAAGCCTGAAGCCTCAAAGTCTCACTCTTCTCATCATCAAGTTTCTTCAAGTTCAAGACCAAAGAAGAAATTTCATTCTCAAAAGCGGGACAAGCCCCATTCTTCATTGTTGAATAAGGACTTCAAGTTGAAAGGTTCTGAAAAGGAAAGAAGAATCAAGGAGGGGTTGTGTACCTATTGTGGTGGGAAGCATAGTCTTGAGTCCTGTGTCAAAAGGCCTCAAAACAAGCTTACCCAACCGTCAGGCAGCTTTCCCAGCCAGGGAAAAGCCTGAGTGAAGACCATGTTGTGTTCAATGGTCTTCACAGTTTTCCTTCCAGAGCACAATTGTGCATTCTGAATACTGGTGTCAAGAATTCTCTTAAATTTTTTGTTTTCTCTTCTCTTTCTGATGTTTTTCACAGTATTCTCATTGATTCTGGTGCTACACACTCATTCATTGCAAAGCAGTTTGTTCATAAGTACTCATTGACTACGTCAGAACTTCCAGAGAAGATTCCTCTTATCATTTTGGACTCCTCTGAGTCCCCTTCCTTATTTGTGACTCACCATACTAAATATATGGTTGAGCTCCCTTCCTTCCCAAGCTTTGAATGGGATTTTTTAGTCATTGATACTCCCAAGGGAGAAGACCTCATATTGGGCTTTGACTTTCTCAATCATTTTAATCCTTCTATTGATTGGAGGCAAGGGCTGATCACCTTTAATACTGATCAAAAGGACTATTCTGATCCTTCCAATTCCTTCCGTAATGACTCTTCCTCTGCCAAATCATGTGCAGCTCTGGTTGGTGATTCTAGAACACCATCAGTTCCATCTTCTGTCCATATTCCTTCCCTTAATTCCCATCTGTCATTACCATCATCTGGAGATGAAGTCTTCAAAGAGATTCAAGATGTTGGGGAAGATAATTCTGTATCTTCACTTCATCTCTTCTTTGGGAATATGGACCTTCCTCCTTCATCTTATCATGACTCCCTGGAGGAGTTGTGGGATGAAGAGGAAGAGCCAGAAGAAGTAGAAACCGTGATGAAGGTTGTTCCCTCTGTTTATCACCCATACTTGGATGTATTCTCCAAGGTGAAAGCAGAGAAACTTCCTCCTCACCGTGCCTGTGATCATCATATCGAACTGGAGGGGTCTCTACCTCCAGTTGGGGTGATCTACTCTTTATCCAAACAAGAGTCAGATACACTCAGGGCCTACATTTCAGAGAATGTAGAGAAAGGTTTCATCCGGCCAAGCTCCTCCTCAACAGGAGCACCTGTCCTCTTTGTTAAAAAGAAAGATGGTGGCCTCCGTTTGTGTGTTGATTACCGCAAACTCAATGCTGTCGCTAGGAAGAACAAATATCCTGTTCCTCCTATGAACCAGCTTCTTAATGTCTTTAATGGTTCTTCTATCTTCTCCAAGATTGATTTGCGTGGTGCATATAACCTGCTCAGAATCAAGGAGGGTGATGAACATTTGACATGCTTCAGAACTAAATATGGCAGTTTTGAGTACTTGGTTATGCCATTTGGGCTCACCAATGCTCCTGCCTCTTTTCAGAATCTTGTCAATGATATATTCCAAGATCTTCTTGATGTTTTTGTTGTGGTTTATTTGGATGACATTATGGTCTTTTCCAAATCTGAGGAAGAACATGTCACCCATGTGTCCACTGTTCTTTCCAGACTCAGAGCCAATAACCTTTTCGCCAAGGCTTCTAAATGCCTTTTTCATGTCTCTAGTGTAGAATACCTTGGTTATGTTGTTTCTTCTGAAGGCCTCAAGATGGACCAAGCAAAAGTCCAGCAGATCCTTAATTGGCCTCCTCCAAGAAACCTCAAGGCTCTTCAATCCTTCCTTGGCTTTGCCAACTTCTACCGCCGTTTCATCAAGAATTATTCAAAGAAAATCAGTTCACTCACCAGTTTCCTCAAGAAAGATTCCTGTTTCCCCCTCAATGAGGAAGCTCTTAGCCAGTTTCATCAACTCAAAGAGGCCTTCACTACCGCTCCAATCCTTTCCCACTTCAATCCTTCTCTACCGACCATTGTAGAGACCGATGCATCCGATTATGCTTTGGGTGCTGTACTGAGTCAGGTCTCTGACTCAGGAAAACATCCCATTGCCTTTGACAGCCGCAAGCTTATTCCAGCAGAACTCAACTATGAAATTCATGACAAGGAACTCCTTGGTATAGTCTGGGCTCTCAAGCGCTGGAGGGCTTTTCTTCTTTCTCTTTCCTCTCCTTTTGAAGTTCTCACCGATCATTCTTCTCTTCAGTACTTTATGGCATCAAAGATCCTTACTCGCCGTCAAGCCCGTTGGGCCGAATTCTTATCTGAATTTCATTTTTCAATCACTTACCGCCCTGGCCGCCTAGCAACTCTTCCAGATGCCTTATCACGTCGGGACGACGTCTATCCGGAGAGGGGGGAGGATTTCATCAACAAGAATCCAATGAATTTTCAACAACTCATTAAGCAAGATGAAGTTCAACCCTCAAAGTTTTTTGCAGTCAAGGTGGATTCTTTTTCAAATTTGATTGATTCAATTCAGAAGAAATTATGGCAAGATCCTCAGTACAGAAGTATCCTTGAAGATTTGGGTAAAGGTAAATCTGTCCAAGATTATTCTCTTGATTCCTCCTCCCAACTTCTTCTCTTCAAAGATCGGGTGGTAGTCCCAAATGACTCCACAATTCAACTCAGCATTCTTCAAAAGCGTCATGACTCTCCTCTAGCTGGACACCCTGGCCAAGAGAAGACTCTCAAACTTGTCAAGCGGGATTTCCACTGGTCCGGCATGACTCAATTCATTAAGGATTATGTATCATCCTGTCAACAGTGTTCAAGAAACAAGAATATCCACCATAAGAAGTTTGGACTCCTCAAACCTCTTCCAATTCCAAATGGTCCTTGGATTTGTCTCTCAATGGATTTCATCACTCAACTGCCCCTGTCCAATTCTTTTGACTCAATTCTTGTCATAGTGGACAGATTCTCAAAAATGGCGGTTTTTATTCCAACAATGTCTTCAATAACTTCTTTGGATTTGGCCCATTTATTCATCAAGAATATCTTCTCAAAGCATGGCTTTCCATCAAGCATTGTCAGTGATAGAGGTTCACTCTTTGTTTCTTCCTTCTGGACCAATCTTTGTCAGCAGCTCAAGATTTCAAGAGACTTGTCAACTGCTTATCACCCAGAAACTGATGGACAGACAGAGAGGGTAAATCAGATACTAGAACAGTATCTTCGGATGTATGTCAGTTATCATCAAGATGATTGGAACACCTGGCTCCCTCTGGCTGAATTTGCCTACAATAATTCTGATCACTCTTCAACCAAGCAATCACCGTTTTTCACCGTTTATGGAAGAGATCCACAATTTGATTCAGTTCACATCACTCAAGATACTCCTGCTGGAAAGTTATCAACAAAAATCCAATCAGTACAGCAAGATGTCAAGAGAGAACTTGAAATCACCATAAACCGGTTTAAGAGGTATGCAGATAAAAGTAGAGCAAGTCCACCTGTTTTCAATCCTGGTGACATGGTATGGCTTTCTTCCAAGAATATCAAATCAACTAGACCCACCAAGAAACTGTCTGAAAGATGGTTGGGTCCCTTTCCAATCCTGAAGAAAGTCAGTACTCATGCTTACCACCTCAAGCTTCCATCTCAATGGAAATCCATCCACCCAGTCTTCCATATCTCACTCTTGGAACCAGTCAAGACATCAACGATCCCAAATCGGCATCAAGAGCCTCCTCCTCCAATCATTATTGAAGAAGAAGAGGAATGGGAAGTCTCTCAAGTACTGGATTCAAAGCTCAAGAGAAGAAAATTATGGTATCTGGTGGAATGGAAAGGTTTCAGTCAAGATTCAGAAAGATCCACATGGGAACCAGCTGAAAACCTCAAGAATTGTCCTGAACTTGTCAAAGATTTTCATTCGTTATATCCTGACAAGCCAGGACCCAATTCTTCAATGGCTTGAATTTTTATGGTGCTTGGTGGGGAGAGGAATTACCAAAAGTAAGTCCCACTCCTGGTATGCACCTTTAGGGGTATTCTACTCTTCTTTGTTGTAAGCATCACCTTGGCCACTCTGTGAGCACCTTTCAATTTGGACACAGACCTTTTGGCCCGGCTTTCAACATCCGAATTCCAAATTTATGGCCATTTACACTTGGGCAAATGGACCATTCCTTTTTCATTCTCCTTCCCAAGACTTTATTCTTTCAACACATTCATTTATCAAGAGCTTTTTCATTTATGGCACTGGCGGGAGTGGCAACTACTAAAAGTAAGTTCCTCTCCTGGTGTGCACTTCCCTGAGGGGTCTACAATCTGTCAAAACATCACCTTGGCCACTCTGTGAGCACCTGGCATCAAATTCTTTTATCCAGGTCCTTGGCCACTTTCAAAATCAATTGTCGTAACCCGTGATGAAGATTGGATTCCTCCTCAAATTTCATTTTCTTTATTTTTTCTGTTTCTCTCTTTATATCTGTTTCTCTTTTACTCTTTATATTCTTTCAAAATTTCTTTTCTTATAACTCTTTAACGCCAAAATCTTTACGTCAAATCATGTCTTCAACTTTTTCAAAGCCAAATGTCAAGAGAAGACCAAGTCAACCTCAATTCATATGCCAACAAGCTTATCAGTTCAATTTCTCTTTTCAAGATTCAATGCCTCTGGAATCCTTACGTCAAATCCGTCTCATTAGCCTCAACAGGCCTCTACCTTATCTTGGTGCTCAGGAGCTCACCATTCAAGGTAGGGGGGTACTGTCACAGCCACGTATTTTGACCCTCCTCCTTGATGGCGGCGGCAATCCAACCTGGAGCCAAGTTGGGGCCAATTGGCCATGTCATATCATTTATGGCCAATTGACCCCTTTTGGGTGTTCCATGGCTCTTATGCCATAACCCACTCCATTGGCCACTTATGGCCTCCATCATCCTTTATGGCCTCAGGCCATATCCTGCGTCATTGGCCCTCTTGGCCAATTTCCACCTCACCAACCCCCAGGCCTCCATCACTGTTTTTGGGCCTGGGGGGTCCCTTTGTCTTCCAGGGGCTTCCAGGCCCCATGGCCACCTTCCTTGGTTTCCTGGCCACCCCTTTCATTATGGGGGTTTTGGCCTAAATGGCCTTTTTGGGCCATTTAGGCCCCCCACGGCTTCTACGGTCCGCGGTCCGTAGGCGGGTTAGGCCCCTTTTGGCCTAATCCAATGAGGCCAAAAGGGGCCAAAGGGGGCAGCCACCTAGCCCCCAAGGCCAGGTGGGTCCCAAACCACAATTGGGCCCACCTGAGCCATTTTTGGCCACCAATCCCTTGGACCCAAATTGGACCAAAAACCACCTTGGATCCATTTTTGGCCATAAATCCCGTAGGACCCATTTTTGGCCCTGGACCACCATAGACCAACTTCACCGTCATGGCCTCTGGCAACCACCAGAGGCCACCAAATCATCTCAACAAGCATTTCCCTCAACTTAAGGGGAATTCTTTCCTTTCCTTCATGCACTCCGTACTCAAGATTGCAGGTGTGGTGCATATATGGTATTATATACCATTATGCACCATTTTTACTCAGCAATCCAATGGTGACGTTTTCAGGACCCAATTCCACCTTTCCATTTCAAGGTCCATAATTCCAACGCCCATTTTTGAAGGAGGACTTTTCAGCTTATCAGTCTGGCAATCCATGGCGGTAATTCAGAAGATCATTCAAGGATCCCAACCACCTGTATCTGCCGGAGTTGGGTTGGTACAATTCATTCAGGATTATTCTAAGGTCAATTCGCAAGAGGTATTACATAATTCAATCAGTTGTCAAGACATCAAGTATTCAATACTCCTTGGACAACCCAATTCATCCGTACAGGCCTTATTCAATCAACCTGTATGGCCTTGGCCCAATTGGGCCATTTCTTATTCCACTGTGTGAATTCCATCACACAGTTCAAATTTCAAGATGGCCAGAACTGTATTTCCCGATTCGGACAATACAGTCATTGATCCACCTTCCAGGATCAACCTTCCAGCTTTTCACATATACTGGCCACCTTTCAGCACCTGGGGACTTTTTCCCCAGTTAATTAATATAGTGGATTTATTTTTATCCTTATTTTCTTTTACATTATTAAAGTTAATACTGATAATCTTAAGTCAGTCATTCAGCACCCTTTTCTTTTATTTCCTCGCCTGTCCAGTGGATATTGGTGGTCATATCCTTATACTAATTCCATTCCCTTTTCTGGCAGGTTGAAACAGTGAATTAAGGATTCACTTGGTTGGCTTCTTGGCTTTTGGCTTCTTTATTATCTTTGGTCATTGGCTTCATCTTTTTCTTATCTCATCTTTTGGCATACTTGTTTTCCCCTTTATTCTTTCTTAAAGAAATTCATTCTTATTATTCTTTTATCTTTGGAGCCCTCCAAGTGAGTTCTTGATTCCTGAGTGCCAGGCCCTCTTCTTCCAAGAGCCCCTGTGACACCTTGGATCGCCAAGACAGTATGTCTCAGCCAGATGGATCAAGACGAGGAGTGGCACAGGCATGACAAACCTAGAGGAAATAGGAGTGTAAAAGATACAAATGGTGGGGATTCTAGGTACAATAGAGTTAAGGCTTTAAATAGTAATACAACGGTGGTTAATTTGGTCAACAAGGTGGTTGTATGTGTCTGACGTAATATGTGATTGTAAACACTCTTCTTTTCTTTCATTGTTCCTGCACTTCTTCCATTTGCCTCTTGTTGTCATATCTACAGATCTGTCTGTAGGTAGATAACATTTATATCATCGTCTCCTGCATCAAATTTGTCACCAAAATACAATATTCAGTCTTACTAATAAATCAAAGAATGGGAACATATATTTAAGGAGAGATTTTTTTATTGGTTGATCACCTGCATCATAGGTTTCTTTTATGGACGGATTGTCATTTTGAGGATCATTCTGTTGATCTTGACAACAAATGGTGATTCCAATCCAACTGCAAAAAGAATGAACAACTTGGTTATTCAACTAAAATATGGGAGACAATTAATAAAGAGTAAAGAAATCTTTAGATAAATTGTTACCAGTAAAATTCCTCCTGTCTTCATGAAAAAATCAGTTGAAAAAACCTCATTATTCAAATGTTTAGGATGTTCAAATATCCGTTGTTTAGGATTAAGAGGGGATGATAAATATTAAATTGAAGCAACGTTATGAAAAAAATCAAGTACTGCAAATGCCGCTCATTCATCATTTTACTCTGAGACGAAGTGAGGATGATGTCAATTTGTGACGTCAAAATATTTCCCAATTCTGCGGAGCAAGGCTTTTTGACCCACGACCAACGCCACTTCCAAATCCTATCTCGCCTCCGGCTTTTGGCTTCAATTTGTTATGTGGTAGTGCAGCCGGTACAACCTGGTAACGTTCAAACGAGTCATGAGTTTCGTAAACGAAATTATCGAAGCCTCTCAACAGGTTTGTGCCCTCACATGGTCGCACAGGATTCCACGCGATAAGGCACACGTAATTTTTAATTTCTTTTCCATTCAGCAGTTTTCCACGCGAAACAGCTAAATGAATTGAAGATGATTCGGTCAAGATGGTGAAGCGGACCCCTGAGTTACAAAGTGAGATAACCAACCCACGTAGCCCTCAGAGGGGTTTGTAAGGAAATTGTATGGCTTAACGGTTTCATTCCTGAATGGGGTTAAAAATGGTCCACAGTGTGATAACCAAAAGGCCCGTAAACCCGTTGCTATTTTGGGCGGAGATAATGTAGGAAATTAGTGTTAAGATGTGATTTTAAAGTGATTTTGTTGATAAAATGGAAAGAATCAAAAGCTTACTTCCTTGACGGATCTTATGGGTCATAATGTTTTTCAGCTTGCAATTATTTAAAGTGCACTGAACTCTGTTTGAGTTGTAAGGATCGCAAACTGGCAAAGACAAAAAGAATGAATTGATATCCACTGCAGGCGTATCTTGAGACTAATATTCAATGGAGACTCACATGCATCCTTTTCGCTGAGCTGAGCCACGAAAACCCATCAGTACATTCAGTGCAACTTTCAGCGCAAACATTGTGAGCTGTGAGGGTGGGAAGGAAGATGAAAGCAAGTCTCAAAACGGGAGTAGAAAGCATCTGCGGCAGGGTGTTTTACCGGGCTTGATGAAAGTGCAAGGAAACTAAATTGGAATTGGGGAGCAAATTAAGATTTCCAGAAGGAGAGGAGCGCCTCCGTCTTATATAATGCTTTGGCCTATCCTGCCCTTGAGCAACCACCGGTAGCAGTAGAACATTACTGGCTGACACATCCAGCTATTACACTTTATTGATATGGAAAGGGCCGGGTGCACTAGAGGGCACTGTGGCTTGTGGCTGATATGGCAGCACTGCACTGTAGAACTCATTGAGTGATATTTCAGAGAGAAAGATTTGGAGAAACTAGAGGTTTTTATTTAAATTAGAAAGACATACGAGTAGTAAGATGGATAAGAGTAACTTGTACCTAGAGGTGAAGAACTCTTAATATAAGTAAAAGAAGTGAACCAATCTAATTAGCTTTTCCCAGAATGATAATTGAGACTGTACATCGTCTATTATTAAAACGCATTAGTTCTACCTTTTAATAATTTATTATACTCACTTCTTATGATCTATATCCGTCATTTCATCTACAAAATGTGTATTGGACGTTTCCTCTTATGAGATGAAGCCCCTAATGAGAACGTTTTAGTGGTCTCTAGAAAGACCACTTCTTGTGGTAACTAGTCTAGCCTCATACTTTTTGTCTTCTCTCGTTGCTATTACTAGGTTCAATTTTGTCTCGTCTGTTCCTGTCATCGGCTAAGACTAAGAAGATTCCTTCGTTCTTAAGTCCTTTCCTCTCAATAAGACATACAACTACGACCAAATGGATGCCCTAAGCTCAAAGAGCTGTCACAAAAGTACTTGTTCGCAAATATTTGTAATGAGATTGATTATATAGGGTAGCCTACTAATCAATAAAAACAATTACCAGCACAATCTTAATAAAACAAAGTAAGACAATTTTTGATGTGAGACAGAAAACAACAAAGAATGAAAGATCAGTACTAGCTGATTTCAGATTCTCAGATTAAGGTGTGACCAACCACGGTGATTACCAATATGTGTGTGTGGACTGTATGACTTCTTGAGGGTGATTTGTCAAGATGATGGTTCAAGAAAGAGAATATTGTGACTAATTAATTACTCTTAAGTGGGTCATCGTGAGCTCCTCAAGAGCCGTAGAGTGCTCTGAACACGGCGTATACATGTGAACTCAAGGGGGATTAGAGGTGCTCGGACTGAGAAGACGCTTCTCTTTTAATACTCCCCTTGTGTTTCGCCAGGAGAAATTTTAGGCTGTCCATCGCTTGTTTAATTGCAGGCTTGAATACTGATCAAAAAAAAATAAAGATGCATGGCGTCAAAAACTCGAGCATAATTTAGTTCTTTTATATTCACTGGTATATTCAATTTGAGTTTTTATCCAGTGGCCCATTCACGTTTGCAGGTAGATTGTTGTGGAACCTTCTCGAAATTCAGTAACAAACCTAACTTGATGATACACAAATCATCTGTGGCATTATAAAACTCTCAACTTTTACAATGAAGGCTCCTTTTACTCAGGGGAGATCTTATCGTCCATTACTAAAATTTTCAAATCTTTTATTTTTATTTTTATATATTTTTATTTTTATTCAGGTACAAATAATGCCCTTATAGATTCTAATCAAAAGGGGAGATCTTATTAGCCATAAAATCATATTAGTTGTACCATAAATAAATTATTACTATTCCATTATTAAGATTTTTTACAGAATTGCAATTTATAATTTTTAAAACTATAAATAAAGATAGAGAAACAATAGGTTATGGGCTGTGTTTTAAATCTCTTATACCTCTGATATACCGCATTGATTAAACTTCCTCTTATATATCTCTAACCTTTCTATATATTTACCCTACACTTTATTCATTTTTTTTCTTTTCTTTTACATATTACTACATGGATCCCTCAACTACAAGGTCTGGGAAGACATTCTCATCTGATTGACCAAAATCAAACCCTGACGATATCACCAAATTTGTATCCCTCAATATCAACAACAATGATGCTGTGTCCTGTGCGGACAAGCAGGCGGAGAGTCTTCATCATTTCTCTCTCATTGCTGACAAGATTTATCCTTGACTCATCCTCAACAGTAATAACTTCATGGCTTGGTCTCATAATCTTTTTTCTACCTGGAATAACTATTTCTTCAACGATCCAAACTATTTCAAAATGAATACTTGTGACTCCGATTATCAACGTAATCTGGTAGCTCTCACCTTTATACGTAATAGCATCAACAGATCACTTTACAAATCCATCACCTCGGCCCTAGTGACTCCTAATGCCTGTACTACTTACCAAGCTCTGAAGAAGCAATTCTGCAAGGCATCATGGTCCTCTATCATTCGGCATGCTGAAATCTTATTCAACCCTCCTGACCGCTCGACCACCCTCACCTCTCATGCTGTCGCTCCTCAACATGCGATTGACAACATTGAAAGTCAGATTGCAGCGATTAACTCAAAGACGATCTTGACTTTGTCCTTATTTTTCTCTGCTCGGCAGCTTCACAAACCTCTCTTGAATTCCCTGAACTCCAGGAAAGCTATTGACCCATCTTTGGAAATACATGCCAAAGATATTCTGGATATTGCCAACCAAATGCAGCAACACCCCGCCATTGATTCATCTAGTAGTATCACTTTATCGCAAATGGATGCCAATAGCAACACGCCTGGTGTTTCTCGGCAATCTAAATTAACGCCTAGGACAAGCCGTGGTCCATCCTTACCACCATCCACTCCGGCACCATTGTCAAATTCCATTGATAACAAGCCTGAATAATGGAAGAAAAAATGGCTCACTGCAAAAAACCCCTGTTTTTACTGTGGACAGGTAGGGCACTGGATTCCAAATTGCCCTACTAAAGTGGTGGCAGACCGAATGAAGCATCAGCGTTGACAAAATGTGGTGGTAGCAAGCATAGGGGCTATGCCTTTGTCTGGTTGTGGGGATGCATTGTTGGATTTGGGTGCAACATATTCCGTTGTAGGCAAAATTTCATTCTTCACTCACTTATCCTCGACTGATTTGACTCTGTCTGTTGCTTCAAATCATCGATTTCCCATAGGAGGAATTGGAACAATCCGACTGTTAACTCCTAATGGTCCTACTACTCTATCCAATGTCCTATATTGTAAACATAGACCTGGAGTTGTTATCTCTCTAGGCCAGCTTTTTAACAACAATATTCATATTTTCTTCTCCAAAGGACTCTTCATTTTGTAACATAATTCAATTTTTTTTCCAACCAGATATTTCAACCACCAATGCTTCTTACCTATTCAGCAATCTTTTTCTTCTGAATCCTCTCCCACCATTCAACCAATCACCATTTCTCACCCTCCTCCTGTTAATTTGTCCACTAGACCCATATCTTCTAACACCTGCTCTGTGCTTGAGGATCTGTGGCATCGCCGGATTGGACACTTGTCCTTGCGAAACCTACGGCGCCTGTGGAAATTAGATGCGGCCACTGGCATTCCACCTCACCATCTACCAGACGTCAAGCTGTGTCATCACTGCTCCATATCCAAGAGCAAGCACTGACCTGTCCAGGAACCATCCTGGGGCTCTAATTGTGGCCGATCTCATTGGGCCCCTTCCCTGTAGCATTGACAATAAAAGAAATGTTTGAGTTGTTCAGGATTTTTTTCCCAACTGACAACTGCTATCCCAATTTCTGACAAAGCTGAGGCTAAAAACCAACTTCAGCATTGGTTGACTTGTTTTTCTAATACTTGCGGCCTCTGAATCAAGACGGTTTGGACTGACAATGGAAGTGAATTTAAGAATCATTTTTTAAATGACTTCTTGCTGAAAAATGGAATTGAACATGAATACTTGATGCCTTACAAGCCCCATCAAAATGGGAGGATTGAAAGGACGAATTGGACACTATTGGAAATTGCTAGGACTTGTCTAATTGGGGCAAATTTTCCTGTGAAGTTATGAAGTTACGCCTTCAAGCATGCAATGTGGATTTTCAACCAAACGCTTCATTTTGACTCTAAGCAAACACCATATGAATTAATCAGAAAACAAAAACCTTCTTTTCATCTTCTAAGAATTTTTGGTGCAAAAGCGTATATTTACAATTACACCTTCAAAAAGGATTTTAGTCCTCACGGTTTTGTTGGCTATCATCTCGGGATTGCCTTGGATTCAAAAGGATGGCTCTTTTGGTGTCCAGAAAAAGACACCATTGTCAGGTCGGCTAGTGCTAAGATTGACGAATCTTCCTTTTTTCCAACAAAACCTAACATGTCTAGCATTAAGGCTCTGAACTTGCTGGACAATATGATGATAAAAGAATTGGCAGCTCAGGATAGGATGATTTCCACTATTGCCTCTTATCCTGACCCTGTTTCTATCAATCTGACTCATTACAAGGATGTTATCAACTTGCCAGAAAGGGATTCCTGGCTGCTTGCGGTTGAAGAAGAGCTCTCAAGTATGAATGAACAGAATGTTTTTGAAGTTATTGAAATGAAAGATGCTTTACGTATGGTGAAGACTGAGGATATTTTGAGCACTAGGTGGGTTTTCACAAAGAAACACCACCCTGATAGATTCAAGGCAAGGCTTGTTGCACAAGGTTTTTGCCAGACTAAGGATATTAATTTTTCCAAAGCATTTGCCCCAACTCTGACTTTTGGTTCACTTTGGCTGTTGCTAGCAATTAGCTGCGACAAGAAGTGGCCTATTTGAACCTTTGACGTCAAGGTGGCATTTCTCCATAGCCTGATTGACATGCCTGTGTACATCTGGCCCCTGCAGGGTATGACAATCGATAAATTTAAAATCCTCAAGCTGAAGAAGGCATTATATGGGACCAAGCAAGCTTCTCGTTGTTGGTGGCTCCATTTGACTGGGATATTGCGCAATATTGGCTTCTCACCCGATGGTGAGGACCCTAGTACTTATACTCCCAACTGCGACCAGGGGCAAACCCTTTTATGGATACATGTTGATGACGGTGCAATCACCGCATCATCACAACACCTTCTGGACAACATCTCAATGAAAATTGACTCACACTTAAAGATCAAGTGGGAAAAGGAAGTATCAGGCTTGGTTGGACTAAACATTGAGCCATCCTCTGATGCTTACTACATCTCACAAACAGAACTTATTGACAAACTTATTAATCTTAATCCGAGCAATATCACTGCGCATTCACCAATCCCGCCAAATACATCTCTGACATCTGGTCCATCTCATGGAATGGATATCCCTTATCTCTGACAAATAAGAATTCTTTTGTATTTATCTCAAGGATCACTTCCTGATATTGCTTACGCCGTCAACTACCTGGCACATTTTTCCCTTTGTACTAATCAATCACATTGGCAGGTGCTTGAGCATTTAATTGCTTATCTGAGATATACTCCTTGCCATGGTATTTGGATAGGTGCTTCTGAAATCCCTAAAGGTTTTGAGTATTACATTGATGTGAACTGGGGTGGGGAAGGTGATTTCTCTTATCATGGTTTCATTTTGTTGTATAATGGAAATCCAATTAACTGGCAATCAAATCAGCAAATAACAGTTGCATTGTCAACATGTCAGGCAGAGTATATTGCAATGTCTTTTGCCTCGAAGGAATGCTTGTGGCTATCTCATCTATTTCTGCCTGTATTGGGTCAAATAGTTCCAAAGATCTATTCTGATAATAAAGCTGCAATAAGCATCGCTGACAACACTGCAAGCCGGAAGCAGACCAGACACCTAATCAGGGAATTCAACCTTATCAATGAGTACATTGTCATGAAGAAGATTGAGTTGTCGTGGGTCTTGACTCATGATCAACTTTCTGACATTTTTACAAAAGCACTGGGACAGCTGAAGGTCAATTCCTTTATCAAAGCCATTGGCAGTAGAGATGCTGGCTGATGATGATTTGTGGAGGGGAGTGTTGTGGAACCTTCTCAAAATTCAGTAACAAACCTAACTTGATGATACACAAATCATCTGTGGCATTATAAAACTCTCAACTTTTACAATCAAGGCTCCTTTTACTCAGGGGATATCTTATTGTCCATTACTAAAATTTTCAAATCTTTTATTTTTATTTTTATTTTTATTTTTATTTTTATTTTTATTTTTATTTTTATTTTTATTTTTATTTTTATTTTTATTTTTATATATTTTTATTTTTATTCAGGTACGAATAATTTCCTTATAGACTCTAATCAAAAGGGGAGATCTTATTAGCCATAAAATCATATTAGTTGTACCATAAATAAATTATTACTATTCCATTATTAAGATTTGTTACAGAATTGCAATTTAAAATTTTTAAAACTATAAATAAAGATAGAGAAACAATATAGACGCCATTGTGAATTGTGAGGGATGAAGCCATGTACAAGAGGCTATTTAAAGAGTTCATGGAATCTGTTAGAAAAGTACTCCATGAAGTACTTAGATAGCCGCTGCCTCTTCTCATACAGCTCTCTACTATCCACTCTCTAAATAATTTTCTTTCTTTTGTCTAGAATGCCCCAATATGTTGTATTTATCCCTAATTAGACTTATATTCTACAAACTAGTTGACTGTTAGTTACGTGTGTCTTTGTCTCCTCATTTTCTATTTAAACGCCCTTGTCTCCTAGTCATCCACAGAAACATCTCTTTCTGTTTCTTTCTCCATTACCCTATAGGTTCGCTGTCGTTGTCTATCCTGTTCCCTTACCTGACTTGGACTAATAACGTCCTGCCTCCTAAGGCTTCCTTTCTTTCAGATTATGAGACCGGTTCTCTAAATAAATAGATCACGCATAAAAAAGAACAATTACTTTGCAATATAGTGGGCGAATTCAGTAGAGAACTCACTGATAAATATAAAATTACGGGATCCAACTTCCTCGACTGGAAAGTTAGGATGAAGTCCATTCTCTGCATGACGAAGCTTTATTCCCTAGTCACTAACACCGAAGACATCCTCGCAGCCGCCAACAGAGACAAAGTCGAATCCAATAGAAGAGAGTTAGAATTCGAGATCATATGCATTAATTGCGACGTCAAGGTCGCAGCTCAATTCATTGCTGAATCTAATGATGATCCAGTACTTCTCTGGAAGAATATCGACAAATTTTATCAACCCAAAACTGTGCAAAATCAGACCACATACCTAAATCGAATCTTTTCCATGTATCTCCCCAGAGTAAAACTAGAAGAAGCCTTGAACAAACTCCTTGAGAACACTCGTAACCTTTGTAGCCTCATAGATGATAAGACGGTCAAACCTTCAATATTACTCAACTCTGTTGTTGCTATGTGGGCCATCATAAATCTCCCAAGTGACTATAAGACCATTGGCGAACTCTGGCTTAAAAAATGTGAAATTGAAAAGACAACCCCATCGCTACAAGATACCGTGGAGGAGCTTCAATCATACATTCAAAGAACAGAAGAAAACACTGAAAATGCCAAAGCTCTATCTGCCCAAAGGAAAGAATCAAACTCACCACCTACCAACCAAAGGTGTAGTGAAAACTATCACAACCCAAACCCAAAACATTCAGAAGAAAATTGCTGGAAACTACACCCTGAAAAACGACCTACCTTTGATAAACCAGTCAAAGCACTCCTTATCGCCAAAAACCCATTAAATCAAGACGATTTTGTATTACACTCAGGGGAAACTACATCAATGGTTAACCAACTTGAATATTTTCAAAAGATCAATATGAAGAAAGAAGAAATTGAAATGGTGGATGGATCAGTTATTGACTCCCTTGGCTCAGGAACTATCCAACTGGAATTCAAAAAAAATATAATCACCTTCAGGGATACCCTGTATGTTCCTACCTTGGCCTCAAACCATATCAGTATGGCAACGTTCTTGCGGAAACAACACATCATCAAAGGCACAACAAACAAAGAATTTGAAAACATTGACCAAGACCAAAACCAAATAATCAATGGTTTGTTTTCCTCAGCTAACCTGATTCTAAATTGCCCAAATCATCAAGCTCTGTCAGACTCCACCCTTCCAAAGGAAGTTCTCACCCTCCACCAAGCAGCCAGCCATCCCTCTCTAGAATATTTCAGGAAAATGTTCCCCAATTTTAATTGCATCATGTGCACCACGTGCAAGATGACCACGACCCCCTTTCTAGGATCATTTCCAAAAGCTACCAAGCATCTTGAATACATCCACATGGATCTTTGTGGTCCCATTTCCCCCCCTTCTATTTCCAGAGCAAGATACATTTTCAAGATTATCAATGGTTTCTCCCATTACTAATGGATATTCTTTCTTTCTTCAAAATCTGAAACAAAAGATATCCTTAGAAAACATATCCCTAAAATTGAACTACATAAAAACTGCAGAGTAATCAATTTAATTTCTGATAATGGCACCAAATTTGTTAACTCAGCTCTTAAAGTCTTCTTTGAAGAAAAAGGAATCTCTCACCTCACTACAGCTCCCTACACACCCAAATAGAATCCATTTTCTGAATGAGGAAATCAAACAACCATTGAAAAGACTATGTGTCTCCTCAAACATTCAAACCTAGACAACTCCAACTGGGTTGAAGCAGCCAATACTGCTGCCTTTCTGGAAAACCTTTCCCCTTCCAAAAACATCAACTTTGAAATACCTTTCATGCAATGGTATAATCAAAAACCTTCCCTTAAAAATCTTCAACCCTTTGGATGCTTAAGCATCTCTCTCAAACAAAACCCCAGAGGAAAATTTAGCAAATCAGGAAGTCGAGGTATTTTTTTGGGATATGGAGAGACACACCAAACGTACAGGATTTTGGACTTAGGGACAGGTAGCATAAAAATTACTCATCATGTCAAATTTCTACCCACCATCTTCCCATCTCATAAAGAAGGTGAAGACGGTACTGACAATACCTCATTCACTCTAGCTCAACCAATACCTGACTCTGAAGAGCCTCTTATTCCTAAAACTGGGCCCATCATCAGTCCCCCTATTCCTTCTGAAGTAGAACCAGAAATGGAAGCACCTCACATTAACCACGCGCCAACAAATAGTAAACTACCATCCTACAAAGGGTATTTGTGGATTCCAACATCAGAGTCAGAAACCACTCAAGAAATAATTGGAAATATAGATCCCAAGAACATTGTTGAAGGCTCCAGACACCCTAAACACCAAGCCAACCTTGAAGACCATTTATCTCTAGACCCCAAAAACTACCGTCAAACCATCTCTGGCCCAAATAGTCAATAATGGCAAACTGCAATTGTAACCAAATTAAAAAACATGAAAAAAGATCAAGTCTGGTCCCAAGTCACTGCTAATGAATCAATCAAGCCTCTAAGTACAACTTGGGTATTCAAACAAAAAACCGATGAAAATGGAGAACTGACCAAGTTCAAAGCCAGACTCTGTGTTGGAGGATTTCACCAAAAAGAAGGAATTGACTATGCTGAATTATTCTCACCCACAGGAAGAATAGCCTCACTCTGATTCCTACTATTGCTATGCCAACAACGAAATTATCCTGTAGAACAAATGGATTTCAAATGTGCTTTTCTAAATGGCAAACCTGAAGAAATTCTCCATATTCTATGACCTCCTGGATACACCAATCACCCAAGCTATGATACCTTTGTACTGAACAAATCTCTCTATGGACTCAAGCAGATCCCCCGCTGCTGTAATAAGGTCCTCAATAATTCATTAATAGAAATTGGACTTATTCCATGTTGCACCGAGCCCTGTCTCTATCATTCCAAGTCAAAGGATCTCCATATGTGGCTGTTTGTTCATGTAAATGACCTCATTTTCAGAGGAACTTGGAGCCTCCTATTCAAAAAAAAGATTAATACTGTCTTTCAAATGGAGGATCTAGGACCAGTGAAATATTCTTTAGGAATTTGAATATCCCGAGAAGAATCTCATTTCTCCCTGATCCAAGATAAATTTATTCATTAAATTCTGCAAGAATTCAAAATAACACAACTCAAGGCTCCATCCTCACCACTTCCAAGTAATTACAAGGAGCTAAACTTGATTTTTTTGGATCCTCCAATCAAACCACCTTTTAATTACAGAAGCGCCGTAGTTATTTTACAATTTCTAGTACAATGTACAAGAACCAACCTATCCTTTGTGACCTCCTTCCTCAATCAATTACATGAATCTTCATCTATACACCATTATCATTCTGTCAAGAATACATTGAAATAAATCTTAGGAACAAAAGATTACTCCCTCTCACTACAACTCAATTACCTAAATCACAAGGAAGACCAAAACATTGGTTATTCCAACTCAGACTGGGGTGGAAGTGCAGAAAAGAAATATTTTTCAGGTTCTCTGATTTACTTTTTCAGAGCCCTTGGATGGAGAGCCAGAAATCAAAAAGTAATCTCACTCTCCTCAGCAGAAGCTGAATACAATGCTATCACTGAATCAGTTTGAGACTTGGCTTGGATGAAACAAGTTAACCTTGAAGCCACTGGAGTAAATTGCATATGTACCCTCTTTTCTGACAATCAAAGTGCTATTGCCATTGCTTCAAATCCTGTCTAGCATCATGGAACTAGACACATAGATTTTCGGCTGCATTTCATCAGAGATGACTTAGAAAAAGAATTACTTATTCTCAAATACATACTAACTTCTAACATTTTAGAAGAAATGCTAACAAAAAACCTCCACTCAAAACTTTCTCTACAACATCTCAAAAGTATACTTTCAAACCCCAAATTCACAAGTATGGGGGAGTTTTAGAAAAGTACTCTATGAAGTACTGTGATCCTTATAGGTATTTTTATATAGCCAAAATACCACAAACAAAAAATTAATATACAAACATAAATAAAATAAATTTATTCACATTATTAAAATAAAAAAAATTAAATATAAATATGAATTTATATAAATAATCAAAAAAAAAAAATAATTATAATTTAAAAAATAAAAAATAAAAATAAATTAAATTTGAAAATTTTAAAAACAAAATTTTTATTTAAAAAAAATTTAAATAAAAATGAATTTTTAACAAAAAAATTAATTAAAATAAAATAATTTTTAAAAAAAAAATTTAAAATAAATTTTATAATAAATTTTTTATTTTAACAAATAAACATATAAAATTGATTTCATTATTAGATTCCTTTTAAGAAAAATTAGGTGAGGTCACCTTTGAGTGAAATTTTTGTAACTCAATTCTAAATAAGATTAAATTAAGTTTTTTGTATTTTCTGTATGAAAGTTGAAAATCCTCAAAACCTTAATTTAATTCAAATCACATGTAATTTTAATAATCAATTTTTTTGTTAAAACTAAGGTGTTGTTTATATTTTAGAAGTTATGAGGAATTGAAGTATTTACAATTGAATTGTCAAAATGTGCACATGTATGAAATAAGTGAACTTTGATTTACATATGAGGTGTCAATTATTACAGTAGTGTACTGTAAAACTAAAATAAATTACATATGTAAACTTTAAGTATAACACGTGATGAGGAATTAAAGGAAAAAATAAATTGGAAAGATTAAATTTGGGGGGGAAAAGGAACTCTAGCTCTAAGGGGGAGCCAGACCCCAAAATTCCTTGCTGAAAGGTGTGACATGTCAAAATACATGCAAAAGTTCATCACTTTTGGTGTGGAATTGAGTCACAAGGTCTGTGACTTAATTGATGATGAGGTTTTGAAACCAACCAGGGTAGTTTTAACTGTTTCCAAGAGGGTAAAACTACCCTTAAGATGAAAAAATGTTACTATAAACAGTTTTAGCTGGTTTCTACGTCTCTTAAACACATTCTGATGTGTTTTGAAGGGTCTAGGCCAGGTTTTACTGTAGTAATGGCTGATTTAAGGGTCAAAAATGGCTAAAAATAGTAAAAAATTGCTAAAACCAGCCCTTTTTTGGTCAAAACCAGGGTTCAATGATGCCATAATTGGATTTTCTGTTGTAAAAGTTTTTTTCACGACTGACAATAGTAAATTTGACTTTTGGAATAAGAGAATTGATGGCTATAAAAGAGTATCTTCTTTGCTCCACTTTTCTCTTCATGTTAGAACCTTTTCCTTTTATAATTAAGTTTAAACACTGTCAAACCAATCAATAAAAGATTCCAACCACCCTTTTCATATCATTTTAAAAAATTTTAACCACATGAAACAATAATTATAATCATTGTTTGTAACTCTTATAATCATTTTTACCCCTGAACCACCCCAAAAGTGAATTAAAGCATCTTTCATCACTATTAACTTTGTCACTTTGTTTCCAAATTCAGTCTGGTCACTTTTGGGCATGTTTTATCTTTAAATATATTTTCAAAGAATTTGTTCTTTAATTAATTGCTTGCAGTTCTTTTCTCAATTAATTCCAATTGAAATTGCATTTGAGGAAATTTCTTTTGTAGCCTTAAATATCTCTTTTGAGAGTATTTTTGGATAAATCTTTATTTTTGATAAAACAATAAATCTTTAAAATATTGTTGTTTTATACTTATAAAGTTAAAAAAAATAAATCTGGTGTTTTTTCTCTTAAAAATACTATTTCATACCATTTTCAATCATTATTTACCTTATACAAATTTTGAGGACAGGAAAAGTACTTGATTTTTTAATCAAAGTTTCATATCCACACCTTACATTTGGCAGCCTTTCTGTGATATTTTGCCTTTGAAATAATTTATTACTCTTTTCTAATCCCTTTTCTTATATAGAAAAATTTAAAAAAACATATAAAAAATACTTATAATTCAAAAAAATCCATAAAGGAATAATTTTTCATATGATAAGTGAGGCTTATATTGTTATTTCTTTTATGAAATACCCTTTTTTTTACTTGATTAATTGGCTTTTTCATTAATTTTAGTTTCTGACAACGTTGTAAGACAAGAAAACATTGGAACAGCCTCAACAGTTACCAGCATTATTCCTGCCCGTACTGTTAATTCTGACCATAATAGTATTGTTATTGTGATTCAGAATAATCAACCTGAACCAATTTCTTCTGAATTACTTAACTTGGATACAAGTAATACTCTTCAGAAAGGTAAGAATTTGGTCAATAGTAAGTTTTTTTGATGTAAAATTACTATTTTAAAGCTTTTTAATCATAAAATATGCCTTCAACCAGATTAGGAGCCAGATATAACCCCTAAAGCAGATCCCAGAAAGGTCATAGATGTGATTGTGGCAGAAGACAATCAGTTACAGAAGGACAAGGGTCGGTTGATGACTTCCAAATTAATAAATTGTGTCATTTTGAAGCTGATAAAACTTTTTAACCTTCAAAAAGAGCTGGCATTGCCACAAGAAGCCTCAGGGGACATTTACAAAGACAGCCAGAAGGCTTACAACAATGCATTGCAGCACAAAGAGTACCAGATCCTTGAAGATATGTGGAAAAACTGCATGAATTCTCACCTGACTGTGAGAAAATTCCTGGGCCATCCCAACACTTTCAAGTTACTCAATAGATGGCATCCATTGATGGAAAAGAGGAACATGATGCTCTTACACCAAGGCAAATCCTTTTGCAATCGTCGGCAATTGACTTCACATTGCACTGCGGTCAGTATGAAATCTTGCTTCAGTCACATTAGTGTCACTTTATAGTCACTGGATTTAGTGGGTCACGTCACATCTGTGTCAAGACAATGTCAATCGTCACATGTGTCACATGATGATGTCACTCAAAGACCAAACCCATTTCAACACTATTCGCAATGTTTGGGTAATTACACCTCATGGTGCTACCCAGAAGTATGGCATGCTCTTATTTGTGCATGAGAAGACTTCTGCCCCACCACCTGGTTATCTCACCCCTTTACCATGCCTACTCTCATGCCTGAATTGGATTCCACATCCCTGCCTAATCCTCTCCGACGCTTAGCATGCTTACGCGCCCACACCCCCCTCCAGATGATACTCCAAGACTGCCCCCCATCTCTTCCCTCACCACCCCTTATGCTTCTGCACCCTTGCCTCATCTTCCCCGCCGCTTACAATTCTTATGCTCCCGCGGCGCCCTCAAGATATGCCTCCGACGCCACCCTCTACCCCCCTTAAGCCTAATAGTCTCTCTGCTGCTCACCATCCTTATGCTCAGGTACTAGATCCATAGGGTATGGTGGCTTGTTGGCGTACATGATGAACAAAATCAGGGAGATATGCTGAGTGGCCATATCAGCCAACAGGTTCTGGGGGGAAATTGGTAGGTATATTCACAATGTTGTGGTTAGGGTTTAAATTATGAGGCTCACAAATTTAGACCTAATAAGTGGACTATTTAATACCCAAATTGTGTCTTCTGTTTTTGCAACAAAATCATTTTATTTCATATCATTCAAGTGGAACACTTTGCTTAGTCCTTACCTCATGAGCGTTGAATAGTTCAAGAGTTGACTTTGGTAGTTTTCTCACTAAACAACTTTATTGAATTTCTCACAGGGAAGTGATTTCATTTGAATGAGATGAAATAATTTGCAACACATCACCTGCTTGAATTTCCCAACAAATCATCTTTTGCAAATCCATGAAAAGCTCAAAAGATATGGATGGAAGGTTCCAATGCTGTTGATGGGCAGGTTTCTTTTGGTCAGCTTGTGGTTATGAAATGTCTTTTTTCTAGAAAATTCACTAACTATTGAACTGATTTAAATTAATATTTAAATTCTTTCAAGCTTTCCAAAACTATCCAATATTTATATTAACTAACAAAGAATCAGTCATATTGAACTTATTTTACTTCCACCAATTTCAGAACTCCCGCCTTTTTTGTTCAATTTTGATCTTTTATTCTACAATTTTCAATGAGGTTATCAATAAACTCATCACCATCTATTTAATTAATAAACAACCCCTGCTAGGCCAAAAACCCTGGGAAATTCAACTGAATTCCATGAACAAACAACTTCAGTTGCAGAGAGTGGAAGTGAAATCTCTGATATGGTCAGTAGTCATGAATTAGGCATTCAAGTAGAGAGCCTGGCACATGGAAGTAATCCAGATCCCCCATTTCTTCCAGAATGTGAGCATAGATTTATCTTGAATATTTGTAGTCTCTCCAAACCTGATACTTTTCTCATAGCCTTTATTTCAGCTCAGCCTCCAAGCTCTCAGTAACTGAATTTTAAAAGCTATGAGAAGGAAAACACTGTTGAACCTGGTGCACCAACAGAAGATGCTGGGCAAGATGACGTAATTTTCAGTGGGGAGGTTGAAATTATATCCAAGGAACAATTTGTCTCAAACGTTGCTCAAACAATCCCAAGGCTTGAAAAAATTCAAAATGATAGGAAAATTCCTGATTATGTGTGTCAAAAGATTGCTGAAGCAATGAGCCTCCTCAAAATGGATTTGAACCATAAGTCCATTACTAATTCAATACATTCCAATATTACTCAAAAATCATGGAAAAGGGGGCTTGATAATATCAATAGTATTTACAAAAATCAATGGGACAATTTACCAGCAAATGATGCTGAGACATTCCTGCCCATTGGTATTAAGGTGATCAGTAACCAAGAGCTTAAAATATTGGCCTGGCTTGAGGAGCTTGAGATTGCAGGTTAGTTTTATCTTTGTGCATGATTCATGATTATTGACTGTTGACTTGTGATATAAATTGCAATATACAGGGTTAGATTTTTTTAAGCCAACAGAAACAGAAGCATTTTTTAATTGCAAAATTTGGAATCTCAAATTGATGAAGTAATCAGCTAAGCGTCCAGATAATCTCCCAAAATCTGAACACTCCATCTTCAAAATGGTTCAGAGCCTTCTTTACCCCTCCAATCCAATTAAACATTTTTGGGAAAATGGTATGTTTGAATCCATTAGTTTAGCCTCATACAATGTGATTGCACCCAAACCATATGTTGCACCAATATCAAATTCAACCAATCCTCTTGGACTCAAACAGGGAGCAGTTGAATACCTTGCCTCCTTCTTGAGTAAATTGAAGCAAAGTGCAACACAACTTAGCATTGAAGGTGGCAGGGCTGACCATGAGATATTGACAAAGCCGCACAAAAACCTGGAGGATTTAATAGACACAGTTATACATTTTATGATTCTGTACAACATGGTACATGCACATACAAAGGCTGAAGTCAATGGCATTAAAGGCAAACTCATGAGGTCATCAAAGATCTTTTGACGTGTCACAAGAATCTTGGAATAAATCCAATTTGCCATGGTATATTAGCGGCTTTCTGTGCGGCGGGGGTTTGTGGTTTGATGGTATGCTCAGATGCCTGGAGAACAAGCTTAGTGAAAGGGGCTTTATCACTCATTGCCATTTGCAAAAGACTTTCAGAGAGTAAAAATCTAGTAGAGCGGGTGTGGCTATGTACTAATAAGTATATATGTAATTTACTGAATAAGAGTTTCTTCTCATCAGAGTATTTCAACCCCACTGTACCTCTTAGATTTTAATTTGCATGATGCTTGGTATGAGACTTTGGTGATGCCTGGGTGGAGAAGCGGGGTCTTGGTTCAAGTTCTGAGGTCACATTGACTGTACCTAGGTCAGCTAAACTTAAAACCAGCATAGACCTGTTTTAGATTAGTTTTGTACCAGATAGATGATAATTTAATTTTGCAAAGTCATTTATGAATTTATTAATTGTGAATACCTATCCTACTACTGCCCACATGCCACAGTAAGAATACCAATAATAACTGCCTTTGTATGGAGGCATGCCTCCATACACCATTGAAAATACACCCACAAGATGCAAACTGAGTCGTGCAGTTGTGTCCGCAATTAGCACACCCAGGGACATCACGGGAATCAGGTTTTATCACTTTCCGCCAGCTCATAATAGGCCAAAAGTCACTGGTGTTTTTATAGAGGACTAGGATGATGAGGGATCTGCCGCGGAGTGCATAATGCATTTGTGTGTGCTTGCAATATTCCACACGGTTGGATTTGAACCTCATTGAATGGAAATTTGAATATATCAAATCAAATAATTCAGTATCCACTGCATTTTTTAGGTTCAGGTAACTGAGATTGCCAATTCCCGCAAGTCAGATGTAATGTTTCATTTTTAGCGGCAATTAAAAAAGAATCACTGAAAAAAATCAAATTTAGTTGAATTTAATATTTCACACAACACTCGGTAATCATTTGGTTTCATTTCATTTTCCGCTGCAAGCATGCCATTCACAAAAAAAGGAAAGGAGCGTAAAAGGGAACTCGCGGGAAAGCGTTGGGGTGAAGAAGAAAAGCTTGAGTGGCTCACTTATTCTCAGGATATATATATCAATATATATATGGGTAGGCATTCATGTGGAACCCTCATTGGGCCCCATGGAATAACATTGGCTTTAGTCGGTTTAGATTGAGCCATGCCATGTGGGCTCCAACAGGGAAGTCAAATATGTGTGCCAAAGAAAGCTCATTGGGCTTTCGGTACCATTCTGGACTCAAAATGCCTCAGCTTCAAATGGGAGGAAGCAGTATCTGATATCTTGTCTGCTTCAACACAAAGTGATCCCTAACCCACTTGGGAATAGTGGGACATCCCAAAAGACAAATGAGGCCCAAACCACCTGAAAGAATAAGTTTTTTTCCTCCACTTGACAGACAGCACAAATATCAATGCCATTATCAGCAAATATGACCCCAAGTGAAATTCAGAGGGTTGTGGATGCCAATCAGATCAAATGCATTCACTTTGGCCGCAAGGAAATTTTCTCTTCAACTGGATTACTCAATGCCCTTGTTGAATTCAGACCATTTACAACAATGAAAACATTTTAAAGTTAAGATCTGATACGGTTTAGAGCCATGGAAGTGGAAAATATAGGAGGCAGTAATGGTGACTATTTGTGCATTTGCTGCAAAAGAGGTTCACACAAAGAAATACTAACTTAAAAATTTGGTGGGCACTTACAAAAGTTATTCTCACACAATAGCATATTTGAACTATTGAGGAAAATATAATTTCACATCAACAAAGAATGTGATATAAATTGAACATAACAATCATTGAATACAAACAATTTATTTGAAAGAAAGTATCACAAAAGAGAAAAAGAGGAAAGAATGCGATTTTTTTTTTGATTTTTTTTCTAAGTATTTGGAGACTATCCCAGTGATGTCCTCCTTTGGATAAGCCTACAGTGCCTGGGCAAGGAGGGAGTGTAGTTCCTCCCGGAATTCCCAGGGCATCTCATCTCAATGAGTCACATCCACAAAGGGAATCCTGTGGAGCAATAGGCAATGCTCCAAAAAGATTTGGTTGATGGATTTGTGAATGATGGCTCAAAGAATCATCAAGGTTGGTCATACGTTGGTAAATTCCTGGCAAGCCTCATCATGGAAATGAGGGGAGGAGGTGGTGGGGCTCTTGGGGGCACTGGGGAGGGAAACAGCATAGGAGTGGCAGATCCCCCCTGGATCCAACAGGCGTATTGTCAATGATGATTACCAAGTGGGTTGGAGTTGGATGAGCTGGAGATGGTCAAAGGAAAGGTGAGGAACAGTTGGTAATACTAAAAAAAGTGTATTTGGGACTTACCAAAAGATTCCTCCATGGATTTGTTTGAGTTTTTGGGAACCTGCACAAGCATAAGGCTTTGTGTGTGAAGCATTGGGCACCTGCACCCACATAAGGAAGTGTCGGAGCTGTCGCAAGGCTGCCCTGGCATAGGCGATTATTCAAATTGTCAGGAGCCTGTACAGGCATAAGGATCTTGCATGTGAAGCTTTGGGAGCCTGGAGAGGAATAAGGAATTGTTGGCATTGTTGGAAGGCTGCCCCAGCGCAAGGTTTTGCATGTAATGCGTTGGGATCCTGGACAGGCGTAAGAAATTGCCTGTGACGCCTTGGGATCCTGGACAAGGGCATGGTGGCATGCCACCATACATGAGCCATTTCACCTCTTTTTCATGTGATCCACCATATACCCCCAGTTCCAACACATCAAAACCAGGTGTATGTTGTACTGTGCATTACCACACCCCTATTCTCCAATGACCCTCTAGCTCCCAGATGCATCCACACTCCCTCATTCTTCTAAATGGGATGAGATTGTACTGCAATCCCTGCTGTGATAGCCCACTCCCTCACCAATCTCATAATAGCTGTGGCGTTTCTGCCAAATTGTTCTTGCTAACCTCCTTGAGCATTGTGTGGACATACCCACCAGTGTTGTGCTTTCATTGAGCCAGGAATAGGTGGCTCATCCATTTGGGAGGGTTCTTCAAAAGGAGGAACAGTCAGTTCACTTGAGTCAAAAGTGGAAATTAAATGAACCTTTGGCTGCTTACTGTGGAATGAGTCCTCCGACCATTGGGTGCCACTTGTACCTGGGGTCGGTTGCCGCAGAGTGTGCTTGCAAGGCAAACTAGGAATGGGAGAGTCTTGTCATGGGGGATTTGGTTGGTTTTGTTCAATGCATAATGGAAAAATGTCAGTATGATTGCGTGAAGAGAAATGAGTCAAGGAGGAGAAATAAAACTTACTTTGCATTTGAATCCCACAGGTGACAATTGGCATAAGCTCAAATGTCCTCTTGCAATTGCCATCCTTCATTGGCCAGATAATCACTTTGCTCCAGTCAAGGAGTGAAGTGAACATTGGATGATGGCCTAGGAGGGGGTGGACAAATTGATACTTGAGGGGACTGGGCTAAGTGTCCCAAATCATTCCTGTCTGCCTGTTTGGGGTCCCGGTGTCCATTCCCACTTGGGAATGCTTTAATCATTGTCAACAACAAAGGAGTCCTTGCAAGGGTGTCTAGGTCAGGAACTCCTCTGGCTGTGTAGTCAGAAGGGTCAGAAAAAAAACAAGCATTTCTTGTGTGCTTGTCAGTGTCACAACGACAAAGATTGACCCTCCTCCATGAGTGTTTCAGAAATTCTAACCTGAAACCAAGTTGGGGCCAATTGGCCACACCAGATCTTTTATGGCCCATTGGTCCCCTCTGGTTCTCAATGGCCATTTGGCCATATCCTGCCATCATTGGCCTCCTTGGCCAATTTCCACCTCACCAACCCTCCGGCCTTCATCTCTGTTTTTGGGCCTGGGGTGTCCTTTTGTCTTCTAGGAGCCTCCAGGCCCCCTAGCCATCTCCATCCATCTTGGGCCAACCCCTTTCATTGGGGGGGTTCTGGCCTAAATGGCCTTTCAGGACCATTTAGGCCCCCTATGGCTTCTGGCCTAAATGGCCTTTCAGGACCATTTAGGCCCCCTATGGCTTCTGCGGCCCGTGGGCTGTAATTCACGGTCCACGGTCCATAGGCGTATTAGGCCCCTTTTGGCCCAATCCAATGAGGACAAAAGGGGCCAAAGGGGGAAACCATCTAGCCCCCGAGGTCAGGTGGGTCCCAAACCACAATTGGGCTCACCTGAGCCAATTTTGGCCCTCAATCCCATGGACACCCAATTTGGCCATAAATCCCTCAGGCCGCAAATTTGGCCATAGACTATCAGGAACCACTTTTCAGCCCCTGGCCTCTGATAACCCCCAGAGGCCACCAGATCAGCTCAGCCAACCTTTACCTCAACTTAAGTGGAATTCTTTTGATTCCTCCATGCACCCCGTACTCAAGGTTGCATGAGTGGTGCATATATGGTATTATATACCATTATGCACCATTTTTTCTCAGCAATCCAATGGTGTTGTTTTAAGGACCATTTTTCACCTTTCCAACTCAAGGTCCCAAAATACAACACCCATTTCGAAGGAGGACCTTTCAACTCATTAGTCTGGCAATCCATGGCGGCAATCAGAAGATCATTCAAGGACCCCAACCACCTGACTCTGCAGGAGTTGGGTTTGTACTTTCATTCAGGATTTTTACCAAGGCTCATTCTTACAGGTATTAGATCATTTCAATCAGTTTACAAGGCATCAAGTATTTCAATACTCCTTGGACAAGTCAATTGGTCCATACAGGTGACAATTCAATCAACCTGTATGTCTTTGGCCCAATGGGGCCAATTCAATCTTCTACTGTGGGAATTCAATCCTACAGTTCAATTTTAAGATGGCCAGAACTGTATTGGCCCAATTCAGACAATACAGCCAGTGATCCACCTTCCAGGATGAGTCTTTCAGTTTCTCACATATACTGGCCACCTGTCAGCACCTGAGGACTTTTTCCCCAGTTAACTAATATATTGGATTTATTATTATATTTATTTTCTTTTACTTTATTAAAGTTAATACTTATAATCTTAAGTCAGTCATTCTGCACCTTTTCTCTTTTCTTCCTTGCCTGTCAGTGGATATTGGTGGTCATATCCTTTACTAATTCCATCTCCTTTTCTGGCAGGTTGAAACAGTGAATTGAGGATTCACTTGGTTGGCTTCTTGGCTTTTGGCTTCTTTTATTATCTGTGGCCTTTGGATTCTTATCTTTTCTTTTATCTTTGGCATACTTGTCTTTTCCATTCTTCTTCTTTAAAGAAATTGAATCTTTAAAATCCCTTATATCTTTTGGAGCCCTCCAAGTGAGTTCTTGATTCCTGAGTGCCAGTGTGAGCCTTGAGGTATATTTTACATACCCAAATAGGCCACAATTATCTTAAAAATAAATTTTGAATTATGCATAACTCATAAGTCATGCATATATCCAAAATTCATCAATCTTGATTTCAGAAAAGATGAATAACTTTTTATTGAGTAGGTAAATCCATGGATTTAAGGCCAGATTTGGATTCTACAAAAAAATTCACCTAGGGTAGCTCCATAGAGTGAATAAGCTCAAATTAACTCTTTGAGCTGGTAAAATGGAAAATACTTCAATACCACATCATCAATACCACATAAAAGCTCCGTGAAAATTTTTGTTTTTCTTAATTTCACACCAAAATAATGGGAATGTAAGAAATCCCATGTTACATATACACTAAGAATAGTGTTATGCATGTTTTGAGCACTTAATATCATGGTATTCTTACATGGACTTTTGGTACAACCATAGTGCATATTCCACTTTAAGCTTAATTTTCTATTTTGATGTGAAAAATAGGCAAGGGGGACAAAAGACATCAAAGAGAGCCAGGGTACCCAACTTCTGAGGCCTCAGAGGCATGGACAGCTCCAAAGATTAGATCCACGGCTGATCTTGGCCTAATTGGTAAGCTAAAACCCTTTGGGAACCTGGTTAGCAGATTACAACTACTGTAAATCTTAAGAAAATAGCAAATAACCTGCTATTTTGACGTGCCAAGGAGGTAAAGAGCTACTTAGACTCCTGTAACCATGTCAATACTTAATGATTTTCCATGGATATACCCCAAAAGAGTAATTAAAACTCTTTTTGGACTTGTATCCATTGAATTACCTCATAGCAACCAGTTAAACACTGATATTTGCAATTCTACATAGAAATGAGGTAAAAACTTCAAAAATTCATTTAAAATACAATTATTGATGAATCTTTCTGAAACTCTCAGGAACAATGAAGAACTTCATTATCTATGATACAACCAAAAGGAATTACAGTTGTACTAGTAAAATTGAAAGTTTTACTTACTGTCTATTTTTGACTATTCTACGTGAAACACTGAATCTTCAAAAATTCACAGTAATTACAACCTGTGATGAAAATGGCAATAACATTGATAACTTTGAGAAATCAATGATTATTGTGGAATAAAAGATGATTTACAGATTTTACTCCTTTTATTCTTAACCATATTGGGGTTGGTAGTCACGTAAAAGCATCAATTAAGTAATTATGACAATCTTATGTGACAACAGATCATGCAATCAATAATCCAAAAGGGTTTATTGTTTTTGCACTAACTGGTTTTTCAGTTTGCTCCATGGCATGCCTATGTGAGCTGTTGTTGACTTAAAAGAGGCCTCTTCTTGCTGTTTTTTCCAAATCATCATCTTATTATCATTTAAATTATTATTACCAACAAGTAAGTATTAGTTAAAAGCTATTCTTAAGTGTTTTAAATCTCTCAGAAACAATCAGAAAGACTTGAAATCATATAATTCAACTATATATTGTTGTAATACTGTTATAAACTCATTTTGATCCTTAAAATCCACAGTTCTATGTCAAATCTCTCTATCTTATCTTTCAATAAGTTCTTTGGTATATTAGTGAGTGATTTATTTTTTTAATTCTTAAAGTTTTTCTCTAAAATTAGTTTTCTTCAAGAATTCACATTATAATTATTCTTGCAAAGGATAATTATGTATTAAAATAACTTTATTATTTTAACAAAAGAAGTTTTATTATTAAAATCTTCTTGTAATTGATTCTAGTAGACAATTACTTGCTCACTGTTAAAATCACTAGTAGTGTTTAACACGTGAAAGAAATAATTCTTTAATTATTTAATTGTGGTTATCATAACATTTTGTTATTATATTTCATAAGAACAGTCATAGTACTGTTGATTAATAGTAATATTATTATCAGTTTCATAGACAAATCTTACATTTGGGGTCCTGGCCGTTTTCTTTGGACCTTGTACCCTTAATACATATATTTTTAAGTTCTAAAATATATTAATTTAATAATTTTTTCTTTCATTTTGAAGTTAAAAGAATTCTTATTTTTGAAATTGTTTTGGAAATCTTTTTCATTGAGGGAGTTGGTTTAATTTTATACTGTTTTTAAACGTGGCTTTTTCACATCCAAAAAGTTATAAAATTATTCTTTGAGTTTCTCTGAATTGATTTTCATTCAAAATCTTAAATTTCAATTTTCTTCTTTAAAAAGAATAATTTCTTTAATATTAAAAAATATAAAACTTATAAAAAATCTTTAAAAATATTTTAGAAAGTATAAAAAATAATTTTTTTCTCTTTTCTAATTTTTTCTAGTGTCTTTGATCAAATACTGTGCAACTGGCATCAGACTAAGTCAAAGATATATCACTAGTCCAGAATCTTCAGAAGCAGAATCTGAAGACAGTATTGAGGTGAAAATTGCTAAAAGAGGCACCTTATTTAACTCAGAAAAGACTAAATTACCACCAAAAGGTGTGTATTTTATCTTATATTTTCACCTTTTATCTTTAAATTGACGTGAAAATGGTGCATACCAGAAATGGAAGCAACTATTCAGTCCAACAAGATGGATGTGGACAAGGAAGAGGCAAGACCAAATCCAGAAGTGCCAAGTCTTCCACAAGAAAGACACATTTGGAGGATGCCAGAGTTGCCCCCCTTTCCCCAAGGTCTGTACCCACAGATTTCAACGTGTATTCGGAGCCTGAACTGATTCATGACAATGTTTCCAGGGCTGAACCATTTTCAAGTGGCAGCAATAGAAATATATCAATGCCAGTACAAAAATTGGTTCAGAGCAGCCAAACAAGAGGCATGGGAAATATGCCCAAGCCTTTGTCAGGGGGCCATGAACACCTACTTACACATCAAGAGAAGACCATAGAACTCTTAGGAGGATGGAGCCCCCTCTCTTGTAAAGACAAGGTCAAAAAGATAAAGAATTGGTTGATGAACCAAAGTCTTTTATCCATAGAACAGAAGAAGGAACTGGAAATGACTCCAGCTTTGGAGACAGAGGCCCCAGCGGCGTCTACCAGCTCCAAACCAGCTCCAGAAGTGTCCAAAGACAAGCCTAAAGGACCTCAGAAGAAGCAGAGAGGCCCCAAGAACAATCAAGGAAAGGGCAAAGGCAAAGCCAATTGGCACAGACCTTACCAACAGGGGTACAGGATCCCCAAATTGGAGCCTTCAGCCATGGACAATGTGTTCAACATGGCCAGAACTCTCATGGAATTCACAGCCAAGGAGCAGGAAAGGATGAACAGGACTTTTCCATGCAAATAGATCATGTACAAAGACATATTAATGTAGAAATTGGTAAGCTTGATTCAAAGTTAACTAAAATAGCATTAGATATTAATGAATTGAAAAAACATGACAAGAAATATACTGAATGGTATGAATTGACAAATGCCAAATTTGATTCAATTATCAATGCTTGTAGCAGAATTGAGAGTACATGTCAGATTCAGAATGATGAAATGGAAGATCTTTCTATTTTTAAAATGAATGATCAACTTAAAAATCTACAAGACCATGTCTTAAAGATAGTTGAAAATACCAATCAGTTTGCTACACATTCAGCAAAAAGTGGCAGTGAAAGGCAGAAGTTAAAAAATGAAATCATTGCAAATGTAGAACAAATTAATAGGAATTATGAACCACATATGCCAAGACATTCTACACCTTTGAATGAAGAAAAACTTTCTGTTAAAGGAAGTTTTACCCCACTTTTAGGAGAAATTGTTGTCCCTGTTAAAGATATTCCCAAATTAGAAGAATGGCCAACATTCTCTGGTGAAGGAGAATATAACCATATTGAGTTCATCAGGACTATTGATATGTTACAGGAAGACTTTAATATACCTGATGAAATCATAGTGGGAAAATTACACTCTCTGTTTACCAGAACTGCAAAGAAATGGTATTACAAAATGAGAATGGATCATGGAAAACATGATTGGTCTTGGTGGAAATGTGAGGTGATTACCAAATGGGCCAACAATTCTTGGAGGTTTAAAATGGAAGATGCTTTTGAAAGTGCCATTTTTAACTCAGAGAAAGATAAACCACTTACTTGGTTCTTCAAGCAAAAAGACAGATTATCTGCTTTACACCCAGATATGTCTGACACTATGATTAATATGAAGATATTAAGAAAGTGTGGAGGAGAACTAGAACATGCTATCAAAAGCAGATGTGTAGAACCCTGTTCAACAGAGGACTACATTAATGCAATGGAATATATTATTACCAGAACAAGAATTGGTAAAACTTGGACTAGAATCCCTATGGAATCCAAGATGGTCCCAAAGATTCCCA
This sequence comes from Austropuccinia psidii, assembly GCA_023105745.1. NCBI lineage: Eukaryota > Fungi > Basidiomycota > Pucciniomycetes > Pucciniales > Sphaerophragmiaceae > Austropuccinia > Austropuccinia psidii. Next base: position 11,657,113 of record JALGQZ010000004.1, on the reverse strand, counting down.
GAGAGGATAAAAGACCAGAAAGACCTGTCTTGAAGTGTCATAAATGTGGAAGTACTTCAAATTTAGCAAACACTTGCACCAAAAAGACAAAAATCAATGAATTTCAAGTCATTGAAGAAATTCAGTGTACTGAAGAGAAAGGGGAGTCTGATCAAGATTCTGCAGTCTCTGAGGATATACCAGTGGAGGACTATCCCATTGAAAACATTTCAGCTTTCTTTGAGGTCACAGAAGTCCATACCCACTTGCCACAGTACAATGAGGATTGCTGCAACCTGATAAATATCCAAGATCCCAGAATGTGTAAAACAAAACCTGCTAGAGGAAAAGGTTACACTGCTGGAGCATCCTGTATGACATCAGTTTTGATGAGTGATATTGAAGCCAAAGTAAATTTGGATACAGGGGCATTTTGCACTTGTGCGGGCAAAGATTATCTCCAAATTATACTTCCTTAATGGAGAAACCATCTATTACCAATAGAAGGTGTGAAATTTAGTAGTGCCAGTAACAATATGTATCCCTTGGGTATATTAGACACTAATATTGTATTTCCACACCCAGCAGGAAGTGTGAGGATGAAAACTGAGATTGTGGTAATGGATAATTGCACATCTCAGCACATCATTCTTGGAAATGATTACTTGAATATTTATGGTATTGACATCAATAACAATAAAGACAGATATTTCACAATTGTGATAACAAAAGACAAAAATTTGCTTTTTTCAATATGCCAGAACAAATATCTGTGGTATCTTCTGTCAAGGATACTTATAAAGATGAATTTGTGTCTAATCCACTTGTTGAAGCACAAATTAATCCATCATTGTCACCAAAAATGTGGAATGAACTTATTAATGTATTATACACATACAATAATGCATTTTCCTCTGATAATGAACCATTAGGTGCTATAAAGGGACATGAAGTTGATATTACTCTTAATATTGACATGCCATATCCTCCAGTACTTAGAAGACCAGCGTATCCAGCCAGTCCTAGAGCTAGAGAAGCCTTGGAAAAACATATCAAAGAGTTGATCCAACTTGGTGTACTAAGGAAAGTAGGCCATAATGAGGAAGTTGAAGTGACAACAGCTGTTCTAATTGCCTGGAATAATGACAAGTCAAGAATAGTTGGAGATTTCAGAGCATTGAATACCTATACAGTTCCAGATAGGTATCCAATTCCTAGAATTCAAGAAACCTTGACTCAATTGTCTAAAGCCAAGTATATAACATCAATTGATTCAATGAAAGGCTTCCATCAAAATGTTTTGATGCCTAAAGCTAAGAAATTGCTTAGAATTATCACTCACTGTGGTATCTATGAGTATCTTAGAATGCCATTTGGCATTAAAATGCTCCAAACCATTATCAAAGAATGATTAATACCATCTTTCCCACACAATTATCTGAAGGATGGCTTATCATTTATATTGATGATATTATCCTATGTTCTGAGTCATGGTATTTGCACCTTGAAAGCCTTGCAAGAGTACTTCACAAGGTTGCAGAAGTGAAAATGAAACTTTCACTTAAGAAATGCAATTTTGGTTTTGAAGAACTCAAAGCATTAGGACATATTGTTTCTGGTTTAAGCTTGGGTATTGATAGAAACAAAGTAGCAGCAGTGTTACTTAAGCCAATACCCCACAATAAGAAAGAAATGATGTCTTTTCTTGGGTTTGCCAGTTACTATAGGAAACACTTGAAAGACTTTGCAATTCTAGCCAAGTCACTTCATAGAATCTGTGATCAACAGACTGTATTTGAGATGACACAGGAGAGAATTAAAGCTTATGAGAAGATAAGGAGAGCTCTTACAGAAGCACCTTTACTCCTCATTCCTGACTGGAATATTTCCTTTAAATTGTACATTGATGCATGTGGAGATGGATTAGGGGCAGCACTACATCAAGTCCAAATTATTGATGACAAACCTACAGAAGGACCAGTTTGTTACATCTCAAGGCAAATCAAACCAACAGAAGCCGGATATGGTGCAAGCCAAATGGAGTGCTTATGTTTGGTATGGGCACTTGAGAAATTACACTATCATCTTGATGGCAGTGTTTTTGAAGTGATAATTGACTGTAATGCAGTGAAATCACTTCTTAACATGAAAACTCCCAACAGACATATGTTGAGATGGCAAATAGCCATTCAAGAATATAGAGGAAACATGACTATAGTCCACAAAGCAGGAAACATTCACAAGAATGCTGATGGACTTAGCAGGTGGGCATTAGCCAACGCTCCTGATAACCCAGCTTATGTACCCTTGGAAGCTGAACCACAGATTCCAATTGAAGGGATTAACATAACTGATATTAGGACTGAATTCTTTGAAGAGGTCAGCGAATCTTAAAAGCAAGACAAGAATTGCCATAACTTTACTTCTTTATTAGATAAAGACTGCAAAGATACATCTTTGGTCAATGCACTAGATGAAGTTTGGAGAAATTCCTATTCTGAAGGAAGATTTAACTTGTTTGATGGGATTATTTACCACAGAACCAAACATTCTTGTGTAATGATATTATGCAGCAGATTGCTTATCAATACAATTCTTCATGAATTCCATGATAGCATCTACTCTGGACATCTGTCAGAGGACAGAACCCTTGAAAAAGTCAAAAACTGTGCATGGTGGCCATTTCGGAAAAAAGAAACCATTGAATATTGCCATACCTGTGACAGATGGGAAAAAGCAAACAGGAGTACATGCAAGAATTTTGGATTTATGATCCATATTCAAGAACCAAAATCCCCATGGGAAGTTGTTCACATGGATTGGTTCACGGCACTTCCTCCAAGTGGTGACAAACGTTATAATGCTTGTTTAGTCATTGTAGACAGATATACCAAGAATCCCATATTCTTACCATGTCATAAAGATGACACTGCTATGGACATAGCTCTTCTTCTATGGAGTAGAGTTATTTCTCATACAGGATTATTTAAGAATATCATAAGTGACAGAGATCCCAAGTTCACATCTGCACTTTGGACCAATCTACATAGATTGTTTGGGACTAAGTTATCTTTCTCTACAGCATATCACCCTCAGACAGATGGGCTAGCAGATAGGATCATTCAAACTTTAGAAGACATCATCAGGAGATTTTGTGCTTATGGGTTAGAATTCAAAGACTCAGATGGCTTTACCCATGACTGGTGCACTCTGATACCTGCATTACAATTGGCATATAAGACATCAGTCCATTCTTCCGCAGGACAAACTCCTGCTATGTTAGAAAAAGGATGGAATCCAAGACTCACAGCAGACACACTGAGGAAAGACTTGATTGATATTCATCCTACAGCTTCCAGCTTCAAAATAATGCTTGATAAAGTCAAATATCATGCAAAACAAAGTATCAATGATGCTTTTGATTGTGCAAAACAGAAGTGGGACAAGAGTCATAAAGTACCAGACTTCAAAGTAGGGGACTTAGTTCTAGTTTCAACCTTGAATTTTAATAATATCAAAGGCCCAAAGAAACTTAAAGATTCTTATGTAGGACCATTTGTTATTATTGCCTTACATGGAACCAATGCAGTCCAAGTGGAATTGAGTGGTGATTTGGAAAATAAACACTCCACTTTTCCAGTCAGCTTTATAAAACCTTATCAACCAGTTGATAAAGAATTTTTTCCTCTAAGGAGCCCAACTACTTTGACTATCCCACCAGTGGAACAGAATGAAGACAAAAAGATAAAGAAAGGCATTAACGAAAGGGGACTTAGGGGTAAAAATCAAAGAGAATATCTTGTCAGGTATAGAAATACAGTACATGAAGATGAATGGCTGGCAGAATCAGACTTACCTGACTCAGATAAACTCTTGAGAAGATTTAGACATGAAAGAAGGCCACAAGCCTGAATATGTCTAGAAATGTGCTTTAAATTACTTGATCTGAGTGATTTAAAGAGGTTGGACAGTGGACATTAACCCCCCTTTGGGGCTTTTTATTATTTCTACCATTGATAAAATTGTAGTACAATTTTATTTTTTGGTGGGAGGGAATTTGAGCCTTGAGGTATATTTTACATACCCAAATAGGCCACAATTAGCTTAAAAATAAATTTTGAATTATGCATAACTCATAAGTCATGCAAATATCCAAAATTCATCATTCTTGATTTCAGAAAAGGTGAATAACGTTTTATTGATTATGTAAATCCATGGATGTAAGGCCAGATTTGGATTCTACACAAAAATTTAGCTAGGGTAGCTCCATAGAGTGAATAAGCTTAAAATAACTCTATGAGGTGGTAATATGGAAAATACCTCAATACCACATAAAAGATTTGTGAAAATGTTTGTTTTTCTTAAATTCAAACCAAAACAATGGGAATGTGAGAAATCCCATGTTACATATACACTGAGAATAGTGTTATGCATGTTTTGAGCACTTAATATCATGGTATTCTTCCATGGACTTTTGGTACACCCATAGTTTATATCTCACTTTAAGCTTAATTTTCTATTTTGACGTGAAAAATAGGCAAGGGGGACAAAAGACATCAAAGAGAGCCAGGGTACCCAACTTCTGGGGCCTCAGAGGCATGGACAGCTCCAAAGCTTGGATCCATGGCTGATCTTGGCCTAATTGGTAAACTAAAACCCTTCGGGAACCTGGTTACCAGATTACAACTACTGTAAATCTTAAGAAAATAGCAAATAACCTGCTATTTTGACGTGCCAAGGAGGTAAAGAGCTTCTTAGACTTGGAACCATGTCAATCCTTAATGATTTTCCATGAATAAACCCTAAAAGAGTAATTAAAACCCTTTTTGGACTTTTATCCATTGAATTACCTCATAGCAACCACTTAAACACTGATATTTGCAATTCTACATAGAAATGAGGTAAAAAGTTCAAAAATTCATTAAAAATACAATTCTTAATGAATATTTCTGAAACTTTCAGGACCAATGAAGAACTGTATTATTTATGGTAAAACCAAAAGGAATTACAGTTTTACCAGTAAAATTCAAAGCTTTACTTACTGTCCATTTTTGACTATTCTACATGAAACACTGAATCTTCAAAAATTCACAGTAATTACAACCTGTGATGTCATTGACAATAACATTAATAACTTTGAGAAATCAATGATTATTGTGGAATAAAAGAGGATTTACAGATGTTACTCCTTTCATTTTTAACCATATTGGGGTTGGTAGTCATGTAAAAGCATAAATTAAGTAATTATGACAATCTTATGTGACAACAGATGATGCAATCAATAATCCAAAAGGGTTTATTGTTTTCTCACTCAATCGTTTTTCAGTTTGCTCCATGGCACGCCTCTCTGACCTTTTGTTGACTTAAAGGAGGCCTCCTCTTGCTGTTTTTTCAAATCATCATCTTATTATCATTTAAATCATTATTGCCAACAAGTAATTATTAGCTAAAAGCTATTCTTAAGTGTTTTAAATGTCTCAGAATCAATCAGAAAGACTTGACATCATATAATTCAGCTATATATTGTTGTAATACTGTTATAAACTCATTTTGATCCTTAAAATCCACAGTTCTATGTCAAATCTCTCTATCTTATCTTTCAATAAGTTCTTTGGTATATTAGTGAGTGATTTATTTTTTTAATTCTTAAAGTTTTTCTCTAAAATTAGTTTTCTTCAGGAATTAACATTATAATTATTCTTTCAAAGGATAATTACGTATTAAAATAATTTTATTATTTTAATAAAAGAAGTTTTATTATTAAAATCTTCTTGTAATTGATTCTAGTAGACAATTACTTGCTCACTGTCAAAATCACTAGTAGTGTTTAACACGTGAAAGAAATAATTCTTTAATTATTTAATTGTGGTTATAATAACATTTTGTCATTATATTTCATAAGAACAATCATAGTACTGTTGATTAATATTAATATTATCATCAGTTTCATAGACAAATCTTATAGCCTGGACCTCTTGCTTCCATAAGAGCCCCTGTGACATTATATTAATTAACTCATAGCTTCTTTCATTCTATTCATTCATTATTCATCATTTTTCTCATTCATTCTTCATCAATTGCATTCATTCATTCATTGAAATTATGACTCTTTAACGCTTATGAATTTAATGATTCTTTGTCACCTCTCAGTTTTCTCTCATTCATTCTTCATTCTGAAAATTGAAAGCTGACCCAAATCTTATTTTTGTTTATCTTTTTCAATATTAATCTTAATCATCAATCTCATTTTATCCTTAATTCAAGTGTCTTATCATTTTAATTTTCAGATTATTCATCAGATTGTTCAGACACGTTCTTCATATCAGGATTAAATTTGACTTATCCCTTAAGAAGTTTGATTTTCAGGAAGAATTCACTTGATAATTGATTTGATTGACTGATTTGATATAATTGACATTGAATTCAAGAAACGTGACTGACCTGAAGATTTTCATTGATTTTGCTGAATTTCACATCAAGAATTCACATAAATTGATTTTGACTCAAAAATTCATTTGACTGATTGATTTTCTCTGAAAGATTTGATTTTTATTGATTTTGATTGATTGATTTTATTTACTTCAAGATTTTCATTGATATATCTTGACTTCAAGACTCATTTCATTTTGGTTAATTGACATACCTGAAGATTTTAATTGATTCATTGATTTCCTCAAGATTTGATTGTTGATTCCATACTTCAAGAAAATTTTGAATTTATTTATTTATTTTAATTTTTTATTCCTGAAATCATGCCTGTCAAACATTCACCTCCTGAAAGACAAACCAGATCTCAGGCCAGAGCTCAAGCTGCTCTTACTCCAACTCCAAGAGTTCCTCTTGATGTCACCCCAGCAGTTACTTAACTGAGGGCCCAATTGGATAGAGGACCCCGCATGGAAGGAAGGAAGAGGGCCAAGAAGATAAATTTCATTATCAGGAGTGGCTGGAAGCTTTCCAAGATTTGCAAGAGACAGTCTCAAGGTTCAAGGTGAAGATGATGATGAGGAGGAGGAGAATTCTGTGGAAGAGGAAGAGTCTGATGGTACTGAAGGTGTTCCTGCTCCTGTGGGGGCATCCCAAAGTACTGGAGGACCAACTCTAGCCCAGTCTGATCAGCCTGTCTCTCATCAATATGAACCATCTTCATTGGCCATTATGCAGCAGATGACTCAAATTATGGCCAATCTTCAAGAAGCTTCTTCTTCTGGATCATAAAGACCACCCGCATTCAACACTCCATCTATGAAGGCACCAGCATGCTTTGATGGAACTCAGACCTTCAAAGTCAGAAGCCTCCTTCAGTCATGCCAATTAATCTTTAACAATGATCTGGAAAACTTCTCTCAAGACAGAAAGAAGGTCCTTTATGCCACTTCCTTTCTCATTGGCAGCGCTGCAAAATGGATCAAGCCTTATCTTTCCAATTTCACCAATCAAGTCTCCAATTACCTTCTCAATTCTTAGCCTTTATTTGAATCTCAACTCTTCACTCTATTTGGTGACCAGAATGAAGTCAGAAAAGCTGAAGCAGAATTGGATTCACTAAGAATGAAGGAAGTTGGCCATGTTTCACTATACATAGCCAATTTCAGGAGTTTAGTTTCAATAATTGGACATTGGGGTGAAAGGGATCTCATTCATCATTTCAGGAAGGGATTGCCATCCAGGATATTGGATCAATTGGCCTCCCATCCTTCAAAAATTGATTCTCTTCAAGACTTAATGGATGTTACCCTGGAACTTGATACCAGGTACCATGAAAGGCAAAAGGAGAAGAATAACTATCAAGAGACAAAACCTGAAGCCCCAAGATCAAGTACTTCTCATCCTCAAAATTCTTCAAGTTCAAGTCATAAGATGAAGAAGAATTTTCAGAAGAGGGACAAGCCCCATTCTTCTTTGTTGAATAAGGACTAAAAGCTCATGAACTCTGAAATAGAAAGAAGAATCAAAGAGGGTCTTTGTACCTATTGTGGTGGGAAGCATTGTCTTGAGTCTTGTTTCAAAAGGCCTCAAGACAAGCTTACCCAATCATCAGGCCAATTTCCCAGCCAGGGAACAGCCTGAGTCAAGACCATGTTGTGTTCAATGGTATTCACAGTTTTCCTTCCAGAGAACAATTGTGCATTCTGAAGACTGGTGTCAAAAATTCTCTTAAATTTCTTGTTTTTTCTTCTCTTTTTGATGTTTTTTACAGTATTCTCATTGATTCTGGTGCTACACACTCATTTATTGCAAAGCAGTTTGTTCACAACTACTCATTGACTACATCAGAACTTCCAGAGAAGACTCCTCTGAGTCCCCTTCCTTGTTTGTGACTCACCATACTAAATATATGGTTGAGCTCCCTTCCTTCCCAAGCTTTGAATGAGACTCTTTAGTCATTGATACTCCCAAGGGAGAAGACCTCATATTGGGCTTTGGCTTTCTAAATAATTTTAATCCTTCTATTGATTGGAGGCAAGGGCTGATCACCTTTACTGCTGATCATAAGGACTATTCTGATCCTTCTAATTCTTTCTGTAATGACTTTTCTTCTGCCAAATCATGTGAAGCTCTGGTTGGTGATTCTAGAACACCATCATTTCCATATTCTGTCCATATTCCTTCAATAAATTCCACTCAGTCATTACCATTATCTGGAGATGAAGTCTTCAAAGAGATTCAAGATGTTGGAGAATATAATTCTGTATCTTCACTTCATCTCTTCTTTGGGAATATGGACCTTCCTCCTTCATCTTATCTTGACTCCCTGGAGGAGTTGTGGGATGAAGAGGAAGAGCCAGAAGAAGTTGAAACCGTGATAACGGTTGTTCCTTCTACTTATCACCAATATTTGGATGTATTCTCCAAGGTGAAAGGAAAGAAACTTCCTCCTCACCGTGCCTGTGATCATCATATCGAGCTGGAGGGGTCTCTACCTCCAGTTGGGGTGATCTACTCTTTATCCAAACAAGATTCAGATACAGTCAGGGCCTACATTTAAGAGAATGTAGAGAAAGGTTTCATCCGGCCAAGCTCCTCTTCAACAGGAGCACCTGTCCTCTTTGTCAAAAAGAAAGATGGTGGCCTCCGTTTGTGAGTTGATTACCACAAACTCAATGCTGTTACTAGGAAGAACAAGTATCCTGTTCCTCCTATGAATCGGCTTCTCAATGTTTTCAATGGTTCTTCTATCTCCTCCAATATCGATTTGTGTGGTGCATATAACCTGCTCAGAATTGGGGAGGGTGATGAACATTTGACATGCTTCAGAACTAAATATGGTAGTTTTGAGTACTTGGTTATGTCATTTGGGCTCACCAATGCTCCTGCCTCTTTTCAGAATCTTGTCATTGATATCTTTCAAGATCTTCTCAATTTTTTTGTTGTGGTCTATTTGGATGACATTATGGTCTTTTCCAAATCTGAGGAAGAACATGTCACTCATGTGTCCACGGTTCTTTCCAGACTTAGAGCCAATACTCTTTTTGCTAAGCCTTGCAAGTGCCTATTTCATGTTTCTAGTTTAGAGTATCTTTGTGAGCCTTAGAGGTAATTTCATATACCCAAAAGACCACAAATACAAAATTAACATATAAATATAAAAAAAATATATTGATTTATATTATTAAAATGAAAATGAAAATAGAAATATATAATTATATTCACAATTAATTATTTAATTACAATTTAAAAATAAAATTACATTAAATTTTGAAACTGTAAAATTACATTTATACTTGAAAAAATTAAGTAAAAATGAATTTTTAACAAAATTGTAAAAAAATAAATAAATTTGGAAAAAAAGTTAAATAAAAATTATTATAACTTTTTATCCAAGAAATAAACATATAAAAATTATTTCACCATTGGATTCCTCATAAAAAATCAGGTGGGGTCACCTCTGAGTGAAAATTTTGTAACTCAACTCTAAATAAGCTTAAGTTAAGTTTTTAGTATTTTCTGTATGAAAATTGAAAATCCTCAAAACTTTGATTTAATTCACATCACATGTAGTATTAATCACCAAGATTTGTGTTAAAATTGAGGTGTTGTGTATATTTTGGAAGTTATGAGGAATTAAAGTATTTTCAATTGAATTCAATTGAAATGTCAAAATGTGTGCATGTATTACATAAGTGAGCTTTGATTTAAATATGAGGTATCAATTATTACTGTATTGAACTGAACAACTCAATTGAATTACATATGTAAATTATAAGTATAATACATGATGAGGAATTAAAGGAAAAACAAATTGGAAAGATTAAATTTGGGGGGGAAAAGGAACTCCAGCTCTAAGGGGGAGCTAGACCCCCAAAAACCCTGCTGACAGACTTGGGATGTCTAAGTCCACACAAACCTTCATCACTTTTGGCCTGGAATTGAGTTACAGGGTTGGTGGACTCAATTGATGATGAGGTTTTGATACCAACTGGGGTAGTTTTAGCTGTTGCCAAGAGGGTAAAACTACCCTTCATATAAAAAAGTCATAGTAAAAGCAGTTTTAACTGGTTTCTACGTCTCTTAAACACATTCTGACATGTTTTTGAGGCTCTAGACCAGGTATTGCTATAGTAATGGCTGATTGAAAGGTCTAAAATAGCTAAAAATGGATGAAAATGGCTTAAACCAGCCCTTTTTTGGTCCAAACCAAGGTTCAATGATGCCATAATTGGCTTTTCTGTTGTCAGACTGTTTTCCTGACTGTAAAGAGTAAGTTTTACTCTGTGAGTAAAAAATTGATGGCCATGAAAGAATGTCTTCTTTGCCCCACTTTTCTGTTCATGTTAGAATCCTTTCCTTTTATAATTAGTTTAAACAGTGTTAAACCAATAAATAAAATATTCCAACCACCTTTCTTAAATCATTTTAATCCTTTTGACCACGTGAAAAAATTATTATAATCATTGTTTGTAACTATTATAATCATTTTTACCCCTGAATCACCCCAAAAGTGAATTAAAGCATCTTTCATCACTGTTAACTTTGTCACTTTGTTTACAAATTCACTCTGGTCACTTTTGGGTGTGTTTTCTCTTTAATATTCTTTTTAAAGACTTTTTTCTTTAATTCATTGTTTGCAGTTCTTTGCTCAATTAATTCCAATTGAAATTGCTCTTGAAGAAATTTCTTTTGTAGCCTTAAATATCTCTTGTAGAGTATTTTTGGATAAATTTTTATTGTTGGTAAAACAATAAATCTTTATAATATTATTTTTTTATACTAATAAAGTTTTAAAAAATAAAATTGGTGTGTTTTCTCTTAAAAATAGTATTTCTTACTCTTTTTAATTGATTTTTACCTTATACAAATTTTAAGGACAGGAAAAGTACTTGATTTTTAATCAAAGTTTCATATTCACACCTTACAATCTTGGTTATGTTGTTTCTTCTGAAGGCCTCAAGATGGACCAAGAAAAAGTCCAGCAGATTCTCAATTGGCCGTCTCCAAGAAACCTCAAGGCTCTTCAATCTTTCCTTGGCTTTTCCAATTTCTACCACCATTTCATCAAGAATCATTCAAAGAAGATCAGTTGAATCACCAGTTTCCTCAAGAAAGATTCCCGTTTCCCCCTTAATGAGGAAGCTTTTAGTCAGTTTCACCAACTCAAAGAGGCTTTCACCACTTCTCCAATCCTTCTCTACCCACCATTGTAGAGACCGATGCATCCAATTATGCCTTGGATTCTGTACTGAGTCAGGTCTCTGACTCAGGAAAACATCCCATTGCATTTGACAGCCACAAGCTTATCCTAGCAGAGCTCAACTATTAGATTCATGACAAGGAACTCCTGGGAATAGTCTGGGCTCTCAAGTGCTGGAGGGCCTTTCTCCTATCTCTTTGTTCCCCTTTTGAAGTTCTCACCAATGACTCTTCCCTTCAATACTTCATGTCATCAAAAGTCCTTACTCGCCTTCAATCCCGTTGGGCAGAATTCCTTTCTGAATTTCATTTCTCAATCACTTACCGCCCTGGCCAATTAGCTACTCTGCCAATGTAAGCCTGTGACTCAAAACCAGAGCACAAGCATGACAGCCAAAATACCATAAACCAATGGTATAGGCAAGATACCACCAAAACATGGATCTGAGCCAAATCAACCCAAAAGGTATCAAAAGAAAGAGGAAACTCACTCCTTTCTGAAAATATAAGTTTCATCACCATAGGAAAAGAAATAACAAAGTTATTCCTGCTCAAAGTTATTGCTGAGCATAAACCTTAATTTTCACCTCTCATCTAAAATCTAGAAGGAGAGGCTTAACCACATCAAATGGGTACCCCAAATGAAGCTCTAAGCCAGGGCTATTCAATGGTACCAGCCAAACTGAGCTAGCACCAATATTACTGAATTTATGGTCAATTTCAGGCCAAATAAGGGTGAACAAAACATTCACCTCTCATCTAACTTCTACAGTTTTAGTGTGAGATATGTGAAGTTGTCCCTTTTTGGAAAGAGAACAATCAGGGCTATCTGATTGTGTCATTCATTTCCCCATAGCTCAAATACAACAAAAGGTATAGGGCAAATAAGCTCCATACAGCTTTTTGCCTATACCCCGCAAATGTACAAAAGTCTTGTACATGGGATAACTTTGTCATATTTAATGATACCCATATCAAATGAGGTACCATTGTGTAGAGCACATACAGGGCTACACACTGAACCAATTTTGAGGTTGATATCTCAATAATTGACAAAGGTATGGCTGTTTTAAGGTCAGGTTCCCACCTGCTGTCATATACAGCCTTACCATGGGACAATATCCTATAACCATGAATATGAGGTATCAAATAGACAAATAATCATGCTTTTACTTCAATACCTCATATGTCAGTAAATACTGGGGTTCCATACAGTTTCTGTACAGCATTCTATGTGTCATACACGTCAGAATCAGGCTGTGAGGGCCTCAGATGAAAAATTTCACCCTGTATTGGTGAAAACTGCCCAGATGTGGTTTCAAAACCACATCTGAGCCCAATAAAGGCTATACAGGCTGTTTGAAAACCACAAGCCAGTCCTAGAGAGTGAAAAAATCTTCACTTCCTCTACGTGGAAAGGTCTAGCACCCTTTCCACCCCATTTCAGGATAAAAAGGAGGCTTTTTACAGCCAGAATTGTTTCCTCATCCTGCTCTTGAATATCCTACATAGTAAAATGTCCAGAACGGCTTTACTCTTGGGTAATAATCAGGTTATAATTATAATCTTAATTATTGTAGCTCTTATTATAGTAATTCAACTGGTAAGACTGCACCCAGGGTTCTCAATAGCGCTCACCACCACTATTCTCCAATAGTAGAACCCTTATATTATATTATAAACCATTATATCAAATGAAAACTCTTATTTTAAAGTCATTTCTACGTGTCACAGTCATAGTTCTAGTTGTAAATAGCCTAATTACTGCCTCAACATAGAATCCAGCTGACATATACCATTATGCACCATTTTTTCTCAGCAATCCAATGGTGATGTTTTAAGGACCATTTTCCACCTTTCCAACTCAAGGTCCCAAAATGCAACACCCATTTTGAAGGAGGACCTTTCAACTCATTAGTCTGGCAATCCATGGCGGCAATCAGATGATCTTTCAAGGACCCCAACCACCTGACTCTGCAGGAGTTGGGTTGGTACTTTCATACAGGATTTTTCCCAAGTTTCATTCTTAGAGGTATTATGTCACTTCAATCAGTTGTCAAGGCATCAAGTATTTCAATACTCCTTGGACAGCTCAATTGGTCCATACAGGTGACAATTCAATCAACCTGTATGTCCTTAGCCCAATTGGGCCAATTCAATCTTCTATGGTAGGAATTCATTCACACAGTTCAATTTCAAGATGGCCAGAACTGTATTGGCCCAATTCAGACAATACAGCCGGTGATCCACCTTCCAGGATTAGTCTTTCAGTATCTCACATATACCGGCCACCTTCCAGCACCTGGGGAATTTTTCCCCAGTTAATTAATATATTGGATTTATTATTATCTTTATTTTCTTTTACTTTATTAAAGTTAATACTGATAATCTTAAGTCAGTCATTTAGAACCTTTTCTCTTTTCTTCCTCACCTGTCAGTGGATATTGGTGGTCATATCCTTTACTAATTCCATTTCCTTTTCAGGAAGGCTGAAACAGTGAATTGAGGATTCACTTGGTTGGCTTCTCTTATTATCTTTGGCCTTTGGCTTCTTATCTTTTCTTTTATCCTTGGCATACTTGTCTTTTGCATTCTTCTTCTTTAAAGAAATTAAATCTTTATAATCCCTTATATTGTTTGGAGCCCTCCAAGTGAGTTTTTGATTCCTGAGTTCCAGGCCCTCTTGCTTCCATAAGAGCCCCTGTGACAGTTGGCAAGCATCACAAGCGTTGGTTTTTGTCCAGGAGAGGATGAAGGGCATACCATGCTTAGTGCATAAAGTGCATGACATCTAAAAACAAAACAATTTAGGTTAGTAACTAGATAGAAAGGAATAGTTCCAGCAAAGAGGAAGACATACAAAGAATTATGAATTTAAAACATAATTAAAATAAAGAGAAAGTCATGAATCATATTTAGAATTAAAATTGGAACATAATATTGATGAAAGTTTTAAATGGAGGAGACGGACAAGGTGGATAGAAGTGAGTTTTGGATTTATAAGTGGGTAAAACAGACAGCAAAAAGGAAGGGGAGTGAGGTTAGTGGAGTGCAATAGAAAAAAGGGGAAAGGAAGGAAGACAAAGTTGAAGACACACAGGAATGAGAAGAGCAGGTGAATTGGCAAAAAGTAAAGTGGGTGAGAAAAAAAGTGAAGGGTGTGTCAGGCAAAGATTGTCTTTTATACAATGGTGAAGCTGAGCCAATTGCAGCAGTCATAGCACCCGCCAAAGTCTAAGCTTCAAGGCATGTCAGGAAAATTGAAGCTCAGTCACAGCCAATGCTGCGACTGAGAAGGGAAATGCCCGTGTGAGGCAGATGAACAAATGGGTTCTGGCTGAGTATTGCAATTGATTGAATTTTCAGATTCAGTCAAATCCCATTTGTTTCTTTAAATAGCCACCTGATTGCCCAGGAGGGCTTTTGTGAGGGCATTGTTGAATGTGCACGGTGGGTGCAATCCACAAATGCCCCATGCAGAGAAGCACATGGCCTGTTTGGTCACAGGTGACCATGGCAAGCATACCAACCTTATGGCCGGGTGATAGTGTTTGAGCAAAGGGTCAGGCTTCTGTATGACAAGTGAATACAGCATGAGCTTGGGTTGACCCATTGCTCAGGTCTGCTTTGGGGGTCATAATTGAAATGCTCAGTGGCTGATTATTTGAATTGCACAGTGATTGAGCTATTGATATAACAATATCAAGTGAACCATGCCAAGCAATTGCTAGGTCATTTTTGTAAGCACACAATCTGAGCATTTGGCACATCATCGGATGACATTTCAGCCAGGCACAGCATATCACACGCTTTGGTGAAGTGCTCCAAGCTGAGCATTCTGATGAACTATTGCAAAAAGTCTTCCAACCATGGCTCTACCAAAACCTTCCACACAGAGCCTTTGACCATGACATGCTCAGATTGCCTGTGCAAATTGGGTGAATCACAATTTGGAGCATGTGGCACATGAGCTATATGTATACCAACATAAGGAAGGTGGATCCCAATTGTTAATATGCATGCAGGCGGAAGTAGTATTACACCATCCTAATTTGTACAGCCAACATTTTAGTACATACACCTTTGTACATGTAAGCTGTGGGGCAGAGAAAAAGCTGTACAAGAATGTGAGATGCAATCACGCCAAGCTATCAAGTCAAATTTCTCAAATGCATTCCTTTGATGCACATCTTTGGAGAGCTCTGCCTAACTACCGCACAGATGGTGGTTTAATCCAAGTTAATGTAAGGGGTGCATAGTTGGATGACTAATGGTTTGGGTCATACGCCAATGGTGGATTCACTCCGGTGCCGAGGTCAGGGCAAACAATGACTGGCCACACTTATTTGTTGCGCCCCCATGGGTTATAAACAGGGAACTTTCACACGTCTGGCAGACCTTTTACGTGCCCGTCTTCCAATCAGCTATTTGCTTTTGTGGGGTCCTGCTTAACTGCAGATGCTCACCCGCTGGCGCGCAGAAATCTGAGGCCAATAAGTGTGGATTTGCTTAAGCCTCATACGAATTAGCATAACCCCCGCCTATGATCCCTGAGGCTGGTTATTCATGTGTGTGGATCCACACCGGCGGTCATATGCTGCACAATCTCACATGCCGCGCAGAAGTTTTGGCACCTGGTTTGCAGCCAAAATCTACCTTGGGCGGGTGGCCTATTCCTCTGGAGTTTCTCACACGTGTGAGGGAAATACCCTGATGCAAATCTGGGTGGATTAGTAACAGCCCCAAATGCAAGAGGGGTGAATGTGTAAGTGGATCATGGCTGACAGCTGGTGCCCCTTTGATCAAGCCACACAATTGCCTCTGGAACTCCAGTAGGCATCAGTCCACAAGAATTTTTGGGCAAAAGCAAACTCATGTTTAGTGGCACCCCACCGAACATACCTTTCCTGCCCACACCAAAAGATCCCCACAGTGAAATTTTCCTCTCCACTACCACCATTTCCCAGTAGGTCACTGTACAACAATTAACCTTGGGAAGATATGCCTAGGGTTTGCTGTCACACCAGCAAACATGGCTGCATGCCTCTAATATGCCACTGCACAATAGGCTTCTACCATGCACCCAATTTTGGATATGCTAATGTCAACCTTGGTCCACCAATCCATGCAAAATATGCTGCAGATCCAGCAGTCATGTTGGTGCACCCACATTCTTCCCACCTTTCCTTGATATATACTCTAAATCGGATATGAAAATTATGAGGCCAAGAGGCCCATCTTCCTAACAACCATGCATGTAACCACAGGCCATCCCCCTTTGAGTTCATTTCTGCCTCTCATATAAGCTCCCCACCTGCACTTATTGGTCTTCATTCCCTTTAGCTACCCCTTCCTGATCATATAATTTCATACTGTCCCCAAATAATTCATAATATCCATCATGGCAACCCCATCACAACCACTTTGCATTTGGATGATTAATATTTGTATTCAAATAAATGGTGCTATAACCTTAAATCCTGATACTTCCCACGTAGCATCTTGGATTATCCTATGGCACAATCAACACAAAATATTCTTATATCTCCCCAATCATCAGAATACTATCCGCTCTCTCCCTGGCACCCTTTCCAAGATGTTGATACCATTCCTTGGGGCACCACAAACGTTCATGCACTGTGGTCCTGGTGGGGCATGGATTGAAAATTTCCAATCCAATCCTACTCACACATTATTTGTTGAGGGAGTATTTATGACTGATGCAAATGATCCTTGCTCAGCTCAGAAACCCAATCTAGCGTTGATGTTCTTCACATGGTATCTAAACATTCAATTCTTAATTGAAAGTTTTCAAAAACAAGACTTCAAGCTTAAAATGCCTGAAGAGTATGACTGTAATACTCATAGTCAATGTCAACTCTTTACTCCCACATTTCCTGCTTCAAACTCCATGCCACCCTCATATCCTGCTCTCTTTTCATTGAATTCCAAGTAAAAACTGATACAATAAGCCAGTGGATCAGACCTCCCCATGATGACCCTGCCCCATTCCATTATTCAAACGCCCCTCTTCCCTCATCAAAAGACGGGACTAGATTTTCTTTGGGATCGAGAAATCCCCAATGGACAATCAGCCCGTAACCTCTGGGCCACCTCACCCCCTGGATCCACTCTTAATGCCAGGAACCTAATTACAGACAAGGTTGTCAGCTGATTCAAATCCCTTTTGACAAATATCCCTCTGGGAGGACTGATTGCAGATGATATGGGATTAGGTAAAACCATTCAGGCCATTGCTCTAATTTGTACCTCCAAGGAGAAGCTAATTACAAACCCCAAATGCTCCAGGCCCACCTCACTCAATTACCAACTGGCAATCTGAAATATACAAGCATGCTCAGGCTGGGGCACTGCAAGCAAAAATGTGCCATGGTCCTACTTGTCACTCATTATCCGAGGCCAATATCTTAAAATGTGATATCATCATCACTTCTTACAATACTATCACCCAAGAATTCAAACAAACCAATACCTCTACATCAGTCATTTTTAAAAATGAATTGGCATTGTATGATCTTGGGTGAGGCACAGTGAGTGTCTGCTCTTTAAAGATTCAAATTCCCTTTTATATCCAATACCTCTTCCCCCATTTTATAGCTATATTCCCTCCCAATACACTTCCACTCACCAAGCCATTAATAGCCTCGTATCATCCCGTCAAATATGTTTAATGGGCATGCCTATTCACAACACCATTTATGACGTTTTGGGAATAATATCATTCATCACCCAACCTCAGAGCTCATATCAAGATAACTGGTCACCATTCATCCTGAGTAGTCTTTCCAAAGGTAGCAAATATATTTGGCATTTGGCATTGCGGCATTTAAGTTTGCGCTGCACCACAACCACACATCTCAAATCCCTCCCCACTATTAGCCATCATTATGAACTACTCCCACTTAAACCAACAATGCAGCAAGAATATTCCACATTATAGAAAGAATTCCTATCATCCAAAAGCAAAGGACCAGGAGAATCTTTGAGAAATATTAACAAGCTGCAAATATGTTGTAACCATTGCATCATGTTAACACAATTGCGGATGCAGATTTGGCAGACCACAACGACAGGAGCACTCAGTATAACTCCTCAACAATCACATGAACCATTGTGGATGTGGAAACATCCATGATGAGTGACAAAATTACCCACCTTCTAAACAGCTTACTGAAGAACAAACAATCAAAGTATGGTCCAACCAAATCTGTGGTTTATACCCAATGGACCCAATTACTCAATTTGTGAGTTAATTCTAATATGCATCAATTAC
Organism: Austropuccinia psidii; assembly: GCA_023105745.1. Taxonomy (NCBI): domain Eukaryota; kingdom Fungi; phylum Basidiomycota; class Pucciniomycetes; order Pucciniales; family Sphaerophragmiaceae; genus Austropuccinia; species Austropuccinia psidii. The sequence goes on along the minus strand of JALGQZ010000004.1, from coordinate 11,638,209 downwards.
CAATTGAAGCAATCTGAACTTTTGTTATGGTATAATTGGTATTTCACTTTCCCATCACTCTATCCTTTCAGAAAAAATTGATGGAAAAATTACAGCACAAGCGCAGGAGAAGGCCCTGGAGAATTTATTGACTAATGCTGAATTTGAAGTACTCATTGCATCCATTGCCACAGCTGGAACTGGTCTCAATATAACTTGCACTAATATTGTATATTTAATGGTGAGGGGACCCCCAAAATTCTACTGTGATTTTTGGACACTGACATCCACATTTCTGGGAGGCCAATTGGAACCCAGCCATTGAGGCTCAGGCTGTTGATTGACTCCATTGTATTGGCAATCAACGACCTGTGAAAGTCATTCACTATATCACACCTCATTCAGTTGAGGTCAACATGCGGATGGTACGTTTCAAGCTCATCTTTGTCCCTGTTTGTATTACTATTCTTAAATCTTTCTTTATGGGAACACCATATTCAAATCACCAATAGGTTGAAGAAAAGAAAAACTCATTAACCGCATGAGTCTTCCTGATATTATCTAATTTGTGTTTGACAAAGTTGATAATTCCTTTTCACCCTGTCACAGGTCCACAATCATGAACACCATGAGCTGGATAAAACTTTTTCAATATTTCCTCAATGAAAATGAGCACTAGAGTATTATTTCTAAGGGAGACAGTGATACATTCCAATTCATAAATTTTATATTCTAACATATTTATCAAGCTGATAAATCTTTAAGAAATAATAATCAGATTGTACTACACCTACACAAATAATTCACAAAATGTTAATTTGTAACTGTGCTATACATTTATTTCCCTAACTTATTGCAGATCATTGCCATTTGCGCTAATAATTGGCATTACAAGTATCTTGAGGGCAATAGTCGGCATCTTACTACAACCTTTGAGCCAATCTTGATCAAATACCTGAAAGGATAGCCCTTCAGGAATATCACCATCCTCTATTGATCTACTTCCTGGTAATCTATCAATAGTTTTTTTGCCCTTATTTTAATCTGATTACAAAACTCTATGTCTCTATCAATTTTTGATACCAACTCATTAAATAAGCATGAGCACCAGCGTAATCCCACTCTGCGGTAAACTTGACGTCCATTTTCCACTACCTCCTCTGTATCTGAGTGTACTCAAGGATCATTGAATTGTGATGCTAGAATGGGAAATTTAGATGTATCACACCATTCATGACAGTACTCACAGGTCTTCACATCATCAATTAGATTATCATCACATCTATTTCACAATGAAGAAGAGATACAGTAACCAACCCTTTGAAGAATATTTGCGAGCTTTTGATTCTCCTTCTTATTTACCAAACACTCCACATCCTTTTTAATAGACTTCCATTCTCCTTTCAAATAAGTGAAATATTGCTCCATTAAAGCTGCCACGACCCCATAGTTATTATGATCTTGTTCCAACAGTAATGATGATATTTGGTGCTGACAAGTGCAATACAGAAGTTACAGTAAAATACCATAGACATCAGCTTGTTGAATGGATGTTGCCAAGAGCTCCCCCACTCCCAAGTGAATCGCTTTAGTCCTATCATATGGAGCTCATTTTTGCAGTAGCTTTGGAAACCCTGAGACTGAACCTGTGTTGATGGCTCATTGAAAACATCCTTGGGGACATATCCCAGATGGCTAGCCACTTGAGTCACAATATCACGTTCTTCTATGCTGGGGGATGCTGGTAGTGAGGACAAATATTTATTCCTTACTTTGAGTAGGAACAGACAATGGGCGTGTACAGCTGATCTCATCCCATGGACATTTTCTGGAAGTTCTGCTTTCAGCCATGTTTGTTGCTCCTTTTGCAAGCCTAGTTCCTTCGCTGTCTCATCTTGGATTGATTGAGTATACTCTGGGCAAGGGGCATTTGAGGATGGGTGAACTCACTATTTGACTGAGTGCCTTGCTCATGTGCCATGAAATTTCCCCTTCTTGGTTCATCATTTCTTTCACTTGGAGTCGGAGACATGCCCTCATCCTCATCATGCACAATTGTTTCTCTTGATGAACTGGCATGACATGTTCTTGGTTTGGAGGGGAATGGATGATGATTTCAAGTGACTTTCTCTTTATGGACCAGAGGTGAAGATGCATAAAGCTCATCACCTTCCATGAAAATTATCAGTTAGAACATCAACAAATTAATAAAGACTGGTCATACTAACGATCTTCAATTGGCTCCTGATATTGGACTGACTTGCCTTTAGGTGCCATATCTAACCCATGAAACAAACATGTCAAATTGTGAAAAAGTTTATAACTCAACATCAAAATGACTTACTTTGATGAAGTGTCAATCCTGGATTTCCATCTGACAGACCACTCTGAGTAACATTTCCCAATGGTCTTTTTTGTTGCCCACCATCAACCCACTTTTCATTTCCCACATGAGCCTGAGATTCTGATGGAATATTAAGGGTTGTCTGTTTACTTTGTCCAAGGGGATCCTGGGATGCAACTGGATTCCAACCAGGATTAAGGAGGAACTCACATGGAAATTTTGATTTGGTATTAACCTTTGATGAAATTTGAGGTGTGCTTTCTGGCCCCTCAGAAACATGCATTTGTGTATTAGTGAGATTCAGGGGAATTGAAGTGACGAAAATATTAGGAATGGACCAAGTGCTTGAAGTTTGAGAAGTCACATTTCCCACATCAATTTTAAGACCTGATACACTCATTGAGGATGCAATGGGGGTTGTGAGAGGAATGTTGGGACTCAATGGTGACTGTGTTTGAACATATTCTATGCTAGATTCACTATATGAGTCATGAACAGAACCTGAACAGGATTTACGTGGGTTGGAAGATGACATAAGGGCTAAAAAAGTACAGTATTTTTTTAACTTGATTAAACAGGTCAGTATTATGATAAAATAGAGTGATATGAGATGAAATGTTTTCAAATTTATAATAGAGAGATTCTATGAATAGTCGGAACCAAGTGTCTCGCGGAAGTCTAATAAGACACTCTTTAGGAGAATTCTCCCTGCCTCCTCTTGAGCTCCTCCACTTTTGTTGGAAACCACCCTGCACAGCCTACCAGCATATAATGTGATATTTCCTTTATCTCAAAGGGGACCTATCATCCATAAGTAATAAGATTCAAGAAACATTTCCCCTCCCCATTGTTGCATTTTGTGAATTATCCAAACTGCCGATATATGCATCAAAATTCCACAGCATTGTACATCTGTAAAGGGGTACATTGATGAAGGATTTACCCACAAAATAGACATCACCTATTCAAGAAAGGAAAGACAATCCAAATCACATTCCAACCAATTAACAGCCCGCTGCACTCAAACCAAATAACAAGCCTTTAGCTCTACTCCAAACGCTTATGTAATAGAGCTATATTGTTATGTCTTTAATAAGGTTTAAACCATGTACAATGGTGTGCCAGTGTACATGGTTTGAATGTTAATCTCCTCAATTCATGTTGAAACATCCCTAATGGAACATCCCTTAAGGGTCAAAACTGCAGTATCACCATGTTTAAATAAAATAGAATATGTATTAGCATTGAGCGGCATGGCATTTTACCCAATTAAACTCCTAACCAATTCCACCATCCAGATGAGACATGTTACAGTTTATCCCCTGCAGCTCAGCCACCATTACAAATGGGATAAAATCCTCAGCTGGCTCAAATCATCTCCCCCTACATAAATAATTACTCATTTTTTTTCACAATTAATCACACTCCTAAGCAGTTGCACATCAACCATAGAGATTTATACACAAACCAAGGTTACTCAAAATTCCTGCAACAATGTCAACCCACCGCTATTCCTCAATGCGTATATGCATGTGTTAACACTGCTCAACCCAAACAGACTCTTCCGCGCAGGGTGATAGGCATGGAGCTGCCCTCACACCTTTCCAATATAAACAGCACATTAAAAAGCTCAAATCAACCATTGTAGCCAAATCTCTTCCAAAAATCCCTACTTCTGCATCAGGATCTGAGTGCCTGCAAATTCTATTGGATAAATTCTTCCCAGCTGATTATTCACCATTGACCCAAAGCACTTTCTCCACTCCAGCGGGTCTCAATTCAACTTCACAGAAACAATACAGTGGCAGTCAAAACCTTCCCCCACAAGACCTTGGAATGATAATATCTGCCATTCTATCATTAAGGTATAATATACCCCGCAGGATTTCACACATTCTCAACCCCGCCCTGAACCTGCTGATCAATTCCAGAATCTCAAGCTCAGGTGGTCCCCCACTTGTGAATTCCATATATCTCAAGATCCCAGTACCATATCCAAACATATCCAATTGGACCCAGTGATTCAAAACTATATGTATTGTCCTCAATGTTTCTTTGTTAATGGCCTTACTGAATCAGTCACAACTGACCAAAACCACTGTCAAAACCATAATGACCCAAATGATCATGATCCCCTTGCATGCAATAATTAGGCAAATTCATCTATTCAGTTGAACACCGCACCCAAAACACAACCAACATGAAGCAAAAATTTATACCAACAAAACATTTCATTTATCAACCATTCAAAAATTGGCTTGCTAGATTTCTCCAGAAGTCTGGAATTATGGAAATTCTGCATCAACATCAACAATCCCAAACTCCCAAAGGTTCCCCCAAATGTGAAATCTGGGATGGATTGGTCTGGAGACGCTTCACTGACACTAGAGATATTCACGACCCCCCATTTATGTCCATTCCTGGTGCATTGGCCTTCTCCATTTATGTGGACTTGTTCAATGCACATGGAAAGTCAACCCGGTTGGCCAGCATTGGACCTATCATGCTCATTTGTATTAATCTCCCCCCAAGTGAAAGATTGAAGCCAGAGAATGTCTATTTTGCAGGAATCATCCCTGGTCAAAAGGAGCCAACTTCCCTTCAATTTAATTACGTATTAATGCCACTCATCAAGGAGCTCAAAGAGCTATGGCATGGCAAGGTTACCATTTTTCACCCACCTCAACAGGTCCTTCAGGATCCTTTATCTGTGTTTCCATACTCATGGTGTGGGAACTCCTTTTGGTGTGGGATGAAATAAGGCAGTACCTTGAGGGGGAAATTATTGGTAAGTCTGTTTTGAATTTCAGAATTGTCCAATAACCATGGGTGCTAAGGTGTATTAGCTGCCCCTCTAAATAATACTGAATAGTCAGCCTACAGAGAATCACAAAATAAGATTTGTGGCTTAAACAGATGGAGAAGACCTATCAGCAGTCTCTAAATCAGACCTATTGATAACACTTCAGTAAAACTCTGATTTTAAAAAAAAACTAAAATTTCTGATACAGTAAAAGCTAAGATTTTTTTTATTATTTTGATAAAAGTAATGATAATATTTTTTTTGTTATTTAATAAAATCAATAAGAATTTTTTTTTTTTTGGTTTTATTTTGATTATAATGATTTTATATATATTAATACTAATAAAAAGACTACTGGATATTATTATTTTTTATATCTTTAATGTTAAGTTGATATCACTACTTCTTTTCTTTTAATAATACTAAGTTCTGAGCTTTTTCACTATTGTTATACTACTATTATTTGAAAACACTAAGCTACTGAGCAGGCTACTGAGCTTTTTACTACATTAATACCACTTATTCTTTGACAATACTAACCTACTGAGCAAGGCTACCAAGCTTCTTACTACTAAAACACTACTACTACTACTCTAGATATCCTGCTAGTTCAGGGATGGTTGTGATCCTGGATAGTGGGAACTTGTTCCATGATCCTGGGAAAAATGAGGGAGAGAGGACCTCTATTTATAGCTTTTGGGCCTCCATAGAGCTTCTCAAAATAGGGTACTTAGAAAAAATCATAGTTGAGAGGTTTTAGCTATTGAGACGTGTAGTTTTGGTGTAGCAGCATGTTTTCTGAGAGAATTATGCTGGTGGTGCTTTTTCTTATCAAAATCATGTGATGTATATGAGATAATTTGGCTGGTGAGATTTTCTTTTTATCAGGGTCATGTGAGGTCATTGAGATAATATGGCTGGTGATGTTTTCTTGAAGGTGGGGAAAGTATTTTTTTGTTTCTATTTCTACATATGTTATGAGAGAATTATGCTGGTGGTTCTTTTCCTTATCCAAATCATGTGATGTATTTGAGATAATTTGGCTGGTGAGTTTTTCTTTTTTGCCAAGAAAGTGGAGAAAATACAGCTCCTGACAATTGAGCTTTCTTCTAGTCATATGATATATATGAGAAAATTATGCTGGTGCTTCTGTTTCTTATCAAAATCATGTGATGTCTTCAAGATAATTTTGCTGGTGACACTTTCATTTTTGGTGACTTTGTTACGTGTTTTCTGAGATAATTATGCTGGTGTTTCTGTTTTAGTATTGTATAATTTCATATGGAGATTGCATCATTTCTATCAAGTTTGATGCATGTCATTATTACTAAGCAAACATTTGTTCTTGGAAAATATATTGTAATTTTATGCATAGCCTTGAGGTATTTCTTCTTTCAATTGAATCAAGGTGGGGAAAATACAGCGCTGATTCTGTGGTCCGTCTTCATATACCTTTGTTTATATTAACTTCTTTTAATTGCATAATTTGCTATTGATGATGCAATAAGGTGGATAAATCCTTTGATACTATACTGTTTTGATAATATCTTGAGGCTGTGTATTATATATTTCTGTTTGAAATCTGTAGTTGTAATGTGTAAATATGTTTTGCGTAATTTGTTTTATTATTATTATTATTATTTTTGTTTTATTGGTAAGCTTGAAACTGGTACTAATGGTATGGAATACCACATCCCCCTCTCCATTTAATGCTGTCCCCAGCATTCCAGTTGAAAAGCTTTCCAGTATCAATCATATTCATTTTGTTAAATTTCTTCTCCCTCCAAGATTGACTCTTCATTTTCTATTTCTTCACTGCTTTCATTTTCTGACTCTGAACTTGATTGAACTTTCTTTCCTCTGGGATAAAACCTTTGGATGTGACTTGCTGCAAATTTTCTTGTAAGTTTAGTGCCATCCAATTCTTCAAGCTCATAAGGTCCATTATTAATTTGATTTATGACTCTATAAGGTCCATTCCAACGGTTCTTTAAGAGTAAACCCCACTGTGACTCAAGTGGTTTATTATAAACTAATACCAAGTCCCCTGGTTCAAGTGGATTTTTCAGTCTATGTGCCATCTTTTTGTCCAAATATTGAACTGATTTGTGTCTTGAATCTCTTAATTTCTTTGCTGCTGCTAATCTTGTTTCCTCTTTTGCTGCAATCTGTATAGTTCTTGCTTCCAATAGTTCTTCTCTTGTTGATATTTTATTCCATTCAATGGCTAGATATGTATTTGTTTCCATATCAATTGGCAAAACCGCTTGCTGACCAAATTGAAGCTCAAATGGTGAGTATCCTGTTGTTCGTTTTGTTGATATTCTATCTGCCAAAGTCACAATTGGTAAGTATTCTTTCCATTTGGTTCCATTCTCACCACACATTTTTACAAGGGCATCTTTCAATTGCTTATGTCCTCTTTCAACCATTCCTTGTGATTCTGGGTAGTAAGGTGTAGTTATTCTGATTTTTGATCCTGCTCTTTTCACTGCTTCTTGTAGTTTGTTTCCAAATTCTGCTCCTCCATCAACTGTCACTTCTTTTGGAGCTCCCTACCTACAAATCCATTCTGACATAAACCATTTTGAGACTGATTTTGCAGTTAGCCTTGTTAATGCCACAGTTTCTGGCCATCCTGAGAAGTCATCTCTTGCTACAACTAAATATTTCCATCTTCCTGCCTTAATGTGAACCGCATCCATGGTAACTCTTTCAAATAAAGTAGATGTTACAGATATTTTTGCTTCTTCTTTTTGCTGAAAATGACTCCTTTTTTGACATTCTTGACATGATTTGACCCATTTCTTGACTATCTTTTTCATTCCTTCCCACCAATATCTTTTCTTGATTCTCCTGTATGTTTCATTTTCCCCTCTATGCCCCAGCTCTTCATGCATTTTTTTTAGTATCTGTTTCTGAGCCTTTTCATTGTATACAACTATTTGTGGCTGTGCTTGATTTCTTCTTTTCAGCTGTCCTCCTTCTAAATAGAAATTTACTGATCTTCTCTTAATTTTCTTGAAGTATTCTTCCCCAATACTTTGTGGCTTTTTCAAACTATTCAAATATTCCTGCATATGTTTTCCAAATCCTTCCTGTTTTATTGGAATTTCAATATTGTTTGTTTTATTCCTTGATAATTTTCCCACTTTGCTTGTCTTTACTTCTTTTAGGCCAAATCCTGGATGTGGTTTAATCCAATCTTCCTCTTCATCAAGATCATTCCTTTCACTTTCTTCTTCATCTTCTCCTTTTGGTCTTCTTGATAACCCATCTGGCATAGTAAATGTTTTTCCTGGTTTGTGTACAAGATCAAATGAAAAAAGTTGAATGTATGCCACCCATCTTGTCATGGGTGCATTTGGTAAGCAAGGTGTGTTGATCATTTCTATTAAAGCTTTAGCATCTACTTGAAGTTCAAAGTGTTGCCCCCATAATATTGTTTGAAGTTTTTTGAGTATTCTTGCTACACCGCAAAGCTCTAATTTTGGCTGAGAGTATTTAGATTCTAGTCTGGAAAATGTTACTGATTCATATAGTACTGGCCTATCCTTTCCGTTTTCATCCTCTTGCATAAGAACTGCACCTGCTGCAATATAACTTGATTCTATTGCTAATTTTATTTTTCCCAAATCTTTATCATAATTTAATGTCTTCAAAGTAATCTCTTCTCCTACTATTTTCCTGAGTTTTATAAATGCTTCTTCACATTTTTCATCCCATTTCCACAATACATCCTCCCTTGTCAATCTTCTCAATGGTGCTGCAACTTGTGAAAAGTCCTTGATAAACATTCTGACATATGCACATAGTCCTAAGAACCCTCTATCTTCCTTCTTTGTTGTTGGTCTAGGCCAGTTTTGTATCTTGTTTATCTTCTGTTTTGAAATCTTTCTTCCTCCCAAAGACACAACATGCCCCACAATATCAAGTGCTGGAACACAACATGCAAATTTTGATCCTGAAATTGTGAGTCCTGCCTCTTCTATCCTGAATAGTATTCTTTCTAATGCTGCTGCATATTCCCAAACAAATCTTCTTATGAGTTGATTCTCCTTCAATGTTTCGTGCTGATATGTTGATCTGGGTCCTTTAATTCCTCCATCATCTATAAATATTCCAAGGTGCTCTGGTATTTCCTCCTGAAGTATCCAAGTCATTTGTGCTTGATAAAATGCCACAGAGTTTGTTGCTCCTTGAGGTAGTCTTGTAAGCTGAAGTCTTCCAAGTGGTGTTTCAAATGTTGTAAGGGGTCTTGTAGTAATATCCAATTCTCTTTCATCGTATCCTCCCATAATATCTCCCAATCCATAACATGCTCTTCCTGAAAATGATCCTACAAACTCATCAACATTTGGTGGCAATCCTGCATCTTTTATTGTTACCTTATTGAGGTCTTGAAGATCATGAACTATTCTAAGTTTCCCGTTGGGCTTTGCCACAAAAAATTCTGGGCTGTTATAGCTTGATGTTGATTGTTCATAGAGTCCTGTACGTATTCTTTCTCTGACTAGCTCAATAAATTGAGGTAAAATGGATTTTGGTATTGGTATTGGTTTCTTTTGCCATGGTTCATGTGGTATAACTGGTATTTTATAAGGTTTTCCATAAGAATGTTTTAGTACGCCTCTTTCTTCTTCACAAAATGCTATAGCCTTTTGCCTTAGTAATATAACATTCTTTAATAAATTAATCTCTTCTTCTGATAGCCATCCAGATGGTCCAAAGTTTATCATTGAAATCCTTTCTTCTGTAACCTTTGATGTTACAAAAAATGGAGGTGGGCTAGGTGATAGGGGTGTTTCATATGGATCTCTTGATGATTCAGGTCTTTCCAAAGGTGGATTCAGATCTTGAGGCATAGCTTCATTTACTGGTCTAACCTTTTTGAGTACTGACTTATATTTTGCGGCGTTGGCTTGAGCTTCAATGATTATTAGTCTGGATCAAAGTATAAATTGATAATATTTTTTTTTAGTTGAAATAAAAAACAGGCTTTTCAGTTTTTGCTTTTCTTTTTGTTCATAATTGCATTTGAGTTGTAGTTTTAAGTCATGCAAGGACTTTACCTCTAGGTGGATAAAACCCAGTATATTAGGTATACCAAATCCTGCAGTTTAATGTCGTACAAGGACTAAATTTAGCCTTCAGGTTGCTACCCTGTAGTTTAAAGTCATACAAGGACCAAATTTTAGCCTTCAGGTTGCTACCCTGTAGTTTAAAGTCATACAAGGACCAAATTTTAGCCGTCTTTATTGTATCTGTTCTTTTATCCTTTATTTTAATCAATACTTCTTATTTTATTTGTTTTCATTATTATTATTGTTAAAATTTTTTTTTTTTTTTTTTTTTTTTATGTCGGAATTTTTTTTTTTTGTTGGAATTTTTTTTTTTTTTTTTTTTTTTTTTATGTTGGAAATTTTTTTTTTTTTTTGTCGGAATATTCTTTTTTTATGGAGTGATTAAATTAATGAGGTCCCAATTTGAGGAGTGATGTTATATTTTCAAATGGTGTAGTGGTTAGTGAGTCCGGGTTGCTTTCAACTTTCATCAACTTTGAAATGGGTTCAATTCCCCCCTCTGGCAGTAATTCTGCTGCCAGACCTGTCAGTTTCGGGAATAGGGTAACCATGCTGGGTAGCATATTCTGAGCCTTGAGCAAGCTTGGTGATGCAACTTGGTATCGTTGTGTTCCTGAAGTCTGACAAACCTAACTGGTGTTTCAAATTTTGTTGTGATTGAGCCTGCTCAACCTTGATTGTGATTTCATTTGAAAGACTTGTTAGTCCCACTCATGCCTCATTCGGCCCTCTGGAAGAACATTGACTTGAATTGGTTTCACACTAGTCAATTCCAGTCTTGAAAGAGAGAATCCTGGAAGCTCTTGCCAATCTTTAGATTCTTGAATTTGTTGATGCAGCTCTGGAAAATTGAACAATTCTTCAAATTCTAAGTATGGAATCCATATCTGAAATAAATCCTCTCCTTCTTTAACAAATGGTGTTTCCCAGTAATTGACTTCTTCTGTATTTCCTACAATTTTGCAATTTACGTCTGTCCAGCCTTCTTCATTCCAACCAAGATTCCATTCCACTTTATTTTCATGTGTAAGTTTGGCATCCATGACTGTCTAGATCCTTTCTGAGGTTTGGTGAGATTATTGAGTTTTGAGATAAAAGACTAATTCCTCTTTGATAAGGCAGGAGGTCACTTCCACTGAGTAATAAGAGTGTTTAAAAAAGATTTTTTTCTATAAGGTAGTTTGAATGATTTGAAATTCCTCTTTGATAAGGCAGGAGGTCACTGCCCTGATACTAATACAGATATGAAAATAATTCTCTTTTTTTTTAGTTTATTTCTTTTATTATTTTGCTATTTTTTATGGTGGGGTTTTTTTTTTTTTTAATTGGAAATTGAAATTGGATTACTTCAGTTATTATTGAGAAATATTCACCCTTCTGTTGTGAATTACTGAAAGACATATGTCCTTCAATATTTCTCCAAATATCTTGTTGCATGGTTTTCTTTGTGTATTTCCTTTCCATTCTGAAACAAAACCTTTGACTTCATGAATAAACATGTACCCTAAATCACACCAGCAAAGAGTTCCTCCCAAGATTTCCAAACCATCTAGATTCAAGTCTTCTTGAGCCCATAACATTTTGTGATACAGTCCTTCTATTGTCATTTGATAATATCAATAAGGCTTCTTCCAGTAAGGATTCTCTAAATTTCCTTTGATTCCAGGAGTTGTTAGTAATTCCAGAAAATCAACATTTGTAAGATTTGATCCAGGTAGTTCGGAAAGATATTTGGTTTGAATTATTGGTGAATCTAGCTCATAATCATACAGCTCCTTAAATGTTATTATTGGAAGTATTACATAATCTTCCAGTCCTTCATATTCTGGTATGTCTTTTTGTATGCCATTTTGATTCTGGGCGTCATTTGGTAATCCAAATGTAATTCTTTGATTTTGATTAAATAAGTCAGTTGAGCTTGAAAGGCAGCATATTTGATCATAGGCATCATTAAATTCCTTCTAGAATGCTAAGTCCAGCTAGCCTTTGTGTATTTTCTGATAACTCTCCTTCTTCTAGGTCTTCAAATATTCCTCCTTGCTTATATATATCTTCCAGATCTCCATTATTTTGTTGGTATAGCTTCAAGCCATCTTCTGATTCTTCTGTTTCCGTTTTTTGTTCAATCCTTTTTTGAATATTTCTTTCCCAAACTTGATCCATTTTGTCTTCAGTAATTATGGCACTTTCCTTTTCCAATTCTTCAAATTTTCTTTTTGCCAATGGATTGATTATGTTGTCTTTTATTTTTTCAGTATCACTAATGTACCAAGCTTCCTCCTTAAATAAATTGGAATAATCTGCTGCCATTCCTGAGGAATTTGCTTCAGGTGTCTTCAGATCCATTTTAAATTTCTTCTGTGGGCTTTCTACTTTATCTTCTTCATTCATACCACTTAACTCAAGTGCTAGCCATTTCTCTGGGTCTTCTATGGCCATGTCCAAATTTCTTCTCATCTTTTTCAGTTCCATTTTTATTTTTTCAATTGCTTCACTATCTTCTACCTTCACTTCTTCCTCTTCTGGATCCTTTGCTTTAGATTTTCCTTCAGTTTGAGGTGGATTACTTTCTTTAGAGGAAGATAATATGCTAATATTTTCTTCATCTATTATCTGGTTGAAATTTTCAAATACTAAGAAGTCCTGGTAGGTTTTCTCCTCATTACCAGTAGTGACTTCAAGATTTTCAATTTGACCAATTGGTTTCAAAAAGTCATCTGTTGATTTTGATGTGTAAGGGCCGATTTTTAATTCTGCTTTTAGGGCTATTTCCTGAGTTATTACATTCAAACATTTTTTGCATCAAAAATAGCTGAGAAGGGTATTTTGTTTGGTCCAAGAAATACTGTCTTCACTCTTGTTGAAGATTGACTTTCTGTTTCCTTGCTTTCTTTTCTTTTGGATGATTCTGCTCCATGTATTGACCATTTTCCAATCTCTGAAGATGCACAAAGCTCCATACCTCTTGGTGGAGAAATTTTCCAGCCCATAGCTTGCGGGTTACATATTGGTAAACATAATCGATGTCCATCTTGCTCTGGATAACTAAATATCTCCCCTTGCTTGTGTGAAAATTCCAATTTAACATTATTATCTGCTAAAAATGGTCTTCCAAGTATGGTGTGTACAGCTCCTTTTGCTATGAATAAATGAGTTACTTTTTCTTCTCCTGTTATCATAGTAATTGGTGTAAATTCTGAGAGTCCAACCAAAGATGTGGTATGTCCACCAATTCCTCTGAGATTCATATTGAGCTTTCTACTTGTAAGTGAGGCTTGAATTGCAATTTCCTCTGGTATTATATTAATTTCTGATCCAGTATCCACCAATGCCATTGTAGGATATTCTTCTCTTCCAATAAATACTTCCATAAAGCCAAGTGGGCATGCATAATGCAATCTTGGGGTATCATAGTCCCGTAGCTTTACTGAAAGTAGTCTTGCTTGAATATTTGAGGTATTGACTGATTTTATCACTTCTTTTTCCTGGGTAGTTAAATTTTGTAATTTATCAATAAAGGTTGGTGACATTGATAATATTTCTTCAAGAGTAAGATTTATTTTTTTTTTTCAACTATTTTCTTTATCACATGTTCAATTATTAGCTTTGGGTTATTGGCTGTAGATTTTACCTTGTCTTTTAATTCCATCTTTTGCGACTCCTGTCTTAGTCCCTCCTTATTCTCGTTCCTAGAAATAATTTTGATATCATCATTATCTACTTCCTTTCCTTCTTGTGTTTTCTTGTATTTTTTTGGAATTAGAACTCTTATTTCTTCTTCTGCCTCATCTTCCTCGTGGTAGGCACCTGGTATCTTTTTTTTAAAAGGTTTTTGTGTTTCATTTTTATCCTCTTGTTGAGTTTGGCTTTGACTTTCCTGTCTTACAGCTCTTTGCCTTGTCTGTCTAAGCCCAACATTTATTTGAAGATTCTCATTTGCTGGTGATATTTGAGGAGGTTTCCAGTTTCCCCACTCTTCTATTTGAGCTATAGCGGTTTCCTTCTCACCTTTGCTTTCCTCAGTTACTGTTGTTTCTTGCTTCTTTGGGGATGGATTTGATTGTTCCATCATTTTCTTTTCAAAATCCTCCTGCTCTTTGGCAAAATTTCTGACTAATTCTTTTGCAGATTTAGGGCCTTCTGTGGGTACTCTTTGAAAATTTGGAAAAAGATATGTTCCTCCACACTTCAAGACAATTCTTTTCTCCAAGTCTTCTGTGAGATGATTACATCTTATTGCGGAATTTCCTTCTTCTAGGCAGTAATAACACTTCAATGGCTGTCTTGGAGCCATTTGAGCTGGAACATATGGTTGATAACCAGAAGATATGGGTGGTGAAGGATATCTTGTCCTGAATGGCTGTGAGTTTTGTATAGTTCTATGATCTTGATTATTGTTTGGTTGAGGTTTCTTGGGAGATTCAACTACTTCAGAGAGGTATTTGAGCTGATTCAATACTTCCTTAACTGCTTCATTCCCAGTATCCTTTGATGGATTTTCTTGTGGCTGAGGATTTTTAATTGTTTTGGTAAGATCTTTCATTTGCTTTAAGACTTCTTCCCAGCTTTCGTCTTCAAACCTAGCTTTCTTCTCTTGTGACTTTGGTTGTGAAAATTCCTTCTGTTGAATTAAGACTTTGGCTTCTAGATCTTGTTCGATATACAACTTTAAGATTTCCAATCTTGGAATGATATAACCACCATCCAAAGCGTGCACCATGGCCTTATCTTTAATCATTTCTTTGTAAATAGATTCTTGAACACTCGAGGAAAGACTCGCCAAAATTTCTTGATTGTGATTGATATCTCCTTGTATATATTGATACCTTTTGAGATAATTAATAATAGATTCATATTCAACAATGAACTTTTTATATTGGGTCATATTTCTAATTCCTCCTTCTTGTTGAATCTTTGTAAATAATTGAGTAATTGAGGACAGCTTGTATCTTCTTTCAGGTGACACTGTTCCCCATCTCCTTTTCATATCCAATTTTAATTGCTCCCAATCGCCAGTTTCATATCCAGGCATTCCTTCAATATGGTAGCTAATTTCTTGATCTTTGGTCCAAAAGGATATCTGTCTTGCTATATCCCTTCCACTTGCTCCTTCAATTTCTGCTATATTTTCTACTCTTTTAATAAATCTTTCCACTTCCTTTCCATCAAACCATAAATTATAATCCTTTGGTCTGATCTTGACAATGGGTGTATTGTTTCGTGGGATTTCTTGTTGCAATGGGCTTGAAGCCTGTGCATTAATATTAACCCGCTTTGGTAGAGTATTTGGCCTTTGTGAAGTGAATGGAGTTGATGAGGCCATAGGCCTTGAAAAAGGTGATGGTGACCCTTCTTGTCTAACGATTCTTGGCATGCTTGTAGTTTCTTCCATTGGGCTGTTCTCTGCGGTAAAACTTGACTCTTTCCTTTTCCCTTCTTTTTTAAGGAGTTCAATTAATTCTTGTTGCATTTCCAACATTCTTTGATGAATTCTTTCTACATCAGAAATATCTTCTTGTCCTTGCATAGTCTCTTCATTTATTATTTCTTCTTTGGATTCATCTGGATTGTGTGGTATCCTTGATGATGAGGCTGAATCCATATTGATATATTCTTTGTTGATTTCCTCTTTTTCACTTTTCTTTTTAATTTCAAATAGTTCCTTGAGTAATTTCTGAAAATAATCTGTAACTATCTTTTGATCTTTCTTCTTGGTTCTGGGTGTACCAACTGGTATACTATAATCTATAGGCAATTCTTCTCCAGGTGGTGTTTCTCCTCTTTTTGGATAATAATAGTGAAATGATTTGGTTGAAGCACTTGATGGTGATGATGATCTATAATTTTGTGGTTTTTCTGATTCCAGATTGACTTGATAGGTGCTTGAAATTTTTTACTGATAAAAGGCTTTTTTTTTTATGGACTAAATTTGAATGTTTTTTTTTTGATGATTGACGGATTATTGATGGTTGAAGCTGTTGGCCACTATTGGGACACCAGATGTGGGAACTCCTTTTGGTGTGGGATGAAATAAGGCAGTACCTTGAGGGGGAAATTATTGGTAAGTCTGTTTTGAATTTCAGAATTGTCCAATAACCATGGGTGCTAAGGTGTATTAGCTGCCCCTCTAAATAATACTGAATAGTCAGCCTACAGAGAATCACAAAATAAGATTTGTGGCTTAAACAGATGGAGAAGACCTATCAGCAGTCTCTAAATCAGACCTATCGATAACACTTCAGTAAAACTCTGATTTTAAAAAAAAACTAAAATTTCTGATACAGTAAAAGCTAAGATTTTTTTTATTATTTTGATAAAAGTAATGATAATATTTTTTTTTTGTTATTTAATAAAATTAATAAGAATTTTTTTTTTTTGGTTTTATGTTGATTATAATGATTTTATATATATTAATACTAATAAAAAGACTACTGGATATTATTATTTTTTATATCTTTAATGTTAAGTTGATATCACTACTTCTTTTCTTTTAATAATACTAAGTTCTGAGCTTTTTCACTATTGTTATACTACTATTATTTGAAAACACTAAGCTACTGAGCAAGGCTACTGAGCTTTTTACTACATTAATACCACTTATTCTTCGGCAATACTAAGCTACTGAGCAAGACTACCGAGCTTTTTACTACTAAAACACTACTACTACTACTCTAGATATCCTGCTAGTTCAGGGATGGTTGTGATCCTGGATAGTGGGAACTTGTTCCATGATCCTGGGAAAAATGAGGGAGAGAGGACCTCTATTTATAGCTTTTGGGCCTCCATAGAGCTTCTCAAAATAGGGTACTTAGAAAAAATCATAGTTGAGAGGTTTTAGCTAGTGAGACGTGTAGTTTTGGTGTAGCAGCGTGTTTTCTGAGAGAATTATGCTGGTGGTGCTTTTTCTTATCAAAATCATGTGATGTATTTGAGATAATTTGGCTGGTGAGATTTTCTTTTTATCAGGGTTATGTGAGGTCATTGAGATAATATGGCTGGTGATGTTTTCTTGAAGGTGGGGAAAGTACTTTTTTGTTTCTATTTCTACATATGTTATGAGAGAATTATGCTGGTGGTTCTTTTCCTTATCCAAATCATGTGATGTATTTGAGATAATTTGGCTGGTGAGTTTTTCTTTTTTGCCAAGAAAGTGGAGAAAATACAGCTCCTGACAATTGAACTTTCTTCTAGTCATATGATATATATGAGAAAATTATGCTGGTGTTTCTGTTTCTTATCAAAATCATGTGATGTCTTCGAGATAATTTTGCTGGTGACACTTTCATTTTTGGTGACTTTGTTACGTGTTTTCTGAGATAATTATGCTGGTGTTTCTGTTTTAGTATTGTATAATTTCATATGGAGATTGCATCATTTCTATCAAGTTTGATGCGTGTCATTATTACTAAGCAAACATTTGTTCTTGGAAAATATATTGTAATTTTATGCATAGCCTTGAGGTATTTCTTTCAATTGAATCAAGGTGGGGAAAATACAGCGCTGATTCTGTGGTCCGTCTTCATATACCTTTGTTTATATTAACTGCTTTTAATTGCATAATTTGCTATTGATAATGCAATAAGGTGGATAAATCCTTTGATACTATACTGTTTTGATAATATCTTGAGGCTGTGTATTATATATTTCTGTTTGAAATCTGTAGTTGTAATGTGTAAATATGTTTTGCGTAATTTGTTTTATTATTATTATTATTATTTTTGTTTTATTGGTAAGCTTGAAACTGGTACTAATGGTATGGAATACCACAACGGCCATTGTGGGTGTGGTTGCCATGCGCAAGCTTACTGGACTTATTTCTCATTCAGGAAGACACTTTTGCAATTTTTGCACTATTCACAAAGCTCAAATTGAAGAAAGTGGTCCTCAATTTCACTACACGCACTCATACCAAAATCATAAATCAACCATTGCCAAATGGCTTTGGGCAAACCCAAAACAACAAAAAGCAATTTTCTCTGAGTATGGAGTGCAATATTAAATTTTGGAAGACATTCCATATCAGGATGCAACCAGAATGGTTAATCTTGACATAATGCATAATTTAATACTTGGAATTTTGAAGGATCATGCAACTTTCAAATTGTGCATTCCAGAGTCCAAATCAAAAATTCACTTCAGGTACCGTAGGAAATTCAATGACACCAACAGTTCAGAATCAGATTCCATGACCTCCAACAGCTCTCTTGATAAAATCATATTGCAAGAGGCCTGCTCCCTGAGAAGAGATGCAGAAAAAATAACAAATGATTCACTCCCCACTACTTCCACCTGAAAAAACTTCCTCCCAATTCCCACCCCTCACACACAACATCCATCTAGTGGTTCTGCAGAGATTCCTTCATTTGATGCGGATTACATCCCCACTTCCAAAAAAACCATCTGCATTGGATATCACTGCACTGAGTGATCACCAGATCAAGGGTGAGGCTCTGGAGCATCTCCGACAAATCATATCTGATACCATTATTCCCTCATCAAGGAAAAGAGTACCCCGCAAAATGGGTTTCCCCTCTCATGGTAGTTTAAAAGCCACTGAATGGGCTCTCTTATTAAAGGTCTATATTCCATTTTTAATGCTTAGTAAACAGATTTCATTAGATGAACACAAATCTGCCAACACACAAAGAGAAATGGGTCTATCAGAAGAAATTGCAAGTGAACTAAGCAAGAATACACTCCATTTGATCAGTGCTATCAAAATTGCCACAAGTTGGACTTTTTCAATGGATGATACGACTGCATTTGCTGAACAGTGGAAAAAATTCCACCTTTCCAATCAACAACTGTGCCCAAAACAGAAAAGTAAACCAGATCATAATTTTGATGATCATATTCCCAAACTCTTCCAACGTTGGGGCCCAGCACAAGCCTCAGCCACACGGGGTTATGAGCGCTTGATTGGATTATTTGCAAATATGCCAACAAATAACAAAATATGTACATCAAGTAATAAGATCAATATATTCACATTGATTAAACACATGAACTGAATAAGACTAACTTCTTGCAACTCTGAATAGATGATTTAGATAAAACCTTACTTCAACATATCTGTTGATGTTCCAACCTTTCTGTTCTCCTGAGCTCCCCATCCATCCCATCTGAAATAAAACAACTTTTCTCATCACAGCTGCCTGCCCCATTAAATCACCAAAAATATAACAAACCATCCTACCATGACCACCAACATTATGATTGGCTGGTTGAGTACTTACAGAATTTTCATTCCACAAATGAAATAGTTGAATGGATTAGCTTAGACACTACCATAAAATCCACAAATCCTCCTACTTCAAGGATTGTCTCACCTTGGTATTTTCCAGTTTCAAACATTAATATTGGGAGCAATATATTTTCAACTTCATCCAAAAATGTCAGCAACAGTGTGATATGTTTCTGAGGCGCAACTCACGATGTTCTGGTGTTATTAATAGCATTTTTGAAGTCTCTGAGCCATCTTGCACGCTGAAAAATAACTTTCTAATAATAAAAACTATGAAGATTGATGTGAATTTCTTACCAGATTGGCCGCATCTCAATATTTAGAAAGCTGTTGGTTTTGATGATGGACAATTGATTGTATCTGAAGAAGAAATAGAAGGTAACAGTGGATTTTATGATAACAAAGCTATGTCATGTGGACTGCTTGTAATGATAAAACTGTTATTTCATGATATTTAGTCTACAAAAATGCAAATATCTCAGATTCATTAGCAATTTTTCTAGTGAAATAACTACCTCAAAATTTGGTGACAGAGACATGCCATTGTGACAAGCACAGCCCATTATTTCACATTGCCACAAAGAAATTACTATTTTGATATTGGGTACAGTGTGAATAAGCCAATTTCCATGATCAAATGACCCACACACTCACTTATCACAGAATCCAAAATTTCCAACTGTGCCATCATCACGCTGGAAGGAGAATTGGCCCTTACGCACCCGCCCCCACACGGGCACATGCACCAGCACCTGCACACACCAATGCAACTGAACTGCACCCGTGGTATTGTGTGGCGGGCTCTACCCATGTTACCTGAAAAATGTCAATCCCACTAAGGTGGAGTCCTTTCATGAATGACCTGGGAAGGCACACACCCCTTCTCTACATCAAGACTGGCTGAAGGACCTCATTGATGTGTGCATGTGGAACCAGGCGGCTCTTGTGTAATTTTTATCAGATTTCGGATGATTGAGGGAGGATCTGGTGGTGAGGAATCTTGGTTGAAGGCACAGGAGAACCAATATTGGTGGATGTCACACGATTTGTTGTAAGACCAGAGTGTGACGTGTGCTCTATATTTTCTTGATTTTCACTTGACATGAGCTTGACTTTTATCCTGCTTGACGTTTGCTTGACGTGAAGTAAATTGCCAACAATTGACACGGGATTAGCCCTGTCTTTAACAGCAGAATGGAGGAAAACAACCCCCCACCACCCAAACAAGTGCCAAAAACAGCCCCAGCGGCCAGCAGCAACAATTCCGAAGTGAAAAAGCAGCCACAAGCCCAGAACAAGGGCAAAGGAAAGGCACCAGACACAAAACCTTACAGCCAGGGCTACAGGATGCCATGGAAAATGTATTTCAGATGGCCAAAACAATGATGGAATCACAAAAGAAGGAGGAAGCCAGATTAAAATATCAGAAATTATTTCTGATATTTTTGATTCTATCCCAGAATTTCATGAAGCTATAACTGACGTAAAAAGTCATATTTCTGATAAAAATTCATCAATTTGTAACAATCTTAAAACAAAGAACTTCAGTCTGAGCCAAATCAATGCAATGCTTATGTATTTTGAAAAGGTTTTAAGAACAATTGAAGCATCCAATAATGATAATTATTTCGGAAATAAGATAAATGACCAATCTGCCATTATTGAAGAATTAACAGAAAAATATTCTAAATTCAACATTGATGACATAATTGAAACAGGAATAAAGCAAGCCATAAATATTATCAAGACAGAGAACAAGAAAGCCCTTGATGACATTTCAAATTCATTTACTGAAGTAAAGGCATATACCACTGCCTTGAAAAATTGTTTTGATGCTTCACAAGAAGAAGTATCAAAATTATCAATAAGATTGAATCAAGTCACTTCTGATAATACAAGACAGACAGAGTTGT
Organism: Austropuccinia psidii; assembly: GCA_023105745.1. NCBI lineage: Eukaryota > Fungi > Basidiomycota > Pucciniomycetes > Pucciniales > Sphaerophragmiaceae > Austropuccinia > Austropuccinia psidii. Next base: position 11,616,842 of record JALGQZ010000004.1, on the reverse strand, counting down.
GGCAAGAACTGGCACATAAAGAACACATGTATGAAATTGAGGTAATAAATTCAATACAAGCCTTCCAACATGAATAAAGAAATTCCCAAAGGTGTAGCAACAGTAAAATGAATGATATTGAACAAATACTGAACACCTTACCAAGAATGTCTACACCTCTTAATCAAAATTAGGGCACAAGAATTCCAAATCCACAAGTATTGGATTCTGATAATTCACAGTTAAAAAATCAATTGTCTACTTGTTTTCATAACTTGGAACCATCAATGGGCCAAGCACTTTTGAAAGAGGTACCAAAACTTAAAGAATGGCCTCACTTCAGTGGTGAAGGAGAATATGACCATATGGAATTCATCAAAGGAATTGACATGATTAAAGAAGATTTTGAATTACCAGACAGATTGGTAACAGAAATATTTAACACCTTGTCTACCAGATCAGCTCACGGATGATTTATCAAATTAAGACAAGCACATGGACACCAAAGTTGGACTTGGTGCAAAACCCAAATTATCAACAAATGGGCCAATGATTCTTGGAGATTTGAAGTGGAAACAGCCTTTGAATATGAAAAATTTAATGCTGATAAAGACAAAGCTTTACCATTGTTTTGCCAACAAAAAGACAGATTAACAGCATTTTATCCTGACATGTCAGAATTTATGATCCCCACAAAGATTCTGAGACAATATGGCGGTGACTTAGAGCATGCTGTCAAAAGCAGGACTATTGAACAATATTCAGCAGAAGATATTATTAATATATTAGAAGAAGTAAACACCAGAACCAAGATTGGTTCTAGTAGGGTGAATCTCAAATCAAGGTTTAATACACCTTGGAAAAATTCTGTGGACAAAAATCCCAAAGAATATTCTAATAATGTTAAATATAAACCTGCAGATATAATCAGAAGGTGCCATATTTTCCAAAGCACCACCAACGTAGCCAGTACATGTCCAAAAAGGGAAAAATCAATGAAATTGACATTGAAAAAGAACCTGATTTTGAAAACAACAATAATATTGAAGAAAATTCAGATGATAATTCATCAATATTTTCTGAATCTTCAAAGGATATAAAGAATATCAATGCCACCTTTGGCATCATGGAATCTTATTCCCACTTGCCACAATTGAGAAATGGTCAACTTGATTTGTCAAGAATTCAAGATGCACAACTTATGAAAACCAAACCAAACAGGGGAAAAGGTTATAAAGCTGGTAGCTCCTGTATAACAGAAGTGGTAATTAATAACAAACCCACTAAAATTTTACTTGACCCAGGAGCCTTCTTCTCTTGTGTTGGCAAATCTTTTCTTAATACTTGTGTACCAAATTCTGAAGACCACTTGTTACCAATTAATGGCATAAAATTCAATAGTGCATTTGATGCAATGAAAGCATTGGGAATCTTTGAGACCATTATGATATTCCCACATATTAAGGGAAATTTAAGAATCAATGTTGAATTTGTTGTTATGGAAAATTTCTCTAGTACCCATTTTATATTGGGAAATGACTATTTGATCATGTATGGAATAGAATTTCATAACAACAAGAATAGACACTTTACTATTGGAGACAATAAGCATCAAAAATTTGCCTTTTTACCATTTAAAAGACAAATTACAGTAGGTAAAGAAGCAGCAGTCAACTTAGAGCTGGGAAGATTCAAATCTGAACAGTTAAATGAAGCTGAAATAAGCCTTCATCTGATTGATAATCAGGAAAATAAACTTTCTTCCCTTTTATATGACCACAGAGGAGAATTTGCATCAGACAAAGAACCTTTGGGAGCAATTATTGGTCATTAAGCTGACAACATTGTTAATATTGAGAGACCTTATCTACCACTCTTAAGAAGACCTGCATATCCAGCAAGTCCTAAATAAAGAGAAGCTCTAAAAATTCATATTAAAGAACTCTTAGATCTTGGTGTAATAAGGAAGGTTGGCCACAATGAAGAATTAGAAATAACTACACCAGTCATAGTGGCATGGCATAATGGAAAATATAGGATGGTTTGGGACTTTAGAGCTCTGAACACTTACACTGTTCCAGACAGGTACCCAATACCAAAAATCCAAATTGCCCTCACCCAAATATCTCAAGCAGTGTATATAGGCACTATGAATTCCCTTAAAGGATTTCATCAAAATTTAGTGACACCAAGGGCAAGGAAATACTTAAGAATTATTGTTCATTGTGGAGTTTATGAATATTTGAGGATGCCTTTTGGAATCCAAAATGCACCTTAACACTTCAAAAGAATGATGAATCAAATTTTCCCTGAAGAGCTTTCAGAAGGATGGTTAATCATTTACATTGATGACATTATTGTCTGTTCCAAAACTTGGGAAGAACATATGTACAGATTATCCAGAGTTTCGACAAAAATTCAATCTGTCAGTATGAAGATTTCCTTAATGAAATGCCATTTTGGATTTAAAGAGCTTAAAGCACTGGGACATTAAGTATCTGCTTTATCCCTCGGAATTGACAAAAACAAAGTTGCAGCAGTATTGCTGAAACTTATGCCTCAGAATAAGAAAGAAATTCAGTCAATTTTTGGGGTTTTGGGATATTACAGGCAACATATGGAAGATTTTGCATCCATAGCAAGACCTCTTTATAAATTATGTGACAAAGACACAGTATTTTAAATGACTGTTGACAGAGTCAAAGCTTTTGAATCTCTGAGACTGTCACAACCACGAAGATTGACCCTCCTCCATGGGTGTTGCGGCAATTCCAACCTGGAACCAAGTTGGGGCCAATTGGCCACACCATATCTTTTGTGGCCAATTGCTCCCCTTTGGTGCCTTATGGCCATTTGGCCATAACACCTTCTTTGGCCTTTTATGGCCTCAGGGCATATCCTGCCGTCATTGGCCCTTTTGGCCAATTCCCACTTCACCAACCCCCAGGCCTTCATCTTGGATTTCGGGCCTGGGGGGTCATTTTGCCTTCTGCCGGGCCTTCAGTGTAAGATGTGACTATGAAACTGATGATAATATTACTATTAATCAACAGTACTATGTCTGTTCTTATGAAATATAATAATAAAAAATTATTATAACCACAATTAAATAATTATAAAATTATTTCTTTCACGTGTTATACACTACTAGTGATTATAACAGTGAGCAGTAATTGTCTACAAGAATCAATTACAAAAAGAATTTAATAATAAAAACTTCTTTTATTAAAATAATAAAATTATTTTAATATATAATTATCTTTTACAAGAATAATTATAAAGATAATTCTTGAAGAAAACTATTACTAGAGAAAAACTTTAAGAATTAAAGATAAAAGACTCACTAATACTCCAAAGAGCTTATTGATAATAAAAGTAGAGAAATTTGACGTGGAATTGTGGATTTAAGGGATCAAAAGGATTTATAACAGTATTACAACAATATATAGTTGGATTCTATGATTTCACGTCTTTCTGATTGATTCTGAAAGATTAAAACACTTAAGAATAGTTGAACTAATACTTACTTGTTGGTAATAATGATTTAATAAATTGATAAGATGATGATTGGAAAAAACAGCAAGAGGAGGCCTCTTTTAAGTCAACAACAGCTCACAGAGGCGTGCCATGGAGCAAACTGAAAAACCAGTGAGTGAGAAAACAATAAACCCTTTTGGATTATTGATTGCATCATCAGTTGTCACGTAAGATTATCATAATTACTTAATTGATGCTTTTACGTGACTACCAACCCCAATATGGTTAAGAATAAAAGGAGTAACACTTGTAAATCTTCTTTTATTCTAAAATAATCATTGATTTCTCAAAGTTATCAATGTTATTGCCAATTTCATCACAGGTTGTAATTACTGTGAATTTTTGAAGATTCAGTGTTTCACGTAGAATAACCAAAAATGGACTGTAAGTAAGACTTTTAATTTTACTAGTAAAACTGTAGTTCTTTTTGGTTGTACCATAGATAATACAGTTCTCCTTTAGTCCAGAAAGTTTCAGAAGGATTCATTAAGAATTGTATTTTTAATGAATTTTTGAAGTTTTTACCTCATTTCTACGTAGAATTGCAAATAGCAGTGTTTTGCTGGTTGCTATGAGGTAAATCAATGAATATGGGTCCCAAAAGGGTTTTAATTACTCTTTTGGGGTTTATCCATGGAAAGTCATTAGTAATTGACATGGTTACAGGAGTGTAAGTAGCTCATTACCTCCTTGGCACGTCAAAATAGCAGGTTATTTGCTATTTTCTGGTGTTTTACAGTAGTTGTAACTTGGTAACCAAGTTCCCAAAGAGTTTTAGTTTACCAATTAGGCCAAGATGAGCCATGGATCCATGCTCTGGAGCTATCCACGCCTCTGAGGCCTCAGAAGTTGGGTACCCTGGCTCTCTTTGATGTCTTTTGTCCCCCTTGCCTATTTTTTACGTCAAAATAGTAATTTAAGCTTAAAGTGAGATATCCACTATGGGTGTACCAAAAGTCCATGTAAGAATACCATGATATTAAGTGCTCAAAACATGCATAACACTATTCTTAGTGTATATGTAACATGGGATTTCTCACTTTCCCATTATTTTGGCTAAAAATCAAGAAAAACAAAAAATTTCACGGATATTTTATGGGGTATTAATGATGTGGTATTGAAGTATTTTCCATTTTACCACCTCAAATACTTAAATTGAGGTTATTCACTCTATGGAGCTACCCTAGGTGAATTTTTTGTGTAGAATCCAAATCTGGTCTTAAATCCATGGATTTACTTACTCAATAAAAAGTTATTCATCTTTTCTGAAATTGAAAATGATGAATTTTGGATATATGCATGACTTATGAGTTTTGCATAATTCAAAATTTCTTTTTAAGATAATTGTGGCCTATTTGGGTATGTAAAATATACCTCAAGGCTCACATTCCCTCCCACCAAAAAATAAAATTGTACTACAATTTTATTAGTGATAAAAGAATAAGGCCCCAAAGGGGGTTAATATCCACTGTCCAACCTCTTCACATTACTCAGATCAAGTAATTCAAAGCACATTGATAGACATATTCAGGCTTGTGGCCTTCTTTCATGTCTAAATCTTCTCAAGAGTTTATCTGAGTCAGGTATTTCTGATTCTGCCATCCATTCATCTTCATGTACTGGATTTCTATATCTGACAAGATATTCTCTTTGATTTTTACCCCTAAGTCTCCTTTCTTTAATGACTTTCTTTATCTTTTTGTCTTCATTCTGTTCCACAGGTGGTACAGTTAAAGGAGTTGGGTTCCTTAAAGGAAACAATTCTTTATCAGCTGGTTGATAAGGCTTTATCAAGCTGACTGGAAATGTGGGGTGTTTATTTTCCAATTCACCACTCAATTCCACTTGCACTGCATTGGTTCCATGTAAGGCAACAATAACAAAAGGTCCTACATAAGAATCTTTAAGTTTCTTTGGGCCTTTGATATTATTAAAATTCAAGGTTGAAACTAAAACTAAGTCCCCTACTTTGATGTCTGGTACTTTATGACTCTTGTCCCACTTCTGTTTTGCATAATCAAAAGCATCATCCATACTTTGTTTTGCATGATGTTTTACTTTATCAAGCATTATCTTGAAGCTGGAAGCTGTAGGATGAATGTCAATCAAGTCTTTCCTCAGTGTGTCTGCTGGGAGTCTTGGATTCCATCCTTTCTCTAACATAGCAGGAGTTTGTCCTGTGGAAGAATGGACTGATGTCTTTTATGCCAATTCTAATGCAGGTATCAGAGTGCACCAGTCATGGGTAAAGCCATCTGAGTCTTTGAATTCTAATCCATAAGCACAGAATCTCCTGATCATGTCTTCCAAAGTTTGAATCATCCTCTCTGCTAGCCCATCTGTTTGAGGGTGATATGCTGTAGAGAATGATAACTTAGTCCCAAACAATCTATGAAGATTGGTCCAAAGTGCAGATGTGAATTTGGGATCTCTGTCACTTATGATATTCTTAAATAATCCTGTATTAGAAATGACTCTACTCCATAAAAGAAGAGCTGTATCCATAGCAGTGTCATCTTTATGACATGGTAAGAATATGGGAGTTTTGCTATATCTGTCTACAATGACTAAGCAAGCATTATAGCTTTTGTCACCACTTGGAGGAAGTGCTGTTACCCAATCCATGTGAACAACTTCCCAAGGGGATTTTGGTTCTTGAATATGGATCATTAATCCAAATTTCTTGCCTGTACTCCTGTTGGCGTTTTGGCATCTATCACAGGTATGGCAATACTCAATGGTTTCTTTTCTCCAAGATGGCCACCATGCACAGTTCTTTACTTTTTCAAGTGTCCTGTCTTCTGATAGGTGTCCAGAGTAAATGCTATCATGGCATTCATGAAGAATGGTATTGATAAGCAATCTACTAAGCAGTGTCATTACACAAGAATGTTTTGTTCTATGGTAAATAATTCCATCAAACAAGTGAAATCTTCCTTCAGAATAGGAATTTTTCCAAACTTCATCTAGTGCATTAACCAAAGATGTGTCTTTGCAGTCTTTATCTAATAAAGAAGTCAAGATATGGCAATTCTTGTCTTGTTTATAAGACTCTCTGACCTCTTCAAAGAATTCAGTCCCAATATCAGTTATGTTAATTCCTTCAATTGGAATCTGTGGTTCTGCTTCCAAAGGTACATAAGCTGGGTTATCAGGAGTGTTGGCTAAAGCCCATCTACTAAGTCCATCAGCATTCTTGTGAATGCTTCCTGCTTTATGAACTATAGTCATGTTTCCTCTATATTCTTGAATGGCTATTTGCCATCTCAACATATGTCTGTTGGGATTTTTCATGTTAAGGAGTGATTTCACAGCATTACAGTCAGTTATCACTTCAAAAACACTGCCATCAAGGTAATAGTGTAATTTCTCAAGTGCCCATACCAAACATAAGCACTTCATTTGGCTTGCACCATATCTGGCTTCTGTTGGTTTGATTTGCCTTGAGATATAACAAACTGGTCCTTCTGTAGGTTTGTCATCAATAATTTGGACTTGATGTAGGGCTGCCCCTAATCCATCTCCACATGCATCAATGTACAACTTAAAAGGAATATTCCAGTCAGGCATGAGGAGTAAAGGTGCTTCTGTAAGGGCTTTCTTTATCTTCTCATAAGCTTTAATTCTTTCCTGTGTCATCTCAAATACAGTCTGTTGATCACAGATTCTATAGAGTGACTTGGCTAGAATTGCAAAATCTTTCAAGTGTTGCCTATAGTAACTAGCAAATCCAAGAAAAGACATCATTTCTTTTTTATTCTGGGGTATTGGCTTAAGTAACACTGCTGCCACTTTATTTTTGTCAATACCCAAGCTCAAACCAGAAACAACATGTCCTAATGCTTTGAGTTCTTCAAAACCAAAATTGCATTTCTTAAGTGAAATTTTCATGTTCACTTCTGCAACTTTATGAAGTACTCTTGCAAGTCTTTCAAGGTGCAAAGACCATGAGTCAGAACATATAATAATATCATCAATATAAATGATAAGCCATCCTTCAGACAATTCTGTGGGGAAGATGGTATTCATCATTCTTTGATAATGGGATGGAGCATTTTTAATGCCAAATGGCATTCTAAGATACTCATAAATACCACAGTGAGTGATAATTCTAAGTAATTTCCTAGCTTTAGGCGTCAAAACATTTTGATGGAAGCCTTTTAATGCATCCATTGATGTTATATACTTGGCTTTAGACAATTGAGTCAAGGTTTCTTGGATTCTAGGGATTGGATACCTATCTGGAACTGTGTAGGTATTCAAAGCTCTAAAATCTCCAACCATTCTTGACTTATCATTATGCCATGCAATAATAACAGGTGTTGTCACTTCAACTTCTTCATTATGGCCTACTTTCCTTAGCACACCAAGTTGGATCAACTCTTGGATATGTTTTTCCAAGGCTTCTCTAGCTCTGGGACTGGCTGGATAAGCTGGTCTTCTAAGTACTGGAGGATATGGTCTATCAATGTTAAGAGTAATATCAATTTCATGTCCTCTTATAGCACCTAATGGTTCATTATCAGATGGAAATGCATTATTGTATGTATATAATACATCAATGAGTTCATTCCTCATCTTTGGTGACAATGATGGATTAATCTGTGCTTCAACAAGTTGTTTAGACACAAATTCATCCTTGTAAGTATCTTTGACAGAAGATACTACAGATATCTGTTTTGGCATATTGGAGAAAGCAAATTTCTGCCTTTTGGTATCTCCAATTGTGAAATCTCTGTCTTTATGGTTATTTATATCAATACCATAAGTATTCAAGTAATCATTTCCAAGAATGATGTGCTGAGATGTGCAATTATCCATTACTACAATCTCAGTTTTCATTCTTACACTTCCTGCTGCATGTGGGAATACAATATTAGTGTCCAATATGCCCAAGGGGTACATATTGTTACTGGCACTACTGAATTGTACACCTTCTATTGGCAATAGATGGTTTTTCCATTCAGGAAGTATAATTTGGAGATAATCTTTGCCCACACAAGTGCAAAATGCCCCTGTATCCAAATTTACTTTGGCTTCAATATCACTCATCAGAACTGATGTGATACAGGATGCCCCAGCAGTATAACCCTTTCCTCTAGCAGGTTTTGTTTTACACATTCTGGCATCTTGGATATTGATCAGGTTGCAGCAATCCTCACTGTACTTTGGCAAGTGGGTATGGACTTCTGTGACCTCAAAGAAAGCTGAAATGTTTTCAATGGGATAGTCCTCCACTGGTGTATCTTCAGAGACTGCAGAATCTTGATCAGACTCTTCTTTCTCTTCAGTACACTGAATCTCCTCAATGATTTGAACTTCATTGATCTTTGTCTTCTTAGGGCAAGTGTTGGCTAAATGTGAAGTACTTCCACATTTATGACACTTCAAGACAGGTCTCTCTGGTCTTCTTTCCTCTCTAGGAATCTTTGAGACTATTTTGGACTCTATTGGGTTTCTAATCCAAGTCTTACCAATTCTTGTTCTGGTAATGATATCTTCCATAGCATTAATGTAGTCCTCTGTTGAACAGGGTTCCACACATCTGCTTTTGATAGCATGTTCTAGTTCTCCTCCACACTTCCTTAATATTTTCATATTAATCATAGTGTCAGACATATCTGGATGTAAAGCAGATAATCTGTCTTTTTGTTTGAAGAACCAAGTAAGTGGTTTGTCTTTCTCTGAGTTAAAAATGGCACTTTCAAAAGCATTCTCCATTTTAAACCTCCAAGAATTATTGGCCCATTTGGTAATCACTTCAGATTTCCACCAAGACCAGTCATGTCTTCCATGATCTATTCTCATCTTGTAATACCATTTCTTTGCAGTCTTGGTAAACAAACAATGTAATTTTCCTACTATGATTTCATCAGGTATATTAAAGTCTTCTTGCAACATATCAATAGTCCTGATGAATTCAATATGGTTGTATTCTCCTTCACCAGAGAATGTTGGCCATTCTTCCAATTTTGGAATATCCTTTGCAGAAATAACATTTTCTCCTAAGAATGGAGTTAAACTCTCTTTAACAGAAAGTTTTTCTTCAGTCAAAGGTGTAGAATGCCTTGGCATAAGTGGTTCATGATTCTTATGAATTTGCTCCACACTTGCAATTATTTCATTCTTTAATTTCTGCCTCTCACTATCACTTTTTGGTAAATGTATAGCAAATTGATTGGTATTCTTAACTATTTGTAAGACATGGTCTTCAAGAGTTTTAAGTCTATCATTTACTTTAAAAATGGAAGGATCCTCTGTGTCATCATTTTGACATTGGTTCTCAATTCTATCACAAGCATTGCTAATTGACTCAAGGGTGACAGTTGTCAATTGATTCCAATCAGAATGTTGCTTGTCACTTTTCTTTAAATCATTGATGTCTAATGTAATTTGCTTTAACTTTGACTCAAGTTTGCCAATTTCTACACTAATACTTCTATGTACATCATTTATTTGCGTGGAAAAGTCCTGTTCATCCTTTCCTGCTCCTTGGCTGTGAATTCCATAAGAGTTCTGGCCATGTTGAAGACACTGTCCACTGCTGAAGGCTCCAATCTGGGGATCCTGTACCCTTGTGGGTAAGGTCTGTGCCAATTGGCTTTGCCTTTGCCCTTGCCTTGATGGTTCTTGGGACCTCTCTGTTTCTTTTGAGGTCCTTTGGGCTTGTCCTTGGATGCTTCTGGAGCTGGTTTGGAGCTGGTAGATGCCACTGGTGCCTCTGTCTCCAAAGTTGGAGTCATTTCCAACTCTTTCTTCTGGTCTATGGATAAAAGACTCTGGTTCTTCAACCAATTCTTTATCTTTTTGACCTTGTCTTTGCAAGACAGGGGGCTCCAACCTCCTAAGAGTTCTATGGTCTTCTCCTGACCCAGAAAGCTCTTGATGTGTAAGTAGGAGTTCATGGCCCCCTGCCAAAGGCTTGGGCAGATTTCCCACTCCTCTTCTTTGGCTGCTCTGAACCAATTTTTGTACTGGCTCTGATATATTTCTATTGCTGCCACTTGAAAATGGTTCAGCCCTGGAAATATTATCATAAATTAGTTCAGGCTCAGAATTCACGTCAAAATCTGTTGGTACAGACCTTGGGGAATGGGGGGCAACTCTGGCATCCTCCAAATGTGTCTTTCTTGTGGAAGACTTGACACTTCTGGATTTGGTCTTGCCTCTTCCTTGTCCACATCCATCTGGCTGGACTGAATAGTTGCTTCCATTTCTGGTATGCACCATTTTCACGTCAATTTAAAGATAAAGGTGAAAATATAAGATAAAATACACACCTTTTGGTGGTAATTTAGCTTTTTCTGAGTTGAATAAGGTGCCTCTTTTAGCAATCTGCACCTCAATACTGTCTTCAGATTCTGCTTCTGAGGATTCTGGACTAGTTATATATCTTTTACTGAGTCTGTTGCCAGCTGCACAGTATTTCATTAAAGACACTAGAAAAAAAAAATTATAAAAGAGAAAAATTATTTTTTATACTTTTTAAAATATTTTTAAAGATTTTTTATAAGTTTTATATTTTTTAATATTAAAAAAATTATTCTTTTTAAAGAAAAAAAATTAAAATTTAAGATTTTTAATAAAATTAATTCAGAGTAACTCAAAGAATAATTTTATAAGTTTTTGGATGTGAAAAAGCCACGTGTAAAAACAATATAAAATTAAACCAAATTCCTCAATGAAAAAGATTTTAAAACAATTTCAAAAATAAAATTAATTTAACTGCAAATTGAAAGAAAAAAATTAATTAAATTAATATATTTTAGAGCTTAAAAATATATTAATTAAGGGTACAAGGTTCAAAAAACACGGCCAGGCCCCCAAATGTAAGATGTGACTATGAAACTGATGATAATATTACTATTAATCAACAGTACTATGTCTGTTCTTATGAAATATAATAATAAAAAATTATTATAACCACAATTAAATAATTATAAAATTATTTCTTTCACGTGTTATACACTACTAGTGATTATAACAGTGAGCAGTAATTGTCTACAAGAATCAATTACAAGAAGAATTTAATAATAAAAACTTCTTTTATTAAAATAATGAAATTATTTTAATATATAATTATCTTTTACAAGAATAATTATAAAGATAATTCTTGAAGAAAACTATTACTAGAGAAAAACTTTAAGAATTAAAGATAAAAGACTCACTAATACTCCAAAGAACTTATTGATAATAAAAGTAGAGAAATTTGACGTGGAATTGTGGATTTAAGGGATCAAAAGGATTTATAACAGTATTACAACAGTATATAGTTGGATTCTATGATTTCACGTCTTTCTGATTGATTCTGAAAGATTAAAACACTTAAGAATAGTTGAACTAATACTTACTTGTTGGTAATAATGATTTAATAAATTGATAAGATGATGATCGGAAAAAACAGCAAGAGGAGGCCTCTTTTAAGTCAACAACAGCTCACAGAGGCGTGCCATGGAGAAAACTGAAAAACCAGTGAGTGAGAAAACAATAAACCCTTTTGGATTATTGATTGCATCATCAGTTGTCACGTAAGATTATCATAATTACTTAATTGATGCTTTTACGTGACTACCAACCCCAATATGGTTAAGAATAAAAGGAGTAACACTTGTAAATCTTCTTTTATTCTAAAATAATCATTGATTTCTCAAAGTTATCAATGTTATTGCCAATTTCATCACAGGTTGTAATTACTGTGAATTTTTGAAGATTCAGTGTTTCACGTAGAATAACCAAAAATGGACTGTAAGTAAGACTTTTAATTTTACTAGTAAAACTGTAGTTCTTTTTGGTTGTACCATAGATAATACAGTTCTCCTTTAGTCCAGAAAGTTTCAGAAGGATTCATTAAGAATTGTATTTTTAATGAATTTTTGAAGTTTTTACCTCATTTCTACGTAGAATTGCAAATAGCAGTGTTTTGCTGGTTGCTATGAGGTAAATCAATGAATATGGGTCCCAAAAGGGTTTTAATTACTCTTTTGGGGTTTATCCATGGAAAGTCATTAGTAATTGACATGGTTACAGGAGTGTAAGTAGCTCATTACCTCCTTGGCACGTCAAAATAGCAGGTTATTTGCTATTTTCTGGTGTTTTACAGTAGTTGTAACTTGGTAACCAAGTTCCCAAAGAGTTTTAGTTTACCAATTAGGCCAAGATGAGCCATGGATCCATGCTCTGGAGCTATCCACGCCTCTGAGGCCTCAGAAGTTGGGTACCCTGGCTCTCTTTGATGTCTTTTGTCCCCCTTGCCTATTTTTTACGTCAAAATAGTAATTTAAGCTTAAAGTGAGATATCCACTATGGGTGTACCAAAAGTCCATGTAAGAATACCATGATATTAAGTGCTCAAAACATGCATAACACTATTCTTAGTGTATATGTAACATGGGATTTCTCACTTTCCCATTATTTTGGCTAAAAATCAAGAAAAACAAAAAATTTCATGGATCTTTTATGTGGTATTAATGATGTGGTATTGAAGTATTTTCCATTTTACCACCTCAAATACTTAAATTGAGCTTATTCACTCTATGGAGCTACCCTAGGTGAATTTTTGTGTAGAATCCAAATCTGGTCTTAAATCCATGGATTTACTTACTCAATAAAAAGTTATTCATATTTTCTGAAATTGAAAATGATGAATTTTGGATATATGCATGACTTATGAGTTTTGCATAATTCAAAATTTCTTTTTAAGATAATTGTGGCCTATTTGGGTATGTAAAATATACCTCAAGGCTCACATTCAGGCCCCCTAGCCATCATCTTTGGATTCAGGGCCACCCCTTTCATTATTGGTGTTTTGGCCTAAATGGCCTTTTTGCGCCATTTAGGCCCCCTACGGCTCCTATGACCCGTGGGCCGTGATTCACTGTCCACGGTCCGTAGGCCATTTAGGCCCCTTTTGGCCTAATCCAATGAGGCCAAAGGGGGCCAGCCACCTAGGCCCCAAACCACAATTGCGCCCACCTGAGCCATTTTTGGCCACCATTCCCTTGGACCCAAAAATGACCAAAAACCTCATGGACACCATTTTGGCCATAAATCCTGTAGGACCCAATTTTGGCCATGGACCACCATGGACCAATAGTTCAGCCATGGCCTCTGGCAACCACCAGAGGCCACCAGATCTGCTCAGCCTGTCTTTCCCCTCAACTCCAGGGGATTTCTTCCTTTCCTTCATACCATCCGTACTCAAGGTTTCAGGCATGGTACATATATGGTATTATATACCATTATGCACCATTTTTGCTCAGCAATCCAATGGTGACGCTTTCAGGAACCAATTCCACCTTTCCAAATCAAGGTCTCAAATCCCAACGCCCATGTCAAAGGAGGATTAATCAGCTCATCAGTCTGACAAGTTATGGCGGAAATCAGAAGACTCTTCAGGGATCCCAACCACCTGTATCTGCAGGAGTTGGGTTGGCACAATTCATTCAGTATTATTCAAGGTAAATTCTGAAGAGGTATCACATAACAATCAGTTGTCAAGGCATCAAGTATTAAATACTCCTTGGATGACTCAATTCATCCATACAGGCCTCATTCAATCAACCTGTATGATCTTGGCCCAATTGGGCCATTCCATATTCCACTGTGGGAATTCCATCACACAGTTCAAATTTCAAGATGGCCAAAACTGTATTTCCCAATTAGGACAATACAGTCATTGATCCACCTTCCAGGATCAATCGTTCAGTTTTCACATATACCGGCTACCTTTCATCACCTGGGGACTTTTTCCCCAGTGAATTAATATAGTGTATTTATTTTTATCTTTATTTTCTTTTACATTTTTAAAGTTAATACTGATAATCTTAAGTCAGTCATTAGCACCTTTTCTCTTTTCTTTCCTTGCCTGTCAGTGGATATTGGTGGTCATATCCTTTACTAATTCCATTGTTCTTTCTGGCAGGTAGAAACAGTGAATTGAGGATTCACTTGGTTGGCTTCTTGGATTTTGGCTTTCTCTTATCTTTGGCCTCTGGCTTCATTCTTATTATGCTTTGTTATCTTTGCCATATTTGTCCTTTCTCTTATTCCTGCTTAAGCAATATATTCTGTAGTATTTCTTATCATCTTTTGGAGCCCTCCAAGTGAGATCTTGATTCCTGAGTGCCAGGCCCTCTTGCTTCCCTAAGAGCCCCTGTGACATTATATTAATTAACTCATAATTTCTCTTCATTCTATTCATTCATTCTTCATCCTTTTATTCATTCATTATTCATCAATTTCACCCATTCATCCATCGAAATTATGACTCTTTAACGCTTATGAATTTAATGATTCTTTGTCACCTCTCAATTTTCTCTCATTCATTCTTCATTCTGAAAATTGAAAGCTGACCCAAATTTTCTTTTCTGTTTATCTTTTTAATCTCAATCTTAATCATCAATCTCATTTTTATCCTTCATTCAGGTGTATTTTCATTTTATTCTTAGATTATTCATCAAATTGTTCAGACACGTTCTTCATATCAGGATTCATTTTGTACTTATTCCTCAAGAATTTTGATTTTCAGGAACAATTCACTTGATAATTGATTTGATTGACTGATTTGATATAATTGATATTGACTTCAAGATAATTGACTTACCTGAAGATTTGTTATTGATTTTGCTGAATTTCACATCAAGATTTTGACATAAATTGATTTTGACTCAAGAATTCTTTTGACTGATTGATTTTCACTGCAAGATTTCATTTATTGATTGATTTATTTATTTTATTGACTTCAAGATTTTTCATTGGCATTGATTTTGACTTCAAGACTCATTTGATTTGATTGACTGACGTACTTGAAGATTTTCATTGATTCATTTATTTTGTCCCCAAGATTTGATCTGATTTGATCCTCAAGACTATTTTGGTTTTGCCTCAAGTTTTTATTCAAGTTTTTGATTCATTTTATTTAAATTTTATTCTTATTTAATCATGCCACTCCAACATTCACCTCCTGCAAGACAGACCAGATCTCAGGCTCCAACTCAAGCTGTTCTTACTCCTACTCCAAGAGTTCCTCTTGATGGCACCCCAGCAGTTACTCAACTGAGGGCCCCGCATGGAAGGAGAAGCACCATCCAGGAAGGAAGGAAGAGGGCCGAGAAGATCATGTTCATTCTCAGGAGTAGTTGGCGGGTTTCCAGGCATTTCAAGGACTAGTTTCAAAGGTCCAGGTGAAGATGGTGAAGAGGAGGAGAATTCTGTGGAAGAGCAAGAGTCTGATGGTACTGAAGGTGTTCCTGCTCCGGTGGGGGCATCCCAAGGTACTGGAAGACCAACTCTAGCCCATTCTGATCAGCCTGTCTCTCATCAATCTGAACCATCCTTATTGGCCATTATGCAGCAAATGACCCAGATTGTGGCGGATCTTCAAGAAGCTTCTTCTTCTGAATCCGCAAGACCACCAGCCTTCAAGACTCCATCTAAGAAGGCACCAGAATGCTTTGATGGGACTCAGCCCTTCAAAGTCAGAAGCTTTATTCAGTCATGCCAGCTTATCTTTCATAATGATCTGGCAAACTTCTCTCAAGACAGGAAGAAGGTTCTTTATTCCACTTCATTTCTTATTGGCAGGGCTTCAAAATGGATTGAGCCTTATCTTTCTAATCTCACCAATCAAGACTCAAGTTATCTTCTCAATTCTTGGCCATTGTTTGAATCCCAACTCTTCACTTTATTTTGGGGACCCAAATGAAGTGAGGAAAGCTGAAGCAGAGTTGGATGGCCTTAGAATGAAAGAAGGTGGCCATGTGTCACTATACATAGCCAATTTCAAGAGTTTGGTTTCAAGAATTGGGGATTGGGGAGAAAGAGCTCTCATCCATCATTTCAGGAAGGGATTGCCATCCAGTATTCTGGATGAATTGGCCTCCCATCCTTCAAATATTGATTCTCTTCAAGACTGAATGGACATTACCCTGGAGCTTGATACCAGGTACCATGAGTGGCAAAAGGAGAAGAATCATCATCAAGAGAAGAAGCCTGAAGCCTCAAAGTCAAACTCTTCTCATCATCAAAATTCTTCAAGCTCAAGTCACAAGAAAAGAAGAATTTCCAGAAGAGGCACAAGCCCCATTCTTTTTTATTGAATAAAGATTTCAAGCTCATGAGCTCTGAAAAAGAAAGAAGAATCAAAGAGGGTCTTTGTACCTATTGTGGTGGGAAGCATAGTCTTGAGTCCTGTTTCAAAAGGCCTCAAAATAAGCTTACCCAACCATCAGGCAAATTTCCCAGCCAGGGAAAAGCCTGAGTGGAAACCATGTTGTGTTCAATGGTCTTCACAGTTTTCCTTCCAGAGCACAATTGTGCATTCTGAATACTGGTGTCAAAAATTCTCTTAAACTTTTTGTTTTTTCTTCTCTTTCTGATGTTTTTTACAGTATTCTCATTGATTCTGGTGCTACACACCCATTTTTTGCAAAGCAGTTTGCTCACAAGTACTCATTGACTATGTCAGAACTTCCAGAGAAGATTCCCCTTATCATTCTTGACTCCTCTGAGTCTCCTTCCTTATTTGTGACTCACCATACTAAATATATGGTTGAGCTCCCTTCCTTCCCAAGCTTTGAATGGGACTTTTTAGTCATTGATACTCCCAAGGGAGAAGACCTCATATTGGGCTTTGACTTTCTCAATCATTATAATCCTTCTGTTGATTGGAGGCAAGGGCTTATCACCTTTAATCCTGATCATTTGAACTATTCTGATCCTTCTACTTCTTTCCGTAATGACTTCTCTTCTGCCAAATCATGTGCAGCTCTGGTTGGTGATTCTAGAACACGATCATTTCCGTCTTCTGTCCATATTCCTTCCCTTAATTTCCCACAGTCATTACTACCTCCTAGAGCTGAAGTCTTCAGAGAGATTTAAGATGTTGGAGAAGATAATTCTGTATCTTCACTTCACCTCTTATTTGGGAATATGGACCTTCCTCCTTCATCTTATCATGACTCCCTGGAGGAGTTGTGGGATGAAGAGGAAGATCCAGAAGAATTAGAAACCGTGATGAAGGTTGTTCCTTCTGTCTATCACCAATACTTGGATGTATTCTCCAAGGTGAAAGCAGAGAAACTTCCTCCTCACCGCCCCTGTGATCATCATATCAAGCTGGAGGGGTCTCTACCTCCAGTTGGGGTGATCTACTCTTTATCCAAAAAAGAGTCAGATACACTCAGGGCCTACATTTCAGAGAATGTAGAGAAAGGTTTCATCCGGCCAAGCTCCTCTTCAACAGGAGCACCTGTTCTTTTTGTCAAAAAGAAAGATGGGGTCCTCCGTTTGTGTGTTTATTACCGCAAACTCAATGCTGTTACTAGGAAGAACAAGTATCCTGTTCCTCCTATGAATCAGCTTCTCAATGTCTTTACTGGTTCTTCTATCTTCTCCAAGATTGATTTGCGTGGTGAATATAACCTGCTCAGAATCAAGGAGGGTGATGAACACTTGACTTGTTTTAGAACTAAATATGGCAGTTATGAGTATTTGGTTATGCCATTCGGGCTCACCAATGCTCCTGCTTCTTTTCAAAATCTTGTCAATTATATCTTTCAAGATCTTCTCGATGTTTATGTTGTGGTTTATTTGGATGACATTATGGTCTTTTCCAAATCTGAGGAAGAACATGTCACTCATGTGTCCACTGTTCTTACCAGACTCAGAGCCAATAACCTTTTTGCTAAGGCGTCCAAATGCCTGTTTCATGTTTCAAGTGTGGAATATCTTGGTTATGTAGTTTCTTCTGAGGGCCTCAAGATGTACCAAGCAAAACTCCAGCAGATTCTCAATTGGCCTCCTCCAAGAAACCTCGAGGTTCTTCAATCTTTCCTTGGCTTTGCCAACTTCTACCGCCGTTTCATCAAGAGTTATTCAAAGAAGATCAGTTTACTCACCAGTTTCGTCAAGAAAGATTCCTGTTTTCCCCTCAATGAGGAAGCTCTTAGTCAGCTTCACCAACTCAAAGAGGCTTTCACCACCGCTCCAATCCTTCTCTACCCACCATTGTAGTAACCAATGCATCCAATTATGCTTTGGGTGCTGTACTGAGTCAGGTCTCTGATTCAGGAAAGCATCCCATTGCATTTGAAAGCCGCAAGCTTATTCCAGCAGAGGTCAATTATGAAATTAATGACAAGGAACTCCTTGGCATTGTCTGGGCTCTCAAGCGCTGGAGGGCTTTTCTTATTTCACTGTCTTCCCCTTTTGAAGTTCTTACCGATCACTGTTCCCTTCAATACTTCATGACCTCTAAAGTACTCACTTGTCATCAAGCCCTTTGGGCTGAATTTCTTTCCAAATTTCATTTTTCAATCACTTACCTCCCTGGCCGCCTAGGTACTCTTCTGGATGACTTATGACGTTGGGACGACATTTATCCGGAGAGGGGGGAGGATTTCATCAGCCAGAATCCAATGAATCTTCAGCAAATCATTAAGCAAGATGAAGTTCAACCCTCAAAGTTTTTTTGAGTCAAGGTGGAATCTTTTTCAAATTTTATTGATGCAATCCAGAAGAAATTATGGCAAGATCCTCAGTACAGAAGTATCCTTGAAGATTTGGGTAAAGGTAAATCTGTCCAAGATTATTCTCTTGATTCCTCTTCCCAACTTCTTCTCTTCAAAGATTGGGTGGTAATCCCAAATGACTCCACAATTCAAATTAGTATTCTTCAAAAGCGTCACGATTCTCCTCTATCTGGACACCCTGGCCAAGAGAAGACTCTCAAACTTGTCAAGCGGGATTCCCACTGGTCCAGAATGACTCAATTTATCAAGGATTATGTTTCATCCTGTCAACAGTGTTCAAGAAACAAGAATATTCACCATAAGAAGTTTAGATTCCTCAAACCTCTTCCAATTCCAAATGGTGCTTGGATTTGTCTTTCAATGGACTTCATCACTCAAATGCCACTGTCCAATTCCTTTGATTCAATTCTGGTCATAGTGGACAGATTCTCAAAAATGGCGGTTTTTATTCCAACAATGTCTTCAATCACTTCACTGGATTTGGCTCATTTATTCATCAAGAATATCTTTTCAAAGCATGGCCTTCCGTCAAGCATTGTCAGTGATAGAGGTTCACTCTTTGTTTCTTCTTTCAGGACCAATCTTTGTCAGCAGCTCAAGATTTCAAGAGACTTGTAAACTGCCTATCATCCAGAAACCAATGGACAGACAGAGAGGGTAAATCAGATACTAGAATAGTATCTTCGGATGTATGTCAGTTATCATCAAGATGATTGGAACACCTGGCTCCCTGTGGCTAAATTTGCCCACAATAATTCTGACCACTCTTCAACCAAGCAATCACCTTTTTTCACTGTTTATGGAAGAGATCCACAATTTTATTCAGTTCACATCACTCAAGATAATCCTGCTGGAAAGTTATCAACAAAATTCCAATCAGTACAGCAAGATGTCAAGAGAGAACTTGAAGCTTCCATAAACCAGTTTAAGAGGTATGCAGATAAAGGTAGAGCAAGTCCACCTGTTTGCAATCCTGGTGACATCAACCAGACCCACCAAAAAACTATCTATAAGATGGTTGGGTCCTTTTCCAATCTTGAAGAAAGTCAGTTCCCATTCTTACCACCTCAAACTTCCATCTCAATGGAAATCCATCCACCCAGTCTTCCATATCTCACTCTTGGAACCAGTCAAGACATCAGAAATCCCAGATTGGCATCAAGAGCCTCCTCCTCCAATTATCATTGAAAAAGAAGAGGAATGGGAAGTCTCTCAAATACTGGATTCAAAGCTCAAGAGAGGAAAATTATGGTATCTGGTGGAATGGAAAGGTTTCAGCCAAGACCCAGAAAGATCCACTTGAGAACCAGTTAAAACCTCAAGAATTGTCCTGAACTTGTCAAAGATTTCCATTCTTTGTATCCTGACAAGCCAGGACCCAATTCTGCAAGAGCTTGATCATTTTATGGTGCTTGGTGGGGAGAGGAATTACCAAAAACAAGTCTCACTCCTAATATGCACCTCTAGGGGTATTCTACTCTTCTTTGTTGTAAGCATCACCTTGACCACTGTGTGAGCACTTTTTAATTTGGAAACAAATTTGTTGGCCTGGCTTTCAACATCAATTACAAAATTATGGCCATTTTTCACTTGGGCAAATGGACCATTCATTTTCATTTTCCTTTCCAAGTTTTCCAATTCAAGACATTCCTTCATCCAATTTATATTCTTATTTATGGCACTTGCGGGATTGGAAACTTCTAAAAGTAAGTTCCTCTCCTGGTGTGCACTTCCCTGACGGGTCTACAATCTTTTCAAAAAATCACCTTGGCCACTCTGTGAGCACCTGGCATCAAATTCTTTTATCCAGGTCCTTGGCCACTTTCAAAATCAACCGTCAAAATCCGTGATGAAGATTGGACCCCCCCTTCAAAAAAATTTCTTCTTTTCATTTTCTTTTTTGGTTTTCTTTATCTTTACTTTTCTTTAAATTTCTTTTATTATAGCCTTTATCCCAAAATTCTACGTCAGATTCAATCCTTCAACATTTTCAAAGCTAAATGTCAAGAGAAGACTACGTCAACCTCAATTCATATGCCAACATTAATTATCAGTTCAAAAGTTTCTTTTCAAGATCAATTCCTCTGGAATCCCTACGTCAAATCCGTCTAAACAGCCTCAGCAGGCTTCTGCCTTATCTTGGTGCTCAGGAGCTCACCATTCAAGGTAGGGGGGTACTGTCACAACCATGAAGATTGACCCTCCTCCATGGGTGTTGCGGCAATTCCAACCTGGAACCATGTTGGGGCCAATTGGCCACACCATATCTTTTGTGGCCAATTGGTCCCCTTTGGTGCCTTATGACCATTTGGCCTTTTATGGCCACCAACCATCTTTTATGGCCTCAGGGCATATCCTTCCGTCATTGGCCCTTTTGGACAATTCCCACTTCACCAACCCCCAGGCCTTCATCTTGGATTTTGGGCCTGGAGGGTTATTATGTCTTCTAGGGGCCTCCAGGCCCCTAGCCATCATCTTTGGATTCAGGGCCACCCCTTTCATTATTGGGGTTTTGGCCTAAATGGCCTTTTTGGGCCATTTAGGCCCCCTACGGCTCCTATGGCCCGTGGGCCGTGATTCACGATCCAAGGTCCGTGCGCCGTGGTCTGTAGGCCATTTAGGCCCCTTTTGGCCTGATCCAATGAGGCCAAAAGGGGCCAGAAACCTAGGCCCCAAGGCCAGGTGGGGCCCACCTGAGCCATTTTTGGCCACCATTACCTTGGACCCAAAAATGACCAAAAACCTCATGGACACCATTTTGGCCATAAATCCTGTAGGACCCAATTTTGGCCATGGACCAATAGTTCAGCCATCCCCTCTGGCAACCACCAGAGGCCACCAGATCAGCTCAGCCCGTCTTTCCCCTCAACTCCAGGGGATTTCTTCCTTTCCTTCATACCATCCGTACTCAAGGTTTCAGGCATGGTACATATATGGTATTATATACCATTATGCACCATTTTTGCTCAGAAATCCAATGGTGACGCTTTCAGGAACAAATTCCACCTTTCAAAATCAAGGTCTCAAATCTCAACACCTATGTCGAAGGAGGATTAATCAGCTCATCAGTCTGACAAGTTATGGCGGAAATCAGAAGACTCGTCAGGGATCTCAACCACCTGTATCTGCAGGAGTTGGGTTGGCACAATTCATTCAGGATTATTCAAGGGAAATTCTCAAGATGTATTACATCATTTCAATCAGTTGTCAAGGCATCAAGTATTCAATACTTCTTGGACAACTCAATTCATTAGTACAGGCCTCATTCAATCAACCTGTATGTTCTTGGCCCAATCGGGCCATTCCATATTCCACTGTGGGAATTCCATCACACAGTTCAAATTTCAAGATGGCCAGAGCTGTATTTCCTGATTCAGACAATACAGTCATTGATCCACCTTGCAGGATCAATCTTTCAGTTTTCACATATACCGGCTACCTTTCATCACCTGGGGACTTTTTCCCCAGTTAATTAATATAGTGGATTTATTTTTATCTTTATTTTATTTTACATTATTAAAGTTAATACTGATAATCTTAAGTCAGTCATTAGCACCTTTTGTCTTTTCTCTCCTTGCCTGTCAGTGGATATTGGTGGTCATATCCTTTACTAATTCCATTGTTCTTTCTGGCAGGTTGAAACAGTGAATTGAGGATTCACTTGGTTGGCTTCTTGGCTTTTGGCTTTCTCTTATCTTCGGCCTCTGGCTTCATTCTTATTATTCTTTTTTATCTTTGCCATATTTGTCCTTTCTCTTATTCCTGCTTAAGCAATATATTCTGTAGTATTTATTATCATCTTTTGGAGCCCTCCAAGTGAGTTCTTGATTCCTGAGCGCCAGGCCCTCTTGCTTCCCTAAGAGCCCCTGTGACAGAGACAAGCCTTGACCACTGATCAACTCCTACTGATTCCAGAATTTGAGCTTCCTTTTAAGCTTTATATTGATTAATCAGGAGATGGACTTGATGCTGCACTTCATCAAGTCCAGATTATCAATGATAAACCTGTGGAAGGACCCATATGTTTCATATCCAGGCAAATCAAACCAATTGAAGTTAGATATGGAGCAAGTAAGATGTAGTGTTTATTCCTTCTTTGGGCTTTAGAAAAACTCAAATAATTTCTGGAAGGGTGTGTTTTTGAAGTAATAACATATTTTACTTCTGTTAAATCACTTTTAAACATGAAAACACCCAACAGACATATGCTCAGATGGAAAACAGCCATACAAGAGTATAGGGGCAATATGACGATTGTTCATAAAGATGGGAATATTCATAAAAATGCAGATGGACTCAGCAGATGGCCATTACCAAATAATATTGATAATCCTGCTTATGTGCCACACAAAGCTTCCCCACAGATCCCAATAGAACCAATAATTGTTACAGACTGGAACACCACCTTCTTTGAAGAAGTAAGAAACAGTTACACTCAAGATAAGAATTGTAGCATCTTATGTACATTAATTAACAAAGACTGTAAAGACAACTCTTTAATACATGCCTTGGATGAAGTATGAAATAAATATTATGATGAAGGAAGATTTCACCTACTGGATGGTATAATTTACCACAGGACCAAGCACACATGTGTCATGACAGTTGTGTACAGGTCATTAATGAATCTTTTACTGAAAGAATGCCTTGACAGCCCCTTTTCAGGACATCTTTCTGAAGACAGAACAAGAAAAAAAGTAAAGACCTGCATATGGTGGCCAATTTGGCAGAAAGATGTTTCAGATTATTGCAAAACCTGTGCCAGATGTCAAAAGGCAAATAAATCCACAGGAAAAAGACTTGGAAATATGATCAAGATCCAAGAACCCAGCAGACATTGGGAAATTGTCCATATGGATTGGGTAACTGGCCTACCACCAGTAGGTGACAGAAGTTATAATGCTTGCCTAGTTATTGTAGACAAATTCAGTCAAATTCCAATATTTCCACCATGTCACAAAGAGGATACAGCCATGGATACAGCTCTTCTAATATGGAATAGAGCAGTATCATGGACTGGCATATTCACAAATATCATTAGTGACAGGTATCCAAAACTCACTTCAGCACTGTGGAAAATTCTTCACCAATCATTTGGAACTAAATTGTCTTTCTCTACAGCCTACCACCCACAAACTGATGGTCTAGCTGAAAGGATGATACGAACCTTGGAAGACATGGTGAGAAGATTTTGTGCATATGGCCTTGAATTCAAATATTGTGATGGATTCACTCATGATTGGTGTACCCTTCTACCAGAATTACAATTAGCATATAAGACATCAATTCATGCCAGTACCAATAAAACTCCTGCTATTCTAGAAAAGGGATGGAATCCCAGGTTACCCCAAGATTCTTCAAGAAAAGATTTGGTTGAAATACATCCTACAGCTGCCAGCTTCAAAGGAATGCTCGACAGAGCTAGAAAGCATGCAGAAAGATGCATGGAAGACTCATTTGCATATGCAAAAGGTAAATGGGACAAATAAAATGCCACTCCAGATTTCAAAGTGGGGGATTCAGTACTAGTATCCACCACCAACTTCAATAACATAAAAGGATGTAAAAAGTGCAAAGACTCCTTTGCAAGACCTTTTGTTATGAAAACCCTCCATGGAGAAAATGCTTTTGAAGTAGAATTATCTGAAGAGCTTAGTAATAAGCATCCTACATTTCCAGTGAGCTTGATAAAGCCATATAAATCTAGAGATGCTGAAAAGTTTCCTTTGAGGAATAAAGTTCCAAAAGTTATACCTCCTATTGAGACATCTGGTATTAAGAATATTACCAAAGTTCTTAAAGAAAGAAAATTAAGAACCATAAAAGTAAGGGAATACCTTGTTAGGTACAGTGACCCAATTTGTGAAGATGAATGGTTAGAAGAAAAAGGCATACATGGAGCTACCAAACTTCTCAGAAGATTCAGAAATACTAAAAATAACAATATTACAAAGTAATATTATTTTCTTAGGGGGAGGGAATGTGAGCCTTAGAGGTATTTTCATATACCCAAAAGACTACAAACAAAAAATTAATATACAAAAATAAATAAAATAAATATCTTTACATTATTAAAATAAAAGTTGAAATATAAATAGGGTATTGGTAAAAACACGTAAGCAAATTGGTAAAAACACGTAAGAGCTTACGTGTTTTTACTAAAAACTTACGTGTTTTGGCCATAATTTGGTAAAAACACGTAAGGGGTGCCCTGGGCCCATTTTTAATTAAAAATGAAACACACCAATGCCTGTATTGGGCCAAAACATGCCCAAAAGAGGTTTTTTCCCCACAAAACCTCTCTAACTCCAAATTGTTTCAATTTTTTTTGCCCAGCCCCCCCCCCAAAAAAAAAAGCCCAAACACCCCAACAATCCACATTAACCCCACCCCAAACCATTGTTTTTTTTTTGGAAAGACAGCATTACCAAAGCCATTTTGCAAAGCTTTTCACATTGTTTTTTCTTTTTTTCACCCAAAGACTGCATTTTCCACCACAACAACCTGCTTTCAAGCCTCCAAATTTCCAATTTTTTACCTTCCCTGATCCATTAATCCCATATTTAAACCACTTTCTTTCACTCTTAACCCCTTCTGTTCATTTTTCACACCTTTCTTCACCTCTTTTTCACACTTCGAAAGGTTCTTACCCCATTCCAAATCCCCAAATCCCCCCTTTTTTTCACTTTTACACATATTTTTCATTCAAAAATGCTCCAACCCCCCACTGAAGGTGAATTTCAGACCCTTGAGCTTCTTTGGCAACATGTGCATAATGTTGCCAGGGCTCAGGGGTATGCTGTGTCCACCTTGAGGTCCAATATGACCCACAACCAAATTGAAATATGTTGTGATAGGTCTGGCACCCCAAATCCCAACAAAAGCCCCTCCAAAACAGTCACCTCAAGAAAGCTTGACTGTCCTTTTAGACTTTATGCCAGGAAATATGCCAAGAGCACCACTTGGACTCTTAAAGTCAAAAATCCTGAGCATAGCCATGATTCCACTGAAAATATCATGGCCCATCCTGCTTTCAGGAAATTCAATGTGCAAGAAACATCCCAAATTGCTCAAATGTCTGAATCACTCCTCATGCCAAGGCAAATTCAGGCCCAATTATGCAGCCAGAGGGAGTCTGACAGGCCTGTAATCCTTCAAGACATTTATAACCAAGTCAAGAAAATAAAGAAAGACAAACTGCAAGGCAGAAGGCCCATTGATGCTCTTATTGACACTCTCAAAGAAGAAAATTTTGTTTGGTCCTCTGCAAGGGATTCTGAGGGACACATTACCTCCTTGTTTTTCACTCACCCCCTGGCCATAAAACTTCTTCATGGCTTTCCTCATGTCATTCTTATGGATTGTACTTATAAAACCAATAAGTACAAAATGCCTCTTTTTCATATTGTTGGATTCAGCTCAACAAATAAGACCTTTTCTGGGGCTTTTTGTTTGATGAAGAATGAAAATGAAACTTCATATACTTGGGCATTAAATCAATACATTGAAAAGGTCCTCAGCAACACCAATCTTGTTCCCCCCCCCAGTTATTGTTATTGACAGGGATCTGGCCTTGAAAAACTCTATTAAGAAGCTCTTCCCAGACTCCAAAGTCATGCTATGCATTTGGCACATCAACAAGGATGTATCTGCTCATTGCATGAAGAAAATTGGTCATGGAACTGATTTTGAAAATTTTATGGGCCTTTGGAATAAAGTGATATACTTCTTCATTTTATGTCATTTTATTTCACTTTTTTTCTTATTATTGTCTTTATTAATGACTTTGGGATTCTTTTCTCAGCTTATGTATTCACCCACTGAAAAGTCTTTCAAAGACAACTGGAAGAAGCTTCAAAAGCAAGTTAAAAATGCTGAGGTCTTGCAGTATTTGGAAAATACTTGGCTTCCTCTAAAGGAGTATTATGTGCCAGCCTGGACAAACCACCATTGCCACCTGGGTGTGGGCTCCACCTCCAGAGTTGAAGGTGCCCATGCCATGGTTAAACTTTGGCTACAAAAGTCCACTGGTACTCTCCTGGAGGTAGTCAGGGCACTCCACATGGCATTCAGAAAACAATTTATTGAAATTATCAACAGAATCTCCAAAGAAATGATTGTCCATGTCAAGAATTTTCCTCCACACATCTGTGCCCTCAATGGCAAGGTGTCTCATTATGCTCTTCAGATTGCCTTTGAAAATTTCAAAACAAAATTTCCTCCAAATGAAAAATGCACCAACAAATACAACAATTATAAAGGCATTCCTTGCAAGCATAAGACCCAAAAGGCATTTGCCAAGCGCCAAAGGCTTGAATTATCAGACTTCCATCCTCAGTGGCATTTGAATTTGCCTGTGAGGGTTTTTTAATTTCTTCTTATTATTTTTTTCTTATCAACTGATTTTACTTGTCATATTCTTCTCAGACTGGTTTTCAAGGTGATGATCAAAGTGTTGAAAAAGAAAGAAAGAATGAAGCCAAGAAAATATTTGAAGACATTGGGGAAGACCTGTTTCAAAGACCAATGGCAGAAATCACCCCAATACTCCAACATTTTCAAGATGTTTTGACTGGAAAAGTCCCATTTGATCAAATTCCCAAGAGTCAAGAGGATGATCAATATTATGAAGACCCTCTAGAATGCAAGAATATCCGTGGAAGACCGCAAGGAGCCAAGAATAAAAATAAAAGAGAACCTTCAAAATTTGAAATCATTGAGAGTCAAACCAAGAGAAGAGGAAGACCCCCATCAAAAGTGACCAGCACAACAACTTCAAGATCCCAGTCAAATGTCCCCTCTCCAATTATGGAAGTGGACTCATCTGAAGATTCTGAAGATTCTGAGGACTCATTATCTAAATCCATCAGTTCATCAGATTCACTACCCTCAGCAACTGAATTAAATAAATCAGAAGTAACCCTTAGAAGGTCCAGAAGATTGGCAATTGGAAGCAAAACATCACAAAGAAAATCACACAAGCCTGCCACCAGTTTGAATATCTATGATGCAATTGACCTGACCTGTGAGCATTGTCAAAGCAACTATCACACAAGTGATGAATGCTCCAAGCTGTTTGTGAGTTTCTGATTCTTTTTAATGTAATTTTATGTTGTTTATTTTGATATTTATTCATTTTTTGAACTTATTTTATCAGATAACTGGCTCAGAAGACTTGCCCAAGTTTATATTGAAATACACCTTCAAGGCCATCAATGTCCAGGGTGATGGAAACTGTGGCTACAGAACAGTATCCCACTTCATTTACAAGACTCAAGATTAATGGGCTGATGTCAGAGGTGACTTGGCTGAAGAAATTCACCAAAATCAAGACCTTTATGAAACCATGAACACCTTAATTCCCTCAGTATCCTCTTATTTGGAAAGAATTGAATGGTATGAAGATGTTGGCCAGGCTCCAAAAAGCAAGTGGATGTCCATGCCTGACATGGGGGATCCAATTGCAAATAAGTATAAAAGACCAGTTTTCTTTTATTCCACAGCCCAATCTTTTTCCTTTTTCCCTTATTTCTGTCCTCCCAATGATAATCCCCCCATTTTCATCTGCTTCTTGAATAGTTGTGCTCATTTTGTTCCATTGGACATCATCATTTCTAAAGTTTATCCAGTCCCCCCCATTACTGTGAACTGGGAGATTCATGCCCAAAAACAAGCCCTGGGGTGGGCTGATAAATTTAAGAAACACAGAACGTTGTATTTGTCCAATCTTCCTCCCCCCTCTCAGAAAAAACCCACTATTTTGGAGGTTGATTCTGATTGAATGATTTTTGTATATACAATTTATGCCAATTATCCCCCTCCTAAGTCATTTTTATTGCTTAAATCCCACCTCAGTCTCCTTTTTTATCAAACATGTGGAAGTTTTGTACTTGAAAATAGTCATATTACACACAAGAAAAAAAACAGTTAAAAAAAACACCCATTGCGCCTTCACTTGTGGTCCCACCCAAAAAATTTTGCCAATTCATGAGCTTCTGGTTCTTTATTGTCCAGATTGAACCCTTTAATTTTAAAAAAAATGAAAGAAATTCATAAATGGGAAGTTATTAAATTCACTTTTTAAAAATAGGCATATTACAATGACGGGAAAAAACATTTGAAAAAAAAACTCTTTTTGCGCCTTCACTTGTCCCACCCTAAAAAATTCCCGAAATTATGGGATTCTGGTTCTTTATTCTTCACATTGAACCCTTTATTTTAAAAAAAAAATGAAGGAAATTCATAAGTGGGAAGATTTTAAATGAATTTTTGAAAAAAATATGCCATTTTGGCATATTGGCCAAATGTGTGAAATTTGGCAAAAAAAAATTTTGAGAAAATTTGTGCTTATTGACATGCCAAGTCGGGAAAAATATGGCAAAAAAAAATTAAAAAAAACCTCAAAACTGAGCCTGAGGAATTTTTTTTGAAAATTAATGTCACTTACGTGTTTTTACCAGAAACTTACCTGTTTTTACCATAAATTGGTAAAAACACGTAAGTTTTTAGTAAAAACACGTAAGAGCTTACGTGTTTTTACTAAAAGCTTATGTGTGTTTACCAACACCCTATAAATATGAATTTATATACATAATAAAAAATTTAATTATAATTTAAAAATATAAATACATCAAATTTGAAAATTGTAAAAACACATTTTTACTTGAAAAATTAAGTAAAAATTAATTTTTAACAAAATTAATCAAAATAAAAGAATTGTAGAAAAAATTTAAATAAACTTTATCATAACTTTTTATATAACAAATGAATATATAAATTTATTTCACGAGTGGATTCCTTATAAAATGATTAGGTGGGGTCACCTCTGAGTGAAATGTTTGTAGCTCAACTCTAAATAAGCTTAAATTAAGTTTTGTGTATTTTCTCTATAAAAGTTTGAAGTCCTCAAAACCCTAATGTAATTCACATCATATGTAGTGATAATCATCAATGTTTGTGTTAAAATTGTGGTGTTGTGTATATTTTAGAAGTTATGAGGAATTGAAGTATTTTTAAGTGAATTAAATTGAATTGTCAAAATTTGCGCATGTATTACATAAGTGAGCTTTTATTTACATATGAGGTGTCAATTATTACAGTATTGTACTGTAAAACTCACTTAAATTACATATGTAAATTGTAGGTATAATACATGGTGAGGAATTAAAGGAAAAAATAAATTGGAAATATTAAATTTGCGGGGGAAAAGAAGCTCTAGCGCTAAGGGGGAGCCAGACTCCCAAATTCCGTGCTGACAGGCGTGAGATGTCAAAGTTCATGCAAAAATTCATCACTTTTGTCCAGGAATTGAGTCACAGGGTCTGAGACCCAATTGATGATGAGGTTTTGATACCAACAAGGGTAGTTTTAACTGTTGCCAAGAGGGTAAAACTAACCTTAAGTTAAAACAGTTTTAACTAGTTTCTATGCCTCTTACACACATTCTGACGTAGTTTGAAGGCTCTATACCAGGTATTGCTATAGTAATGGCTGATCTAAGGGTCTAAAATGGCTTAAAACAGCCTTTTTGGCTCTAAACTAGGGTTCAATGATTCCATAATTGGCTTTTCTGTTGTCATACTGTTTTTAAAGACTCACAAGAGTAAATTTTACTTTTGGAGTAAGAAAATTGATGGCTATAAACAATTGTCTTCTTTACCCCACTTTTTTTTCATGTTATAATCTTTTCCTTTTATAATTAGTTTAAACACTCTTAAACCAATCAATAAAAGATTCCAAAGACCCTTGTTTAAACATTTTTAACCTTTTAACCACGTGAAAAAATCATTATAATCATTTTTACCCCTGAACCACCCCAAAAGTGAATTAAAGCATCTTTCATCACTGTTAAATTTTTCACTTTGTTTCCAAATTCACTCTGGTCACTTTTGGGCGTGTTTTCTCTTCAAATATCTTTTTAAAGACTTTGTTCTTTAATTTATTGCTTTCAGTTCTTTTCTCATTTAATTTCAATTGAAATTTCTCTTGAAGCAATTTCTTTTGCAGCCTTAAATATCTCTTGTAGAGTATTTTTGGATAAATCTTTATTGTTGGTAAAACAATAAATTTTTATTATATTATTATTTTATACTCACAAAGCTAAAAAAAATAAAATTGGCTTGTTTTCTCTTTAAAAATACTACTTCTTACTATTTCTAAACAATTTTACCTTATACAAGTTTTGAGGACAGGAAAAGTACTTGATATTTTATCAAAGTTTCATATCCACACCTTACAAGTACTTAGATAGCCACTACCTCTTCTTGTATAGCTCTCTACTATCCACTCTCTAAATAATTTTCTTTTGTTTGTCTAGAATTCCCCAATATGTTGTGTTTATCCCTAATTAGACTTATATTCTACAAACTAGTTGACTATTAGTTACATGTGTATTTATCTCCTCATGCGTTTATTTATGCGCCCTTGTCTCCTAGTCATCCACAGAACCATCTCATTCTGTTTCTTTCTCCATTACCTTATAGGTTTGCTGTTGTTGTCTCCCCTGTTCCCTTACCTGACTTGGACTAATAACGTCCTGCCTCCTAAAGGTCTTGTCTACTTGTCAATCTGCTATTCTCTTCTCATGAAGTTCAATCATCTCATCCTTTTTCTTTCTCCATTACCCTATAGGTTTGCTATCGTTGTCTCTCCTGTTCCCTTACCTGACTTGGACTGATAATGTTCTGCCTCCCAAAGCTTCCTTCCTTTCAGAATCCTAAATCCTTGTGATAAATGTACAAGGTAAAAAATAAGAAACACAGAGTTAAATCAATCATTCCTTTCAGGACCTCTCTGGATTTATGGAAGTAGTATATACAGATTTTTGAGGCCGTAATTTAGTAATTCATCAATAGAGCTGTGATGTCATTATTAACCAACATTAAACACACAGAGTAAAAAGCTGTTGCAGCTATGACTTTTTTGGTAGTGTAAAAACAGAAGATTTGTTTGCTTGAGGCCTTTATTTACTAATTCTGTTTGAGTCACAAATTCAGAAATAGACTTGCAATACCATCATAAGCAACATTAAACACACAGAGTAAAATATTGTTGTGGCTATGATGTTTTTTCCACTTTAGTCTCAAATCAGAGTTAGTACCAAGATACAGAAGTTAAATTCATTATCGAAAGATATTGAGTATCATTACAAAACAATTTCCAAAAGCCAAATATTTAGGATAAGACCAACATAATATAGTTGGTTATCAATCACGGGTTTCCAATTTCAGCAATCCATTGAAGAATTTATTGTCTTCCAATTTTACCTATAATTCAAATACTATAGAATACAATCAATAATTGGTAACACCTTATTTAAGTACTTACAATACCCTCCTGATATTCCAAATTGCAAACACAAAAAGGATTGGTCAGAAAATGGCAAACACTTGTGTATCTAAATCCAGCAAAGCCGGCCATAAGGTCTAGTTTTTGTCATAAAATTGGCCAGCATGTATGTGGTAGGAGTGTATTCTTATAGTATATTTGACTTAGAAATCGCCTCGCGGATGAAATTCAGTTGAATATTAACATGCGTTATTCTTTGGGTGTTTGAGTTACATTCACTTTTGGCTGTGTAGACGCACCCTTGATTGTCCTCATGTACTGTAATAGGCTTGATTTTTTCAGATATACCTATTTCTTTGCACTGTTAAGGATAGGAGAACAAAGGGAGACAACGATGATATTACTGATTTATTATTATTTTTTCATATATAAAACACAAGAAAAGACTGTCTCTTTATATAATAAAGAGTACAATAGCCATGAACAATAAGATTGATACTAGAGTACTTTAAAACAAAAGGATAAAAGTATAACAAATCAATAGCATATAAAATTATACAGGGTGAAAAGCACCATTTCAACAGCGCACACCTCCAAAATGCACAACTTTTAAAACAACATAAGTTTACTGGCAAGTTCAGTCAGAGCCATATATTCTGCTTCAGAGGCGGATAATGAGATTGTGGGCGGCTTTCTTGTTTTCCATATTATTAGGTTGTCATGGAAAATAAGCAAGTAGACCCTTACTGATCTTCTTGTTACTTTACAATTGCCCTAGTATGTGTCGCCTAGGCAGCTGGATATTTCTTTCAGAACTATCTTTAAGTGAGCGCAATGGTACTAGATCCCTTCAGGTAGTTGAGCACCTAAATAAAAGTGTACCAATGCAATATTCCGGGAAGCTCAATAAATTGAGAGAGTGCACTGATCGCATAACAAAGATCAGGTCTTGTGGCTGTGCTGAGGTAACTAAGACTTCTGACCGCACTTCTGTAGTTCACATTAAAGGCC
Organism: Austropuccinia psidii; assembly: GCA_023105745.1. Taxonomy (NCBI): domain Eukaryota; kingdom Fungi; phylum Basidiomycota; class Pucciniomycetes; order Pucciniales; family Sphaerophragmiaceae; genus Austropuccinia; species Austropuccinia psidii. The sequence continues at coordinate 11,583,498 of JALGQZ010000004.1, read as the reverse complement.
CAAAATGAGACTTTCTCTGATTATGATGTGGCTTCCATTCTTAGGTTGGGTACCAGGGGTGTGGACACTGGTTTGCAATGGGTCATTCCATAGAGATTGAGCAGTGATTCAATTCAGTGTCTCTCTGACAAGTTTATGGCATTTTTGCCATGAGATATTTTTATTCATAGAAAAAGATCATCCTTGCCTAAGATTTTGGTATTGAATTCTGATTCAATGCTAGTTTTGAAGTGGACAAGGTTTTTGCCAAAGACTCCTATGTCATCAAAATGGAGAAAAAACCAAATTGGGGTATTACCAAGATGATAAAACATGCAGGGGTCTATTTTGGGATTTTAAAACCAATTCTGATAAGCCAAGTAAAGAGGTGTTTATATCAAGAAAGCGAAGCTTGTTTTAATACATTAACTACCTTTTATAGCTTGAGTAATAAGGTTTTTTTATCCCTGCCTAGTCTTTGAGGAATTAATAGGTAGAGATCTTCTTCCAGGGGATCATTTAAAAATGCGCTTTTGATATCTAAATCTTCAAAGTCTGAATTTTTATATGAATAAAAGGAAATCAAGGTTCTAACAAAATATAAATTTCCAGGGGTGAGAAATTTTTGGAAAATTCAATACCATTAGTTTTTTCAAAGGGAGGTTGTGAGCCTTGAGGTATATTCTACATGCTCAAATATTCCTTAATTAATACACTGGAGTGATTTCCTTTGGACCTGCCTGCAGGTCCCTTACATGGATGCTGTCTGATATCGTCAAGTTATCTCAGCATTAACTGATGGCATATCTTTATGTTTATCTCTACCTTAACTCAGCCTCAACTAATGGTGTAACTATATGTTTATCTCCAAGTTAACTCAGCATTAACACATGGAATATCTATATTTTTATCTTCAAGTTGGCTCAGCCTTAACTCATGGAGTAACTATATAATTATGGTCAAGTTAACTCATCCTTAACTTGTGGAATATCTATGTGTTTATCTCCAGGTAACCTCAGCCTTAACCCTTGGAATAACTATATATTCATCTCCAAGTTAGCTCAGCCATAGCTCATGAAATATCTATATGTTGATTGCAAAGTGAACTCCGAAATAACTAATGGAATATCTGTATCTTTATTCCAAATTTAACTGATAATTAGCTCAAGACAGATATATATGTTGATGTCTAACTTCACTGAGAATTAGCTTATGAAATATCCATGTTTTTCTCTTAAAGTCAACTGATCATTAAATTAAGTAAAATTTCCATGTTTATCTTCAAATTAATTTAGCCTTTACTTGGTTCATATCTCAGCTTTTGTATTAATTTTTACCCATCCTTTACTTACCACTCTGGATATTACAGAAGGATTTTGCTACAGTCTTGAGGTAAAAATCTCACATATTTTCCATTTATCTCAAAACTAAGTAAAATGATATTTCTATATGTATCACCACATTATCTCAATTCTATTAAAACCTTATTTTAAGGATTGATTCAATTTTCTCTCAGACTAAATCTCCGTTCCAATCCAAAGTTAATTTAAATCATTTCCTTCCACTATATGGAGTCTTGAATATTTCTGTGTGGTATTGAAGATCTTAGGATTTGTTATCCATTTGAGATTATAGATAATAACATTACAGGGAATTCAATATCTATAGATTTAAGCACAAAATAATGCTTTAATATAATTTTGAATAAAACCAGATCTTTGAATCAGTTAATAACATTTTGTGCTTCAGTGAATATAACTTGAATAAATCATTAAATTCAATAATTATTGATTTTTATCCCAAAACATTAACAATATCAAGGACAAAGAGTAAATCTATATATGAATTTGAATTTTTTTAGAAAAAAATATTTTCATTTTTTATTTTTTTACTTAAAGGTTGTATGAATTTTAATTTTGATTTATTACTCAGTCAAAATTGATTTGGAAAAACATAAATAATCTCATTATTCTTTCTCTCTTGATATATAAATTTATGAATTGATATGAATTTCTCATTTATCTTAATAGCTATATTGAACAGGAGTTTAAAAATATCCATAACAGAAGGTCCCTTACAAGGATGTTGGCCCATATCTTGAATTTAACTCAGAATTAACTGGTGTCATGTCTATGGTTTTATATTCAAGTTAGCTCAGAATTAAATCATTGAATATCTACATTTTAATCTCCAGGCTAACTCAGAATTAACACATTATGAATCTATATTTTCATCTTAAATTTGACTCAGAATTAGCTTCAGTCATATATCAAATTGTATCATTAAATGAAATTATTCTTAAGTGGCTCCATGTCTCAGCTTGTGAAATAGTTTGTACCTGTCCTTTACTTATCACTCCAGTGAGCAGAGTTGGGGGTTCCAGTAGTTCTCATGTGTTAGTGTCAGTTATTTTCCATATTCATATTTTATCTGGGTATGTATCAACACCTTATCTCAAGGATAAAATTACTTTTCTCTCAGATTTTATCTCCATTTCAACTGCAGATTAATTTGAGTTTTTTTGAATCCACTATATGAAAGTTCTCATATCTATTTGAACTATTGAAAATATTGAGATTCCATATTATTGTTTAGATCATAATTTAGAATATTGAAGGAACCTCAAGATATTTAATTTGTCAGCCAAAAGTACAATTATGGTTTAACTCCTACTAAAGTAAGCTATCCCATTCAGTTGATGATATTTTGTGCCTCATTTCATAAATCCTAAAGCAATTTCTATAAAAGAGAATTATTCCTTTTAATTCATTATATCACACATATTGAAGACACAGTGTATTATTTTATTTAAATTTGACTTCTCATTATTCATGGTTTATCCTTTTTTACTTGTAATTTTCATAGATATTCATTGGGATTGAGTACCTAGTCCAAATTGATGTGGAAATACATAAATAAATCCAATTCACATTCGCTCTTTATGTATACATGTAAATTTCACAGTAGTTGTTCTTTATCTTTAAAATGCTGATTATTCGAGATTTTAGTATGAATTGATACTCAGAGTGAATATAAATTGAAACTCCTCATAATTGTTTTACAATTGGATGGAATAGTGAAGAATTGCAAATGGTAATATTATTTAATTTTGGTTTTTTAAATTTATGGGAAATAAGGATTTCTAATCAAAAAAAAGATGCACCCTTTTGAAAGATTGTAGATAAAGCATATACTACAATACAAATATGAATATATTGAATTAATACATCCAAATTTCTAAATAATACTAACCAAGCTGAATTTAAATCAACTTTTTTTTTGTTACATGTCAATTATTATTTCTATTTCTTGAGTTTCTCTTGAAAATATTTCGGTATGTGTTCAGTATCTACTGCCTTGATACTGCTTTTCAGGCCTTCATATATACATAGTATATCTCCATGAATGGGAAGTTTGAAAATTTGATTGAATGGGACTATATAAGCCTCATAATTTGAATTTATTATTAAGGACCTACCCATCACTTATTTCACTAAACTTGGTGAAATATTAATTTGATTAAAGGAAAAAAAACAATCTTTGCGCTCAAAAAATGTTAATGAATAGTAATCTGAAATAAATTAAATTAAGCTAAATTCTGCGTCTTCTCAATGAAAAATTTATTGGAGTCATCTCATGCATTATTTGCATTAAAGGAATACAAGATTTAATTTAAGATATTCATAAATTAGTTATTTGTATTTTGAGACTTTAGTTGGGTGAACTTACCTTGGTAGAAATATGCTCCCCAAAATTGATAGTTGTAAAAACTTTGGCATTTTTGGGGAGAATTTTTTTCATCATCCTTTACTCTTATTTGACTTAATGATTATATTGAGTTCGTGATTTTGTGGAATAGAACTCATTTCATATAGATAAACAATTTTTCAAGAAAAGCTTTCCTATATCTTTATAGTGGTAGATATTTGATTCTTAAACTGATCAATTTGGGTCACTACTTCAAGGAAAGAAATTCAGTATTTGCTTGATTTGTGAAAATTGTTTAAAAGTGAAAGTTGAAAAAATTAAACCTTCTTTTCCCAAGCTCTCAGGAACGTTTGATAAAGATATATCAAGTTTTTCATTACTTTTGGTAAATGAAGATGTAAAGGTTATTTTCAATTCAAAAATAAAAAAACAAAAATGTTTGATGGACTAAGAATTTGAATTTTTCTATATATATCATTCAGCTATATTATTTTTGACTCTGTATAATATTTTGTTCAATTCACTTAATCCATTATGTGAATTTACCAAAATGGTCCAAGCCTCCATAAGGATTGTTTTTCAAAAACATGAAACAGCTCCAAATGTAAATGGGTTTGATTATCATTTTTGCAATCCACCATGCCCTTAGTACTTCCAATTTTTTTCTTTTGTGTAAAAATTTATCAAGTTTGATAATTTTCAAATTTTATTTTTCTCTGGGTAATTATTATCAAAGAATTGATATGGGTATGTATTTTGAAACAAAAATCTGCACAAAAATTCTGATTCATGTGAGAAAAGAATTCTTAATAAGATGGTATAATGACCATTTTGTATTCAAAACGTTTTTAATCCCACAAAAGGGGCCTGTTTTAACATTGGGCGCAAATAGCACTCATTTAAAAATGTATTGGAAGAAATATTCGTACATAAAATGTGAAAAATTGAGTTTCAACTTTTTCCTTAATGCTCCTTATTTTCCATCAGAAAATATGATTAAGTAGCCTATTGCTAAATGAAGCCAAAAACCATTTTTCAAGTCCAATTTATAGCTTTTGAAGCCAAAATTTGATTCAGATGAGGTATAATGATTAAGATTTCAACCTATGAAAAATTATAATTTTGAATTTAATAGAACTCTCCACCCCATGAAAATATTCTCTAATTCAACAGAATCTTAATGGTGGTAAATATTTCTGAATTTTTTTGAAATCAGGTGTGTGTTTGATGTTGATCTTAAAGCAGGAGATCAGTCCTTGTATTAATTGTCAATTAGTGTATTGATTCTTCTTTCCTTGATTAAGTATCAAGATTCCCAAGATTAAGTCAATAGAACAAGGTTAAATAAAAAATTTAAAAGTGATTTAATTTGAAGTACTTTTCCTCTTCTCCATTAAAATTGGGTGAAGGGAACTTCCAATGTGGATTTAATAAGTTTTGGCACTAATCCATCAAACTTCTATGCAGACAAAGAAATTGCCTTTAAAAATATATGAATTAAATTACATTTAATTCAAGAGAAATAAAGAATTAAAAATATTTAATCATTAATGTTAATAATAAGGAAATTTCTGAAGAAAACTTCAAATTATAAGAAATGAATTTGATATGTCAAAATCATTAAAAAGGAGTATTGTTATTATTACAAGAAATCAATAATAAATCAAAGGAAAAAAGGAATAACAAATAATAAATTTAATTTAATTTGAAAAACTCTCAGAAAAAAATTGAAAAAAAATTAGAAATTTACCATCTTTCAAAATAGAAACACAAAAAAAAATAATCAAGAATAAATTGATTAAATGCTATTTTTATTGATTTATTTATTCATTTTTTTTCTTATGATTTATTAATTGATTTATCATGAGTTGGTTTTTTCATAACTGATTTACAATGAATTGGTCTGTTTATAATTGATTTATTATGAATTGGTTTTTTTAATATAATTACATAATTTTTCATTTTTTTTACATAAAACATCACACAATAGAAAATAAGTTAAAAATTTCCAATTTTTGCTATTTATCTTTTATCTTTGAATATTTATTTTGAAACCACGTCGAGGGGAAATCAAATTGGAAAAAAAGCCAAAGATATTACTGAGGTGGGAAAATTTTGGAAAATACTTGTAAGGCTTGATGTGCTAGTTTCTCGTATATAGGTTGTTCATCCTTTGATGAAAAAGGTATTTGGCCTTTGACTGCTGCTTCCGAAAAAGCTTGAAGGTAGACTTGTGAGAGACTAAAAAAATACCTCATTGCTTGCAGCATTATTTTTTGAGGAAAAGTTTAGGCACTGAACTTGTTCAAGAATACAGGTTAACATTTTCTATAATGTCGCCAATGGTTACTACCCCCCTTTCAAAGCTGTTGAAAGGAAGACAAGAGTTTAAATAGCAATTCTAATGTTGCCTAACAACGTTTGAGGCTTCAATGTACTTGGATTGCTAATCAAGGAAAATCACCAAATCGTTCAACATAAATAATTGTTTTAGTTAGCACGGTTGGATGTCAAGGAGGAACGGAGGTCCGGGATGTGGAAATAATAGGGATACTGATAAAAATATGTCCTTGGGCCTCACAAGACAACGCAAAGTTATCCAATGATTTTATACACAAAATTTAATAAATCAGCCCCATCCTGCTAAACAAGAATGATTGTGAGAAAAAATCAAAGCATTTCCCAATTTCAGGCTACTGACTTCAGATTCAAGTTCATCATAGTGTTACACCATCCATTGACCTCACGTGTGTAAATGGAGATGGTTGCATTGCCACATAGAATGGCTAAAAAGAACTCATTAATGAGATTGGGTTGAGGAGGTTGGGAGTATGTCCATATCAGCGGTGGATGTCCATGAGATAACTAATCAGACTTTTTTACTTTAAGGTTATGCATTGAAAAAATGCGAGAAGTAAAGGGTTTTTGCCTTAAATCTAGAATGACAAGCCGATATGTGTGGTAGGTCTCTGATTCCTTCAGCTGTCATACTGCAAATTATGTCAAGTCAGTTTGACAATTTTTCACAAAATTACAAGAAATCTTATCACCAAAATATGGAAACAAATCTTGAGAAGTGAGACTCCAAGAAGGCCACTGAAGGAGAAAACTCTTTCATGCCTAAAAGCTCACTCAGCCAAATTTTGCATTTTTAAGGCTCTCACATTTCAAGGTTGGGATCCAAAATTCTTTATTTACTTGATGTAAAATGCCTTTAGATGGTTGTCCATCAGTACTCAACGCTAAAAATGTAGGAGGCCCAAAAGGATTAGAAGATATGGAAAAATTGATTGGGCTTTTGAAAAGTTGAGTATTCATTTGGATTTGCCAAGGTAATAACTCCAAGTACTTATTTTTATCCAACAATTGCCACCCTCTGGGGAGTGTCCAGACAAGCAAGCGACTGTGAGAAGTTAAACAGATCATTATATGCAGCCCACCTGCATCAAACTTTTCAGAGCATACAGAACTTTTCACTAACAATGTCTTGGGAGAATTTTGATCATTGAAGCTTTTGAGATTGATAAGATTTTGTATTTTAATGGTTCCAACAGAGGTATCTAATTTTCCATCTTGATCAGATGCATCATGTAAGATGTTTCTATGAAACTTGTTGATAATATTACTATTAATCAACAGTACTATGACTGTTCTTATTAAATATAATAATAAAAATTATTATAGCCACAATTAAATAATACATTAATTAATGCTTTCTTTTACTTGTTATACACTACTAGTTATTATAACAGTAAGCAGTAATTGTCTACAAGAATCAATTACAAGAAGAATTTAATAATAAATATTTTTTATTAAAATAATAAAATCATTTTAATGTATAATTATAATTTAGAAGAATAATTTTGAAAAATGACCCTTGGAGAAAACTGTTACTAGAGAAAAACTTTAAGAATTAAATCAAAAAACTCACTAATACTCCAAAGAACTCATTGAAAGATAAGAGTGGAGAAATTTGCTGGATGATTGTGTATTTGAAGGATAAAAATTGATTTATAACAAGATTACAACAATATATAGTTGATTTCTATGTTTTAAAGTTATTCTGATTTCTTCTGAAAGAATAAAACACTTAAGAAATAATCTTAACTAATACTTCCTTGTTTTTAATAAAGGTATAATGGAATAATGTGATTTTTTGGAAAAAACAGCAAGAGGAGGTGTCTTTTAAGTCTATAACAGCTCACAGAGGGGTGCCATGGAGAAAAATGAAAAACCAGTCAGTGAAAAAACAATAAAACCTTTTGGGTTATTGATTGAATCATCTGTTGTCACATACAATTTTCATAATTACTTAATTGGTGCTTTTATGTGACTACCAACCCATTTATGGTTAAAAATAAAAGGAGTAACAACTGTAAATCTTCTTTTATTCCAAAAAAATCATTGATTTCTCAAAGTTATCAATGTTATTGGAAATTTCATCACAGAGTGTATTTTCTGTGAATTTTTAAAGATTCAGTATTTCATGTGGAATCATCAAAAATGGACTGTAAGTAAAACCTCCAATTTTACTTATAAAAGTATTATTTTTTTGGTTTTTATATGAACTTTACAGTTCTTAATTGGTCCTGAAGATTTCATAAAGATTCATTAAGAATTGTATTTTTAATGAATTTTTGAAGTTTTTACCTCATTTCTACGTAGAATTGCAAATAGCAGTATATGGCTGGTTGCTATGAGGTAAATCAATGGATACTAGTCAAAAAGGGTTTTAATTTATCTTTTGGGGTGTATCCATGAAAATTAATTAAGAATTGACATGGTTACAGGAGTATAAGTTGCTCTTTACCTCCTTGGCATGTCAAAATTGCAGCTTATTTGCTATTTTCTTATGATATAATGAAATTTTGACTTGGTGACCAAGTTACCAAAAGGTTTTAGCTTACTAATTGTGTCAAGATCAACCATGTATCCAAGCTTTGGAGCTATCCATGCCTCAGAGGTGTCAGAAGTTGGGTACCCTGGCTCTCTTTGATGTCTTTTGTCCCCCTTGACTGTTTTTTACATCAAAATAGAAATTCAGGCTTCCAGTGAGATGTCCACTATGGGTGTACCTGTGAGCCTTAGAGGTAATTTCATATACCCAAAAGACCACAAATACAAAAATAACTTATTAATATAAATAAAATAAATTTATTTATATTATTAAAACAAAAATCAAAATATAAATATAAAATTATATTAAAAATAAATAATTAATTAAAATTTAAAAATAAAAATACATTAAAATTTTGTAAGTATAAAATTACATTTATACTTGAAAAAAAATTAAGTAAAAATGAAATTTTAACAAAATTGTGAAAAAATAAATAAATTTGGAAAAAAGTTAAATAAGAATTATTATAACTTTTTATCCAATAAATAAACACATAAAAATTATTTCACCATTGGATTCCTCATAAAACATCAGGTGGGGTCACCTCTGAGTGAAATTCTTGTAACTCAACTCTAAATAAGCTTAAATTAACTTTTTAGTATTTTCAATACAAAAGTTGAAAATCCTCAAAACTTTAATTTAATTCACACCACATGTGGTGTTAACCATCAAATTTTGTGTTAAAATTGAGGTGTTGTGTTTAGTTTAGAAGCTATGAGGAATTGAAGTATTTTCAATTGAATTCAATTGAAATGTCAAAATGTGCGCGTGTATTACATAAGGGAACTTTTATTTACATATGGGGTGTCAATTATGACTGTATTGTACTGTACAACTGAATTGAATCACATATGTAAATTATAAGTATAATACATGATGAGGAATTAAAGGAAAAATAAATTGGAAAGATTAATTTTGGGGGGGAAAAGGAACTCCAGCTCTAAGGGGGAGCTAGACCCCCAAAATCCTTGCTGACAGGCGTGGGATGTCAAAATTCACGCAAAATTTCATCACTTTTGGCCTGGAATTGAGTTACAGGGTCTGTGAACTCAATTGATGATGAGGTTTTGAGACCAACTGGGGTAGTTTTAGCTGTTGCCAAGAGGGTAAAACTACCCTTAAGATAAAACAATCATAGTAAAAACAGTTTTAACTGGTTTCTACGCCTCTGACACACATTCTGACGTGTTTTGAAGGCTCTAGGCCTGGTATTGCTATAGTAATGGCTGAATTAAGGGTCTAAAATGGCTAAAAATGGCTAAAAATAGCTTAAACCAGCCCTTTTTGGTCTGAACCAGGGTTCAATGATGCCATAATTGTCTTTTCTGTTGTCAGACTGTTTTTCACGACTGAGAAGAGTAAATTTTACTTTTGGAGTAAGAGGATTGGCAGCTATAAAAGCATGTCTTCTTTGCCCCACTTTTCTCTTCATGTTAGAATCTTTTCCTTTTATTAATTAGTTTGAACACTGATAAACCAATCAATAAAAGATTCCAACCACCATCTTTAAATCATTTTAATCCTTTTAACCACGTGAAAAAATCATTATAATCATTGTTTGTAACTCTTATAATCATTTTTACCCCTGAACCACCCCAAAAGTGAATTAAAGCATCTTTCATCACTGTAAACTTTGTCACTTTGTTTCCAAATTCACTCTGGTCACTTTTGGGTGTGTTTTTTTCTTTAATATTCTTTTTAAAGACTTTGTTCTTTAATTAATTGCTTGCAGCTCTTTGCTCAATTAATTCCAATTGAAATTGCTCTTGAAGAAATTTCTTTTGTAGCCTTAAAATATCTCTTGTAGAGTATTTTTGGGATAAATATTTATTGTTGGTAAAACAATAAATTTTTATAATATTATTGTTTTATACTAATAAAGTTATAAACAATAAAATTGGCGTGCTTTCTCTTAAAAATAATATTTTTTACTATTTTTAATTGATTTTTACCTTATACAAATTTTGAGGACAGGAAAAGTACTTGATTTTTAATCAAAGTTTCATATCCACACCTTACAGTACCAAAGGTATATGTAGGAATACCATTATATTACATGCCACAAACATGCATAGCACTATTCTTAGTGTATATGTAAAATGTGATTTCTCACATTCTCATTATTTTGGCTTGAAATTGAGAAAAACAAAGACTTACATGGATCTTTTATGTGGTATTGAAGTATTTTCCATATTACCACCTCAAAGAGCTGATTTGAGCTTATTCACTCTATGGAGCTAACCTAGACAAAATTTTGTGTAGAATACAAATCTGGCCCTAAATGCATGGATTTACCTACTTAGTAAAAATTTATTTATCTTTTCTGAAATCAAAAATGATGAATTTTGAATATATAAATGACTTATGGGTTATGCATAGTTCAGAATTCATTTTTAAGATAATTGTGGCCTATTTGGGTATGTAAAATATACCGCAATTCTCACACATCAAGTCCAAAGAAATGAATACAATTTTCATCAAAACCTTTTAAAATTGTGTGTTTTGTTTTGCAATCAAGATAGTTAATTTGAAAATAACCTGTTGTCAATCCCAAGCCCAAGGCCCCTGTTAGCTCTCTACTGCACCACAGCTCATTTGTTTATTGGGTGCAGGTGTTGTTGATAGAATACACAATCAGTTGAGTGGGCGACCCTGCTTGTCTTGCAGCTTTTGTACAGGTGCAAAGGCACTTAGTGCTTGAATCCTGAGTACTGGCAATCATCCACAACTCTAAACAGTCAGAATCTCTATCATATTAAAAGGAAGGTGGCGAGTCAAGAGTGAAGCTTTAGGGCATTGTTTGTATTGCAAGCAACTGTGAGGAAGAGTTTGAGATATCTTTTTTGCTCAAAAAATCCTCTACTGGTATAGCAACTGAGCAGACCTGGCCTTCTGATGTGGGTGGACAAAGGATGATTGAACAACAAAGATTGCTTGATGTTTCTGACTGTTTTTTAAGGTAAGTGTGAGATATGACATTGATTCAGGATTACGAAAACACTCCAGCAAGGAGTTAAGAAGTTGAAATGACCTAGAAGTGATAACAGCTTTATTTTTCAAAGATTTGGCCAATTAAACATGCCCATTGGAGAGAATGAAAATTGTGAGATGAGCTTTGTCAATTGAAAGAACTTGTTGACGGCTTGAACTCAGAAAATTAGCAGAAAGTTCCAAAGGAAAATTTTCCATGATCTTAGGAAAGTTAAGTGGTCTGCATAATGTTGAAACACTATTATGAATATGACAAAAAGTTGGCTGGGTGAGCTTTTGACCTTGAAGGGCAGAGGTAGCATGAGGACGCTGAGGAAGGTTATAAAAATGGCTTGAAAACCCAAAGACTGGGTTGAAAAAAGTAAGTGCTAAATATTCTGATGATGAATTGATTTATTGGGGTTGGAGCTGAGGACTTGCTAAATATGTCATTGAATAGATTGGGAAAGATAAAAAAAGTTTTTTTGTGAGATTGGATTAACATTGATAGGAAAAAGAAATTTAAAATGATCAAAATGAGTAAGATGAAAAAATATTAGTTTAGCAGGGGCAATCAGGCGAGCTTCATCATAAAGGATGTCAAAATATTCATGATCACAGGGCTAAACACTTGAAATTAGACAAAACCAAAGTCAGAGTCACCCTTATGAGTAAAAACTTTATGCCAAATGGAATGCCTATGTAAAAGATGATTTTTGAATACATGGTGAGTCAGCTAAGTTAAAAGGATTTCCGGAGAGCTGATAACTAAATAGACCATCTTGAACCAAAATTAAGAAATAAGATTTCTTAAGTTTGAGAAAAAGAATTATATGAATGTAAGAGGTAAAAGATGAATGTAAGTTCCATAATAATAAATTTGAAATTGATTGAACAAAAATGAAAAGATATGGATGACAAGCAAAAAGCTAACTATATTTGAAAAAAAAAATCAATTGAAACATACCTCAATCAGCTGGTGCAAGATCAAGGAAAAACATGAGTTTTATTTTCTGCTAGAGAAAGATAATTGAAGGAGTAATAACAAGATCTAAATTGAGGAATTTGATGTTTGAGATTGATAGGTTGGATGAACTCCAGACCTTTGGCTTCTAAAAAGTTGATGATTACATCAGAAGAAAAGATCTAAGCCAAAGGTAAAGAGCAATTAGTTAGACCCTATACTGAATTTAAAATGAGAAGCATTATCAAGAAAATTTACAAGTGAGAAATGATATTGGCAGCTATGTAGATTTGCAACACCTTAAAGGTTCAGATTTCCAACCAAATGTAGTTTATTGATTCAATTGAAAATGAAAACCCCATTATGATGATGCATAAGAGTTTATTTGAATTAAATTTAGAGGGAAAAATTGATTGAGATTTAATTAGTTCTTATATGTATAAATGATGAGTTTAGTTGTGATAAGATTTGAGTTGTACAATTTTGAGGTTTAGATTTTTTTATTGAAATATTTAGGAATAAGATTGCTGAAAGCTTGAGGACAGTGTTTGAATCATATTTTGCTGACACGAAGGAGATTAGATTTCAATAATACCTTAATTGATTGAAATATGAGTTTGTGAAAGAACATACCCAAAAATATTAAATTCATTACAGCCAATATTGGTCAAGCAGTTACAGACACAAAAATAATTAATCATTTTCCAAATTGATAGATGTTAGGAATGAATGCCAATTGTTTGGTTTTAAATCCTAAGCAAATGAGCCTGAGACATTCATTGATTGGATGAGAAACAGGAAGATTGAGTGAGTACAAAAGTGACTAACCTTTGATGAAAATGAGCAGGGTTGATTAATCAATGAGAAATTTGAGTTGAAAGAGGAAATGATTTGGTTTCAATGGAATTATTGGGTTAATTTGTAATGGAGTGAAACAATTTTCCAAATGAAAAATGAGAATAAGGTTTGGAGATGTAAGTTTTTTTTGTTTTGAATTTCAAAAAGTGCTTTTCAAAAGTAGAGGCAGAATGAAAGTATTTTTCAGAATTGAAATTGCAATTATAAAAAGGGAGGGTTTAAAAAATATTAAGTTGAAGATTTTTTACAATGAAGCATTGTGATAATAAAAAGGTGATTCAGAATATGAAAATGTATATAGTGTGAATCCAATTGATGATTGGATCTACATTTTTTCATTTTTGTGAAATTGTTTTGGTTTTGGAATTGAGGGGACATATATTACAATTAGAAAATGAAATGTTTAATTCAATAAAATTTGATTTATATTGTTTTATTTTTTTTGAAATTTGTTGTGTTTTGATTTGAGCTTCAATGAAGAGATTTCAATGACAAAAATTCAGATTGTTTTTTTTTTGATTATATAAAAAATTAATTTTAATTTTTTGAAGGATTTTTGAAGTAATGATATCAAAAATTAGATTTATATTTTGATAATGTAATAAGAATTTTTTTTTGATTATTTAGAAGTTGAAGCAAGCCTGTTGATAATGGAATTATGATCCTCTACTGTGAAGTTATCAACTTTTTTATTGTGCAATTTTTTGAATGAGTTTTACTCTTTGTTTGAAATTTTTCATGACATGGATAATATGGTAAAAGAATTGCTATCACCGCCATCTGGATAAAGAGTAAAATGTCTGGTACTTTTTGCTTTCAAGACGATTTGCACAATACCAGGTACTTTACCTGTTCAATTAATATTAAGAGAGTGGTCTGGGAAGAAAAAAAAGCATCAAATAAATGAAAATTATTAAAGATCAAAGTTCCATTACTTGTGGAAATTGGAATAGAAAGAAAAAGATCAAACTCTGAAGAGGCTTTTTGATCAATATGAGGAAGGCTAGAAACGTTATTCAAAGTAAATGTTAATTAATTTGCAAAAATAAGAAGAATAAAAATCAGTAAATTCTGGAATATCAAATCCTGAAATGTTCAATTGTTTCATTTGATTTAAATTCAATTCAAAAACTGCTGATGAGAATTTTTGAAATAGATTTTGAATAACATTTTGTAATTTTGAGAGTTGAAGTTATAAAGAGTTATAAAGATCTGGGTTATTAGAAATAGAACTAGAATTGATATAATTCCCAATGGTAAAGTCACCAAGTTGAGGGGGTCTCCATCCAATTGCATACATGGAACTGGTGATCTTGTTTCCAGATTCTTGTAATTTTTTAAGAAAACATTTATATTTAAATAAAAAAGTTGATAAACATTTGAGCTGAGATTTTTTATAATCATTCAGCTTTCTAAAAGAATAAATTGGATGATTGCAAAAGTTTTATCAGCTTAATAAAGAATTGATTTGTAATCTAAAATTGTAAATCCAAGATTTATAGAAAAATATTTTTTTTAATATAAGTTCTGTAAGAGTGATTTTTTGTTAAAAAAATTGATCTTAAAGTTTTTCTATCAAAATCTTTTTGAGGAATTGGATCAAAGAAAGATTAATGTAAAAAATTACATGTTCTTAAATAAGGAGTGTTATAACTACATACTAATTTCTTTTTTATTTTGATGGTGGAGTTGATGAGATTTCTGAGAATTGTTGAAATTTATTTTTAGATGTCTATTTGATTTAATTGCTCTAGGAATTTGCAAATTTGAAAAAAGTAATAAAATTCAAAAAATAAATTTTTAAAAAAGCTGAATAACAATCTTATAGCCTCATATGTGAGCCTGTGATTCAAAACCAGAGCACAAGCATGACAGCCAAAATACCATAAACCAATGGTATAGCCAAGATAACACCAAAACATGGAGCTGAGCCAAATTATCTCAAAAGTTATCAAACAAAAGGGGAAACTCACCCCTTTCCAAATATACAAGTCCCATCATCATAGGACAAAGAATAACAAAGTTATCTCTGCTCAAAGTTGTTGCTGAGCATAAACCTTAGTTTTCACCTCTCATCTGAAATACAGATTAAGGGGCTTAACCCCATCAAATGGGTATTCTAAATGAAGCTCTAAGTCAGGGCTACCAAATGGTACCAGCCAAACTGAGCTAGCACCAGTATTACTGAGGTTATGATCAAATTCAGGCCAAATAAGGGTGAACAAAACATTCACCTCTCATCTAAATTCTACAGTTTTAGTGTGAGATACCTAAAGTGGGATCTTTTTTGAAAGAGCACAATCAGGGCTACCTGATGGTTTCATTCATTTTCTCATATCTCATCTAAAAATAAAGTTATGGGGCAAGCAAGCCCAATACAGCTTTTGCCTAAAACACACATATGTACAAAATATCTTGTACATGGGATACCTTTGCCAAATTTAATGATAGCCATATCAAATAAGGTACCATTGTGTAAAACACATACAGGGCTACACACAGAACCAATTTTGAGGTTGATATCTCAAGAACTGAAAAATATATGGCTGTTTTAAGGTTGAAATCCCACATTCTGGCCAATACAGCCTTACCATGGGATAATATCCCATAACCATGATTATGAGGGGTCAAACTGACAAATAAGCATGCTTATACTTTGATAAGTCATAAGTAAGTCAATACTGGGGTCCCATACAGCTTTTTTACAGCATTCTACGCGTCATACACGTCAGAAGAAGGCTATGTGGTCTACAGATGAAAATTTTCACCCTGTAGTGGTGAAAACTTCCCAGATGTGGTTTCAAAACCACATCTGAGCCCAATACAGGCTATAAAGCCCTTTTGAAACCCACAAGCCTGTCTTAGAGAGTGAAAAATCTTCACTTCCTCTACATGGAAAGGTCTAGTAGCCTTTCCACCCCATTTAGGGATAAATGGAGGGCTTTTCACAGCCAGAAAAGCTTTCCCAATCCTGCTCTTAGATTCCTATGTAGTAAAACTGTCAAAAAAAGTTATACTCTTTGAAAATAACCAGGTATAATTATGATCTTAATTATTGTAGTCTTTATTATTGTCATCCAACAGGTAAAGCTGCACGCAGGGCTTTCAACAGTGCTCACCACCACTATTTTATAGTAGTAAAGCCCTTGAAATCTTATTATAAAATCCTTATTCTCTATCAATACCTTTATTTTAATATTTTATCACATGTCACAGTCACAGGTAAAGCTGTAAATAGCCTAAGTACTACTTCTACATAGATTCAACCTGACATCATAAAATTATGAGTTTAGCCAATCTTTGACAAGCACACATCCATTCAGTTTTAAAAAATTCATTTAATGAAAATGATTTTAGTAGTTAATGAACAAATGAGTGGAAAGGTATGTTTTTGTAATAGTAAGGCTAAAAATCAAAGAGAAGCACTGGATTTGTAGGAAATAGCACAAAAAGATGATTTTGTGAGAAATATGCTGGATGGTGGTCATCATGGGAGCTTCAAAAAGATGAAGCTATACCTCAATTGAATTCCAGGGGACCCCACTGCTCTGTATGACTTTCTTTTGCAGTGGGGGGCTGTAAAACATGCCTGGAGGCTCTGTAACAAGCCCCAGGTGACTGTATTGTTTGGAAGAAAAAAATAGATTCTTAAATTTGTCTGACTAGTGATATAGCCACCCAAAAGAAATAACAAAAATGCAGGTGGCTGATACAGCCACCCAGGCATCTTACATTAGCCTGGACCCTCCTAAAGAAGGTACAGTGCTAAAAATTGCTTGTTATTGCAGTGGAGGGCTTTAGAAGAAAGAGCGGCACTGCTTTAGGAGCCTTCAGGCCATTTTATATGCTGAATATGATGAAAAACCAAAAAAATGCTCTGGGTCACTAATGCACGCACCCAATTCAAAGCCCTCCACTTGAAAAAGTATTATCACTATGGGGCATAGTAATTAAGTTGATAATGTTCTTAATGGATATTGATGAAGTAAAATCAATTACTGATAATTAGAAGAACTATAAATTGAATAATTATCTTTCTTTAAGTAAAAAAAAGTTAAAAATTAGGCTTGTGTAGGTGGGAGAAGTGAAGTTGTGGTGGCTTGTGCTTCCCAAAGATTTCAAAAACCACTTGTAATGTATTGTACCAATTGATGACTTGAAGGTGGTTGAACATGTTGAACATCTTCAATGGGATTCATTCCTTGTGAAAATAAACATTTGAGATTAAATGAAAGGCTTTTCCAAATGGGCTCTTCTGGTTCAGGAGGGTTAATATTCTCATGAAAAATGGTAGAATGAACATAAAAACAGCATTTCATTGGAAATGTAAAAATTACAATGGTACTTGTGTGCTGATAATAAAGCCTTCACACCTAATACAAGTGTGAGCCTTAGAGGTATTTTCATTTACCTAAAGAACACAAATAATAAAATAAGATGTAAATATAAAGAAAATGAATTTATTCATATTATTAAAATAAAAATGAGATATAAATATCAATTTATATATATAAATATAAATTTAATTATAACTTAACAATAAAATTACATTAAATTTTAAAAGTGTGAAAACACATTTTTACTTGAAAAAATTGAGTAAAAATGAATTTTCAACAAAGAATATCAAAATTGATATATTTTTGGCAAAAAAGTCAAATAAAATTTAAAAAACTTTTCAGCCAAAAAATAAACACATGAAAATTATTTCACCATTGGATGCCTCATAAGAAGTAAGGTGGGCTCACCTCTGGGTAAAATTTCTGTAGATCAAGTCTAAATGAGCTTAAATTGAGTTTTTAGTATTTTCTGTACAAAAGTTGAAAATCCTCAAAACCTTAATTTAATTCACACCACATTTGGTGTTAACCATCAATTTTTGTGTTAAAATTGAGGTGTTGTGTGTAGTTTAGAAGTTATGAGGAATTGAACTATTTTCAATTGAATTGTCAAAATGTGTGCATGTATTACATAAGTGAACTGTCATTTACATATGTGGTGTCAATTATTACAGTAAGCGTACTTTAAAACTAAATTGAATTACATATTTTAATTTATATGTATAATACATGATGAGGAATTAAAGGAAAAATAAATTGGAAAGATTCATTATGGGGGGAAAAGGAACTCCACCTCCAAGGGGGAGCCTGACCCCCAAGTTCCTTTCTGACAGGTGTGGGATGTCAAAATCCACGCAAACTTTCATCACTTTTGGCCTGGAATGGAGTCACAGGGTCTGTGGCTCAATTGATGATAGGGTTTTGATACCAACCAGGGCAGTTTTAACTGTTGCCAAGAGGGTAAAACTACCCTTAAGTGAAATAAATATTATTAAACACAGTTTTCAATTGTTTCTACATTTCCTACACAAATTCTGACGTGTTTTGAATTCTCTAGACCAGGTATTGCTATTGTAATGGTAGATTTAAGGGTCTAAAATGGCTAAAAATAGCCAAAATGGCTTAAACCAGCCCTTTTTTGTCTAAACCAGGGCTTAATTATTCCATAATTAGCTTTTCTGTTGTCAGAGTATTTTAAACAACTGAAATGAAAAAGCTTTACTTTTGGAGTAAGAAAATTAATGGCTATAAAAGAATTTCTTCTTTGCTCCACTTTTCTCTTTATGTTAGGATCTTTTCCTTGAATAATTAGTTTAAACACTGTTAAACCAATCAATAAAAGACTCCAAACACCATTTTTATATCATTTTAAACCTTTTAGCCTTGTGAAAAATCATTATAATCATTTTTTGTAACTCTTATAATCATTTTTACCTCTGAACCACCCCATAAGTGAATTAAAGCATCTTTAATCACTGTGAGCTTTGTCACTTTGTTTCCAAATCCACTCTGGTCACTTTTGGAGGTTTTTTCTCTTTAACAATGTTTTGAAATGATTTTTTCTCTAATTAATTTCTTGAAATTCTTTGCTCAATTAATTCCAACTGAGATTTCTCATGAAGAAATTTCTTTTGTAGCCTTAAATATCTCTTGTAGAGTATTTTTAGATAAATTTTTATTGTTGGTAAAACAATAAGTCTTTATAATAGTATTGCTTTATACTTAAAAAGTGAAAGCCATAAATTTGGCACATTTTATCTTAAAAATACTATTACATACTATTTTTAATCTAATTTTAACCTTATACAAATTTTGAGGACAGGAAAAGTGCTTGTTTTTCAATGAAAGTTTCATATACACACCTTAAAACAAGAAAATAAATGAAGGGTTGAAAATTATTCCAGTTACAATATTCACCTCATTTTTTCTTGGCCTGCTCCAATTGAGTATTGGTTGTACAAGCCATTGTCATTTCTTGAGGAGTGGGTGGAGTGACTAAAGAAGATGATTGTGAGGCTTCAGTGTCCATGGTCCATTGTTTTAATATATATATGTCTTTTATTTTTCTTAATTGATGAAGTTTCTTCAAGGGTTGCTTGTGCTTTGAAAATGATATATGATATCATTATGTCTAAACTGAGATCTTGAAAAGGCTTCACCTGCTGATCAGAATTGGAGGAACAATCAGATGTATTATCAGAATTTTCTGAATTAGTTGAGGGTTGAGGCAAAATTGAGACAATCTCCATTGTTGGAATTGATGGTCTTTTAAGACTCTGAAAATATGAAATCATGTCAATATGAACATTCACTTTTTCTGGGGGATCCGGACCGGGAATGGACAGTTTGGAATGCAAAACTCATCCATTGTGGCTGAAACAGAAGCAGCAATAAGCTTTGCCCATGCTGTAATGGTATAAGGCCAAGGATGTGACATGTAAATGAGATGGAAAACAAAAAGGGTCTTAGGGTGCTTTTCATTACAAATATTGGGTCCAGCTGAAAAAGGAAGTGGAACTGTTATTTCAGGCCTAGTAATTTGCTCATGAAGGTTTATATTCAAAATTCTTGAGGAGACGTAAAATTCTTCATTAGTAGCATGAAGAAATGGTGAGCCTAAAAAATATAAAATATATCACAATTGCATAATGAAAGGAAATAAAAGCTAACCAACTATTTTCACTAAGCTCATCAAGACATTTGGTATATGCTGATGAACATTGTTTGAAATCAAAGTTACCCTTGGCAGCTTTCTCACTTCCCAGATTTTGCAGCCTCCACAAAACCAAAGACTCAATGGCTTCAAATTTTTTTTGATATTTTACTTGGGTAGGTCTGCCTTGGCCAAACATGTCAAAGATATTATAGAATTGCAGGCAAAAGTCTTCAGAAAAGATGGAAAATTCACTGCTCTGCTGGGGGCTTGACTCTGAGGTTAAATTTGGCACAGGAGGAGTAGCTATTTCAGGATGTTGAATTCAAATTGCAGGAGAGTGAGCTTCCAAATCTAATGGTTGATTTTCCATTCTCAAACATGGAGTTGGAGCTTGAGAAGGGGTAGATGGATGAGAGTCATTCTTGTGGGTGCCAATATGATTATTTCTTCCAGTAGATTCAGCCAGAAAATATTCTTCTTGTTGAGAAGGTGCTTGAATTGGTGAAGGTATGACACAGGGAGTTGGTGCATCAAAAGGGGTCTTGGTATTGGATATAACCGTGGGGTTGTGATTTTCTTGGGTAATAGGTGCATGTGAGATCTCTGCACCTTGTTTTTCCTGAAGAGAGATTGCACTTTGAAAAATATGCACAGTAGATGGAGATGATGCATCAGATTCAGTAATAATTTAAGTGGGAAGATTATTTGATCTCCCTTCCTCTTCAATTTTTGCAAGGGGTTGACCTAATTGGGGGGGAATTACTGGTGGATCAGGACCATTGGGGGAGGTGGATGGAAAAAAGATTTGTGGGTTCATGGTGGGTGGAATTGGGGGATGGTTTAAATTTTCTTGGTGAAACGGTGGATCAGTGGGAGGGGTTAGCTCACTGTAATTATGAATTGTTACAGCTCTCTGCATAAATTTACGTATACTTGGAGGCTTATGCACAACTTTGTGTTTTTTGTGTTGAGGACCTTTGGTAGGATTCTCTTCAGAAAGAGGTGAGAATTGGGAAGAAAATACTGAAGGGGTTTGAGGCTAAACAAGTTCAATGTTGCCATCTATTATCCCAACTGAGAAAGAGGGTCTAATTTCCGGAGAGAATTCATATTAATATTTGAACGTAAGTTTAAAAGGATAACCTGAAAAATACATACCATGTTCCTTCCATGAGATCAAATAAACATCATGAAGATACTGCCCAACTTCAATTCTAACTGTATGGTTTGTGATTTTGTGTAGGGAAGTGGTAAGGATCTGTTTGATACGGTGATGATTCAATGTGAATTGCTCTGGTGAGAGCTTCATTATTTCAGATGAAAGAACAGGGGCTGTAGGTTGAACTTCAGGTGGTGGTCAATTCATCTCAAATTTTATAAATGTGGGTGGTTGGGGAGGCTTAATATTTCTTTGTGATTTTTTGACAGCCATTGATGAGCTTTGTGAATCTGGAATAAGACAAAAATGCAATAGTCTGTGAAAAATGTTTTTTTCATAAACAAGGGAGAATGGTATACCATGCAAAACAGGTGCCGTGTTTATGCTAATTTAGAAGTGATGGGTTGGGGCAATGATATGTGGAGCTTGATTGATTGGGAACATGTCATGTGATTCAAAAGAATTGCACATCTGATATGTGGGTGGGTTTCAAGGGGGAGAAATAGTTGTACAAAATGAATGTCCAGATAGATTAGATTCTGATGTGCTTGGGGAAGGGGGAGAAGAATCAGCTTGAGGTACATTTTAAAAGAAGTTGTGCAGAAATTGGTCCATTTTATCTTCCTCAGGAGGAGGAAAACTCATGATGGGTAGGTATCTGATAATATGCTAATAGGGTTTCAAATATTATAGGTAAAATGCAGGAGCAGGGGGGAATGAACTAAAAGGGCTAAATTAATATTGCAGGTCACAAAACTTTGAAAGGGCCAGGCTGTGGTACAAAACATAAAATTGAACATTCCTTAACCACATTATCTGAGAAAATAATCTAACTTGAAGGCAGCAGATGTTAGAAATAGGGGTTATAACATTATCAAGGGGCAGTAGTTAGTGTGGATAGGATCCAAACTTTGACTAATACAAACTGTGAAAAATAGTCTTCTATCAGACAAAAATGGAACTTTATCCCCAGAATTTGAAAATGAGGATTGAGAAATTGAGGACCAATTATGGTTTTTGATAATTTTAATAATTCTAGAAAGATGTTGAAAAAGGAATTGTGTACCTATCATAAATGTTCATGAGATGTCCACCTCAGATACAGTTGGGCCCCCATTAATGATAAAAAAGACTGTGTTTACTATGAGTGGTCTTTGTGTGACCACTTTGGATCAGAGGTGTTCACATCATGATCACTTGTTATACATACACAAAACCAGCTTCCCTACCTTCCAATGGGTTAGACTTTCTATTGAGATACTATAGAAATACAAAGACCCTCACCAATGCTATTTTAATATTATTTACTTCTGGTAAATCCATAATTTTCTACTGGTGGCTCACAATGTATAGGAGGTGGTCCTATTATGACTGCCAGTAATAATATTACCACTTATTATACCTACACAATACCAGGTTCTCTACCTGCCAGTGGCCCAGACTTTGTACGGCCATAGAAAGAACCTCACCCATGCTAATGTCATATTATTGACTTTTTGTAAATTAAAATGACCACTTTGGTAGATACACCAAGGTGTAGTCATAATGGTGGCTCACACTGTATAAGTGGTTGATATTATTAGAGCAAAAATCAATATCATCTTAAGATAGAACATAGATACAGTCAGAGATACAACTAGAGATAAATTGAAGATAATGCAAGGGACCTGTAGCCAGGTCCTTCATCTTATTCCATGCTGAATATAAAAATAAATTTCAAAGTAGGAATAACACATAAGTCATGCATATATCCAAAATTCATGATTTGTTATTTAAAAAAATATGAATAACTCTTTTGTGAGTAAGTAAATACATGTATTTGAGGCCAGATTTGGATTCTACACAAAGTTTCACCTGGGGTAGCTCAATAGAGTGAATAAGGCTGAATTAAATATATGAGGTGGTAATATGAAAAATGATTTAATATCACATCATCAATACCACATAAAAGAATTGTGAAAACAAAGTTTTTTCCATTTCAAACCAAAATAATGGGAATGTGAGAAATCCCATGTTACATTTACACTAAGATTAGTGCTATGAATGTTTGTGGCCCTTCAAAATACAATATTCCTACATGGAGATTGGGTACACCCATAGTGGATATCAGTCTTGCAGCCTTAAATCCTATTTCTGATGTGAAAATAGCTAAGGGGGATAAAATACATCAAAGAAAGCCAGGGTACCCAACTTCTGAGGCCTCTGATGTTTAGATAACTCTAACTCTTTTATCTGTGGCTTAGTATGGAATAATTAGTATAGTGAAACCTTTTGAGAATTGGGTTAGCAAGCTAAAGTCCCATTAAATCATAAGGAAATTGCAAATAAGCTGCTGTTTTGATGTGACAAGGAGGTAAAAAGCAACTCTGACTCCTGTAACTATGTCAATTATTAATCATTTTCCAATGATGAACCTTAAAAGAGTAATCCAAACCCTTTTTGAACTTGTATCCATTCCTTTACCTCATAGTAACCAGATAAATTGTGATATTTGCAATTCTACATAGAAATAAGGTAAAAACTTCAGAAAGTTATTCAAAATACAATTCTTAATGAATATTTATGAAACTTCAAGGACCAAAAGAGAATGTTATGGGTCATATAAAAGCCAAAAAGACTTATGACTTCATAGCTACAATTGAAAGATTTACTTACAGTCCATTTTTGATTATTCCACATGAAACACTGAATCTTCAACAATGCACAGAAAATACAACCTTTGATGGAACTCCCAATGACATCAAGAATTTAGAGAAATAATTTTTCATTTTGGAATGAAAGAATATTTACAGCTTTTACTCGTAGCTTCCTTAATCATAAATGGGTGGGTAGTCACATAAATGACCTAATTAAGTAATTATGAGAATCTTATGTGACAATGGATCATGAAATAAATAATCTAAAGAGGATAATTGGCTTCTAAATCACTTCTTTTAGTGTACTTCTTGGCATTCTTCTGTGAGCTTTTCTTGACTTCAGAGACCTCCTCTTGCTGTTTTTTCCAAATCATCTTATTATTTAATCATATTGTCAGTACCATTAAGTAGGTATTGTTTAAATCTTTCCTTAAGTGTTTTGAATCTTTCAAAATCAATCATACAGACGTTAGATCATAGAAATATACTATTCACAATAGTGTTTAGCTATTATATTGTTTTATTATTGTTATAAAGAAATTTTTCTTCTTCAAATACACAATTTATCTGTCAAATCTCTCTACAAATTCTTTTTAAGGTTTTATTGGAGTATCAATGAGTTATTTTATCCAATATTAAACATTTTCTCTAGTAATAGTTTTCCTCAAGAGTTATCATTAAAATTATTCTTGAAAAAGATAACTTTATATTCAAATAATCATATAATTGAAATAAAGAAGTTGTATTATCAAATACTTCTTGTAATTGATTCCTGTAGACAATTATTACTTACTGTTATAAACGCTATTAGTGTATAAAAATTAGAAGAAATAATCAAGTAATTAATTCTTCAATTGTGGTTATAATGAGTTTATATATTATATTTCATAAGAAAAGTCATAATACTGTTGATTGATAGTTATATCATCAACAGTTTTACAGAAAAATCTTACAAGTGTAAATAAAATCCAAACCTATAATAAATTGGCTTGGAAACAAGCCATTAGGTTATTGATTTTATTTGGTGTTGTTAGCTGAGATGGAAGATTGGCTGACACAAGTGTTAAGATATGCATAATGGGCTGAAGAAAAGTTGAAAAAATTCCAGTAAAGGTTTTGAAATTCATACAAGAAGAAAGTGATTTGAAGCACAAAAAATTAGAACAAAAGGTTAGGGATGTGAATGAAGGAGAAGAAATATTGTCTAGACTAACATGAAAAAAAGGTAAATGGCAATGAGAAAAAAGATGGGATTTGGGGGAGAGAGGAGAAAAAGGATAATTGATGGGATTTGAAGTCCAGAAAGGAAAATAAGCTGGGATATAATTCCCTTGACCCCCTTCCTACCCCAGCCTGTATCAAAGATAAAGGAGGATGGTGAGCCTGTGATATATGGATGACATACCCATAAGGCAACAAATAGCTTTTTATACAATAAATTCAGTCTTAAACAGACTTTTCAATTGAATGTTACACGAAAAGAACAAAAAATAAGTATAATGTTCTTGTGTATAAGCAAAGTTCTAATTATGATGTCATTTTTGGATTCTACACCAAACATAATCTAAGGTAGACCAATGTTGTGTATATTTACTGGATTTGCTAAGTATTTTCCATCGTGAATTTGAATCCTGTGTGAACTCAATTTGAAGTTTTTTGAGGGCATAGTATGCCTTTGAATAAATAAAAGGTCAGAAACCACACACAAAAGTGGGACAAAGGAGAAAGACCAAAAAAATCCAAGGTACCCAGCTTTTGTAATCTTCAAGAAAAAAAGTAAAGCTGTCCACCTGTATTGGAGGACTTTAAAACCTATTTATACTTTAATATTAGAATTCAATAGAATATTAAATTTTGAACTTGTTTTATCTTAATTTAGACAGGAATTTCAAGCTGACAAAGGATAAATCCCAATATTCAAGCCTGTAATCATGGTTTCAGGAGCTTTTGAGGCTTGAATAAGCTTTAAATGGACATTCAGGAGTGTTAAAACATTATCAAAAGTTAAGGTTTGGTGTGTTTTTCTTTTTTACATAAAAAATAGAAATAACTTCACAAATCCATGACAAATCCAATTATTAATGGATTCACTTGAAGATTACACAAATCTTCAAATTTAATTCTATCTGTGATACTTTGAATTTTGAGTATCTTTTCTAAACAGGGTTAATTGGTAATTAGCCTTGAAAGCAACCTTTTCATTATTCTTCAAGAAAATTCACAGTTCTCTAAAAATTAATTAAAAATTCATATTGAAATATTTCTTCTTGAAATTTGAGTTTTAAGTTGTTCATGTGATCAAATTTGATATAAATAAACTAATTTTATATTTAAGCTTCAAATAATTAATCCAAAAGAGGATCAAAGTTAGTCGGACTCAATAATAACACTGGTAACTTTAAATTGGAATTAAGAATAAGTTACGTTAAGTTAACAACCTTATTTTTGAGTATTGCTTTTCCACTTTGATCTGTGAACACCCTCTATATCACTTATTAATAATTAGAGCTTCTCTTCAAGAATAAAAAGAGCCTTTAAATCACTGTCTTTTCCAAAAACTAATTATAATTCCAATCAAATAGACAATTTAAATGAGTAATATTTTATTTAATATAGACTCTTATATTATTAAAGTAATTCTCAGGCTATTTCACCATTTGTAAATTATAGATAAATAATAGAAATAATAGAACTTACATCATATTGTTTTCATCGCCAGATCTTATATTTTATCATAAAACGTAGTTTTATCTTTTAAAAAATTGCTTTTTGGTGTGTTTTTAACTTATAAACATTATCTAATGATGTAACTGATGTTGTTTTATGTGTTATATTGAATAAATATTTTAATTAAGTTTTATCTAAGGTTAAAACTCCTTTCATCTAGTATCAGTTTTTTTATATATAATATTTCTATATGATTTATCTTGGCACAATTTTTGTTATATTTCTTTTATGATAATATTTATAGCCCTTAGAAGTGGGTGAATATTAATATTTTAGATTTATAATAGTCTCATTAAGAGCTGTATACATTATTATTATTATAACTGTCAGTGACTATAACAATAATAGAATGATTATAATTTATTATAATTATTAATTGTTTTATTATTGTTGAATTATTTTATAATGATAAAGTTCTTTTTTTATATAATTATTCTTAATGATAAAATTGATTTGTGGTTATCGTATTTAGTTATATGATATTTTTTACTGAGGACAGTCATAGTAAGCTTCATATTTATTCCTATTATGATGAGCTTCATAGACAAAGCTTACATTTGGGAGCCTGGCCATGATTTAAAACTTAAATTTGGGGGACTGGCCATTTTTCAACCAATCTTTAAGACATAAATCCTATTCTAGGCCTTATTTTACTGTTTTATGATGTAAAATTGCCATATTTACTTTGATTTTGGCTTTTGTCGGACTTATCCATGGAAAGAAATCTTTATCATATGAATAAAGTCATTTTTCTTAATAATATTGTTTGAAACAATATACTATTGAGTTAATGTGAAAACTCTTATTTTATCACTGGTGGATCTCTCACATCACAGACTTGATATATTTTCTTTGTGTAATTCAAGTATAAAGTGAATAATAATACCATTCTTATAAATAACATATTAATTTCATAATTATTATTTCTTCAAAGATAATAAAAAAATCAAGAAGGTCAAAATCTTTACTTCAAAATATTTTTCTTCACTCTTTAGACAATTTTTTTTATTTTTGACATAATTTGTCATAAATTACATTAAAACAACTTTATCCAATAACCTGAGTTATTAATTTCTTTATTATTACTATATATTAAAAAAAATAACTCATATTATTATCTTCCTATAGTGTCATCCATCAGAGAAGGCTCTTCTGACTCTAGTATCTCAGAGTCAAGAATTGAAATTAAAACCAGTCCAGTACCAAGGGGTTTACTAACAAAAAACCCTTTAAAGGTAGAGAAGGTGAATTCAATCCATTTCTTGGTCCAATTTTATTTGAATTTATTTGAAATGACTCCTACCATAAATGGAAATAACTAATCCATACAATCAAATAGATCTCCACCAGGAGATTCAAGTCATAAATCCTGAAGACAAGAAGGTCAGCCCAGAGGAGAGGCACAAATTGAGGATGCCAGAGCTTCCACCAGTTCCCAAAGGTTAGCCAGAACCTTTGAAGCTATTCTCAAGAGTGCAGAGGCTGGCATGACTTCTATTCCTTTTTCCAGATATGAACAACTTTCAGAAGGAAGAAATGGAAATATACCAGCCTCGGTAAAAGAACTGGCTTAGGGTGGCAAAGAAGCAGGTGTGGAAACTTCTTCCCAGTTTTATGATACAGAAAAGTTACTCTCAACTTCAAGTAAAGAAGTTCTTGGCCCCAGAAAGGACAGAAGACCTTCTGCAGGGTTGTAAGTCATTTCTTTCAAAGGACAAGTCCAAAACATAAAAGCCTGGTTTAAAAAACAAACCATTTTGTCAGATGAAAAGAAGAAATAGTTCACAAAATGAAGGACAAAAGCCCAGTGGAAGCTCCTCAGTCCTTCATAAGAAAGAATCCTTTTCAACAAGTTCCAGAAATGGACAAGCAAGCCCCAAGAAGAAATCAGAAGGGCAGGAAAAGGGCAAGGCCCAAATAGAACAAGCCTTATTCTAAGAATTACAGATTTACAAAGAGAGAAAGGACATCCTTGGAGAACATGTTCAATATGGCAAGACCTTTTATGGAATGCAAAAGAAAACAGGAGAAAATATTAAAAAAAAGTGTTTTCCAAAGAAATAAAACTTGTAAAGCTTTTATCTCACATACAAAATTGTAATAAAGAAATTTCAGCAAGGGTTAAGCATTTTGAGTATATCCAATCAAATTTGAGTACAGAAATTTTACATGTGAAAGAGTCACAAAAGCCCTTATGGGCCTAGAAAATATAAATAAAGACAGTATTTCTTTCTTCAATTCATATTTGTGTCAGGCTGAGTCTATGAAGAGGTGATAATAAAGAGTATTTTCAACCTAAACTATGACTGTGACACAGATAATAATGTTAAAAATGGTTTTTAAAGAAAATTGAAGGGCTCTACTTATGATTATTAGTGGTGGGGAGCGCTTTTGAAAACCTTGGGTGCAGCTTTACCTGTTGGGTTACAATAAGAAAGTCTACAATACTAAATTTTATGGTATAAACTGGTTAATTTCCAACAGTATCAATTTTTTGACAGTTTTACTATGTAGGAATTTAAGATCAGGATGAGGAAACCTTTTCTGGTGGAGAAAAGGTCCCTTTATATCCTAAAATTGGGTGAAAAAGGCTTTTAGACCTTTCCACATAGAGGAAGTGAAGTCTTTTCACTTCCAGATACTGGCTTGTGGCTTTCATAGTGTCAATATGCTCTGTATTGGGCTCAGATGTGGTTTTGAAATCACATCTGGGCAGTTTTCACCAATACAGGGTGAAATTTTTCATCTGGGGACCACATAGCCCTCTTCTAATGTGTATGATGTGTATAATGCTGTACAGAACCTGTACAGTGTCCCAGTATTGACTAAACTATGAGTGATACAAGTATAAACAAGCTCCTTTTCCTGTTCAACACCTCATAATCATACTTATGGGAGAATATCCCAAAGTAAGACTGTATTGGTCTAACTGTGGGATTTTGAGCTTGAAACTGCCATACCTTTGTCAGTTTTTGAGATATCAAGCTCAAAGTTGGCTCATTGTGTATCCCTGAATGTGTTCTACTTAACAGTACCTCATTTGATATGGCTATCATTAAGTATGGAAAAGTTATGCCATGTACAAGATTTTTTGTACATATATGTGTTTTACTTAGAAACTGTATGGAGCTTGTTTTCCTCATAACCTTTCTTAGAGATGTGGTATGGGGAAATGGATGGGACCACTTGATAGCCCTTATTGTGATCTTTCCAAAAAAATTCACTTTAGGTATCTCACACTAAAACTGTAGAAGTTAGGTGAGAGGTGAATATTTTATTCACCTTTATTCGACCTCATTTGGGTCATAAATTCTGTAATTCTGGTGCTAGCCAATTTTGGCTAGTACCATTTAATAGCCCTGACTGAGAGCTTCATTTCAAATACCCATTTGATGGGGTTAAGCCTCTTCCTCTGGAGTTCAGATGAAGGTTTACGCTCAGCAACAATTTTGAGCAGGAATAACTTTGTTATTCTTTGTCCTATGATTATGAAAATTGTATATTTGAAAAGGGGTGAGCTTCCTCTTTCCTTTGATATCTTTTGAGCTGATTTTGCTCAGCATCATGTTTTGGTGGTATCTTGGCTATACCATTGACTTATTGTATTTGGCTGTCATTCTTGTGCTCTGGTTTGAGTCACAGGATGACATACCCTCCCTCCCAAAAAGGCTCATCATTGATGAGACCTTTCAGTCCTCCTAGAGGCCCTGAATCACCTTAGATGAAGCTTTCCATATGGTATGGCATCCTCAGCAAACCATTTGTCTATATCTTCTGTCTGGTTTTTAAATCTGATCAAGTACTGCCTTTGGTCTTTACCATTCAGTCTAATCCTCCTGGCCTTGATTATTTTCTTCACAGGGCCAGAAGAGGTCTCCACTTCCACTATTTCTGGTAGAGTTGGATTCTTCTTCCTGGAGGGGAATTTATCCTCCTCTGTCTGGAAGTATGGTTTAACCAGACTCACTGGGGATACTGGGTGTTTCCTAGAAAATTTCACTGTGAGTATGAGTTCCACTGCATTTCTCCCTATCAGCTTAATAATGGTGAAGGGCCCTACAAATGAGTGTCTCATCTTCTTTTGTCCCTTAAGATTGTTGAAGTTGAGTGCAGATGCTAACACTTGGTCCCCCTCTTTAAAGTCATGTTCCATGTGTGATTTGTCCAATGTCTGTTTTTTGTATTCTTTTGCCTCAGCTATGCATTTGGCAGCTGTGTAACAAGCCTTCTTCCACATATCATGGAGCTCCCTAGCTGTGGGGTGGATAGCTAGAAGATTCTTCTTCAAGTGATCCACAGGCAATAGGGGGTTCCACCCTTTTTCTACCAGTGAAGGTGATTTACCTGTGGTAGAATTCTGGCTATTATTTTAAGCCAGTTGGACTTCTGGTAGAAGGGTAACCCAGTCATGGATGTATCCTTCATGGTCCTTGTATTCCATTCCATATGCACAGAACCTCCTAAGGATATCCTCCATGGTTTGGATCATCCTTTCAACTAAGCCATCTATCTGTGGGTGGTAAGCTGTGGAGAATGAAAGTTGAGTACCAAGAATGTCATACAAGTTGGTCCAAAATTCTGATGTAAATTTTGGATCCCTATCACTAATGATAATTTTAGGGACTCCACAGGTGGATATGATGTTGTTACAAAACAACAGGGCATTATCCTTTGCTATATCCTCCTTTTGACATGGTAGGCATCTCACACTCTTGCTGAACCTATCAACTATGATCAGGATAGCATTGAAGTTTTCTTTTCCTCCTGGGACAGGTCCTGTAACCCAGTTCATGTTGATGATTTCCCATGGGTGTTTGGGTTCTTCTACGTGCTCAAGTAGCCCATACTTCTTCCCATGTTTCCTATTTGCCTTCTGGAAGCTTTCACAAGCATTGATATATTCACTAAACTCTGTTTCCCATTTGGGTCACCAATCTGTGCTTGCTACCCTTTCCTTGGTCCTGTATTCACTCATGTGTCCCATATAGGAGCAGTTATGGCATTCCTGCAGGATCAGGGATATATGGTCTCTGTCCACTTCTGTGAGTGAACTTGTGTGTTTCTCTCTATGGTAGAGCAGGCCATCTATATGGAAAAACTTGTTGTCCCCATAGTCCCTCAACTAGGGTTCCTCTAGCTGGGATTCCAGCTCTGGGCTCCTGTACTTCTGTTGGAGGTGTTGCAACAGTATGCCACACTGTTTGTGCTTGGCATATTTCTTCATTATGGTACTGAAAAATTCATTATGCAGTTGAGAGGAGCTTATTTCCAATATGAGAGTTTCTGTTCCTTCTGAATCATTGTCTCCACTCTCTGGGGTACCACTTTCTGGTGCTCATTCAGAAAACCTGAAGTTTTCCTCTTATCTACTTCCATGAAACAGATAGGGATTTTGGCTTCTACTTCAGGGTCATGAGCTTGATTGCTTTTGACATTTTCCAGTGGCCATCTAATGAGGGAATCTGCATTTGTATGGCTTTTACCTTCCTTGTATATGATGTTCATATTGGTCCTGTACTCCTTAATGGCTATTTGCCACCTCAATGTGTGTCTGTTGGTATTCTTTATGTTCAGTAAAGACTTCAAGGCCGTGCAGTCTGTGTAGACTTCAAAGACTGCACCCTCCAAATCATAGTGGAGTTTTTCCAGGGCCCAGACTAAGCATAGGCATTCAGTCTGGGTGGCCCCATACCTGGATTCTGAATATTTCAGTTGCCTAGAGATGTAGCATATTCCTCCCTCTTTTGGTTCACCATCCACAATTTTTCTCTGGTTAAGGGCTGCCCCTAAGCCTTGGCTACATACTGCATTTATGTGTAACTTGAATGGTAGTTCAAAGTCAGGTAAGACAAGCACAGGTGCATTTGTTAGTTCATGTTTTATCCTGCCATATGCATCCCACCTTTCCTTGGTAATTTCAAAAACTACACCTTTTGAACATAACTTGTACAGACTACTAGTTTTGTGGACAAAATTTCTGATGTGTTTCCTGTAGTAGCTACCAAATTCAAGGAAAGATTGCATCTATTTGATTTTCTTTGGTACTGGTTTGGCAGTACTGCTGCTAGTATATTCTGGTCTATGGCCAGACTAAGATGTGAGACTTTATGTGCTAGAGCTAGGAAATCTTGTTGGCCAAAATTGCACTTTTTAAGTGAAACCTTCAGATTAATGGGTGTGCATTCACTTAGCACTCTGTCTATGTACTGCACACAGTCCTACCATGTCTCTGAGTATATAATTATGTCATCAATATATACTACCATCCAGCCTTCCAATATTTCCTCTTGAAATATTGTGTGCATCATCCTTTGGAAGTGGGCTGGTGCATTCTTGATGCCAAATGGCATTCTGGTGTACTCATATATTCCCATATGGAATATGATTCTGAGTAGCTTCATGGAGTTTGGTTTAACTCCATTCTGGTGGAAGCCTTTCATAAAATCCATCTTTGTTATGTATTTGGAGTTTGCCAGTTTGTCTAGGGCATGAGGTATCCTTGGTATAGGGTACCTGTTAGCTTTTGTGTAGTTATTCAGAGATCTGAAATCTCCAAACAACCTATATTTGCCATCATTCCAGGTGATAAGGACAGGAGTGATGATTTCCACTATTTCATTATGGCCTGTTGTCCTGATTACATCAATTTCTAGGTCTTCATTGATATGTTTTTAATTCCCTTCCTAGTTTCCAGGCTTTCTGGGTATGGAGGTATTTTTAGCATGGATGGATTGGGTTGTTCCATATCCAGATATAGTTCTGTATCATGGCCTCTGATTTTTGCTAATGGCTCTTCACCAATGGCAAATTCTGGTCTATTTTCCCTCATCATCTTCAGTAAGCCACGCTTCTGTTTACTGGTGAGGGTAGTGCTAAATTGGCTCTCCCTGGATTCATTCAGTAATTCTTCTAGAGGATCATGGGTAGATACTTGCTATATGTCAAGTGAAAATTTCTTCTCCTTGTTTGTACCAATGGTAATGTGCTCGTTTTTATAATTGTAAATGTCAATGCCATACATCTTCTGGTAATCTGTTCCCAGTAGAAACCCTTGGATGTGAGCATCTTCAAGAATAGAAAACTCTGGGTTTAGTGTGATATTACCTTTCCTATGAGGTACAATTATCTCTTTGATAATTGTCCCTATGGAAGTCATCTTCCCTGATGCACTTTTGAAGTTTTTTCCCTTGGTTGGCAAGAGTTGTTTTTCCCAATTTGGGAAGTGGTGATCAAGATAATTTCTGGCAACTATTGAGCAGTATGCTCCACTGTCAATGATAAATGGGTGTTGAGCATTGTCTATACAAACAGTCATACTTGTGGCTGTCCCATGTATGTAACACATTCCTTCAGTTGGTGTAACTAGGGATTTTTTTGCATCTTGCATGTGTTTGCACAAGTTTTTGTTTGCAGTGTCCTGTGGCATGGATGATTCTAACTGTATGTCCTGAATTTCTAGTGGTGTTTCCTCTTGGTAATCCACTACAAATCCCTTGCGTGGGTCTTGTTCTTCATCATATTCTTTTCCAATGGCATCACCCATAGAGTCTGATTCATTATCCTTTGTGGGGGATTCCTCCTGTGGGACTTTCTTCTTTGCCTTTGAGCAGGTATTGGAATAATGGTCTGTCAAACCACAACTGTAAGGTTTGACTATGAAACAATAAGTAAAAATTACTAATATTTTACTTATTGTACTATGAATGTCCTTATGAATAAAATAAATAAGATAGAAAAATTATTATAATAATAAAGAATTATTAGAATTATGGCGTAAAAATAATTATATTGTTAAATAAATATAATAATATAATTTATATTAAAAAAAAAAATATAATAAATAAACATATTAATATAAGATAATTCATATATTTAAAAGCACTTCATTATTGTTACCAACAAATAATAAAGGCATAAAAAATTGTTTTTTATTAATAAAAAACAATTAATAACAATAATATTACTGATATTAAAGCTATAAATTAATATAAATACTATTTATATGAATTAAAGACTTATTAAAGTAAGGATAGAGAGAAAATTATTATAATAAGAATATATAGCCTACTTTTAATACTTAATATAATTTTTTTGAATGATTTTACACCAAATAATAGAAATACAACTTATTCAAATTGTATTCACAATACAAATTAAGATAAATTACAATTTATCTTGATTTTTACATGGATTTGAGGTTTTGAAGAGAATTCTAAACATAGCAATTAGATAATTGAAGTAATCACATCAGGAATAATGATTATGATAAGGATTATCTTTGGTATTTAATAATATAAGAGTTTCATATATAAAGAATAGAGAAATTACCTTCTTTTTTTTATTATTTAGTGTTTTGTAAGCGTCTGAGGGGGAAATAGAGTAAAACGAGCTCTATTGATAGTATATACCTCCCTTCTAGAGTCCAGTAGGCTTCTAGTAGACTTTTACCTATTCTTTCTACTAGAATTGATCAATATTTTAAGGTTTACTGATGATTATATCATTATCGAACCATCTTACCTCATTATTATTCCATTATTTATAGTTATCACTGTAACTCTAAGTTTGATGACATCATAAGCTGGGAAGAAGCCTAAACTTTGAGGATTTTAGTAGTATTAATCAGGATCTAATAGTATTCATCAGCTTTATCACTTATATGACTGTTAAGCTTAAAATAAGATTACAGTGAGTGGTCATAAATGATCAAATTTAAACTTAAGCTTTGATCATTAATAAGTTTGAAGTTATACATTCTAAAGCTATTCTGGGAGTGGATTCTGAGAGCTTGTCATGTCCGTATTAAACTTCCAAGAGCATTTCATTACATCATCAAAACTCTATCTTTGATGATTTTTCTTGTAACTCATCTTTTCTGTTGAAATTTAATATTTTAAACTTCAAACCATGATTTCAAGAGGTTATACCTTGAATATTGTAATACCAATTACATCATTCTTCACAAATAAACTCTTAGAATCTAACTGTCTACTTATTTTTAAGTTTGGACCACTTTTCCAACAAAGTGGTCAACAGCTCTATTGATTTTATTCAATAATCCATTACAAGTTTTGACCTTGTTTATAGCTTGTGATATAAACTTCATATCTGTATTTCTACAGTAATTAAGTGGTGACTTTATTTTTGGTTTATCTCTCTATCTTGTATATTTCAAGAGGTATTAGCTAAAATCCATGAATATATGCCTTGACCAAAAAAGTGCATATATTCAGCTTAATTCCTTAAGTATTTACTTTAGAGATTAGCTTTATAATTTTTTTATGTGTAGACGTTTATGGGGAATCCAATGGTACAATTTAATTTAACTTTTGGTTCATTGGTTCCTGAGATAAATGAGGTTTTGTACCTTTTTTAAGGTATTATTACTTATACTTCAGTAATTATTGGCTTTTCAGATATGCCATAAAAATAACATATGTGTATTTTACCATGGGGAATCTAATTTTGTATTTTATTTCAAATGTTTGTTCATTAGATTCTGCTTTAATTCACTTTTTGTACTTATTTATGGTATTTTACTAATTTCTGAGATGATTATCATAGATATAATTATTACAGAAATTTTGCTGTGACCTTTTTGGATATGTGATCATATCTTAAAGGCCCACAATTTTTGTGTGAAGCATCCGGAGGCTGCACCAGCATAAGGAATTGTTGGAATTGTTGTGAGCCTGCCCCTGCAGAAGGAGTGGCTTTAATTGTCAGGAACCTGTACAAGTGTAAGGATTTGCGTGTACAGAGTCGGGATCCTGGACAGGCATAAGGATTTGCATGTGAAGTGTTGGGATGCTGGAAAAGCGCAAGGATTTGTGTTCCAAGAAGAGCAAGGAACCAGGACAAGAATATGGTGGCATGCCACCGTACATGAGCCTTTTCACCCCCTTTTCATGTGAGCCACCATATAACCCCAATTCCAACCCATCAAAACCCAGTGTATACTGTATTGCGCATTACCACACCCTTATTCTACAATAACATCCACATCCCATCATTCTTCAAATTGGGATGAGATTGTCTTACTATCCCTGATCTTCTAGCTGTCTCCCTTTCCAATAGGATAATAACCATGGCGTTTCTGCCACATTGTTTTTGCTAACCTCCTTGAGCATTGCGCGGACATACCCCCTAGTGTTGTGCTGGATCAGTACAATGCACAAATGCACTACTCACCCACACTAACTGAATGAGGCCATGACATTTGGATATATCAATCTAAAAATGGGCATTTGGGAAAATCAATCTTCCCCTTGTACACCACTTTGTCACATCTCTTTTGATTTGGCCAGTCCACTTATCAGCTTGAAACCACCATCCTGTTTCATACAATGATGCATCATTATCAAAATGAGGTGATTTTTGGAATCCGTTTATGGTGAAAGTGAGTGGGGAAGCAAACTCAAATGCCCCCTGATTTGCAGACATATCAGCTTCATAGTTGATTTGATCAAAGGACAGAAACCCCAATGACTTGTAGCAAGTTTGAATCTTTTGAAATAATT
Organism: Austropuccinia psidii; assembly: GCA_023105745.1. Taxonomy (NCBI): domain Eukaryota; kingdom Fungi; phylum Basidiomycota; class Pucciniomycetes; order Pucciniales; family Sphaerophragmiaceae; genus Austropuccinia; species Austropuccinia psidii. The sequence continues at coordinate 11,546,087 of JALGQZ010000004.1, read as the reverse complement.
TATTGCCAAAATATTGTAAGGATTGACCTAGAATGCAATCCACTGAGCTAAGATTTGCACCTTGGTTCCGCCATTCATCTTTTGCGTTTTCAATTTTCCCAAGACTTCCATAAAGACCAAATTGTTTGTTCTTTGTGCTGCATTTGCGGCACCCAATCACAAAAATAAATCCCTCCAGCAATGCCCCATTTTTTGCAATGGCATCAGTGAATTTTCTTTCACAAAATAAGAATTGTGATAATTCATCCCATTGATTGATCTCTACTTCACTCATTCTTGTAAATGGTCTGAATTTGACAAGGGCAAGGAGTAATCTGGTTGAAGAGAAGATTGCCACACAGACAAAGTCAATGCGTTTGATCTGATTGACATCCACAATCCTCTGAGTTTCACTTGGGGTCATATTTTCTGATACTGGCATTGATATTTGAGCTGTCTGTCAAGTGGAGGAAAAAAACATATTCTTTTGGGTGGTTTTGGCCGCATTTGTCTTTTGGGATGTCCCACTATGCCCAAGTGGTTGAGGGATCACTTTCTGTCAAAGAAGACAAGATATCAGATACTGCTTCCTCCCATTTGAGCCTAAGGCCTTTTCAAACAAGAAAGGTGCCCAATTCCCAATGTCCAATGAGCCCTATTCGGTACACATCCTTGACTTCCCTGTTGGAGCACACATGGCATTGGCTCAATATAAGCTGACTAAAGCCAAAGTTGTTCTATTGGGCCCAATGATGCTGCCACATGAGTGCTGACCCATATACATATCTATATATATATGCTGAGAATAAGTGAGCAACTCACACTTTCCTTCCTCACCCCAACCCTTTGCGGCAAGTTTACGTTTGTGCTCCTTTCCTTTTTTTCGCGAATGGCATTCTTTCACAGGAAAATGAAATGAAACCAAAGGATTAGTGGCCGCTGTGTGAATTATTAATTTAGCCTAAATTTCATTTTGGTTGATGAATGTTTTTTGATTGTGGCTAAAAACAAAGGATTAGATCTGACTTTTGCAAATTGGCAATCTCAAGTACCTGAACCTGAAAAATGCAGTGGATACTGCATTGTTCAATTTGATATATTAATATTTCAATTCAATGATGTTCAAATCCAACCATGTGGACTATTGCAAGCATGCACAAATGCAATATGCACTCAGCTGCAGATCCCTAATTTTCTTAGTCCTCTATAAAATAACCAGTGCTATCTGGCCTATTATTTGTTTTTATCACTTTCCTCAATGCGCCTGCATGTGTTAATTGCAGTCACAACTGCCTGACTAAGTTCACCCCTTGTCATAATATTTTCAATGGTGTATGGAGGAATGCCTCTGTACAAAGATTCTTATTGGCCTTCATACTGAGGTATCTGGGCAGTAGTACAATAGGTAGTCACAATTATGAAATTCATAAATCACTTTTTAAAATTAAATTACAATCTATCTGATAGAAAACTAATCTAAAATAGGTCAATCCTGGTTGTAGATTTAGCTGACCTGGGTACAGTCAATGTGACCTCATCACTTGAACCAGACTGTGCTTCTCCACCCAGGAATCACCAAAGTCTAATACCAAGCATTGTGAAAATTCAAATCTAAGAGGTATAGTGGGGTTAAAAGACTCTGATGAGAAGGGACTCTTATCAAGTAAATTACACATATACTTATTATTACATAGCCACAGAGGCTCTACTAGATTTTTACCCTTTGAAAGTCTTTGGGAAATATCAATGAGTGATAAAGCCCCTTTCACCAAGCTTGTTCTCCAGCAATCTGAGGTTACCATCAAACACAAACCCCCGCTGCACAGAATGCCGCTAATGTACCATAGCAAATTTGGTTTATTCTGAGATTATTGTGACACACCAAAAGATCTTTGATGGCCTCATTTATTTTTGAGCTTGTGAGTTAGCCTTTCATGCCATAAGTTTTGACGTTTGTATGTGCATGTACCATGTTGTACACAATGATCAAGTGGATCACTGTATCCATTCAATCCTGCAGGTTCTTGTGTGGCTTTGTCAATATCTCATTTTCAGCCCCGCCACCTTCAATGCTAAGTTGTGTGGCACGTTGCTTCAATTTACTCAAGCAGGAGGCAAGGTATTCAACTTCTCCCCATTTGACTCCAAGGGGATTGGTTGAATTTGATGTTGGTGCCACATATGGTTTGGGTGCAATCACATTGTATGAGACTAAAATAATGGATTAAAACATAACATTTTCCCAAAAATGTTTAATTTCATTGGTGGGGTAAAGAAGGCTCTGAACCGTTTTGAAGAAGGAGTGTTCAGATTTTGGAAGATTATCTGGAGGGTTTGCTGATTCCTTCATCAATTTGAGATTCCAAATGTTATTATTAAAAAACCCTTCTGTTTCTGTTGGCTTCAAAAAATCTAACCCTATAAATTGCAATTTATATCACGAGTCAACAGCCAATAATCATGTATCATGCACAAAGATGAAAAGCACCTGAAATCTAAAGCTCCTCAATCCAAGGCAACATTTTGAGCTCTTGGTTACTAATCACCTTAATACCAAGAGGCAGGAATGTATGAGCATCATTTGTGGGTAAATTTCCCCATTGAATTTTGTAAATACTATTGATATTATCAAGCCCCCTTTTCCATGAATCTTGAGTAATATTTGAATGATAAGTCAAAATGTCTCCAAACTCTTGAATGCAGGATAAAAATATTCCTTGAACATTAGGTAAGGATGTCAGTTTGGGCTCAGGGTCTGGCATTATATTGGTCATATCTTGACCCATTGTATCATGTTTAATTGTGTCCCTTTTTTGAAAGGCTTGAATATTTTGAGGAGAGGCAAGAGGGGTTTCATCATGGATTGCTTCATTGAGTATGGGGGGCTTTCCATAAGTGGAGGTTAATTATCCATATGGTCCACATCAACATTAATCATTTCATCACCTTGATCCCAGGAATCTTTTGCGGCTTCAAAGGTATGGCATTTTTTGTTGGTTTTTTTTGTGGCATGTTTATTTGGTCTTTTTCCTAATCCTTTGCCTGGATCTCCAATCAGCACTTGAAATCCTTGAGGTAGAAACTCTCCCACCTCCACACCTATCCATATATTGTAAGCAACCATTTTTAACATTTTTTACTGAAATAGTAATAGACCTACAGTTAAAATCCATTTTGAGGAGGCTCATTGCTTCAGAAAGCTTTTGACGTACATAATCAGGAATTTTACTATCATTTTGAATATTTTCCAGCCTTGGAATTGTTTGAGCAATGTTTGAGAAAAATTGTTCTTTGGATATAATTTCAACCTTGCCACTGAATATTACTTCATCATGCCCTGCATCTTCTAATGGTGAACAAGGTTCCACAGTCTCTTCCTTCTGATAGCTTTTGAAATTAGATTTTCGAGATCTTGGAGGCTGAGCTGAAATAAAGGCTACAACACAATATCAGATTCTGAGAGATTCCACATATTCAACATGGATGCATACTCACATTCTGGAAGAACTGGTGGATCTTGATTATTTTAATGTGACTTTCTCTCTACTTCAATTCCTAATTCATGACTACTGACCATATCAGATATTTCACTTCCACTCTCTGGGGCTGAAGTTCTTTGTTCATGGAATTAAGTTGAATTTCTCAGTTTTTGGGGCATAGTGGAGGTAGTTTATTAAATAAATAGATGGTGACAAGTTGATTGATAACTTGATTGAAAATTATAGAATAAAAGATTAAAATTGAAGAAAAAAGCAGGAGTTCTGAAAGTGGTGGAAGTAAAATAAGTTCATGATCACTGATTCTTTTTTAGGTAATATTAATATTGAAGAATTTTGAAAATCTTTAAAGAAGTTAAATATCAATTCAAATCAATTCAATAGTTAGTGAATATTATAAAAAAAATACATTTCAGAATCACAAGCTGACCAGAAGAAACCTTCCCATCAATGGCCTTGTAACCTTCCATCAATATCTATTGAGCTTGTATTGCATTTGCAAAATATTATTTGTTGGGAAATTTAAGGAGCTGATGTGTTGCAGATTATTTCATATCATTCAAATTAACTCACTTCCCTGTGAGAAATGAAGAAAGTTGACTAGTGAGAAACCTACTAAAGTCAACTTTTGAACTATTCAATGCTCATGACGTAAGGACTAAGCAAAGTGTTCCATTTGAATGATATGAAATAAAATGCTTTTGTCAGGGAAACAGAACATACAATTTGGTTTTCAAATAGTCCACTTATTAGGATTTAATTTGTGAGTCTCATTACTTAAACCCTAACCACAACATTGGGAATATCCCCACCAGTTTCCCCTGAGAACCTTTTGGCAGAGAATTCCACTCAGCATGTTTCTGTGATTGCATTCATCATTTATGCCAACAAGCCACCATACCCTATAGATCTAAGACCTGAGCGTAAGGATGGCAAGCAGCGGAGAGAGGATTAGGCATAAGGGGGGTTGAGGGCGGGGTCAGAGGCATATCTTGAGGGTGCCGCCCAAGCGTAAGGATTGTAAAGGGCAGAGAAGATGAGGCAGGGGTGCAGAAGCGTAAGTATTGGTGAGGGCAAAGATGGGGGGAGGCATTATATTATCATCTTGAGAGCACTGCAGGAGCATAAGGATGGTAGGTGGCATTGAGGATTAGGCTGGTGTGGGAACAGTGTTGCAGGCATGTCGGGAGGACACTGCAAGAGCGTAAGGATGGTAATCAGGGGAAAGGATTAGGCAGGAGGAGAAGGCATAAGTAGGGTTGAGGGGAGCGTTGAAGGCATATCTTGAGGGTGCCACAGGAGCATAAGGATTGTAAGCAGCAGGTGTGCAAAAGTGTAAGGATTGGTGGGGGAAGAGATGGAGGCGGCGTCAGAGGCATGTTGGGAGGGAACTACGCAAGCATAAGCATGGTAAGCAGCGGAGAGGATGAGGCAGGTGGGAGGAGGCATAAGGAGGGCTGAGGGCACCGCAGGAGTGTAAGGAGTGATGAGGGCAAAGATGGGGGGCAGTGTTGGAGTCAAATATAGAGGGTGGTGCGCGTGTGTAAGCATGATAAGGGTCAGAGAGGATTAGGCAGCGATGAGGAAGCCAATTCATGCATGAGAGTAGGCATGGTAAAGGGGTGAGATGGCGGAAGTCTTCTCATGCCAAACTGCTGTGTTGCACCATGAGGTGTAACTACCCAAACCTTGCAAATAGTGTTGGATAGGTTTGGACTTTAAGTGAAATTCTCATGTGACACATTTGAAGATTGACGTTGTCTTGATGCAGCTGTGACCTGACCCACCAAATTCAGTGACTATAATGTTACACTAACACAACTGAAGCAATATTTTATACTTACCACAGTGTGATTTCAAGTCAATTGCCCACAATTGATGTGACATTGGCCCTGGTGTGATATGTCTGAAACAATTGTACATAAAACTATATTAAGAATGTGTGGTGGTGACCTTGAGAATGCTATAAGAAGCATATGCATTGAGCCTTTCTCTACAGAAGATTATATCAATTCTATGTAGGATGTCACTACTAGAGCAAAAATTGCTAGAAATTGGTGTAAACCCCCAATGAACAACAAGACCAATGGGAAACCACATTGTAAAGCTCATTTGAAATGTCATAAGTGTGGAAGTACATCTCATTTGGCTAATACTTGTCCCAAAAAGACAAGAATCAATGAGATAGAAATTGAAAAAGATAACACAAAAGAAACAAATGATGTCCTTGTACATGACAGTGATTCTGAGCCTTCTGAAGAGGAGGAATTACCAGATGAACTGAGTATAGAAAATATTAATTTTTCCTTTGAGGTCACAGAAGTGCATACTCACTTACCACAGTACAGTGATGAATGTATGGATCTCATACATGTGCACAATGCTAAAATGTAGAAACCCAAACCAGCCAGAGGTAAAGGTTATACAGCTGGATCATCTTGTATCACTACTATTGTGATAAACAAAGAAGCCAAGATACATCTTCACTCAGGTCCTTTTTTTACTTGTGTTGGAAATGATTATCTTGACAAGATGTATACCAATTGGAAAGAGAAGTTAATGCCAATTGAAAGTATAAAATTCAGCAGTGGCAGCCAAAATATGCACCCCTTGGGTATATTTGAAGCAGCAATGATATTCCCTCATAATACAGGAAGCATCAGATTAAAAGTTGAATTTGTTGTCATGAATAATTGTACTTCACAGCACTTTAAACTTGGAAATTATTATCTCAATATTTATGGAATTGATATTTAAAATCATAAAGATAGGTATTTAACTTTAGGGGAAAATAAAAGGCAAAAATTTCCTTTTCCTCCAGAAAAAAGAGAAATACCTGTCATAAGACAAGTAGAAAATTTTAATAAAGAGGAATGTGTTTCAGATCAATCATTTGAAGCACAAATTCATCCTGAATTAACACCAGAAATGAAGGAATAAATTATTGCAGTTTTATATCAATGCAGGGAAGCCTTTTCTTCTGATAATGAACCACTTGGAGATATCAAAGGCCATGAAGTGGACATTATGCTTAATGTGGAAAGACCTTGCCCTCCACTTTTAAGTAGACCAGCTTACCCAGCTAGCCCTAGGGACAGAGAAGCATTAGAAAGTCAAATTAATGAACTAATGGAACTGGGAGTTCTCTGAAAAGCTGGACACAATGAAGAAGCAGAAGTCACAATGCCTGTAATCATTACTTGGCATGGTGATAAATCAAGGATGGTTGGTGATTTTAGAGCTTTGAATACCTACACTATTCCAGACAGGTATCCAATCCCTAGAATCCATGAGACTTTGAATCAATTATCCAAAGAAAAATTTATCACTGCCATGGATGCTCTTAAAGGGTTCCATAAGAATTTTTTAACACCTCGTGATAGGAAATTATTGAGGGTTATTGCTCATTGTGGTATTTATGAATACTTGAGGATGCCTTTTGGTATTGAAAATGCACCCTCTCATTACCAAAGAATGATGAATACCATTTTCCCACATGAATTATCAGAGGGATTTTTAATCATTTATATTGATGATGTTATCATTTGTTCAGACCCTGGCAATTGCATTGAGAGAGACTTTCATTAGTACTTAAGAAAATTCTTCAAGCGTACATTAAAATATCTCTTAAAAAATTTAATTTTGGGTTTCATGAGTTGAATGCTCTAGGACATGTAGTATCAGGACTGAGACTTGGTGTTGATAAAAACAAAGTGGCTGCAGTGTTACTGAAACAAATGCCCCAGAACAAGAAAGAAATGATGTCTTTCTTAGGGTTTGCCGGTTATTACAGGCAACACCTTAATGATTTTGCAATCCATTCCAGATCGCTGTACAGAATTTGTGATCAACAAACTATCTTTGAAATGACACAAAAAAAATTCAAGCATATGAAATAATCAAGTATTCCTTTACTAATGCACCATTATTGTTGATTCCAGATTGGAAACTTCCTTTCAAGCTGTATATTGATGCATTTGTTGAGGGCCTAGGTGCAGCTCTTCATCAAGTTCAAATTGTCAATGACAAACCTTATGAAGGTCCAATTTATTTTATTTCATGACAAATCAAACCTACTTAAGCCAGATATGGAGCTAGCCAAATGGAGTGCCTTTTCCTTGTTGGGGCTCTGTAAAAACTTTATTACTATCTTGATGGTAGTGTGTTTGAAGTGATTAATGATTGTAATGCAGTAAAATCACTTCTTAACATTAAAACTCCAAACAGACACATGTTAAGATGGCAGATTGCTATACAGGAGTATAGAGGTAATATGACTATAGTACATAAAGCTGGAAATATTCACAAGAATTCTGATGGCTTATATAGATGGGCATTATCCAATACATGTGAAAATACTGCCTATGTTCCCACAGGTGCAGAACCTCAAATTCCAATTAAAGGAATGAACATCACAGATGTTGGAACAGAATTCTTCAAAGAAGTTAGAGACAGTTATAAGCTGGATAAGAATTGTCATATTCTTACTTCTCTACTTGACAAAGATTTCAAAGATGCAGCTTTGGCCAATTCTCTGGATTATATTTGGAAAACATCCTATGACAATGGAAGATTCCATTTATTTGATAGTATGTTATATCATAGATCTAAACACACATGTGTCATGATCCTGTGTAGTAGAATGTTAATTAACACAATAATTCTAGAATGCCATGATAACATTTATTATGGACATTTTTCTGAAGACATAACATTGGAAAGAATTAAGACATCTGCCTGGTGGCGATTTTGGAGAAATGATGTCATTGACTACTGTCATAGTTGTTATAGATTCCAGAAAGCCAATAAAGCTACTCATAAGAGGTTTAGATTAATGATCAATATCCAAGAACCAAGTATCCCTTGGGAAGTCGTTACTATGGATTGGGTACCTGCCTTACCACCTGGAGGCGATAAAAGGTAAAATGCATTTCTTTTCACTGTAAATAGATATAGCAAAACACTAATCTTTTTATCATGTCATAAAGATGACACAGCTATGGATACAGCTCTTTTGATTTGGAAGAGAGTTATATCTCATACTGGTCTCTTTAAAAATATCATTAGTGATAGAGACCAAAAGTTTACATCAGCCTTATGGACCAATTTACATAAGCTTTTGGGTACAAAACTATCATTTTCAACAGCATACCATCCACAAACAGATGGGCTTTCAGAAAGAATGATACAAACCCTTGAGGACATGATCATAAGATTTTGTGCTTATGGCCTGTAGTTTAAATATTCTGATGGCTTTACCCATGATAGGTGTACTCTTATACCAGCATTTGAATCAGCCTACAAGACCTCCATTCATGCTTTAACAGGCAAAGCTCCTGCAATGTTGGAAAAAGGATGGAACCCTAAACTTCAAGTTAATACTTTGAAGAAAGATTTACTTGATATTCATCCAACTGCTTCAAGCTTTAAGCTATTGTGTGATAAAGTAAGGAATCATTCAAATCAAAGCGTGAATGATTCCTTTGAATATGCTAAACAGACATGGGATAAAAGTCATAAAACCCCAGATTTCAAAGTAGGGGATTTAATAGTAGTTTCAACCTTGAATCTTGAAAATATTAAAGGTCCAAAGAAATTGAAAGATTCCTTTGAAGGACAATTTATTATTGAAGCCCTTCATGGGACAAATGCAGTACAGGTAGAGCTTTTAGGAGAATTGGAAAACAAACATCCAACTTTTCCTGTTAATATGGAAAAGCATTACACTTAAAGTGATAAGGAATCATTTCCTTTGACAAATGAAACACCCTTATAGTTATCTCCACTTTATCAGAGTGAAGAGAAAAAAGTACTAAAATTCTTGAAAGAAAGAAGACTTAGAGGAAAAGATGAAAGAGAATACTTGTTCAGGTACAGAAATCCACAACATGAAGATGAATGGATCGTAGCAGAAAAGATACCTGATTCCCAAACGTTTCTCAGAAGATTCAGACATGCAAGAAGACCAATTCTTCAATGAAAAATCTGAATTGTGTGCTTTACATACTTGAAAGTATAAGTAGAGAGGTTGGAGAGTGGATGATACCCCCCAACTAGCTTGGGGGTATACTACTCAAAGAAAATTGTGGTACAATTCTTTTTGGTGGTAGGGAATGTGAGCCTGTGAGGTATGTATAACATACCCATAAGGCCACAAATGATTTTATATACAGCTGATTTAGGCTTCAACAGATGTCTCAATTGAATTAAAAATAGAAAATAACAAAAAATAAGTATAACTTTTTTTGGATAAACAAAGTTCTAAATATTATGTCATTTTTGGATTCTACACCAAAAATAACCTAGGGTACACCCATAGGGTGTAATACCAAAAAATGTTTATTTCTTATGTTATTGGAAGGCTTAAGAATCTCACAGTACTTATGTAACATTTTTAACATTTTTTTAAGTTGTTAAATTTAAGCTTAAATAAGCTTAAATTTAAAGTTGCATAAGCTTTATGCAAACTCACCAAAATTTTAGTTAAAATTGAGGTGTTGTTTATATTTACTGAATTGGCTGTGGATTTGCCATACAGAATGTAAATCCTGCATGAGCTCAATTTAAAAGGGTTTAAGGCCATAGTATGGCTTTGAAGAAATAAAAGGGCAAAATCCACGCAAAAAGGTGGGACAAAGTAAAAAGACCAAAAAGAGATGGGGTACCCAACTTTTTGGATCTGCAAGGATTAAATTAAGGTTTTCCACTGGTATTGGAGGATTTTGAACCTTATTTAAACTTTAAAATTGGACTTTGATCCAACCTTAAAGTTTAAACTGTTTTGATCCAAATTTGGACAGGAATTTCAAGCTGCCAAAGGGTAAATCCCAATATGCAGGCTTGAAATTAAATTTTTGAGACCTGTCAGAGCTTAAATAAGCTTAAACCTTTAAGGTTACAAGCATGACAACCTTATCAAAAGCTAAGGTTTAGTGTGTATTGCTATTTTACGTGGAAACATAGTAATAACTTCAAAAATTCATTAAAAATTCAATTCTTAATTGATTTTCTTGAACGTTTCACACAGCTTACACTTTAATATCATCTATATATAAATTAAATTTGAAGTATCTTTTATCAACCAATTTTCCGGGTAAATAGCCTGGAAATTTACTCTTTTAATTATACTTGTAGCAAGTTAAGATTTCTTTAAAAATTAATTGAAAATTGAATTTAAGAGATTTCTGCTTGAAACTCTATTTTTAAGTTGTTCATGTGATGGATTTTAATATAAATAAACTTATTTCATATTAAACCTTGATATAATTAACTTAAATGAGGATTAAAGTTACTTTGAGTTAAGAATAAAAGTGGTAACTTTAAATTGGAATTAAAAAAAAGTTACCTTAAGATAAGAACCTTATTTTTAAGCATGGTTTTTCAGTTTTGAACTGAGAACGCCCTCTATATCCATTATTAATCATGAGAGCTGCTCTGTAGACATAAAAAGAGTCTTTTCATCACTGTTTTTGTCCATCATCAATTATCAATCCAATAATATTAGAAATTTAAACAAGAAAAGTTTTATTATATATAAATTATTATTATTAAAGTATTGCTGAATGTTTCGGGCAACTACATCCAGAACTTTGGCCAGAAAATACAACAAGAAGCAAGAGTCAATCTAACAGTTTCTTGGGCACTGATTACAAAAACGCATACCCATGATAGGAAGTATGACGAACTCACAGTGGTACTGGACACAGGAGCGTCCAACCACATGTTCAATGACAAACGCTTCTTTGCCAACCTCAGAACTGTCACCAACATGCCCATCTCAACCGGATGCAACAAATACACGTTATCTGCCACAGCAACAGGAACTGTAAAGTTGCTATACAAGAATGGAGCAATGTGGACACTCAAAGGCTGTCTGTATGTACTGTACTTAACAGCTAATCTTGTAGCACTGTCACAATTCGCCAAAGAAATAAAAATTAAGAGGCTGGGGACAAACTCTGAGGTCTATCTCAACAAAGGAACAAGACCAGCATCCGTTTGCGATGCTGCGGGTGGGATCTTAGAAACTAAAATCACAATGCCAAAAGAAGAAAGATGTTTGAATACGGTGAAATTGAACTGGCATGATAGGTTGAGACACATGCACAATCAAGGTATCAAGAAACTGCTACCAGAATTTGAGCAAGAAGACAATTGCGACATCTGTGCCATGTGTAAATTTCCACAACTTCCTTTTCAACACTTGTTTCAAAATACCACATCACTACTGGAAAATATTCACATAGACCTATGTGGTCCGATTCAAACACCATCACTATCAGGGGAAAAGTACTTCATGATATTGATGGACCAATTCTCGGGGTACATCAGCATAAAATCTCTCAAACAGAAAGGCAAGGCTTTCACTCACTTTAGAAATTTCAAGGTATACGCAGAAAAGAAATTAAATCGTAAGATATTGAAGATTACTTCCGATGGAGGAGGCGAGTTTAATAACAAGAGTTTCACAGCTTTTACCAAAGAACAGGGGATAAATCATGTTATTAGCCCGCCATACACACCTCAACACAATGGAACAGCTTAACGAGGTAATTTATCAGTCATTGAAAAGACTAGGTGTTTAGTTCTGCAATCAAAACTACCCACACAATACTGGGCAGAGGCAGCAGCAACTGCGACGATGCTATGTAACCTAACAAGAAAAGGCAGCAAGACACCATATGAACTGTGGCACAAGATATATCCACCAATAGACAAACTTAGACCATTTCGGTGCAAAGCATGGGTCAGAATTCCAGACTCAGCAAGAGCAGGAAAGTTTGATGTGGTAGCATAGGAGGGGATTATGCTGGGTTATGCAAATCAAGCATTGGCCTATCGGATTCTAAGAGTAGCAGACAAATTGGTGGTGATAAGTAGGCATGTCAAATTTGATGAATCTAGTTTTCCTTCCCTTGCTGTAGAGACACCAAGTGTCCCTATGGAATTTCCTTATTTTATCTTTGCGGGTGAGAATATAGAGATATCCTTGGAGGCTGATACTGGTGATCTGACTCCTAACAGTACTCCTGAAGAAGATGTCTTTCATGATGCTTTGGAGGAATTACCTGTAAGAAGAATCAAGGTGATAGGGCCATGGCATCCTACACTGATCACCAGCAATATCAGCACAAACAACATTTTACCTTTTAGTCGAAGAGCTCACACCACTACGAAAGATGAGCTTGACAAGGTGCCTAGAAACTATAATGAATTGATTTGGGGGAAAGACAGAGAGAGGTGGCAAGCTGCAATAATGAAGGAACTAGACAACATGAAAATACTAAACATCTGGGAAGTAGTGGACAGAAATCCATCCAACTACCTGGGTGTTTAAAGTCAAGCGCAATCACAATAACAGCATAACTGAGCACAAAGCAAGATTATCCGCTCAGTGATTCCATAAAATAGAAGGGCTAGACTATTTGAAAACATTCTCACCAACGGGGAAAATAAGCTCATTATAACTACTCATATCTCATGCCACAATAAACAACTACTCGTTCCACCAAATGGATGTAAAAAGTGCATTTCTTAATGCACCTTTGGAGGAGAATCTCACGCTGACCATACCAGATGGAATAAACAAAGATAAGGGAGGAAAGGTGCTCCAACTAAACAAAGAAATCTATGGACTAAAGCAAGCTCCGCTAGTGTGGTACAACCACCTGGCTAGCTGGCTCAAGAAGGCACACTTTAAGTGTTCTGTAGCAGATCCATGTGTCTTCGACAGGATCAAATCAAAACCTGTGTGGATATACGTGCATGTTGACGACCTGGAAATCTTTGGCCCAGACTTAACTTCGTTCAAGCAGGAGATTCAAAATTCTTTTGATATGAAAGATCTGCAAAAGGCTGAGTTGCTACTGGGCGTAAAAGTAAACCACTTGACCAATGGATTCTTGCTGTCTCAGGAACATTACATTGACAAATTGGTGGAAGAATATGAAATCAAGAGTCTCACTCCATCAAACACACCACTCAAACCAAACATTCATCTTAATAATTCCACTGAAGATGAAGTGAAGGGTTTTAAAGAACTGAAAATCAACTACTGGAGTGCCATTGGGGCACTTAACTACATCAGCCTGAACTCTAGACCCAACATCACCTTTGCAGTGAGTCATCTTTCTCAGTTACTGGAAAATCCAGGAATAATTCACTGGACAGCGTGCCTGCAAGTACTTCGATACTTGTATCACACAAAGACCTTAGCACTACACTACACAAATACTTGAAGAGAGGGAGTAATAGGACATGCTGATGCAGACTGGGGGAATTCAGTAATGGACAAAAGATCGATCTCTGGCTACACAATCATTTTGAATGGAAATCGTATCTCATGGCAAACAAAGAAACAACCTACAGTTTCACACTCAGCAACGGAAGCCAATACAAGTCTCTATCTGACATGACAAAGGAGGTAGAATGGCTGATGGGATTAATGAAGGAAATCAGAATTGACAAAAAAGGTGCAATCAATCTGGCACACTCAAACACAAATCACAACAGTTTCAAAACAAAACACATGGATATTAAGTACCACTATATTTGAGACCTCTTAAAATACTCCACCATCAAGTTAAACTACATCTCTACTCATCTCATGGCTGCTGACTTCCTGACCAAGGCGGTTGGCAAAACTATTCTATTACGCTCAAGAAGTTACCTCAATCTTCAAAAATCTTTTTTTTATTTTTCTGCTCTCATCCGGTGTTGTTCGCAAGGGGGACCGTTGACATCAAAGGAAGAAGGCTGCTACCAATAATTAGCAGACAAAGTAATAAGATCAATGGACGCGTAAATAATATCTGAGAACATCAGATGACCTACCAGAGACCCATGTAATCAACGTCCTGAAATGTGGCTATGTTCGTAAACTAATCTTATATAACCCTGCAGTTCTTTGTTGTAAAGGTTGAAAATTGACTATTGTTCTTTTATTTTACTAAATCTTCTATTTTAACTCTAATTCTTATTTCTCTTAATACTTCTCATTCTTACCTACGTTGTCAAGTTTTATTAACTATTAGGTGGTAAGATCATTAACTTTACTCAATTAACCGAGTAAATAACTTACTTTTCTTATTTCAGTTACTGCCAGTATTGCATTACGGCCATTGTTGTTACCCTATTTATTATTATTAGTTATATTGTATTCTATCCTTTAGGTACCTCACTTATTCTCTATCTGACCTAATTACTCTTATACTGAAATACATATTTAGTTTTATATGTTGAATTTAACACAGCAAACTGACTGTTTATGGAATTGGGGTAGTGGAGTTAATATGTAATCAGCAAAAATTGAGACTAGATAACTGTCTCTACATACCAAAGCTTAAATGCAGCCTTCTGAGCCTATTGGAATTATTCAAGAAAAAGATTGTCATAATTCGTGAAGAAAACAGATTCTCATTAGAAATAAACAATAAAACACTGATCAATGGCTACATACAAAATAATCTCTTGTATGCACATTACAAGTTACCTAAAAGTCTCTTGACCGAAACTACTGAAGTAACCTGTGGAATGAACGATTGGGTCATCCAGGAATACATGCTCTAAGGCTATTAGGACTTGCAAAGGTTGGCTCACCTTGCTTAATCTTTGATACCAACAAAAGCAGTAAACAACATTTCAAAAATCACTTTGAATAAAAGAATTGCCACTTGATTGTGTACACATAGATGTGGTGGGACCAATAGTTCCTTTCTCTGTGTCAGGATATAACTACTTCTTAACCATCGTAGATCAAACCTCAGGCTTCAAGCTTGTAAAATCTCTAAAAAGAAAAAGTGAAATCTATGAAAAATTCTTGATAACAAAAAGAGAAATAGAAAACAAACATGACGGAAAAATAAAGAAACTTATCCCTGATTGAGGAGGCAAGTTTCTAACCAACTGGTTTCAGAGAGCTTGCAGAAATTGAAAGTTTCGTACATACACTAGCACCAACAGAAACGCCAGAGCATAACGAGCTTGCAGAAAGAGCAAATCGTACGATACTAGAAAAATCGCAATGCCTGTTAAATGGAAGCAACCTTCCTCATAAATACTGTGCAGAAGCAGTAAACACTGCTACTTACTTATCAAACCTATCACCAACGCCTTCTAGAAACAATAACACGCCGTACTTTCTCTGGTCCAACAACAACAAGAACCTACAAAATCTCAGAGTATTCGGATGTAGAACTATTATACACCATCTAAGAAGAGAAAAGAAATGGAAACTAGACCAAACAGGGAAAGAAGGAGTATTTTTAGGCTATGAAAACAATGGTAGTGCTTACAGAATATTGCGCTTGAAAGATAAAAAAGTCATTATAACCAGACATGCCAGCTTCAACGAAGACATATTCCCAGAGGTAAACAAAGAAGACACACTATGGACAATCACAACAGAAAACGGAAAGAGAAGGAAGGAAAAATCACCAGGTATACTAGAAGAGCAATACAAACATCATATCAACACTACGGAAGAAAATGCTATTCCTGCGACGGTAGAAGAAATAGAAGAAGATATCCATCCAGGAATAAGGGGGGAAAACCGCACCACTACACCAGACAAAAACAATAACGAAATTGTTAAATTCAACGTAGAAACTAAAGATATATTTCAGTAACATTAGATAAGTAAGAACATAGAGAATACTTGAAGTACCTAAAGGATAGTACAAATGTGATAACTAAGAGAACACAGTGGATAAAAAACAAGGTAATCCCTTGATGTAGCACTAGTAATAAAACAAGGTAAAGAATAAGAATGTTTCTGATAATAGTAAGACATGTCTAAGAGTTCTTACCATGCCACAACACACAACCCGAAGTAGGAGGGATAATTTAAGGATGAAAGTAACTTTAAGTAAAGAGAAAAGATACAAAGGTTTTTATGTGCACAAGGAGGATATCAAGAATAAGAGTTATTTATAGAGATAGAATCTGGAGGAATTCCTTCAGCTTTGACATAAAACTGTTGGATAGAGATATCTTTGGTTAGTCACCTGACACGTATTTAGTCATACTCATTGATAGTGTCTGCGCGGAGAACTGCTAGCTTATAGTGGTTTTTATCACTGATTCCAACAGAAATTACATCACGTATCAAAATCATAGGTCCTAGACATCCAACAATAATCAACTCTGACATAAATACTTCAAATATACTACCTTACCAACGAAGAATTCAAGCCTACATAACCACACAGGAAGAAACACCAAGAACATACAAAAAAGCACTAGAATCAACAAACAAAAAGAAATGGATATCAGCAATTGAAAAAGAACAAACCAACAGAACAAGTTAAGGGTATGGGAGGTAGTAGACCTCAATAAAGAATACAAACTCGTTGGCACTACTTGGGTATTCAAGATTAAGAAAAACCATCTGAACGAAATAACCGAATACAAAGCAAGACTGTGTGCTCAAGGATACACTCAAACTAATGGACTAGACTATAACAAAAAATTTGCTCAAACAGGGCACTTGAGCTCACTAAGAGCTCTAATAGCTCACGTGGTAAATAATGATCTAGAATTCCATTAGATTGACATCAAAAGTGCTTTCTTAAATGTGCCCCTAGAACAAAAAGTCTATCTCTTCATCCCCCAAGGAATAAGACTATACTCTTGAAAAAAATGTCTAAGACTCAATAAATCAATATACGGGCTGAAACAAGCCCCACTTGCCTGGTATCAAACACTAAAGAAATTGGCTTACTCAATCAGGATTCACTACTTGCATCCTAGATCCCTGCGTCTTTCACAAAACAAAGTCCCAATCCCATCTGGCTCTACTGACACGTTGACAACATTGCTATTTTTGGCAAAGAAGTAAACAAATTCAAACATGAAATAAGGAAAGTTTTTGACATCAAAGATATTGGACTAGCCAACCTGTTTCTGGGTATAAAAATAAGTCACCAATAACCAGGAATATTGTTAGATCAACAACACTTCATCAAAGCCCTACTAGAACCGTACGGAATGACTCAATGCAAACCAGTAAACACTCTACTGGTGCCTCACTGTCACCTCACCCCTGCTACAGAAGAGGAAATAAACTCTTTCAATGAGTTAAAAATCAACCTCAGGAGTGCTATCAGAAGTATCAACTACTTAAGCTCAGCAACTTGACCTGATCTTAGTTTATCAGTAAGTGCTCTGTCACAATACCTAGAGAAACCAGGCATCCTCCACTAGAGATCCTTCCTGCAAATCCTGAAATACCTCAACGGAACCCAAGAGCTGGGCCTAGTATATGATAAAAGCCCCAAAAATCGCATCAAAGCCTACTGTGACGCTGACTGGGGGAGCTGCAGAGTAACAAGAAGATCAGTCACTGGGTATTTGGCTCGATTTGGAACCTGTGTTGTTCTCTGGAAATCAAGAAAGCCGCCCACAGTGTCAATATCAACTGCTGAAGCCAAATACAAGGATCTCTGCAATCTAATGTCTGAGCTTTTGTGGATAAAACAATGGTACAAGGAAGCTAACATCCTCAAAACATCCCAACTCATTGTCACCTGGGAAGATAACAAGAGTTACATAGATATTGCTAACAATGATGGCAATTTCAATAACAAAATAATGAAACATGTAGACATACAATTTCACTTTATCAAAGAAATAATCGCAGCAAAAACTATTGAACTACACTACAAACCAACAAACAAAATGCCAGCTAACTTCCTGAAAAAATCAGTCAGTCATCGTGAACTATCATACGCTTTTCAACAACTACGCCTTGATTAGCCATAATGAGCAATCCTAACACTTACCATAATCAGTAAGGTTAGTTATTAATAACCCTCCTACTCACTGTGTCAATGCCAACATTTCTGATCTCAGTGATGAAGAACAGATCTGCAATCACAAGAGAAGGAGGAGACTGACCTTTGGGGCAAAAAGATCCCATGATCAGATCCCTCAGAAATTATAAATAAAGACTCATTTGTTTTGAGTCAAAGGGGGGGACAAAAGGAAAAAGACTTGAGGATATGAGATCCTTGTCACTGCCTTGATTAGCCTTTTTATTAGAGTTAACTGTTGTACTTTTTTTACCAGTCTCATGATTATTGAGTGCTTGTTTGTTCCTTTATATCTCAAAGAGTCCTTGTGTTGACACTGAAAGCACAAGTGCAATTCACCTTTAGGTATCTAAATATACCTCTGTATTACTCTTGCTTGTATACATACTTAGTGCTAATATCATCTTTAGTTTATTGAAAATAACATATCAGTAATATCTTGACCCATTGTATCATGTTTAATTTTCTCCCTTTCTTGAAAAGCTTGAATATTTTTAGTAGAGGTGGGAGGGTTTTCATCATGCATTGTTTCATTGAGTATGGGGGGCTTTCAGTATGCAGAGGTTCATTATCAATATGGTCCACTTCAACATTGATTATGTCATCACCTTGATCCCGGGAAACTTTTGCTCCTTCAAATTTACAGTGTTTTTTGTTGGTTTTTTTGGTGGCATTTATATTTGGTCTTTTTCCTAAACCTTTTCCTGGAACTCCAATTACCACTTGAGAGCCTTCAGGTAGGGATTCTCCCACCTCCACACCTGCCCATAAATTGTAAGCAGCCATTTTTAACGTTTTTGTATTGAATTAGTAATGGACTTATGGTTTAAATCCATCTTGAGGAGGCTCATTGCTTCAGCAATATTTTGATGCACATAATCAGGAATTTTACAATTATTTTGAATTTTCTCCAGCCTTGGGATTGTTTGAGCAATGTTTGAGACAAATTGTTCCTTGGATATAATTTCAACATTCCCACCAAAAATACCATCATCTTGCCCAGCATCTTCTGTTGGTGCACAAGGTTCAACAGTCTTTTCCTTCTCATAGCTTTTAAAATTCAGTTTTTGAGACCTTGGAGGCTGACCTGACATAAAGGCTATGACAAAACTATCAGGTTTGGAGATATTACAAATATTCAAGATAAATCTATGCTCTTATTCTGGAAGAACTGGTGGATCTGGATTACTTTCATGTGCCAGGCTCTCTAATTCAATTCCTAATTCATGATTACTGACCATATCAGAGATTTCACTTCAACTCTCTGGGGCTAAAGCTCATAGTTCATTGAATTCAGTTTAATTTCCCAGGGTTTGGGGCATAGCGGAAGTAGTTTATTGAGTAGAGAGATGGTGATGGGTTGATGGATAACTTAAATGAAATTTTTTGAATAAAAGGATCAAAATTGAAAAAAAAAGGTGGGAGTTCTGAAAGTGGTAGAAGTAAAATAATTTTAAGATAATTGATTCTTTTTTTGGTTAATATAAATATTGGAGAATTTTGCAAAGTTTGAAAGAAGTTAAATATCAATTTAAATCAGTTCAATATTTAGTAAATTTTCTTGAAAAAAGACATTTTATAACCACAAGCTGACCAAAAGAAACCTGCCCATTGACAGCCTTGGAACCTTACATCAATATCTATTGAACTTTTAATGGATTTGAAAAATATGATTTGTTGGGAACTTCAAGGAGGTGATGTTTTTCAAATTATTTCATATCATTAAAATGAAATCACTTCCCTGTGAGAAATTGAATAATGTTGACCAGTGAGAAACCTACTAAAGTCAACTTTTGAACTATTCAACACTCATGAGGTAAGGACTAAGCAAAGTGGGCCATTTGAATGATATGAAATAAAATGGTTTTGTTGCAAAAACAGAAGATACAATTTGGGTTTTAAATAGTCCACTTATTAGGTTTTGATTTGTGAGACTCATGATTTAAACCCTAACCACACCATTGTGAATATCCCCACCAATTTCCCCCAGAGCCTGTTGGCAGAAGAGGCCACTGAGCATATTTCTGTGATTGTGTTCATCATGTAGGCCAAAAAGCCACCATACCCTATGAATCTAATACATGAGCATAAGCATGGTAAGCGGTGAAGTATTCCATACCTTAATGGCCCAGTTTCAAGTGAAATTTCACTTATAAGGCTATAAATTAAAGAAATAACAAAGAAAAATCAATAATTAATCAACTATAATAGAGGAATTCAGCAATAAAATGAATTTAAATTCATCAAAATGTATAATCCCATAATCAAATCCTGGAAGAATGGACCATTTGGTTACAAGAATAACAATAAAATAAGGAAAAGAAAAAGACAAACTGGAAAGAATGTTAAAGTTACCAGTGAAAGGGGGTAGTGTAACACTCAAGTTACCTAAGCTCTG
The DNA here is from genome assembly GCA_023105745.1 of Austropuccinia psidii. Taxonomy (NCBI): domain Eukaryota; kingdom Fungi; phylum Basidiomycota; class Pucciniomycetes; order Pucciniales; family Sphaerophragmiaceae; genus Austropuccinia; species Austropuccinia psidii. The sequence continues at coordinate 11,525,403 of JALGQZ010000004.1, read as the reverse complement.
CTCAACCATCAGATTACTCAGCAATGCAGTTATTAAACTTAGGACAGTTCAATAAGGAATAAATTAAAACTGTATTAATGAACAGTCACAAGACAGAAAGAAAGAGAAAGCAATCAATTTATGCAAGGAAAATCCATCAAAAACCTTAAATTACACAGCATATCTGTGGAAACACAAGCACAGGCACCTGATAAGCCAGTAAATATAAATTAAAAGCAGAATTAAGTTAGATAAAGAAAAGAAGAAACTCATACAGTACAAATAGAATCCCCACAATACACAGCATTCTCCACCTACAGTTCAAACAATGCACAGACCTATGGTGCAATAACTGTACAAACTCATCTAATACTACCAAAAAAGATGTGCAACAAACCAAACAAATGGTGCAATACCTGGAATAAATGACACCATCTCAAAATTACTCACCAGCTAAATACCCTCAAGGCTGTGCATAATAATATTAAAGCTTGATTAAAATATAAATAAAGCTTCAGAAATGGTGCAATATACCAAACATATGGTGCAATATCTTGATCAAATGACACCATCTCAAAATTCCTCACCAGAAAAAACATCTCAAATCATATAATCATACATAAATTGGTGCAAAAAAACCAAACAAATGATATCTCACCACTATAAAGAAATTATCCCAGCCAAAAGAAGTGAAAAATTCTAAGTCCCTTGTTTTTGAGTGCCTCTATGGAGAGCCCAAAGAATATAAATAAAGGTCCTCTCTCCCTCATTTTTTTTCCTCTTTTCCCCATGAATCCAATTAGTTATATACCAAGAAGGAGAATAACTATTCATCCCTTACTAGTAGGTCAATCTAGTATTATTATTTAAATGGGAATTATATACCAAGAAGGAGAATAATTCATCCATACCTTACTACTAGGAAAATCTAATTATTTTATTAAAGTATGATAGACTTATAAGCTTAATTCATAGTTATTTCTAATTAATAGTAGTTAACAGAAGGTCTACTTAATATTATTAATCCACCCTATGTTTAAATTATTAGTCTTATAATTATAATACCATCAATAATACTCATAATATTGAGCTTATCCCCATAGCCTTTACATTATAAAGAAAAAATAGTCTTATTATATCTTCATATTAAAAAAAACCATCCTTACAACTATATATTATATATATATAAAAACCTACCCTTATATTATATTATATCTTTTATATACTTAACAAACATCCTCTTTATATTGAACAATATCTTACCAATAAGTTATTAAAGGTCTTATTATTATATTATATTAACAATTACCCTCTCAAGCCATTAAGTATTATAACATATATAAAGTCAAATTGAGCTTACCCCTTAAAATATATATTATTACTATTATATTAAGTTAACCTCTTGTACTATTAAGGTCTTACCCTTAAAATTATCTTATATTATTATTTGAAAATTATATTTTATACTGTTTTAACATATAAGTTACTTATCTGGTTATTGAATAGGTCTGATAGAGACTGCTAAAAAGTCTTCTCTAGTTGTAAAGCCACAATCTTAAATATTGATTTTTGAGCTCTGTAGGGAGATTGTTTAGTATATTCAGAGGGGAAGCTAAAACACGATTAGCACCCTTGGTTACAGGATTATTTCAGCAATTCAAAACCGTTTACCTGTGATTTCCCCCTCAAGGACTGCCTTATCCAATCCCACACTAAAAGGAGTTCCACATCTGGTGTCCCAACAGTGGCAATTTCAACTTCAACATTCAATAATCAGTCAATCATCAATAAAAGAAGAAACCCAAATCAACATAACTCACAAAAATAATTATCATTATCAAGAATTAACCATCAACACTATTATGCAATCTGGAATCTGGAAACAAATCCCATTCCAAATCATCATCACAATCACAATCCTCAAATCAATCATACCATTTTTATTATCCAGTAAAAGAAGGCACACCAGAAAATCAAACACCTGAGGATATTGATTTACTCATTGCAACACCAAGAACAGAACAGAAGGAAAAGGAAGAATTAAGGAGATTTTTCTTCAAGTTAATTCAAGAAGCAAGAAGAAACAAGAGAAGTAAAAAAGAAGTTAAAGGATCAGTTTATCAAATAGAAATGAATCAACAATCAACATCTGACTTACCACCATTACCTGAAGATACTGTAGAAGGACAGTATGCAGAAGAAAGTGAAGAGGAAGATCAAACAGTACAGATCCAAAGTCTTATGAAGCAAATGCAAGATTTATTATTAACACAAAGTAAAAAGAAAGGAAAAAGAAGGGAACAAACATCTTACACACCTGGAGCCAGTCCAAGTGAACAAACATTACCAAGGCATGTTAGACCTGAAGACTCACCAATATCACCTACACCTGGTCCTAGAGCAACCTCTACTCCAGTAACAGAACCAAGAACTCAAAATATTCCAAGGAGAGTTTTTGTCACTACACCTAATAATCCAAGTCCATTACAGCAGAAAGCTCCAAGACAAGAAAGACCTGTGGTTAAAATTAAATCAAAAGATTACAATCTAAATTTTGATGGAGAAGAAGTATAGCAATTCATCAAGAAAGTGGAAAGAATAGCTCAAATTGAAGGAGCAACAGATGAAGACCTAGCAATGCAAATGGAATTTTGGACAAAAAACCAAAAGGTGAGTGATGCAATTGAAGCTATGCCAAGTTATGAAGAAGGAAATTGGACACAACTCAAGAAAGATCTCATAACAAAATGAAGAAGAGTTGAACCTGAAAGAAGATACAGAAAAGACTCACTTATGAAGCTTTTTGCTGAAACTCAAGAAGATGGAGGAATTGGTAGTCTATCACAATATAAGAAGTTTATGGGAGAATATGAAACTATTGTTACTTACTTATTAAGATACAGGTATATCCCTCAAGATAACATGTTCCATGAAGACTTATTTGATTGTCTTTCAGCTGATATTAAAGGGGCCATAAGCAAGGAAATGATCAAAGATAATGTCATTGTTAAAGCTGAAGATGGAGGATACCTTATACCACCTATGAAGATTCTCAAGAAGTACATTGAACAAGAATTGGAAGCCAGAATATCAGTAACCAAAAGATTCTCATCATCAAGAGATACAGGAAGGAATGTTACTGAAAATAAAAAGAAAGTTCACTTCAAGGAAGAAGCTTTTCCAGGAATGAATGAAGCTTTTAATAAGATGAAGGAAATTACTGAATCCCTCAAAGAACAAAAAATGGAAACTAGAAAGCAGGCACAAGGGAAAAATGAATAATTCAAGAAACTTATGACTCAACTGGAAGAATTGAAAAGTCTATCCAAACCTCAAATTGGTGGGGTTACCAATAATCAACTTAATAATCAACAGTTCAAGCCAAGAAATGATTTACCTCCATTCTCACAAAGGCATGTTCCCTATGCACCAGCACAAAGCATACCAAAACCCTATGTCAAATGCTATTATTGTTTGGAGGAAGGACATTCCGTGAATAGATGCAGCTACCTCTTTGAAGATCATAATAAGAAATGGGTCAGCAGACAAGGAGGAGGATTTTTATATCCCAATTGGCAAAGAGTTCCAACTGATGGTAAAGTAGCTCCAAAGAGGTTAGTTGAAGACTTTGCAAAAGAGCTAGAAGAGCTTACAAAGAAAATGAGAGAAGATGAAGCTAAGGAAGCACTACCCAAACCTAATCCAATGAACATAATACAATTAAAGAAAGATGATGGTGCAACTGCTATAGCCAAAGTTGAAAACTGGGGAAGCTGGAAACCACCAACTATTTCATCAGCCAATGAGCCTCTTTTAAATAATTATGGATTAAGAAATACTAAAGAAAGAAACTCAAGAGCAGAAAATACCAATCAAGATGCTTTAAGATCACATTCAAAAGTGAAAACACCAATAAATAAAAGACCAAATATACCTGGAGCCTATATTGAAGATGAGAAAAAAGAAGAAGAGAAAACAATTATTCCAACTAAATATAAGAAGCCTCAAATGGTAAAAAATGAAAAGGAAATACTTCCACAGGAACCTAAAAGTGATCAAACTGAAAATATTCAAGAACCAATCAAGAAAGTCAATGAAAGGAAAATCATAAAAGAGGAGAAATTAGATATTCAAGAAATTATGGCACAAATTATCAAAAAGGTATTGGATCAGAGAATAAATCTTACCTTGGAACAAATTTTAGTCATGTCACCAAAGTTTTTTACTCAATTAAAGAACCTGTCAGAAGAAGAGAAAAAATCTATCAACTCAATTGATACAAAGGAAATTCAAACCAAACTCATAAATCATCATTTGGGTAATTATGAACAGCCAAAATTACATTATGCCTGTCCATTAGGATTTATGCAGGTATATTTAGGAGAAGAAGGACATGAAATAATGGCATTAGTTGATACAGGATCAGAATTAAATATAATACCAGAAGATTCAGCAATCAAAGCAGGACTTACCACAAGATGTCTCAACATGAATTTAAGGGGAATTGGTGGGCATTGTACCTCAATAGCTGGATTAGCATAATTTACCCCAATCACTTTAGTTCCTGGGGAAGAAAGGAATATACATCTTTTTGTAGCAAGAGGAGCAGTTCACACAGTATTGGGAAGGCCTTTCCTTGCAGATAATAACATAAGATTAGACTTTTCTCAACAGAAAGGGGAAATATTCAGTTATATAGAGCCAGATGGAAGAAGACTTTGCTTACCAATTTTTTCACCACAGAAAGTAGGATGGAGAGAAGACCCACCAGAAGGAATGGAAACATGTGCAGTTTCTAAATTGGAATATTGGCAAGAATTACCAAAAGAGAATTAATTAAGCTCCAAAAACCAAGAAAATTTTGAGGAAAAATTCTCATCAAGTACTTGATAGTGAAGAAGTGAAGGATTCCAAAGGCAAAGGGAAAATTCATGAGGAATTAGCTCAAATTAATACAGAAGATTTCAATTTAAAGCTTAAAGAAGAAACCTCTCCAGGAATTTTAGCCTCAAGAAAAGAAATGGAACTACTTGTAGCCAAATATCTCAAGCCATCAAAATTTATAAATTCAAGAATACTGAAGACATTAAAAGAAAAACATTAACAAAGCTTATCTCACCTATTAAAGCTTTGAAGTCCCTTTCAAAGGGAATATTTAAGAATAATTGGAAGTCAAGTATCAAGCCAGTTGTAACAATAGTTAGTGTCACCTCAGAACCTAAAGGTTTAAATTCTCAAATTGATAAATCAGCACTCAACTTATTAAAAGAAGTTTCCCTCAAATATAACATTTCCAAAAAGAAGGACATTACTACTCAAAACCACCTCAAAATTCAGGAGGAAAATATTGATATAATTCCAAAATCTGAAGAATCTGAAAGTGTAAATGAAATTTTGAAAGATACTATGAGAGACTCACACTACAATAAAAATACTCATCCTCAAGAAAGTTTAACATCTAATCAAGGAGGAAGTAAGACAATTAATAAACATAATTTTCATCAAAGTGAATCAGTTCTTCCACAAGAGTTAATTTACCCACCACTCAGATTCAATCAAGTACCTATGACAGGAGCAACCCACAAAAAGAAATTTAATAATTTTAAGAATTCACAAATCTTTTTTTCCTCAAAATTTGAAAATATTGATCCTAGAATTTTGATGGAAGGAATCAGTGGAGAAAATAAATCATTATCTAATATGGGAAATATTGATCCAAGACTTGTCAAAGAACAATTAGACTTAACAAGAATAATTGAAAGCCCTATAAGGGGAAATAAACAAAATCAAGTGAAAGATATACCTTTTTTTATAGAAGAAGAACCTTTAAAAATGGAATTCCCTTGTTTTAAATCAACAAGAAAAGATATGGAATGCAGTTTCAGTACAGTTCAGAATATAAATGAAGCTAAGATTGATGAGTCAAGATATGAAAATCCAATTAATTCACTGTCACATATTGACATACAACAGGAATTAAATCAACAAAAAGCCTTACCCCCTGAAGACAAATGCTCTGGGGAATCTTATAATAACTTTAATATTGAAAAGAAAATTAATTCAAGATTCAAGAAACTTAAATACTCCAGGAACAATGCCACAAATGAATACATAAAAAATAAGATACACTCACCAATTATCTTAGAAAAACATCTTTCTGAATCAGAATATGAGAATGAAGCAGGATTATTCTGTCAAATGGAAATACAAGAAGAAGCTGAAGATGAACAGAAATTTATAATTACTGAAGAAGAATTCCCTTGGGAAGGTTATACAAATTGGCAACCTCTTAGAGATGCCAACCTTGTTGAACAAAATAATGATAATCCTAGGAACAACTGTGAAGTTTCAAACCAACATGTCAAGTGGTTGGAAGATATTAGTACACCAAAGAAGAATGAATCAAATAAAATCAAAGATAAAATTAGCCAAAAGAAGAAGAAGACTAAGGAAGAAAAGGAATATTTTTGGATTACTCATAATAAAAAGATATGTCCAAGTTTGCAAGCCCATTTGGCAAGACAATATAAGACCTCAACACAAAAAGAGGATTGGACAGAAAATAATGATAAAAATGATAATATTATCCAGGATTACTTTGATGGGAATGAAGATTTTCAAGATCAATATCTCAATGAAGAAAGAATAAATGAGCTTACAGCTAAGAAGGCCAAATTCAAGAATAGGCTTGACAACAAATCTTCACATTATCAATGATTTTTCTTATTATATTATAAAAATTTCCTTTATTCTTTCATGAATTTTAGTCTTAATCTAGGCTCAAATATCTATATAAAAAATATAAAAAAACATAATAATAATGCATAAAAAATATAAAAAATATCAAATATCAAAATATAAAAACAAAAGAGAAGTGTCAAGTGTATCAGTATCATTATTCCATGTTATCTTATGTATTAGTATATAAAAAAAAACAATAACTTAATTAAAAATTAGGGTGGGTGTCTATTTCTTAAATCCATCCTTTATGATTTAAGTTTTTGGGATGAAATTCTGGGGAATTTCCATTTTATTCTATAAATTTATCTTCATCAATATTCAATATCAACCCATTCAAGAATCAAAGAGGCAATTCAAGAATGTTTCACTGCAAGATTTAAAGAAGTCAAATAATGAAATACAAAATTGAAGGAATATACAAATATGGCCAAACAAAACACACAGCCTCACAATACACGTAGCAAGAGGGGTGACCAGTTTTGTTTATGGTTATTTTTTATTCAAATTATATTTTTTTATTATTGGTTCATTTTTTTACAAATTACTAGTCACCCCCTTGCTTGCAAGAACAGTTTTTAAAAAAAATCAAGATAATAAAGCAAGATTAAATATCAACAACAATAACAGTTCAAAAAAAACAAGCATTCAGAAGATCAAAGGCAACCAGAAAAATCAATAAGATATCTCCAGAAATCTTATTAGTTTTAATTTCTTTAAATAATAATTATATCAAAATAATAAAGAAATAAAGAATATATAATCAAGGGTACAACTGGCCAGGTTAAACCCAAATGAAAATATTTCTTTAAAAATTTTCTTTTTTATAAATTTACTTTGAATATTCAAAATATCTCATTATAAAAGACACAAAGATTATTATTATTATTATTATTATTTTCTGGGGATAAGGGAGAAAAACACCTCCTTTTATATTGAATATGGGGCAAATTTCTTCCACCCACAGATTAGCCCTCAAATTTTTCATATATTGGAGGCTATGCAAAACTCAAAAGATATATCTTATCAGCTCTTTAATTCCTTTTGGAATTTAGGGCATAAAAGATCAATGCCATAGAATAAATTAACCTTATATTGATTAATTTTCAAGATTAAATTAAACCTCAACTGCAATTTCTAAAAAAAACTTATATATATAAATAAATCTTAATTAATTTAAATCTTAAATTATTTGGTTAAATTAATCCTTAACTCCACACAACTAAAAAAAATATTAAATAAAAATAAAACATTAATTTTAATTTCAAAAAAAAAAAAAAAAATCTTAATTAATTTGATTTTATATTGTTTGGTCAAATTAAATCTTAACGCCACTCTAAATTTAATTAAAAAAATAATAATAATACATAAAATAAATCAATCTTATAGTGATTCATTTTACACGATTACATTAAACTCCAATTTTAATTTCAACACAAAAATTTAATTAATTTAATCCTATATTATTTGGTTAAATTAATTATTAACTTCACTCAACTAAAACAAAAACTAAATTTAAATAATAGTAACTTTAATTTAATTTAAAAATAAAATAAAATAAAATAAAAAAAAAAAAGAATATTAATTAATTTAATCTCATATTATTTTATTAAATTAATTCTTAATTCACTTGACTAAAAACAAAACTCAATTAAAATAGATTATACTCAAGTGATTAAAGACTTAATTTTAACTTTAACTTCAAATATAGTAAAAGGAGAATTTTAAGTTAAAATTGTTTAGTAATTATTGAGATTATTTTTACGCTGCAAAAAAGAAAATACTTCATATTATAAATATTTACCTCAATGGCTCAAAACCTATTCATTGGTTAAGAGCCATGATTTCAAATATTCTAATCTTTATATATTTAAATATAGTGGAATTGCAATCCTCTCTCTGCAGCTCTATAAAGAAAATATATATAACAGGCCCACTTATTTCTCATATTTTGTTGATTCCTTTAAATCTTCAATCCTTTTTTTATTAATCGCTTTTGATATAATTACATAAAAAAAAAAGAAAGAAAAGAAAAAATAAGATAAAATAAAATAAAATAAAATAAACTTAAAGGAATATTCTTCAAAAGTTTATTTTTATTCCATTACAACTTTTTAATTGTATGCTGCACACGGACGTTGCAAGTAGATTTATAATATCTCAATGATTGGGCTATATTTTTTATGATTCGCGTTCTTTCTCGGTTTTTGTTTTTTGTTGTTTTTTATTTTATCTGTTTAGTTTTTTTCTTTCCCCTTTTTTTTTCCCTTCTTTGATTTATTGTTCTATTTTTTTTTTTTTTTTTACGCCTCGTCATCATCTTTGTCGTCAAAGGTGCTAATGGGAATAGCAAATCCCACAATATAAAAAAAAATAAGATAAAAAAAAAAGTGTGATATAATAAACAAATGGATAAAACTTACGCCGCCAATTCATTTAACACTTCTACTAACGCTTGTAAGGAGGCTGGAAGACCAGATAGAGACCCGTAATTGCCCGCATTATTGGGGTGGTTCTGAACGTAATCATAGAAATCCCTGCAATAATGGCGGAATAAACGATTGAAAACGTCAAATAGTTGTTGTAACTCAGAGGAGGGATTAGAGTTGGTTGTGGCGGAAATGGATATGTTATTGGGGGCGGGATTATTGGCAGAAATAGCGATGCCTCCAGTTAAGGCAGGAGGAGAGTGATGGCCATTGGTCATCGGTAAAGGGTTATTTGATTGAGGCCAAGCAAGTGCGGAGCCAGAAAACCAGTAACGGAAGTCAGTGGGGAAATATTAGGTGCGTCGGCATTTGAATTGGTATTGCTTATGCAATGGATGGTATAGCAATATCCATTATGAAGGATTGCTATAATCTCGTGACCGTTTTCTTCGAGATAAATTGACAAGGCAAAGGAAGACATAACGGGTTAGTTTTTTTTGCGATGGAAGGATAAAAAAAAAAAAAAAAAAAAAAAAGGATGAAAATAATGTTACCTGGTACTTTCGTTCCCTCCCTATCTATTGAATTTGGAGACCGGCTGCTGCAGCCATGCAGTTTAATTGGTTCTTTGGGAAGTAACATTTAAGATAAGATTGGTGTGATAATCTACAAATAAACAACAAGAAGAGAAAACAAAGAGTAAGAAATCAGTGCAAACAAAGAAGTAGTAACAAAAAGAAATTAAATAAAACGAAAGATAAGAGTGACTCATTGTGCTCTGATCAACGCCCAACGTAAATGGTCGAAAAAAGAAGGGTGGCGTTGAAGGGAATTTAGTCAAAAGATACAAAGACAAAAAAAAGGGAGAGGCGTAGAGCTAGGATGGAAGTCTAGTGGAAATAAATCAAACATAAAATATAATTAGAAAAAAAATACATAAACATAAATAAATATAAGATATAAAAAAATAATAATAAAATAAAGATTAGAGGAAAGAAAGAAAACCGCGGCGAGTGGAGATAAGAAGTACAGCTATCTAATTTTGGAGTATCCACACCCAGTCACAAAAAAAAATTATTATTATTTAAATTAAATTAAACATATTATTATTATTTAAATTATATTAAATGTATTATTATCATTTATATTAAATTAAAATCTATTATTATCATTTATATTGAGTTAAATTTATTATTAAAAAAAAATAAATAAATAAATAAATAAAATAAAATAAAAAAAAATATAAATATAAAAAAAAAATTATTATTATTTATATTATATTAGATTTATTATTATCATTTATATTATATTAAGATTTATTATCATTATTTATAGTAAATTAAATATATTCTTATTTTTTAAACAAAATTAACTCTATAATTATTACTTAAACCAAATTAAACTTATAATTCTTATTTAAATTAGTTTAAAGTTATTAGTATTATTTATATTAAATTCAATTTATTATTATAAAAATAAAAATAGAATAAATAAATTAAAAATAGGTTACAATCATTAAATGGAGAGGGGGGGTGTCAATCAGCAATGACAATAACCATATAAAAGGCGACCCACCATTAATAATAATTAATATAATTACATAATATACCTTATTATTATTTTTTATCATCTATATGACTTGATGTCAATTTTATTATTAGCTTTTATTATTTACTTATATTATCATCATTATTATTTATTATTATTTTACTATTATTATATTATTATTTCTTTAATAAATTATAATACAAAAAAAAAAAAAAAAACCATATCATATATTGATATAAAATTATATTTATTTTAATTATTATATAAAGTAGATATGATGGTACAATTATTAAATGGAGAGGGGATGGCCCCACCATTTAACGTTAATTTCAAAAAAAAATAAACAAGAAGAAGGAACAACCCAATCAGAAAAACAAAATAAAATGATTTTCTCTTATTATCAAAATCCTCTTTAACAAATAAATAAATAAATAAAATAAAATATTAAAATTAACCAGTAAATCAAAATCAAATATATCAATATTGGAATGCTCAAAATAGTCATACTTTAAAATAAAGACAAGAAAAAGAAGAATACAATACAAAAGAAGAAATCATGGAGATTGAAAATCAATATAAAGAGTTACAAACAGAAAGTATCAAGTGAAGTTATTAGAATAGATATTTAAATAAATGAAGTTTTGATGGATGAACCCAGAATATTCCTCTTGAAACTGGAATGCTGGGGACAGCATTAAATGGAGAGGGGGATGTTGTATTCCATACCTTAATGGCCCAGTTTCAAGTGAAATTTCATTTATAAGGCTATAAATTAAACAAATAACAAAGAAAAATCGATAATTAATCAACTATAATAGAGGAATTCAGCAATAAAATGAATTTAAATTCATCAAAATGTATAATCCCATAATCAAATCCTGGAAGAATGGATCATTTGGTTACAAGAATAACAATAAAATAAGGAAAAGAAAAAGACAAACTGGCAAGAATGTTAAAGTTACCAGTGAAAAGGGGTAGTGTAACACTCAGGTTACCTAAGCTCTGCTCAACCATTGGATTACTCAGCAATGCAGTTATTAAACTGAGGAAAGTTCAATAAGGAATAAATTAAAGCTGTATTAATCAACAGTCACAAGACAGAAAGAAAGAGAAAGCAATCAATTTATGCAAGGAAAATCCATCAAAAACCTTAAATTACACAGCATATCTGTGGAAACACAAGCACAGGCACCTGATAAGCCAGTAAATATAAATTAAAAGCAGAATTAAGTTATATAAAGAAAAGAAGAAACTCATACAGGACAAATAGAATACCCACAATACACAGCATTCTCCACCTACAGTTCAAACAATGCACAGACCTATGGTGCAATAACTGTACAAACTCATCTAATACTACCAAAAAAAATGTGCAACAAACCAAACAAATGGTGCAATACCTGGAATAAATGACACCATCTCAAAATTACTCACCAGCTAAATACCCTCAAGGCTGTGCATAATAATATTAAAGTTTGATTAAAATATAAATAAAGCTTCAGAAATGGTGCAATATACCAAACATATGGTGCAATCTCTTGATCAAATGACACCATCTCAAAATTCCTCACCATCAAAAACATCTCAGATTATATAATCATACACAAATTGGTGCAAAAAAACCAAACAAATGATATCTCATCACTATAAAGAAATTATCCCAGCCGAAAGAAGTGAAAAATTTTAAGTCCCTTGTTTTTGAGTGCCTCTATGGAGAGCCCAAAGAATATAAATAAAGGTCCTCTCTCCCTCATTTTTTTTCCTCTTTTCCCCATGAATCCAATTAGTTATATACCAAGAAGGAGAATAACTATTCATCCCTTACTAGTAGGTCAATCTAGTATTATTATTTAAATGGGAATTATATACCAAGAAGGAGAATAATTCATCCATACCTTACTACTAGGAAAATCTAGTTATTTTATTAAAGTATTATAGACTTATAAGCTTAATTCATAGTTATTTCTAATTAATAGTAGTTAACAGAAGGTCTACTTAATATTATTAATCCACCCTATGTTTAAATTATTAGTCTTATAATTATAATACCATCAATAATACTCATAATATTCAGCTTATCCCCATAACCTTTACATTATAAAGAAAAAATAGTCTTATTATATCTTCATATTAAAAAAAACCAACCTTACAACTATATATTATATATATATAAAAACCTACCCTTATATTATATTATATCTTCTATATACTTAACAAAAATCCTCTTTATATTGAACAATATCTTACCAATAAGCTATTAAAGGTCTTATTATTATATTATATTAACAATTACCCTCTCAAACCATTAAGTATTATAACATATATAAAGTCAAATTGAACTTACCCCTTAAAATATATATTATTACTATTATATTAAGTTAACCTCTTATACTATTAAGGTCTTACCCTTAAAATTATCTTATATTATTATTTGAAAATTATATTTTATACTGTTTTAACATATAAGTTACTTATCTGGTTATTGAATAGGTCTGATAGAGACTGCTAAAAAGTCTTCTCTAGCTGTAAAGCCACAATCTTAAGTATTGATTTGTGAGCTCTGTAGGGAGATTGTTTAGTATATTCAGAGGGGCAGCTAAAACACCATTAGCACCCTTGGTTACAGGATTATTTCAGCAATTCAAAACTGTTTACCTGTGATTTCCCCCTCAAGGACTGCCTTATCCAATCCCACACTAAAAGGAGTTCCACAGCGGCAGAGAGGATTAGGCAGGTGTAAGGAGGCTTAAGGGGGTTGAGGGTGCTGGGGGAGCATAAGGATGGTAGGCGGTGCTGAGGATTAGGCCGGTGTGAGGGTGGCATCAGAGGCATATTTTGAGGGCCCTGAAGGAGTTTTAGCATATTGAGTGGCAGGGGTGTGGAAGCACAAGGATTGGTGAGGGGCTGAGATGGGGGCAGTGTTGGAGTCACATCTGGAGGGTGGTGCGGGCGCGTAAGCATGCTAAGGGTCAGGGAGGATTAGGCGGGGATGTGTGAGAGTAGGAATGGTAAAGGGGTGAGATGATCAGGCGGTGGGGCAGAAGTCTTCTCATGCACAAATATGAGAATGCCAAACTGCTGCCTTGAACCATGAGGTGTAATTACCCAAGCCTTGCAAATAGTGTTGAAATGGGTTTGGGCTTTGAGTGACATTCTCATGTGACACATGTTGTAAGGTGTGGATATGAAACTTTGATTAAAATTCAAGTACTTTTCCTGTCCTCAAAATTTGTATAAGGTAAAAATCAATTAAAAATAGTAAGAAATATTATTTTTAAGAGAAAACACGCCAATTTTATTTTTTATAACTTTATTAGTATAAAACAATAATATTATAAAAATTTACAGTTTTACCAACAATAAAAATTTATCCAAAAAAATACTCTACAAGAGATATTTTAAGGCTACAAAAGAAATTTCTTCAAGAGCAATTTCAATTGGAATTAATTGAGCAAAGAACTGCAAGCAATTAATTAAAGAACAAAGTCTTTAAAAAGAATATTAAAGAGAAAACACGCCCAAAAGTGACCAGAGTGAATTTGGAAACAAAGTGACAAAGTTTACAGTGATGAAAGATGCTTTAATTCACTTTTGGGGTGGTTCAGGGGTAAAAATGATTATAAGAGTTACAAACAATGATTATAATGATTTTTTCACGTGGTTAAAAGGTTCAAAATGATTTTAAAAAGGTGGTTGGAATCTTTTATTGATTGGTTTAACAGTGTTTAAACTAATTAATTAAAGGAAAAGATTCCAACATGAAGAGAAAAGTGGGGCAAAGAAGACATTCTTTTATAGCCACCAATTCTCTTACTCCAAAAGTAAAATTTACTCTTGTCAGTCGTGAAAAACAGTCTGACAACAGAAAAGCCAATTATGGCATCATTGAACCCTGGTTCAGACTAAAAAGGGCTGGTTTAAGCCATTTTTAGCCATTTTAGACCCTTAAATCAGCCATTACTATAGCAATACCAGGCCTAGAGCCTTCAAAACACGTCAGAATGTGTGTCAGAGGCGTAGAAACCAGTTAAAACTGTTTTTACTATGATTGTTTTATCTTAAGGGTAGTTTTACCCTCTTGGCAACAGCTAAAACTACCCCAGTTGGTATCAAAACCTCATCATCAATTGAGTTCACAGACCCTGTAACTCAATTCCAGGCCAAAAGTGATGAACTTTTGCGTGAATTTTGACATCCCAAGCCTGTCAGAAAGGATTTTGGGGGTCTAGCTCCCCCTTAGAGCTGGAGTTCCTTTTCCCCCCCAAATTTAATCTTTCCAATTTATTTTTCCTTTAATTCCTCATCATGTATTATACTTATAATTTACATATGTAATTTAATTCAATTGTACAGTACAATACAGTAATAATTGACACCTCATATGTAAATCAAAGTTCACTTATGTAATACACGCGCACATTTTGACATTTCAATTGAATTCAATTGAAAATACTTCAATTCCTCATAACTTCTAAACTAAACACAACACCTCAATTTTAACACAAAATTTGATGGTTAACACCACATGTGGTGTGAATTAAATTAAAGTCTTGAAGATTTTCAACTTTTGTATTGAAAATACTAAAAACTTAATTTAAGCTTATTTAGAGTTGAGTTACAAGAATTTCACTCAGAGGTGACCCCACCTGATTTTTTATGAGGAATCCAATGGTGAAATAATTTTTATGTGTTTATTTATTGGATAAAAAGTTATAATAATTTTCATTTAACTTTTTTCCAAATTTATTTATTTTTTCACAATTTTGTTAAAATTTCATTTTTACTTAATTTTTTCAAGTATAAATGTAATTTTATACTTACAAAATTTTAATGTATTTTTATTTTTAAATTGTAATTAATTTTTTATTTTTAATATAATTTTATATTTATATTTTGATTTTTATTTTAATAATATAAATAAATTTATTTTATTTATATTAATATGTTATTTTTGTATTTGTGGTGTTTTGGGTATATGAAATTACCTCTAAGGCTCACACATGTGATGATTGATGTTGTCTTGACGCAGACATGATGTGATCCACTAAATTCAGTTACTATAATGTGACACTAATGCAACTGAAGAAAGATTTTATACTGACCATGGTGCAATGTGAAGTCAATTGCTGGAAATTGATGCAACATTCACCCTGGTGTTTGATTATTCCGAGTTATAATAACAGAGCTATTATGGTCAAAATTAACAGTACTAGCAGGAATAATACTAGTAGCTGTTGATTCTGTTTAAATTCTTTTTTCATGTCTTACAGCATTTTTGGACACTAAAATCAAATGAAATAGAAATTAATTAAGTAAAAAAAGGGTTTTTCAAAAAATAAATGCAAAATAAAGCCTCACTTATAATACAAAAAAGTTTGATTTCTTATGATTATTCAAATTATAAGTATTTTTTAGGAATTTTGAAATTTCTCAATATAGTAAAAAATATTAAAAAAGGTAAGAAATATATGTCACACGTAAAATATCATGGCTGGGCCCTCAAATGTAAGGTGCATATATGAAACTTTGATTAAAAATCAAGGACTTTTCCTGTCCTCAAAATTTGTATAAGATAAAATTTAATTAAAAATAGTAAATTTTAAGAGTTTTAAGAGAAAACACACCAATTTCATTTTTTTATAGATTTATTAGTATAAAGCTGTAATATTAAACAGATTTATGGTTTTACCAACAATAAGAATTTCTCCAAAAATACTCTAAAAGAGATATTTCAAGATACAAAAGAAATTTCTTCAAGAGAAATTTCAATTGGAATCAATAGAGTAAAACACTGCAGGAAATTAATATAAGAAAAAAATCTTCAAAAAGAAAATTAAAGATAAAACATACCCATAAGTGACCAGAGTGAATTTAGAAACCATGTGACAAAGCTAATGGTGATGAAAGATGATTGAACTCACTTTTGGGGTGGCTCAAGCATAAAAGTGATTGAAAGAGTTACAAAAAGTTATTAAAATTATTTCTTCATGTGGTTAAAAGGTTTAAAATCATTTAAAACTTGTGGTTGTAATCTTTTATTTTTTGGTTTAACAGTGTTTAAACTAATTATAAGAGGAAAAGATTGTAACATGAAGATAAAAGTGGGGCAAAGAAGACATTCTTTTGTAGCCACCAATTTTCTTACTCAAAAATGAAGATTACTCTAATAAGCTGTTAAAAACACCCTGACAACAGAAAATCCAATTATAGCATCATTGAACCCTGGTTTGAAACCAAAAAGGGCTGGTTTTAGCCATTTGAGTCCCTTTAATCAGCCATTGCTATAGTGATACCTGGCTTTAAGCCTTCAAAACATGTCAGAATATGTTTAAGAGACATCAAGACCAGTTAAGACATTTTTAACTTAAGGATAGTTTTACCCTCTTGGAAACAGTTAAAGCTGCCCTTGTTCGTATCAAAACCTCCTCATCAGTTGAGTCACAAACCCTGTGATGAACATCTCTTTGAATTTTGACATCTCATGCCTTGCAGCAAGGAATTTTGGGGATTCTGGCACCCTTGGAGCCAAGATTCCTTTTGCCCCCCAAAATTAATTGTTCTAATTTATTTTTGCTTCAATTACTCATCATGTATTATACTTTTAATCTACATATGTAATTCAATTGAGTTTTTACAGTACACAACTGCAATAATTGATACCTCATAGGTAAATCAAAGTTCACTGATGTAATAAATGCACACATTTTGACATTTCCATTGAAAATGCTTCAGTTCCTCTTAGCTTCTAAACTACACACCACACCTCAATCTTAACAAAAATTGATGGTTAAGACCACATGTGGTGTGAATTAAATCAAGGCTTTGAGTATTTTCAGATTTTTGTACATAAAATACCAAAAACTTAATTTAAGCTTATTTTGAGTTGAGCTACAGAATTTTCCTCCAGAGGTGACCCCACCTTATTTTTTATGATGAATCCAATGGTAAAATAATTTTAATAAGTTTAGTTATTGAAACAAAGCTATGATAATTTTTATTTAACTTTCTTCCAAAACTATTTTAGTTGAAAATTTATATGTACTTTATTTCTCCAAGTGAAAGTGTATTTTCAAAATTTTAAATTTCAATGCAATTTTAATTTCATATCATAATAGCTTTTTTTTATTTCTTTCTATGAATTCTATATCTATATTTTAATTCTTGTTTGTATAATATAAATAAATTTATTTATTTATAATTATAACATAATTTTGTTATGTGTGGTGCTTTGGGCATATAAAAATACCTCTAAGGCTCACAAGAAATCTGACTACCCATTTGACAAAACCCCTTATCTTTTCCTAATTCCAAATTTTGGCTTTAAGTTTCCTTAGTAAATAGTACTTCCCTTTCAAGAGTTCATTTTTTTCTTGACTTTGAGCTTCCTATCTCTCCATTCACAGCTTAAATGGGCCATTATCCTCATTGTGAGACATAAATTCCTTATATGTGGTAATAATTTCTTGGGAACAGGCATAAGCTGATTCTTTTAGTACTTATTAATTATTCAAATAAAAGACTTCTGTTTGTTTTTCTATATTCATATTCTGTCATGCATTTTGATTATGTAATGAAACTGTGAAGCTAATATTCAATGTATTAAAGTCTTTTTTTACCCCTCACACAAGGTGGAGTTCCCTCAATTATTTGATTTAAATTATATGAATAAGTCAAACTGCAGCATTCAATTTAATTTTAATGAGGATATTTAATTCAGACTCATTTGTTTATATGCAAAATATGATCCATCATCGTTTTGTGTTCTGTGTGGCAAGTATATCTAGATTTTGTCTATGAAACCTTTTCATCCTACAAAGACATCCTCTTTGACAACACCTGAAGCTTCCTAGAATTGTTTATAGCTGGTCCACTTTGTTAATTTTCTTTTCAAATTTGAAAAAAAATGTAATAATATGATGAGTATGTAATAAAATATCCCCCTGAGAAGCCTTAAAAAAATTTGAATGTGTCCTGATGAAGAACCCTTGTTAATATAGCTCAATCTTTACAAATGAATGAGTAATTCAGTTGAGAGTTTCTGTTTGCTGAGATTTGAAGAAATTCTTAAATTTTGTACTTTCTTGTATTACATGAATGAATTTTTCAAATGAAACATGAGCCATGCAGCATAATTTCTCAAAGTTGTCTTTGGATACAATTGTTAAGTCATTTCCTGTGTGTATATATTTTTTGGGATTAGAGTTTTTTGGCCCAATATATCTTCTTTTAGAGATTTTATGTAATCAAATAGTATCAGATTCACTTTTGAGATCTGTTTCACCTTCCAAGTTACATATGTGACATAATGCACATAAATTTTCAATCAGTTCTTGAAAGTTGAATTTCTCCAGAATTTTTGCAAAAGTATTAGGGAAAAATGTGTACAACCAATTCAGTAGAGTTTATAAATAAACATGGAAGGATATTGTAACTTATTAAAAGTGGGTAAAGTGAATATGGGACCAAAAACCAAAAATTATGGGCTTTTGGTACCTAAAATCCTTTGGCCAATTTAGTGTGGGATTTACAAGATCCCAGGAATTAAATTCAAAATTTGTGTCAAATTAATATTTAACATTTTTAATGAAGGTTTTGAAAGTTTTGAGCTTCCGCAATAAAAATTCTTCATATCTTGCTTTTCATTTAATTTCCAATTTTTTTTCAAAATGAATTTCTTACTGTCTCATAGGAGATTTCATAAGTCATTCAATAAATTTCAATATCCACTCATATTTTTTTCCTTTAATTTCAAAAACTCTCATTGTATAATTTTTATTAGAATTTATAATATGATTTGATAAAAACCTAAATTAAAATGAAGAATAATTTTTCACCATTTGAGAATGATCAATGAAGTGTACTCCATTATATATTTCTTGATTGTATGCCATAGTTTGAATTAAATCTTATATTAAGTGCTTAAAATCACAATTTATAGTTTTTTGATACCATGATAAACTAAATGAAAAAACAGAATTGAGTCTGAAGCTTTATGAATCATAATAAGATATTCTCATAAATTTAAAAAAAATAAAAATTAAAGCAATGTTTGTTTTTCTAAAGAATGATATGATTAAATGTAAGACTTTTTTATATGAGCTTGATTTAATTTTTCAAAGAGAACTTTTCAAGGTATTTTAATTTTGATTGGTCTTCTTATTATAATTTATATAAAATAATAATCATTAATTTCCTTCACTTTTTATTTTACATAATTTCATATATAGCCACATTTATAATATTTGATGCAACCTTTATTTCAAAAAGAAAAAATCAAACCAAATTGAACTAAACACAAAATACTTCAATAAGTAAGGTTTCTTTCAATAAATCAATTGAATAAATCAAAAAAACTTTGAATTATTCCTTTATTTCATATAATAGGTGGTGTCAAAGGTGGCAAACCCCACATTAAAATAATGTGCCAAAATCCCACTGTACAAAACCAAAGTTTTTCAGTCATAAATGCCATGATTTTTTAACTGAGTCCCCTGTTATTTTGTCAAAATCTGAATTTTTTTGGAAAATCCAGGATTTCACTATTTCAAAAGAAAAATTAAACCTAACTTGATCATTTTTTATTCCTCAACCCAAAAGAAAAATCACAGACAAATCTTAAATGGACTCAAATGATTCATCCACAAACCCATGTTATTTCTCTCTTCAAACAATTTTTTTATTACTGTTCAAAATTTGAATTTTTTTGAATTAAATTTTGATAAAAAATTTTTGAACTTTCAAAAAAAAATCACTTTTTCTCAAAATAAATCATTCATCTTTAAAATAAAATTTCCTTTTTTTTTTATGTAGAATCATAATACAATTTGAGTATTGGGACTCAACCAAATTATTTTAATGATTCTACTGATTAATTTCTTTTTCATTGAATTTTTTTTCAATATTTGTTATAATTTTTAAGACTTTAAAATTGAATTTTTACTTCATTTCAAACAAATTTTTCAGCTTTGAAATATAATTTCATTTTTTTCTTCTTTAGAATCATAATATAATTTGAATTTTGGAACTCAGCTAAGTTAGTTTAATGATCCTACTGATTGATTTATTTCTCATGAATTTTTTTTATAATTATTACATGTTTTAGTATATATTTTTTTTTAATTTTCACAACCATTTATTGGATTAGAAATATTTTGGTAAAAAAATGAGTTTTGCTTCAAAATAAAATATTGATTTTTTGCAAATTATTCTATAAAATCATGAAATGATTTGAATCTTGTGAGACAAACAACTTAATTGAAGATTCTACATCTTGTGAACCAAAATTCAAAGTAATAAAAAGAGAGATTGAAAGGCTTAAATACAAATATTATCATTTATAAGTTGATTTTCTCATTTGTTTCAAAAAACAATTCTCAAATAATTGAACTTATTATTTAAATAATTAGTTAATATTCAAGTTCAATTACAGTAAGAAAAATTTTATTATACCTTTATCTTTTAAAATTAGTTCAATTCAAATAAATCAATCAATAAGTGAGACTTATAATATTGTTGGATTCAATCTAAAATAAGCTTGAGTTCTGAATTCAAAGTCAATTTTCAATAGATAATAATTTTCTTACATGCTCAACTTAATTGAGCCCATGTTTGAATATGTATAAGAATGTAAGAAAAACTCTTTGTTTTTAAATTTGTGTATAGGTCTCAAATATGCAAGAAAAAAAATGCTCTTAGTGGGGTATGTAACAAATTAATGTGTGATTTAAATAATTGATTCTGAGATTTGATGGGTTAAACTGCAGTATTTGGAACCAAAAACCTGGGTTTTTAGCACTTTGAAATACAACACAGCGTTTGAGACATGGTATTTCCAAAATCCCAGAAATTAAAGGCAGGATTTGGTGAAAAATAATTCGAGATTTCTAACTTGGGACTTCTTATGTTTGACACCCCTCAATAATGGTTTTTAGGTCTTTCAAATGATTCAATGAAATTTAATTTGGTTATCATTATGGGGATTCAACCTTTAGAAGTATCATTTCCGATATTATTTTTTTTAAATTGCCCATATAAAAACTTAATTAATCGCTGTTGCCATACACACTAGTGACTGACTGATACAGTTCCCCATTTAAAAAAATTAAACTAAAATGCTATTATTGTTAATGTTGAAAGTATAAATGAAGTAAATGCTTCTTTTCTTGTGAAGATATCGTCCAGATGATGTATAACTTTGCTTTTCTTTTTTTCTTTAAAAAAAAAACAAAAGAACTTTTGTAAGCGAAAACAATGAAAACATTTGGCAGTTTCAAGCTCACTTTACAGTGTTTACACTACCAATAAAGGAATTCAGTAGCATACAATTACTATTCAAAAATTTCAGCATTCGGTAGGATTCAGAGAAGAATTGTGTGAACGACTCAGTTTCATGTGAAAGCTCCCTTGAGCACAGGTTGATAAGTGAGTAGAGGCTCCGAGGAAATCTTTCAAAGAATTTAATTGTATTTTACAAACGAAAGATGTTTTCATTTACTAGTAAAAATTGTGAAAAAAGCAAAGAAAAAACAAAAAAAAAACGATCCAAGACTTATTTCAAGAAAGAACTGTGAACTCTTACAAAAAAATGTTCAGATTTTGAATGCTTTCTATGACTGATGAAAGAATTTTTTGTTTTTATTTCAATAAAAGATCTCTTCCTATTTTACCTGAATCAGAATCAGCTCAAAAAAAAAAGTAAATTACAATTGACAAGTTTTAATTCTTCAAAAAAAAGAATTGAGCTAAATTTTATTAAAAATAATAATATTTCTTGGTCCAATACAAAACAAACTTAGCCAACAGGTGTGGGGATCAATAAATTATTTGAATTAGAAGGATCTGAATTGTTTGTCTCATTGTCATTATCATTACTATTTTGGTTAGCTAGATGATCATCTTTTTCTTCTATGATGACGTCTTTCTGATTATCTGAATTGAGATTTATTGAACTCAAAGTAGGTGGAGGTGATGCCACTTGATTAAGGTTAGGTAATGATAATTCATGAATATTTGATTTATCAATTATGGTTTCGGTTATCAAATCGTTTGAAATCGATCCACCTGTTGGGGTATTCAATATCGGATTGGGTGTTGAAGTAATCGAATGACTTGGTTCCGGTGCCTGATCGCTTAAAATCTCTAATAGACTTGTCACTCTACTTTTATTACTTCCAGCCTCTACCCAAGAAATCGAAAACATTTTGATTAATTACAGGTTAACTTTGTTCAGGATAGAATGAACATACTCTTATTAACGTATTCCCTTAAAGGTCCCTTTAAACCACCTTGTTTACCAACTAATTCTCTTAATTGATCTCTAGGTAATTGTAAAATCGCACCAAAACTGTGAGGGGATATAATTTTAGCACACCTCATAAAGCCTTCCCAAAGCTGCGGTTGAGTCCAGATTTTTTTCAGAATTAATCTAGATAATAATGTGGTCGAAACGAATGCTTGCAATGATTTATAAGTTTGGACAGCTTGAATCACCTGGGGTTTTTTGAAAGGCAAAAAAAAGCATAATTAGAATATTGTTTCAAGTTTGAACTTGACTTTTGCTGTAAAGGGAAGCTAACAGTTCTCAAGAAGAGTGTTGGTAATGTTAGCTCGTCGACTACTTGTTGCATAAAAGCCGCCAAAACTTCAGGTTTGAATATTTCAGTCATTGAAAAACATATACCAATAGCCTCAATAGCTTGTTTCATATTAAAAGGAACATCTTCAGTTCTATGAATTAAAACTAATAATTCGACCGGGGTTAGCAATTCACTCTGTTTGAGTCTTGGTGCGTTAGTTGAAACTGAACCGAAATTACTGGGTGGTTGTTGAACAATAGATTCAAAAACTGATCGAATTAAATTCTTTTCTGCGATCGTTCCATTTAATAGAGTCAAAATTCTCGGTAAATGATGGATGATTTCAGTCTTTGTTAAATCACCAATAGTTGGAATGATAAATCTTGGTGATAAATCATTCGAACCAGCGGCTAATGATTTGATGGCATCAATGATTGCCACAGGTGGTTTACCTTTCTCAGTTAAGATTGATAAAATTCTCAAGACTAATGGCTCAGACCCTGATTGACAGGTCTGAATCAATGAGATAATCTTGGAATGCTTAGCACCTAATGAGCGTACTAATGGAGTAATTAGTTTACCGACAGATTCTTGAACATGATTTGGCATATTTGGGTAAGCTCGAAATAAACTAAATCATAAATGTGTTCAAAAAATAAATAATAATAAGCTTCAATTAAACCAGAACTAATGAGTGTAAAGTTGTTAAATAAATAAATAAAAATCGGAGAGAAAACTCAACTGATCGAGCAAGTCAGGATTTTTGACTGATAAGGCAAGTAATAATTCTAAATGCTGGACTACAACATTCTCGATTTTGATTTTACTAAGCCCTGATAATATTACGGCATTCTCAACTTTTGCGAATGTCACTGAAGGTTCCGATGATTCTTCAGCAGCCTCAAGCGACGTAGTTTCACCATCTTCCATCTCCACTTCTGTTGTTAAATGTTTTTCTTCAAGTTTGTTAGTTGATTGTAATATAGGTTCTTCTTCTAATTCATCATCTAATTCTAACCTTTGCAATAATTGAATTGCAAAACTAACAACTCGATCCCCTAAACTTTTCATTCCACTAGTTGGCAAAACCCAACTTTTGACTGACATAATAGCGGCATTTCTAGTTTGGCGACGAGAATGAGTAGTTAAACCAAGAAGGACATCGAGAGTTTGATTTCTAATTGCTGGCCTCATACTAGTTAAGTCCCTTAAAGTTGTGAATCCGATGGTTAATTTGTTTGGATCTTGGCATAATTCTTGCAATCGAATCAATTCTCTTTCAGGGATGTAAGGCAAATCGAGCAAGAAATGGGACAAAGTCATTTTAAGTAATTCGGGTTGATTGGAATTAGTGGATGAAAGATTTTCGATGATATAATCCAATAAGTTGGTAAGCCAGCGGCCATAAGAGCTGATTTCATTAAGATCATGATCAAATTTTGATTGATATGGATTGGCGAGCCATTCTTCTGTTAGCCAAATTCTAGCAAAAGGCATACTATATTCCACTCCAAATGATTTATTAGATTAATCCTCCATTGGATTTCAATGATCGAGATGTATGAATAATAACTTACCGATTAGGGAAATCAGAAATTATAAAATTAAAGAGGACTTGTCTAATATCTTCTTTTCTTAGTTCTAATTCCTTAATCGTAACATCACCATGACTTTCTAAACCTCTTGTAACCAGGCGAGCCAATAGTATACTCCAAATTGTAGCATCAGGTTTTAACTCATTGTCAATCATTCCATTAGATATGATTTGCTCTATGGTTGTTTGAAGCAGCACCTTCCTAGTTGGTTCATAAATTTGAATTGGTTGATCATTTTGCCAGGCATCAAATATAGTTAATTTATCTTGAGGTGATTCAGCCTCGCCATCTTCCGTTAGGAGGTTGGAATGTAAGATTAAATCTTCGTCATCATCATCGTCATCATAATCATAATCCTCATCATTATCGCTATCATCGTTATTATTAACGCTGTCATCATCATCATCATCATCAATTATTTGTCCATCTTGAATCTGATCTTGATCTTCAAGTTCTTTTTCCTGCTGTGATTCTTGATGATTATTTTGAGCAAATTGAATTGAATTAATATGTTCAATTGGTTGTTCAGGTGTTATGGCCAAAGGGAGTCCTGATACAGAAACAAGTTCCATTTTTGGACGAACAGGCGAACCTGAACGAATTATATCAGGTGGTTCGGTTGAAGAAGGGATTGAAAATGAGTTTAAAGGTTGGGATTGAGATGAAGACGATGATAAAGATGATTGTAATTTGAGAGATTTAGGGTTAGCTTGATTAGATAAATTAGATAGATAAGCCTGAATGAGAGGAAGATTCAATTACTTGTTTTTATTAATTAATTTGTTACCTTTATGAAGAAGAAGAAAAACTAACATTAATGGCGTTATTTAAGATCTGATCGTTTAAGGCTTGCAGATTCGCAATCATTAATTCTGTAACCAATTCAACAGGTAAACTTGTTATATCAAAACCAGGAAGTTGATGAGCTGATATCATCATGGGCTGAGTGGTAGGTTCTTGATTTTGGCTTTCGACTGAGTTGAGTTGATCTGCTTTCTGTCTTTTTTTAGTACCTGAATCAATTTCTTTACGTTGACGTTTTTTTTCACGTTCTTTTTCATTAAGATCTTTGATTCTTTTTGATTGATTGAGTAAAGCATCTTTAATTTGATTGGAATAGAGAGAAAATGAAGAGATTCGATCGAGGTTAGAAAGGGTAATCCTAAGAGATTTTTCAATCCCTTTAAGTTGAAGCACACTGATTGATCTTGTGATTAAAGGAGAGCTTGTCGGGTTATAAGAAGTTAAAGCGGATAAAATTAGATTTGAAAGATTAGGTCGAAGGCGAACCAAAGTGCCTAGAGAGAAGATGATGGCAGAGACTAATTCAGGTGTTCTAAAAAAAAGAAAAAAAAGCTGTATTAATTTGAGTTGATCTTGCACACAAAAAAAAAGATTGATAAATAAATAAATGACTTTGATTGGAATAAGAGTTTAATAGACTCTTCTAATAAGTTATTGGCTTCTTGTTCCAATTCTTTTGGTTTTAAATACGGGTGATGATTGGATGAATTTAAAGAATGATTGGATGAATTATTATTTGAATTGATTCCACCACACATGACTATGCTAGGATCATCGTTTCTTTTCCTTGGGTCTAAGATACCGCGAGTACCAACTTGAATGACACGTTGAACAAATTTGATTGCGGCCAATTTTAAACCTAAAGGAGATTTCTCATTTCTCCAAATTGAAAGAATTGAACCCTTGATTTGATTTGATAGGCCCCAATGTTTTGAATCAGATGAATTATTTGATTTATTACAACCACAAGCGTGCTTAAAAAGGATAGGGTATGCAGAAGAGAAGGCTTGAATTGAGGATTTCTTGATTTCTAATAATTGAGGGTCTGAAGGATCTTGCAAGTTGATTAAGCGATGTAGAGTTTCAGTTGATTGTAAAGTGACTAAAAAATAAAAATAAAAAATACAGGTAAGAATGTAAAATAATCTGTTGAATAAAATGAAGTTAAGAAAAAATGGAAACTAACTTTGTAACTTTTGATCGTTGGATAGATTGATAGATTTACAGATGGCTAATTCGATGATGGTTGAAATCCATTTTCGATAATAAACTTGATTTGAATGAGTAGATAAAAGAGATAATAAAGAAGGATAAAGGATAGGTAAAAAAGTTGGATTTGATTCAATAGATTTTTTCAATTTATCTAGAGAAGATCTTTGAATGATTGAATTAGGCTGAGCAGATATAGAGGACGAAAATAAAGAAAGACAATCGTTGGGAGTGATCGAGTTGGATGAACTTGTTGGATTAGTTGAAGTTGAGCTATTCAAATTGGTCATGTCGATTAAATCCTTAGTTATTGCGCTGATCGAGCTGGATGGAGTGGTCGATGGGAGGCTTTCATCGTTGGATTGGGTGAGATTGATCATCGGATTAATCGTCGGAGTGATCGTCGGATCCATCCTTGGATTTCGAGTTGGTTCTTGTTGAATTTAAAATTCGGGAGTTGGCAAATTTTTGAAAAAATTAATTAGTTTGTTTGTGTTTCTTAAAGCCATACAATCAAATCCACCAAAAGCGTATGGTTGTAAAGACTCGCGAAGGATTAGCTCAACTTTTGGAATTTTCTACTTAAATCTCACTCCAGGGCTATACAACCTAACCAGGTCAGCTCTCACCAACAATCCACAAAAAGTTGTTTAAGACTCATCAATGGCTGGAGTTTTCTGTGGATTTTTAGAGGGGTATTGTGCTGAAATTTGAGGATAAAAGGCTTCAATTATCAGCTGTTAAATCTCACATTGGCTTCAACTTCGAATACTGGAATTTGGCCAAAAATATTGCAGGCATCCAGATTTTTTGACAGCTCAAAAGCTCACCCGAAATTTAATAAAATCTTTGATTTTTGATTAAGGGAGTTCAATTGAAGTATTACCAATTCATTTTAGCATGTAAGTTTCATTAAAAATGATTCAAATTCCTCCATTTTATATTTCATAAGATTTTCCATCATGGGGTGCAAAAAAAAGTCTGCTCCATCAAGTGGCCCAATAAAAAAACTCAGCCAAGTAGATGACAACCCCAATTCATCCTAAAACAAGGTATCACTCAAAAATTATAAATTGGCTTAAAGCTACAAAGAATCTTCAAACTTATCTTGGAGTTTCAGGTAAAACATCTATGGGCAAACCACCACCAAATTTCAAGGGAATTTTCTTCAGCTTATAGAAAATTTATATTAATTTATTTAATTTATTCTCTGATGAGAAATATATTCAGCATTTTACATTTTGAAGCTCATATATTGGCAAAATTGCTTCAATTTGTCATGAATTTACTAAGATCATGATAGGAGCTAATTGATTTAATGGGGTAAAGAACTGGTAACATGAAATAATGGTAATTTTAGCTTATTGAAAATATAATTAAGGAAAATTAGTCTAAAAATTTTGAACCACAAGTATTAGTTGCAACAAGATAGCTCAAAATTATTTCTACCATATTATGAATGGTTTCTAATTGACAGTGAGAAATTGGATTGTGATTTGATTAGTAAGAATAGCCACAGTAACCCAAAGGTTTGTTTTTAATTATCAATATGAAAAGAGAATGAAAATTTAAGCCTATAATGGAAAGAGACTTGGGGAATATGAAAAGGAATTATATAGGAAAGTCATAGGTAGCTTTATGCTGTTTAATAAGTTAATATTCCCCTTGAAAGAGAGATTCAAACATACTGGATTTTTGAAATAAGAAGGAAAATATTAAATTTAAAATTTAAATTTTTCCATCAAGCTTAAGTAAGCTTGAAATGGAAGGGGAAAAAAATTCATTCAACATAAGTAATAATATAATTAGAAATTGATTTTAATTGAAAAAAGTATTGAATTTGAATCTTCAATGTAATATTGATATAAATTTAATTGATATCAAAAAGAAAAAAGGGATTATATTTAAGAATTCAATTCATTTGCAAGATAAGACTTATTATGACCAAATTTTCTCTCCCTAATTTTGACTTAATTAAAACAATTGAATAGTATTTAAAATATTATTTTTGAGCTCCCCAGAAGTTCTATTATTTGGGAGCTATTTAATTTCTAAAATAATTAATAATAGCTTTTTTCTATAGACTATGGAAAGGGAACTATTATCACAAAGCTAATAACACATAGTAAGTCTATAATATGGAAAGATAGATTCTCAATTTTTAAATTTTTCCTCAATATTTTCTTCTAGTAAAATGTTGTGATTTTCTTCAATTCAAATGAAACAAGATAGTTAATGGCTTGTGAGTACTATCCTTTTTAAGTCTATTTCAAGACTTTAATTCAGGAAAATTTGGCTTTAAAATAAAGTGATTTAGATGGAAATGATATTTTGAAATATTTCAAAAACCAAAATGTGAGCCATAATGGAATTTCAATATACCCAAAAGACAAAAACAATCAAATAAAGGTTATAAGTGAAAATGAAGTAATTAATTTTGAATGCAAAAATAAAGTTCATAATTAAAACATTGTCTATAAGCCTGTATTTATATGAAATTTAAGAAAAAAATGTAAAAAAGTACTTTCAATCAAAAACAAAAGGACAAATAATTTTTGAAATAAATATTTAGAAAAATTTAATAGAAATTATTATAACTTTTTTTCCAAAAAAGAAAAGTATTAAAGTCATATTAACACTGGATTTGTAAGGTGTGGATATGAAACTTTGATTAAGAATCAAGTACTTTTCCTGTCATCAAAATTTGTATAAGGTAAAATTCAATTAAAAATAGTAAGAAATATTATTTTTAAGAGAAAACACGCCAATTTTATAGTTTATAGCTTTATTAGCATAAAACAATAATATTATAAAGATTTATTGTTTTACCAACAATAAAAATATATCCAAAAATACTCTACAAGAGATATTTAAGGCTACAAAAGAAATTTCTTCAAGAGCAATTTCAATTGAAATTAATTGAGCAAAGAGCTGCAAGCAATTAATTAAAGAACAAAGTCTTTAAAAATAATATTAAATAGAAAACACACCCAAAAGTGACCAGAGTGAATTTGGAAACAAAGTGACAAAGTTTACAGTGATGAAAGATGCTTTAATTCACTTTTGGGGTGGTTCAGGGGTAAAAATGATTATAAAAATTACAAACAATGATTATAATGATTTTTTAATGTGGTTAAAAGGTTTAAAATGATTTAAAAAAGGTGGTTGGAATCTTTTATTGATTGGTTTAACAATGTTTAAACTAATTATAAAAGGAAAAGATTCTAACATCAAGAGAAAAGTGGGGCAAAGAAGACATTCTTTTATAGCCATCAATTCTCTTACTCCAAAAGTAAAATTTACTCTTGTCAGTCGTGAAAAACAGTCTGACAACATAAAAGCCAATTATGGCATCATTGAACCCTGGTTTAAGCCATTTTTAGCCATTTTAGACCCTTAAATCAGCCATTACTATAGCAATACCTGGTCTGGAGCCTTCAAGACACGTCAGAATGGGTTTAAGAGGCGTAGAAACCAGTTAAAGTTGTTTTTACTATGATTGTTTTATCTTAAGGGTAGTTTTACCCTCTTGGCAACAGCTAAAACTACCCCAGTTGGTATCAAAACCTCATCATCAATTGAGTCCACAGACCCTGAAACTCAATTCCAGGCCAAAAGTGATGAGCTTTTGCGTGAATTTTGACACCACACGCCTGTCAGCAAGGATTTTGGGGGTCTAGCTCCCCCTTAGAGCTGGAGTTCCTTTCCCCCCCCCCAAATTTAATCTTTCCAATTTATTTTTCCTTTAATTCCTCATCATGTATTATACTTATAATTTACATATGTAATTCAATTGAATTGTACAGTATAATACAGTAATAATTAATACCTCATATGTAAATCAAAGTTCACTTATGTAATACATGCGCACATTTTGACATTTCAATTGAATTCAATTGAAAATACTTCAATTCCTCATAACTTCTAAACTAAACACAACACCTCAATTTTAACACAAAATTTGATGGTTAACACCACATGTGGTGTGAATTAAATTAAAGTTTTGAGGATTTTCAACTTTTGTATTGAAAATACTAAAAACTTAATTTAAGCTTATTTATAGTTGAGTTACAATAATTTCACTCAGAGGTGACCCCACCTGATTTTTTATGAGGAATCCAATGGTGAAATAATTTTTATATGTTTATTTATTGGATAAAAAGTTATAATAATTTATATTTGACTTTTTTCCAAATTTATTTATTTTTTTACAATTTTGTTAAAATTTCATTTTTACTTAATTTTTTCAAGTATAAATGTAATTTTATAATTCCAAAATTTAATGTAATTTTCTTTTTAAATTTAAATTAAATTTTTTATTTTGAATATAATTTCATATTCATATTTTGATTTTTATTTTAATAATATAAATAAATTTATTTTATTTATATTTATATGTTAATTTTGTATTTGTGGTCTTTTGGGTATATGAAATTACCTCTAAGGCTCACAGGATTCCTCATAATATTTCAGGTAGGGTTTCCTCTGAGTGAAATTTCTGTAATCCAACTCTAAATAAGCTAAAATAATGTTCTTTGTATTTTCTGTATAAAACCCAAAAGTTCTCAAAAACTTATTTTAAATTGCATCAAATATGGTGTTAACCATCAATTTTTGTGTTAAAATTGAGGTGTGGAATGTATTTTAGAGGTTATGAGGAACTAGTGTATTTTCAATTGAAGTGTTAACCTGTGCATGTGCATTACATTAGTGAGCTTAAATGTACATATGATCAATTAAGAACAAAAGTGGTTTCCTGTACTTTTTCCATTTAATTACACATTGTGGGAACTCCTCTTGTGTGGGACTAAAATGAGGCAGTACTCTGAGGGGGAAATCACAGGTAACTAGTTTTTAATTTCTAATAACTCCTGTAAGCAAGGGTGGCAAGCTTGTATTGCCTTCCCCTCCTAAAATACTGAAAAAGATCTTCCTTGGAGCTCACAAAACAAAATAAAATTTGTAAGTGGCTTTACACCTGCAGCAGACAAAATTCATCAGTCTCAGATCAGACCTATTCAATATATAATAAGAAATTCAATGTAAGTAATTTGGTTAATTTTTAAATTTTAATGAAAAAATTGTCCATATAGTTTTTTATTTTTAGTGAAATTGGGGTGAATGTTTTCTTCTTGGTGATACAATTTTGGTAAGATGGGTTATTTAAGGTGTTCTGGAAAATTTGATGAGTGTTGATAAAGGTAAAGCTATAGTAGAGTAAATTAATATTTTTTAAAGGTTTGTTAATCTTTTAAGAGTGGTTAATAATAATATAAAATTCTATTTGTTAAATACAGGCGGTAAGATTATTTGATATTGGATTTTTAAATGGGTGAGTTGATTTTAAATATTGATAAATGGTGTTGATTTTCCTGGATAAACTAATTTAATAGAGTAGTAATATTAATCTTGGGTACTGGATAATTTTTGTTTTTAATACTAAGATTCCACTGAGCTTAGCTACTGTGCAATCTTCAACACTACACTTCCACTCAGCTTAGCTACTGGGCAATCTTCAAAACTACACTTCCACTGAGCTTAGCTACTGGGAAAGTAACTTCACTATATTATACTGGACTACCTGCCAGGTGAGTGATGAATTATTCCTGTTATTCTAATGTGAAGGGGATATAATGTGCATGGGCTGAATTTCAAAATTTTGGGGGAGAGAGCCCCTCTATTTATACCTTTTGGGATCCCAGGGGGCCCTCCATAGGAGCTGTATTTTTCCACATTAATTCCTCTTGATTTCATCATGTGATTTTTTTTTGGTGAGGACCTTTCTTTCATGGGTCAGGTTATTTAATGTTTGGTGATAATTTTTTCTTTTCACAGCTTCCATTTATCACATGATGATCTTTTGGTGAGCCGATTATGAAATGATATTCCTGGATTTTCCTTGCATGCATGAGGTGATTTGATTTTTTCTGGGGATTTGTCTTGTTCACAGCCTCTTCCTGTCACCTGATATGCTGTTGGTGGGTGTAGTATCACATGATGACCTTGTATTTCCTTTGAATATGTCATATTTTTAGGACTTGGTAGAAGTGGCTATTTAATTTACGCAGGTTTCATGGTTGTTTTTCTTATTTTTGAGCTTTAATATGAGGTCAGGTGATAGTTTCTTGCACTAATTAATTTACTGTTGTGTATGAGATGATGTTATTTTTTTTAGCTTGACACATTATGTGCATATTCATGTGGTTTAAATTAGATAAGAGTGTCTACTGCATGCAGCCTTTTCTAACTAGTTTTGGTTTGCATGAGGTGATGAGTGGTGTAAAGAATTTTGAGGCTGTTTTGAGGTTTCAAGTGGGGTTACTGTGGATATAAAAGGGGGTTTGCTTGTGGCTGTTCTGTAAATGAATTTCAGGAAGTCCTTGGGGTTGAGCTTTGAATCATGTGACTTTTATATGTTGAATGCAAGGTGGCTGTGTAATTCATGAAGGTGTCATTTTAATTCTGCATGTGTCTTGTGGCTATAGAGGGGTGTAAATCTGGGTGGGGTATGTAATTTACAGGGTGGTATCCTATTTGCTTTAACTAGTGTGCTATATGTAACTTGATTTTTACATACCAATAATGAAGTGAAATAATTATTTTAAACACATAAACTGCCCTTTGGTGGCTGTGCCATGATATTATGAATTAAATCTAGCTTCTTGCTGTAAAACCTGACTGTAAGTCTTCCTGTGGGTTGAATTTACTTCTGTTGTGGGGTACCATGAGCTTGAGCCTGGTGAAAAAACTGGTATGGAATATCACATCCCCCTCTCCTTTCAATGCTGTCCCCAGCATTACAGGTGAGGGCTTCCTATTATTCATTTGATTACATGGTCTCCTCCAATACCTCTTCATCATTTATTGATTCATCATCTTCACTTTGTTGTTCTTCTGTTTCTTCTTTGGTGTCTATCAAATTTCCTCTTGGGTAAAACTTCTTGACTTGACAGGCTGCAAATATTCTTGCTACTTTTGTTCCAGCTCCTCAAGCTCATATGGCTCATTGTTTATTTGTCTGATTAATATTTATGGTCTATTCAATTTGTTTTTGACAAGTAGTCCCCAATGGGTTTCTATTGTTTTGTTGTAAACCAGGACCAAATCTCCTGGATTAAGTGGTGATCTTAGCTGGTGTGCCATTCTTCTGTCCCAAGATTGAATTGAGTCCTACCTTGATTTTTTCAGCTTTTCTGCTGCTTTTCTTCTCATTTCTTCTTTTACTTCCAGCTGTTTGGCTCAGCCTTCCAATAATTCCTCAATTGTAAGATTTGTCTATGAAACTGTTGATAATATTTCTATTAATCAACAGTACTATGACTGTTCTTATGAAATATAATAATAAAAAGCTATTATAACCACAATTAAATAATTAAATAATTATTTATTTTACTTTTTATACCCTACTAGTGATTATAACAGTAAGCAGTAACTGTCTACAAGAATTAATTACAAGAAGAATTTAATAATAAAAAACTTCTTATTATAAGTGGAAAATTATTTTAATATATAGTTTTTTTTACAAGAATAATTGTAAAGATAACTCTTGAAGAAGACTATTACTAGAGAAAAACTTTAAGAACTAAGATGAATCACTCACTAATACTCCAAAGAGCTTATTGAAGGATAATAGTAGAGAATTTTGACAGGTAATTGTGGATTTAAAGGATCAAAATTGATTTATAACAAGATTAAAATAATATATAGTTGATTTATATCATTTAAAATCTTTCTGACTGATTATGAAAGAATAAAACACTTAATCAAAGATTA
Organism: Austropuccinia psidii; assembly: GCA_023105745.1. NCBI lineage: Eukaryota > Fungi > Basidiomycota > Pucciniomycetes > Pucciniales > Sphaerophragmiaceae > Austropuccinia > Austropuccinia psidii. Next base: position 11,490,753 of record JALGQZ010000004.1, on the reverse strand, counting down.
ACTAATACTTACTTGTTGGTAATAATGGTATAATTCAATAATGTGATGATTTGGAAAAAACAGCAAGAGAAGGGCTCTTTTAAGTCAACAACAGCTCCCAGAGGAGTTCCATGGAGCAAAATGAAAAGCCAGTGAGTGAGAAAACAATAAGCCTTTTGGGATTATTGATTTCATCATCTGTTGTCACATAAGAATGTCACAATTACTTAATTGATGCTTTCATGTGACTACCAACCCATTTATGGTTAAGAATGAAAGGGGTAAAAATTGTAAATATTCTTCTATTTGAAAATAGTCATTGATTTCTCAAATTCATCAATTCTATTGGAAATTTCATCCCACATTGTATTTTCTGTGAATCTTTGAAGATTCAGTGTTTCACATGGAATCTTCAAAAATGAACTGTAAGTAAGACTTTGAACTTTACTTATGAAAGTATGACTCTTTTTGGTTTATGTATAAAAAATAGTGTTCTCAATTGGTCCTGAAAGCTTCAGAAATATTCATTAATAATTGTATTTTTAGTGAATTTTTGAAGTTTTTACCTCAATTCTATATAGAATTGCAAATAGCACTATATTACAGGTTACTATGAGGTAAATCAATGGATAATAGTACAAAAAAGGATTTTAATTACTCTTTGAGGGTCCATCCATGGAAAATAATCAAGAATTGACATGGTTACAGGAGTCTAGGTAGCTCTTTACCTCCTTAGCATGTCAAAATAGCAGCTTATTTGCAATTTTCTTATGATTTAATGAGATTTTAACTTGGTAACCAAGTTCCCAAAAGGTTTTAGTATACTATTTGGGCCAATATCAGCCATGGATCCAAGCTTTAGACCTATCCATGCCTCAGAGGCCTCAGAAGTTGGGTACCCTGGCTCTCTTTGATGTCTTTTGTCTCCCTTGACTATTTTTCACATCAAAATAGAAATTTAGGCTTCAAGACTGATATCCACTATGGGTGTACCAAATGTGTATGTAATTATACCATAATATCGGGTGCCACAAACATGCATAATACTATTCTTAGTTTATATGGAACAAGGGATTTCTGACATTCACATTATTTTGGCGTGAAATTGAGAAAAACAAAAATTTTCACAATTCTTTTATGTGATATGGATGATGTGGTGTTGGAGTATTTTACATATTACCACCTCATAGAGTTAATTTGAGCTTATTCACTCTATGAAGCTACCCCAGGTGAATGTTTGTGTAGAATCCAAATCTGGCCTTAAATGCATGAATTTACTTACTCAATCAAAAGTTATTCAGCTTTTCTGGAATCAAAAATGAAGAATTTTGAATATATGTATTACTTATGGGTTATGCATAGGTCAAAACGTATTCTTAAAAATAATTGTGGCTTATTTAGGTATGTAAAATATATCTCAAGGCTCACATTCCCTCCCACCAAAAAATAAAATTGTATTACAATTTTATCAGTGAGAAAAGAATAAGGCCCCAAAGGGGGTTAATTTCCACTGTCCAACCTCTTTGAATTACTTAGATCAAGTAATTCAAAGCACATTTTTAGACATATTCAGGCTTGTGGCCTTCTTTCATGTCTAAATCATCTCAAAAATTAATTTGAGTCAGGTATCTCTGATTTTGCCAGCAATTCATCTTCATGTACTGGATTTTTATATCTGACAAGATATTCTCTTTGATTTTTACCCCTAAGTATCCTTTATTTAATGACTTTATTTATCTTTTTGTCTTCATTGTGCTCCACTGGTGGTACAGTAAAAGGAGCTGGGTTGCTTAAAGAAAAAATTATTTATCAGATGGTTGATAATGTCTTATCAAGCGGACTGGAAAAGTTGGGTGTTTATTTTCCAATTCACCACTCAATTCCACTTGAACTGCAATGGTTCCATGTAAGGAAACAATAACAAAGGGTCCTACATGAGAATCTTTTAGTTTCTTTTGGCCTTTGATATTATTAAAATTCAAGGTTGAAAGTAGAACTAAGTCCCCTACTTTGAAGTCTGGTACTTTATGACTCTTGTACCACTTCTGTTTTTAATAGTCAAAAGAGTCATTCATGCTCTTTTTTGCATTATGTTTTACTTTATCAACCATTATTTTGAAGCTGGAAGCTGCAGGATGGATTTCAAATAAGTCTTTCCTCAGTGTGTCTTCTGGGAGTCTTGGATTCCATCCTTTTTCTAACATAGCAGGAGTTTAACCTGTGGAAGAATGGACTGATGTCTTATATTCCCATTATGATGCAGGTATTAGAGTGCACCACTCATGGGTAAAGCCATATGAGTCTTTGAATTCTAATCCATAAGCACAGAATCTCATGATCATGTCCTCTAAAGTTTGAATCATTCTCTCTGCTAGCCCATCTGTTTGAGGGTGATATGCGGAAGAAAATGATAGCTTAGTCCCAAATAATCTATGAATATTGGTCCAAAGTGCATATGTGAACTTGGGATCTCTTCCATGTATGATATTCTTAAACAATCATGTATGAGAAATAGCTCTATTGCATATAAGAAGAGCTGTATCCATAGCAGTGTCATCTTTATGACATGGTAAGAATATGGGAGTTTTGCTGTATCTGTCTACAATGACTAAACATGCATTATAACTCTTGCTGCCACTTGGAGGAAGTGCTGTGACCCAATCTATTTGAACAACCTCCCAAGGGGATTTTTGCTCTTGAATATGAATCATAAGTCCAAATTTCTTGCCTGTACTCCTGTTTGATTTTTGGCATCTGTCACAGGTATGAAAATATTCAATGGTCTCTTTTCTCCAAGATGGCCACCATACACAGTTTTTCACTTTTTCACGTGTTCTGTCTTCTGAGAGGTGTTTAGAATAGACACTATCATGAAACTCATGAAGAATGGTATTGATAACTCATATGCTGCACAATGTCAATACACAAGAATGTTTGGTTCTGTGGTAAATTATTCCCTCAAACAAGTGAAATCTTCCTTCAGAATAGGAATCTTTCCAAACTTCATCCAGTGAATCAACAAGAGGTGTGTCTTTACAGTATTTGTCTAGCAATGACTTCAAGCTATGGGAATTTTTGTCTTTCTTATAAGACTCTCTGACCTCTTCAAAGAATTCAGTCCCAATTTCAGTTATGTTCATGCCTTAAATTGGAATCTGTGGTTCTTCTTCCAAAGGTACGTAAGATGGATTATCAGGAGTATTGGCTAATGCCCACCTACTAAGTACATCAAAATTCTTATGAATGTTTCCTGCATTATGAACTATAGTCATGTCGCCTCTATATTCTTCAATGGCTATCTGCCATCTCAACATATGTCTGTTGGGAGTCTTCATGTTAAGTGATTTCATGGCATTACAGCCAGTTATCACTTCAAAATCACTGCCATAAAGATAGTATTGTAATTTCTCAAGTGCCCATACTAAACAAAAGAACTCCATCTGACTTTCACCATATCTGGCTTCTGTTGGTTTGATTTGTCATAAGATATAACAAACTGGTCCTTCTGTAGGTTTGTCATCAATGATTTGGACTTGATGTAGGGTGCCCCTAATTCATCTCCACTTGCATCAATGTAAAATTTGAAGGGTATTTTCCAGTCTGGCGTGAGGAGTAAAGGTGCTTCTGTAAGAGATTCCTTTATTTTCTCATAAGCTCTAATCCTTTCCTCTGTCATCTCAAATACTGTCTGTTGCTCACAGATTCTATAGAGTGACTTGGATAGAATTGCAAAGTATTTCAGATTTTGCCTGTAATAGCTGGCAAATCCAAGAAAAGACATCATTTCTTTTTTATTATGGGGTATTGGCTTTAGTAACACTGCTGCTACTTTGTTTTTGTCAATACCCAAGCTTAAACCAGAAACAACATGTCCTAAAGCTTTAAGTTCTTCAAAGCCAAAGTTACATTTCTTGAGTGAAATCTTCATATTCACTCCTGTGACTTTTTCAAGTACTCTTGCAAGTCTTTCAAGGTGCAAAGACAATGAATCAGCACATATGATAATATAATAAATATAGGTTATAAGCCATCCTTTAGATAATTCTGTGGGGAAGATGGTATTAATCATTCTTTGATAATGTGATGGAGCATTTTTAATACCAAATGGCATTCTAAGATACTCATAAATACAACAGTGAGTGATAATTCTAAGTAATTATTTAGCTTTGGGTGTCAAAACATTTTGATGAAGGCCTTTTAATGCATCCATGGATGTTATGTACTTGGCTTTAGACAATTGGGTCAAGGTTTCTTGGATTCTAGGAATTGATTGCCTATCTGGAACTGTGTAGGTACTCAGTGCTCTAAAATATCCAACCATCCTTGATTTATCATTATACCAAGCAATAATAACAGGTGTTGTCACTTCCACTTCCTCATTATGGCCTACTTTCCTTAGTACACCTAGTTGAATCAACTCTTGGATATGTTTCTCCAAGGCTTCTATAGCTTGGGACTGCCTGGATAATCCGGTCTTCTAAGTACTGGAGGGTATGGTCTTTCAATATTGAAAATATTATAAAAACTTCATGTCCTTCAATAGTGCCTAATGGTTCATTACCAGAAGAAAATGCATTCTTATATGTGTATAACACATTGATAAGTTCTTGCCTCATTCTGGGTGACAATGATAGATTAATTTGTGCCTCAACAAGTTGATTAGTCACAAATCTTTCCTTATAAGTATCTTCATTTGAAGATACTAATGATATTTGTTTGGGCATACTGGAAATAGCAAATTTTTGTCTTTTATTCTATTCAATTGCAAAATATCTGTCTTTATGGCTATTGATGTCAATACCATGAAAATTCGAGTAATCATTTACAAGAATGATATTCTGACATGTAAAATTGTCCATTACTAATATCTCTGTCTTCATTCTCACACTTCCTACAGGGTGTGGAAATACAATATTAGTGTCCAATATTCCCAAAGGGTACATATTATTACTTGCACTACTAAATTGAACACCTTCTATAGGTAAAAGATGATTTTTTCATTCAGGGAGTATGACTTGAAGGTAGTCGTTGCCTATACAAGTGCAAAATGCTCCTGTATCCAAATTTACTATGGCTTCAATATCATTTACTTTATCAAGATTGATTTAATACAAGATGCTCCAGCAGTGTATCCTTTGCCTCTAGAAGGTTTAGTCTTACACATTCTGGCATCTTAGATATTGATAAGGTTATGGAAATCCTCACTATACTGTGGTAAGTGAGTATGGACTTCTGTGACCTCAAAGAAATCTGTAATGTTCTCAATGGATAAATTCTCTACTGGTGTATCTTCAGAGATTGCAGAATCATAGTCAGATTCTTCTTTCTCTTCAGTATACTGAACCTCTACAATGACTTGAATTTCATTGATTTTAACCTTTTTTTTACAAGTGTTGGCTGAATGTGATCTACTTCCACATTTATGAAACTTCAAGACAAGTCTTTAAGGTTTCTTGTCCTCTCTGGAAATCTTTTGGATCATTCGGGACTCCATAGCATTTTTAGTCCAGGTTTTACCAATTCTTGTCCTAGTAATGATATCTTCCATGGCATTAATGTAGTCCTCTGTTGGAAAGGGTTCTACACATCTGCACTTGATAGAATGTTCCAGTTCTCCTCCAAATTTTCTCAATATTTTAATATTAATCATAGAGTAAGACGTGTCTAGGTGTAAAGCAGATAATCTGTCTTTCTGTTTGAGGAACCAACTAAGTGGTTTATCCTTTTCTGAGTTAAGAATGGCACTTCAAAAAGAATTTTCCATTTTAAATCTCCATGAATTGTTAGTCTATTTGGTGATTATTTCAGATTTCCACCAAGGCCAATAATGTTTACCATGATCTTGTCTCATCTTGTATTACCATTTCTTTGCAGTTCTGGTAAACAAAGAGTGTAATTTTCCCACTATAATTTTATCAGGTATATGAAAATATTCTTGAAACATATAAATTGTTCTGATGAGCTCAATATGATCGTATTCAACTTCACCAGAGAATGTTGGCCATTCTTCCAGTTTGGGAATATTTCTTGCGGGGATAGCATTTTCTCCTAGAAAAGGGGTCAAACTTCCTTTAACAGAGCGTCTCTCTTCAGTAAAAGGTGTAGAATGTGTTGGCATATGTGGTTAATAATTATTATGAATTTGCTCCACATTTGCAATGATTTCATTTTTCAATTTCTGCCTTTCACTGGCACTTTTTTCCAAATGTGTGGCAAACTGATTGGTATTTTTAATTATTTCCAAAGCTTGATGTCTCAGAATTGTAAGTTGTTCAGTGATGTGTGAAAAGGAAATATCTCTTATTTCATAACATTGAAATTGACATTTACTTTCAATTCTGTCACATGTATTGGTAATCAAATCCAGTTTGGCGAATGTAGACTTATGCCATTCAGAAGAATGTCTGTCATTCTTTTTCAAGTCATTGATATCCAATGTTATTTTAGTTAAATTCTCATCATTTTTACCAAGTTTTACATTAATACTAGCTTTAAAAAATTGTATTTCTTGTATTATTTGCATGGAAATGTCCTGTTAATCCTTTCCTGCTCCGTGGCTGTGAATTCAATAAGAATTCTGGCCATATTGAAGACACTTTCCACTGCTGAAGGTTCCAATTTGGGGATCCTGTACCCTTGTGGGTAAGGTCTCTGCCAATTTGCTTTGACTTTGCCTTTGCTCTGATGGTTCTTGGGACCTTTCTTTTCTTCTGAAGTCTTTTGGGCTTGCCCTTGGACACTTCTGGAGCTGGTAGACAGCACTGGGCCTTCTTTCTCCAAAGCTGGGGTCATTTCCAACTCCTTTTTCTGGCCTATGGATAAAAGAATTTGATTTCGCAACCAGTTCTTTATCATTTTGACCTTGTCTTTGCAAGAAAATGGGCTCCAACCTACTAAGCCTTCTATGGTCTTCTCCTGACCCAGGAAGCCATTGATGTGTAAGTAGGAGTTCATGGCCCCCTGCCAAAGGCTTGGGAATCTTTCCCACTCCTCCTCTTTGGCTGCTCTGTACCAATTCTTGAATTGGAATTGATAAATTTCTATTGCTGCCACTTGAAAATGGTTCATCCCTTGAAATATTATCATGAATCAGTTTAGGCTCCAAGTTCACATCCAGGTTTGTGGGTGCAGACCTTGGGGAATGGGAGGCAACTCTGGCATCCTCCAGATGTGTCTTTCTTGAAGAAGACTTGCCACTTCTTGATTTGGTCTTTCCTCTTCCTTTTCCACATCCATCTGGTTGGACTGAATAGCTTCTTCCATTTCTGGTATGCACCATTTTAAATCAATTTTAATACAAAAAATAAGAATTAAAGACAAAAAACACACCTTTTGATGGTTGTTTAGCTTTTTCTGTTTGAAATAAGGTGCCTCTTTTAGCAATTTGAAATTCAATACTGTATTCAGATTCTGCTTCTGAAGACTCTGGACTGGTAATATATCTTTTACTGAGTCTGTTACCAGATGCATAGTATCTGATTGAAGACACTAGAAAAGATAAAAAGAGAAAAATTATTTTTTATGCTGTTTTAAAATATTTTTAAAGATTTTTTGATAAGTTTTTATTTTTTAATATTAAAAAAAATTATTCTTTTTGAGGAAAAAAAGTTGAAATTTAAGATTTTGATTTAAAATTAATTCAGAGGAACTCGAAGAATAATTTTTTAAGGCTTTGGATGTGAAAAAGCCATGTTCAAAACAATGTAAAATTAAACCAAATCCCCCATGAAAAGGATTTTAAAGAAAATTTCAAAAATAAAAGTCAGGGTATTAGTAAAAACACATAAGGGGTGCCCTGGGCCCATTTTTAATTAAAAATGAAACATAACCATGCCTGTATTGGGACAAAACATGCCCCAAAAAGGGGTTTTCTCGCCAAAAGCCCTCTAACTCCCAATTGTCTCAGTTTTTTTTGCTGAGCCCCACCAAAAAAAGACCAAACACCCCAAATAATCCACATTATCCCCATCCCAAACAACCTTTTTTTTTGGAAAACAGCATTACCAAAGCAATTTTGCAAAGCTTTTCACACTTTTCCTTCTTTTTTCCCCCAAAGACTGCATTTTACACCACAAAAAACTGCTTTCAAGCATCTAAATTTCCAATTTTGTACCTTACCTCATCCATTAATCCCACAATTAAACCACTTTTTTTCACTCTTAACCACATCTTTTAATTTCTCATACCTTTTTTCACTTCTTTTCACCTTTCAAAAGGTTCTTACCCCATTCCAAATCCCTGAATCCCCCTTTTTTTCAAATTTATACATCTTTTTCACTCAAAAATGTTGCAACCCCCCACTGAAGGTGAATTTCAGACCCTTGAGCTTCTTTGGCATCATGGGAATAATGTTGCCAGGGATCAGGGGTATGCTGTGTCCACCTCGAGGTCCAATATGACCCACCACCAAATTCAAATACGTTGTGAGAGGTCTGGGACCCCAAATGCCAACAAAAACCCCTCCAAATCAGTCACTTCAAGAAAGCTTGACTGTCCTTTTAGATTTCATACAAGAAAATATGCCAACAGTACCACTTGGACTCTTCAAGTCAAAAATACTCCACATAGCCATTATGCCACTGAAAATATCATGGCTCATCCTGATTTCAGGAAATTCAATGACCAAGAAATATCCTAAATTTCTCAAATGTCTGAATCACTGCTCATGCCAAGGCAAATTCAGGCCCAATTATGCAGCCAGAGGGAGTCTAACAGGCCTGTAATCCTTCAAGACATTTACAACCAAGTCAAGAAAATCAAGAAAGACAAACTGCAAGGCAGAAGGCCCATTGATTCTCTTATTGAAACCCTCAAAGAAGAAAATTTTGTTTGGTCCTCTGCAAGGAATGCTGAGGGACACATTACCTCCTTGTTTGTCCCTCACCCCCTTGCCATAACACTCCTTCATGGCTTACCTCATGTCATTCTTATGGATTGTACTTATAAAGCCAATCAGTATAAAATTCCCCTTTTCTTATTTTTGGATTCAGCTTGACCAATAAGACCTCTTCCGGGGATTTTTGTTTGATGAAGAATGAAACTGAACCCTCATATACTTGGGCATTAAATCAATACATAGAAAAGGTAGTCAAAAACACCAATCTTGTTCCCCCTCCAGTCATTTTTATTGACAGGGATCTGGCCTTGAAAAACTCTCTTAAGAAGCTCTTCCCAGACTCCAAAGTCATGTTATGCATTTGGCACATCAATAAAGATGTATCTGCTCATTGCATGAAGAAAATGGGTCATGGAGCTGATTGTGAAGATTTTATGGGCCTTTGGAATCAAGCAATATAATTTTATCTTTCAATTTATTTCACTTTATTTCAATTTTTTTCTTATTATTGTTTTTATTAATAACTTTGGGATTCCTTTCTCAGGTAATGCATTCATCCACTAAAAAGTCTTTAAAAAACAACTGGAAGGAGCTTCAAAAGCAAGTCAAAAATCCTGAAGTCTTGCAATATTTGGAAAATACCTGGCTTCCTCTAAAGGAGTATTATGTGTCAGCCTGGACCAACCACCATTGCCACCTGGGTGTGGGCTCCACCTCCAGAGTTGAAGGTGCCCATGCCATGGTTAAAATTTGGCTCCAAAGGTCCACTGGTACTCTCCTGGAGGTAGTCAGGGCTCTCCAAGTGGCATTCAGAAAAAAATTTATTGAAATAATCAACAGAATCTTTAAAGAAATGATTGTTCATGTCATGAATTTTCCTTCACAAATCTGTGCTCTCAATGGCAAGGTGTCTCATTATGCTCTTCAGATGGCCTTTGAAAAAAACAAATTTCCTCCCAATGAAAAATGCACCACCAAATACAACAATTATCGAGGAATTCCTTGAAAGCATAAGACCCAAAAGGAATTTTGCAGGTGCCAAAGGCTTGAGATATCATACTTCCATCCTCAGTGGCATTTTAATTTGCCTGTGAGGGTTCTTTAACCTCAAATTATTACTTTTTTCCTTATTAACTGCTTTTCTTTGTCATATTCTTCTCAGACTGGTTTTCAAGGTGATGATAAAAGTGTTGAAAGAGAAATAATGAGGCCAAGAAAATATTTGAAGATATTGGGGAAGACCTTTTTAAAAGACCAATAGCAGAAATCTCCCTAAATATTGAACATTTTTAAGATATTTTGACTGGAAAAGTCCCATTTGATCAAATTCCCAAGAGTCAAGAGGATTATAAATATTATGAAGACCCACTAGAATGCAAGAATATTCATGGAAGACCTCAAGGAGGGAAGAATGAAAATAAAAATACAAAAAAAAGAGAACCATCAAGATTTCAAATTATTGAAAGTCAATCCAAGAGAAGAGGAAGACCCCCATCAAAAGTGACTGGTATAACAACATCAAGATCACATTCAAATGTCCCCTCTCCTGTTATGGAAGTGGACTCATCTGAAAATTCTGAAGATTATGAGGCCTCATTATCAAAATCAATCAGTTCATCAGATTCACTACCCTCAGAAACTGAATTAAACAAATCAGAAGTCACCCTTAGAAGATCCAGAAGATGGGAAATTGGAAGCAAAAACTCACAAAGAAATTCACACAAGCCTGAAACCAGCTTGAAGATATATTATGCAACTGACTTGACCTGTGAGCATTGTCAAAGCAATTATCATACAAGTGATGAATGCTCCAAGCTGTTTGTGAGTTTCTGATTCTTTTTAATGTATATTTCTCTTGTTTATTTTGATATTTATTCATATTTTGACCTTATTTTATCAGACACCTGGATCAGAAGACTTTCCCAAGTTTATATTGAAATACACTTTCAAGGCCATCAATATCCAGTGTAAGGTGTGGATATGAAACTTTGATTCAAAATCAAGCACTTTTCCTGTCCTCAAAATTTGTATAAGGTAGGAAATCAATTAAAAATAGTAAGAAATATTATTTTTAAGAGAAAACACGCCAAATTTATTGTTTATAACTTTATTAGTATAAAACAATGATATTATAAAGATTTATTGTTTTACCAACAATAAAAATTTATCCAAAAAATACTCTACAAGAAATATCATAAGGCTACAAAAGAAATTTCTTCAAGAGCAATGAACTGCAAGCAATTAATTAAAGAACAGAGTCTTTAGAAAGAATATTAAATAGAAAACACGCCCAAAAGTGACCAGAGTGAATTTGGAAACAAAGTGACAAAGGTTACAGTGATGAAAGATGCTTTAATTCACTTTTGGGGTGGTTCAGGGGTAAAAATGATTATAAGAGTTACAAACAATGATTATAATGATTTTTTTTCACGTGGTTAAAAGGATTGAAATGATTTAAAAATGGTGGTTGGAATCTTTTATTGATTGGTTTAACAGTGTTTAAACTAATTAATAAAAGGAAAAGATTCTAACATGAAGAGAAAAGTGGGGCAAAGAAGACATTCTTTTATAGCCATCAATTCTCTTACTCCAAAAGTAAAATTTACTCTTGTCAGTTGTGCAAAACAGTCTGACATCAGAAAAGCCAATTATGGCATCATTGAACCCTGGTTTAGACCAAAAAGGGCTGGTTTAAGCCATTTTAGACCCTTAAATCAGCCATTACTATAGCAATACCTGGCCTAGAGCCTTCAAAACACGTCAGAATGTGTGTAAAAGGCGTAGAAACCAGTTAAAACTGTTTTTACTATGATTTTTTTTATCTTAAGGGTAGTTTTACCCTCTTGGCAACAGCTAAAACTACCCCAGTTGGTATCAAAACCTCATCATCAATTGAGTCCACAGACCCTGTAATTCAATTCCAGGCCAAAAGTGATGAACTTTTGCGTGAATTTTGACATCCCACGCCTGTCAGCAAGTATTTTGGGGGTCTAGCTCCCCCTTAGAGCTGGAGTTCCTTTCCCCCCCAAATTTAATCTTTCCAATTTATTTTTCCTTTAATTCCTCATCATGTATTATACTTATAATTTACATATGTAATTCAATTGAATTGAACAGTACAATACAGTAATAATTGATACCTCATATGTAAATCAAAGTTCACTTATGTAATACATGCGTACATTTTTACATTTCAATTGAAATCAATTGAAAATACTTCAGTTCCTCATACCTTCTAAACTAAACACAACACCTCAATTCTAGCACAAAAATTGATGGTTAACACCACATGTGGTGCAAATTAAATTAAAGTTTTTAGGATTTTCAACTTTTATATTGAAAATACTAAAAACTTAATTTATAAAAAATTAATCAATTTATAAAAATTTCTCATACCATGCTAAAATAATGACAAATGTCAACAAAGTATTTATAAATTGATATGAAGAAGTACTTGCTTGAGAAGCTCAGAGGTGGACTGGAGGGCACTGTGTGTAGGTGTGGTGAGAATGCGCAAGAAACCCCATTCACAAGCTAACTGCTAACCAATATACCTCATGGTAAAACATTTAATACCGTGCAAAATAACTGATATACTGCACGGTAAAACAGTTAATCTTTGCAGTGTTAAGCTTATTTAGAGTTGAGTTACAATAATTTCACTCAGAGGTGACCCCACCTGATTTTTTATGAGGAATCCAATGGTGAAATAATTTTTATATGTTTATTTATTGGATAAAAATTTATAATAATTGATATTCAACTTTTTTCCAAATTTATTTATTTTTTTACAATTTTGTTAAAATTTCATTTTTACTTAATTTTTTCAAGTATAAATGTAATTTTATAATTCCAAAATTTAATGTAATTTTATTTTTAAATTTTAATTAAATTTTTTATTTATATTTTGATTTCTATTTTGATAATAGAAATAAATTTATTTTATTTATATTTATATGTTAATTTTGTATTTGTGGTCTTTTGGGTATATGAAATTACCTCTAAGGCTCACATCCAGGGTGATGGAAACTGTGGCTACAGAACAATATCCCACTACATTTACAAGACTCAAGATTCATGGGCTGATGTCAGAGGTGACTTGGCTGAAGAAATTCAAAAAAATCAAGAGCTTTATTAATCCATGAACACTTCGATTTCCTCAATATCCTCTTATTTGGAAAGAATTGAATGGTATGAATATGTTGGACAGGCTCCAAAAAGCAAGTGGATGTCCATGCCTGACATGGGGGATCCAATTGCAAACAAGTATCAAATACCAGTTTTCTTTTATTCCAAAATCCAATCTTTTCTTTCTCCCTTATTTCTGTACCCCAAATGATAATCACCCCATTTTCATCTCCTTCTTGGATAGCTGTTCTCATTTTGTTCCATTGGATATAATCATTTATAAAGTTTATCCAGTCCCCCTCATTACTGGGAATTGGGAATTTAATTCCCAACCACAAGCCCTGGGGTGGGCTGATAAATTTAAGAAACACAGGATGGTATATTTGTCCAATATTCCTCACCCTCTCAGAAAAGACCAACTATTTTGGAGGTTGATTCAGATTGATTGATTTTTGTATATACAATGCATGCCAATTATTCCCCTCCTCAGTTCTATTTTTTGCTTAAATCCCACCTCAGTCTCTTTTTTATCAAACATGTGGCACTTTTTGTATTTAAAAATAGTCATATTACAAAAAAGAAAAAAACACTTATTGCGCCTTCACTTGTTTTCCCACCAAAGAAATTCCCCCAATTCATGGGCCTCTGGTTCTTTATTTTGCAGATTTACGCTTCATTGTATGAAAAAAATGAAGGAAATTCATAAGTGGGAAGTTTTTATATTAATTTTTTGAAAATAGTCATATTACAAAGACAGGAAAAAAACATATGAAAAAAAACACTTTTTGCGCCTTCACTTGTCCCACCAAAGAAAATCTCAAAATTATGGGCTTCTGGTTCTTTATTCTCAAAATTGACCCCTTCAATTCAAAAGAAAATGAAGGTAATTCATAAGTGGAAAGATTTTGAATGAATTTTCTAAAAAAATGCCATTTTGTCATATTGGACAAATTTGAGAAATTTGGAAAAAAGAAAATATGAAAAAGTTTGTGAATATTGACATCCCATGTCAGGGAAAATATGGAAAAAGAAACTAAAAAAACCTCAAAACTGATCCTGAGGAATTTTTTTTGAAAAATGAGGTCACTTACGTGTTTTTACTAAAAGCTTATGTATGTTTACCAACACCCAAAAATACTTTTAACTTCAAATTGAAAGAAAAACAATTTATTAAATTAATATAATTTAAAGCTTATAAATATATTAATAAAGGGTACAAGGCTCAAAAAACATTTTCAGGCCCAGAAATGTAAGATTTGTCTATGAAACTGTTGATAATATTACTATTAATCAACAGTACTATGACTGTTCTTATGAAATATAACAATAAAAAATTATTATAACCACAATTAAATAATTAATTATTTATTTATTTTACTTTTTATACACTACTAGTGATTATAACAGTAAGCAGTAATTGTCTACAAGAATCAATTACAAGAAGAATTTAATAATAAAGTACTTCTTTATTCAAAGAATAAAATTATTTTAATATATAATCATCTTTTACAAGAATAATGGTAAAGATAGCTCTTGAAGAAAAGTATTACTAGAGAAAAACTTTAAGAATTAAGACAAATCAATCACTAATACTTCAAGGAACCTATTGAAAGATAATAGTAGCAAATTTTGATGGGTAATTGTGGATTTAAAGGATCAAAATTCATTTATAACAAGATTGAAACAATATATAGTTGATGTATATGATTTCACGTCTTTCTGATTGATTCTGAAAGAATGAAACACTTAAGAAAAGATTAACTAATACTCACTTGTTGGCAATAATGGTATAATTGAATAATGTGATGATTTGGAAAAAACAGCAAGAGAAGGCCTCTTTTAAGTCAACAAAAGCTCACAGAGGCATTCAATGGAGCAAAATGAAAAAAAGTGAGTTATAAAACAAAAAAACCTTTTGTATTATTGATTTCATCATCTGTTGTCACATAAGATTATCATAATTCCTTAATTGATGCTTTCATGTGACTACCAACTCATTTATGGTTAAGCATAAAAAGAGTAAAAAACTGTAAATCTTCTTCTATTTAAAAATAGTCATTGATTTTTCAAAGTCATCAATTTTATTGGCAATTTCATCACAGATTGTATTTTGTGTGAATTTTTGAAGATTCAGTGTTTCACATGGAATCTTAAAAAAGGGACTGTAAGCAAAACATTTAATTTTACCTATAAAAGTATGCTTCTTCTTGGTTTATGTATGAATCAAACTATTATAAATTGGTCCTGAAAGTCTCAGAACAATTCATTAAGAATTGTATTTTTAATGAATTTTTGAAGTTTTTACCTCAATTCTATGTTGAATTGTGAATAGTACTATATTACTGGTTTCTATGAGGTAAATCAATGGATCCTAGTCCAAAAATGGTTTTAACTCCTCTTTGAGTGTTTATCCCTGGAAAATAATCAATAATTGACATGTTTACAGGAGTCTAGGTAGCTCTTTACCTCCTTGGCATATCAAAATAGCAGCTTATTTGCAATTTTCTTACGATTTAATGAGATTTTAACTTGGTAACCAAGTTCACAAAACGTTTTAGTTTACTATTTGGGCCAAGATCAGCCATGGATCAAAGATTTAGAGCTATCCATGCCTCATAGGCCTCAGAAGTTGGGTAACCTGGCTCTCTTGGATGCCTTTTGTCCCCCTTGACTATTTTTCACATCAAAATAGAAATTCAGGCTTCAAGACTGATATCAACTATGGGTGTACCAAAGGTGTATTGAATAATACCATAATATTAAGTGCCACAAACATTCATAAGACTATTCTTAGTGTATATGTAACAAGGGATTTCTCACATTCCCATTATTTGGGCATGAAATTGAGAAAAACAAACATTTTCACAATCATTTTATGTGGTATTGAAGTATTTTCCGTATTGCCACCACATAGAGTTAATTTGAGCTTATTCGCTATATGGAGCTACCCCAGGTGAACGTTTGTGTAGAATCGAAATCTCGCCTTCAATCCATGGATTTACTTACTCAAAAAAGATTTATTTATCTTTTCTGAAATCAAAAATAACAAATTTTGAGTATATGCATGACTTATGGGTTATGCAGAGTTCAAAAAGTATTTTTAAAGATAATTGTGGTCTTTTTGGGTATGTAAAATATACCTCAAGGCTCAAATCAATTGTGGATATTTTTTGCCATTCCACTGCATAAATGTTTTTTGGTGAAATATCAATGGGTAATGCTGGTAGTTGTACAAATTGGTTTTAAAATGGTGAAAACCAGTTGTTCTTTTAGTGTAAATTCTACCAGCCAATGTAGCCAGTGGTAGATGTGTTTTCCTTTTTATTCCATTTTTCCCACACATCTTCACTAGTGCATCTTTGAGTTTTTTTACTTCCTCTTTCAACCATTCCTTGGGGCTCTGGGTAATAGGGTGTGGTGACTCTGATCCTTGATCCTGCTTTCTTTAATTAATATTGAAATTCCTTTCCAAACCCTGGCCCCCCATCAACAGTTAATTATTTTGGTGAGATATACCTGCATATCCATTCTGAGACTGCTTTTGCTGTTAGTTTGAATAGTCCAACTGTTTCTGGCCATACTGAAAAATCATCTCTTACCGCAAAAATATACTTCAATCTTCCATATTTGATAAGGAATGCATGCATTGGACTTTTTTTGTTCCCTTTGTAAGCTTTGACTTCTCTTTTGGAAAGCCAGGCAAGATTGAATCCATTTCTTTACAGATTCCTTCATTCCTTCCCACCCAAATCTTGCTTTAATCCTTCTATAAGCTTCATTTTCCCCTCTGTGGACCATGTCTTCATGGAGTGACTTCAAAATGTAGCTTTGAACTTCTTGTATTGATATAACTGATTGGGGGTTTGAGTTAATACTTCTTTTTAGTTGGCCATCTTCCAACAAAAAGCTGGGTGACATTCTTTTGAGACTTCTAAATTCTTCTTCCTAGAGTAATTTCAGTTTTTTCATTGTACTCAAGTATTCTTGCATCCTCTTCCAAAATCCTTGTTTTTTTGGTACTTGTATTCCTAAAAAATTGAGTTAATTTACATTCTTAGCCCCAAATCCAGGGTGTGGCTTGGTCCAATTTTCTTCTTCATCAAATCTTCTGGATAGCCCATCTCCCATAGTAAAGGTTTTACCTGGTTTGTGTACCAAATAAAAGGAAAATATTTGAATGAAAGCCGCCCATCTTGTCATGCGGGCATCAGGTAAGAAAGGGGTGTTGATAATTTCAATTATGGCCTTGTAATCAACCTTGAATTCAAAATTTTGTCCCCAAACTATCTTTTAAAGCTTCTTTAGAATTCTTTCAACTCCATAGAGTTCCAATTTGGGTTGTGAGTATTTTGATTGAAATTTTGAAAAAGCTATTGATTCATATGATACTGGTCTATCCTTTCCTTCTTTGTCTTCTTTAGTGAGTACTGCTCCTTTAGAAATGTAGCTTGAATCTATTGCTGGCTTAATTCTTCCTGCCCCTTTGTCATAATCCAATTTCTTGAGGGTTGTTTCTTCTAAAACTATTCCTCTGCGCTTATGGAAAGCTTCTTTACATTTTTGATCCCAGTCCCAGTCAAAATTGTCTCTGGTGAACCTCCTGAGTGGTGATGCAGCTTGTGAGAAGTTTTCAATAAACACCCTTACATAGGCAAAAAGTCCACAAAATCCTTTTATTTCCTTCTTTTTTAGAGGTGTTGGTCAATTTGGAATCCTGTTGATCTTTTTTTTGAGATTTTTCTTCCTTAGAATGATGCAAATGATACAAAATGTACAAAATGCCCTACTATGTCAAAAGCTGGCACACGGCTTGAAAAATTTGATCCTTAGATAGTAAGTCTTGCTTCTTCCATCCCAAATAAAATTCTTTTTAAGTTTATGGAATATCTCCATATAAATCCTCCAATTCAGGGGTTTTCTGGTAGTGATATTGGTACTTTTATTCCTCCATCATCAATAAAAATTCCTACAATTTCTGGTATTTATTGTAGTTTCCAGGTCATTTGGGCTTGGTAAACTGCTACTGAGATGACAGCTACTTGGGGTAATCTTGTGAGTTTCATCCTTCCAAGGGTGGTGTCGAAAGTGGTGAGAGGTAGTTTAGTGAAATCCAATTCTCTTCCATAATATCCTCCAATGATGTCTCCTAGTTCATAGCATTCTCTTCCTGAAAATGCATCTACAAACTCTTCAATGTGAGGTGGTAAGCCAGCATCCTTGATGGTGACTTTGTTGAGTTCTTGAAGGTTCTTTACAATACTGAGTTTCCAATTTTATTTTCCACACAAAAGATTGGGATTGTGTAGCTTGAGGCGGATTCCTCATAGAGTCCAGTCCTAATTCTTTCTCTGATTAATTTTGTATACTGAGGTAAAATTGATTTGGGAATGGGAATTGGTTTCTTCTGCCAAGGTTCATGGGGTGTTTGTGGTATATTTTCAGGCTTTCCATATGAGTGCTTGAGTAATCCTCTTTATTCTGCACAGAAAGCTATTGATTTTTCCCTTAAGCTAATTGAATTTTTGAGTAAATTGATTTTTTCATTTGATAACCATCCTAGTGGGCCAAAATTAACTTCTTGCAGTATTTAATGTGTGATCTTGAAGGTTTCTTGGAATATAGGTGGGTTTGATGATATGGGTGTTTAATAAGGATCTCCCAAAAGAGATGGTCTTTCCAAAGTTGGGTTAAAGTCTTGAGGCATTGGCTCATTGACTGGTCTCACCTTCTTCAGGACTGATTTATATTTGGAAGGTAAAATTTGGTGATCCATCTTCAATTAGTTATTTTCAATTCTTTAGAAGAATTTTCTAGTTTCATGAAATATTCAGGTCTTCAAAATTCTTCTTTCTTCTTTCTTCCATAAGAAAATGTAGTTTAAGGTCATACAGGAACTGTAACTAGGTGTGTCACCCCTGTATACCAGGTATACAAGTTCTATATCTTAAGTCATGCAAGAACCTCTTGGCCTATTCCAAGGGCTTATTTTGATTCTGGAGCTCCTTTGGGATTGTTTTTTGTTTCCACCTGACCCATACTCAGCACTTCTCCTGAGTATGAAAATACCCTCCAGCTTCTCAGCTGTTATTATATTTTTCATACGTTTCCCTGCCCAAGTCTACAGGGGAAGCATTTTGATGTCATTCTGAGGACCTCTTGAGTCTTCAAGCTTTTTCAAAATCCCAAGGGAAATTTGATTTGAGTGTTGTAAATTATCTTGTTGGTCCTTCATGTTAAGTAAGTCCTGAGTCCATAATGAATCCAGTGAGTCATTCTTCAGTCCTGTCACAGGGGCTCTTGGGAAAAGAAAGATTGGCCTGGCACTCAGTAGTCAGGGAACTCACTTGGAAGACTCCAAAGAATAAAGAAGATAACAATAAAAGCAATGAATTTGTCTAAGAAATATGCAGGTACAAAGATGAGAGGCAATAAGAGAAATAAGAAGCCAAATGGCCAAAGAGCCAACCAAGTAAGTCCTCAATCACTGTTTCAACCTTCCATAATGAACAATATAATTAATAGAGGACATGACCACCAATATCCACTGACAGGCAAAGAATGAAAACAAAAGGTGCTAAATGACTTATTTGATAATATCAGTATTCACTTAACAAAAATGGTAAGATAAATAAAGATAAAATAAAATCAAAGTAGATTAATTAACTGGGGGAAGTCCCCCAGGGTCACAGGAAGCTGGTATATGTGAAAGGTTGAGAGCTGGACTCCTTCAGTCTTCCAGCTGATATGTATTGAATTCTGCAAGCTGTATTGATTGTCCAATGGAATTTATACCTTGCCAAATTGAGAAATGGAATGGGTTGAATGATCTTCCCATGGTGTATGATTGAAATACAAGTCTTGATGAATCCAGACTGTATTGAATTAATGTCATTTCCAAGGTGGATTGATGGAGCATTGACACTTGACAGATTGTTTTGGAACTACCTCTTGAATATCCCTTGAGAATGAACTGCCAGTATTCCCTTGGACAAATACTGTGAGTGAGAATATGCAATGATTGCTTGATGGAGTCATTGATATTTGAGAGTGACACTTGTCCTTGGGCCTTGATGAATCCTCTGGATGACGTGATGCCTTGATGATTTTATGAAATGTTGAAATAACCCTTTGATATTGAAACCATTGGATTTCTGGTGAAAAAAGGTGCATAATGGTGTATAAAATCATTTATGGCACTTCTGTATATTGGAGGGTGAAAGTGGCCAAAGGTCTTTTTGGAAGGATTCCATGAGGATATAAGTGAAAAATAGTTTTTTGGTGGCTTCAGAAGTGACCAAGTGTTTCTGGGTTTTTTTGGCGAAATACAGCTTATACAGCTTTAAAATTTTATTTGCGCAAAGTGCGCAAAAAATGTGCAAAATGTGCAAAACTGACAATTAAGCCCCAAATGGCCAATATGGCCATTTGGGCATATTTCCCATATTACATGGTAAAATAGCATAAAAATGCTGAATACAGCAAAATGCACAAAACTGTA
Organism: Austropuccinia psidii; assembly: GCA_023105745.1. Lineage (NCBI taxonomy): Eukaryota > Fungi > Basidiomycota > Pucciniomycetes > Pucciniales > Sphaerophragmiaceae > Austropuccinia > Austropuccinia psidii. The sequence goes on along the minus strand of JALGQZ010000004.1, from coordinate 11,470,312 downwards.
TTTGAAGCTTAAAATGACAAATACAGGCTTTTGGGCTGTATTTTCTCTGTTTACTTGAAAATACCTAACAGTTCCCAAAAGGAAAAGCTGGCCAGGGAAGGCCTGATGATGATGAAGGGTCCAAGCTGGGCCCAGATAGTGAAATTGCCACGAAAGGCCAGGAAAGATGAATTGGCCAATTTGGCCAAGGATTATGGATATGGCATGGATATGCCATATAGAGGTTTGTGACAGTACCCCCACCTTGAAATGATGAGCTCCTGAGCACCAATACAAGGTGAAGCCTGTTGAGGCTATTGGGAAGGGTTTTGAGAGAGGGATAAGGAGGAGTTCTTTTGTAAAATAAAAAATTGATACTGATATTAAAATGTTGGCATATGATGTGGGACTTGCTTGATCTTCTTTTGACAATGGCTTCAAGATTGATGTTGAAAGTAAATGATTGATGGTTTTGTGACATGAAATTTGACATGATAAAGGAAAAATTCAAAATAAAAATAAAAATAAAAGAATGACAATGAAAATAAGAAAAGAAAAAGAGAGAAATGAAAAGAAATGAATCTTGAGGAGGCTCCAATCTTGATCACAGAGGTTGGTAATTGATTTTGAAATTGGCCAAGGACCTGGATAAAAAATTTTGATGCAAGGTGCTCACAGAGTGGCCAAGTTTATGTTTTGACAGATTGTAGACCCCTCAGGGGAGTGCACACCAGGAGAGGAACTTACTTTTGGAAGTTAACACTCCTTCCAGTGCCACAAAATTAAAAGAATTTTTGAGGGAATGAATTGGAAAGGGTAATAACTTGGAAAAGAATTAAGAAAAGTATGGTTTGTTTCCCCAAGTGAAAATGGCCATAATTTTGGGATTGATGTTGAAAGCCTGGCCAAATATCTGTGTTCAAAAATGGAAGAGTGCTCAAAGAGTGGCCAAGGTGATGCTTAAAACAAGAAGGGTAGAATACCTCCAAAGGTGAATACAAGGAGTGGGAATTTTGGTAATTCCTCTCCTCACCAAGCACCATCAATAATCAAGATCTTGAAGAATTGGGTCCTGGCTTTTCAGGATATAAATTATGAAAATAATTAAAAAGTTCACGAAAGTTTTTGAGGTTTTCAGTTGGTTCCCAAGTGGATCTTTCTGGGTCTCAACTAAAATCTTTCCATTACACCAAATACCATAATTTTCCTCTCTTGAGCTTTGAGCACAGTATTTGAGAGACTTCCCATTCCTCTTCTTCAATGATGATTGGAGGAGGAGGCTCTTGATTCCCATTTGGGAATGTTGATTTCTTGACTGGCTCTAAGAGTGAGATATGCGATACTGGGTGGATGTAATTTCATTGGGATGGGATCTTGAGATGGTAGGCATCTAGTACTTTGTTTAACCTCTCTGTCCTTCCATCAGCTTCTGGATGGTAAGAATTTTACAGAGCTCTTGAAATTATGAGATGCTGACAAATATTGGTCCAAAAAAAGAAACAAAAAGAGAACCTCTATCACTAACAATGCTTGAAGGAAGGCCATGCTTTGAGAAGATATTATTGATGAATGAATGGGCCAAATCTAGTGAAGTTATTGAAGAAATTGCTGGAATAAAAACTGCCATTTTTGAAAATCTGTCCACTATGAAAAGGATCGAGTCAAAAGAATTGGGAAGTGGCAATTTAGTGATGAAATCCATTGAAAGACAAATCCAAGGACCATTTGGACTTGGAAGATGTTTGAGGAGTCCAAACTTCTTGTGATGAATATCCCTGTTTCTTAAACAATGTTGACAGGATGAGACATAATCCTTGATAAATTGAGTCATACCATACCAGTGAAAATCCAGCTTGACAGGTTTAGAGTCTTCTCTTGGCCAGGGTGTCCAGCTAGAGAAGAGTCACTTGCTTTTGAAGTATACTGAGTTGAATTGTAGGGTCATTTGGAACCACCACCTGAACTTTGAAAATGAGAAGTTGGGAAGAGGAATCAAGAGAATAATCTTGAACATATGTACCTTTGACCAGATCTTGAAGAATACTTCTGTATTTAGAATCTTTCCATAATGACTTCTGCATTAAATCAATCAAATTTTAAAATGAATACAACTTTCCTGAAAAGAACTTTGAGGCTTGAATTTCATCTTTCTTGATTATTTGTTTATAATTCATTGGATCCTTTCTGATGAAACCATCCCCCCTCTAGGTAAACGTTGTCCCAGCATGATGTTCATCACCTTCCTTAATTATGAGCAGGTTATATGCACCATGAATATCAATATTGGAGAAGATAGAAGAAAAATTAAACACAGTAAGGAGCTTATTCATAGGTGGAACAGGATATTTGTTCTTCTTAGTAACAGCATTGAGTTTGTGGTAATCAACACACAAACAGAGGCCAAAATCCTTCTTTTTTACAAAGAGGAAAGGTGCTCCTGTTGAAGAGGAGCTTGGCCAGATGAAACCTTTTTTTACATTCTCTGGAATTTAGTCCCTGAGTGTATCTGACTCTTGGTTTGTTCAAGAGTAGATCACCCCAACTGGAGGTAGGGACCCCTCCAGCTGGATATGATGATCACAGGCGTGGTGAGGAGGAAGTTTCTCTGCTTTCACCTTGGAGAATACATCCAAATACTGCTGATAAGCATAAGTAAAAACGTTAATCACAGCTTCAATTTCTTCTAGCTCTTCCTTTTCATTCCACAACTCCTCCAGGGAGTCATGATAAGATGAAGGAGGAATGTCCATATTCCCAAGGAAGAAATGAAGTGAAGATACAGAATTATCTTCTACAACATCTGGAATCTCTTTTAAGGCTTCATCTGTAGAGGATAGTAATGACTGATGGGAATTTAAGAAAGGAATATGGACAGAAGATGGAAATGATGGTGTTCAAGAATCACCAACCAGAGATGCACATTATTTGGAAGAAGAAAATTCATTCCTGAAAGATTTAGAAGCATCATAATAGTCCTTATGATCAGCATTAAAGGTGATCAGCCCTTGCCTCCAATAAATAGATTGATTAAAATGCTTAAGAAAGTCAAAGCCCAATATGAGGTCTTCTCCCTTGCGAGTATCAATGACTAAAAAGTCCCATTCAAAGCTTGGGAAGGATGGAAGCTCAACCATATATTTAGTATGGTGACTCACAAAATAGAGAAGGGGACTAAGAAGAGTTGAAGATAAGAAGAGGAATCTTCTCTGGGAATTTTGACGTGGTCAAAGGATACTTTTGAACAAACTGCTTTGCAATAAATGAGTTGTTAGCACAATAATCCATGAGAATACTGTAAAAAACACCAGAGAGAGAAGAAAAAACAAAAAATCTAACAGAATTTTTGACACCATTATTCAGAATACACAATTTTGCTCTGGATGGAAAACAGTGAACACCATTGAACACAACATAATCTTCACCCAGGCTTTTCCCTGCCTGGGAAATTTGCCTGATGGTTGGGAAAGCTGGTTTTGAGGCCTTTTGAAACAAGACTCAAGACTATTCATCCCACCACAATAGGCACATAAGCCCTCCTTTATTTTTCTTTCTTTTTCAGAACCCAACAGCTTGAAGTCCTTATTCAACAAAGAAAAATGGGGCTTGTCCCTCTTCTGAAAACTCTTCTTCTCCTTTTGATTTGAGCTTGAAAAACTATGTGGATGAGAAGAGCTTGACTTTGAGGCTTCAGGCTTCTTCTCTTGATGATGACTCTTTGCCTTTTGCCTCTCATGGTAATATCCACTGAGTCTTGAAGAGAGTAAATCCTTGAAGGATGGGAGGCCAATCAATTTAGAATTCTGGAGGCCAACCCCTTTCTGAAATGATGCATGAGAGCTCTTTCACCCCAATATCCAATTATTGAAAACAAACTTCTGAAATCAGAAATGTTTAATGAAACATGTCCACCTTCTTTCACTCTTAAGAAATCCAACTCTTCTTCATCTTTTATAACTAAGCTTGGGTCCCCAAAAAAAAGAAAAGAGTTGATATTCAAATAAAGTCCAATAATCGAGAAGTTAATTTGGATCTTGATTGGTGATATTGGAAAGATTAGGCTCAATCCACTTTGCAGCCCTGCCAATGAGAAATGAGGTGTAACAAAGGACTTTCTTCCTGTCTTGAGAGAAATTTGCCAAATCATTATGAAAGATGAGTTGGAAGGCTTGGACAAAAATTCTGACTTTGAAGGGCTGAGTCCCATCAAAGCATTCTGGTGCCTTCATAGATGGAGTCTTGAAGGCTGGTGGTCTTAATGCTTCAGAAGATGAATCTTCTTGAAGAATGGCCATAATTTGAGTCATATGCTGCATAATGGCCAATAATTATGGTTCGGACTGATGAGAGAAAGTCTGATTAGATTGGGCTAAAGTTTGCCCTCCAGTACCTTAGGATGCCCCCACAGGAGCAGGAACACCTTCAGTCCCATCAGACTCTTCCTCTTCCACATAATTCTCCTCCTCCTCTTCATCATCTTCACCAGGAACTTTGAAAGTGGTCCTTGAAAGTCCTGAAAAACCGTCAACTACTCTTGAAAAGAAACTTGATCTTCTTGGCCCTCTTCCTTCCTTCCTGGATGGTGCTGCTCCTTCCAAATTTGGTCCTCTGTCTAAGTGGGCCCTCAGTTTAGGAACTGCTTGGGTTCCATAAAGAGGAGCTCTTGGAGTTGGAGTAAGAACAGATTGAGCTGTGGCCTGAGATCTTGTCTGTCTTGCAGGAGGTGAATTTTGGAAAGGCATGGTTTTCAGGATAAAAATATAATAGAATAAATAATATCAAAATTTGAAAGTGAAAAAATTGAGGAAATTCAAAGTCAAGCTTGAAGTCAAAATAAAAATCCATGTCTTGAAGAAAAATCAATCAATCAAATGAAATCTTTAGGTATGTCAATCAAGAAAATTTTAAATGAAATCTTTAATTCAATCAATCAATAAAGATCAAACACCTTGCAGAAAATAAGTTAATCAAATGAATTCTTGAGGAAAAATAAACATATGTCAAAAGTCTTGATGTGAAAAATCAGCAGGATCAATAAGTCTTCAGGTAAATCAATTTTCTTGAAGTCAATATCAATTTTATGTCAAATTAATCAATCAACTCAAATCAAGTGAGTTCTTTTTTTAAAATGAAAAAGACTCTTGAAGTGAAAAATGCTTCTGAATGAATTTTGAGTACCAATTTGAAAATCAAATGAAAAGAAACCGGACTTATGAATGCAATAAATTCAATGATTTGAATAAAGATTTAAGAGAAAAACAAAAAATAAAGAAGGGGTAAGCTTTAGATTTTTCAAGAATGAAGAATAAATGAGAGAATATTGAGAGGTGACAATAAATCATAAAGTTTATGCGCATTAAAGAGTCTTAATTTTGACTAAATGAGTAAATAGAATGATAAAGGAATGAATGAACAGAATGAAAGGAAATGATGAGTTAATTGATATAATGGCACAGGAGCTCTTGGGAGAAACAAGAGTGGCCTGGAACTCAATAATCAGGGCACTTAATTGGAAGACTTGGAAGAATAAAGAAGATAAAAATAAAAGCAATTAATTTTCTTAAGAAATATGCAGGTACAAAGAGGAGATATAATAAGAGAAATAAGAAGCCAAAGGGACAAAATGCCAACCAAGTAAGTCCTTAATCACTATTTCAACCTGCCATAATGATCAATGAAATTATTAAAGAATATGACCACTAATATTCAATGAAAGGCAAAAAAAGAAAATAAAAGGTGCTAAATGACTGACTTGATAATATCAGTATTCACTGAACAAAAATGGTAAGATAAGGAGAGATAAGATAAAATCAAAGTAGATTAATTAACTGGGGGAAGCCCTCCAGGGTCAAAACGGACTGGTATATGTGAAAATTTGAGAGATTGACTCCTTCAGGCTGGCAGCTGATCTGTATTGAATACTGGAAGCTGTATTGACTGTCTGATAGAATGTATACCTTGCCAAATTGAGAAATGGAATGGGTTGAATGATCTTCCCATGGTGTATGATTGAAATACAGGTCTTGATGAATCCAGACTGTATTGAATGACTGTCATTTACAAGATGGATTGATGGAGAATCGACACTTGACAGATTGTTTTGGAACTACCTCTTGAATATCCCTTGAGAATGAACTTCCAGTATTCCCTTGGAGGAATACTTTGAATGAGAATATGAAATGATTTCTTGATAGTTTCATTGATATTTGAGAGTGACACCTGTCCTTGAGCCTTCATGAATACTCTGGATGGTGTGATCCCTTGATGACTTTATGGAAAGCTGAAATAACCCTTTGATATTGGCACCATTGGATTTCTGGTGAAAAAAGGTGCATAATGGTGCATAACACCATTTGTGGCACTTCTGGATATTGGAGGGTGAAAGTGGCCAAAGGTCTTTTGGAAGGATTCCAGGAGGATATAAGTGAAAAATGGTTTTTGGGTGGCTTCAGAGGTGACAAAATGTTTTTGGGTGCTTTGGCCAAATACAGCTTATACAGATTTCAAATTTTATTTGCACAAAATGTGCAAAACTGGCAATTAACCCTCAAATGGCCTAATATGGCCATTTGGGCATATTTCCCATATTACATGGGAAAATGGCCTAAAAGGCTGAATAAAGCAAAATGTGCGAAAATGTGCAAAACTGTATTTGAAGCTTAAAAAGACAAATACAGGCTTTTGGGCTGTATTTTCCCTGTTGACTGAAAAATACCTAAGAGTACTCAAAAGAAAAGACTGGCCAGAAAAGGCCTGATTATTATGAAGGGGCCAAGTTGGCCACAGATAGCCAAATAGCCATGAAATGCCAGGAAAGATGAAATGGCCAATTTGGCCAAGGATTATGGATATGCCCAAATTACCATAAATCAGATATGGCATGGATATGCCATATGGAGGTCCAAGAGGGTTAATTGCTATGGTTGTTACACGTCCATAGCTCCTGAAAAGTGGTTCTTGAATTCCAAATGAGTTTCAATCCAGAATTAAAGAAATGGCCAAGATCGTGTGTTGTCCAAAGGTTAATCCATAAGGAACTCCTGCTTTTCTTCATATATAATCTTCTTCTTATCAGTTTTCTGAATAATTGACCACCAATAACTTGTTTCCCAGTTCTCTTGCTATTTCTTCAAAATGATTTATGTCTTTTTTCTTCCTGAAATATCCATGTGATAAAAAATAAAACAAAAAATCATAACAAGAAGATGATTTAAAATTGATTTTAATATTCATTGATTGTTTTTTTAGTCATAATGAGGTTATTTTGAATGAGGGACCCCCTCCCTATTTGAAAAGATTGAGTTGGTTTTCAAGTTTTGAAAAGGATATACCCGCATTCCCCCAAAACCTTCACTATAAGGGATAGTGTAAGAAATAAGTTTACCCACCCCTCATTTCTCATAGTGATTTTGATAAGAATAAATAATAATATATAAAATTCACATAGCTTATTTTTAAGCTAGGATGAACAGTATTTTTTGTTTTATTATAAGTATAAGATAACCTAAAAGTTGATATATGTGAGGAAAGATCACAATTTAAAGCAGATAATCCTGAATCAGAATCAAGATCATGGAACTGCTTGGTTAAAGGTGGTAATTTGTGCCAATAAGTAAAAATTGGTGCTCCTGAGAGGATTTATGATTAAAGCTACATAATTTAATGATCATAGTTTGATTCCTTCATTCATATAATGACCCGTATGATGCAACAACTCTTCCTTTTGGAATAATCATTGTAGCTCAGAATTTATTTCAACTCCATCCACTTTATGGTTCAGATTTTCTTTTATCCATAAATTCATTTGAGCTGTTAAGAAAAATATAATCAGTCAAATTAAAAATTTGTATAATTAAAAAACCATTTTTTGATTTTCGGGGACTTTTTAAGTTCCATTTGCAATAAATAGCACATCGATGTGTTATTAATATGTAGATTCCCCAAATTATGTCAACAATTTTTGAGTTTTAATATCAATAACTCCTTCATAGTTCATTTAATGCCTTCATGGCACAAATATTTCTCCTTTTCAAACAAGTTCCAATCATTTTATTTTAATTAAAGAAATATTTCAAATAAATTGATCATTTCAACCAAATTAATTGATGCAAAAATATTTTTTTCTTTTAATTATGTTTGAGTTGAAAATTTAAGCCAATTCAATGGATATTGGTGTACTAGTAGAAGAAAAATTATAATGAAGATGAAAAGGATTATTAGTGAGACCTTGGATGGGATATTCCCCTTGATTCTTAGGGCAAAAATAATTTAATTTAAAAAATAAAATAAAAAATAAGTTCAAAAGGTTCAAGTCAGTAAATATTGCTAATTCCGGTGTATAATGACATAAAATTAGAAAGTAAAAAAAGAAATAAAACATTAGGTAATTTCTAGTCTTGCCTAGGACTTATCCTCCTGTGATAGTCCTTGTTAAATATTTTTAAATATTTTAAATAGAAAGTTTATGGTCTTGCCAAGGACCATTGGTTTATTTCTTTGAATTTTTTTTTGATAATTTGAGTAGGAGTTCATGGTCTTTCCAAGGACCACAGTTTTCTTGTGTTGATATTTGCTTGATTTACTGTTGATAATTGGAGGGGTAGTTTATGATCTTGCCAAGAATCTTATCTTGATTTGCAGGCACCTGGGTTTTTCTATGGGGTTGAATGGAATGCTATTTGTCTTCAAAGCCAAGTTATATAACCAAATTGAACATTTTATAGTCTTATTGAGGACTCTCTTTTGTCTAATAATCCTTGTTAAACTCATACAAGCATATTGAGTCTTATATGATCAAGACCTGTAGCAATGAAAATAAAGGAAGTCATTATAGTTTTAATTTTGGAAGATAACAAATAGCTATAAGAATTAAAAAAATTTCTAAAAGCCCTTGTAGGGGCTGCTTTTCCTTTATTAAAACCTCCTTAATTCATGAAATAGGTGCATATATCTATATATTTTAATTTACATCTATTCAGTATTTAAATATACCTGTATCAAACTCAAATAATAATGTTACTATTAACAGAGGAAACAAGAATTTAAAAATAAGAAGTCAAACCAAGCAGTTTTAAGCCATACTGAGGGCTTTTTTCAATTTTTTTGTAAGCCCTGGAAAATTCAAATAAGTAGCTTGTCAGTAATATGAACAGGCTCCAAAATAGCCATAGTATATAAAAAAGAAAAAGAATTTTAAAGCCATGCTGAGGACTCCTTTGTTATTTGTATCCCTGTAAAACATCAGAATAAAATATGTCAGCTTCATGTAGTATTAAGGAGAAATTGAGAAACATTCAGGATGTTATTGTCTTGCTGAGGCCATGTGTCCTCCTTTTCATTTTATTATTATATTTTTGTTTTTTTTTTACTTCAAGCCCTTCTTAATTTTTTTATTTCTTTTTGAGATCTGCAGTGATCAAAGTTGTCAAAAATAATAAATTATAAAGAAGAAAATCAATAACAATGAAACATAATCAAAACTAAAGAAAATCTTCAGTTAATTTGAATAAAATATTGAATAAAAATAGAAATCAAAAATGAAGAAGAAGTTTATTAGTATATTTATATTAATTTTACTATGCTATTTCTATTATTAATTTATTAATTATGTTTTTTTATTTTTTTATCTTGTTTTTCATTTATTTATTATATTTTTTCTTTGTTTTGTTATCATTGGAAGGTGAGGTGGTAAGCTTTACAGGCTGATCTAGAAGTTCCTAAAACCCTTCAAGGTGCTTTGGGTAGGCTGTTTCCATCTCCAATTACCTTGAAAATCACTTTATTGTGCTTTAAACCACTTCGGGTAGTTTGATATCTGAACCATGGGTTATTCAAACCTTTTACATTGCTTATAAATTACCCCATATGGGGTCTATGGTGACCTGATGGGCTCAATAATCCCTTTCTTATGCTTAAAACAACTTTGTGTTAGTTTTTTTGGGGTCCTTAATCAATCTTGTACTAAAAGAATGCCATGACAGCCCCTCCTCAGGACATCTGTCTGAAGGCAGGACAAGAGAAAGGATAAATACCTGTAAATGGTGGCCAATGTGGCAGAAAGATGTTTCAGAGTATTGAAAAACCTGTAACAGATGTCAAAAGGAAAATAAATCCACTGGAAAAAGACTTGGAGATATGATCAAAATCCAAGAACCCAGCAGACCTTGGGAAATTGTCCATATGGATTAGGTAACTGGCCTACCACTAGGAGGTGATAGAAGTTATAATCCATACCTAGTGATTGCTGACAGATTTAGTGAAACTCCAATATTTTTACTATGTCACAAGGATGATACAGCCATGGATACAGCTCTTCTAATATGGAATAGAGTAATATCATGGACTGGAATATTCACAAATATCATTAGTGACAGAGATCCCAAATTCACATCAGCACTATGGACAAACCTTCACCAATTATTTGGAACAAAATTGCCCTTCTCTACAGCCTACCACCGTTAAACTGATGGTCTGGCTGAAAGAATGATACAAACCTTGGGAGATATGGAAAGAAGATTTTGTGCATATGGCCTGGAATTTAAATATTGTGATGGGTTCACCCATGATTGGTGTACTCTCTTACCAGAACTGTAATTGGAATATAAAACATCCATTCATGCCAGTAACAATCAAACTCCTGCTATTCTAGAGAAGGGATGGAATCCCAAATTACCCCAAGATTCATTAAGAAAGGATTTGGTTGAACTAAATCCCAAAGCTATTAGCTTCAAAGTAATGCTAGAAAAAGCTAGAAAACATGCAGTAAGGTGCATGGAGGACTAATTTGCATATGCCAAAGACAAATGGGACAAATAGCATTCCACTCCAGATTTCAAAGTGGGAGATTTACTACTTGTATCTACCACTAACCTCAATAAAATCAAACGATGTAAAAAGCTCAAAGACTCATTTGCAGGAAATTTTGTTATTAAGGCCATCAATGGAGAAAATTCAATTGAAGTAGAATTATCTGATTAACTTAGCAATAAGCATCCTACATTTCCAGTAAGCTTGATGAAACCATATAAATCTAGTCATTCTGAAGAGTATCATTTTAGAAATAAATTCACCCAGAATATACCCCCTATTGAATCATCTGGTACTAGGAAAATCACCAAAGATCTCAAATAAAGAAAATTGAGAACCAAGAAAGTAAGGGAATACCTTGTTAGGTACAGTGACCCAACTTGTGAAGATTGATAGTTAGGAAAAATGGACATACCTGAAGCTACCAAACTAGTTAGAAGATTCAAGCACACTAGAAATAACAATATTCCAAAGTAATACTCTTTTTTTAGGGGGAGGAAATGTGATCCTTAGAGGTATTTTCATATACCCAAAGGACCACAAATAATAAAATAAGATACAATTATAAATAAAACAAATTTATTTATACTATCAAAACAAAAATTCAAATATAAATATGAATCTATACACAAAAATGAAAATTTAATTATAATTTAAAAATAAAATTACATTGAAATTTGAAATTTTGAAAACATATTTTTACTTGAAAAAATTAACTAAAGATGAATTTTCAACAAAATTACTGACATTAAAATATTTTTGGAAAAAATTTAAATGAAAATTGCTATAGCTCTTCATCTAATAAATAAACATGAGAAAATTGATTCACAATTGGATTCCTCATGAAAAATAAGGTGGGTTCACCTCTGGGTGAAATTTCTGTAACTCAACTCTAAATAAGCTTAAATTAAGTTTTTAGTATTTAATGGATAAAAATTGGAAATCCTCAAAACCTTAAATCAATTTTCACCACATGTGGTGTTAACCATAAATTTTTGTTAAAATTGAGGTGTTGTGTGTATTTCAGAACCTATGAGGAATTGAAGTATTTTCAATTGAAATATCAAAAAATGTGTGTGTATTACATAAGTGAACTGTAGTTTACATATGAGGTATCAAGTATTACAGCTGTGTAGCTGTAAACCCAATTAAATTGCATGTGTAAATTACAATTATATTACATGAAGAGGAATTAAAGAAAAAATAAATTGGAAGGATTAACTTTTGGAGGGGGAAAGGGAATCTTAGCTTCAAGGGAGTCAGACCCCCAAATTTCTTGCTGACAGGCTTGAGATGTCAATGTCAGGGTGACTCTATGATATAGATTCAGAATTATAATAAAAGCTATAACTCTGAGTGTGACACGAAAATAATGATGATATTAGAGTGAGAATATGAGTGAAAAGGGCTATACTAAAATAATTTAGGGATGGTGAGTACTGCTGATAGCCCTGGGTGCAGTGTTTGCCTGTTGGTTTACAATAGCAAACCCTACAATACTTAAACTTAAATTATACCTGTTAAATTCTAAGAGTATCACTTCCTTTTTAAGAAGTTATACCATGTGAGAATATCAAGGACAGGATGCTGTATTTGCTTCATGGTGAGGCAAAGCCTCCTTTTATCTTGCTCTGGGGTAGTGGGAGGTGGTTTACCTCTGCACACGACCACAGAGTAAAACTTTTCACTACTGTGGGCTGGTTTGTGGTTCTATACACTCAATACAGGATATTATTGGGTTGAAATGTGGTTTTAGAACCACAAGTGGTCATTTTTACTATATACAGGGTGAACATTTTCACCAATGGAGTTTACAGGTGTATTCTGGTGCTCCTGACGCGTCAGAAACTGTACAGAACCTGTATGGACCTCTGTAGTTGACTTAATTATGAGGTATTGAAGTATGAATAAGCTTCAGTGTCTGTTTGACACCTCATAATCAGAGTACAACTGTATCCTGTCATAATACAGCTGTATTGGTCATATTGTGGGATTATAACTTTCAAATAGCCATAACTCTGTCGGTTTTTGAGATATCATTCTCAATGTTGGTTCATTGGATAGCCCTGTATGGGCTCTACACAATGATACCGAATTGGGTATGGTTATCATCAAATATGACAAAGTTATCCCATGTACAAGGTTTTTTGTACATAGGCGTGGTTGGGGCAAAAAGCTGTATTGAGATTGTTTGCCTCATAACTTCTGTTATAGTTGAGATATGAGGAAGTGGATGGCACCATAAGATAGCCCTGATTGTGCTCTTTCAAAAAAGACCCCACTTCAAGTATCCCACACTAAAACTGTAGAGGTTAGATGAGAGGTGAATGTTTTGTTCACCCTTATTTAGCCTGAAATTGACCATAACTCAAGTAATACTGGTGCTAGCTCAGTTTGGCTGGTACCATTGGATAGCCCTGGCTTAGAGCTTCAGTTTGAGTACCCATTTGATGGGGTTAAGCCTCTCCTTCTAGATTTTAGATGAGAGGTCAAAATTAAGGTTTATGCTCAGCAATAGCTTTGAGCAGGAATAACTTTGTTATTTCTTGTCCTATGGTGATGGGACTTATATTTTCAGAAAGAGGTGAGATTCCTCTTTCTTTTGATACCTTTTGAGCTGCTTTGGCTCAGCTCCATGTTTTGGTGGTATCTTGGCTATACCATTGGTTTATAGTATTTTGGCTGTCATGCTTGTGCTCTGGTTTTGAGTCACAGGCTGACAGTCAAAATCCATGCAAACATTCATCACTTTTGGCCAGGAATTGGGTCACAGGGTCTCTGTCTCAATTTTTGATGAGGATTTGATACCAACCAGCACAGTTGAACTGTTTCCAAGAGGGTAAAACTACCCTTAAGATAAAACAATAATAGTAAAAACAGTTTTAATTGGTTTTGACATCTCTTACACACATTATGACATGGTTTTAAGGCTTAAAGCAAGGTATTACTCTAGCAATGGCTGATTTAAGGGTCCAAAATTGCTAAACCCAACCCTTTTTTGGTCTAAACCAGGGTTTAATGATGCCATAATGGGATTTTCTGTTGTCAGAGTGTTTTTCACAACTGAAAATATTGAATTTTACTTTTGGAGCAAGAAAACTGGTGGCTATAAAAGAATGTTTTCTTTTTCCCACTTTTCTCTTCATGTTAGAATCTTTTCCTTTTATAATTAGTTTAAACACTGTTAAACCAATCAATAAAAGATTACAGCTACCCTTCTCATATCATTTTGAGCTTATAATCACATTAAGAAAATCATTATAATTGTGATCTTTTGAGATATGACCACATATCCAAAAAGGTCACAGCAAAATTTCTGTAATAATTATACTTACAATAATTATCTCAAAAATTAGTAAAGTACCATAAATAAGTACAAAATCTGAATTAAATCAGAATCTAATGAAAAAACATTTGAAATAAATTACACCATCAGATTACTCAGGGTAAAATACACATATGTCATTTTTATGGCATATCCGAAAAGTCAATAATTACTGAAGTATAAGTAATAATATCTTAAAAAAGGTACAGAACCTCATTTATCTCAGAAACCAGTGAAAGAACATGTAAAATAAATTTTACCATTGGATTCTCCATAAAACTCTAAAAATAAAACAACTATAAAGCTAATCTCTAAAGTTAATAATTAAGGAATGAAGCTGAATATATGCACTTTTTGGTCAATGCATATATTCATGGTTTTTAGCTAATAGCTCTTGAAATATACAAGATAGAGAGATAAACCAAAATAAAAGTCACCATGTAATTACTGTAGGAGTACAGATATGAACTTTATTTCACAAGTCATAAACAAACTCAAAACTTGTAATGGATTATTGAATAAAATCAATTGAGCTATTGACCACTTTGTTGTCAAAGTGGTCCAAGCTTAAAGAAAGTAGACACTCAGATTCTACTAGCTCATTTGTGAAGATTTATGTAATCTTTATCATAATATTCAAGGCATAACCCCTTTAAATCATGGTTTGAAGTTTAAAATATTAAATATCAACAGAAAAGATGAGTTACAAGACAAATACTCAAAAATAGAGTTTTGATTATGTAATGAAATGCTCTTGTCAGTTTAATATGTACATGCCAAGCTATCAGAATCCACTCTAAGAGGAGCTGTAGCGTGTATAACTTGAAAGGTATTAATGATCAAAGTTTAAGCTTAAATTTGATCACTTATGATCACTCACTGTAATCTTATTTTAAGCTTAACAGTCATATAAGTAATAACGCTGATGGATACTATTATATTATGATTAATACTAATGAATTTCACAAATTTTAGGCTTCTTCAAAGCCTATGATGTCATCAATCTCAAAGGTATAGTGATAAGTCTAAATAATGACGTAATAATGAGATAAGATGGTTTGATCATGATATAATCATCACTAAGCCTTGAAGTATTGATCATTTGTAGTAGAGCGGATCAGTACACGTCTACTAGAAGCCTTCTGGACTCTAGAAGGGGGGTATTTACTATAAATAGAGCTCTTTTTACTCTATTTTCCCCTCAGACGCTTACAAAACACTAAATAATTAAATCAAAAAGGTAAATTCTTTATTATTTATATATAAAACTTTTATATTATTAAAGAACAAAGATCATCTTTATCATATTCATCAATCTTGACATGATTACTTCAATTATTTAACTGTTTTTCTAAATTTCTCTTAAAAATCTCAAATCCATGTAAAATCAAGATAATTTGTAATTTCTCTTAATTTTTATTGTAAATACAATTTAAATAAGTTGTGTTTATATTATTTGGCGTCAAATCATTCAAAATTATTATATTAAGTGTTAAAAGTAGGTTATTGCTTCTTGTTATAATAATTTTCTCTCTATCATTACTTTAATAATTCTTTCATTAATATAAACAGTATTTATATTAATTTATAGCTTTAATATGAGTAATATTATTATTATTAATTTTTTTTATTAATAAAAAACAATTTTTTATGCCTTTATCATCTGTTGGTAATGATAATAAAGTGCTTTCAAATATATTAATATATTTATTTATTATATTATTTTTTTTATAATATAAATTATATTATTATATTTATCTAATAATATAATTATGTTGACGCCATTATCATAACTATTTTTTATCTTATTTATTTTATTTCTAAGGACATTCATAGTACAATAAGTAAAATATTAGTAATTTTTACTTATTGTTTCATAGTCAAACCTTACATTTGGGGGCTGGCTGTGATATTTACTCTAAAATACCTTTTAAAATATTCTAATTGGGTTTATCCAATAATAATTTATAATTATAATCATAAAATTATATAATAAAATTATATTTATTGATTTTAAAAGCTATTGAGGCATTTGGAAAGCAATTGTACTGTCTTACACATGGTTTTTCACATCCTTAGACTTGCAAGAACTTTCTTGGAGTGACTCTAATGATTACAAAAAATATTTATAAATTAAAAATAATTTTATATTATAAATTAATTTCATAGAATAATCATATTCATTTGTATTTTATTGATTTATTTATTGATTTAATTTTTTTGAAGATATAAAAGCAATTTTTACGTGGAAAATTGCCATATCTTACCAAAAAATAACACTTCTTATATAAAAGACTTATATTTATTTGTCTTTTTTAGTGTTTGAAGAAAATCCAACAAAAAGAAGCCAAGCCATTGTTGAAAGATTAGTGGAAGAAACTTGCCCAAGTTCTCCAACACAAATTTTCATTAAGAAAAAGAAAGTTAAGAAATCAGACTTTCCAGGACCCACTATTTAGGACTCTGAAGGTGAGTACCTCATTTATAAATTGCCATAAGTGTAAGGTTTGTCTATGAAACTCTTGATAATAGTAACAATATCAAGAGTACTATGACTGTCCTCAGTAGAAAAATATAATATAATGAAATATTATAACCACAAATTTAAATATAATTATTAAAAATAATTATATAAAAAAATAAATTTAATTATTATTATAATAATATAATAATAAAAAAAAATATAATAATTATAATAAATTATAATTATTCTATTATTGTTATAGTCACTGACAGTTATAACAATAAGAAGTGTAAAGCTCTTAATGAGACAATTACACGTGGAAAATAAGAATATTAACCACTTATAAATAATATAAATATTATTTATAAAAAGAATTAATCACACACTGTGCAGAAATAATTCTTTATAGAATAAAATTCTATATAAAAAAACTAATAATAGATAAAAAAAATATAGAACTTTTAAAGAAAACTTACTTATAATATTTATTTAATACAACAAGTTATAAAACAACAGTTATTATATTAAAAAATGATTATAAGTTAAAAACACGCCAAAAATCAATAAAATCAAAGATAAAACAACTTTTTATACTAAAATTTATGATTAAAGAGTTTTTGAGAGGAATTTGTGGATTTTAAAAGATATTTAAGATGAAAATTTTATATAATAAAAGTTATTATAGATGATTACAACAATAATCTGAATTCTATGACTTCAATTCTTTAATTTAATAAATAAAGAATAAAAATAACTTAAGAATTACTTTTAATAATAAGATTTTATATTTAATAAAACTTTACCTGTTTAAATGTCTAATATGATTGGATTGATTATGAATGATGGACAAAAACAGTGATGAAAAGACTCTTTTTATGTCTACAGAGCAGCTCTCATGATTCATAATGGATGTAGAGGGCGTGCTCAGGTCAAAACTGAAAAACCATGCTTAAAAATTAAGTTCTTAACTTAAGGCAACTTATTTTTACTTCCAATTTAAAGTTATCAGTGTTATTCTTAACTCCAAGTAACTTTAATCCTCATTTAGTTTAATTATTTTAAGTTTTAATATAAAATAAGTTTATTTATATTAAAGTTCATCACATGAACAACATAAAATCAGAGTTTCAAGCAGAAATCTCTTAAACTGAATTTTTAATTAATTTTTAAAGAAATCATAATTTTCTTTAAGCTTAATTAAAAAAGTAATTTTCCAGGCTAATTACCCAGGAAACCTATTAATAAAAGATACTTAAAATTTAATTTATATATTGATAATATTAAATTCTAAGCTGTGTGAAATTTTCAAGCAAATCCATTAAGATTTGGATTTTTAATGAATTTTTGAAGTTATTACTATTTTTCCACGTAAAATAGCAATACACACAAAACCTTAAGTTTTGATAAGGTTTTGATGATTGAAACCTTAAAGTTTTAAGCTTATTTAAGCTTTTTAAGCTTGATTAAGCTTTGACAGTTCTTAAAACCTTGATTCCAAGCCTGCTTATTGGGATTTACCCTCTTGGCAGCTTGAAATTCCTGTCCAATTTAGGATAAAACCAGTTTAAACCTTAAGGTTGGATCAAAGTCTAATCTTAAAGTTTAAATAAGGTTGAAAATCCTCCAATACAGGTGGACAACCTTAATTGAATCCTTGCAGATCCAAAAAGTTGGGTACCCCAGCTCTATTTGGTCTTTTTCCTTTGTCCCACCTTTTTGCGTGGATTTTGCCCTTTTATTTATTTAAAGCCATACTATGGCCTTAAACCCTTTTAAATTGAGCTCACGCAGGATTTACATTCTGTATGGCAAATCCTTAGCCAATTCAGTAAATATACACCACACCTCAATTTTAACTAAAATTTTGGTAAAGTTGCATAAACCTTATGTAACTTTAAATTTAAGCTTAATTAAGCTTAAATTTAACAATTTTAAAAAAAATGTTAAAAAGTTACATTAGTACTGTGAGATTCTTAAATCTTCTAATAACACAAGAAATAAGTGTTTTTGGGTATAACACCCTATGGGTGTACCCTAGGTTATTTTTGGTGTAGAATCCAAAAATGACATAATAATTATAACTTTGTTTATCCAAAAAAAAGTTATACTTATTTTTTATTATTTTTTATTTTAAATTCAACTAAAAAGTCTGTTTAAGACAAATTTAATTGTTTATAAAATCATTTGTGGCCTTATGGGTATGTTAAACATACCTCACAGGCTCACATTCCCTACCACCAAAAAAAATTGTACCACAATTTTCCTTTAGTGTACCCCCAAGTTATTTGGGGGGGGTATAATCCACTGTCCAACCTCTCTACTTATACTGTTCAAGTATGTAAAGCACACAATTCAAACTTTTATTGAGGAATTGGTCTTCTCTCATGTCTGAATCTTCTGAGAAACTTTTGGGAATCAGGTATGTTACTTTCTTCAACCCACTCATCTTCATGTTGTGGATTTCTGTACCTGACTAAGTATTCTCTTTCATTTTTACCCCTAAGTCTTCTTTCTTTTAAGACTTTCAGTACTTTCTTTTCCTCACTTGGTTCAAGTGGGGGTACTTCTAAGGGTGTTTCATTTCTCAAAGGAAATAATTCCTTATCACTTGATGTGTAATGCTTTACAAGACTGACAGGGAAAGTTGGGTGTTTGTTTCCTAACTCTCCTGACAGTTCTACTTGTACTGCATTTGTCCCATGGAGGGCTTTAATAATAAATGGTCCTGCAAAGGAATCTTTCAATTTCTTTGGACCTTTAATATTATTAAAGTTCAAGGTTGAAACTAGTATTAAGTCCCCTACTTTGAATTCTGGTGTCTTATGACTTTTATCCCATTTCTGCTTAGCATATTCAAAGGCATCATTCATGCTTTGATTTGCATGATGTCTCACTTTATCAAGCAGCAGCTTAAAGCTTGAAGCAGTTGGATGAATGTCAACCAAATCTTTTTTCAAAGTATCAACTGGAAGTTTGGGGTTCCATCCTTTTTCCAACATTGCAGGAGTCTTGCCTGTTGAAGCATGGATGGAGGTCTTGTAGGCTAATTCCAATGCTGGTATAAGAGTACACCAATCATGGGTAAAGCCATCAGAATCTTTAAACTCCAGGCCATAAGCACAAAATCTTCTGATCATGTCCTCAAGGGTTTGAATCATTCTTTCTGCCAGTCCATCTGTTTGTGGATGGTAGGCCGTTGAAAATGATAATTTTGTACCCAAAAGCTTATGTAGATTAGTCCATAAGGCTGATGTGAATTTTGGGTCTCTATCACTAATGATATTTTTAAAGAGACCAGTATGGGATATGACTCTGTTCCAAATTAGAAGAGCTGTATCCATAGCTGTGTCATCTTTATGGCATGGTAAAAAGATTGGTGTTTTGCTATATCTGTCCACAATAACAAGACATGCATTGTAACTTTTATCACCTCCAGGTGGTAAAGCAGTTACCCAATCCATGTGAACCACTTCCCATGGGGTACTTGGTTCTTGAATATGGATCATTAAACCAAACCTTTTCCCAGTAGCTTTATTGGCTTTCTGGCATCTATCACAACTATGACAGTACTCAATGACATCTTTTCTCCAAGATGGCCACCAGGCACATGTCTTAATTCTTTCCATTGTTCTGTCTTCAGACAGATGTCCAGAATAAATGTTATCATGGCATTCTAGTAGTATTGTGTTAATCAACATTCTACTACATAGGACCATGACACATGTGTGTTTAGATCTATGATATAGTATACCATCAAACAAATGAAATCTTCCATTATCATAAGATGTTTTCCAAATATCATCTAGAGAATTAGCCAAGGCTACATCTTTACAATCTTTGTCAAGTAGAGCAGTAAGAATATGAAAATTCTTATCTTGCCTGTAGCTTTCTCTAACCTCTTCAAAGAATTCTGTTCCAACATCTGTGATATTGATTCCTTCAATTGGGATTTGAGGTTCTGCACTTGTAGGAACATAGGCAGGATTATCAGGTGTATTGGGTAATGCCCATCTACTTAAGCCATCAGCATTCTTATGAATATTTCCAGCTTTATGTACTATGGTCATGTTGCCTCTATACTCCTGTATAGCAATCTGCCATCTTAACATGTGTCTGTTTGGAGTCTTCATGTTAAGAAGTGATTTTACTGCATTACAATCAGTAATTACTTCAAACACACTACCATCAAGATAATAATGAAGTTTTTCCAGAGCCCAAACAAGGCAAAGGCACTCCATTTGGCTAGCTCCATATCTTGCCTCAGTAGGTTTAATTTGTCTTGAAATAAAACAAACTGGACCTTCATAAGGTTTGTCATTGACAATTTGAACTTGATGAAGAGCAGCTCCTAAACCATCACCACATGCATCAATATACAGCTTAAAAGGAAGTTTCCAGTCTGGCATCAATAATAATGGTGCATTGGTCAAGGCATGCTTGATTTTATCATATGCTTGAATTCTCTCCTGTGTCATTTCAAAAACAGTCTGTTGATCACAAATTCTGTATAATGATCTGGCATGGATTGCAAAATCTTTAAGGTGTTGCCTGTAATAACTGGCAAATCCTAAGAAAGACATCATCTCTTTTTTGTTCTGGGGCATTTGTTTCAGTAAAACTGCAGCCACTTTGTTTTTGTCAACACCAAGGCTTAGTCCTGATACTACATGTCCCAGAGCTTTCAACTCATGAAACCCAAAATTACATTTTTTAAGAGAAATTTTCATGTTCACTTGTAGAATTTTCCTAAGTACTAATGAAAGTCTCTCTAAATGTGATTGCCAGGTTTCTGAACAAATGATAATGTCATCAATATAAATGATTAACCATCCCTCTGATAATTCATGTGGGAATATGGTATTCATCATTCTTTGATAATGAGAGGGTGCATTTTTAATACCAAAAGGCATCCTCAAATATTCATAAATACCACAATGAGCTATTATTCTCAATAATTTCCTTGCATGAGGTGTTAAAACATTCTGATGGAAGCCTTTAAGAGCATCCATGGAAGTAATAAACTTTGCTTTGGATAATTGAGTCAAAGTCTCATGGATTCTAGGGATTGGATACCTGTCTGGAATAGTATAGGTGTTCAATGCCCTAAAATCCCCAACCATCCTTGACTTATCATTATGCCAAGTAATGATTACTGGAGTTGTGACTTCTACTTCCTCATTGTGTCCAACTTTTCTAAGAACTCCCAGTTTCATTAGTTCATGAATATGACTTTCTAATGCTTCTCTAGCCCTAGGGCTAGCTGGGTAAGCTGGTCTTCTTAATAGTGGGGGATAAGGTCTCTCCACGTTAAGCATGATATCCACTTCATGGCCTTTTATAGCCCCAAGTGGTTCATCATCAGAAGCAAAGGCTTTTTGAAATTGAAATAAAATTTCAATAAGTTCTTCCTTCATTTCTGGTGTTAATTCAGGACTAATTTGTGCTTCACTTAATTGATCTGACACAAATTTTTCTTTATTAACATTTTTCACTTGTTGAATGACAGTAATTTCTTTTCTTTCTGGAGAAAAAGCAAATTTTTGCCTTTTATTTTCCCCTATAGTGAAATATCTGTCCTTATAATTATTAATATCAATACCATAGATATTGAGATAATCATTCCCAAGTATAAAGTGTTGTGAAGTACAATTATTCATAACAACAAATTCAGCTTTCAATCTCATACTTCCTGCAGGGTGAGGAAATATTATTGTAGCTTCAAATATACCCAAAGGATGCATATTCTGGCTAGCACTGCTGAATTTTACACCTTCAATTGGCATCAGCTTGTCTTGCCAATTGGTATAAATTTTGTCAAGATAATCTTTCCCAACACAAGTGCAAAAAGCACCTGAGTCAAGATGTATCTTGGCTTCTGTGTTATTTATCACAATATTAGTGATACAAGATGACCCAGCTGTATAACCTTTACCTCTGGCAGGTTTGGTTTTTTGCATTCTGGCATCTTGCACGTGTATGAGATCCATACATTCATCACTGTACTGTGGTAAGTGAGTATGTACCTCAGTGACCTCAAAAGAAACATTAATATTCTCTATACTAAGTTCTTCTGATGTTTCTTCTTCTTCTGAAGGTTCAGAATCACTTTCATGTAAAGCTACCTCAGTTTCTTTTGTGTCTTCCGCTTTTTCTACACTTAGCTCATTGACTCTTGTCTTTTTTGGACAAGTGTTTGCTAAATGAGATTTGCTTCCACATTTATGACATTTCAAAGGAGGTCTGTCATGTGGTTTATTTGGTTTTGAAATTGGTTTCCCACTAGTCTTGTTGTCTATTGGGGGTTTATACCAATTTCTTCCAATTTTTGTTCTAGTAGTGATATCCTCCATAGCATTGATATAATCTTCTGTAGAGCAAGGCTCAATACATCTGCTTCTTATAGCATGCTCAAGGTCACCACCACACTTTCTTAATATCCTTTTATGTACCATTGGTTCAGACATATCAGGATGAAGGGCAGTTAATCTGTCCTTCTGTTTAAGAAACCAAGTCATGGGCCTGTCCCTCTCAATATTAAAAATGGCTTCCTCAAAAGAATTTTCCATTCTAAATCTCCAGGAATCATTTGCCCATTTGGAAATAACTTGTTCTTTCCACCAAGGCCAGGAATGTTTTCCATGGTCTTGTCTCATTTTATAATACCATTTCTTAGCTGATTTGGTAAATAATGAGTGTAATCTGGCACTTATGTATTCATCTGGTATGTTAAAGTCTTCTTTGAACATATCAATTGTTTTCATAAATTCCATATGATTATATTCTCCTTCACCACTGAAGGTTGGCCATTCCTCTAATCTTGGAATGTCTTTGTAATTGCAAGCAGTTTCCACATCATTACTTGAAATTGTATGATGTAAATCATTATTCAAGTTAAGATCATTTCTGTCAAGAAATGGTGTGGATTGCCTTGGCAATTCATTTTTTAGTGATATATTATTAATACTTGATTGAATATCTTCTTTCAATTCAAGTCTTGCTTTATCACTTTTTTCCAATTGGTCTTGAAAAAGAGCTGCATTGTGGCCAGTTGAATTTTCCAAGTTTTGAACTTGTATTTTCAATTCTCTTAACTGTCCAGTTATAAAAGAAATTGAATTCTCATCTGGTTGATTGAGTAAGGTAACTTTATGCTCAAGTCTTTCACAAATTTGCGTCAAAGACAAAATATTTGCCTTATTAACATTTTCAAGGCCAATAATGGTCTTTTGTTGGTCTTTAACTTGTACTATCTCATTGCCCAGATTTTGTTGGACATGATCAAATGCTTTAAATTTTGCCATAATTTCTTTATTACAAGATTCAAAGGAAGTTACAAGCTTTACAGGGTCTATTTCTTTGGAAAGGATTGGTTCAATCTTTCCTCCTCCTTGTTTTTGAATTCCATCAAAGTTCTTGCCATATTGAACACATTGTCCATGGCTGTCTTTTCCTTCTTTGGAATTCTGTAATTCTGAGGGTAGGGCTTGTTCCACTTGGGCTTTGCCTTTCCCTTTGCCTTTTGCTTGCCCTTCTGGTTGGTCTTTGGGGCTTGCTTGGGCTTGTTTGGCACTTGTTGAGGCGGATTTTTGCTGGTGGATGCTTGAGGAGCTTCCACTTGGCTGTTGTCCTTGCCCTGGGCCAACTTCTTCTTCTGGTCTTCATGCTTTGGTTTTTCAACCAAGCTTTTATCTGTTGGACTTGTCCTTTGACAGACATTGGTGTCCAACCCAATAGAAGATCTTCTGTCTTTTCTGGCCCCATGAACTTCTTCACTTGAAGATAAGAGTTCATGGTGCCTATCCAAAGACTTGGAAGGAGTTCCCACTCTTGTTGTTTTGACGCCAGGAACCAGTTTTTCCATTGGGATTGATAAATTTCCACAGTTGCCTGTTGGAAATGGTTCAGGTCTAACAGCAATAGCAGTTATGTCAGCTTCTGGACTCTCAATAAGAGGTTCAAAGGTGCTGGCTAACCTTTGGGAACTGGTGGAAGTTCTGGCATCCTCCATTTGTGCCTCTCCTCTGGGAGGACATTCTTGCCTTTTGGATTTATGGCTGGAATGTCCTGGTCCAGATCCATTTGATTGGATGGAGTAGTTGCTTCCACTTCTAGTAGGAGTCATTTCACGTCAATTTTAATAAAAATTAGAGTAAAAGTGGATTGAATTCACCTGCAGGACCTTTAAAGGGCTCTTTGGTTATTAAACCCCTTGGTGCTGGGCTGGTTTGAATTTCAATACTGGACTCTGAGGCTTCAGAGTCTGAAGAACTTTCTCTGATGGAAGACACTAGAGAAAATTTAAAAATATAAGTTATTTTATCAAATAATAAAAATAACTTATAAACTCAACTTATTGAATAAAGTTGTTTTTATGTAATTTATGGCAAATTACGTCAAAAATAAAGAAAAATGTCTAAGATAAAAGAAAAAAATATTTTTAGTAAAGATTTTTTATTTGATTTATTATTTTCTTTAAAGAAATAATAATTATGCAATTAACAAGTTAATTAATCAAAATTATATTATTATTCACTTTATACTAGAATAACTCAAAGAATAAATTTCAAGTCTGTGATGTGAAAAAGCCACTAGTTAGACAAAAGAAATTTACTCCAAGTCACTCAATAGTATATTGTTTCAAACAATATTCTTAAGAAAAAAATAACTTTATTAATATTATAAAGATTATTTATAAGGGATAAGTCCCAAAAAAGCCAATATTAAGACAAATATGGCAATTTTACGTCAAAAAACAGTAAAATAAGGTCTAGAATATGATTTATGTCCCAAAAATTGGTTTAAAATCACGGCCAGGCCCCCAAATGTAAGGTTTGTCTATGAAACTCTTGATAATAGTAACAATATCAAGAGTACTATGACTGTCCTCAGTAGAAAAATATAATATAATGAAATATTATAACCACAAATTTAAATATAATTATTAAAAATAATTATATAAAAAAATAAATTTAATTATTATTATAATAATATAATAATAAAAAAAAATATAATAATTATAATAAATTATAATTATTCTATTATTGTTATAGTCACTGACAGTTATAACAATAAGAAGTGTAAAGCTCTTAATGAGACAATTACACGTGGAAAATAAGAATATTAACCACTTATAAATAATATAAATATTATTTATAAAAAGAATTAATCACACACTGTGCAGAAATAATTATTTATAGAATAAAATTCTATATAAAAAAACTAATAATAGATAAAAAAAATATAGAACTTTTAAAGAAAACTTACTTATAATATTTATTTAATACAACAAGTTATAAAACAACAGTTATTATATTAAAAAATGATTATAAGTTAAAAACACGCCAAAAATCAATAAAATCAAAGATAAAACAACTTTTTATACTAAAATTTATGATTAAAGAGTTTTTGAGAGGAATTTGTGGATTTTAAAAGATATTTAAGATGAAAATTTTATATAATAAAAGTTATTATAGATGATTACAACAATAATCTGAATTCTATGACTTCAATTCTTTAATTTAATAAATAAAGAATAAAAATAACTTAAGAATTACTTTTAATAATAAGATTTTATATTTAATAAAACTTTACCTGTTTAAATGTCTAATATGATTGGATTGATTATGAATGATGGACAAAAACAGTGATGAAAAGACTCTTTTTATGTCTACAGAGCAGCTCTCATGATTCATAATGGATGTAGAGGGCGTGCTCAGGTCAAAACTGAAAAACCATGCTTAAAAATTAAGTTCTTAACTTAAGGCAACTTATTTTTACTTCCAATTTAAAGTTATCAGTGTTATTCTTAACTCCAAGTAACTTTAATCCTCATTTAGTTTAATTATTTTAAGTTTTAATATAAAATAAGTTTATTTATATTAAAGTTCATCACATGAACAACATAAAATCAGAGTTTCAAGCAGAAATCTCTTAAACTGAATTTTTAATTAATTTTTAAAGAAATCATAATTTTCTTTAAGCTTAATTAAAAAAGTAATTTTCCAGGCTAATTACCCAGGAAACCTATTAATAAAAGATACTTAAAATTTAATTTATATATTGATAATATTAAATTCTAAGCTGTGTGAAATTTTCAAGCAAATCCATTAAGATTTGGATTTTTAATGAATTTTTGAAGTTATTACTATTTTTCCACGTAAAATAGCAATACACACAAAACCTTAAGTTTTGATAAGGTTTTGATGATTGAAACCTTAAAGTTTTAAGCTTATTTAAGCTTTTTAAGCTTGATTAAGCTTTGACAGTTCTTAAAACCTTGATTCCAAGCCTGCTTATTGGGATTTACCCTCTTGGCAGCTTGAAATTCCTGTCCAATTTAGGATAAAACCAGTTTAAACCTTAAGGTTGGATCAAAGTCTAATCTTAAAGTTTAAATAAGGTTGAAAATCCTCCAATACAGGTGGACAACCTTAATTGAATCCTTGCAGATCCAAAAAGTTGGGTACCCCAGCTCTATTTGGTCTTTTTCCTTTGTCCCACCTTTTTGCGTGGATTTTGCCCTTTTATTTATTTAAAGCCATACTATGGCCTTAAACCCTTTTAAATTGAGCTCACGCAGGATTTACATTCTGTATGGCAAATCCTTAGCCAATTCAGTAAATATACACCACACCTCAATTTTAACTAAAATTTTGGTAAAGTTGCATAAACCTTATGTAACTTTAAATTTAAGCTTAATTAAGCTTAAATTTAACAATTTTAAAAAAATGTTAAAAAGTTACATTAGTACTGTGAGATTCTTAAATCTTCTAATAACACAAGAAATAAGTGTTTTTGGGTATAACACCCTATGGGTGTACCCTAGGTTATTTTTGGTGTAGAATCCAAAAATGACATAATAATTATAACTTTGTTTATCCAAAAAAAAGTTATACTTATTTTTTATTATTTTTTATTTTAAATTCAACTAAAAAGTCTGTTTAAGACAAATTTAATTGTTTATAAAATCATTTGTGGCCTTATGGGTATGTTAAACATACCTCACAGGCTCACAATAAGAAGAATTCTTGTCCTGAAATCCTCTTATTTCTTATTTCTTAAATCATGACTACCAGAAGAGGCTCCCAATACTCCATCCAATCGGATGGAGCTGGACTCAGAGGTAGAATTGATTCCTCAAAAGGGAAAAGAAAGGTCAATTTCCCCAGTGGAACAGAATCCACACAAGGAAGTGCCTTATCCCAAAGGCAAGTCCAAGAAATGCCCATGATTTCTGAACCATAGCTAGAATTAAGTATGAGTAACTCAAACAGGTACAAATCACATTCAGAGGGCTCAGATAGACATTTACATTAGCCAGTACAAGCAGTACTACACAGTGTAAAAAGACAAGGACTGGGAAATGTCGCCTCAAATACACTAAGGAGTGATGAACTACTGGCACATCCTCATACTCAAATGGATGGAATCCACTGTCATCCAAGCCTCAAATCAAAAAGATCAAGGAGTACCACTCCAAAAGGAGGGAGGCAAGCAAGGAAGGAGCCCCAGTAGCTTCTACCAGCAAGCCTCAAGTCAGCCAACCTCCTCAAGAAGGGAAGAAGAACAAGAAAAAGAATTGGAGGAAACCATATTCCCCAAGATACATGATTCCAAAAATCCAAAAAGATGCCATGGACAATGTCTTCAACATGGCCAGAACTTGGATGGAATTCAAAGACAAGGAAGAGAAAAGAATGAGACAATTCCATTTCTCAAAGAAATAACCTCATCTCCTGATGTTGTAAATACTTTAACAGAGCTTAAAGACAGTAAAAATAGTTTATTATCATTACAAGAAATAAATGATAGCTTATCATCTTTGACAAAAATTGTTGTAAAATATAAAAAAAGAAATTGATAACATTAAATTAATGGTTGAAAGCAAAAAACAAAAACTTTTAATTGATAATACTCAAAAATTGATAAAAGGACAAAAAGAATCGTATAAATACATAACAGATATCAAAGATAAAACTTTGTCAATCAATTATGATGTGAGCATTTATAATCTTACAGAAAAATTAAACAAATTAAGTATTTCTGTAGAAAAAGTTGAAGAAAAGACTTCATCACACCAGAAACTACTTTTAGACCATGTGGAAAAAAGTGATGAGGCAAGAATGCATCTGAAAGATAATATTCAAATTGAAATAAGGCTTATCACTGAAAAAATGGATAAAATTAATGAGGCTAACTCAAATATGCCAAAGTTATCCACTCCATTTTGTCACATAGGAAGCCCTGTTAAGCCAAAAGAGGAATTAACAAATCCATTAATAACAGACCTTAATAACCAAGACAATAAACAAGTCTTAATGAAGGAAGCACCTCAATTGAAAGAATTGCTAACTTACACAAGAGAAGGTGAATATGAACATATGTCATTTATCAAGACAATTGACATGCTACAAGAAGATTATGCCATACAAGATGAATCCCTTGCTGCAAGATTACACTAATTGTTTGAGAAATCTGCAAAAAGATGGTATTATGGCATAGGACAAACAAATGGCAAAAAAACCTGGTCTTGGTGGAAACAAGAAATAATCACCAAGTGGGCTAATGATTCCTGGAGGTACAAAATAGAAAATGCATTTGGAAACTCCTTCTTTGACCCAGACAAAGATAAACATTTGACTTGGCTCTGAAAACAAGTTGGAATATTAAATGCACTGTACCCAGAAATGTCACAAAAAATGGTGCACATGAAAAGACTTAAGAAATGTGGAGGTGAATTGGAACATGCCCTGAGAAGCAGGTGTATAGAGCCATGCTCCACAGAAGAGTATATCAATGCACTAGAAGACATAGTGACAAGGACAAAAATTGGTAAAACTTGGAAAAAATTGGACATCAAAAGTCCAAATAAGGCATTTATCAAAAAAGATAAATCAAAAGGAACTTTCAAGCCCAATACATCCAAAAATAATGGGCAAAGGAAATGCCATAGATGTGGAGGTATTGGACACTTGGCCAATAATTGTCTTAAAAAAGCAAAAATCAATGAAATTGTGGAAACAGAAAACCACAAGGACAAAGAAGAGGAATCTGACTCTGAAAAAGAGACAGAAGAGTCAGAAGCTTCTGAAAGTGATGAAATCAATATAATTAATGCACAAATTAAAAATATTGATATAATTTATGAAGTACTAGATGTTAGCTCAAACTTACCACAAATTGGAACATCTGACACAAACCTGACAAATGTGCAAGATGCCAAAATTTATAAAACCAAACCTGCAAAAGGAATAGGATATACACCTGGAAAATCAAGTATAATTATTGTCATGGTTAATAACCAAGAGGCAAAAGTGAACTTGGATACAGGAGCATATTGAACTTGTGTTGGTAAAAGTTATTTAAAAACAATTGTTCCAGATTGGCAAGAAAAACTTATACCAATACAAGGTGTCAAATTTAGTAATGCAAGTGAGAGCATGAAGCCCCTTGGAATAATTGACTTAACACTCATTTTTCCTCACCCTTCACAATGTTTCAGAATTAAAGTAGAGTTTTTTGTAATGGAAAACTCTACTAGTAATCATTTTATACTTGGAAATGACTACTTGTCAATTTATGGCATAGATATCTCTAACCAAAAGGATAGATATTTTACCATAGCTGACAATGAAAGACAAAAATTTGGCTGTCTTAATAATAAAATACAAATAGAAGTTGTCAAGAATGAAGAAAAAAGCCCAGAAATGGATTTTTTCATAACTGAACAGCTAAAAGAGGAAGAATTTAATCAGGAATTAACAGTAAAAATGAAATAAAATTGATTAAACTCTCATTTAAATATAAAAATGCCTTCCCAACTGACAAAGAACCACTAGGTGCCATAATTGAACATGAGGTAGACATAATTCTTAATGTAGAAAAACCTTATCCACCTCTATTGAGAAGACCAGCTTATCCAGCCAGCCCAAGAGCTAGAGAAGCTTTAGAGGTGCACATCAAAGAACTAATGGACCTTGGAGTACTAAGGAAAGTAGGACATAATGAACAGGTAGAGGTGACTACACCTGTCATTATAACCTGGCATAATGGAAAATCAAGGATGGTAGGAGACTTTAGAGCTCTGAACCCCTATACTATCCCTGACAGATATCCAATACCCAAAATCCATGAGACATTAATACAATTATCTCAGGCTAATTTCATAACAGCCATGGATTCTCTAAAGGGGTTTCATCAAAATTTCTTAACAGACAATGCCAAGAAACTACTAAGGATAATAGTCCACTGTGGAATCTTTGAATATCTCAGGATGCCAGTTGGTATAAAAAATGCACCATGCCACTACCAGAGGATGATGAATACCATATTTCCTGAAGAATTATCAGAGGGATGGCTGATTATTTATATCAATTATATCATAATTTGCTCAGAGACTTGGGACAATCACCTATCAATACTAGAAAGAGTCTTGCAAAAAATAGTCCAAGTAAACATGAAAATCTCTCTGAAAAAGTGTCATTTTGCATACAGTGAACTGAAAGCACTAGGACATGTTGTATCTGGACTAATTTTGGGCATAGACAAAAATAAAGTAGCAGCAGTACTATTGAAACCAATTCCCCAAACAACAAAAGAAATGCAATCATTTCTAGGATTTTCTGGTTATTACAGACATCATATGAAAGATTTTGCAAGAACTGATAAGTCATGGTATAAGGTCTGTGACCAACAAACAGTCTATGAAATGACTGAAGAAAGAGTCAAAGCATATGAATAATTTAAAATTTCCTTAACAAATGCCCCATTTCTTCTAATTCCAGATTGGAAACCACTCTCTAAATCATACATTGATGCTTGTGGAGAAGGACTAGGTGCTGCAGTAAACCAGACACAAATCATCAATGATAAACCAGTGGAAGGACCAACTTGTTTTATTTCAAGACAGATAAAGCCAACAGAGGCAATATATGGAGCAATCCAAATGGAATGCCTATTCTTATTGTGGTATTTAAAAAAATTACACTATTACTTGGATGGAATATTATTTGATGTGATTACAGACTGTAATGGTGTAAAATCTCTATTAAATATGAAAACTCCAAATAGAAATATGCTGAGATGGCAAATTGCTATCCAAGAATATAGAGGAAATATGACTATTGTTCATAAGTCTGGTAATAGTCATAAAAATGCAGATGGTCTTAGCAGATGGGCTCTAGCAAATACTCCTGAAAATCCAGCATGGGTACCAGAGGAGGACCACCATATAGAAGGGATATGTGTCACAGACATTGGCACAGAATTCTTTAAGAAAGTTAAAGAAAGCTATAAGATAGATAGGAGTTGCCATATCTTAAGCCATCTTCTAATGAAAGACTGTAAAGACCCATCACTTTCATCAAAATTAGATTAAATATGGAAAAAGGCATATGATAAGGAATATTCCACCTCCTTGATGGAATCCTCTATCATAGAACAAAGCACACATGTTTTATGGCCTTGACAGAAAGAACTCTAATAAACACTATTTTACATGAGTGTTATGATAGTGTTGAAGCTGTACATCTCTCAGAAGGTAGAACACTAGAGAGGCTGAAAACCTGCTCTTGGTGGCCAAATTGGAAGAAAGATGTTGCAGAATACTGCCAAACCTGTGACAGATGTCAAAAAGCCAACAGAACCACAGTAAAGAAATTTGGAATGATGATCCAAATCCAAGAACCAAAATCCCCTTGCAAAATAGCTCATATGGATTGGGTAATGGCATTACCCCCAGGAGGAGACAGAAGTTATAATGCATGTCTAGTGTTAGTTGACAGGTATAGCAAAAATTCTATGTTCCTACCATGTCACAAAGATGACACAGCTATGGACACATCCATAATGATATGGAATAAAGTCATTAGGCACACAGGCTTATTCCAAAATATCATAAGTGACAGAGACCCAAAGTTCACTTCAGCATTATGAACAAACCTCCATAAATTGTTTGGGACAAAACTATCATTCTCGACAGCTTACCATCCTCAAACTGATGGTTTAGCAGAAAGAATGATACAAACCTTGGAGGACATGATCAGAAGATTCTGGGCTTATGGAGTGGAATTTAAAGATTCTGATGGTTTTACCCATGATTGGTGTACATTAATACAAGCTCTTGAGCTGGCATGAAAATCATCAATCCATTCTTCTACTGGCAAAACACCAGCAATGCTAGAAAAAGATTGGAATCCAAGACTTCCTTATGATACCCTCAAAAAGGACTTAGTGGATATACATGAAACAGCAAGCAGTTTTAAAATAATGCTTGACAAAGCAAGACACCATGCAAACAGATGTATGCAAGATTCTTTAAAATATGCAAAAGAAAGATGGGATAAAAGTCATAAACCACCTGACTTCAAAATAGGAGACTTGGTCCTAGTGTCAACTCTTAATTTCAATAATATAAGAGGACCAAAGAAGTTGAAAGGTTCCTTTGCAGGACCATTCATGATAAAAGCACTACATGGACCTAATGCTGTGAAATTGGAGCTCACAGGTGAACTAATGAATAAACACCCAACTTTCCCTGTAATTCTGATAAAACCTTACAGCTCAAGTCACAAGGAATTATTTCCACTAAGAAATAAAACTTCACTTGAAAAACCCCCTTTGGAAGAAGGAGAGGAAAAGAAAATTGTGAAAGTCCTTAAAGAAAAAAGGACAAGAAATAAAAAAGAGAGAGAATACCTTGTAAGGTATAGAAATCCAACTCAGGAAGATGAATGGCTACTTGAGAAGGATATAACAAATGCTGAAAAGCTATTAAGAAGGTTTAGACATGAAAGAAAGCCTAAAGAATAGGGAAATCAAGCATGATTGAGCTTCAAGACTGATAAAGTCAATTGAAGAGGTAGGACAGTGGAATATACCCTGATTAACTATATCAGATTGTGGTAAAATCCTTTTTGGTGGTAGGGAATGTGAGCCTTTGAGATATGACCACATATCCAAAAGGGTTACAGCAAAATTTCTGTAATAATTATATTTATGATAATTATCTCAAAAATTAGTAAAATACCATAAATAAGTACAAAATCTGAATTAACTCAGAATTTAATTAACTCACATTTGAAATAAACTACACCATGAGATTCCTCATGGTAAGATACACATATGGCATTTTCATGGCATATATGAAAAGTCAATAATTACTGAAGTATAAGTAATAATATCTTAAAAAGGTACAAAACGTCATTTATCTCAGAACCGATGAGTCAACATGTGCAATAAATTGTACCATTGGATTCTCCATCATAATCTCCACATAAAACAACTATAAAGCTGATCTCTAAAGTCAATACTTAAGGAATTAAGCTGAATATATGCACTTTTTGGTCAATGCATATATTCATGGTTTTTAGCTAATATCTCTTGAAATATTCAATATAGAGAGATAAACCAGAAATAAAGTCACCATGTAATTACTGTGAGAGCACAGATATGAACCTTTCTTCACAAGTCATAAACACGGTTAAAACTTGTAATGGATTATTGAATAAAATCAATAGAGCTGTTGACCACTTTATTGTGAAAGTGGTCCAAACTTAAAAAAAAGTATACAGTCAGATTTTACTAGTTCATTTGTGAAGAATGATGTAATTTTCATTATAATATTCAAGGCATAACCCCTTGAAATCATGGCTTGAAGGTTAATGTATTAAATTTTGACAGAAAAGATGAGTTACAAGAAAAATCGTCAAAAATAGAGTTTTGATTATTTAATAAAATTCTCTTGGAAGCTTGGTAGGGACCTTTCAAGCTATCAGAATACACTCTCAGAATATCTGTAGCATGCATACCTTAAAAGGTATTAATGATCAAACTTTAAGCTTAAATTTGATCATTTATGATCACTCACTGTAATCTTATTTTAAGTTTAACAGTCATATAAGTGATAAAGCTGATGGATACTATTACATTATGATTAATACTATTAAAATCCACGAAGTTTTGGCTTATTCCAAGCCTATGATGTCATCAAACTTAGAGTTATAGTGATAACTCTAAATAATGGCAGAATAATGAGAAAAGATGGTTTGATCATGATGTAATCATCACTACACCTTAAAATATTGACCATTTCTAGTAGAAAGCATCAGTACATGTCTACTAGAAGCCTGCTGGACTCTACAAGGGAGGTATTTACTATAAATAGAGCTCTTTTTACTCTATTTTCTCCTCAGATGCTTACAAAACACTAAATAATTAAATCAAAAAGGTAAATTCTTTATTATTTATATATAAAACTTTTATATTATTAAAAAACAAAGATCATCTTTATCATATTCATCAATCTTGACATGATTACTTCAATTATTTAACTGTTTTTCTAAATTTCTCTTAAAAATCTCAAATCCACGTAAAATCAAGATAATTTGTAATTTCTCTTAATTTTTATTGTAAATACAATTCAAATAAGTTGTGTCTATATTATTTGGCGTAAAACCATTCAAAATTATTATATTAAGTGTTAAAAGTAGGTTATTTCTTCTTATTATAATAATTTTCTCTCTATTACTACCTTAATAATTCTTTAATTAACATAAATAGTATTTGTATTAATTCATAACTTTAATATTAGTAATATTATTGTTATTCATTGTTTTTTATTAATAAAAACAATTTTTTACACCTTTATTATTTGTTGGTAACAATAATAAAGCGCTTTTAAGAATATCAATTACCTTATATTAATATATATATTTATTATATTATTATATTTATTTAAGAATATAATTATTTTTACGCCATAGTTATCATAATTCTTTATTATTATAATGATTTTTTTATTCATTTTATTTATAAGGACATTAATAGTACAATAAGTCAAATATTAGTAATTTTTACTTATTGTTTCATAGTCAAACCTTACAATAACCATTGTTCATAACTCTTATAATCAAATTTACCCTTGAAACACCCCATAATTGAATTAAAACATCTTTCATCACTGTTAACTTTGTCACTTTGTTTCCAAATTAATTCTGGTCACTTTTGGGCCTTTTTTCTCTTTGATATTCTTTTCAATGACCATTTTCTTATATCAATTGCCTGCAGTCCTTTGCTCAATTAATTAAAATTGAAATTTCTCTTGAAGAAATCTCTTTTTGAGCCTTAACTATCTCTTGTAAAGTATTTTTGGATAAATTTTTATTGTTGGCAAAATGATAAATCTTTATCATATCATTGTAATATACTTATATAGTTAAAAACAATGCATTTGGCATGTTTTCTCTTAAAAATCTTAATCTTTAACATTTTTAATCATATTTTACCTTATACAAATTTTGAGAACAGGAAGAGTACTTGATTTTTAATCAAATTTTCATATACACGACTTGCAAATATTATAGAATCTGAAAGATTATTTTCCCTTTTTGAACTCGATAGAGTAAGAGGATAATATACTATATGAAAATTATTTCCATTCAAATTTTCATCTTCAAATGAATATCTTTTAAGATTAAAAATTGGTGCTCAAAATTACTGTTCAATTCAAACAATTAAGGCATTTTGAAGGTCAAAATAGTGAAAAATGAATTAATTCCACATTTGTCTTTAATAATGACTTAGTATTACTTGGTAACAATATTAATTCTTATTTCTTCTTCAAAGAGTGGCTCACAAATGTTTAAAGTAGTTTTTTTAACTGAATCCTCTTTTGAAGACACTGGATTGCTTGAAAGTTCCATTTCTTGTACTTTTAAAGTGTTGAAAACCCATAGGGAACAGATAAAGGCTTCAAAACAAATTGAATAGAATTATTTCCCAAAAGATACACAAAAAATGTATGTACTTTGATCTTCATTGAGTAGAATTTCTAAATTTGAAACTTTAACTTTATTTTTTCATTTTCTCATTCATTTGAATAATTAACAAATCTAATTAGATTTCACTATCAAAAAAAACATTAATATTTTTATAGCAGGAATTCCTTCCTCTAGCTTGTTTTAAGGTGTTGTTTCTCAATTCAAAAGAGAAATAGTGGTCTCCATTCAATATAGGACCTGCTATTCAAGGAAAGAAATACATATCAAATATTCTTACAGTAAAGGGGCTGTAATGACATCTAATGTAAAATTGTGGACAATTTTTCAAATTTTTCCATAAGCAGCTATCACAGAGCCTGTACTGTAGAAAAGCTGCAACATGTCAAACATATTACAGTAGCAGTCCTTGAAAAGGGCTGCTACTGTAACTTTTATTGACAAACAAAAGAAAAAAATTGAAAAGTAAAAAAAATCAAAACCATAAGAGAAAAAACTCAGAAAAATGAAAAAAAATAAAAGATAAAAAAGCTATCAAAAATCAAAATAACATAACCATTAAACATGAATGCAAAAACTGACAAAAATGAAATATAAAAATCATAAAAAAATGATTCAGAGTAGCAGAAAGGTAGGTTTTGCTATTTATTTTATCCAAAAAATATAAAATAAACTTTATTATCATAATTAAAGGAAGCTTAATTCACCCCTCATAAATGCTCTTGTACTTCATTGTTTTGAGGTTCCTCTCAAATTCTTCATGAATTATTTGCAAAAGAGTCACTTTTTGGAATATTTTTTACATCTTTTGTGTTTCTGTTTTCTCTGTCAAAAGCAATTTAAATAACTCTTCTGTTCAACAACACATTTGAAATACAACTAGGAATATATATTGAGTTCAATATTCTTGCAATAATATGAATAAGCAATGAAAAAGATTTTTTCATTTAATAAAATATGAACCATTTAACTCAATATATAAGAGCTATATTCCCATAAAGAATTTTTTTATTTCAACAAAAAACAAAGAACTTTTTTTTTCCTTCAATACTGTTCAAATATATTTAGAATTTGGACTGATTATATTATCTTAACTTTTAAATTTTAAACAGAATCAAAATTCAATTTCAAAATAGAATTATTTGAAAATTTCCATCATAGTATCAATTATCAAATCATATAATTAATGATTTATTTAGATATTTAATTCATTGTTTGTGAAGGACGTTCATTCATGGGCTTATGAATTTCTGTAAGGTTTGTCTATGAAACTCTTGATAATAGTAGCAAAATGAAGAGTACTATGACTGTCCTCAATAGAAATATATAATATAATAAAATATTATAACCACAAATTTAAATATAATTATTAAAAATAAATTTAATTACTATTATAAAAATATAATAATTATAATAAAATTATAATTATTCTATTATTGTTATAGTCACTGACAGTTATAACAATAAGAATAGTAAAACTCTTAATAAGACAATTACACGTGGAAATATAAATATTAACCACTTATAAATAATATAAATATTATTTATAAAAGAATTATAACACACACTGTGCAGAAATAATTCTTATAGAATAAAATTCTATATAAAAAAACTAATACTAGATAAAAAAAATATAGAACTTTAGAGAAAAACTTACTTATAATATTATTTTAATACAACAAGTTAAACAACAACAGTTATTATATTAAATAATGATTATAAGTTAGAAACACGTCTGGAATCAATAATTTTAAGGATAAAACAACTTTTAATGATAAAATTTAATATTAAAGAGTTTTCAAGAGGAATTTGTGGATTTTAAAAGATATTTAAGATGAAAATTTTATAATATAAAATATATTATTGATTATTACAACAATAATCTGAATTGTATGACTTCAATTATCTAATTTACAATTATTAAAGAATAAAATAAATTAAGAATTACTTTAATAATAAGATTCTATGAATAATAAAACTTTACCTGTTTAAATTTCTAATATGATTGGATTGATAATTGAATGATTGACAAAAACAGTGATGAACAGACTCTTTTTATGTCTTCAGAGCAGCTCTCATGATTCATAATGAATATAGAGGGCGTTCTCAGGTCAAAACTGAAAAACCAAACTTAAAAACAAAGTTCTTAACTTAAGGCAACTTGTTTTTAATTCCAATTTAAAGTTACCAGTGTTATTCTTAACTCCATGTAGCTTTAATCCTCATTTAAACTAATTATATTAACTTTTTAATTTAAATAAACTTATTTATATTAAAGTTCATCACATGAAAAACTTAAAAAAAGAGTTTCAAGCAGAAATCTCTTAAACTCAATTTTTAATTAATTTTTAAAGAAATCATAATTTTCTTTGAGCTTAATTAAAAGAGTAAATTTCCAGGCTAATTACGCAGGAATTTTATTTATAAAAGATACTTAAAATTTAATTTATATATAGATAATATTAAATTCTAAGCTGTGTGAAATTCTCAAGTAAATCCATTAAGATTTGGATTTTTAATGAATTTTTGAAGTTATTACTATTTTTCCACGCAAAATAGCAATACAAACCAAACCTTAGCTTTTGATAAGGTTTTGATGCTTGTAACTTTAAAGCTTTAAGCTTATTTAAGGTTTTTAAGCCTGATTAAGCTTTGAAAGTTCTTAAAACTTTGATTTCAAGCCTGCATATTGGGATTTACCCTTTGGCAGCTTGAAATTCCTGTCCAAATTGGGATAAAACCAGTTTAAGCCTTAAGGTTGGATCAAAGTCTAATCATAAAGTTTAAATAAGGTTGAAAATCCGCCGATACAGGTGGGCAACCTTAATTGAATCATTGCAGATCCAAAAAGTTGGGTACCCCAGCTCTATTTGGTCTTTTTACTTTGTCCCACCTTTTTGCATGGATTTTGCCCTTTTATTTATTTAAAGCCATACAATGGCTTTAAACCCTTTTAAATTGAGCTCACGCAGGATTTACATTCTGTATGGTAAATCTTTAGCCAATTCAGTAAATATACACCACACCTCATGGGAGCATTAGAGGTAATTTCATATACCCAAAAGACCACAAATACAAAAATAACTTATTAATATAAATAAAATAAATTTATTTATATTATTAAAATAAAAATCAAAATATAAATATAAAAATTATATTGAAAATGAAAATTAATTACAATTTAAAAATAAAAATACATTAAAATTTTGTAAGTATAAAATTACATTTCTACTTGAAAAAATTAAGTAAAAATGAAATTTAAAAAAAATTGTGAAAAAATAAATAAATTTGGAAAAAAGTTAAATAAAAATTATTATAACTTTTTATTCAATAAATAAACACATAAAAATTATTTCACCATTGGATTCCTCATAAAAAATCAGGTGGGGTCACCTCTGAGTGAAATTCTTGTAACTCAACTCTATATAAGCTTAAATTAAGTTTTTAGTATTTTCAATACAAAAGTTGAAAATCCTCAAAACCTTAATTTAATTCACACCACATGTGGTGTTAACCATCAATTTTTGTGTTAAAATTGAGGTGTTGTGTTTAGTTTAGAAGTTATGAGGAATTAAAGTATTTTCAATTGAATTCAATTGAAATGTCAAAATGTGCGCGTGTATTACATAAGTGAACTTTGATTTACATATGAGGTGTCAATTATTACTGTATTTTACTGTACAATTGAATTGAATTACATATGTAAATTATAAGTATAATACATGATGAGGAATTAAAGGAAAAATAAATTGGAAAGATTAAATTTGGGGGGGAAAAGGAACTCCAGCTCTAAGGGGGAGCTAGACCCCCAAAATACTTGCTGACAGGCGTGGGATGTCAAAATTCACACAAAAGTTCATCACTTTTGGCCTGGAATTGAGCTACAGGGTCTGTGGACTCAATTGATGATGAGGTTTTGATACCAACTGGGGTAGTTTTAGCTGTTGCTCAGAGGGTAAAACTACCCTTAAGATAAAACAACCATAGTAAAAACAGTTTTAACTGGTTTCTACGCCTCTTACACACATTCTGACGTGTTTTGAAGGCTCTAGGCCTGGTATTGCTATAGTAATGGCTGATTTAAGGGTCTGAAATGGCTAAAAATGGCTTAAACCAGCCCTTTTTGGTCTAAACCAGGGTTCAATGATGCCATAATTGGCTTTTCTGTTGTCAGACTGTTTTCACGACTGACAAGAGTAAAATTTACTTTTGGAGTAAGAGAATTGATGGCTATAAAAGAATGTCTTCTTTGCCCCACTTTTCTCTTCATGTTAGAATCTTTTCCTTTTATTAATTAGTTTAAACACTGTTAAACCAATCAATCAAAGATTCCAACCACCATTTTTAAATCATTTTAATCCTTTTAACCACGTGAAAAAATCATTATAATAATTGTTTTTAACTCTTATAATCATTTTTACCCCTGAACCACCCCAAAAGTGAATTAAAGCATCTTTCATCACTGTAAACTTTGTCACTTTGTTTCCAAATTCACTCTGGTCACTTTTGGGCGTGTTTTCTCTTTAATATTCTTTTTAAAGACTTTGTTCTTTAATTGATTGCTTGCAGTTCTTTGCTCAATTAATTCCAATTGAAATTGCTCTTGAAGAAATTTCTTTTGTAGCCTTAAAATATCTCTTGTAGAGTATTTTTTGGATAAATTTTTATTGTTGGTAAAACAATAAATTTTTATAATATTATTGTTTTATACTAATCAAGTTATAAACAATAAAATTGGCGTGTTTTCTCTTGAAAATAATATTTCATACTATTTTTAACTGAATTTTTACCTTATACAAATTTTGAGGACAGGAAAAGTACTTGATTTTTAATCAAAGTTTCATATCCACACCTTACATTTGGGGGCCCAGCCGTGATATTTTACCTGTGACATATTTTTTTTACTCTTTTTAAATCTTTTTTTTATATTGAAAAATTTAAAAACATACAAAAAATACTTATAATTCAAAAAATCCATAAAAAATAACTTTTTTTCATATTATAAGTGAGGCTTATATTTTTATTTCTTTTTTGAAATAACCTTTTTTTACTTAATTAATTGGCTTTTTCATTAATTTTAGTGTCTGACAATGTGGTAAGACAAGAAAACATTGAAACAGCCTCAACAGTCACCAGCATTGTTCCTGCAAGCACTATTAATTCAGACCATAATAGTACTGTAATTGTGACTCAAAATAATAAACCTGAACCAATATCTTCTGAATTAATTAACTTGGACATAAGTAATACTCTTCAGAAAGCTAAGAATTTGCCCAATAGTAAGTTTTTTGACGTAAAAATACTATTTTAAGCCTTTTTAAACCATAATTATGCCTTCAACCAGGTCAGGAGCCAGCTACAACCCCTCAAGCAGCTCCCAAAAAGGTAATAGACGTGATTATGGCAGAGGCCAACCAGGTACAGAAGGAAAAGGGTCAGTTGATGACTTCCAAACAACTAAATTGGGTCATTCTGAAGCTGATAATACTATTTTACCTTCAAAAAGAGCTGACACCGCCACAACAAGCCTCTGTGGACATATACAAAGCCAGCCACAGTGCATACAACAATGCACTTCAATTCAAGGAGTACCAGATCCTTGCAGACCTGTGGAAGAATTGCATGAATTCTTACCTGACAGTAAGAAAATTCTTGGGCCATCCCAACACTTGCAAATTGCTCAATGGATGGCATCCATTGATGGAGAAGAAAAACATGATGCTTTTGACACTAGAATGGAGGAAAAACAACCCTCCACCACCCAAACCAGTGCCAAAAACTGCCCCAGTGGCCAGCAGCAGCAATTCCAATGTGAAAAAGCAGCCACAAACTCCAAACAAGGGCAAAGGGAAGGCACCAGCCCCAAAACCTTACAGCCAGGGCTACAGAATCCCAAAGATTCAGAAGGATGCCATGGAAAATGTATTTCAGATGGCCAGAACCATGATGGAATTACAGAAGAAGGAGGAAGCCAGATTAAGGTTCCAGAAATGATTTCTGACATATTTGATTCCATCCCAGAGTTGTATAATGCTATAAATGACGTGAAAAAACATCTTTCTGATAAAAATGAAACCATTTGTAACAACATTAAAACAAACAACCTGAGTCTGTGCCAAATTAATGAAACACTTATGTGTTTTGAAAAAGTTTTAAGAACAATTAAAAATTCCAATAATGATAATTCTTCTAACAATAAAATAAATGAACAATCTGCCATTATTAAAGAATTAACAGATAAATATTCTAAATTCAATATTGATGACATAATTGAAACAAGAATTAAACAAGCCATAAATATTATCAAGACAGATAACAAGAAAGTCCTTGATGACATTTCAAATTCATTTACTGAAGTAAAGACATATACCATTGCCTTGAAAAAGTGTTTTGATGCTTCACAAGAAGAAGTATCAAAATTATCAATGAAATTGAATCAAGTCACTGCTGATATTACAAGACAGACAGAGTTATGGCAAGAACTGACACATAAGGAAGACATGTATAAAATTGAACTAATAAATTTAATACAAAGCTTCCAACATGAATACAGAAATTCCCAAAGGTGTAGCAACAGTAAAATGAATGACATTGAACAAATACTGAACACCTTACCAAGAATGTCTCCACCTCTAAATCAAAATGAGGGCACAAGAATTCCGAATCCACAAGTATTGGATCCTGATAATTCACAATTAAAAAATGAATTATCCACTTCTTTTCATAACTTGGAACCATCAATGGGCCAAGCACTCTTGAAAGAAGCTCCAAAACTTAAAGAATGGCCTCACTTCAGTGGTGAAGGAGAGTATGACCATATGGAATTCATTAGAGGTATTGACATGATCAAAGAGGATTTTGAATCACCAGACAGATTGGTAACAGCCAGGTTTAACACCTTGTTTACCAGATCAGCTCACAGATGGTACATCAAAATAAGACAAGCACATGGACACCAGAGTTGGACTTGGTGGAAAACCCAAATCATCAACAAATGGGCAAAGGATGCTTGGAGGTTTAAAGTTGAAACAGCCTTTGAATCTGCCAAATTTAATGCTGACAAAGACAAAGCTTTACCATGGTTTTGCCAACAAAAGGACAGATTAACAGCATTATATCCTGACATGTCAGAATTTATGATCCATAGAAAAATTCTGACACAATGTGGAGGTGACTTAGAGCATGCTGTCAAAAGCAGGACTACTGAACAATCTTCAGCAGAGGATATTATCAATATACTAGAAGAAGTAACCACCAGAACCAAAATTGGTTCTAGTAGGGTGAATCTCAAAACAAGATTTAATACACCTTGGAAAGATTCTGTGGACAAAAACCCCAAAGAAAATTCTAGTAATATTAAATATAAATCTGCAGATACAGTCAGAAAATGCCATATTTGCCAAAGCACCACCCATTTAGCCAATACATGTCCAAAAAGGGGGAAAATCAATGAAATTGACATTGAAAAGGGACCAGATGTTGAAAAAGAAGACATAATTGAAGACAATTCAGATGATAAGTCATCCATATTTTCTGAATCTTCAAAA
Source organism: Austropuccinia psidii (assembly GCA_023105745.1). NCBI lineage: Eukaryota > Fungi > Basidiomycota > Pucciniomycetes > Pucciniales > Sphaerophragmiaceae > Austropuccinia > Austropuccinia psidii. The sequence continues at coordinate 11,426,419 of JALGQZ010000004.1, read as the reverse complement.
GATATAGAAAATATCAATTCCACTTTTGACATCATGGAATCTTATTCCCACTTACCACAATTGAGCAATGGTCAAGTTGATTTATCAAAAGTTCAGGATGCACAACTTATGAAGACAAAACCAAACAGAGGAGAAGGTTATACAGCTGGTAACTCCTGTATAACAGAAGTGGTGATTGACAACAAGCCCACCAAACCTTTGCTTGACCCAGGAGCCTTCTGCTCTTGTGTTGGAAAATCTTTTCTTAATACTTGTGTACCAAATTTTGAAGACCAATTGTTACCAATTGATGGTATAAAATTCAACAGTGCAAGTAACCCAATGAAAGCATTGGGAATCTTTGAGACCAATGTCATATTCCCACACATAAATGGGAATTTAAGGATCACAGTTGAATTTGTTGTTATGGGAAATTGCTCTAGTACCCATTTTATATTGGGAAATGACTATCTAATCATGTATGGGATAGATTTACATAATAACAAAGACAGATACTTTACAATTGGGGACAATAAGCGCCAGAAATTTGCCTTTTTACCATTTAAAAGACATATTACAGTAAACAAAGTATCACCAGTCAACGTAGAGTTAGAAAAATTCAAGTCTGAACAGTTAAATGAGGCTGAGATAAGCCTTCATCTGACTGATAAACAAGAAAATGAACTTTCTTCCCTTTTGTATGACCACAGAGGAGCATTTGCTACAGACAAAGAACCTCTGGGAGCAATTATTGGTCATGAAGTTGACATCATTCTTAACATTGAGAGACCTTATCCGCCACTCTTAAAAAGACCTGCTTATCCAGCAAGTCCAAAATCAAGAGAAGATCTAGAAATCCATATCAAAGAACTTCTGGACCTTGGTGTAATAAGAAAATTAGGCCACAATGAGGAAGTAGAAATAACTACACCAGTTATAGTGGCGTGGCATAATGGAAAATCCAGAATGGCTGGGGACTTTAGAGCTCTGAACACTTACACTGTCCCAGACAGATACCCAATACCAAAAATCCAAATTTCCCTTACTCAAATATCTCAAGCAGTGTATATAACCACTATGGATGCCCTTAAAGGATTCCATCAAAATGTGGTAACACCAAGAGCAAGAAAATACTTGAGAATTATTGTTCATTGTGGAGTGTATGAATACTTAAGGATGCCCTTTGGTATCAAAAATGCACCTTCACACTTCCAAAGAATGATGAATGAAATCTTCCCTGAAGAACTCTCAGAGGGATGGTTAATCATTTACATTGATGACATTAATATCTGTTCAAAGACTTGGGAGGAGCACATGTACAGATTATCAAGAGTTTTGACAAAAATCCAATCAGTAAACATGAAAATCTCCTTGAAGAAATGTCATTTTGGATTTAAAGAACTTAAAGCACTAGGACATGTTGTATCTGGTTTGTCCCTTGGAATTGACAAAAACAAAGTTGCAGAAGTATTGTTAAAGCCCATGCCTCAGAATAAGAAGGAAATTCAGTCATTCTTAGGTTTTGCAGGATATTACAGGCAACACATTAAAGATTTTGCATCCATAGCAAGACCACTTTATAAGTTGTGTGACAAAGACACAGTGTTTGAGATGACTGTTGACAGAGTCAAAGCTTTTGAGTCTCTAAGAGAAGCATTGACCACTGCTCCACTCTTACTGATTCCAGACTTTAAATTGCCTTTCAAACTGTATATTGATGCATCAGGGGATGGACTGGGTGCTGCACTTCACCAAGTTCAGATCATAAATGATAAGCCTGTAGAAGGACCCATATGTTTCATATCCAGGCAAATCAAACCAACTGAAGCCAGATATGGAGAAAGTCAAATGGAATGTCTATGCCTTGTCTGGGCCTTGGAGAAATTGAACTACTTCTTAGAGGGATGTGTTTTTGAAGTGATAACAGATTGTACAGCTGTCAAATCACTTTTGAACATGAAAACACCCAACAGACACATGCTCAGATGGCAAATAGCCATACAAGAATACAGAGGAAATATGACTATTGTTCATAAGGATGGGAATATTCATAAGAATGCAGATGGACTAAGCAGATGGCCATTACCAAATAATATTGATAATCCTGCTTATGTGCCAGAAGAAGCTTCACCACAAATTCCAATAGAAGGAATAAGTGTTACAGACTTGAACACCACCTTCTTTGAAGAAGTCAGAAGCAGCTACACTCAAGATAAGAATTGTAGCATCTTATGCCAATTACTTAACAAAGACTGTAAAGACAACTCTCTAATACATGCCTTGGATGAAGTATGGAGAAAATCTTATGATGAAGGAAGATTTCACCTACTGGATGGTATAATTTACCACAGAACCAAGCACACATGTGTCATGACAGTTGTAGACAGGTCATTAATCAATCTTGTACTGAAAGAATGCCATGATAGTCCCTTTTCAGGACATCTGTCTGAAGACAGAACAAGAGAGAAAGTAAAGACCTGCATATGGTGGCCAATGTGGCAGAAAGATGTTGCAGAGTATTGCAAAACCTGTGACAGATGCCAAAAAGCAAATAAATCCACTGGCAAAAGACTTGGAAATATGATAAAAATCCAAGAACCAAACAGACCTTGGGAAATTGTCCATATGGATTGGGTAACTGGCCGACCACCAGGAGGTGACAGGAGCTATAATGCTTGCCTAGTAATTGTGGACAGATTCAGTAAAACTCCAATCTTTTTACCATGTCACAAAGATGATACAGCCATGGATACAGCTCTTCTGATATGGAATAGAGTAGTGTCATGGACTGGGATATTTACAAATATCATCAGTGATAGAGATCCCAAATTCACTTCAGCACTATAGACAAATATTCACCAATTATTTGGCACTAAACTGTCTTTCTCTACAGCCTACCACCCACAAACTGATGGCCTGGCTGAAAGGATGATCCAAACCTTAGAGGACATGGTGAGAAGATTTTGTGCATATGGCCTTGAATTCAAAGATTGTGATGGATTTACCCATGATTGGTGTACTCTGTTGCCAGCACTGGAATTAGCATATAAAACATCAATCCATGCCAGTACCAATCAGACTCCTGCTATTTTAGAAAAAGGATGGAACCCCAAGTTACCCCAAGATTCCTTGAGGAAAGACTTAATTGAAATACATCCCACAGCTGCTAGCTTCAAAGTAATGCTAGACAAAGCTAGAAAGCATGCAGTAAGATGCATGGATGACTCTTTTGCATATGCTAAACATAAATGGGATAAATCACATGCAACTCCAGATTTCAAAGTGGGGGACCTAGTACTTGTATCCACCACTAACTTCAATAACATCAAAGGATGTAAAAAGTTGAAAGACTCCTTTGCAGGACCTTTTGTGATTAAGGCCCTCCATGGAGAAAATGCTGCTGAAGTAGAGTTATCTAAAGAACTTAGCAATAAGCACCCTACATTTCCAGTGAGCTTGATAAAGCCATAAAAATCTAGTGGTGCTGAGAAATTTCCCTTGAGAAATAAGATTCCCCAAGTTATACCTCCTATTGAGACATCTGGTGCTAAGAAAATTACCAAAGTTCTTAAAGAAAGGAAATTAAGAACCAAGAAAGTAAGGGAATACCTTGTTCGGTACAATGACCCAACTTGTGAAGATGAATGGTTAGAAGAAAAAGATATACCAGAAGCTACCAAACTCCTAAGAAGATTCAGACACACTAGAAACACCAATATTACAAAGTAATATTTTTTTTAGGGGGAGGGAATGTGAGCCTTAGAGGTAATTTCATATACCCAAAAGACCACAAATATAAAAAATAACATATTAATATAAATAAAATAAATTTATTTATATTATTAAAATAAAAATCAAAATATAAATATAAAATTATATTAAAAATAAAAAATTAATTACAATTTAAAAATAAAAATACATTAAATTTTATAAGTATAAAATTACATTTATACTTGAAAAAATTAGGTAAAAATGAAATTTTAACAAAACTATGAAAAAATAAATAAATTTGGAAAAAAGTTAAATAAAAATTATTATAACTTTTTATACAATAAATAAATACATAAAAATTATTTCACCATTGGATTCCTCATAAAAAATCAGGTGGGGTCACCTCTGAGTGAAATTCTTGTAACTCAACTCTAAATAAGCTTAAATTAAGTTTTTAGTATTTTCAATACAAAAGTTGAAAATCCTCAAAGCCTTAATTTAATTCATACCACATGTGGTGTTAACCATCAATTTTTGTGTTAAAATTGAGGTGTTGTGTTTAGTTTAGAAGTTATGAGGAATTGAAGTATTTTCAATTGAATTCAATTGAAATGTCAAAATGTGCGCGTGTATTACATAAGTGAACTTTGATTTACATATGAGGTGTCAATTATTACTGTATTGTAATGTACAATTGAATTGAATTACATATGTAAATTATAAGTATAATACATGATGAGGAATTAAAGGAAAAATAAATTGGAAAGATTAAATTTGGGGGGGAAAAGGAACTCCAGCTCTAAGGGGGAGCTAGACCCCCAAAATCCTTGCTGACAGGCGTGGGATGTCAAAATTCACGCAAAAGTTCATCACTTTTGGCCTGGAATTGAGTTACAGGGTCTGTGGACTCCATTGATGATGAGGTTTTGATACCAACTGGGGTAGTTTTAGCTGTTGCCAAGAGGGTGAAACTACCCTTAAGATAAAACAACCATAGTAAAAACAGTTTTAACTGGTTTCTACGCCTCTTACACACATTCTGAAGTGTTTTGAAGGCTCTAGGCCTGGTATTGCTATAGTAATGGCTGATTTAAGGGTCTAAAATGGCTAAAAATGGCTTAAACCAGCCCTTTTTGGTCTAAACCAGGGTTCAATGATGCCATAATTGGCTTTTCTGTTGTCAGACTGTTTTTCACGACTGACAAGAGTAAAATTTACTTTTGGAGTAAGAGAATTGATGGCTATAAAAGAATGTCTTCTTTGCCCCACTTTTCTCTTCATGTTAGAATCTTTTCCTTTTATTAATTAGTTTAAACACTGTTAAACCAATCAATCAAAGATTCCAACCACCATTTTTAAAACATTTTAATCCTTTTAACCACGTGAAAAAATCATTATAATCATTTTTTGTAACTCTTATAATCATTTTTACCCCTGAACCACGCCAAAAGTGAATTAAAGCATCTTTCATCACTGTAAACTTTGTCACTTTGTTTCCAAATTCACTCTGGTCACTTTTGGGCGTATTTTCTCTTTAATATTCTTTTTAAAGACTTTGTTCTTTAATTAATTGCTTGTAGTTCTTTGCTCAATTAATTCCAATTGAAATTGCTCTTGAAGAAATTTCTTTTGTAGCCTTAAAATATCTCTTGTAGAGTATTTTTTGGATAAATTTTTATTGTTGGTAAAACAATAAATTTTTATAATATTATTTTTTTATACTAATAAAGTTATAAACAATAAAATTGGCGTGTTTTCTCTTAAAAATAATATTTCATACTATTTTTAACTGAATTTTTACCTTATACAAATTTTGAGGACAGGAAAAGTACTTGATTTTTAATCAAAGTTTCATATCCACACCTTACACTCGTTGTATACAGAGTCCGGTTGCTCATAAAGGTTTGGTGACCATACTGGAATTCCGAGTTTTGCCAGAGAGCTACGTACATATCGGATCAAGAACTCGGGCAAGTACAAATAGTAATTTCCAATCTTTGTACGTTGTTCTCGAGCTTCTTGAAGGGTTTTGATTGCATCAATGGGTATCAAGGTGGGCCCATCACTATCAAGAGCTGATTCAATTTGACTACTGTTAGAGAAATGCTGATAAAATTGTTGCAGATGATTGGGATCGGGGGCTACTGGGACAGATCCTTTTATCATAAGATCCCAAAGAAGTTTGATGTGTGTATAAAAGGCTTTCTAAAGAAACAATTTAAGTCAGTTTGGCTTTCTTATGCGAAAAAATGAGCTCTTACTTTTGTGTGCTCAAACCCAGTTGGATGATCCACCTGAAGCATCTGAAGGGGATTTTTTCTTGTTCTAGATTCACAATTCATTTTATCTAGTTGTTGACGATTTGTTGATTTGTTTTGTAAATTTCTTTTGGATTTCTTGGCAGACGTTCTACAATGGGCATTACTTTTATCAGTTGATTTACGTGGAGCTTTTTTGCTTTCGTTTGAAGCTTCCTGAGTGGGTTTGGAATTGCTGAGTAGTTTCACTTCCATTTGTTGAACTTTTTTGGCAAGCTGAGATATGATTTGATATTTGTGAGAAAGATTATGTTGAAGTTCGTTGAGAAGATCAGGCGTAAAGGGGATAACAATTTCCTCATTTGAAGGCCTTGGTGTCTGTTCTGGGACAAAACTCATTGGTCGAAGTAAACTATAAAGTGAAATAATTATTGAAATAAACTTCAATAAGACTAAGACTATGCAGCCAATTGCAAATTTGAGAAACCAGAACCACATTGGGTAAATGAAATTGGAAACGATTTTTTGGAAAGTAAAAGTGAAAAAGAAATGACGGCGGACAATATAATGAGAAGCTATATTTATGAAGAAAAGATTGAATTTGGTGAAAGAGATCAGTAATAAGAATACATACATATGCAAGTTCAATGGGGTTTGTTTTGCCCTTCAGACGTTAGGATTTTGCTGTGGAAAATGAGTAATTTGTTTTTCAAAGAAATGTGAATCTTCTAAATGATGTAAAAAATATGACAAAGAAAAATTAGCTGTCATGAGATTTTGTTTGAATTGAATTGCCATTGAAAATGGTAAAATATGTTTCATTGATAAGATCTCTTTGGGTGAAAGGAGTGTTGGTGAAAAAACAAAAGCATAGACGATTGGAGCTTTTTTGTGTTTTACATTGACTATCAAACTTGAAAGGATACAATTAAGCCCTAAAGGAAATGAAAGGATCTGGAAATGCTGAACGAAAAGACAACTGAAACTTCAGAGACCAGAAGTTTCTGGTTTAAACTAACTGTCACCCTCAGGAAACATCCGCTTGTGGTTGCGCAGAAAACTACCTTGGTTTGCGCGTAGTGTCAGTTGGTAAGGAGATGCCTTGTGTCAAGGAAAATGGCCATGTCATTGGTTCAAGCTACATTGAAGACATAAAGTAAAAAATTATTTAAAAAAAAAAAAAAAAAAAAAAAAAAATTAATTAAAAATGTCAAAATTTTGGAAAATCCTTTTAAAGTTTGGAAAATACCTGAAACCTAACCCTAAAATAAAATTAGGTTTCAACCCACAAATTGGCCTCAAAAATCTAAAATTCTAAATTCAAGATAGCAGAAGGAGGATACATATACAGATTACATAAGCAGGAAGGAGTTAAGAAAGTATTAGTAATCAGATTACTTGATTAGTAATACTCAGGGAGCTAAGGATTAGTCAGCAAGTCTAAGGATTAGTAATAAAGCTCAAATAAGCACCAGCAAAAATACCTCAAATTAGTAAGCAACCCAACAAATGACATCATCAACCAAACAAATGATGCAATGATTTACATAAATGACATCATTTAGGTGGGACCACCAGAAAAGAATTTTCCCAGCCAAAAGAAACTGAGAAATTCTAAGTCCCTCTTTTTGAACACCTCCCATGGAGAGCCCAAAAATTATAAATAGAGGGCCTCTCCCCCCAAATTTTTTCCTCTTTCCCTCATGTCTTTTATCCCCCCAAAAGTGGAAAGTGGATTTAAATTCATCCCTGACTATCAGGTTAACTAGTCTACAAAGATATAATTCTATTATATAAAGGATAAAAGGCCTTATATAATAGTCTAATAATAAAAAAAAAGTTTTAAAATAATGAATAAGTCTTATAAAAAAAAGAAGAAAAAAAACTTTATAATATAATGTTATTATATAAAGGATAAAAAGGCCTTATATAATAGTCTTATGAACTTAAATTAAATAAAATAGTATTTTAAAAAGAATTTCACCTTATTAAAAGCAATCAAAGCTTTGAAGAAGGAAAAGAAGGGTCATTTAGTTATTTTATTAAGAAACTATTATTATTTCATTTCAAAAAGTCATATTTTGGTTACTACAAGGACATTTTATTAATTATAAAGGAAAATACCTATTATAGGAATACAATAGTGTTATTCTTATTACAAAGAAAGGATTATTATCAAATTAAATTATTAAAGAGTGGCTATTATTTATTCTGGTTATATCAGAATTTCCTTAAATACAAAATCATAAACATATAAAAAAAAGAGAGTGTTTGATTGATTGTTTAGTATTTTTATTAGCCTAGTGTCTCCAGATTATTTTGAATTATTGTTGTAGTAGTATTTTGTGTGATTTGTGGTAGTCTTATTTCTTTTGGTTAGTTAAATAGTGTTATATTTAAAAGGTTAAATAAATATTTTGAGATCAAGCAAAGTCTGATTGAGTCTGTTGAATACACTTTTCTGAATTAGCCACCATCAATAAATAAATTGATTGTGAACTCAAGTTAAGATAATTCAGCATTTTTCAGGAAGGGCAGTTCAGATTATTCTGACACACAAGCAGAGCAAGGGTTACAAGCTTGAACAGCAATTCAAAACTGTTTTCTTGTAATTTCCCCTTCCAGGTACTGCCACATTTTATCCCACACAAGAGGAGTTCCCACATCTGGTGTCCCAACAGTGGCGTTCAGATAGGCATATCATCAGATTCTATTCAGCTTGATATCAATATATATATATTTATTAAACCTGGAATCATATAGTCACCTAAATAAACCATTGTCATCATCATCATCATCTGAATCTTATCATTACAAATTACTACTAAAATCAAAATCACCAGGACAGACATCACAAGAAAGCTTGAGTAATTTGATATCAACACCAAATACAAGAAGAAAAGAAGAAGATAGGTTAAAGGAATTCTTCTTTAACCTAATCAAAGAATATAAAGAAAGAAAACAGGAAGAAGCAAAATTTGAAGGCAAAACATACAAAGTAGAAAAAATGGATCAACAGTCAACATCAAAATTACCACCATTACCTGAAGATACTGTGGAAGGTCAGTATGAAGAAGAAGATGTAGAAGAGGATCAAACTGTGAAAATACAGAGCTTTATGAAGCAAATGCAAGATTTTTTGTTAAGTCAAACCAGTAAAAAAGGAAAAAGAAGGCAATCAATACCAAATACACCAGGGAATAGCCCTAGTGAATCAACATTACCAAGGCATATAAGACCAGAAGATTCACCAATATCACCAACACCTGGACCAAGAGCAACCTCTACTCCAGAAACAAATCCAAGAATTAACAATATTCCAAGAAGAGCTTTTGTCTCTAAACCTAATAACCCAAGTCCATTACAGAAGCAAGTGTTAAAGCAGGAAAGGCCTGTAGTTAAAATTAAAGCAAAAGATTATAATCTCAATTTTAATGGAGAGGAAGTAGAGAAGTTTATTAAGAAGGTTGAAAGAATTTCTCAAATTGAAGGAGCAACAGATGAAGATTTAGCAATGCAAATGGCATTTTGGACAACTGATCCAAGAATTAGTGATGCCATAGAGGCTATGCCAGGATATGAAGAAGGTAATTGGACACAACTGAAAAAAGACCTTATGACCAAATGGGGAAGAGTTGAACCAGAAAGAAGATATAGAAAAGATTCCCTTATTCAGCTTTTCAATGATACACAAGATGAAGGAGGAATTAGTACCTTATCAGAATATAAAAAGTTTATTGGAGAATATGAAACCATCATTACTTACCTTTTAAGATACAAGTATATTCCCCAAGAGAATATGTTTCATGAAGATGTATTTTATTGTCTCTCTGCAGATATCAAAGGTTCTATCAGTAAGGAAATGATTAAATATAATGTTATGGTTAGAGCAGAAGATGGAGGATATCTCATACCACCTATGAGAATATTAAAGAAGTATATTGAACAAGAATTGGAAGCAAGAATATTAGTCACCAAAATACTATCATCCCCAAGAATTAAAACAGTAAAGAATGAATCAATCACCAAGGAAAATAATGTTAAATTCAAGGAAGAATTATTTCCAGGAATGCAGGAAGCTTTGAAGAAGATGAAGGAACTTACCAAAACTCTCAAGGAACAGCAAGTAGTGGTTAATAAAGAAGTACCTAGAGAAAAGGAAGTTTCCAAACAGTTTATGGAGCAACTGGATGAATTAAGTAAAATTGCTAAACCACAAAAGATAGCTTATGCTAACCCTCAAGCTGAAAATTCAGGATTCAGACCAAAAGAAAACTTACCACCAGCATCATCAAGATATGTGCCATATGTACCATCTCAAAATGCACCAAAGCCATTTGTTAGATGTTATTACTGTTCAGAAGAAGGACACTCCACAGGAAGATGTAATGAGCTTATTGAGGACCAAAACAAGAAATGGGTAATAAGACAAGGGTTCAATTACTTATATCCTAATTGGGCAAGAATTCCAACTGATGGGAAATTATCACCAAAGCAATTGGTAAGGGAATTTCAGAAGGAACAAGAAGAATTGAAGAAGAAGTTGGAAGACAAAGCAAAAGAAGAGGAACAAAAGAAGAAAGAAAAGTCAACTGCATTTATTACCATGGACAATTGGGAAGATTGGCAACCACCATCAAGATCAACAGGAAGAGAACCCCTAGGATATTCCTATGGGTTAAGGAATACAAAGAAAAGAAGAGAAAATGAAGACAGAGCTAAGGCTCAATCACAGCCATTACCTGAAAGAGAAGTAACTCAACCTCAAGAAATACTTAAGAAAAAGACTAGTATCTCAGGTGGATTTATTGATAATAATGATCAGGAAGAAGAAAAAGTAATTATACCTACAAGATATAAATCACCAAGGCCTTTAGAGGCTAATAAGGAGGAAGAAGGAGCCATACATAAGAATAAAACATCACAAAAGCAACCTATGGATGAAATTAAAACCATAATTAAGGCACCCAAAGAAGGCAGAGCAGTTAAAAAGCCAAAGAAAGAAGATAAAGAAGAAGTACCAATAGTTGAAAAAGTTATTAACAAAGTCTTGGATCAGAAAATAAATCTTACTTTGGAGGAAATATTCACCATATCGCCAAGGTTCATGAATGAATTAAAATTCCTTTCTGATAGAGAAAAGAAATATTTAATGTCTCTTAAGTCAATCAATAATGAATAGAGAGTGGAAGATCAAGAAGGCAATCAGCAAGATATAATAATTGAAGAAAGAATGCATTATGCATGTCCTCTTGGAATGATTGAAGTTTCCATTGGATTGGAAGGTCATAAAGTAAAAGCATTAGTAGATAATGGAGCAGAATTGAGTATAATACCAAAAGTTTCATCCATAAAAGCAGGAATAACAATGAGAGCACTGAACATGAGGTTGAAAGGAATTGGAGGACATAGTACAGCAATTGTTGGCTTATCTGAGAATACTTTACTTATTTTACCATCTGGTGATGAAAGAAAAATTCATTTCTTTGTAGCCAGAGGTGCAGTTCATTGTAAGGTTTGACTATGAAACAATAAGTAAAAATTACTAACTTATTACTTATTGTACTCTGAATTTCCTTATTAATTGAATAAATAAGATTAAAAATATAATAATAATAAATAATTATTATTATTATGGCCTAAAATAATTATATTATTAAATAAATATAATAATATAATATAATAAATAAATATATTAATATAAAATAATTAATATATTTAAAAAGCTCTTTATTATTGTTACCAACAAATAATAAAGGCGTAAAAAATTGCTTTTTATTAATAAAAAACAATTAATAACAATAATATTACTAATATTAAAGTTATGAATTAATATAAATACTATTTATATTAATTAGAGAATTATTAAGAGAGTAATAATAGAGAAATTATTATAATAAGAGAAAATAACCTACTTTTAACACTTAATATAATAATTTTGAAATATTTTACGCCAAAAAATATAAATAAAACCTTTTTAAATTGTATTTACAATAAAAATAAAGAAAATTACAAATTATTCTGGATTTTAACGTGGAAATGAGTTTTTAGAGAGATTTTTAACAAAAACAATTAAATAAATGATTAAATCACGTCAAAATGGATGATTATAATAAGGTGGACTTTGGTCTTTAATAATATAATAGTTTTATATATAAAGAATAAAGAAATTACCTTTGATTTAATTGATTTAATGTTTTTGATGCATCTGAGGGGAAAATAGAGTAAACAGAGCTCTATTTATAGTAAATACCTCCCTCCTAGAGTCCAACAGGCTTCTAGTAGACGTTTACTGATCATACCCACTGGAATTGATCAATAATTTAAGGTTTGGAGATGATTACATCATTATTACACCATTATTTAGAGTTATCACTATAACTCTTAGTTTGATGACATCAGAGGCTTGGCAGAACCCCAAATTTCGTGGATTTTATTAGTTTTAATCATAAACTAATAGTATTCACCAATTGTATCACTCTTAAGACTGTTAAACTTAAATTAAGGTTACTGTGAGTGATCATAACTGCTCAAATTAAGCTCAAACTTTGATCCTCAATAACTTTTAAGATTTACATGCTACAGCAATTCAGAGAGTGAATTCTAATAGCCTGGCATAGCCTCATTATGCTGCCAAGAGCCTTTCATTACATCATCAAAACTCTAATTTTGATGATTTTTCTTGTAACTCATCTTTTCTGTCGAAATTCAATATTTTAAACTTCAAACCTTGATTTCAGGGGGTTATACCCTGAATTTAATAATAAAGATTACATCATTCTTCACGAATGAACTAGTAGAATCCAAATTTATACTTTTTTTTAAGCTTGGAACACTTTCACAACAAAGTGGTCAACAGCTCTGTTGATTTTTATCAATATTTCATCATAGGTTTCAACATTGTTTATAATTTGTAAAATAAAGTTCATATCTGTGTTCTTACAGTAATTACGTGGTAACTTTATTTTTGGTTCATCATTCTATCATGTATAGTTTAGGAGATATTAGCTATGATCCTTGAATATATGCGTTGACCAAAAAAGTGCATATATGCAGGTTAATTCCTTAAGTATTAACTTTGGAAATTAGCTTATTTATTTTTTTATGTGTGGATTTTCGTGGGGAATCCACTGGTACAATTTATTTTAAATGTTGTTTCATTAGTTCTTGAGATAAATAATGTTTTATGGTTTTTATAAGGTATTATACCTTATAATTCATTAAATATTGACTTTACAGATATGCCATAAAAATGGTATATGTGTATTTTACCATGGGGAATCCAATGGTATAATTTATTTTACATGTTGATTCATTGGTTTTTAAGTTAAACCAATTTTTGTACCAATTTATGGTATTTTTTGTATATTTAAGTAATTATTTTTAATGTATAATTATTCTAAGTAATTTTAATATAATTATATTAAAGGTATAATTATTCAGAGTCTTTTTTGTGACCTTATTGGGTATGTGGTCATATCTCAAAGGCTCACAAATGTCTTTGGGTAGGTTGTTTTCAATGCAAATTTCAGATGGTAGCCGACATGACTGCTGTACGATGTAGGTGATTTGATTTATTGCCGCTTGGCATTTCTGCTGGCTGAGTCCACAAACAAGGTACAACCATGAAATGAAAAGCAAAAGGCAATCTGATAAAAATCAAACAATGGAGCTTTAGATTTCAAAAAAAAAAATTCAATAAGTACATAGAACTAATTGCCTTGATCATTGCTTTTTTTCCCATAAACTATGCTATCTGATTCAGTTGCTACACTGCTGGTATCGTTATTGGCTTCAATGTGATTTTTTTTTGTTTCTGTCAAATGGATTCGAAAATTCTTGGAGTGCAAGTTGTGAAATTGATTGCTCGAATTCTGTATCAGCAATCTGTGTATTTTTATTCCAATGCCTTCGACGTGTGCTTGGATGCACAAACATCCCTCGATGTGCTATGCCTTCTACATCAACAATCTTGTGAACAACACATGTTGGGCAAGTACAAAGGACAATGTTGGGGGGCATTGCTAATATAAATAAAGTGAAGTAAATATCAATTCTTTTAGTTTAAAAAAGGTGAAAAATAATAATGATTTAATCGCTTATTGACTAATAATAACATCAAACTTATAGTGTTTTAACCAAAAATACTAGGCGAAAGGGGTTAGTGAAGCTCATTTCAGAGCTTTTTTGAGAAGAAAGGGGTTTTCCTCTTGCTTGATGAGTATGCTCCCTTTATTTTTTCATTTTAATTTTATCCCTTTGTGTTAATAGTGTGAGCCTTGAGGTATATTTTACATACCCAAATAGGCCACAATTATCTTAAAAAGAAATTTTGAATTATGCAAAACTCATAAGTCATGCATATATCCAAAATTCATCATTTTCAATTTCAGAAAAGATGAATAACTTTTTATTTAGTAAGTAAATCCATGGATTTAAGACCAGATTTGGATTCTACACAAAAATTCACCTAGGGTAGCTCCATAGAGTGAATAAGCTCAAATTAACTCTTTGAGGTGGTAAAATGGAAAATACTTCAATACCACATCATCAATACCACATAAAAGATCCGTGAAAACTTTTGTTTTTCTTAATTTCACGCCAAAATAATGGGAAAGTGAGAAATCCCATGTTACATATACACTAAGAATAGTGTTATGCATGTTTTGAGCACTTGATATCATGGTATTCTTACATGGACTTTTGGTACACCCATAGTGGATATCTCACTTGAAGCTTAAATTACTATTTTGACATAAAAATTAGGCAAGGGGGACAAAAGACATCAAAGAGAGCCAGGGTACCCAGCTTCTGAGGCCTCAGAGGCGTGGATAGCTCCAGAGCATGGATCCATGGCTCATCTTGGCCCAATTGGTAAACTAAAACTCTTTGGGAACTTGGTTACCAAGTTACACCTACTGTAATCACAAGAAAATAGCAAATAACCTGCTATTTTGACGTGCCAAGGAGGTAATGAGCTACTTAGACTCCTGTAACCACGTCAATTCTTGATGAATTTCCATGACTAGACCCTAAAAGAGTAATTAAAACCCTTTTGGGACTCATATTCATTGATTTACCTCATAGCAACCAGCAAAATACTGCTATTTGCAATTCTACATAGAAATGAGGTAAAAACTTCAAAAATTCATTAAAAATACAATTCTTAATTAATCTTTCTGAAACCTTCAGGACCAATGAAGAACTGTATTATCTATTGTACAACCAAAAAGAATTACAGTTTTACTAGTAAAATTAAAAGTTTTACTTATCGTCCATTTTTGACCATTCTACGTGAAACACTGAATCTTCAAAAATTCACAGTAATTAAAACCTGTGATGAAATTGGCAATAACATTGATAACTTTGAGAAATCAATGATTATTTTATAATAAAAGAAGATTTACTGTTGTTACTCCTTTTATTCTTAACCATATTGGGGTTGGTAGTCACGTAAAAGCATCAATTAAGTAATTATGATAATCTTACGTGACAACAGATGATGCAATCATTAATCCAAAAAGGTTTATTGTTTTCTCACTCACTGTTTTTTCAGTTTGCTCCATGGAGCGCCTCTGTGAGCTGTTTTTGACTTAAAAGAAGCCTCTTCTTGCTGTTTTTTCCGTATCATCATCTTATCAATTTATTAAAGCATTATTACCAACAAGTAAGTATTAGTTAAAGCTATTCTTAAGTGTTTTAAATCTTTCAAAATCATCCAGAAAGACGTGAAATCCTAGAATCCAACTATATATTGTTGTAATACTGTTATATATCCTTTTGATCCCTTAAATCCACAATTCCATGTCAAATTTCTCTACTTTTATCTATCAATAAGTTCTTTGGAGTATTAGTGAGTCATTTATCTTTAATTCTTAAAGTTTTTCTCTAGTAATAGTTTTCTTCAAGAATTATCTTATAATTATTCTTGTAAAAGATAATTATATATTAAAATAATTTCATTATTTTAATAAAAGAAGTTTTTATTATTAAATTCTTCTTGTAATTGATTCTTGTAGACAATTACTGCTCACAGTTATAATCACTAGTAGTGTATAACACGTGAAAGAAATAATTTCATAATTATTTAATTGTGGTTATAATAATTTATATTATTATATTTCATAAGAACAGACATAGTACTGTTGATCAATAGTAATATTATCATCAGTTTCATAGTCACATCTTACATTTGGGGGCCTGGCCGTGTTTTTTGAACCTTGTACCCTTAATTAATATATTTTTAAGCTCTAAAATATATTAATTTAATATTTTTTTTCTTTCATTTTAAAGTTGAAATAATTTTTATTTTTGAAATTGTTTTGGAAATCTTTTTCATTGAGGAATTTGGTCTAATTTTATACTGTTTTACACGTGGCTTTTTCACATCCAAAAACTTATGAAATTATTGTTTGAGTTACTCTGAATTAATTTTCACTCAAAATCTTAAATTTTAATTTTTTTCTTTAAAAAGAATAATTTTTTAATATTAAAAAATAATAAAATTTATAAAAAATCTTTTAAAAATATCTTACAACACAAAAATAATTTCTTTTATCATATTTTTTCTCTTTAAGTGTCTTTAATCAAATACTGTGCAGCTGGTAACAGACTCAGTAAAAGATACATCAATAGTCCTGAATCTTCAGAAGCAGAATCTGAAGACAGTATTGAGGTGCAAATTGCTAAAAGAGGCACCTTATTTAATTCTGAAAAGAATAAATTACCACCAAAAGGTGTGTCTTTATCTTTATTTTTACTCTTTATCCTTAAATTGACGTAAAAATGGTGCATACCAGAAATGGAAGCAACTATTCGGTCCAACCAGATGGATGTGGACAAGGAATAGGCAAGACCAAATCCAGAAATGCCAAGTCTTCCACAAGAAAGACACATTTGGAGGATGCCAGAGTTGCCCCCCATTCCCCAAGGTCTGTACCAACAGATTTTGACGTGAATTCAGAACCTGAACTGATTTATGGTAATATTTCCAGGGCTGAACCACTTTCAGGTGGCAGCAATAGAAATATATCAATGCCAGTACAAAAACTGGTTCAGAGCAGCCAAGGAAGAAGAGTGGGAAATCTGCCCAAGCCTTTGGAAGGGGGCCATGAACTCCTACTTACACATCAAGAGCTTTCTGGGTCAGGAGAAGACCATAGAACTCTTAGGAGGATGGAGCCCCCTTTCTTGCAAAGACAAGTTCAAAAAGATAAAGAATTGGTTGAAGAACCAAAGTCTTTTATCCATAGACCAGAAGAAAGAGTTGGAAATGACTCCAGCTTTGGAGACAGAGGCACCAGTGGCGTCTACCAGCTCCAAACCAGATCCAGAAGTGTTCAAGGACAAGCCCAAGGGACCTCAGAAGAAGCAGAAAGGTCCCAGGAACCATCAAGGCAAAGGAAAAGGCAAAGCCAATTGGCACAGACCCTACCCACAAGGGTACAGGATCCCCAAATTGGAGCCTTCAGCCGTGGACAGTGTCTTCAATATGGCCAGAACTCTGATGGAATTCACAGCCAAGGAGCAGGAAAGGATGAACAGAAACTTTCCACGCAAATAATTGGTGTACAAACTAGTATTCATGTAGAAATTGGTAAACTTGATAACAAGTTAACTAAAATTGCATCAGATATAGTTGAATCAAAGAAAAATGACAAGAAATACATTGAATTACACCAAGTGACAAATGCCAAACTTGACTTAATTACCAATTCTTGCATAAGAATTGAAAACATGTGCCAAGTTCAACATGAGGAAATGGAAGATCGTTTTAAAATGAATGATCAACTTAAGACTCTACAAGACCATGTCTTGAAGATAGTTGAGAACACCAATCAATTTGCTATACATTTAGCAAAAAGTGACAGTGAAAGGCAAAAGTTGAAGAATGAGATAATTGCAAGTGTGGAACAAATTCATAAGAATCATGAACCACATATGCCAAGACATTCTACACCTTTAACTGAAGAAAAACTCTCTGTTAAAGAAATTCTTACACCATTCTTGGGAGAAAATGCCTACTCTGCAAGAGATATTCCCAAAATAGAAGAATGGCCAACATTCTCTGGTGAAGGAGAATACAACCATATTGAATTCATCAGGACTATTGATATGTTGCAAGAAGACATTAATATACCTGATGAAATCATAGTGGGAAAATTACACTGTTTGTTTACCAGAACTGCAAAGAAATGGTATTACAAAATGAGGATTGATCATGGTAAACATGACTGGTCTTGGTGGAAATCTGAAGTGATTACCAAATGGGCTAATAATTCTTGGAGGTTTAAAATGGAAAATGCTTTTGAAAGTGCCATTTTTAACTCAGAAAAAGACAAACCACTTACTTGGTTCTTCAAGCAAAAAGACAGACTATCTGCTTTACACCCAGATATGTCTGACACTATGATTAATATGAAAATATTAAGAAAGTGTGGAGGAGAACTGGAACATGCTATCAAAAGCAGATGTGTGGAACCTTGTTCAACAGAGGACTACATTAATGCTATGGAAGATATCATTACCAGGACAAGAATTGGTAAGACTTGGATTAAAAACCCAATAGAGTCCAAAATAGTCTTGAAGATTCCTAGAAAGGAAAGAAGACCAGAAAGACCTGTCTTGAAGTGTCATAAATGTGGAAGTACTTCACATTTAGCCAACACTTGTCCTAAGAAGACAAAGATCAATGAAGTTCAAGTCATTGAAGAAATTCAGTGTACTGAAGAGAAAGAAGAGTCTGATCAAGATTCTGCAGTCTCTGAAGATACACCAGTGGAGGACTATCCCATTGAGAACATTTCAGCTTTCTTTGAGGTCACAGAAGTCCGTACCCACTTGCCACAGTACAGTGAGGATTGCTGCAACCTGATCAATATCCAAGATGCCAGAATGTGTAAAACAAAACCTGCTAGAGGAAAGGGTTATACTGCTGGGGCATCCTGTATCACATCAGTTCTGATGAGTGATATTGAAGCCAAAGTAAATTTGGATACAGGGGCATTTTGCACTTGTGTGGGCAAAGATTATCTCCAAATTATACTTCCTGAATGGAAAAACCATCTATTACCAATAGAAGGTGTACAATTCAGTAGTGCCAGTAACAATATGTACCCCCTGGGCATATTGGACACTAATATTGTATTCCCACATCCAGCAGGAAGTGTAAGAATGAAAACTGAGATTGTAGTAATGGATAATTGCACATCTCAGCACATCATTCTTGGAAATGATTACTTAAATATTTATGGTATTGATATAAATAACCATAAGGACAGATATTTCACAATTGGAGATAACAAGAGACAAAAATTTGCTTTCTCCAATATGCCAAAACAGATATCTGTAGTATCTTCTGTCAAGGATACTTACAAAGATGAATTTGTGACTAATCAACTTGTTGAAGCACAAATTAATCAATCATTGTCACAAAAGATGAGGAATGAGCTTATTAATGTGTTATACACATATAAAAATGCATTTGCCTCTGATAATGAACCATTAGGCGCTATAAGAGGACATGAAGTTGATATTACTCTTAATATTGACAGACCATATCCTCCAGTACTTAGAAGACCAGCTTATCCAGCCAGTCCCAGAGCTAGAGAAGCCTTGGAAAAACATATCCAATAGTTGATCCAACTTGGTGTGCTAAGGAAAGTAGGCCATAATGAGGAAGTTGAAGTGACAACACCTGTTATTATTGCATGGCATAATGATAAGTCAAGAATGGTTGGAGACTTCAGAGCATTGAATACCTACACAGTTCCAGATAGGTATCCAATACCTAGAATTCAAGAAACCTTGACTCAATTGTCTAAAGCCAAGTATATAACATCAATGGATGCATTGAAAGGCTTCCATCAAAATGTTTTTACGCCAAAAGCTAAGAAATTACTTAGAATTATCACTCATTGTGGTATTTTTGAGTATCTTAGAATGCCATTTGGCATTAAAAATGCTCCATCCCATTATCAAAGGATGATGAACACCATCCTTCCTACAGAATTGTCTGAAGGATGGCTTATCATTTATATTGATGATATTATCATATGTTCTGATTCATGGTCTTTGCACCTTGAAAGACTTGCAAGAGTACTTCATAAAGTTGCAAAAGTGAACATGAAAATTTCACTTAAGAAATGCAATTTTGGTTTTGAAGAACTCAAAGCATTAGGACATATTGTTTCTGGTTTAAGCTTGGGTATTGACAAAAACAAAGTAGCAGCAGTGCTACTTAAACCAATACCCCAGAATAAAAAAGAAATGATGTCTTTTCTTGGGTTTGCCAGTTACTATAGGCAACACCTGAAAGACTTTGCGATTCTAGCCAAGTCACTTTATAGCATCTGTGATCAACAGACTGTATTTGAGATGACACAAGAGAGAATTAAAGCTTATGAGAAGATAAGGAAAGCCCTTACAGAAGCACCTTTACTCCTCATGCCTGACTGGAATATTCCTTTTAAGTTGTACATTGATGCATGTGGAGATGGATTAGGGGCAGCCCTACATCAAGTCCAAATTATTGATGACAAACCTACAGAAGGACCAGTTTGTTGTATCTCAAGACAAATCAAACCAACAGAAGCCAGATATGGTGCAAGCCAAATGGAGTGCTTATGTTTGGTATGGGCACTTGAGAAACTACACTATTATCTTGATGGCAGTGTTTTTGAAGTGATAACTGACTGTAATGCCGTGAAATCACTTCTTAACATTCAAACTCCCAACAGACATATGTTGAGATGGCAAATAGCCATTCAAGAATATAGAGGAAACATGACTATAGTTCATAAAGCAGGAAACATTCACAAGAATGCTGATGGACTTAGTAGATGGGCTTTAGCCAACACTCCTGATAGCCCATCTTATGTACCTTTGGAAGCTGAACCACAGATTTCAATTGAAGGAATTAACATAACTGATATTGGGACTGAATTCTTTGAGGAGGTCAGAGAATCTTATAAACAAGACAATAATTGCCATATCTTGACTTCCTTATTGAATAAAGACTTCAAAGATACATCTTTAGTTAATGCACTTGATGAAGTTTGGAGAAATTCCTATTCTGAAGGAAGATTTCACTTGTTTGATGGAATCATTTACCACAGAACAAAACATTCTTGTGTTATGACACTGTGTAGTAGATTACTTATCAATACCATTCTTCATGAATGTCATGATAGTATCTACTATGGACACCTGTCAGAAGACAGAACACTTGAAAAAGTGAAGAATTGTGCATGGTGGCCATCTTGGAGAAAAGAAACCATTGAATATTGCCATACCTGTGACAGATGCCAAAAAGCAAACAAGAGTACAGGCAAGAAATTTGGACTTATGATCCATATTCAAGAACCAAAATCCCCATGGGAAGTTGTTCACATGGATTGGGTCACAGCACTTCCTCCAAGTGGTGACAAAAGTTATAATGCTTGTTTAGTCATTGTAGACAGATATAGCAAAACTCCCATATTCTTACCATGTCATAAAGATGACACTGCTATGGATACAGCTCTTCTTTTATGGAGTAGAGTTATTTCTCATACAGGGTTATTTAAGAATATCATAAGTGACAGAGACCCCAAATGCACATCTGCACTTTGGACCAATCTTCATAGATTGTTTGGGACTAAGTTATCATTCTCCACAGCATATCACCCTCAAACAGATGGGCTAGCAGAGAGGATGATTCAAACTTTAGAAGACATGATCAGGAGATTTTGTGCTTATGGATTAGAATTCAAAGACTCAGATGGCTTTACCCATGACTGGTGCACTCTGATACCTGCATTAGAATTGGCATACAAGACATCAGTCCATTCTTCCACAGGACAAACTCCTGCTATGTTAGAAAAAGGATGGAATCCAAGACTCCCAGCAGACACACTGAGGAAAGACTTGATTGACATTCATCCTACAGCTTCCAGCTTCAAATTAATGCTTGATAAAGTAAAACACCATGCAAAACAAAGTATGGATGATGCTTTTGATTATGCAAAACAGAAGTGGGACAAGAGTCATAAAGTACCAGACTTCAAAGTAGGGGACTTAGTTCTAGTTTCAACCTTGAATTTTAATAATATCAAAGGCCCAAAGAAACTTAAAGATTCTTATGTAGGACCTTTTGTTATTGTTGCTTTACATGGAACCAATGCAGTTCAAGTGGAATTGAGTGGTGAATTAGAAAATAAACACCCCACATTTCCAGTCAGCTTGATAAAACCTTATCAACCAGCTGATAAAGAATTGTTTCCTTTAAGAAACCCAACTCCTTTAACTGTACCACCTGTAGAACAGAATGAAGACAAAAAGATAAAGAAAGTCATTAAAGAGAGGAGACTTAGGGGTAAAAATCAAAGAGAATATCTTTTCAGATATAGAAATCCAGTACATGAAGATGAATGGATGGCAGAATCAGAAATACCTGACTCAGATAAACTCTTAAGAAGATTTAGACATGAAAGAAGGCCACAAGCCTGAATATGTCTATAAATGTGCTTTAAATTACTTGATCTGAGTAATGTGAAGAGGTTGGACAGTGGACATTAACCCCCTTTGGGGCCTTATTCTTTTATCACTAATAAAATTGTAGTACAATTTTATTTTTTGGTGGGAGGGAATGTGAGCCTTGAGGTATATTTTACATACCCAAATAGGCCACAATTATCTTAAAAAGAAATTTTGAATTATGCAAAACTCATAAGTCATGCATATATCCAAAATTCATCATTTTCAATTTCAGAAAAGATGAATAACTTTTTATTGAGTAAGTAAATCCATGGATTTAAGACCAGATTTGGATTCTACACAAAAATTCACCTAGGGTAGCTCCATAGAGTGAATAAGCTCAAATTAACTCTTTGAGGTGGTAAAATGGAAAATACTTCAATACCACATCATCAATACCACATAAAAGATCCGTGAAAACTTTTGTTTTTCTTGATTTCACGCCAAAATAATGGGAAAGTGAGAAATCCCATGTTACATATACACTAAGAATAGTGTTATGCATGTTTTGAGCACTTGATATCATGGTATTCTTAAATGGACTTTTGGTACACCCATAGTGGATATCTCACTTTAAGCTTAAATTACTATTTTGACGTAAAAATTAGGCAAGGGGGACAAAAGACATCAAAGAGAGCCAGGGTACCCAACTTCTGAGGCCTCAGAGGCGTGGATAGCTCCAGAGAATGATCCATGGCTCATCTTGGCCCAATTGGTAAACTAAAACTCTTTGGGAACTTGGTTACCAAGTTACACCTACTGTAATCACAAGAAAATAGCAAATAACCTGCTATTTTGACGTGCCAAGGAGGTAATGAGCTACTTAGACTCCTTTAACCACGTCAATTCTTGATGACTTTCCATGACTAGACCCTAAAAGAGTAATTAAAACCCTTTTGGGACTCATATTCATTGATTTACCTCATAGCAACCAGCAAAATACTGCTATTTGCAATTCTACGTAGAAAGAGGTAAAAACTTCAAAAATTCATTAAAAATACAATTCTTAATGAATCTTCCTGAAACTTTCAGGACCAATGAAAAACTGTATTGTCTATGGTACAACCAAAAAGAATTATGGTTTTCCTAGTAAAATTAAAAGTTTTACTTACAGTCCATTTTTGACCATTCTATGTGAAACACTGAATCTTCAAAAATTCACAGTAATTAAAACCTGTGATGAAATTGGCAATAACATTGATAACTTTGAGAAATCAATGATTATTTTAGAATAAAAGAAGATTTACTGTTGTTACTCCTTTTATTCTTAACCATATTGGGGTTGGTAGTCACGTAAAAGCATCAATTAAGTAATTGTGATAATCTTACGTGACAACAGATGATGCAATCATTAATCCAAAAAGTTTTATTGTTTTCTCACTCACTGGTTTTTCAGTTTGCTCCATGGAACGCCTCTGTGAGCTGTTGTTGACTTAAAAGAAGCCTCTTCTTGCTGTTTTTTCCATATCATCATCTTATCAATTTATTAAAACATTATTACAAGCAAGTAAGTATTAGTTAAAGCTATTCTTAAGTGTTTTAAATCTTTCAAAATCATCTAGAAAGACGTGAAATCCTAGAATCCAACTATATATTGTTGTAATACTGTTATAAATCCTTTTGATCCCTTAAATCCACAATTCCACGTCAAATTTCTCTACTTTTATCTATCAATAAGTTCTTTGGAGTATTAGTGAGTCATTTATCTTTAATTCTTAAAGTTTTTCTCTAGTAATAGTTTTCTTCAAGAATTATCTTATAATTATTCTTGTAAAAGATAATTATATATTAAAATAATTTTATTATTTTAATAAAAGAAGTTTTTATTATTAAATTCTTCTTGTAATTGAGCCTTGTAGACAATTACTGCTCACAGTTATAATCACTAGTAGTGTATAACACGTGAAAGAAATAATTTTATAATTATTTAATTGTGGTTATAATAATTTTTTATTATTATATTTCATAAGAACAGACATAGTACTGTTGATCAATAGTAATATTATCATCAGTTTCATAGTCACATCTTACAAATAGAATGCATTACTAATCTTTTACTTGAGCTCAATGTGATTGTTGTAGGTCTCATGCCGACATTCAATTTGGAATCATACCTACTTTCACTTAAAAGCGGGAAATATCACGAAAGAAATATTCAATCTCAATCCAGTTGGTATCATGCTTCACAGAATTATTAGCATGCAAAACTTCTCAAAGCAATTCTTATCAAGAAACTATGAGATGCAGAAAAATAAAAAGTAGCTAGTATTTAATTTCAGACTAGAAATTGTTTTCAGTTCACAATTGAGCTTTTATTCAAAGTATATTTAATTAGGATAAAAAAGGTTATAATTGTTTCTGTAACAATAAAAGCAAAGCGTAAACTCAAAAAAAAGGAGCTACTGAGTGTTAGTTTTGTTACTAGTCATTATTGCGATGAAAACCACTTTCCTTCAAGTGCGCATAGTTTCACAGGAAACTACCCCTGTTTGCACGTAGTGTGAGACAAGTATTCTTTTTCTTTTGTTTCCAACAGAAGCTACCCATAGGGGTACTTCTAATTTTCACTCCCCTCAAAAAAAAATTTATTAAGCTGATATGGTATGGCATACCACAGTAGTTAGCCCACTTACAGCTTCATCATAGACTCAGCCTGACAGCTATTGAAATCCCTGGGTGCATCTTTACCAATTTAATTATTATAATAAATCATACAATAATTAAGAATATAATTATACCTGATTATTTTCCAAGATTATAGCTGTTTTTGACAGTTGTACTACGTAGGAATTTAAGAGCAGGATGAGGAAACCTTCTCTAGTGGAGAAAAGGCCTCCTTTTATCCTAAAATGGGGTGGAATGGCCCTCTAGACCATCCACATAGAGGAAGTGAAGATTTTTTCACTTCTGGTTACTGGCTTGTGGTTTTCACAAAGCCTTTATACACTGTATTGGGCTCATATGTGGCTTTGAAACCACATTTTGGCAGTTTTCACTAATACAGGGTGAAAGTTTTTATCTGGGGAGCACACAGCCCTCTTCTGATGTGTATGACACATAGAAAACTGTACAGAACCTGTATGGGGCCCCATTATTGAATGAACTAAGAGGTATTTAAGTATAAACATGGTTCTTTGTCTTTTTGACACCTCATAATCATGGTTGTGGGATATTACCCCTGTCAGGCTGAGTCTATGATAAAGGTGTATATGAGTATTTACAAGCTTTAACTATGACTGTGACACGGTAAAATTGGTTATAAAAGATGATAAGATTGATAATAAATGATTTAATTTAAGATTTAAAGGGCTTTACTATAGAGATATAGTGGTGGTGAGCGCTGTTGAAAGCCCTGGGTGCAGCTTTACCTGTTGGATTACAATAATAAAGACTACAATACTTTAAATTAAGAGTATACCTGATTATTACCCAAGAGTAAAACTGTTTTTGACAGTTTACTACGTAGGGTATTCAAGAGCAGGATGAGGAAAGGTTTTTGGCTGTGAAAAGCCCTCCTTTTATCCTGAAATTGAGGTGGAAAGGCTGCTAGACCTTTCCACGTAGAGGAAGTGAAGATTTTTCACTCTCCAGGACAGGCTTGTGGTTTGCAAACAGCCTGTATACCCTGTATTGGGCTCAGATGTGGTTTTGAAACCACATCTGGGCAGTTTTCACCAATACAGGGTGAAAATTTTCATCTGGGGACCTCACAGCCTGATTCTGACGTGTATGACGCGTAGAATGCTGTACAGAAGCTGTATGGGACCCCAGTATTGACTGACATATGAGGTATTGAAGTAAAAACATGCTTCTTCGTCTATTTGACACCTCATATTCATGGTTATGGGATATTATCCCATGGTAAGGCTGTATCTGACAGCAGGTGGGATTTTGACCTTAAAATGGTCATAACTCTGTCAGTTTTTGAGATATCAAGCTCAAAGTTGGTTCATTGAATAGCCCTGTATGAGCTCTACACAATGGTACCCAACTTGACATGGTTATCATTAAATATGACAAAGTTATCCCATGTACAAGTATTTTTGTACATTGGCGTGGTCTGGTCAAAAGCTGTATTAAGCTTGTTTGGCCAATAAATTCTGTTTTAGTTGAGTTATGAGGAAGTGGATGGCACCATCAGATAGCCCTGATTGTGCTCTTTCCAAAAAGACCCCACTTTAAGTATCTCAAACTAAAACTGTAAAAGTTAGATGAGAGGTGAATGTTTTGTTCACCCTTATTTGGTCTGAATTTGACCATAACTCAAGGAATACTGGTGCTAGCTCAGTTTGGCTGGCACCATTGGATAGCCCTGGCTTAGAGCTTTATTTTGAATACCCATTTGATGGGGTTAAGCCTCTCCTTCTAGATTTTAGATGAGAGGTGAAAATTAAGGTTTATGCTCAGCAATAACTTTGAGCAGGAATAACTTTGTTATTTCTTGTCCTATGCTGATGGGACTTATATTTTCAGAAAGAGGTGAGTTTCCTCTTTCTTTTGATACCTTTTGAGCTGATTTGGCTCAGCTCCATGTTTTGGTGGTATCTTGGCTATACCATTGGTTTATGGTATTTTGGCTGTCATGCTTGTGCTCTGGTTTTGAGTCACAGGTTGACAACCCCCCAGTAAAGGTGTATAGGCCCAATTGTGGGATTTTCACCTTAAGACTGCTATACCTTTTTCAGTTTTTGAGATATTGAGCTAAAAGTTGGCTCTTTGTGCATCTCTGGAGGGGATTTACACAATGGTACCTCATTTGGTACAGGTACCATCAAATATGGCAAAGTTATGCCATGTACAAGTTTTGTTATTCATACATATAATTTTCTCAATATCTGTATGGAGCTTATTTTCTCCATGAATTTTGTTCTAGATGTGATATGTAGAAATGAAAGGCACCATCCGATAGCCCTGATTTTTCTCTTTCCAAAAAGACTCCACTTTAAGTAACTCACACTCAATTTGTAGAAGTTATATGAGAGGTGAATATTTTTCTCAGGCTTATTTGACCTTATTTTGGCCATAACTTCTGTAATTATGGTGTTAGCTCAACTTGGCTAGTACCATTGGATAGCCCTGACTTAGATCTTCATTTTAAATACCCATTTTCTGGGGTTAAGCCTCTTCCTCTGTATTTCAGATGAGAGTTGAAAATTAAGGTTTATGCTCAGCAACAACTTTGAGCAGTAGTAACTTTGTTATTCTTTGTCCTATGATAATGGGACTTGTATATTTGGAAAGAGGTTAGTTTCATCTTCCTTTTCATATATTTTGAGCTTATTTGGCTCAGCTCCATGGTTTGGTGGTATCTTGGCTTTAACATTGGTTTATGGTATTTGGCTGTCATGCTTGTGCTCTGGGTTTGAGTCACAGGCTGACATCAGCTCTGGCTGATCATAACATGGGTTTCCTTTTTCTATACCACCCTTATTAGAAATTTTATAGCATGAAAACTCTAACACAGACCCAATTGAAAGTCATAAGAGGCCTTTCACTGGCCTGATTTAAATTCATAAAAGTTCTTCAAATATTGACCCCAATGATAATATTTGTTGACAGAAGAATTGTTTAGGTGCATTTTCATCTTCCTACACACACTTATTTGAAGCATAGAAAAATGGTAGGCAAGTTTTTATTCTTTTTTTGATGAAAAAGTCTGATCAACTTGTCTTAAATAATCTCATTCAAATTGAAGTAGACATTCAAAAGTAGATTTGGATAAATGGACTGATCAAGAAAATATTGAAATCTTGAAAATGAAATAGGAAAATTTATTTAATGAGATGCATCTAGGGTTCAAAATGGAGTAAAAAGGAGATTTTCAAATCTTTTAGGAGAGGAAATTACAACACCAGATGGATGGACAATAGAATATTGAAAAGATGAAGCATGAGTTTGAGAAAGAAAAATGGAAAACCAAAATCAAGCTGCAAAGGAAACCAGAAACAGGATGACTTTACAATGGCAATTTCAAACTCAACCAGGTCATTTCCAGAGATGGAAAGAATATTTTTTCTCATTGATAAGCTCTCATGTTCATTGAAAGCATTTTACATATTCAAGATTACCATGTGTGCAAGTGGCTGGATATTTTTGTATGCTTTTCATTTTTTGGGGAAATATGGTGTCACATTTATTTCAAAAACATTAAGAACTAGAGCTCTCTTCTAATAGTCATGTTGTAGCAGGTGCTCCCCCACCACCATCATAACTAGACCCTGGGCTGTTTCATTGGCACAATCATCACAACCAAGCAGAATAGGCTAAAGGATTAATTTTTGATTTCCTTGATCTTTCTCTGGTATCATAAAATTCATTGAACATTCCTATCTTATTCACTAAAAGGCCTAGTTTTGCTTTTTATTTCTACAATTTAACTGATATAAAAGTTAAATTTTCAATTGAATTTGTAAACAAAATAATGATTTCATTTGTTTTGGGGCTTTTTTTAACTGGAAGCATGGAGTGTTTCTTAATTATTGCAGCCCATTTCCAATTTTATTATCATTTTCTTGCTTTCTTTGGATTTGAGGAGAAAATCACTTCAATTTTTTGAAAAAAAAAAAGACTTTATTATTACTTGTTTGTATAATTTGAATAATTATTCATTTAATTGAGTTCAAACAGATAATTAAAACACATTTTTAATTTTAGGTGTGTTTTTATATTCAAGTTTTAATTATGGGTTTTTTTATTTGAAAAAAAAATGTTGGATGGTTTTTTTTGTAAATTAAAACCCTCTTTTTTCAAACAAAATAAACCCGAAGTAATTTTTCATAACAACGAAGCTTCATAGATAATTACAAGAGAAGTTTTTGTATAATAAATTTCAAGATTAACACTTTAATTCTTCTTTTGTTTCAATATTTTTTTAGCAAAAACAAGAAACAGAATTTTTTTTAATTTTTCCAAAAATTATAAATTAATTTTTGTTTTGGAACAAAGAAATTCACACCAGATTTCAAGAAACAAATGGCATTTCTTTTTTGGCTACAATCATTGAAGAAAAGTTTAATTTTGAATAATTGTAGAAAGAAAAGCAATGC
Organism: Austropuccinia psidii; assembly: GCA_023105745.1. Lineage (NCBI taxonomy): Eukaryota > Fungi > Basidiomycota > Pucciniomycetes > Pucciniales > Sphaerophragmiaceae > Austropuccinia > Austropuccinia psidii. The sequence goes on along the minus strand of JALGQZ010000004.1, from coordinate 11,396,910 downwards.
CATTTTTTTTGAATTACTTTTTCCCATAAAAAGGAAGAAACAGTGACCGCTTTTTGGGGTGTTTTTTCATGATCAATATTCATACTAAGGTTTTAATTTGTTGTTATTAAGTTTTTGCTTGAGTATAGCCAAAATACATGATCTTTTTTCAACAATTCAAAATTCTTTACTAAATTTGTTTTTAATAAAAACCCAACATTTTGTGTTTAATTTTCTCTTCAAATATTTAGCTCAAATTTAATTAAGTTTTTTAATCAATTTTTTCAAATCAAAAGAGCTGAATAAGTTTTTTTTTGACTTTCTCAGTCCATTATTTACCTCTTTATTTATTTTGAAATTTATTTCTCTCATTTTTGCATCATCATCTAATTTATTCTTTTCCAATCCTCTTTTCCCTCCTGCCAATATTAATCCAGGATTTTTTTTTGATTCTTTTTTTTTGTTTTATATCACCTCAATCAAATTCAATTTCATTAGGGTATTTTTTGAGTAATTCTCATTATGAGATTTTTTTTTTTTTCCCAGGTAAATTTTTTAGCTACCCACCATCATCTTTGTTTTTTTATTTTGCAAATTAATTACTGCCCATTATCATCTCTATCTTCATAAATATTTCTAATTCAATTAATACTACACCCACCATCTCATAAGGCCTAAAATTCAACATCCTTAACCTCCTAAAATAATTTAATTTTTGAAATTATTCTGAAAATGAGACGAAGCCCTGGACTAATGGATTACTTCAATTTATTAAAAAATAATACTTCATAACAGTTCCAATTCCATTTCAACCATATGGACATGGACCTTCACTTTTCTGGAGTCAAAATGAAATTGGATTCTCAAAACAACCTGTAATCATGGAAGTTCTTTGAAAACCCTCCTTAATAATACATCAAACCACCAAAACATCAAACAAAATAATTAGTAAGAACTCCATATCCCATTTTGGTTTTTCATTCGAAATTGATAAAACCTTTTTAATTTTTGTAAGATATTTCTTAAATTCTCACCTTAAGAAATTCAAAAAAAACTTTTATCAAAACATTTCAGCTCAAAAATATTTACACTTTCTTAAGAAAAATGACATTTGTAAAGATTTCTTATTAATATCATTTTTTATATGTTCACTAATTTTGTTCTGTGAGACAGCTACACTTATTAAGAGAAACACTTTCATCAATTTAGAAAATTATCTTCTCAACTCCTCTTATCCTTTCTTTTTGGTCTTCAATATTTTTATTATTATAGCCCTTAAAAGTATAAAACTTTCCAAAAAATAATTACTTTCCGAAAGTTCAGTAGATTACCCTCAAAACTCTAATCTATATTTAAGCACATGAATTAATACTCAATATAAAACATGCTTCACTCTTTGTATTTGAGTTGATGATTACCGCTACTTTAAGCTAAACCATTGTAATTTCAAAGCCCTAACCCATTAACGGGGGTTCAAAATTTCCCCAAATTGCCATTGTTGTTAATATTATATAACGTGGGTGGATCTCCATCATCAGACAGATCTTCCCCCTGAAAACCAATTTGTGCCCATAAGCTATATAAAATCGCATAGGTAACTATCAAGCTTAAAAAATGCTGCGCCTCTTAATTATTATTCATTTTATTACACATTTCCCTAAGGGATGAGCATTTCACCTTAAAGATGAAGATTTCATGTTCAATTCAAACTCTTGATTTTGAAAGGCTAAAGTTAAAATTTTGGTTGTAATCTTCATGGGAAATAGCTCCATTATCTTCTGGTACAAGATATCTAGAGCTGGAATAATCAGAACAAAAAATCAACAATTTATTTCTTGAATAAGAATTTCAGGCTGAGCTTGCTATTTTCATGTTGTGACACAAAGCTGATTCATTTCAATAGCCTGTGAAACAAAAATTTAATGTCATTAAGTGTTTGCTTATATTACAAAAAAGATGGATTGAAATTTACTATCTAATATAACTCTTAAATACATATATAAAGATACAGTTGAATTTTCTCATCACATTTGTGAAATACACACCTTTTTTTGATCAAAATATGCTTCACTATCTTTGGCTTTTCTCTGTGACAAGCCTATTAAGCTCACATCTATAAGCCGAATGCATCCAGGGAACCCTTCTTTTTGCATGAAATGTGAGTACTCAGCTCTTCCTTTGTAACCAGGCTAATTTATGTTTGTTTTTTTAAGATTTATTAAGCATGAAATGATACAATGGGTATATAATACAATAGCCCCTTTACTAACCCTAAAAGTCATTCCAATCTTTCCGAGTGATTCACCATTACCATTGAAAACCAACTGTGAGGAAGAAATGGCTAACTGAATTGAGATGTCATGTTTCTTAAATTTGGAGGCATTGTAAAATATTGTATCATAATAAATTATTTGAGTTAATTATCCAAAAGATATATGAATTTTCTGGAATAGTTTCTTGAGCTTATCAGATGTTAATCTTTTCAAGTCATTCAATGGATACATTTATGTTTCTGGATTGAATTCTCTTGGTCTGATATATGTGCTTTTAAAAATTGCAAGTGGGAAAAGATTTCTTGTCCAATTTCAAAGTCTGTTTCATCTTCAAATTCCTGAATGTGATATAATTCCACTAGTTCTACAAAGAGTCCTTGATGGTTTTTTTCCCTGAGAATTTTATTTTAATGAAGAGGGTAAAATGAAACAAGAAGTAACTTTTGAATTTAATTAGAAGTTTATCTATTAGAGTATTAATTGGTAAATGTATTGAATAAAGTTCAATTTATTTGAGAAAATTTGATAAATATATTAAAAAAAGAAATGTGGGATTTGATAATAAAAACATTGGATTAGGTACTTAAAATCCTACATTTTTTGTGACTCAAATTCCATAGGTAATACGGTGTGGGACTGGGGCCAAAAAAACAATTTGGGATTTAGAATGAGGGAGTTTGTAGGTTCAAGACCCCCTAATTTATATATATACCTTTGTGAGAAATTCTTTTTATTTGCAGCAAAAATATGCAATTTAATTTTTCCAAAATAATAAACTCATATTCCACCCAGAAAAATGATTTAATTATTATTTTGATTATTTTTGATAAAAATATGTCAAAAGTTTAAATTTTGTGTATTCAATGACTTTCAAAATTATTTCTTTAATTTCATTGAAAGAATTTTTTTGGCACAAAAAATAATTTCTGTAAAGCACAAATCTTTACTAAAAGCAAGCCATTTACTTGTGAAAAAACTATATTTTCCTATTTCCGTTTCATTTGATAGATTTTATCAAAAGTATTCCCCCATCTATTATTGATAAATATCAAATAGCGTCAAAAAATATTTTAAAACCAAAAAAATATTAAACCAAGAAATTCAAAAAAAAGGGCTTCTGTATTGAGCATTTTGAAAAAATCATATAACATCAAAAGCCTTACACTCAAAAAGGGTGAACCTCTCTTAATTTGGAATGATTGAGCCATATAGAGCATCATGAACTTCAAAATATTTATCAAGGCAAAAGTTCCAGGATTAAAAAGCTTAAATGAAGAACTATTTAGGGCCCCAAAAAAACTGGGGCATTTTTAGAAAATTCACTGGGTCAGATTAATTTTCTTTTTGTTAAGATATAAAACACCAAATCTTCTTCAATATTCATTTAAAAAAACCTCAAGTGGCATTTTGTTCCAATTTAGGTAATGTCTCTAAAAAAAAAATTCTTTTTTTTTATTTTGAAATTTTATTAAGGTTCTTTGAGAAATATTTTAGCTTTTTATCTTTTAGTTTTTTGCTTTAATAATATAAAATAATTTAAAAAACAAATCCAAAACACATAAGATCACTAATTTATTTCGAACTGAAATATTTCTTCATTTCCACCAAAACGTTTTTCTTTTTTTTCATTAAACTCAATGAAAATTAATTTCCAAATTTTACAATTTGTTAATTATTTCAATTTTCTAAATTATTAATCATCAAAAACTCTTTTTAGTTTTTTTTTGAAATATGACAGAATATTATTAGATTTATTAAAATAAGGAATCATTTAATGGTAAAGAATAAAACATAAAGCAATTTAAATTTGAATATTTTGTTTAAGAATCATGGTTTTGTTTTTAACTTTTAGGATTTCAATTTAGAAAAGTACTTCTTTATAAGAAAGCTTAATTAATCAAATTTAACTTTCTTTTGAGAGTAAAGACTGACTTAATTTTCAACTTTTAGTTAATTTTAGGCAAAAATTGGCATTGATTAAAAACTTAGTTTCAAATGCTTAATAAATTCACTATTATTAATTCAAAAGAAATTTAAATAATAATATTTTTTTATTCCTTATTGAAAGAATTCTTTAAACCAATTTTTATAAATTTTATTTTTGAATTATGTTACTTTTTTGTTTGAATTAATTGTTTTTATAATTTAAATCAGCTATTTGGCTGTCAATTTTCAAAGTAGCCAAAACTATTTATAGCAAGGTTCAATTTAAAATTTATTTTTTTCTATAATAATTATCTCTAGTTTAATCTAAATTCTCATTTCAAAAAATTGAAAAGTATTTTTTTTATTTTTGAATTTAAAATTAAAAAATCTTGAATCATAAAAATAGTGAATGAGTTTTAATTAAATTTCATCTTACATTTTTAAATTAATTTATTTTTACTTAAATACTAAATCCTTCAATAAAGCATATTTTCATATCCATATCTCTTGAATAAATTCTCAATACTAATGACTTTATGAAAATAGTAAAAAAAGTTTGATTAATTTTAAAAATTGAAATACAACAAAAATAATTCTAATTAATGTTTTTTATATTTCAAATTTTTTCATAAAATTAAAATCTTAATCCATTGATTTGTGACTTAAATTTTGAAATCTTCATTTAAATCTATTTTCTTCAAACTCTATATAATAATCAATAATAAAAGAAACTAAAATACAAATAAAAGATTTAAAATTTCAATTTCAAATATAATTTAAATAAATAGCTTATAATATATGTATCTTATTTGCCTAAGTAAAGACCGAATGGCTGATCTAGTGATGGGATCTCAATCCATAGAATGGCCACTTAGGGTGGTGTAGTGGTAGAGTGGGCTCATTATGGTTGTCCTCCCACCTCAGTAATTTGATTTTTACCAAGTTTTTTTGTTTTGGCAATTTATTACTTAATTTGAAATTGACATATCGGATACTGGATTAATTAATTTCATTTTCTTGCTGGAAGATTAATTTATTATTTCTATAACTTATTTAAAATTAAACACTCTGTTTCCAAACTTTGATTACTTCTCGGAAAAGGTGTATATCTAATTTGATTTTATCAATTTAATTAAATTTTCTGCATCTTCCATAGAAGCGTTGTTAATAGATTCTTGAATTGGATTAAAGACACTTTTGAATTAGACCAAATTTGCTTGAAAGATAACCAAGCAGAAGGCTAAAAGTTGTTATGAAATCTTTCCGTCTATTAGAAATCGATAGAACAGTGATAAATTTCAAGCATGTACGTTTTTGATATCGATAATTTCAATTAGTTTTTCAAAATTCTTGAATTAATGCGTGGGTGTGTGCTTTTTCTCTGGTAGTTGAGTTTTTGACTTTTGCAAAAATGTTAAGCCATTTGAAATTTTAGCTGGGCCCAATGAAATTTTCTAAACTTGCCTCATTCTAGTTTGATTTTTTTTGTAAAAAACTTTTCAAGACGATGAAACTGAGAATTTGACTTGATTCAGAATGTTCTGAGTAGCTTTTTGTCCAATTAATTTGATAATTTTGGACCAAAGAGGCTGTCTGAGAATGCCAACTCATGTTTAAATGTCTGATGCTTGGACCCAAATTGGTGAGTTGAATGAATTGAAGTAGAAATTTAAAATTTTGTAAATTGGCCGATTTGAGATTCTAGAAATTTTCTTCTTTTGAGATTTCAAGTGAGATTTTGTGGAGATGGCTCAAAATTTAATTTGATAAATTTTACTTAAATTTCAAATGAAATCCTCGAATTTTCCAATTCTCAAAATTACCTCCCTCCAAGATTTCCAAAATTTAAATCTTCTTCGTCAAAGAATCCGAAAAATTATAATCTAAAAGATCAAAATGTCACAGAAGAAATTAAAGGTCTTGATTGTTGACGATAATTTATTGAATTTAGTGAGTAAAACTTCATTTTATCGTCTCCTTGGATCCACCTTGGAAGCTCCTTGTCGTCAGGCTAATCTTTTGTTTGGTTTAGAAATTAATTCAACAAATTTTGATCAAAAAGTTGCTCGACTGGATCGATGTGGATCATTTGAGATTAGCTTCTTCTGGCAAGATTGCTTTAGGGATCTTGAACGATCATCCCATCGATCTCGTCTTCTTGGATATCTCCATGCCAGAGATCAGTGGCATCGAGGTCTGCAAGATTTTGAGAAATAAGAATCATTTGGATCTTTTGCATCTTTGCGCTGTGACGACGGATCTGGATCATTGGAAAGTAAGTCATCCGTCTTAGTTTGTTCCCATCCAACTAATCCGTTGATGATAATATTGAACCTTGCTCTTGGCTTGGATTTAGATAAATCTTTATCATGACGTTGGAATGAATGGCGTTATCGGTAAACCTTTGAAGTATCTTGACTTGCAATTCGCTCTCGAAACTTGTCAAAACAATCTCATCTCCAACTCAATCTCTCAATTTTACTTTCGTCAATATGGTCTAGCTCAACCTATTCAGTTAGCTTCATCAAGTTTTAAGCAAAATTCATCTAATCTCTCTGCAACTCTTCGGCCGGACCCTAAATCTAAATTCATCTCGTTAAATCCTTCTTCCATATCCTCTAAATCTCCTTCGCCTCAATCTACTCCTCCTACAAGCTTACCTAGAAGAAATTCTTTGACTTCTCATTCGACTATCACCACGTCTTCTTTGACTAGTTCAGCCTTGCCTTTTAATCCTTCATCTCAATCTATTTCTCATTTTCCTGCTTTAGCAACCGCTCCTACCTTTTCAACTTTGAAGTTTCCTCAAATTGCTCGCCATCCTCGCCGTTCTGCTTCAATGTCAAATTCATCATATCAGCCGTGGTTTCAAGATCAAGAACAGGACGTCTTTGCAGCTGGATTTGCAAAGGCTTTTCAAGCAAAACAAACTTCATATCAAAAATTTACCTCTTTTTATCATTATCACCTTCGAAATCCAATCAAAATTCAATCGGATTCAACTCAATCTCAAAAAAATTCAATCGAATCGAATCAGATTTCAAATCTTACCTTGTCAAAAAAGACGCTTTTAACTAGAAGATCTCATCCTGAATTTCATGATTTGCTTAAATCTCAAAATAATCATCGCAATCCCCCGAATTCATTTGAATCTAGAAAAACTAAATCTAGAGATGGATCACCAATCAGACCAACTTGGCAATTAATCCAGTTAAATTTATTATCATGTCAATCTGTATTCAAATCGAATGATCTTTTCAACGAAATCTTGTAATATGACGGTTAATCAAGTCGAATTTGTAACAAGATAAAATTTAAAAAAAAATTAAAAATCAAATTTTCGTTTTTGTACAAGAGGTTTTATTTTTTATCTGGGTAAGGTAATCTTGGTTGTTGTAGCTTATTGAAACCAAAAAGTTCTGCTTTAAATAAATAATTTCTTCATTTTTTTTTGGCTCTTTTTTGTAATACTTTAATATTTATTATCACGAAATACTTGAAAATGAAAAGAATTTACAATGTCAGTCTCGCTTGTCTTTCAAACTTACGAAAATATCTCACTAAATTCCTCCTAAGACTAACAAATACTAGGTGTTACTGGGAATAACGAATTAATTACATGGAATTTAACTGATTGATCTGAATTCGGTTTGAGCGCCTTCATAATATTTATACAGATTTTTTTGGATTTGAAGTGACTTTAATTTATTGCTTTTTGTAGAACAAATAGATAGATTGATTAACACCAATTCTCTCACTCAAATTCACAAAGAAATAGTTTCCAAATGAAATTTTATACATGCTTTTTATGCTATTTGATAATATTAAAAAGTCATAAATCCATCAACTATTTTTATTATTAAAAGCTTGGAAATTATTAAGTAAATTTATTTATTTTATTATTGTTAAAATTTATGTTTAACTCAAATTATAATAACGATAAGAAAGTCTTTCATATGTATTGCTATTATTATTTATTGCCTTTTATTGTATAATCAGTGTACAATTTGTTTTTTTTCTTTTCACTTTTAGTTCAAAAACATAAAACAAAACAAAAAAGAAACTCATAAAATGAAAGATCATTGCATATACATGTACTTTGGATTTTTGCATATTTTTTACATAAAAAAGAAAAATTGGCAGAATGAAATCAATTTGTTTTTGTTTTTTTGATTTTCTTGAGGTTGATTTTTTTTTTAAAAAAGAAGGAGCATATATATATATAATAATTTGAAATTCTAATAAACAAGAAGGGGCATTTGGAATAAATTTTGCTTGGATTTTCTTGTAAAAAATAATGCCAAACTTAAATAAAAAGAATCTAAATTTAAATTAAAAAAATTGAATTTCAGCACAATGTTTAAGCAACAAGTACTAAAAAAATACATTTCAAGTGCCAAGATCACAACCTTAATTTTCTATTTGCAATAATTAACAAAGAAGTCATCTAATGAAGTTCAGCTTTGATGATTTATTTCATTTTTTGGCACCAAATTATAATGATGTGGAATAAAATTATAGGTATGTCTGAAAATTTTATGACTATACCTATCCTAAATCAATCTTAAAAGCTATTTTTTTCATTTATATATCATTTATGTTTGTTTTTATGTTTATTTTATTTTTCAAAAAAAAACATTAACTAAAACCTTTTAATATTTTTTTGATAATTTTTTATAGGTTGTTCTCAGAGTTTCAAACCAAAAACTAATTGTAAAATATTTCAAAAAAAAGAGTTTTATTAAAACAATAGTGAAATAGTGAAATATTGAAATTCTTAAAAGATGAAAAATTTCAAAATTTATAAAATTTACATTATTGGTCTTATCAACTACTTTAAATATATAAATTCAATATTTATCTTTTAATTATAAGAATTAAAAATTCATTTTGGAATTAATTCTTAACAAATCTAAAAAATATGAAAAATCTAAAAAATCAGTTTTAAATATCAGGAATTTATAAAGAAAAACAAGAATAGCTGAAAATGAAAAATAAATATTAAATCAGAAAGCTGTTCATTGTTATTATTATTTTCAAAATATTGCTAAGAACCACAAAGAAAGCATTTATTTAAATAAATTCATTGATTCAAATTTATGAAACTTCCAAAAATTATAGGCAATATAAAATAAATCCTGTTTTCATAATGTTAAAATAATATTAAATATATTGGGTTCCAACATCAATTTGAAAAGCTGAAATTAAGTTAATTTTTTGTAGAGAAACTTTAGTTATATCTTGAAGAGAGATTATTTTAGAAATGAAATCATTAAGAATTAATTAGTTAAGTGACAAAATTCAAAAAGAAGATAATTTTTCTTTTGGCTATTAAACAAAGATGTAAAGTTCATGTAGAATCTAATGGTGGTGAGATTATTCTAATATATCATGAGCCAGGGAAGGATGTTGAGGGTATTTTTGACAAAAATGAAAAAAATTTCAATCAAGAAAAAGATATAGTATGTGACTGTAACGAAAAATATTGAGGAGAGTGGCTTTTTTAGTAACTCCAAATTCTATTAAAGTATTTTCATTCTTAAAAAAAAAGGGTTATTATTTAATAAAATTCAGTTCAATTTCTTGGAAAAAGATTTTTGATATAATGGTTTTATCAATTTTAAGTATTACAGAACAAAATAATTCCTGAAATATTGAATATATAAATTGAATGAAAACCTCATCCCTTAATTAAGGTAATACATATTTAATATTCAAAATAATAAAGATTTAAATTAATTTTTTGAAATATGAATAATTAGGAATGAGCATACCATGAGATTTTTCAATAGTAGATGAAAATATTTAAGAGAAAAGAGATTAAAAATTAAATCAGGCAAATAATATGGAAAATATTAGGACTTGTTAAAATTCTTGCTGAATATTGAACTACATATTATTAGAATTAAAATATTTCTGGGAAAAGCTTCATTAAAGAGAATTGAGAAGAATCCTCATATGGAACCATAATGTTGTATCAAAACTTAGTTTCCAAGAACTACATAGAAAATTTAAACAAAGATGTCTCAATTTAAGAATAGAAAAAAGAATCCTGATTAATTTATTAACTTTTTATTAGTCAAAATTCTTTCTTCTCTTATTCTCTTTTAGCACTTTTCAATGAAATCACATCAATCTTCAATGAGCTTTTAGCGCATAATTTTAAATTTTGATCGGAGGTAAAAAGTCATACATATTACTTATTCATTTATGAGAAGATAAATAAAATATTATAGATATGGAAAGTGACCTTACTCAATTAATTAACCAAAATAATCTCTATTGGGATTAATCATATCATATCAACATGAAAATTCTCCAGAAAAAAAAAGATGATAAATATCATAATAAACTGAAATGTATAATTTATTTCATTATCAGTTGTTAGCAGTGATTAATATCCCTAAGATTACTGAAAATGCTTTATGCTTAAATGAGTTTCTTTTATCTCTGTCAAAAAATCATATATAGTAAGGCACACCATTTTCAGGTAAGTGAAAAGAGTTTATCTAATTCTTCTAATTTTTATCATTTTTGGATCCAATTTTGAACATATTCTTCTCAATATTTTAAGATTGTGAACTCTTATCAAAAAATAAACTATTCCTTCCTGAAAAATAGTTCCTCAAAGTGGTACTCAATATACCCCTCCATTCTGAGAATGAAAATCAGAATTTCAATTGTCTTTTTCAGATTTAACTTTCTGATATTGATCATTATTCTCTTGAATTTAAGCAAAAAATCAGGACTATTTTTGAATATTTTGTGTTTTAACACCTTGAGTTGCATTAGAAAATTCAGTCCTGTGATTAAGAAAATTGGAAATTCTCTTTCATAGGCAAAATGTTTCTTTTTTGGATTGAGACCCATTGTAGATTAAAGTTTTCTCTTGAATATTTCAATATATTTTTTCTTATGATTAACCAAATAAATAAATAATTAAATTAAATTTCCAGTTGCCAAATTTGACACTGACAGGGGTATACTCAAATTTTTTATTTGAAATAGAATTAAATTACCATATTAAATATGCTTCAAAAGTTTGGATTCACTTATTTTATAATGAAAGGCGACATATCTCTCCTATTTTCAAATTCCTTATTCATATTCATTTTATATTAAAGATTAAATTGAAATTCCAGGATGAGAATCATTGGATGTGTTGGCTTCCTATTGAGAAACACTTTTATGAGCTTTTGTAAGGTGTGACTATGAAACAATAAGTAAAAATTACTAATATTTTACTTATTGTACTATTAATGTCCTTATAAATGAAATAAATAAGATAAAAATAATTATAATAATAAAGAATTATTATAATTATGACGTAAAAATAAGTATATTATCAATAAAATATGATAATATAATTTATATTATAAAATATAATTGTAAGATGTGACTATGAAACTGATGATAATATTACTATTAATCAACAGTACTATGTCTGTTCTTATGAAATATAATAATAAAGTATTATTATAACCACAATTAAATAATTAAAAAATTATTTCTTTCACGTGTTAAGCACTACTAGTGATTTTAACAGTGAGCAAGTAATTGTCTACTAGAATCAATTACAAGAAGAATTTAATAAGAAAAACTTCTTTATTAAAATAATAAAATTATTTTAATATATAATTATCTTTTGCAAGAATCATTATAAAGATAATTCTTGAAGAAAACTATTACTAGAGATAAACTTTAAGAATTAAGAATAAATGACTCACTAATACTCCAAAGAACTTATTGATAGATAAGAGTAGAGAAATTTGACGTGGAATTGTGGATTTAAGGGATCAAAAGGATTTATAACAGTATTACAACAATATATAGTTGGATTCTAGGATTTCACGTCTTTCTGGATGATTTGGAAAGATTTAAAACACTTAAGAATAGCTTTAACTAATACTTACTTGTTGGTAATAATGATTTAATAAATTGATAAGATGATGATACGGAAAAAACAGCAAGAATAGGCTTCTTTTAAGTCAACAACAGCTCACAGAGGCGTGCCATGGAGCAAACTGAAAAACCAGTGAGTGAGAAAACAATAAACCCTTTTGGATTAATGATTGCATCATCTGTTGTCACATAAGATTATCATAATTACTTAATTGATGCTTTTACGTGACTACCAACCCCAATATGATTAAGAATAAAAGGAGTAACATCTGTAAATCTTCTTTTATTCTAAAATAATCATTGATTTCTCAAAGTTATCAATGTTATTGCCAATTTCATCACAGGTTGTAATTACTGTGAATTTTTGAAGATTCAGTGTTTCACGTAGAATGGTCAAAAATGGACTGTAAGTAAAACTTTTAATTTTACTAGTAAAACCATAATTATTTTTGGTTGTACCATAGATAATACAGTTCTTCATTGGTCCTGAAAGTTTCAGGAAGATTCATTAAGAATTGTATTTTTAATGAATTTTTGAAGTTTTTACCTCATTTCTACGTAGAATTGCAAATAGCAGTATTTTGCTGGTTGCTATGAGGTAAATCAATGAATATGGATCTCAAAAGGGTTTAATTACTCTTTTAGGGTCTAGTCATGGAAAGTCATCAAGAATTGACGTGGTTACAGGAACCTAAGTAGCTTATTACTGTGAGCCTTTGAGATATGACCACATATCCAATAAGGTCACAAAAAAGATTAATAATAATTATACCTTTAATATAATTATATTAAAATTAATTAGAATAATTATACACTAAAAATAATTACTCAAATATACAAAAAATACCATAAATTGGTACTAAAATTGGTTTAACTTAAAAACCAATGAATGAACATGTGAAATAAATTATACCATTGGATTCCCCATGGAAAAATACACATATACCATTTTTATGGCATATCTGTAAAGTCAATATTTAAGGAATTATAAGGTATAATACCTTATAAAAACCATAAAACCTTATTTATCTCAGAAACTAATGAAACAACATGTGAAATAAATTGTACCAGTGGATTCCCCACAAAAATCCACATATAAAACAATTAATAAGCTAATTCCCAAAATCAATACTTAAGGAATTATCCTGAATATATGCACTTTTTTGGTCAACGCATATATTCAGTGATCATAGCTAATATCTTCTAAAATATACATGATAGAATGATGAACCAAAAATAAAGTCACCACGTAATTACTGTAGGAACACAGATATGAACTTTATTTTACAAGTTATAAACAAGGTTAAAACCTATGATGAAATATTGATAAAAATCAACAGAGCTGTTGACCACTTTGTTGTGAAAGTGCTCCAAACTTAAAAAAAAGTACACAGTTGGATTCTACTAGTTCATTCGTGAAGAATGATGTAATTTTTATTATTAAATTCAGGGTATAACCCCCTGAAATCAAGGTTTGAAGTTTAAAATATTGAATTTCGACAGAAAAGATGAGTTACAAGAAAAATCATCAAAATTAGAGTTTTGATGATGTAATGAAAAGCTCTTGACAGCATAATAAGGTTATGTCAGGCTATCAGAATTCACTCTCTGAATTGCTGTAGCGTGAAAACCTTAAAAGTTATTGAGGATCAAAGTTTGAGCTTAAATTGAGCTGTTATGATCACATACTGTAACCTTAAATTAAGTTTAACAGTCTTAAGAGTGATAAAATTGGTGAATACTATTAGTTTATGATTAAAACTAATAAAATCCACGAAATTTGGGGTTCTGCCAAGCCTCTGATGTCATCACACTTAGAGTTATAGTGATAACTCTAAATGATGGTGTAATAATGATGTAATATGGTTTGATCATGATGTAATCACCCTCAAACCTTAAAATATTGATAAATTCCAGTGGATATGATCAGTACACGTCTACTAGAAGCCTGTTGGACTCTAGGAGGGAGGTATTTACTATAAATAGAGCTCTTTTTACTCTGTTTTCCCCTCAGACGCATCAAAAACATTAAATCAATTAAATAAAAGGTAATTTCTTTATTCTTTAAATATAAAACTCTTATATTCTTAAAGACCAAAGATCATCTTGTCATTAATCACCATTTTTACGTGATTAAATCAATTCTTTAATTGTTTTTGCTATAAATCTCTCTAAAAAGCTCATTTCCACGTAAAATCAAGAAATTTAGTAAATTCTCTTTATTTTTATTGTAAATACAATTTAAAAAGGTTGTATTATATTCTTTTGGCGTAAAATAACTCAAAATTATTATCTTAAGTGTTAAAAGTAGGTTATTTCATCTTATTATAATAATTTCTCTCTTATTATTACTCATAATAATTCTTATTTAATATAAATAGTATTTATATTAATTTATAACTTTAATATTAGTAATATTATTGTTATTAATTGTTTTTTATTTATAAAAAACAATTTTTTACGCCTTTATTATTTGTTGGTAACAATAATAAAGAGCTTTATAATATATTAATTATTTTATATTAATATATTATTTATAATATTATATTTTTATATAATATTAATTATATTATTATATTTATTTAATAATATAATAATTTTACGCCATAATAATAATATTTCTTTATTATTATGATTATTTTAATCTTATTTATTCATTTTATAAGGACATTCAGAGTACAATAAGTGATAAATTAGTAATTTTTACTTATTGTTTCATAGTCAAACCTTACATTTGGGGGCCTGGCCGTGATATTTACTTAAAAGACCTTTAAAAAGATTCTATTTGGGTTTATCCAATAATAAATTATATTTATAATCATAAAATTATATAATAATTTTATATTTTATTGATTTTAAAAGCTATTGAGGCATTTGGAAAGCAATTGTACTGTCTTACACGTGGTTTTTCACATCCTTAGACTTGCAAGAACTTTCTTTGAGTGACTCTAGTGATTAAAAAAGATAATTTATAAATTAAAAATAATTTTTATTATAATTCAATTTTATAAGAATCATATTCATTTTTTATTTTATTCTTTAAAAATAAAAATATACATAAAAAATATTAAAAAATATTAAAAACCAATAAAAAAAGTTATTTTTATTCATTTTTATTCATTTCTTTATTTATTTCATTTTTTTTTAAGATATAAAAGCAATTTCTACGTGGAAAATTGCCATATCTTGCCAAAAATAACACTTCTTATAAAAAGACTTATATTTATTTGTCTTTTTTAGTGTTTGAAGATAACCCAACAGAAGACAACCAAGCTACTGTTGAGAGATTGGTGGAAGAAACTTGTCAAAGTTCTCCAACACCAGTTATCACCAAAAGAAAGAAAGCTAAGAAATTAGACTTTCCAGGGCCCACCATTCAAGACTCTGAAGGTGAGCACCTCTTTTTAAATTGCCATAAAAGAATTTTATTCTAAAATACTTTTATTTTTTCTTATTCTTTAATTATGACTACCAGAAGAGGTTCCCAATACTCCATCCAATCAGATGGAGCTGGACTCAGAAGTAGAATTGATCCCTCAAAAGGGAAAAGAAAGGGCAATATCCCCAGTGGAACAGAATCCACACAAGGAAGTGCCTTATCCCAAAGGCAAGTCCCAGAAATGCCCATAATATCTGAGCCTGAATTGGAACTAAGTATGAGTAACTCAAACAGGTACAAATCACATTCAGAGGGCTCAGATAGACATCTACATGAGCCAGTACAAGCAGTATTACACAGTATACAAGGACAAAGACTGGGAAATGCTGCCTCAAATACACCAAGGAGTGATGAACTCCTGGCACATCCTGAAAAAGTTCCTCAAAGAGGAGGAGATAGTGAAATACTCCAATGGATGGAATCCACTGTCATCCAAACCTCAAATCAAAAAAATCAAGGATTATCATGCCAAAAAGAGGGAGGCAACCAAGGAAGAAGCCCCAGTAGCTTCTACCAGCAAGCCTCAAGTCAACCCACTTCCCCAAGAAGGGAAGAAGAACAAGAAAAAGCATTGGAGGAAACCATATTCCCCAAGCTACAGAATCCCAAGAATCCAAAAGGATGCCATGGACAATGTCTTCAACATGGCCAGAACCTTGATGGAATTCAAGGACAAGGAAGAGCAAAGAATGAGACAACCTCATTTCCCAAAGAAATAACCTTGTCCAAAGATGTTGTAAATACTTTAACAGAAATTAAAAATAGTATATTACCTCTAAAAGAAATTAAAGACAGTTTATTATCACTACAAGAAATAAATAACAATTTATCTTCTTTAACAAAAATTGTTGTACAAAACAAGAAAGAAATTGACAACATTAAGTTTATTGTTGAAAATAATAAACCAAAAAATTTAATTGACAATACTCAAAAATTAATACAAGGACAACAAGAATTGTATAAATACATAAAAGATATCAAAGACAAGACTTTGACAATCAATTATGATGTGAGTATTGACAATCTTACAGAAAAATTAAATAAATTAAGTATTTCTGTAGAAAAATTTGAAGAAAAGACTTCATCACACCAAAAATTACTTTTGGACCATGTGGAAAAAAGTGATGAAGCAAGAATGCATCTGAAAGATGATATTCAAAGTGAAATAAGGCTTATTACTGAAAAAATGGATAAAATTAATGAGGCTAATTTAAATATGCCAAAGTTATCAACACCATTTTCCCATATAAGAAGCCCTATTAAAACAAAAGAGGAATTGTCAAATCCTTTCATAACAGACTTGAGTCACCAAGATAATAACCAAGTCTTAATGAAGGAAGCACCTCAACTGAAAGAATGGCCAACATTCACAGGAGAAGGTGAATATGACCACATGTCATTCATTAAAACAATTGACATGTTACAAGAAGATTATGCCATACCAGATGAATTAATCACTGCAAGATTACATTCTTTGTTTGAGAAATCTGCAAAAAGATGGTATTATGGCATAAGACAAACAAATGGTAAAAATACCTGGTCTTGGTGGAAACAAGAAATAATCACCAAGTGGGCAAATGATGCCTGGAGGTATAAGATAGAAAATGCATTTGAAAACTCTTTCTTTGACCCAGAGAAAGATAAACCTTTAACTTGGTTCCTAAAACAAGTTGAAAGGCTTAATGCACTGTACCCAGAAATGTCACAGAAGATGGTGCATATGAAAATACTTAAAAAATGTGGAGGGGAACTAGAACATGCCCTAAGAAGCAGGTGTATAGAACCATGCTCCACAGAAGAGTATATAAATGCACTAGAAGATATAGTGACAAGAACAAAAATTGGCAGGACTTGGAAAAAATTGGACATTAAAAGCCCAAATAAACCATTTATCAAGAAAGATAAATCAAAAGAATCCTTTAAACCCAATACATCCAACAATAATGAGCAAAGAAAATGCCATAAATGTGGAGGTATTGGACACTTAGCCAATAATTGCCTTAAAAAAGCAAAGATTAATGAAATTGTGGAAACAGAAAACCACAATGACAAAGAAGAGGAATCTGACTCTGAAAAAGAGACAGAAGAGTCAGAGAGCTCTGAAAGTGATGAAATCAATATAATTAATGCACAAATTAATAATATTGATATAATTTATGAAGTACTGGATGTTAACTCAAACTTGCCACAAGTTGGAACATCTGACACAAATCTGACAAACATACAAGATGCCAAAATGTATAGAACCAAACCTGCAAGAGGAATGGGATATACAGCTGGAAAATCAAGTATTAGTATTGTTATGGTTGATAACCAAGAAGGAAAGGTTAACTTGGATACAGGAGCATATTGCACTTGTGTTGGCAAAAGTTATTTAAAAACCATTGTCCCAGACTGGCAAGAAAAACTTATGCCAATACAAGGTGTCAAATTTAGTAGTGCAAGTGAGAGCATGAAGCCCCTTGGAATAATTGATTTAACACTAATTTTTCCTCATCCCTCACAATGTGTCAGAATCAAAGTAGAGTTTGTAGTAATGGACAACTGTACTAGTAATCATTTCATACTTGGAAATGACTACTTATCAATCTATGGTATAGATATCTCCAACCAAAAGGATAGATATTTTACCATAGGAGATAATAAAAGACAAAAGTTTGGATTCTTAAATAACAAAAAACAAATCACAGTTATTAAGAATGAGGAAAAAATTCCAGAAAAAGAACTTTTTATATCTGAACAACTCAGAGAGGCAGAATTCAATCAAGAGTTAACAGAAAAAATGAAAGAAAAATTGATTGACCTCTTATTTAAGTATAAAAATGCCTTTGCAACTGACAAAGAGCCACTAGGTGCCATAATTGGACATGAAGTGGATATAATTCTTAATGTAGAAAAACCTTACCCACCTTTATTAAGAAGACCTGCTTATCCAGCCAGTCCAAGAGCTAGAGAAGCCCTAGAGGTGCACATTAAAGAATTAATGGACCTTGGAGTATTAAGAAAGGTTGGACATAATGAGCAAGTAGAAGTTACTACACCTGTCATTATAACTTGGCATAATGGAAAATCAAGGATGGTAGGAGACTTCAGAGCCCTGAATACCTATACCATTCCAGACAGATATCCAATACCCAGAATCCATGAGACATTGAGCCAATTGTCACAAGCTAAGTTCATCACAGCTATGGATGCTCTTAAGGGTTTTCATCAAAATGTCTTAACAGACAATGCCAAGAAACTACTAAGAATAATAGTCCATTGTGGAATTTTTGAATACTTAAGAATGCCATTTGGGATAAAAAATGCACCTTCCCATTATCAAAGAATGATGAATACCATATTTCCTGAAGAATTATCAGAAGGATGGTTAATAATCTACATTGATGATATCATAGTTTGCTCAGAAACTTGGGAAAATCACCTGACAAGACTAGAAAGGGTACTACAGAAAATAGTCCAAGTAAATATGAAAATTTCATTAAAAAAGTGTCATTTTGCATATAGTGAATTGAAAGCCCTAGGACATGTAGTATCTGGACTTAGTCTAGGCATAGACAAAAATAAAGTAGCAGCAGTACTACTTAAACCAATGCCTCAAACTAAAAAAGAAATGCAATCATTTCTAGGATTTGCTGGTTACTATAGACAGCATATAAAGGACTTTGCAAAGATTGCTAAATCCTTGTATAAGCTATGTGACCAACAAACAGTCTATGAGATGACAGAAGAAAGAGTCAAGGCATATGAAGAATTGAAAAATTCTTTAACAAATGCCCCATTTCTTCTAATGCCAGATTGGAAACTACCTTTCAAACTGTACATTGATGCTTGTGGAGAAGGACTAGGCGCTGCACTTCACCAAACACAAATTATCAATGATAAACCAGTGGAAGGACCAATTTGTTTCATTTCAAGGCAGATAAAGCCAACAGAAGCAAGGTATGGAGCAAGCCAAATGGAATGCTTATGCCTAGTGTGGGCTTTAGAAAAGCTGCATTATTATTTGGATGGCACAGTATTTGATGTAATCACAGACTGTAATGCTGTGAAATCACTATTAAATATGAAGACTCCAAATAGACATATGCTGAGATGGCAAATTGCTATCCAAGAATATAGGGGAAATATGACTATTGTTCATAAATCTGGAAATATTCATAAAAATGCAGATGGTCTTAGCAGATGGGCTCTAGCAAATACCCCTGACAATCCAGCATGGGTACCACAAGAAGAGCACCATATAGAAGGAATATGTGTTACAGACATTGGCACAGAATTCTTTAACCAAGTTCAAGAAAGCTATAAGACAGACAAAAATTGCCATATCTTAAGCCAACTTCTAATGAAAGACTGCAAAGACCCATCACTTTCATCAAAACTAGATGAAATATGGAAAAAAGCATATGATGAAGGAAGATTCCACCTCCTTGATGGAATCCTTTACCATAGAACAAAACACACATGTGTTATGGCCTTAACAGAAGGAACACTAATAAACACTATTTTACATGAATGTCATGATAGTGTTGCATCTGGACATCTCTCAGAAGATAGGACACTAGAGAGGGTGAAAACCTGCTCTTGGTGGCCAAATTGGAAGAAAGATGTTGCAGAGTACTGCCAAACCTGTGGCAGATGCCAAAAAGCCAACAGAGCCACAGGAAAGAAATTTGGAATGATGATCCAAATCCAAGAACCAAAATCCCCATGGGAAATAGTTCATATGGATTGGGTAACAGCTTTACCTCCAGGAGGAGACAGGAGTTATAATGCATGCCTAGTATTAGTTGACAGGTACAGTAAAACTCCCATGTTCTTACCATGTCATAAAGATGACACAGCTATGGATACAGCCATAATGATATGGAATAAAGTCATTAGCCACACAGGCTTATTCCAAAATATTATAAGTGATAGAGACCCAAAATTCACTTCAGCATTATGGACAAATCTCCATAACTTGTTTGGGACAAAATTATCATTCTCAACAGCTTATCATCCTCAAACTCATGGTCTAGCAGAAAGAATGATACAGACCCTAGAGAATATGATCAGAAGATTCTGTGCTTATGGGCTAGAATTCAAAGATTCTGATGGTTTTACCCATGATTGGTGTACACTAATACCAGCACTTGAACTGGCATATAAGACATCAATCCATTCTTCTACTGGCAAAACACCAGCAATGCTAGAGAAAGGTTGGAATCCAAGACTTCCTTATGATACCCTCAAAAAGGACTTGGTGGATATACATCCAACAGCAAGCAGTTTCAAGATAATGCTTGACAAAGCAAGACACCATGCAAACAGATGCATGCAAGATTCTTTTAAATATGCAAAAGAAAGATGGGATAAAAGTCATAAGCCACCTGACTTCAAAATAGGGGACTTGGTTTTAGTATCAACCCTTAATTTCAATAACATAAAAGGCCCAAAGAAATTGAAAGATTCCTTTGCAGGACCATTTATGATAAAAGCACTTCATGGACCCAATGCTGTGCAATTAGAACTCACAGGTGAACTAATGAACAAACACCCAACTTTCCCTGTAAGTCTGATAAAACCTTACAGTTCAAGTGACAAAGAGTTATTTCCACTAAGAAATAAACCCCCACTTGAGATTCCCCCCTTGGAAGAAGGAGAGGAAAAGAAAATAGTAAAAGTCCTTAAAGAAAGAAGGACAAGAAACAAAAAAGAAAGAGAATACCTTGTAAGGTATAGAAATTCAACTCAAGAAGATGAATGGCTACTTGAGAAAGATATAACAAATGCTGATAAACTACTAAGAAGGTTCAGACATGAAAGAAAACCTGAAAAATAAAAAAGTTAAGCATTATTGAGCTTCAAGACTAACAAAGTCTATCGAAGAGGTGGGACAGTGGATGATACCCTAATCACATATATCAGATTGTGGTACAATCTTTTTTGGTGGTAGGGAATGTGAGCCTTTGAGATATGACCACATATCCAATAAGGTCACAAAAAAGATTAATAATAATTATACCTTTAATATAATTATATTAAAATTAATTAGAATAATTATACACTAAAAATAATTACTCAAATATACAAAAAATACCATAAATTGGTACTAAAATTGGTTTAACTTAAAAACCAATGAATGAACATGTGAAATAAATTATACCATTGGATTCCCCATGGAAAAATACACATATACCATTTTTATGGCATATCTGTAAAGTCAATATTTAAGGAATTATAAGGTATAATACCTTATAAAAACCATAAAACCTTATTTATCTCAGAAACTAATGAAACAACATGTGAAATAAATTGTACCAGTGGATTCCCCACAAAAATCCACATATAAAACAATTAATAAGCTAATTCCCAAAATCAATACTTAAGGAATTATCCTGAATATATGCACTTTTTTGGTCAACGCATATATTCAGTGATCATAGCTAATATCTTCTAAAATATACATGATAGAATGATGAACCAAAAATAAAGTCACCACGTAATTACTGTAAGAACACAGATATGAACTTTATTTTACAAGTTATAAACAAGGTTAAAACCTATGATGAAATATTGATAAAAATCAACAGAGCTGTTGACCACTTTGTTGTGAAAGTGCTCCAAACTTAAAAAAAAGTACACAGTTGGATTCTACTAGTTCATTCGTGAAGAATGATGTAATTTTTATTATTAAATTCAGGGTATAACCCCCTGAAATCAAGGTTTGAAGTTTAAAATATTGAATTTCGACAGAAAAGATGAGTTACAAGAAAAATCATCAAAATTAGAGTTTTGATGATGTAATGAAAAGCTCTTGACAGCATAATAAGGTTATGTCAGGCTATCAGAATTCACTCTCTGAATTGCTGTAGCGTGAAAACCTTAAAGGTTATTGAGGATCAAAGTTTGAGCTTAAATTGAGCTGTTATGATCACATACTGTAACCTTAAATTAAGTTTAACAGTCTTAAGAGTGATAAAATTGGTGAATACTATTAGTTTATGATTAAAACTAATAAAATCCACGAAATTTGGGGTTCT
Source organism: Austropuccinia psidii (assembly GCA_023105745.1). Lineage (NCBI taxonomy): Eukaryota > Fungi > Basidiomycota > Pucciniomycetes > Pucciniales > Sphaerophragmiaceae > Austropuccinia > Austropuccinia psidii. Next base: position 11,374,366 of record JALGQZ010000004.1, on the reverse strand, counting down.
GCCAAGCCTCTGATGTCATCACACTTAGAGTTATAGTGATAACTCTAAATAATGGTGTAATAATGATGTAATATGGTTTGATCATGATGTAATCACCCTCAAACCTTAAAATATTGATAAATTCCAGTGGATATGATCAGTACACGTCTACTAGAAGCCTGTTGGACTCTAGGAGGGAGGTATTTACTATAAATAGAGCTCTTTTTACTCTGTTTTCCCCTCAGACGCATCAAAAACATTAAATCAATTAAATAAAAGGTAATTTCTTTATTCTTTAAATATAAAACTCTTATATTCTTAAAGACCAAAGATCATCTTGTCATTAATCACCATTTTTACGTGATTAAATCAATTCTTTAATTGTTTTTGCTAAAAATCTCTCTAAAAAGCTCATTTCCACGTAAAATCAAGAAATTTAGTAAATTCTCTTTATTTTTATTGTAAATACAATTTGAAAAGGTTGTATTATATTCTTTTGGCGTAAAATAACTCAAAATTATTATCTTAAGTGTTAAAAGTAGGTTATTTCATCTTATTATAATAATTTCTCTCTTATTATTACTCATAATAATTCTTATTTAATATAAATAGTATTTATATTAATTTATAACTTTAATATTAGTAATATTATTGTTATTAATTGTTTTTTATTTATAAAAAACAATTTTTTACGCCTTTATTATTTGTTGGTAACAATAATAAAGAGATTTATAATATATTAATTATTTTATATTAATATATTATTTATAATATTATATTTTTATATAATATTAATTATATTATTATATTTATTTAATAATATAATAATTTTACGCCATAATAATAATATTTCTTTATTATTATTATTTTAATCTTATTTATTCATTTTATAAGGACATTCAGAGTACAATAAGTGATAAATTAGTAATTTTTACTTATTGTTTCATAGTCAAACCTTACAATTACCTCCTTGGCACGTCAAAATAGCAGGTTATTTGCTATTTTTCTTGTGATTACAGTAGGTGTAACTTGGTAACCAAGTTCCCAAAGAGTTTTAGTTTACCAATTGGGCCAAGATGAGCCATGGATCCATGCTCTGGAGCTATCCACGCCTCTGAGGCCTCAGAAGTTGGGTACCCTGGCTCTCTTTGATGTCTTTTGTCCCCCTTGCCTAATTTTTACGTCAAAATAGTAATTTAAGCTTAAAGTGAGATATCCACTATGGGTGTACCAAAAGTATATGTAAGAATACCATAATATTAAGTGCTCAAAACATGCATAACACTATTCTTAGTGTATATGTAACATGGGATTTCTCACTTTCCCATTATTTTGGCTAAAAATCAAGAAAAACAAAAATTTTCATGGATCTTTTATGTGGTATTAATGATGTGGTATTGAAGTATTTTCCATTTTACCACCTTAAATACTTAAATTGAGCTTATTCACTCTATGGAGCTACCATAGGTGAATTTTTGTGTAGACTCCAAATCTGGCCTTAAATCCATGGATTTACTTACTCAATAAAAAGTTATTCATCTTTTCTGAAATTGAAAATGATGAATTTTGGATATATGCATGACTTATGAGTTATGCATAATTGAAAATTTCTTTTTAAGATAATTGTGGCCTATTTGGGTATGTAAAATATACCTCAAGGCTCACATTCCCTCCCACCAAAAAATAAAATTGTACTACAATTTTATTAGTGATAAAAGAATAAGGCCCCAAAGGGGGTAATGTCCACTGTCCAACCTCTTCACATTACTCAGATCAAGTAATTTAAAGCACATTTATAGACATATTCAGGCTTGTGGCCTTCCTTCATGTCTAAATCTTCTTAAGAGTTTATCTGAGTCAGGTATTTCTGATTCTGCCATCCATTCATCTTCATGTACTGGATTTCTATATCTGACAAGATATTCTCTTTGATTTTTACCCCTAAGTCTCCTTTCTTTAATGACTTTCTTTATCTTTTTGTCTTCATTCTGTTCCACAGGTGGTACAGTTAAAGGAGTTGGGTTTCTTAAGGGAAACAATTCTTTTTCAGCTGGTTGATAAGGCTTTATCAAGCTGACTGGAAATGTGGGGTGTTTATTTTCCAATTCACCACTCAATTCCACTTGAACTGCATTGGTTCCATGTAAAGCAACAATAACAAAAGGTCCTACATAAGAATCTTTAAGTTTCTTTGGGCCTTTGATATTATTAAAATTCAAGGTTGAAACTAAAACTAAGTCCCCTACTTTGAAGTCTGGTACTTTATGACTGTTGTCCCACTTCTGTTTTGCATAATCAAAAGCATCATCCATACTCTGTTTTGCATGGTGTTTTACTTTATCAAGCATTAATTTGAAGCTGGAAGCTGTAGGATGAATGTCAATCAAGTCTTTCCTCAGTGTGTCTGCTGGGAGTCTTGGATTCCATCCTTTTTCTAACATAGCAGGAGTTTGTCCTGTGGAAGAATGGACTGATGTCTTGTATGCCAATTCTAATGCAGGTATCAGAGTGCACCAGTCATGGGTAAAGCCATCTGAGTCTTTGAATTCTAATCCATAAGCACAAAATCTCCTGATCATGTCTTCTAAAGTTTGAATCATCCTCTCTGCTAGCCCATCTGTTTGAGGGTGATATGCTGTAGAGAATGATAACTTAGTCCCAAACAATGTATGAAGATTGGTCCAAAGTGCAGATGTGAATTTGGGATCTCTGTCACTTATGATATTCTTAAATAACCCTGTATGAGAAATAACTCTACTCCATAAAAGAAGAGCTGTATCCATAGCAGTGTCATCTTTATGACATGGTAAGAATATGGGAGTTTTGCTATATCTGTCTACAATGACTAAACAAGCATTATAGCTTTTGTCACCACTTGGAGGAAGTGCTGTGACCCAATCCATGTGAACAACTTCCCAAGGGGATTTTGGTTCTTGAATATGGATCATCGATCCAAATTTCTTGCCTGTACTCCTGTTTGCTTTTTGGCATCTATCACAGGTATGGCAATATTCAATGGTTTCTTTTCTCCAAGATGGCCACCATGCACAGTTCTTCACCTTTTCAAGTGTTCTGTCTTCTGATAGGTGTCCAGAGTAAATGCTATCATGGCATTCATGAAGAATGGTATTGATAAGCAATCTACTACACAGTGTCATCACACAAGAATGTTTTGTTCTATGGTAAATAATCCCATCAAACAAGTGAAATCTTCCTTCAGAATAGGAATTTTTCCAAACTTCATCAAGTGCATTAACTAAAGATGTATCTTTGCAGTCTTTATCTAATAAAGAAGTCAAGATATGGCAATTATTGTCTTGTTTATAAGACTCTCTGACCTCTTCAAAGAATTCAGTCCCAATATCAGTTATGTTAATTCCTTCAATTGGAATCTGTGGTTCAGCTTCCAAAGGTACATAAGCTGGGTTATCAGGAGTGTTGGCTAAAGCCCATCTACTAAGTCCATCAGGATTCTTGTGAATGTTTCCTGCTTTATGAACTATAGTCATGTTTCCTCTATATTCTTGAATGGCTATTTGCCATCTCAACATATGTCTGTTGGGAGCTTTCATGTTAAGAAGTGATTTTACGGCATTACAGTCAGTTATCACTTCAAAAACACTGCCATCAAGATAATAGTGTAGTTTCTCAAGTGCCCATACCAAACATAAGCACTCCATTTGGCTTGCACCATATCTGGCTTCTGTTGGTTTGATTTGTCTTGAGATATAACAAACTGGTCCTTCTGTAGGTTTGTCATCAATAATCTGGACTTGATGTAGGGCTGCCCCTAGTCCATCTCCATATGCATCAATGTACAATTTAAAAGGAATATTCCAGTCAGGCATGAGGAGTAAAGGTGCTTCTGTAAGGGCTTTCTTTATCTTCTCATAAGCATTAATTCTTTCCTGTGTCATCTCAAATACAGTCTGTTGATCACAGATTCTATAGAGTGATTTGGCTAGAATTGCAAAATCTTTCAGGTGTTGCCTATAGTAACTGGCAAACCCAAGAAAAGACATCATTTCTTTTTTATTCTGGGGTATTGGTTCAAGTAACACTGCTGCTACTTTATTCTTGTCAATACCCAAGCTCAAACCAGAAACAACATGTCCTAATGCTTTGAGTTCTTCAAAACCAAAATTGAATTTCTTAAGTGAAATTTTCATGTTCACTTCTGCAACTTTATGAAGTACTCTTGCAAGTCTTTCAAGGTGCAAAGACCATTAGTCAGAACATATAATAATATCATCAATATAAATGATAAACCATCCTTCAGACAATTCTGTGGGGAAGATGGTATTCATCATTCTTTGATAATGAGATGGAGCATTTTTAATGCCAAATGGCATTCTAAGATACTCAAAAATGCCACAGTGGGTGATAATTCTAAGTAATTTCTTAGCTTTAGGCGTCAAAACATTTTGATGAAAGCCTTTCAATGCATCCATTGATGTTATATACTTGGCTTTAGACAATTGAGTCAAGGTTTCTTGAATTTTAGGGATTGGATACCTATCTGGAACTGTGTAGGTATTCAAAGCTCTAAAATCTCCAACCATTCTTGACTTATCATTATGCCATGCAATAATAACAGGTGTTGTCACTTCAACTTCCTCATTATGGCCTACTTTCCGTAGCACACCAAGTTGGATCAACTCTTGGATATGTTTTTCCAAGGCCTCTCTAGCTCTGGGACTGGCTGGATAAGCTGGTCTTCTAAGTACTGGAGGATATGGTCTGTCAATATTAAGAGTAATATCAACTTCATGTCCTCTTATAGCGCCTAATGGTTCATTATCAGAGGCAAATGCATTTTTATATGTGTATAACACATTAATCAGCTCATTCCTCATCTTTGGTGACAATGATTGATTAATTTGTGCTTCAACAAGTTGATTAGTCACAAATTCATCTTTGTAAGTATCTTTGACAGAAGATACTACAGATATCTGTTTTGGCATATTGGAGAAAGCAAATTTTTGTCTCTTGTTATCTCCAATTGTGAAATATCTGTCTTTATGGTTATTTATATCAATACCATAAATATTTAAGTAATCATTTCCAAGAATGATGTGCTGAGATGTGCAATTATCCATTACTACAATCTCAGTTTTCATTCTTACACTTCCTGCTGGATGTGGGAATACAATATTAGTGTCCAATATGCCCAAGGGGTACATATTGTTACTGGCACTACTGAATTGTACACCTTCTATTGGTAATAGATGGTTTTTCCATTCAGGAAGTATAATTTGGAGATAATCTTTGCCAACACAAGTGCAAAATGCCCCTGTATCCAAATTTACTTTGGCTTCAATATCACTCATCAGAACTGATGTGATACATGATGCTCCAGCAGTATAACCCTTTCCTCTAGCAGGTTTTGTTTTACACATTCTGGCATCTTGGATATTGATCAGGTTGCAGCAATCTTCACTGTACTGTGGCAAGTGGGTATGGACTTCTGTGACCTCAAAGAAAGCTGAAATGTTTTCAATGGGATAGTCCTCCACTGGTGTATCTTCAGAGACTGCAGAATCTTGATCAGACTCCTCTTTCTCTTCAGTACACCAAATTTCTTCAATGACTTGAACTTCATTGATTTTTGTCTTCTTAGGACAAGTGTTGGCTAAATGTGAAGTACTTCCACATTTATGACACTTCAAGACAGGTCTTTCTGGTCTTCTTTCCTCTCTAGGAATCTTTGAGACTATTTTGGACTCTATTGGGTTTTTAATCCAAGTCTTACCAATTCTTGTCCTGGTAATGATATCTTCCATAGCATTAATGTAGTCCTCTGTTGAACAAGGTTCCACACATCTGCTTTTGATAGCATGTTCCAGTTCTCCTCCACACTTTCTTAATATTTTCATATTAATCATAGTGTCAGACATATCTGGGTGTAAAGCAGATAATCTGTCTTTTTGTTTGAAGAACCAAGTAAGTGGTTTGTCTTTTTCTGAGTTAAAGATGGCACTTTGAAAAGCATTCTCCATTTTAAACCTCCAAGAATTATTGGCCCATTTGGTAATCACTTCAGATTTCCACCAAGACCAGTCATGTTTACCATGATCAATCCTCATTTTGTAATACCATTTCTTTGCAGTTCTGGTAAACAAACAGTGTAATTTTCCCACTATGATTTCATCAGGTATATTAAAGTCTTCTTGCAACATATCAATAGTTCTGATGAATTCAATATGGTTATGTTCTCCTTCACCAGAGAATGTTGGCCATTCTTCTATTTTGGGAATATCTCTTGCAGAGTAGGCATTTTCTCCTAAGAATGGAGTCAAACTTTCTTTGACAGAAAGTTTTTCTTCAGTCAAAGGTGTAGAATGTCTTGGTATATGTGGTTCATGATTCATATGAATTTGCTCCACACTTGCAATTATATCATTCTTCAATTTCTGCCTCTCACTGTCACTTTTTGCTAAATGTATAGCAAATTGATTGGTGTTCTTAACTATTTGTAAGACATGGTCTTCAAGAGTTTTAAGTCTATCATTTACTTTAAAAATGGAAGGATCCTCTGTGTCATTATTTTGACATTGGGTCTCAATTCTTTCACAAGCATTGCTAATTGACTCAAGGGTGACAGTTGTCAATTGATGCCAATTAGAATGTTGCTTGTCATTTTTCTTTAAATCATTGATGTCTAATGTAATTTGCTTTAACTTTGACTCAAGTTTGCCAATTTCTACACTAATACTTCTATGTACATCATTTATTTGCGTGGAAAAGTCCTGTTCATCCTTTCCTGCTCCTTGGCTGTGAATTCCATAAGAGTTCTGGCCATATTGAAGACACTGTCCACGGCTGAAGGCTCCAATTTGGGGATCCTGTACCCTTGTGGGTAAGGTCTGTGCCAATTGGCTTTGCCTTTGCCCTTGCCTTGATGGTTCTTGGGACCTCTCTGTTTCTTTTGAGGTCCTTTGGGCTTGTCCTTGGGCGCTTCTGGAGCTGGTTTGGAGCTGGTAGATGCCACTGGTGCCTCTGTCTCCAAAGCTGGAGTCATTTCCAACTCTTTCTTCTGGTCTATGGATAAAAGACTTTGGTTCTTCAACCAATTCTTTATCTCTTTGACCTTGTCTTTGCAAGACAGAGGGCTCCATCCTCCTAAGAGTTCTATGGTCTTCTCCTGACCCAGAAAGCTCTTGATGTGTAAGTAGGAGTTCATGGCCCCCTGCCAAATGCTTGGGCAGATTTCCCACTCCTCTTCCTTGGCTGCTCTGAACCAGTTTTTGTACTGGCATTGATATATTTCTATTTCTGCCACCTGAAAGTGGTTCAGCCCTGGAAGTATTACCATAAATCAGTTCAGGCTCAAAATTTACGTCAAAATCTGTTGGTACAGACCTTGGGGAATGGGGGGCAACTCTGGCATCCTCCAGATGTGTCTTTCTTGTGGAAGATTTGGCACTTCTGGATTTGGTCTTGCCTCTTCCTTGTCCACATCCATCTGGTTGGACTGAATAGTTGCTTCCATTTCTGGTATGAACCATTTTCATGTCAATTTAAAGATAAAAGGTGAAAATATAAGATAAAATACACACCTTTTGGTGGTAATTTAGCTTTTTCTGAGTTGAATAAGGTGCCTCTTTTAGCAATCTGCACCTCAATACTGTCTTCAGATTCTGCTTCTGAAGATTCTGGACTATTGATGTATCTTTTACTGAGTCTGTTACCAGCTGCACAGTATTTGATTAAAGACACTTAAAGAGAAAAAAAAATATGATAAAAGAAATTATTTTTGTGTTTTAAGATATTTTTAAAAGATTTTTTATGAATTTTATTATTTTTTAATATTAAAAAAAATTATTCTTTTTAAAGAAAAAAAAAATTAAAATTTAAGATTTTGAATGAAAATGAATGCAGAGTAACTCAAAGAATAATTTTATAAGTTTTTGGATGTGAAAAAGCCACGTGTAAAAACAGTATAAAATTAAACCAAATTCCTCAATGAAAAGATTTCCAAAACAATTTCAAAAATAAGAATTATTTTAACTTTAAAATGAAAGAAAAAATTATTAAATTAATATATTTTAGAGCTTAAAAATATATTAATTAAGGGTACAAGGTTCAAAAAACACGGCCAGGCCCCCAAATGTAAGATGTGACTATGAAACTGATGATAATATTACTATTAATCAACAGTACTATGTCTGTTCTTATGAAATATAATAATAAAGTATTATTATAACCACAATTAAATAATTAAAAAATTATTTCTTTCACGTGTTAAGCACTACTTGTGATTTTAACAGTGAGCAAGTAATTGTCTACTAGAATCAATTACAAGAAGAATTTAATAATAAAAACTTCTTTATTAAAATAATAAAATTATTTTAATATATAATTATCTTTTGCAAGAATCATTATAAAGATAATTCTTGAAGAAAACCACTACTAGAGAAAAACTTTAAGAATTAAGAATAAATGACTCACTAATACTCCAAAGAACTTATTGATAGATAAGAGTAGAGAAATTTGACGTGGAATTGTGGATTTAAGGGATCAAAAGGATTTATAACAGTATTACAACAATATATAGTTGGATTCTAGGATTTCACGTCTTTCTGGATGATTTGGAAAGATTTAAAACACTTAAGAATAGCTTTAACTAATACTTACTTGTTGGTAATAATGATTTAATAAATTGATAAGATGATGATACGGAAAAAACAGCAAGAATAGGCTTCTTTTAAGTCAACAACAGCTCACAGAGGCGTGCCATGGAGCAAACTGAAAAACCAGTGAGTGAGAAAACAATAAACCCTTTTGGATTAATGATTGCATCATCTGTTGTCACGTAAGATTATCATAATTACTTAATTGATGCTTTTACGTGACTACCAACCCCAATATGATTAAGAATAAAAGGAGTAACATCTGTAAATCTTCTTTTATTCTAAAATAATCATTGATTTCTCAAAGTTATCAATGTTATTGCCAGTTTCATCACAGGTTGTAATTACTGTGAATTTTTGAAGATTCAGTGTTTCACGTAGAATGGTCAAAAATGGACTGTAAGGAAAACCTTTAATTTTACTAGTAAAACCATAATTCTTTTTGGTTGTACCATAGATAATACAGTTCTTCATTGGTCCTGAAAGTTTCAGGAAGATTCATTAAGAATTGTATTTTTAATGAATTTTTGAAGTTTTTACCTCATTTCTACGTAGAATTGCAAATAGCAGTATTTTGCTGGTTGCTATGAGGTAAATCAATGAATATGGATCCCAAAAGGGTTTAATTACTCTTTTAGGGTCTAGTCATGGAAAGTCATCAAGAATTGACGTGGTTACAGGAACCTAAGTAGCTTATTACCTCCTTGGCACGTCAAAATAGCAGGTTATTTGCTATTTTTCTTATGATTACAGTAGGTGTAACTTGGTAACCAAGTTCCCAAAGAGTTTTAGTTTACCAATTGGGCCAAGATGAGCCATGGATCCATGCTCTGGAGCTATCCACGCCTCTGAGGCCTCAGAAGTTGGGTACCCTGGCTCTCTTTGATGTCTTTTGTCCCCCTTGCCTAATTTTTACGTCAAAATAGTAATTTAAGCTTAAAGTGAGATATCCACTATGGGTGTACCAAAAGTCTATGTAAGAATACCATAATATTAAGTGCTCAAAACATGCATAACACTATTCTTAGTGTATATGTAACATGGGATTTCTCACTTTCCCATTATTTTGGCTAAAAATCAAGAAAAACAAAAATTTTCACGGATCTTTTATGTGGTATTAATGATGTGGTATTGAAGTATTTTCCATTTTACCACCTTAAATACTTAAATTGAGCTTATTCACTCTATGGAGCTACCCTAGGTGAATTTTTGTGTAGAATCCAAATCTGGCCTTAAATCCATGGATTTACTTACTCAATAAAAAGTTATTCATCTTTTCTGAAATTGAAAATGATGAATTTTGGATATATGCATGACTTATGAGTTATGCATAATTCAAAATCTCTTTTTAAGATAATTGTGGCCTATTTGGGTATGTAAAATATACCTCAAGGCTCATAATAATATAATAAAATAAATATATTAATATATTTAATGGCACTTTATTATTGTTACAAACAAATAATAAAGGTGTAAAGAATTGTTTTTTATTAATAAAAAACAATTAATAACAATAATATTACCAATATTAAAGTTATAACCTAATATAAATACTATTTATATTAATTGAAGAATTATTAAAAGAATAATATAGAGAAAATAACCTACTTTTAATACTTAATATAATAATTTTGAGATATTTTACGCCAAATAATGTAAATACAACTTATCGAAATTGTATTTACAATAAAAAATAGAGAAAATTACAAATATTCTTGATTTTTATGTGGAAATGAGTTTTAGAGAGATTTTTAACAAAAAAAATTAAACAAATGATTTAATCACGTCAAAATTGATGATTATAATAAGATGATCTTTGGTCTTTAATAATATAGAAGTTTTATATAGAAAGAATAAAGATATTACCTTTTTAATTGTATTGATTTAATGTTTTTGATGCGTCTGAGGGGAAAACAGAGCAAAAAGGGCTCTATTTATAGTAAATACCTCCCTCCTAGAGTCCAAAAGGCTTCTAGTAGACGTTTACTGATTTTATCCACTGGAATTGATCAATATTTTAAGGTTTGGTGATGATTACATCATGATCAAACCACATTACATCATTATTACGCCATTATTTAGAGTTATCACTATAACTCTAAGTTTGATGACGTCAAAGGCTTTGCAGAACCCCAAATTTCGTGTATTTTATTAGTTTTAATCATAAACTAATAGTATTCACCAATTGTATCACTTATATGACTGTTAAACTTCATTTAAGGTTACAGTGAGTGATCATAAATGATCGAATTAAGCTCAAGCTTTGATCCTTAATAAATTTTAAGATTTACATGCTACAGAAATTCAGAGAGTGAATTCTGATAGCTTGGCATAACCTTATTATGATTCCAAGAGCATTTCATTACATCATCAAAACTCTATTTTTGATGATTTTTCTTGTAACTCATCTTTTCTGTCGAAATTTAATATTTTTAACTTCAAACTATGATTTCAAGGGGTTATACCTTGAATATTTTAATAAAAAATACATCATTATTCACGAATGAACTAGTAGAATCCAACTGTCTTCTTATTTTTAAGTTTGGACCACTTTCACAACAAAGTGGTCAACAGCTGTGTTGATTTTAATCAATAATTCCTTACAGATTTTAACCTTGTTTATAACTTGTGAAATAAAATTCATTTCTGTATTCCTACAATAATTACGTGATGAATTTATTTTTGGTTCATCACTCTATCATGCATAATTCAAGAGATATTAGCTAAAATTCTTGAATATATGTGTTGACCAAAAAAGTGCATATATTCAGGTTAATTCCTTAAGTATTAATTTTGAAGCTTAGCTTATTAATTGTTTTATGTGTGGATTTTTATGGAGAATCCAATGGTACCATTTATTTTACATGTTGTTTCATTGGTGTTTGAAATAAATAAGGATTTGTGGTTTTTATAAGGTATTATTACTTATAACTTATTCAATATTGACTTTACAGATATGCCATAAAAATGGTATATGTGTATTTTACCATGGGGAATCCAATGGTATAATTTATTTCACATGTTTATTTATTGGTTTTTAATTCAAACCAAGTTTTATACCAATTTATGGTATTTTTGTAGCTTTGAGGTACTTATTTTTAATGTATAATTATATTAAATATTTCTTGTGACCTCTTTGGGTATGTGGTCATATCTCAAAGGTTCACAGCTTTATTCTTTGAATCTCTTGATTTTAAGAGGTCATTTCAAGTGTGAAAATGGATTGAAATTTGTCCTTCAACCAAAATATGTTTCATATGTTGATAAAATGGAAGTTTTCTCTCATTAAAGACCTCCAAGTGGATTTAATACTGATAAAATAATAACTTCTTAAGTTAACTTTCCCCTTCTTAGTCTTTTAAAGATTATTCTTTTACATGATCCCATGTTTCTGTAATTTTTAGCTAACAATAGTGAGATTCCTATCTTTAGGTTTTTATTAAAATAATATGAACTGGAGAGAGCTACTGAAGTTATTTAAGTTTCTCATTGGAAAGAATACTTTTTTCCATCAGAAATTTTCCAAAAAAATAAAAATAAAAAACTGACCAAATGTATCATCATTATTCAATTCATCTTTGATTGATGTAGGTATAGATTCTTTCATAGTAAGATGAAATTGTTTAGAAATTATTGATAAAATCACTATACAACTCCTAAAAATGTCTTCATGAGATATTGGAAATAAAAATGTTTATTGATTTGCAAAATGTCATTTGTACTCTGGCTTAGTGAGTAAACTTTTTTTTTTTTTGCGAAAACACTCATATGAAGTGCTTAAGGTATGGGGTTTAGAAGTAAATTATTTCTGGAAGAAATATTTTGACTTACTAATTAGAAATTGAAATTATTTATTATGGAATATCTAAATTGAAAAATATATAAGAAAAATTGATACATGAAAACTATAAGTTTTTTAAAATTAAAAAGGAAACTGAAGTTATATATACATGACAAAAATGAATGAAATAAGGGAAATAAAGTAGAAATTAACAGAAACTCATAGAGAGAAAAAAAGTGATGTTTAAGGAAAAATTAAAGAAGAAAAATTAGACAAGGACTATTTCAAAACAAAAATATCTAGAGTGATTTAATTCAAAAGATATCCTTTACAGAGTTTGTCCAATCAGACTTAATTAAGTTTTGGAAAATTGATTCTGAATTGAAATATTGAATGATTTTCTGAATATTGAATTATAAAAAATTTAATTTTTTAAGGAGGTTTTTATTTTATGAAAAAAGAAATTTGTTAATTTGAAAAGTAATTTCTTTTATGAGAATGGTTTTGTCATTTTGACCCATTCAATTTTCCAAAAATTGATGATGAATATTGTTATAAATAATTTTTTTCATATTTTTCAAATTTTGTTTCTTTTTTAAAAAATGTGATAGAGATAGTGAAAAGTTATTAAGTGAATATGGATTTTTGATGAGAAATATAAACAAATGAAGAGGAGAAATTTATCATTTTTTAAAAAGAGAAAATATTTTCATCCTATTTTCTCAAAAAAACTGTGTATCTTCCTCTTAAAGAACCACTTTCTGCAATCGATTTTATATACTCATAGTAACCTAATCATTCCCCTCATCTGATTTTATTTAAGAATTATTTTATTGTAAGAAAAAATTTGTAAGAAAACATAAAAGAAAAGATTTCTTAGGGAAGTCAGTCTATTATTCTCCTAAAATCTGTCTGATAATCAGAAGTATCAGTTTTTTGTTTAATACAGCTGTAAGAGAGATCGGAATTTCTTGAACATGTTTGTTCAGGAGTTATGATTGTCCATTTTCATCAGTTTTTTTGCCCAATTCCGAGGATGCTTCTGATAGAAAAGATATTTTTGTAAATATGTATGCTTCAAAATAAATTCATTCCAATTTGTTTTTGAAAATAAACTCTTGATTAGAAATATTAGAAAAATTCAATAAAATTGGCTTTTAGGAAATTAAAATTTACCTAAAACCTCATTAAAGTGTTTATTGAATAAAACAAAGGAAACGGATACAATATATATGGGAGATTATGCACTTTTTGAAGGAAATAAATATACAAATATTAATCTGATTCAGAGTCTTAGACAGAAGTGTTTTTAGAGTGTTTGGGGAAGTCATTGAAGATAAAACAATTTGTGCTCCTTGAAATTCTTGATTTGAACAAATTGGCATTACTTCAAGTTAGAATAATAAATTACATAAAGGAAAAAATGAGAAAATATATCAAAAAGGAAAAGAGAAATTGGTGGTTCATAATTTTCAGGATAGAAGTTAGGGAAAAATTTGAGGTATTTTGAAATGAAATAAAAAACGGGTTTTAAAAAGTCATAAATTGTATGAGTACTCAAAACTTATAAATTATTAGAAATGTAAAAAAAATGATAGAGTATATCAGAAATTAGTGAAACTGATAATATTTAAAAATTGAATCATATACATTGATGATACTTCATTATTTATTAAAAATAAATGGGCTGGTAGTAATAAGAAACCATCTTGTTTGGTTTATATAAAAATCCCAAATGAAAACAGATGATTCAAAATTAAAGCCAAATGTGATAACTCAATTAACATTTTATATATTTTTTTCCAAAATAATGATATTCCTTTATAACGCTAGTAGTTATTGTAAAGATTTAAAGTCCTCTATTTCAAATGGTTTTCCAGATTATCTTTCTAGATCATTATCTGAGTTAAATCAGAATAGCTATTAACTAGGTTATGAGATTTATTTTTCATTCTTTTGACTTATTTTGATTTATCAAGCCACATGATATTATAGAATATTATTATTAACTTGGAATGATGATATCAAGGCTTTTATAATATAAAATTCTCTTATGATATCTATTTTTTCAATTCACAATTTTTATTTATTATTACTCCAAACCTCAAATGCTATAATTTTTTGTGGTTAAATCTGTGAAAATTATAGTTTGGCATGTTTAACTTATGCTTAGACCTTTTTGATAGTTTTTAAAAAGAAGAATTTTTTTGAGAAAATTTCATCATTTTTAAAATTTATATTTTTATATTTGTAATATCCATAAAATATCATTCTTAGCATAATCTTATCCCACCTCCATTTTGTATGGAAGGCTTCAATGTGAGTCAATTTTTTTTCTCTCAGTATCACTGAGATTTATAGCACAACTTCAACTATCTTATCTTCATATTTTGGTAGCATTTTTTGATAATAGAATACTCATGATTATTCAAAATTATTATATACTTCAAATTTGTATTTGAAAATGAATTAAATAAGCTTATACTCACGTAATTTCATATCCGTGTCTACACTTATTTTTCATCATATTATTTATATTAATAATCACAGTAAATTTAATTTTCCTAAGTTTCTCATAGAAAAATATTACCTATCTGTATCATACAAGTGTGTAAATCTCAGTAACTTCGAAAATCTACCTACTAATATTAATCAATTCATTCAAAAATGACACTGAATCCATTTGACTTAAGAAAAAGTTTGAGCCTTTTGACCTTATCAATGTGTTTTTTTATAATCTATGGTTGTGGAAAATATTTGGGACCTTAGGAGAAGATTTCCATAGTTTTTGGATGAGGTTATTTCTGTGGCTGTAAGTATAGCTCATTATATGTTCTCCTAATATCAAGAAAAATGAAAATTACTGTTTTGAACTTTATAATATTAATTTTGGTGGGCTCTTGAGAATATTTTTCTTGAAATTTTCAAAGACTTCTTCCTCTTTTCTTGAATTGAATTTCACATGATTAAATTTGATTTGTTTCCATTTTGGTTTTGGAAGATTTTGATGGTTTATAAATTCATATTTATAAAGTGAATTAGACCTTTTGTAACATTTTATTTTTAAAAATTTCATATTATTCATAATATACTGACATAGGAATGGAGCTTTGCTTACATAAAGGATTTAGAGAGAACTTCCTAATGTAACTACCATTGCTAGTAATGTTAAATTAAATTGTGAATCAAAGGAATCTTATTGAATATTTTGAAATTTGGAGAAATACTGTTTCTCTTTTTAATTCAATTTTTTTTTGAAAAATGAATTCGTTTGTGGTAAACCCTAGTTGATATTTGATCTTATTTTGAATTTGATAAATTCTTACTGGTTTCAATTAAGAAATGCCATTCCATTGAGGGTACTAATGTGAGTTTTTAAGCTATGAAATTGATGGCAATTAAGTGAGAAAATTTAATGCTAGCTAGATATTCTTTTCTTATGAAAGATATAAAATGCTACAAAAATCAGTAAGAGCTCAAGTGCAGCTCAAAATTCAAACCCTTAACCAAGGGATTGGCTTAGTAAGATATATAATCTTGATGAGAGGTCCTATTAGGGTAATTGTTTGGCAAAATATGAGTAAAATATAGGCTTGAATGAGTTAAATATATTCCTGAGCTCCTAGCATATTCCTTATGCCAAATCGCTCTCTGAGGTACTTTACCAGTTTTTTCAATAAATTTTCCAACAAATGGATACATGAATTACGTATAAAGAAACAATTATTTGAAACTATTCAAAGAAACATTGGATAGAAAATTAATAATACCAAATTTTAATCAGAATAACATAGGCTTTTTCATTCACAATGATTATATAGTTATGGAAATATATTTCATCTCCAAATATATTCATGAAATATAGAGGAAAAGAGTTGAAAATTTTCCAATTGTATAGAGATATCCAGTGATAAGATAGTTTTTGAAGCATATTTCAATATTTGAATTGAGATTTTTATCTCCCGGAACGTAAAAATTCATCCCTTTCTCTTAAAGGAACGATAGAACGAAGAAGCCACAGCGAATTCTAGTAAATTGGGGTTCTGTTATTTTAGGTGAGTATTTGTGATTAATTCATTCCAGGGGTATACAATCTCTGAGGTGAAAAAAGATATAAATACTCCATAAAGTATCATTGAAGAGTGTTTAGTTTATCTAAAGGAATATTTCACAGAATAAATGATTCATTATTAATTTTCATAAATCAATTTCATATTAGAGATAAATTATTGTTCCCAAATGCCGATTTCATACTTTTTACTATTGGAATAAGGTTGAGTCTATTTAGTAGCTATTGAAAAGTAATTAAAAGCTATAATCATGACTATAACACATAAAATAGTTTGATATTAGCTTGAAATGGGCCCTCATATTTTCAAATAGGAGTGAATCTTCTGTTAAAATTCATAGCTACCATGATTTTCTAATGGCTTAATATGATAATTATAGAAAAGAACTAAAATTATGAGTATATCTTTAATACTCCAAGGGCTCCTTTTGTTTAAGGAATTATAACAATTTAAGAAGAAGCTTATAGGATAATGGAGGGTTTTTCATAGGGAGAAAGCCTGCTTTTATCTCAAATTGTAGTGGAAGGAGGAGGGGAACCCTGTTTCAAATTGATAAAGTAGAATATTTTACTCTTGTGGATGTATTTTAGCTCAATACAAACAGAACCACCAATATTGATTCTCAAATGTGGTTTTGAAAGCATGCATTGTCAATGTTTTTCTATAAAAGGTGAAATTTCTTACCAATGGAGGGTGCAGGTATTTTTTGGAAGGAAAGAGGAATAAAATTATTCCCTGAATACGTTTTGATTACTCTTATTGGTCAATCAACGACCAATCAAAGTCTAAACAGAATTTGAATAGCTTCAATGCCTAAAATTTCAATTATATGGGAGATTATCCCAAATCACCACGCTGTATGAAAAAGAATGCAAACTAAGTGTCAAGATTATAAATATAAAATTCAAAAAGAGCCTTTTTATGGCTTTGACGCCTCATAATTAAATTTTTGGGGATAATATCCCACAATACCACCGGGTGTATCATTACAGCGTTAAACCCCACACTTATCATTTCTAAAGACACAGGGCCCAAATTTTGAGACTTTCAAGAGAAAAAATGCCAAAATAATTTTTATAACATTTTTAGTATGAAAAAATAATATTATTAAGATTGATTGTTTTACCAACAATAAAGATTTATCCAAAAATACTGTAAAAGAAAAATCTCAATAGAAATCAATTGAGAAAAGAACTGTGGAAAATTGATATTTTAACAGGGGATATAAAATTCTAAATTAGAGAAAAAAAATGCCCAAAAGTTGCCCAAGTGAGTTTGGATACAAAGTGACAAAGGTTAAAGTGATGAAAGATGCTTTAATTCAATTTTGGGTTGGTTCAAGATTGATAATGATCATGAAGAGTTACAAAAAACAATTATAATTATTTTTTTCCATTTCAAAAAGTTTTAAAATTTTTCAATAGATGTTGGATGAAAGATTTTATTTATTGGTTTTACAGTGTTTAAACTAAAATTATATAAGGAAAAGATTCTAGGATGAAGAGTAAAGGGGGGCAAAGAAGACATTATTTTGTAGCCACTTATTCTCTTCATCCAAAATTGAATTTTACTTCAATCAGGTGTGAGAAACACACTGAAAACAGAAAAGCCAATTATGGTATCACTGCACCCTGATTTTGATAAAAAAGGGTTGGTTCTAGCCAATTTAGTCCCAAAACAAGCCATTGCCATAGCAATAGTTGGGTTTTAGACTAAAAAACACATAATAATGTGTGTAAGAGACCTTAATAAAATTTAAATCCGTTTTTAAAGCTTATTTTAACTTAAGAGAAGCTCTACCCTCTTTGGAAACAGTTAAAACTGCCCTCTTTGGTTTCAAAACCTTATCATGAATTGAGTCTCAGATCCTGTGAATTGCTTTCAGGACAATTCACCATGAGAAAAATGGCTACACCTGACAGCAAGTTTTCATTTGGAATGTGACACAGGATATAGATTGGACTCAGGTAGAAGCTGGGACAGAAGTTAGATTTAGAAAAAGAAATTTTGGAACAACTTCAAGCCACATATGCAAGCCAAAAAGGTTCAATTCAATT
This sequence comes from Austropuccinia psidii, assembly GCA_023105745.1. Lineage (NCBI taxonomy): Eukaryota > Fungi > Basidiomycota > Pucciniomycetes > Pucciniales > Sphaerophragmiaceae > Austropuccinia > Austropuccinia psidii. Next base: position 11,355,846 of record JALGQZ010000004.1, on the reverse strand, counting down.
GGCTTGATATCAGTGTTTGCTATAAATTTTGAAAGCTCCACAATTTAACAATACATAATAAATTTAATTTTTCTCATGCCCCTTCTATCTCAATTTTTTTATTTCAGATCCTTTCATGAACAAAAATTCAAAACTTGAATTCTTTCCTATATATTTTTACATAAGTGTTATAATTTCAATATGAATAATCTCTACATCTCACATATCTAAATATAAAGGTAATGATCTTGCAGCTTGGTCCTTTGTACTTCATAATAAGCTTCTATCAATGAGAAACTTCTCAATTACTGCAGGACTTTCTGCACATATATACTAAAAAAGAGATATCCTGCTATAAAACTATTCTCTCTTAAGAAAATCCATACCAATTGAGACACTATATCAATTAATTTGATTTTTTATGAACTAAGGCTTTATTTCAAATTGAGGAGCAAAATGAGACTGAATTTCAAAATTTTATTGTGAGAAAATGCTTACCAAGATAGAGTACATAATGAGGGGGATTAACTATTATTTAGGACCATAAGCGTCTGCAGAGGAGGGACTCCCACTCATATTGAGAAGACATGAATATTGAAATTACAATATTTGGATTTGTACTTACCTTGGGGATCTTTTCATTTTGAAAGAAAAATGCTTTAATTAGCAATAATAATTATATTCATGAAAGAAGCATATATTGATAGCTGAATGGTTGATTCTCATAAAAAGCTGGAGTATTAAGTGCCTTTATTTTTTGGCCTGTTGAATCTTTCTATTTCTGAATAAAACATCACATATCACCCTATATATCCCTTCTGAGCTCAATCACTTTATATAGCTTGTTATTTGAAAATTTGAAGCATTAAGATGATATTTTAAAGAATTATTGATATAGTGAGATTTTATTTCATGAAGCTTGGAGGCGAGCCATATCAATAAGTATAATAAAGCTCAAAAATCTAATATCCATACACACTATATGGATTCAAGAATTTTTTTTTTAATCTTAAGAATAGGGTAAGGTAATTCCTAGGAATAATTAACTTATTTCAAGATACTGAATTTAATCCACTTGCTATTTCTTTTTGTGTTTAATTATGTTGATTCTATTTCATATCCATTTTCCCTTTTTTCAAGTTGATTTATTTACAATCCCTTATTTAATTATTAGGATGTATGAAGAGCCCTCCGTGTTTTAGAAAATTGAAAATATAATCTACACTAAATGGGTTGGAAACTAAGCCAGTAAAACGTTTTTTTGCTATTTTATAATGGATAGAAATGAGAAAAACTAAGCTTTCAAAATTAATTGAGGAAGTTCTTTCAGAATTTCTCAAAATCATGTTTTTCTCAAAGATATTTGTGACATGTTCGTGTATTCTTACTAACCATTCAAGGATAACTAGTGTTCATATTAAATATATATTTCAAAGAATAAGCCAAAAATCATTTCTGAAGAAATGGACAATTCATCTGATTTTAATGTGATTATGAAAATACATTGGAATATAGAAACAAAAAAAAACTGTGATAAAAATTTTCTTTCATAAAAAATCATTTCTCAAAGTGTATCTATAAATACTATGAGAAGCATGTGGAGTTTAATTTAAATTTATAAATGCATAAAACCTAAAAAAATGCGCAAAGTGGGGATCATGAGCCATTTGAAAGTTGAAGCTGATTGAAATAGATATATAGCTCACTTAATTGTCTTTCACATAGAGGATTTGAATTATTCTTGTTTTTTATTTTTAGCTTTATGTTCAAAAGGGGGCTTAAAATATTGAATAAGGAAATATTTTGGAATCAGAGGATACAAAAAAAAGATGGAACCTTTCTAGAAGTAGAATTGGAGAATTGCCAACTTTACTTCAGAGATATGTCAAACCAGCTTCCAAATATAGTCTAAATCACTCTCTAAACATTTTCATTTATTTATTGAACATTTACCAATTATTTCCCTTTTTTGATTTTTCTTTTATATTAAGCTATGTAATCTTTCATCACTTATAGCTTTCAAGCTCATAAATGGAGCTTTTGTTGTTAAATTGGAGTCATTTTTCATTTAAATCATGAAGAATATGCATTAATAAATGAAATTCTAATTATGTTTAAAGCAAATATCAATTTTAAATACCCAAATATTTTCCAAGCCTTTTTAAAGTATAATAATTAAGTCATATTTAAGGTTCATCTTATTTGACCAGGATTACATTTTAATGAAGCTTTTTGGAATATTTCTTATGAATATAAATGATATTCTCATATATATCTCAAAGATTTAGCTAATTGGTCCTGATTTCTTGAAATAAAGAAAAATATTGACGTATTTAATAAATATAATCAGCAGGATATTTAAGTCAGGAATTTTTTATTAACACCTCTGAAATGTTTACTTACTTAAATAAGTGCTACTTATTTTATAAGGATAAAACAGAAAAAAGTAAACAAAAAAAGAATGAATTACAAAAAAATCACAAAGTATCTAATTAAATGTATAAGGATGACTTAAGAAAATTAAGAATAAAACATTTTGCTAAAAATTGAATATTTCTCTTTTTATCATTATTGATAGCTTTATTTTTTCATTTTTGCTTGAAGAGATACAGTATAAAAAACTGTACTCCTGTAACTATTGAAAAATGTTTTTCCTTGATTATATTCAGTTTTGCCAGTTCTATTATATACTTTTTTTTGATTATATGATATTCCATCACACAGTTGATTTTTTGACTTTTCAGTTTTTCAGAAGTTTTATTCAAATTATTTTTTATTTTATTTTTCTATTCTTGTTTTAACTTTTAAATGTGTTTAAATAGTTTTAAACTTGAATCTTGTATTAAAAGCTACAGTAGTAGCCCTTTAAAGCTGCTACTGTAGAATCATCAACGATTGTCAACAATTTTTGCTGACAGGTCCTGTAACACCTTGTGAGCCTTAGAGGTATTTTCGGATACCCAAAAGACCACAAAAAATAAAATAATATACAATTATAGATAAAATAAATTTATTTATATTATTGAAACAAAAATTAAAATGTAAATATAAATTTATACACAAAAATTGAAATTTAATTCTAATTTAAAAATAAAGTTACATTGAAATTCAAATTTGTGAAAACACATTTTTAATTCAAAAAATTAAGTAAAAATGAATTTTCAACAAAAATACCAAAATTAAAATATTTTTGGAAAAAAGTTAAATAAAAATTCTTATAAATTTTTATCCTACAAATAAACATGTGAAAATTATTTCACCATTGGACTCATAAAAAACAAGGTGGGGTCACCTCTGGGTAAAATTTCTGTAACTCAACTCTAAATAAGCTTAAATTAAGTTTTTAGTATTTTCTGTACAAAAAGTTGAAAATCCTCAAAACCTTAATTTAATTCACATCAAATGTGGTGTCAACCATCAATTTTTGTGTTAAAATCGAGGTTTTGTGTGTATTTTAGATTTGAGCCTTTGAGATATGACCACATATCCAAAAAGGTCACAAGAAAACTTTATGATAATTATAATCTTAATAATTATCTTAAACCAGTGAAAATGCCATAAATAGGCATAAAATTTTAATTAACTCAGAATCTAATTAGTGAAGATGTTAAATAAATTGCACCATTAGATTCCTCATGGTAAAATCCACATATATCATCTTCATGGCATATCTGTAAAGTCAATAATTGCTGAATAATAAGTAAGAATACCCTGAAAAAGACACAAGATCTTATTTAACTCAGAAAACAATTAAGCAAAATGTGCAATAAATCACACCATTGGATTCCCGATGAAGAAATACACATATAACATTTTTATGCCATATTTTTAAAGTCAATATTTAAGGAAATAACCTGAATATCTGCACTTTTATGATCAACACATATATTCATGGTGTTTAGCTCATATCTCTTAAGCTATACATGATAGAGAGTTAAACAAAAAATAAAGCTACCATGTAGTTACTGTGCAAATACAGATATTAAATTTATTTGACAAGTTATAAGCAAGGTTATAACTTGTGAGGGTTCATTGAACAAAATTGCTAGAGCTGTTGACCACTTTGTTGTGAAAGTGGTCCAAACTTAAAATAAAGTGTATATTCAGGTTCTACTGGTTCATACATGAAGAATGATTCATTTCTTATCTTAATATTCAAGGTACAACCACCTGAGATCATGGTTTGAAGTTTAAAATAGTAAATTTTGACAGAAAAGATGAGTTACAAGAAAATCAACACAAATAGAGTTTTGATGATATAATGAAATACTATTGGAAGTTGAATAATAACATTTCAAGCTATTAGAATTGACTCTCTTAATGGCTGTAGGGTGTAAAAAATAAGATTTATTAATGATCAAAGTTAAAGTTTAAAATTGATCATTTATGATCACTCACTGTAATCTTAAATTAAGTTTAACAGTCATATAAGTGATAGACTTGATGAATGATATTATTTTAGGATTACAACTAATAAAATCCATGAAGCTTAGGTTTCTTCCATGCCTATTATGTCATCCAACTTAGAGCTATAGTGATAACTCTAAATACTGGTGTAATTATGAGATAAGATGGTTTAATTATGATGTAAGCATCACTAAACCTTAAATTACTAATCAATTCCAGTGGATACAATCAGTACACGTCTACTAGAAGCCTTTTGGACTCTAGGAAGGAGGAATTTACTATAAATAGAGCTCTTTTTACTCTATTTCCCCTTCAGACACATCAAAAACAATAAAACAATTAAATCAAACGGTAAAACCTTTATTCTTTATATATAAATATTTCATATTATCAAAGACCAAAGGTGTTCTTTATTAAAATCATCAATCTTGACGTGATTACTCCAATTTTTCAATTGTTTTTGTTATAGTTATCTTAAAAATCTTCTTTCCACATAAAATCAAGAATATTTGTAATTTCTTATACTTTTATTTGTAAATACACTTTACATAAGTTGTATTTACATTATTTGGCATAAATTCTTTCAAAAGTATTATGTTAAGTTTTCAAAGTAGGTTGATTTCTCTTATTATAATAATTTCTCTCTATTATTATTCTTAATAATTCTTTTATCAATATAAATAGTATTTATATTAATACATAACTTTAACATTAGTAATATTATTGCTATTAATTGTTTTTTATTAATAAAAACCATTTCTTACACCTTTATTATTTTTTGGTAACAATAATAAAGTGCTTTTAAATATATTAATTATTAAATATTAATATATTTATTTATTATATTATTCTTTTATAATCTAAATTATATTATTATATTTATTTAATAAAATGATTATTCTTACACCCTAATTAGAATAAATATTTATTCTTATAATTGTTTTTATCTTATTTATTTCATTTATAAGGACATTCAGAGTACAATAAGTAAAATATTAGTAATTTTTGCCTATTTTTTCATACTCAAACCTTACATTAGAAGTTATGAGTAATTGAAGTATTTTCAATTGAAATTTCAAAATGTGCACATGTATTACATAAGTGAACTTTAATTTACATATTAGGTGTCAATTATTACAACTGTGTACTGTAAAAACTCAATTGAATTGCATATGTAAATTATAAGTATAATACATGATGAGGAATTAAAGAAAAAATAAATAGGAAAGATTGATTCTGGGGGGAAAAGGAATCTTGGTCCAAGGGGGAGCCAGACCCACAGATTCCTTTCTTAAAGGCATGAGATTTCAAAATCCATGCAAACATTCATCACTTTTGGCCTGGAATTGAGTCACAGGGTCTGTGTTGCAATTGATGATGAGGATTTGATACCAACCAGGGCAGTTTTAACTGTTTTCAAGAGGGTAAAACTACCCTTAAGATAAAAAAATCATTTGAAAAAGAGTTTTAACTTGTTTTTCCTTCTCTTGTACACATTCTGAAGTGTTTTGAAGGCTTAAAACCAGGTATCACTAGAGTAATAGCTGATTTAAAGGTTCAAAATTGCTGAAAATAGCAAAAATGGCTGAAACCAGCCCTTTTTTGCTTTAAACCAGGGTTCAATGATTCCATAATTGGCTTTTCTGTTGGAAGAGTGTTTTCCACAACTGACAAGAGAAAAATTTACTTTTGAAGCAAGAAAATTTATGGCTATAAAAGAATGTCTTCTTTGTCCCACTTTTCTCTTCATGTTAGAATTGTTTCCTTTTATAATTGGTTTAAACACTGTTAAACCAATCAATGAAAGATTCAAAACACCCTTTTAAGATCATTTTTAGCCTCTAAACCACATGAAAAAATTATTATAATCATTTTTACCCCTTGAACCACCCCATAAGTGAATTAAAGCATCTCTCATCACCGTTAACTTTGTCACTTTGTTTCCAAATTCACTCTCCTCACTTTTGAACGTGTTTTCTCTTTAATAATATTTTTAAAAACTCTGTTCCTATATTCATTTCCTGAAGTTTTTTGCTAAATTAATTCCAATTGAAATTTCTCTTGAAGAAATTACTTTTGTAGCCTCAAATATCCCTTGTAGAGTGTTTTTGGATAGATTTTTATTGTTGGTAAAACAATAAATCTCTATGATATTATTGTTTTTAACAAATAAAGTTAAACCCAATAGAATATGCATGGTATCTTGAAAATCTTCTTTTATACTATTTTTAATCAATTTTTACCTTAAACAAATTTTGAGGACAGGAAAAGTACTTGATTTTTGATCAAAGTTTAACATCCAAACCTTACACACCTGCTCCTGAAAAATATATGAAACTCTTCATCAAATTTACCGTAGTGGAGTCGTAAGGTGAGTCTATGAAACTCTTGATAATAGTAACAATATCAAGAGTACTATGACTGTCCTCAGTAGAAAAATATAATATAACCAAATATTATAACCACAAATTAAATATAATCATCAAAACAATTATATTGAAAATATATTTAGTTATTATTATATAATGTAATAATGAAAAAAATTAACAGTTATAATAAATTATGATTATTCTATTATTGGTATAGTCACTGACAGTTATAACAATAAGAAGTGTAAAGCTCTTAATGAGACAATTACATGTGGAAATTCTAAATATTTAGCCACTTATAAATAATATAAATATCATTTATAAAAAAAATTATAACACACAATGTGCAGATATAGCTCTTATAAATAAATTTTATATAAAAAAACTAATAATAGATAAAAAATGATAGAATTTTGTAGAAAACTTTACATATAATATACAATTAATAAAACAAGTAAAATACAACATTTATTATATTAAATATTTATTATAAGTTAAAAACACATCAAAAATCAATATTTGAAAAGATACAACAACTCTTTATAATACAAATATGACTTGAAGAGTTTTTAAGAGGAATTTGTAGATTTTAAAAGATATTTTAAGACAATAATTTCATAAAATAAAATATATCATTGATGATTAAAACAATAATATAATTTCTATGATCTCAATTCCTCAATTTAAGATTTATAAAGAATAAAATACTCAAGAAATACTTTCATAATAATATTTTATATATAATAAAACTTTACATGTTTAAATGTCTAACATAATTGGATTGGATTGAATTGATGGGCAAAAACAGTGATGAATAGACTTTTCTTATTTCTGCAGAGAAGCTCTCATGATTCAGAATAGATATAGAGGGCGTGCTCAGGTCAAAACTGAAAAACCATGCTTAAAAATAAGGTTCTTAGCTTAAGGTAACTTATTTTTAATTCCAATTTAAAGTTATTGGTGTTATTCTTAACTATAAGTAACTTCAATCCTTCTTTATGTTAATTATTTTAAGTTTCAATATAGAATAAGTTCATTTATATTAGATTTCATCACATGAACAACTTAAAAATTAAGGTTCAAGCAAAAATCTTTTAAACTCAATTTTCAATCAATTTTTAAAGAAATCTTAATTTTCTCTAAGTATAATTAAATCAGTAATTTTCCAGGGTAATTATCAATACAACCTTCTTAGAAAGGATACTTCAAATTTAATTTATACATAGATAACATTGAATTGTAAGCTGTGTGAAAACTCCAAGCAAATCCATTGAGATTTGGATTTTTAATGAATTTTTGAAGTTATTGCTATTTTTCCATGTAAACTAGCAATGAACACTAAACCTTAACTTTTGATAAGGTTTTGATACATGTAACTTTAAAGGTTTAAGCTTATTTAAGCTTTGAAAGCTCTCAAAACTTTAACTTCAAACTTGTATATTGGGATTTACCCTTTGGCAGCTTGAAGTTCCTGTCCAAATTGGGATAAAACCAGTTTAAACTTTAATTTTGGATCAAAGTCTAATATTAAAGTATAAATAAGGTTGAAAATCCTCCAATACACATGGAAAACCTTAATTGAATCCTTGCAGATCCAAAAAGCTGGGTACCCCAGCTCTGTTTGGTCTTTTTCCTTTGTCCCACCTTTTTGAGTGGATTTTGCCCTTTTATTTATTTACAGCCATATCATGGCCTTAAACACTTTTAAATTGAGCTCACACAGGATTTACATCCTGTATGCCAAATCCTTAGCCAATTCAGTAAATATACACAACACCTCAATTTTAACCAATTTTGGTAATCTTGCATCAACCTTATGCAGCTTTAAATTTAAGCTTGAATTTAAAGATTTTAAAAAAATGTTAAAAAAGTTACATGAGTACCGCGAGATTCTTGAATCTTCCAATAACTTAAGAAATAAGGATTTTTGGGTATAACACTCTATGGGTGTACCCTAGGATATTTTTGGTGTAGAATCCAAAAATGACATAATAATAATAACTTTGTTTATCCAAACAAAAGTTATACTTATTTTTTGTTATTTTTCATTTTAATTTCAACTGAAAAGTCTATTGAAGACTAAATCAGCTTTACATAAAGTTATTTGTGGCCTTATGGGTATGTCATACTTACCTCACAGGCTCACAGAAATTCTGAATTCCTGAAATATCAATTTTCACACATCCCGACTCTTTTCAAGTAGCAAGTTCTGTACTGCACAAAACCTTCTACTGCTATTTCAATGAGAAAAAGTTGATTCCAAAGCCAAACAATCAATCCCTGTTTCCTCTTTCAAAAAGAGAGATAAGATTATAATTGATAGAAAGACCTATGAATTGCTTACAAAAAGAATGATAGAACAAAAAACAATCAAAATAATAATGAAACTAAAAAATTCCAATCAATAAGAAAGAAAGAATATGCATTTTATTCTTTTTTATTTTAAAAATTGATTACTAAGGATGAATGTTTGAAATTCTTCATATTGAATTTTGCAATTAAATAGATTTTAATGTGAAAGTAACAAAAAAGCTGAAATGATTTGGTTTTTTAATCAATAGCTTTCATTATAAATTGGTAATTCTGTAAGAAATATTCTAGAAAATGAATAAGTAGTGCTATTTCTATAAAGTAAAATAAATTATCCAACCAATTAAGAGAAAAGATTTCTCTATTTTGAAAAATGTATTTATATCATTATGGCCTCCCAAAGCCAAGTAGAAGTGTTTCAATTAAGAGTATCTCTGTAAAGTTAAATTTTAACAGTAAGTGATATTCTAATGAGAATGAAAATTGAAAGGGATAAACATGAATATTAAATATTAGGCTTTTATTTTATCAATTTAAGAAAGAAAATAATCTTTTATATTAATTGATATTCCAGTGGCTTGGAATAACCTGGAATTTGAACAAAAAATTTAATCTTGGGTTCAACCTAGTTCAGAGGGAGGGCCCAAGTTCATTCCAAGCTAAGTCAAAGCGTATTTCCAATCGGAACACCGCTGTCAGGTGTAACCACTCTGCTCATGGTCATTGTGATGAATTTCTGCATTAATTTTGATATCCAACAACTGTCAGAAAAGAATTTGGGAGAGTCTGGCACCCTTGGAGCCAATATTTTTTTCCCTCCCAAAATTAATCTTTCCAATTTATTTCTCTTTAATGTCTCATCATGTACTATACCTAAAAATTCAAATATGTAATTCAATTGAAAGATTACAGTACATAACTTTAACTCTTAATCAAACATATGTAGATTCAAGTCCACTCATGTAATACATGCACACATTTTGATATTTCAATTGAAAATACTTTGATTCCTAATAACTTCTAAACTACAAACCACAACTCAATTTTAAGGCAAAAGTTGATGGTTGACACCACAAGTGGTGTGAAAAAATGGAGGTTTGGAGGAGTTTCAACTTTCCATACAGAAAATACTAAAAACTTAATTTAAGCTTATTTAGAGTTGAGTTACAGAAATATCACTCAGAGGTGACCTCGCCAGACTTTTAATGAGGAATTAAATAGACAAATAAGTTTTATATCTTCTTTACTAGAAAAGACTTATAGCAGTTGTTATTAAATTTTTCCAAAAATTATTTCATTTTCAACATTTTTGTTAAAAATTTGTTTTTACTTCATTATTTCAAGTAAAAAATATCTTTAATTTTTTTTAAGATTAAAAATTAACCTGAATTCATTGTTTAAATCTCCTATAAATATCAATTTTCATATTCAAAAATGAATTTATTATTTTTAATTATGACTAAATTTAATTCTTTGTGTTCTTTTGGGTATATGAAAATACATCTAAGGATCAAAAAAATAAAAACTTTGACATCTATATGTGAGCTGAAATATTGAAATATTGTCCTTTTTATTATTGATTAATTGAATGAGATATTTTGATCATATGTTGTTATTGTCAGCCTTAGAGGTATTTTCATATACCCAAAAGACCACAAATAACAAAATAAGATACAAATATAAGTAAAAATGAATTTATTTATATTATCAAAATGAAATTTAAAATATAAATACAAATTTATATAATAAATGAAAATTTAATTATAATTTAAAATAAAAATTATGAAAATACATTTTTACTTGAAAAAATTAAGTGAAAACAAATTTTGAATAAAATCAGTGAAATTAAATTATTTTGGGTAAAAAATTACATAAAATATATTATAACTTATTATAAAATAAATTAACATAAGAAAATAACTTCACCCTTGGATTCTTCATAAAAAATTAGGTGGGGTCACCTCTGTGTAAACTTTCTGTAACTCAACTCTAAATAAGCTTAAATTAAGTGTTTATTATTTTCTGTACAAAATTTGAAAATACTAAAAAGCTTAATTTAATTCACACCACATGTGGTGTTAACCATCAATTTTTGTGTTAAAATTGAGGTGTTGATTGTAGTTTAGAAGTTATGAGGAATTGAAGTATTTTCAATTGAAATGTCAAAATGTGCGCCTGTATTACGTAAGTGAACTGTAATTTGCATATGAGGTATCAATTATTACATTTGTGTACTGCAAAAACTCAATTGGGTTATATGTGTAAATTACAAGTGTATGAAATGATGCGGAATTAAAGAAAAAATAAATTGGAAAGATTAATTCTGGGGGGAAAAGGTACTCTAGCTCCAAGGGGGAGCCAGACCCCCAAAATCCTTTCTGAAAGGCATGGGATGTCAAAATCCACCCAAATTTTCATCACTTTTGGTCTGGAATTGAGTCACAGGGTCTGTGTCTCAATTGATGATGAGGTTTTGTAACCAACCAGGGCAGTTTTAACTGGTTCCAAGAGGGTAAAGCTATGCTTAAGTTAAATCATCCTGGTAAAAACAGCTTTAACTGGTTTCTATGTCCCTTACACACATTTTTACATGTTTTGAAGGCTCTAGACCATGTATTACTATAGTAATGGCTGATTTAAGGGTCTAAAATGGGTAAAAATAGCCAAAAATGGCCAAAATCAGCCCTTTTTGGTCCAAACCAGGATTCAATTATTCCATAATTGGCTTTTATGCTGTCAGAGTGTTTTCCAGGACTGAAAAGAGTTAAATTTACTTTTGTAGTAAGAAAATTGATGGCTATAAAAGAAGGTCTTCTTTGCCCCACTTTTCTCTTCATGTTACAACCTTTTCCTTTTATAATTAGTTTAAACACTGTTAAACCAATCAATAAAGTATTCCAACAGCCCTTCTTATATCTTTTTAAGCCTTTGAACAACGTTAAAAAATCATTATAATCATTGTTTGTAACTCTTATAATCATTTTCCCCCTTGAACCACCCCATAAGTGAATTAAAGCACCTTTCATCACTGTTAACTTTGTCACTTTGTTTCCAAATTGACTCTGGTCAATTTTGGGAATGTTTTCTCTTCAAATATATTTTTTAAAGACCTTTTTCTTTAATTTATCTTCTTGCAGTTCTTTGCCCAATTAATTCCAATTGAAATTGCTCTTGAAGAAATTTCTTGTGCAGCCTTAAATATCTCTTGTAGAGTATTTTTGGATAAATTTCTATTGTTGGTAAAACAAAAAACCTTTATAATATTATTTTTTATACTTACAAAGTTAAAAAAAATCATTGGTGTGTCTTCTCTTAAAAATACTATTTCATACTATTTTCAATCATTATTTACCTTATACAAATTTTGAGGACAGGAAAACTACTTGATTTTTTAATCAAAGTTTTGTATCCACACCTTACATTTGGGGGCCCAGCTGTGATATTTTTCCTGTGACATAAATTTTTACTCTTTTTAAATCTTCCTCCCCATATTGAAAAATTTAAAAACATATAAAAAATACTTATAACTCAAAAAATCCATAAAAAATATTTTTTTTTCATATTATAAGTGAGGCTTTATTTTTTTCATTTCTCTCCTGAAATTTTTTTTTACTTAATAAATTGGCTTTTTCATTAATTTTAGTGTCTGAAAACATGGTAATACAAGAAAAAATTGAAATAGCCTCAACAGTAACAAGCATTATTCCCGCAAGTACTGTGAATTCTTACCATAATAGTAAAATTATTATAACTCATAACAATCAACCAGAACCAATTTCCTCTGAATTAATTAGCTTATATATCAGTAATACCCTTCAGAAGGCAACAAATTTGGTCAATAGTACGTTTTTTGATGTAAAACTACTATTTAAAGCTTTTTAATCATAAAATATGCCTTCAACGAGATCAGGAGCCAGCTATAACCCCTCAAGAATCTCCCAAAAAGGTCATAGACATGATTATGGCAGAAGCCAATCAGTTACAGAAGGACAAGGGTCGGTTGATGACTTCCAAATTGATAAATTATGTCATTCTGAAGCTGATAATACTGTTTTACCTCCAAACAGAGCTGACACCTCCACAAGAAGCCTCAGTTGACATACAAAAAGCCAGACAGAAGGCTTACAACAATGCATTGCAGCACAAGAACTACCAGACCCTTGAAGATCCCCGGAAAAACTTCATGAACTCTTACCGGACTGTGAGAAAATTCCTGGGCCATCCCAACACTTGCAAGTTACTCAATGGATTGCATCCATTGATGGAAAAGAAAAGCATGATTCCTTTAACAACAGAATGGAGGAAAAACAACCCTCCACCACCCAAGCAAGTGCCAGAATCAGCCCCAGTATCCGGAAGCAGCGATTCCAACATGAAAAAGCAGCCACACGCTCAGAACAAGGGCAAAGGCAAGGCACCATCCACAAACGCTTACAGCCAGGGTTAATGAATCCCAAAGATTCAGCAGGATGCCATGGAAATTGTATTTCAGATGGCAAGAACAATTATGAAATTACAGAAAAAGGAGGAAGCCAGATTAAAATATCAGAAATGACTTCTGACATTTTTGATTCTATCCCAGAGCTGTATGAAGCTATAAATGATGTAAAAAGTCATGTTTCTGATAAACATTCATCCATTTGTAACAATCTTCAAACAAACAACTTAAGTCTGAGCCAAATAAATGAAACACTTATGTGCTTTGAGAAAGCTTTAAGAAAAATTAAAACTCCTAATAAAGACGATTCTTTTGGAAATAAGTTAAATGAACAATCTGCCATTATCAAAAAATTAACAGACAAATATTCTAAATTCAATATTGATGAAATAATTGAAACATGAACTAAACAAGCCATAAATATTATCAAGACAGATAACATGAAACTCCTTGATTACATTTCAGATTGATTTACTGAAGTGAAGACATATACAATAGCCTTGAAAAAGTGTTTTGATGCTTCACAAAAAGAAGTATCAAAATTAACAATGAAATTGAATCAAGTTGCTGCTGATAATACAAGACAAACAGATTTATGGCAAGAATTGACACATAGAGAAGAAATGTACAAAATTGAAGTAATAAATTCAATAAAAGCCATCAAACATTAATTCAGAAATTCCCAAAGGTGTAGCAACAGTAAAATGAATGATATTGAACAGATAATGAACAATGTACCAATAATGTCTACACCTCTGAATCAAAATGAGGGTACAGGAATTCCCAATCTACAAGTATTGGATGCTGAAAATTAACAGTTAAGTAATAAATTTTCTACTTTTTTCATAGCTTGGAACCATCAATTGGCCAAGGACTTTTAAAAGAAGTAACAAAACTTAAAGAATGGGCTCACTTCAGTGGTGAAGCAGAATATGACCATATGGAATTCATCAGAGGTATTGACATGATTAAAGAGGATTTTGAATTGCCTGACAGATTGGTAACAGTAGTATTTAACACCCCGTTTACCAGATCAGCCCACAGATGGTATATCAAATTAAGACAAGCACATGGACACCAAAGTTGGACTTGGTAAAAAACCCAAATTATCAACAAATAGGCCAATCATGTGTGGAGGTTTAAAGTGGAAACAGCCTTTGAATCTTCCAAATTTAATTCTTTTGAAGACAAAGCTTTACCAAGGTTTTGCCAACAAAAAGACAGATTAACAGAATTGTATCCTGACATGTCAGAATTGATGATCCAAAGGAAAGTTCTGAGACAATATGGCAGTGCCTTAGAGCATGCTGTCAAAAGCAGGACTACGGCACAATATTCAGCAGAAGATATTATCAATATATTAGAAGAAGTAACCACCAGAACCAGAATTGGCTCTAGTAGGGTGAATCTCAAAGGAAGGCTTAATACACCTTTGAAAGATTATATGGACAGAAATCCCAAAGAAAATTCTAATAATATAAAGTATAAATCTGTAGATATAATCAGAAAGTGCCATATTTGCCAAAGCACCACCCACTCAGTCAATACATGTACAAAAAGGGGAAAAATCAATGAAATTGACATTGAAAAAGAACCTGATGTTGAAAAAGATAATAATATAATTGAAGAAAATTCAGATGATAAGTAATCAATATTTTCCAAATCTTCAAAAGATATAGAAAATATCAATGCCACCTTTGAAATCATGGAATCTTATTCCCACTTGCCACAATTAAGCAATTTTCAACTTGATTTGTCAGAAATTCAAGATGAACAACTTATGAAGACCAAAACACAAAGGGGAAAAGGTTATTCAGCTGGTAACTCCTGTATAACAGAAGTGGTAATCAACAATAAACCCACTGAACTTTTAATTGACCCAGGAGCCTTCTGCTCTTGTGTTGGTAAATCTTTTCTTGAAACTTGTGCACCAAATTTTGAAGACCAATTGTTACCAATTGATGGCATAAAATTCAATAGTGCAAGTAATCCAATAAAAGAATTGGGAATATTTGATACTACTGTCATATTTCCAAATATTAATAGAAATTTAAGAATTACTGTTGAATTTTTTGCTATGGAAAATTGCTCTAGAACCCATTTTATATTGGGAAATGACTATTTGATCATGTATGGCATAGACTTACATAACAAAAAGGACAGATAATTTACTATTGGATACAATAAGAGCCAAAAGTTTGCCTTTTTACCATTTGAAAGAAAAATTACAGTGAACAAAGTATCACCAGTCAACTTAGAGTTAGAGAAATTCAAGTCTGAACAGTTGAATGAAGCTGAAATAAGCGTTCATCTGAATGATAAACAGGAAAATGAAATTTCTTCCCTTTTGTATGACCACAAAGAAGCATTTTCATCTGACAAAGAACCTTTGGCGGCAATTATTGGTCATGAAGTTGACATCATCCTCAATATTGAGAGACCTTATCCACCACTCTCAAGAAGACCCTCATATCCAGCAAGTCCTAAATCAAGAGAAGCTCTGTAAATTCATATCAAAGAACTTCTAGACCTTGGTGTAATAAGAAAGGTCGGCCATAATGAGAAAGTAGAACTAACTACACCAGTCATACTGGCATGGCATAATGGAAAATCCAGAATGGTTGGGGACTTTAGAGCTCTGAACACTTACACTGTTCCAGACAGGTACCCAATACCAAAAATACAAATGACCCACCCAGATATCTCAAGCAGTGTATATAACCACTATGGATTCCCTTAAAGGATTGCATCAGAATGTGGTGACACCAAGAGCAAGAAAATACTTGAGAATTATTGTTCATTGTGGAGTATATGAATATTTGAGGATGCCTTTTGGTATCAAGAATTCACCTTCACAATTCCAAAGAATGATGAATGGAATCTTCCCTGAAGAACTTTCAGAAGGATGGTCAATCATTTACATTGATGACATTATTGTCTGTTCCAAGACTTGGGAAGAACATATATACAGATTATCCAAGGTTTTGACAAAAATTCAATCTGTGAACATGAAAATTTCTTTAAAGAAATTCCATTTTGGATTTAAAGAGCTTAAAGAACTAGGACATGTAGTATCTGGGTTATCCCTTGGAATTGATAAAAACAAGCCTGAAGCAGTATTGCTGAAACCCATGCCTCAGAATAAAAAAGAAATTCAGTCATTTTTGGGGTTTGCAGGATATTACAGGCAACATATTAAAGGTTTTGCATTCATAGAAAGACCTATTTATAAATTATGTGACAAAGACACAGTATTTGAAATGACTGTTGACAGAGTCAAAGCCTTTGAATCTTTGAGACAGGCCTTGACCACTGCTCCACTCTTACTGATGCCAGAATTTAAACTGCCTTTTAAACTATATATTGATGCATCAAGAGATGTGCTGGGTTCTGCACTTCATCCATTCCAGCTTATAAATCATAAACCTGTGGAGGGACCCATATGTTTCATATCCAGGAAAATCAAACCAACTGAAGCCAGATATGGGGCAAGTCAAATGGAGTGTTAATGCCTTTTCTGGGTCTTGGAAAAATTAAATTACTTCCTGGAAGGATATTTTTTCAAAGTGATAACAGATTGTACTTCTGTTAAGTCACTTTTAAACATGAAGGCACCTAACAGATATATGCTCAGATGGCAAATAGCCATACAAGAGTATGGGGGCAATATGACTTTTGTTCACAAAGATGGGAATATTCATAAAAATGTGAATGGACTAAGCAGCTAGCAACTACCAAATAATATTGATAATCCAGCTTATGTGCCAGAAGAAGCTCCCCCACGAATCCCAATACAAGGAATCAATGTTACAGACCTGAACACCACTTTCTTTGAGGAGGTAAGAAACAGTTATATTCAGGATAAAAATTGTAGCATTTTATGCCAATTACTTACTAAGGGCTGTAAAGATAATTCTTTGATACATGCCTTAGATTAGAAATGGAAAAAATCATATAATGAAGGAAGATTCCACTTACTGGATGGTATAATTTACCATAGAACTAAGCATACATGTGTCATGAGAGTTGTGGACAGGTCCTTAATCAATATTGTACTTAAAGAATGCCATGACAGCCCTTTCTCAGGACATCTTTCTGAAGACAGAACAAGAGAAAAAGTAAAAACCGTCATATGGTGGACAATGTGGCAGAAAGATGTTACAGAGTATTGAAAAACCTGTGACAGATTTCAAAAAGAAAATAAATCCACTGGCAAAAGACTTGGAAATATGAGAAAGATCCAAGAACCCAGAAGACCTTGGGAAATTGTCCATATAGATTGGGTAACTGGCCTGCCACCAGGGGGTGACAGAAGCTATAATGCTTGCCTAGTGATTGTTGACAAATTTAGTAAGACTCCAATCTTTCTACCATGTCAAAAGGATGATACAGCCATGCATACAGCTCTTCTGATATGGAATAGAGTAGTATCATGCACTGGCATATTCAAAAACATCATTAGTGACAGAGATCCCAAATTCACCTCAGCACTATGGACAAATCTTCACCTACTATTTCAGACAAAATGATCCTTCTCTACAGCCTATCACCCACAAACTGATGGTGTGGCTTAAAGGGTGATCCAAACCTTGGAAGAAATGATAAGAAGATTTTGTGCATATGGCCTTTAACTCAAAGATTATGATGGATTCACCCATGATTGGTGTACTTTTTTACCAGCACTAGAATTGGCATATAAGACATCAATTCATGACAGTACCAATCAAACTCCTGCTATTCTAGAAAAACAATGGAATCCCAGATTACCTCAAGATTCCTTGAGGAAAGATTTGGTTGAGATACATCCTACAGTTGCTAGCTCCAAAGGAATGCTAGACAAAACGCAAAAGCATTCAATAAGGTGCATGGAAGACTCTTTTGCATATGCTAAGGACAAATGGGACAAATCACATGCCACTCCAGATTTCAAAGTGGGGTATTTAGCACTTGTATCCACAACTAACTTCAATAACATCAAAGGATTTAAAAAGCGCAAAGACTCATTTGCAGGACCTTTTGTTATTAAGGCCCTCCATGGGGAAAATGCTTTTGAAGTAGAATTATCTGAAGAACTTAGCAATAAGCATCCTGCATTTCCAGTGAGATTGATAAAGCCATATAAATCTAGTGATGCTTAAAAACTTCCTTTGAGGAATAAAGCTCCCCGGTTTATACCTCTTATTAAATCATCTGGTATTAAAGAAATTACCAAAGTTCTCAAAGAAAGAAAGTTGGGAACCAATAACGTAAGGGAATACCTTGTTAGGTACAGTGACCCAGCTTGTGAAGATGAATGGTTAGCAGAAAAGAACATACATGAAGCTACTCAACTTCTCAGAAGGTTCAGACACACTATAAATCACAATATTACAAAGTAATATGTCTTTTTAGGGGGAGGGAATGTGAGTCTTAGAATTATTTTCATATACCCAAAAGACCACAAATAAAAAATAAGATACAAATATAAATAAAAATGAATTTATTTATATTATCAAAATAAAATTTAAAATCTAAATAAAGATTTATATAAAAAATGGAAATCTAGTTGTAATTTAAAATAAAAATTACATTAAATTTCAAAATTATGAAAATACATTTTTACTTGAAAAAATTGAGTAAAAATGAATTTTTAATAAAATTAGGGAAATTAAAATATTTTTGGTAAAAGCTACATAAAATATAATATAGCTTTTTATCCAATAAATGAACATAAGAAAATCACTTTACCATTGGATTGTTTATAAAAAATAAGGTGGGGTCACCGCTGGGTAAAATTTCTGTAACCCCACTCTAAATAAGCTTACATTAAGTTTTTAGTATTTTCTGTACAAAAGCTAAAAGCCCTCAAAACCTTAATTTAATTCACACAAAATTTGCTGTTAACCATCAATTTTTGTGTGAGAATTGAGGTGTTTTGTTTAGTTTAAAGTTTTGAGGAATTGTAGGATTTTCAATTGAAATGTCAAAATGTGTGCGTGTATTACACAAGTGAAGTGTAATTTACAAGTGAGGTATCAATTATTACAGTTGCGTACTGTAAAAACTCAATTGAATTATATGTGTAAATTACAAGTGTATTAAATGATGAGGAATTAAAGAAAAAATAAATTGGAAAGATTAATTCTGGGGGGAAAAGGTACTCTAGCTCCAAGGGGGAGCCAGACCCCCAAAATCCTTGCTGACAGGAATGGGATGTCAAGCTCCACGCAAATTTTAATCACTTTTTGTTTGTCATTGAGTCACAGAGTCTGTGTCTCAATTTATGATGAGGTTTTGATACCAACCAGGGCAGTTTCAACTGTTGCCAAGAGGGTAAAACTACCCTTAACTTAAAGCAATATTAGTAAAAACAGTTTTAACTCGCTTCTACGTCTCTTACACACATTCCGACGTATTTTGAAGGCTCTAGACCAGCTATTACTATAGTAATGGCTTATTTAAGTGTCTAAAATGGCGAAAATTAGCCCCTTTTTAGTCTAAACCAGGGTTCAATGATTCCATAATTGAATTTTCTGTTGTCAGAGTTTTTTCCACGACTGAAAAGAGTAAATTTCACTTTTGGAGTAAGAAAACTGATTGCTATAAAAGAATGTCTTCTTTTCCCCACTTTTCTCTTCATGTTAGAATCTTTTCCTTTTATAATTAGTTTAAACACTGTTAAACAAATAAATAAAAGATTCCAACCACCCTTTTTATATCATTTTAAGCCATTTAGCCACTGTAAAAATAATTATAGTCATTGTATGTAGCTCTTATAATCATTTTACCCCTTGAACCACCCCATAAGTAAATTAAAGCATTTTTCATCACTGTTAACTTTGTCACTTTGTTTCCAAATTCACTCTGGTCACTTTTGGGTGTGTCTTCTCTTTGAATATATTTTCTAAAGACTTTTTTCTTAAATTAATTGCCTGCAGTTCTTTGCTCAATTAACTCCAACTGAAATTGCTCTGGAAGAAATTTCTTTTATAGCCTTAAATATCTCTTGTAGAGTATTTTTGGATAAATCTTCATAATATTATTGTTTTATAATTATAGGGTTAAAAACAATAAAATTGGCATGTTTTCTCTTCAAAATACTAATTCATACTGTGGTATTCCATACCATTTCTCCCACCAGGCTCAAGCTCATAGTACCCCATAACAGCAGTAAATCCAGCCTACAGGAAAACTTACACTCAAACTTTACACCAAAAAGGTCAATTTTACAGCAAGAATCTGGATTTAACTCATACATCCATGGCACAGGCACCAAAGGGAAGTGTATGTGCTTAAATAAATTATTCAATTTCATTATGCATATGTAAAAATCAAGTTACATATAATAAAATAGTTACAAAAAATAAGGTACCACCCTTTAAATTACACACCCCACTCAGCTTTACACCCCTCTATAGCCACAGGACTGCTGCAGCATGAAAAAGACACATGCATCAGCTACACAGCCAACTTTCATTCAAAGTCACATGATGCAAACCCCAGCCCCATGGAATTCCTGCAATTCATTTACAACACAGCCACAGGAGTACCTTATTTTATATCCACAGTAACCCCACTTGAAACCTTAAAACAGAAACAAAATTATTTACACCACTCATCACCTCATGCAAACCGAAGCTAGTTAAAACAACCTGCATGCAGTACACACTTTTTAGTTAAATCTCAACCACATGACTATGCACAGCATGTGTCAAACTCAAAAATCACATCATCTCATAGAAAAATTAAATTCATCAGGGCAAGAAATTATCACCTGACCTCATTTTAAAGCTCAAAAAGAAGAAAAACAACCATGACACCTGAATAAATCACACAGTGACATCTACCAATCCTAAAATATGACATAAGAAAAGGAATTACAAGCTCATCAGGTGATACTTAATCCACCAACAGAATATCATGTGACAGAAAGGAGGCTGTGTAAAACAAAAATCCCCAGCCAAAATTCAATCACCTCATGCATGCAAGGAAAATTCAAGAATATCACATCATAATTATTTCACCAAAAACCCATCATGTGATGAATGGAGGCTGTTCAGAGAAAATATTATCACCAAACCTTAAATCACCTGACCCATGCAAGAAAGGTCCTCACCAAAAACAGAGTCACATGATGAAATCAAGAGGAATTAAAGTCGAAAAAGACAGCTCCCATGGAGGCCCCCCTGGGCTCCCAAAAGGTATAAATAGAGGGGCTCTCTCCCCCCAAATTTCAAAATCCCCCATGCAAATTATATCCTCTGCACAGGAGAGGCATAGGAATAATTCATCCCTCATCTGGGAGGTAGTCCAGTATATTATAGTAAATTTACTTGCCCAGTAGCTAAGCTCAGTGGAAGTATAGTGTTGAAGATTACCCAGTAGCTAAGCTCAGTGGAATCTTATTATTATTAAAAAATAAAAATAAAAATTATCCAGTACCCAAGACTCAAAAAATAACTTACCCCTTTAAAAAATCCAATATCAAAGAATATTACCTCTTAAATTTAACAAATACAATTTTATCTCATTATTAAACACTCTTAAAGAAATAACAAACATTTAAAGAATTATTTTACTCTATTTTAACTTTATCTTAACAAAATTACCTTTATCAACACTCATCGAATTTTTCTGAACACCTTAAATAACTCATCCTACCAAAATTATATCACCAAGAAGAAACCACTCACCCCAATTTCACTAAAAATAAAAATTATACAGACAAGTATTTCATTAAAATCTCAAAATTTAACCAAAATCAATAAAATTCTTTTTCAAATTATATATTGAATAGGTGCGATCTGAGACTGTTGAATTTTGTCTTCTGCAGTTGTAAAGCCACTTACTAATTTTATTTTGGTTTGTGAACTCCAAGGAAGATTTTGTTCAGTATTTTAGCAGGGGCAGGCAATACACCCTTGCCACCCTTGGTTATAGGAGTTATTAGCAATTTGAAACTAGTGATTTCCCCCTCCAGGCACTGCCTCATTTTAATCCCACACAAGAGGTGTTCCCACAATACTATTTTTCATCATTTTTTACCTTATACAAATTTTGAGGACAGGAAAAGTACTTGTTTTTTTAATCAAAATTTCATATCCACATCTTACAGTTATAGTATTGAAGCTTGTACCATTGAATATCTGTCTTTGAGAGCTTCAATAAAAAACTGGTATGATGGATCTGTTATCAAAACTGAGGACTTTTTTTTAAAATTAGACATTAAAGATTATTATCAGAAAGGTTTTACCATGTTCTTAGTTTAGCCATTGATTATTTGTCAGTCACAATGTGAAAAAGGCTATCCCCTTGGGATGGGGTAGCAGGTTCAACCCAGGTCTAACTTGCTATCAACCTGGGTCCTAACCTTGGTTCTAACCTTGGAATTGCTTTGCAGATACTTTTAGCCACACATTTGGGAATTTAGAGCTTTAATAAATTGAAAGGAATATTTTTTGAATACAAATGATTCCTATTTGTATCTTTTAATATAGCTCATGGATTCTATCTTAAATAAGAAATTTTCATCACAAAACTCAAAAACAAGGCTAAAAACCTCTTTTATTCAATATTATCCATCAATTTGAAACAATGGCCATCATTTAGTAATGTTAAGAATACTTTAATCAATTTTTTGTGTGAAATCCTTCATAAAATTCTTATATCTATTAGCTCTAATAAGGCAAAAACAAACATTGTGAAAATCATTTTTCAAATTATATGTAATTTGTGTCTTATTTATTTCATAAAGCCTCTTCTTCTCACTAATAATTATTAATATTCCTTCTAGCACAAATTTTCAGAAGGTTTGAAACATTTTACACCACAGAAAATAATTCAAGGATACTTTCATTATATCCCATATCTACTTTCAAGAATAAGAAAACATATCCTTTACAATCAAAATTACTCATCATGTATATTTATACAGATTTTCAGTTCTCCATGAAAACCCATTTTCATGATTTAATTATTCAAGTGAAATTGTAACTTTAATTAAATCAAGAAAGTTCAAAATACCAATTGTAATTATATGAAAAAAATATTAAAAATATAACTTCAAATTTTAGACTTTCCCTATTAACTCATTGTTATCATAGGTCATATTTTCTTTGAATATATGTCCCTTTTCATGCTTTAATCAATTTCATCATTAAAAAGGTAGTTAATTGAGTTTTATTAAAAAAATGGGATCCAGTATTCAAAATTTCAACCTCATATATCATTGAGCTAATAAATGCCAATTTCTTCAATTCATTCCTTATTATGGTGAGTTGAATACACAGATCTATTACAAAGGAAAATGGTATATATTTTGATAGCTTGTCTGGCTTCATATATTAATACCTCCATACACTTACTGAGCTTAGTATGGCTTCAGAAATTATGAACTCTTATTCTTTGATCCTGATACTTATGAAAACTTTGAGGTCTATTATTGAGTTTTCAGCTGAATATTACAAGCTGTGCTAATCAAGTTTTCAACCATAAAAATAGAAAGAAATTGATCAGAATATGTAGTCTTTCCAAGTCTTGAAGATACACAGATCTTATTGAAGATATATGTGAATATTTCATAACATGTGCAAATGATTGATTTAATTTAGCAATGGTGAGCTTCTGTTACATAAATCTGACACTTGCAATGATAAAACTATTCCCTTCAAAATTCTCAGGAAAAGCTTTAAGTGATATTTTTACTGGTAAATGTAAAAAAGAGATAAAACAATCCCAAGGCTCAAAAAAATTCAAAATGATAGTAAGATTACTGATTATGTGTGTCAAAAGATTGCTGAAGCAATGAGCCTCCTCAAAATGGATTTAAACCATAATTCCATTACTAATTCAATAAAAAAATGTCAAAATGGCTGCTTACAATATATGGGCAGGTGTGGAGGTGGGAGAATCTCTACCTGAAGGATCTCGAGTGGTAATTTGAGTTCCAGGAAAAGGATTAGGAAAAAGACCAAATATGTAAGGTTTGACTATGAAACAATAGGTAAAAATTACTAATTTATTACTTATTGTACTCTGAATGTCCTTATAAATTGAATAAATAAGATTAAAAATATAATAATAATAAATAATTATTATTATTATGGCGTAAAATAATTATATTATTAAATAAATATAATAATATAATTTATATTATGAAAATATAATATAATAAATAAATATATTAATATAAAATAATTAATATATTTAAAAATCTCTTTATTATTGTTACCAACAAATAATAAAGGCGTAAAAAATTGCTTTTTATTAATAAAAAACAATTAATAACAATAATATTACTAATATTAAAGTTATGAATTGATATAAATACTATTTATATTAATTAGAGAATTATTAAGAGAGTAATAATAGAGAAACTATTATAATAAGAGAAAATAACCTACTTTTAACACTTAATATAATAATTTTGAAATATTTTACGCCAAAAAATATAAATACAACCTTTTCAAATTGTATTTACAATAAAAATAAAGAAAAATTACAAATTACTCTGGATTTTTACGTGGAAATGAGTTTTAGAGAGATTTTTAACAAAAACAATTGAATAAATGATTTAATCACGTCAAAATAGATGATTATAACAAGGTGGTCTTTGGTCTTTAATAATATAATAGTTTTATATATAAAGAATAAAGAAATTACCTTTGATTTAATTGATTTAATGTTTTTGATGCGTCTGAGGGGAAAATAGAGTAAAAAGAGCTCTATTTATAGTAAATACCTCCCTCCTAGAGTCCAACAGGCTTCTAGTAGACGTGTACTGATCATATCCACTGGAACTGATCAATATTTTAAGGTTTGATGATGATTACATCATGATCAAACCATATTACATCATTATTACACCATTATTTAGAGTTATCACTATAGCTCTAAGTTTGAT
Organism: Austropuccinia psidii; assembly: GCA_023105745.1. Classification (NCBI taxonomy): domain Eukaryota; kingdom Fungi; phylum Basidiomycota; class Pucciniomycetes; order Pucciniales; family Sphaerophragmiaceae; genus Austropuccinia; species Austropuccinia psidii. Next base: position 11,330,462 of record JALGQZ010000004.1, on the reverse strand, counting down.
GACATCAGAGGCTTGGCAGAACCCCAAATTTCGTGTATTTTATTAGTTTTAATCATAAACTAATAGTATTCACCAATTTTATCACTCTTAAGACTGTTAAGCTTAATTTAAGGTTACTGTGAGTGATAATAACTGCTCCAATTAAGCTCAAACTTTGATCCTCAATACCTTTTGAGATTTTCATGCTACAGCAATTCAAAGAGTGAATTCTGATAGCCTGGCATAACTTTATTATTCTTCCAAGAGCTTTTTATTACATCATCAAAACTCTAATTTTGATGATTTTTCTTGTAACTCAGCTTTTCTGTCGAAATTCAATATTTTAAACTTCAAACCTTGATTTCAGGGGGTTATACCCTGAATTTAATAATAAAAATTACATCATTCTTCACGAATGAACTATTAGAATCCAACTGTATACTTTTTTTTAAGTTTGAAACACTTTCACAACAAAGTGGTCAACAGCTCTGTTGATTTTTGTCAATATTTCATCATAGGTTTTAACCTTGTTTATAATTTGTAAACAAAAGTTCATATCTGTGTCCTTACAGTAATTACGTGGTAACTTTATTTTTGGTTCATCATTATATCATGTATAGTTTAGGAGATATTAGCTATGATCCTTGAATATATGCGTTGACCAAAAAAGTGCATATATTCAGGTTAATTCCTTAAGTATTAGCTTTGAAAATTAGCTTATTAATTGTTTTATGTGTGGGTCTTCGTGGGGAATCCACTAGTACAATTCATTTCACATGTTGTTTCATTAGTTCTTGAGATAAATAAGGTTTTATGGTTTTTATAAGGTATTATACCTTATAACTCATTAAATATTGACTTTACAGATATGCCATAAAAATGGTATATGTGTATTTTACCATGGGGAATCCAATGGTATAATTTATTTTACATGTTGATTCATTGGTTTTTAAGTTAAACCAATTTTTGTACCAATTTATGGTATTTTTTGTATATTTAAGTAATTATTTTTAATGTATAATTATTCTAAGTAATTTTAATATAATTATATTAAATGTATAATTATTCTAAGTCTTTTTTGTGGCCTTATTGGGTATGTGGTCATATCTCAAAGGCTCACATTCCCTACCACCAAAAAAGATTGTACCACAATCTGATATGTGTGATTAGGGTATCATCCACTGTCCTACCTCTTCATTAGACTTTATCAGTCCTGAAGCTCAATAATGCTTGATTTTGTTATTCTTTAGGTTTTTTTTCATGTCTAAACCTCCTCAGTAGTTTATCAGCATTTTTTATATCTTTCTCAAGTAGCCATTCATCTTCTTGAGTTGGATTCCTATACCTTACAAGGTATTCTCTTTCTTTTTTGTTCCTTGTCCTTCTTTCTTTAAGGACTTTTACAATTCTTTTTTCTTCTCCTTCTTCCAAACGGGGAATTTCAAGTGGGGGTTTATTTCTTAGTGGAAATAATTCCTTGTCACTTGAGCTGTAAGGTTTCATAAGACTTACAGGGAAAGTTGGGTGTTTATTCATTAAATCACCTGTAAGTTCCAATTGTACAGCATCGGGTCCATGAAGTGATTTTACCATAAATGGTCCTGCAAAGGAATCTTTCAATTTCTTTGGTCCTTTTATGTTATTAAAGTTAAGAGTTGATACTAATACCAAATCTCCTATTTTGAAGTCAGGTGGTTTATGACCTTTGTCCCATCTTTCTTTTGCATATTTGACAGAGTCTTGCATGCATCTGTTTGCATGGTGTCTTGCTTTGTCAAGCATTATCTTAAAACTGCTTGCTGTTGGATGTATGTCCACTAAGTCCTTTTTGAGGGTATCATAAGGAAGTCTTGGATTCCAACCTTTCTCTAGCATTGCTGGTGTTTTGCCAGTAGAAGAATGGATTGATGTCTTATATGCCAGTTCAAGTGCTGGTATTAGTGTACACCAATAATGGGTAAAACCATCAGAATCTTTGAATTCTAGCCCATAAGCACAGAATCTTCTGATCATGTCCTCTAAGGTCTGTATCATTCTTTCTGCTAAACCATCAGTTTGGGGATGGTAAGCTGTTGAGAATGATAGCTTTGTCCCAAATAAGTTATGGAGATTTGTCCATAATGCTGAAGTGAACTTTGGGTCTCTGTCACTTATGATATTTTGGAATAAGCCTGTGTGGCTAATGACTTTATTCCATATAATTATGGCTGTATCCATAGCTGTGTCATCTTTATGACATGGTAAGAACATGGGAGTTTTACTGTACCTGTCAACTAACACTAGACATGCATTATAGCTCCTGTCTCCTCCTGGAGGTAGTGCTGTTACCCAATCCATGTGAACTATTTCCCATGGGGATTTTGGTTCTTGGATTTGGATCATCATTCCAAATTTCTTTCCTGTGGCTCTGTTGGCTTTTTGACATCTGTCACAGGTTTGGCAGTACTCTGCAACCTCTTTCTTCCAATTTGGCCACCAAGAGCAGGTTTTCACCCTTTCTAGTGTCCTATCTTCTGAGAGATGTCCAGATGCAACACTATCATGACACTCATGTAAAATAGTGTTTATTAGTGTTCTATCTGTTAAGGCCATAACACATGTGTGTTTTGTTCTATGGTAAAGGATTCCATCAAGGAGGTGGAATCTTCCTTCATCATATGCCTTTTTCCATATTTCATCTAGTTTTGATGAAAGTGATGGATCTTTGCAGTCTTTCATTAGAAGTTGGCTTAAGATATGGCAATTTTTGTCTGTCTTATAGCTTTCTTTAACTTGGTTAAAGAATTCTGTGCCTATGTCTGTGACACATATTCCTTCTATATGGTGCTCTTCTTGTGGTACCCATGCTGGATTGTCAGGGGTATTTGCTAAAGCCCATCTGCTAAGACCATCTGCATTTTTATGAATATTTCCAGATTTATGTACAATAGTCATATTTCCTCTATATTCTTGGATAGCAATTTGCCATCTCAGCATATGTCTATTTGGAGTCTTCATATTTAATAGTGATTTCACAGCATTACAGTCTGTGATTACATCAAATACTGTGCCATCCAAATAATAGTGCAGTTTTTCTAAAGCCCACACTAGGCATAAGCATTCCATTTGGCTTGCTCCATACCTTGCTTCTGTTGGCTTTATTTGCCTTGAAATGAAACAAATTGGTCCTTCCACTGGTTTATCATTGATAATTTGTGTTTGGTGAAGTGCAGCACCTAATCCTTCTCCACAAGCATCAATGTATAGTTTGAAAGGTAGTTTCCAATATTAGAAGAAATGGGGCATTTGTTAGTGAATTTTTCAATTCTTCATATGCCTTGACCCTTTCTTCAGTCATTTCATAAACTGTTTGTTGGTCACATAATTTATATAAGGATTTGGCAATTTTTGCAAAGTCCTTTATATGCTGTCTATAGTAACCAGCAAATCCTAAAAATGATTGCATTTATTTTTTGGTTTGAGGCATTGGTTTGAGTAGTACTGCTGCTACTTTATTTTTGTCTATGCCTAGACTAAGTCCAGATACAACATGTCCTAGTGCTTTTAATTCACTATATGCAAAATGACACTTTTTCAAGGAAATTTTCATATTCACTTGGACTATTTTTTGTAGTACCCTTTCTAGTCTTGTAAGGTGATTTTCCCAAGTTTCTGAGCAAACTATGATATCATCAATATAGATAATTAACCATCCTTCTGATAATTCTTCAGGGAATATGGTATTCATCATTCTTTGATATTGGGAAGGTGCATTTTTTATCCCAAATGGCATTCTTAAGTATTCAAAAATTCCACAATGGACTATTATTCTTAGTAGTTTCTTGGAATTGTCTGTTAAAACATTTTGATGAAAACCCTTAAGAGCATCCATAGCTGTGATGAACTTAGCTTGTGACAATTGGGTCAATGTCTCATGGATTCTTGGTGTTGGATATCTGTCTGGAATGGTATAGGTGTTCAGGCCTCTGAAGTCTCCTACCATCCTTGATTTTCCATTATCCCAAGTTATAATGACAGGTGTAGTAACTTCTACTTGTTCATTATGTCCAACCTTTCTTAATACTCCAAGGTCCATTAATTCTTTAATGTGCACCTCTAAGGCTTCTCTAGCTCTTGGACTGGCTGGATAAGCAGGTCTTCTTAATAAAGGTGGGTAAGGCTTTTCTACATTAATAATTATATCCACTTCATGGCCAATTATGGCTCCTAGTGGCTCTTTGTCAGTTGCAAAGGCATTTTTATACTTAAATAAGAGGTCAATCAATTTTTCTTTCATTTTTTCTGTTAATTCTTGATTGAATTCTGCCTCTTTAAGTTGTTCAGATATAAAAAGTTCTTTTTCTGGAATTTTTTCTTCCTTCTTAATAACTGTGATTTGTTTTTTGTTATTTAAGAAGCCAAAGTTTTGTCTTTTGTTATCTCCTATGGTTAAATATCTGTCTTTTTGGTTGGAGATATCTATACCATAGATTGATAAGTAGTCATTCCCAAGTATGAAATGATTACTACTACAGTTGTCCATTACTACAAACTCTACTTTAATTCTGACACATTGTGAGGGATGAGGAAAAATTAGTGTTAAATCAATTATTCCAAGGGGCTTCATGCTCTCACTTGCACTACTAAATTTGACACCTTGTATTGGCATAAGTTATTCTTGCCAGTTTGGGACAATGGTTTTTAAATAACTTTTGCCAACACAAGTGCAATATGCTCCTGTATCCAAGTTAACTTTTCCTTCTTGGTTATCAACCATAACAATACTTATACTTGATTTTCCAGCTGTATATCCCATTCCTCTTGCAGGTTTGGTTCTATACATTTTGGCATCTTGTATGTTTGTCAGGTTTGTGTCAGATGTTCCAACTTGTGGTAAGTTTGAATTAACATCCAGTACTTCATAAATTATATCAATATTATTAATTTGTGCATTAATTATATTGATTTCATCACTTTCAGAGCTTTCTGATTCTTCTGTCTCTTTTTCAGAGTCAGATTCTTCTTCTTTGTCATTGTGGTTTTCTGTTTCCACAATTTCATTAATCTTTGCTTTTTTAAGGCAATTATTGGCTAAGTGTCCAATACCTCCACATTTATGGCATTTTCTTTGCTCATTATTGTTGGATGTATTGGGCTTAAAGGATTCTTTTGATTTATCTTCTTTGATAAATGGTTTATTTGGGCTTTTAATGTCCAATTTTTTCCAAGTCCTGCCAATTTTTGTTCTTGTCACTATATCTTCTAGTGAATTTATATACTCTTCTGTGGAGCATGGTTCTATACATCTGCTTCTTAGGGCATGTTCTAGTTCCCCTCCACATTTTTTAAGTATTTTCATGTGCACCATCTTTTGTGACATTTCTGGGTACAGTGCATTAAGCCTTTCAACTTGTTTCAAGAACCAAGTTAAAGGTTTGTCTTTCTCTGGGTCAAAGAAAGAGTTTTCAAATGCATTTTCTAGCTTATACCTCCAGGCATCATTTGCCCACTTGGTGATTATTTCTTGTTTCCACCAAGACCAGGTATTTTTACCATTTGTTTGTCTTATGCCATAATACCATCTTTTTGCAGATTTCTCAAACAATGAATGTAATCTTGCAGTGATTAATTCATCTGGTATGGCATAGTCTTCTTGTAACATGTCAATTGTTTTAATAAATGACATGTGGTCATATTCACCTTCTCCTGTGAATGTTGGCCATTCCTTCAATTGAGGTGCTTCCTTCATTAAGACTTGGTTATTATCTTGGTGACTCAAGTCTGTTATGAAAGGATTTGATAATTCCTCTTTTGCTTAAACAGGGCTTCTTATATGAGAAAATGGAGTTGATAACTTTGGCATATTTAAATTAGCCTCATTAATTTTATCCATTTTTTCAGTAATAAGCCTTATTTCACTCTGAATATCATCTTTCAGATGCATTCTTGCTTCATCACTTTTTTCCACATGGTCCAAAAGTAATTTTTGGTGTGATGAAGTCTTTTCTTCAAATTTTTCTACAGAAATACTTAATTTATTTAATTTTTCTGTAAGATTGTCAATACTCACATCATAATTGATTGTCAAAGTCTTGTCTTTGATATCTTTTATGTATTTATACAATTCTTGTTGTCCTTGTATTAATTTTTGAGTATTGTCAATTAAATTCTTTGGTTTATTATTTTCAACAATAAACTTAATGTTGTAAATTTCTTTCTTGTTTTGCACAACAATTTTTGTTAAAGAAGATAAATTGTTATTTATTTCTTGTAGTGATAATAAACTATCTTTAATTTCTTTTAGAGGTAATACACTATTTTTAATTTCTGTTAAAGTATTTACAACATCTTTGGACAAGGTTATTTCTTTGGGAAATGAGGTTGTCTCATTCTTTGCTCTTCCTTGTCCTTGAATTCCATCAAGGTTCTGGCCATGTTGAAAACATTGTCCATGGCATCCTTTTGGATTCTTGGGATCCTGTAGCTTGGGGAATATGGTTTCCTCCAATGCTTTTTCTTGTTCTTCTTCCCTTCTTGGGGAAGTGGGCTGGCTTGAGGCTTGCTGGTAGAAGCTACTGGGGCTTCTTCCTTGGTTGCCTCCCTCTTTTTGGTGTGGTAATCCTTGATTTTTTTGATTTGAGGCTTGGATGACAGTGGATTCCATCCATTGGAGTATTTCACTATCTCCTCCTCTTTGAGGAACTTTTTCAGGATGTGCCAGGAGTTCATCACTCCTTGGTGTATTTGAGGCAGCATTTCCCAATCTTTGTCCTTGTACACTGTGTAATACTGCTTGTACTGGCTCATGTAGATGTCTATTTGAGCCCTCTGAATGTGATTTGTACCTATTTGAGTTACTCATACTTAGCTCCAATTCAGGTTCAGATATCATGGGCATTTCTGGGACTTTCCTTTGGGATAAGGCACTTTCTTGTGTGGATTCTGTTCCACTGGGGATATTGCCCTTTCTTTTCCCTTTTGAGGGATCAGTTCTACCTCTGAGTCCAGCTCCATCTGATTGGATGGAGTATTGGGAACCTCTTCTGGTAGTCATAATTTAAGAAAATAAGAAATAAAAGTATTTTACGATAAAAATTCTTTTTATGGCAATTATAAAAGAAGTGCTCACCTTCAGAGTCTTGAATGGTGGGTCCTGGAAAGTCTAATTTCTTAGCTTTCTTTCTTTTGGTGATAACTGGTGTTGGAGAACTTTGACAAGTTTCTTCCACCAATCTCTAAACAGTAGCTTGGTTGTCTTCTGTTGGGTTATCTTCAAACACTAAAAAAGACAAATAAATATAAGTCTTTTTATAAGAAGTGTTATTTTTGGTAAGATATGGCAATTTTCCACGTAGAAATTGCTTTAATATCTTTAATGAATAAAAAAAATGAATAAAAATAACTTTTTTTTTTTATTGTTTTTTAATATTTCTTAATGTCCTTTATATTTTTTTTTTATTTTTAAGGAATAAAATAAAAATTAATATGATTCTTTATAAAATTAAATTATAATAAAAATTATTTTTAATTTATATAATACCTTTTTTAACACTAGAGTCACTCAAAGAAAGTTCTTGCAAGTCTAAGGATGTGAAAAACCATGTGTAAGACAGTACAATTGCTTTCCAAATGCCTCAATACCTTTTAAAATCAATAAAATATAAAATTATTATATAATTTTATGATTATAAATATAATTTATTATTGGATAAACCCAATTAGAATCTTTTTAAAGGTCTTTTAAGTAAATATCACGGCCAGGCCCCCAAATGTAAGGTTTGACTATGAAACAATAAGTAAAAATTACTAATTTATTACTTATTGTACTCTGAATGTCCTTATAAATTGAATAAATAAGATTAAAAATATAATAATAATAAATAATTATTATTATTATGGCGTAAAATAATTATATTATTAAATAAATATAATAATATAATTTATATTATGAAAATATAATATAATAAATAAATATATTAATATAAAATAATTAATATATTTAAAAAGCTCTTTATTATTGTTACCAACAAATAATAAAGGCGTAAAAAATTGCTTTTTATTAATAAAAAACAATTAATAACAATAATATTACTAATATTAAAGTTATGAATTGATATAAATACTATTTATATTAATTAGAGAATTATTAAGAGAGTAATAATAGAGAAACTATTATAATAAGAGAAAATAACCTACTTTTAACACTTAATATAATAATTTTGAAATATTTTACGCCAAAAAATATAAATACAACCTTTTCAAATTGTATTTACAATAAAAATAAAGAAAAATTACAAATTACTCTGGATTTTTACGTGGAAATGAGTTTTAGAGAGATTTTTAACAAAAACAATTGAATAAATGATTTAATCACGTCAAAATAGATGATTATAACAAGGTGGTCTTTGGTCTTTAATAATATAATAGTTTTATATATAAAGAATAAAGAAATTACCTTTGATTTAATTGATTTAATGTTTTTGATGCGTCTGAGGGGAAAATAGAGTAAAAAGAGCTCTATTTATAGTAAATACCTCCCTCCTAGAGTCCAACAGGCTTCTAGTAGACGTGTACTGATCATATCCACTGGAATTGATCAATATTTTAAGGTTTGATGATGATTACATCATGATCAAACCATATTACATCATTATTACACCATTATTTAGAGTTATCACTATAGCTCTAAGTTTGATGACATCAGAGGCTTGGCAGAACCCCAAATTTCGTGGATTTTATTAGTTTTAATCATAAACTAATAGTATTCACCAATTTTATCACTCTTAAGACTGTTCAGCTTAATTTAAGGTTACTGTGAGTGATCATAACTGCTCCAATTAAGCTCAAACTTTGATCCTCAATACCTTTTAAGATTTTCACGCTACAGCAATTCAAAGAGTGAATTCTGATAGCCTGGCATAACTTCATGATGCTGTCAAGAGCTTTTCATTACATCATCAAAACTCTAATTTTGATGATTTTTCTTGTAACTCATCTTTTCTGTCGAAATTCAATATTTTAAACTTCAAACCTTGATTTCAGGGGGTTATACCCTGAATTTAATAATGAAAATTACATCATTCTTCACGAATGAACTAGTAGAATCCAACTGTATAATTTTTTTTAAGTTTGAAACACTTTCACAACAAAGTGGTCAACAGCTCTGTTGATTTTTGTCAATATTTCAACATAGGTTTTAACCTTGTTTATAATTTGTAAACAAAAGTTCCTATCTGTGTTCTTACAGTAATTACGTGGTAACTTTATTTTTGGTTCATCATTATATCATGTATAGTTTAGGAGATATTAGCTATGATCCTTGAATATATGCGTTGACCAAAAAAGTGCATATATTCAGGTTAATTCCTTAAGTATTAGCTTTGGAAATTAGATTATTAATTGTTTTATGTGTGGGCCTTCGTGGGGAATCCACTAGTACAATTCATTTCACATGTTGTTTCATTAGTTCTTGAGATAAATAAGGTTTTATGGTTTTTATAAGGTATTATACCTTATAACTCATTAAATATTGACTTTACAGATATGCCATAAAAATGGTATATGTGTATTTTACCATGGGGAATCCAATGGTATAATTTATTTTACATGTTGATTCATTGGTTTTTAAGTTAAACCAATTTTTGTACCAATTTATGGTATTTTTTGTATATTTAAGTAATTATTTTTAATGTATAATTATTCTAAGTAATTTTAATATAATTATATTAAAGGTATAATTATTCTAAGTCTTTTTTGTGACCTTATTGGGTATGTGGTCATATCTCAAAGGCTCACAAAATATACATGCCACCAAAAAAAACCAACAAAAAACACCATACCTTTTAAGCTGCAAAAGATTCCCGGGATCAGGGTGATGAAATGATCAATGTTGAAGTGGGCCATATTGATAATCAACCTCTGCATACTGAAATCCCCCCCATACTCAATGAAACAATCCATGATGAAACCCCTCCCGCCTCTCCTCAAAATATTCAAGCCTTTCAAGAAAGGGAGACAATTAAACATGATAAAATGGGACGAGATATGACTGATATAATTCCTGACCCTGAGCCCAAAGTGTCATCCTCTGCTAATTTTCAAGGAATATTTTTATCCTGCATGGAATAGTTTGGAGACATTTTGAATTATCATTCCAATATTACTCAACAATCATGGAAAAGGGGGCTTGATAATATCAATGGGACCACTTACCAACAAAGGATGCTCATACAATCCTTCCCATTGGTATTAAGGTGATCAGTAACCAAGAGCTTAAAATGTTGTCCTGGCTTGAGGACATTGAGATGGCAGGTGAGTTTTATCTTTGTGCATGAAACGTGATTATTGGCTGTTGACTGGTGATATAAATTGCAATATACAGGGTTAGATTTTTTTAAGCCAACAGAAACAGAAGCGTTTTTTGATAACAACATTTGTAATCTCAAATTGATGAAGGAATTAGCTAAACCTCCAGATAATCTCCCAAAATCTGAACACTCCTTCTTCAAAATGGTTCAGAGCCTTCTTTACCCCGCCAATCCAGTTAAACATTTTTGGGAAAATGTTATGTTTGAATCCATTATTTTAGTCTCATACAATGTGATTGCACCCAAACCATATGTGGCACCAACATTAAATTTGACCAATTCTCTTGGACTCGAACGGGGAGCAGTTGAATACCTTGCCTCCTGCTTGAGTAAATCAAAGCAACGTGCAACACAACTTAGCATTGAACGTGGCGGGGCTGACAATGAGATATCAACAAAGCCGCACAAGAACCTGGAGGATCTAATGGATAAAGTTATCCATTTGATGATTGCGTACAACATGATACGTGCACATACAAAGGTGAAAGTCAATGGCATCAAAGGCAAACTCACAAGCTCAAAAAAAAATGAGGCCATCAAAGATCTTTTGATGTGTCACAATAATCTCAGAATAAATCAAATTTTCTATGGTATATTAGCAGCTTTCTGTGCAGTGGGGATTCGTGGTTTGATGGTATGCTCTGATTACTGGAGAACAAGCTCAGTTAAAGGGGCTTTATCACTCATTGACATTTCCGAAAAACCTTCAGAGGGTAAAAATCTAGTGGAGCCGGTGTGGCTACATACTAATAAGTATAAATGTAACTTACTGAATAAAGGTTTCTTCTCATCAGAGTCTTTTAACCCCACTGTACCTCTTAGATTTGAATTTGCAAGATGCTTGGTATTGGACTTCGGTGATGCCTGGGTGGCAAAGCACGGTCTTGGTTCAAGTGATGAGGTCACATTGACTGTACCCAGGTCAGCTAGACTTACAACCAGGATTGACCCATTTTATATTAGCTTTGTACCAGATAGGTTGTAATTTAATTTTGCAAACTCATTTATGAATTTATTAATTGTGAATACCTATCCTACTACTGCCTGGATGCCACAGTATGAATACCAATAATAATTGTATGTAGGCATGCCTCCGTACACCATTGAGAATACTCCGACAAGACACAAACTGAGTCAGGCAGCTGTGCCTGCTATTAGCACACGCGGGGGCATTGCGAGAAGAGGGTTTTATCACTTCCCGCCAGCCCATAATAGGCCAAATGGCCCTGTTTGTTTCAAGAGGACTAGGATAATTAGGGATCGGCAGCAGGGGGCATATTGCATTCGGGCGTGCGTGCGATATTCCACATTGTTGGATTGGAAAGTGATTGAATGGGAACATCAATATATCAAATTGAATGATGCACTAATTCGTGAAGGTCAGGTGTGATCTTTCATTTTTAGCTTCAATTAAAAAATATTAATTGACTGAAATCAAATTTAGGTGATATTAATAATTCAGTAATCATTTGGTTTGATTTCATTTTCCACTGAAAGCATGCCATTCACAAAAAAAGGAACTTGTGGGAAAGCGTTGGTGTGAGTGGCTCGCTCATTCTAAGCATATATATATATATATGCTTCTGCATTTATGTGGCACCCTCATTGGGCCCATGTCACAGCCAAGGAGGCAGGGGCATTACCAATCATATTCTACAATCATTACTTCATTGATACCCCTCAAAACCCAATCAGCAAGGGGGTTTCATTCAACAGTCTCCAAATACAGTTCCAGACCTCAATACAGTTTCATACAGGCAAGACCCAAATACAGGATTCACCAAATACAGTCCTGTAATCAATACAGGCGCAAATACCTGTATTGACTGTATAACCTGTATTGGATTCACCAATACAGGATTCAATCCCACATCCAACTTCTTCCAGCATACAGACAAGGATCTCAGCACTCAAACTCCAAGGCTGGTATTTCTCACATATACCAGCCCCTCTTCACCCACCTGGGGGTTTTGCCCCCAGTTAATTAAAATAGTTGATTTATTATTTAATATTATTTTATTCTCACTTTTGGAATATTATTTTATTACTTATTAAGTTAGTCTTTGCCTTACCTCACCTGTTCAGTAGAGTCCTGGTGGCCATATCCTTTATTAATCCTTTTCTCTTTTCTGAACAGGTTGAAACAGTGACTCAGGATTATTTGTGGTTAGCTCTTTATTATTGCTTTTGTTTTGTCTCTCTTATCTTTTATGCTTATTATTTTATGACTAGGAATTTATCCTCTTACTCCATTACTCTTATCATTTGAGTATTTCTTCTGAGCCCTCCATAAGTAAGTCTGTTCATTGAGTGCCAGGCCCTCTTCATTTTAGAAGAGCCCCTGTGACATTATTTTAATTAACTCATAATTGCTTCTTTCTTTTCATTCATTTTATTCATTTATCTCATTCTTCAATTATGATTTTTTCATGATTTTATGATATTTTTTATGATTTTTATGATTTTTCTCTCTTATCAATTTTCATCTCATTCATTTTATTCAAATCAAAATTGATTCTCTTTCTCATTTCAAAAAATTCTGCTTACCATTTCACTTTATTTTTTATCATTCTCATTTCTCTTTTGTCTGAATTCAGGTTTTTATCAGGTTATTTGATTGGAATTATTTGGGTTAATTGATTCATCATTCAGGGATTTATTGATTTGGGGTATTCAGTGATTTGGATTTTGAAATTTCTCAAGATTATTGATTGATTCTTCAAGACATTGATTTCACCTCAAGATTTTGAATTGACTTTGATTGATTTGATTTGATTTGATTGACTTCATTTGATTCTTCAAGATACCTGATTTATCCTCAAGATTTGATTTAATTGATTGATTTGAATTTGATTCCTCAAGAAAATTGAATTGATTTTTGAAGATATTGATTGAATTCCTCAAGACTTAATTGATTTGATTTTGATTGACTGGATTTGACTTATTGATTGAAATTGATTATTCATAAGAATTTGACTTTGTCATCTTCACTCTTCAAGATTTATTCATATTGATTCACTTCAAGACTGTTTATTGATTCTTCAAGATCATCAAGATTCTCATTTAATTTGATTTGGTCAAGCCTCAATTTATTCAAAGTATCATCAAGTTTTTATTCATTCTTCTTTCATAATGCCAGTTCAGCATAGCCCACCAGCCAAGAATACAAGATCTCAGAGACATCAAGCTGTTCTCACTCCTACACCAAGGGTTCCTCTTGACCGCACACCATCAGTTCATCAACTGAGTGCAAATTTGGACAGAGGACCACCAATGGAAGGAGCAGCACCCTCCAGAAGAGGAGGTGTGAAGTCTAGAAGATCAAGATCATTCTCTGGACTATTGGGTGGTTATCCTGGTGTTTCTCAAGGGCCTAGAAGTAGATTGGGGGAAGCTGAAGATGAGGAGGGGGAGGAGTCTGTGGAAGAGGAAGAATCTGAGGAGACTGAAGTGGCAGCTGCCTTGGCAGGTGCTCCTGAAGCTCCTGAGGCTCCAAATCTAGCCCTTGCTAATCAACCTTCTGTCTCTCAAGCTGAACCAAATTTCCTCAAGATGATGGAGCAAATGACTCAGTTTATGGGACAACTCACTCAAGCAGTTGCCCCAAGGGACACTTCAAAAGTCCCTGCATTCAAGACTCCATCAATGAAGGCACCTGATTCTTTTGATGGTACTAAAGCTCATAAATTGAGAGGATTCATTCAATCCTGTCAATTAATTTTTCATAATGACCCAGCAAACTTCTTCTCTGACAGGAAGAAGGTGCTTTACTCAACTTCTTTTCTTACTGGTAGAGCTGGCAAATGGATTGAACCTTACCTCTCAAATATCTCCAATGAAGACCCATCTTATCTCCTCAATAACTGGCAGTTGTTTGAAACCCAGTTATTCACTCTGTTTGGTGATCCCAATGAAGTCAGAAAAGCTGAACAAGAGTTGGACAATTTGAGGATGAGGGAAAGTGGTCAAGTTTCCTTGTACATAGCTGATTTCAGAAGTTTAATGTCAAGAATTGGAGACTGGGGGGAAAGGGCCTATATTCATGTGTATAGAAGAGGCTTGGCATCAAGATTGTTGGACCAATTGGCTTCTCACCCTGGAACTTTTGAAAGCCTTCAAGAACTCATGGATATCACCTTGGAATTAGATACCAGGTACCATGAGAGGCAGAAGGAAAAGGGCAGTCATCAAGAGAAGAAGCCTCCAATCAGTGAATCCAACTCCTCCAAGCCTCCTCAAAGTTCATCATCAAAGAAGCCTTATCATAAGAAGAATAGGAAGGGGAAGAATTTTCAAGTGTCCAAAGACAAGCCTCATGCTGCTCTCCTCAATAAGGACAACAAATTAATTGGTTCTGAAAAGGAGAGGAGGATTAAAGAAGGCTTGTGCAATTATTGTGGTGGTAAACACCCATTTGAAAAATGCTTCAAGAGGCCTGAAAATAGGCAAGGGTCATCAAAAGGCTTCCCTAGCAAGCAGGGAAAAGCCTGAGTGGGAATCATGATGTGTTCAATGGTTCTCACTTATTTCCTTCAAGAGCACAATTGTGCACTCTGAATACTAGTGTCAAGAAATCTTTAAAATTTCTTATTTTTTCTTCAATCTCTGATATTTTTTATAGTATTCTCATTGATTCTGGTGCTACAAACTCCTTTATTGCAAAGAATTTTGTTCTCAAGTACTCATTGACCATGTCAGAGCTCCCTGAAAAGATTCCTCTTTTCATTCTGGATTCTAATGAATCCACTTCCCTGTTCATCACCCATTATACCAAGTGGGTTGTTGATTTACCTTCCTTCCCAAGCTTTGAATGGGATTTCTTTATCATAGATTCACCCAAGGGAGAAGACCTAATATTGGGCTATGATTTTCTTTACCATTTTAATCCCATTATTGATTGGAAAAATGGATTGATCACCTATGATTCTAGTCATAAGGATTCTAGTGGTATTATTTCTTCTACTAGTCATGACTTATCCACTGCTGTCAACAGTGTTGCTCTGGCTGGTGAACTTAAGACAACTTCCCTTCCTTCTTCTGTCCATATCCCTTCCATCAATCCCTCTTAGTAATTACTTCCATTAAGAGATGAAGTATTCAAAGAGATAAAAGATGTTGGAGAAGATGTTGCTATATCACCACTTCATCTCTTTCAAGGGGATATGGACCTTCCTCCTTTATCTTTTCATGCCTCCCTGGAGGAGCAGTGGGATGAGGAGGAAGAGCCAGAAGAGATTGAAACTGTGCTGAAGGTAGTCCCTCCTGTTTATCACAAATATTTGGATGTATTCCCCAAAGTGAAAGCAGAGAAACTTCCTCCACACCGTGCCTGTGATCATCATATCGAACTGGAGGGTCTTCTACCTCCAGTTGGTGTTATCTACTCTTTATCAAAGAATGAGTCAGAAACACTGCGGGCCTACATTTCAGAGAATGTAGAGAAAGGTTTCATCAGACCAAGCTCCTCCTCAACAGGAGCACCTGTCCTTTTTGTTAAGAAAAAGGATTGTGGTCTTCGTTTGTGTGTTGACTACTGCAAACTTAATGCTGTCACCAGGAAGAACAGGTATCCTGTTCCTCCAATGAATCAGCTTCTTACCGTCTTTAACGGTGCTACTATCTTCTCCAAGATAGATCTGCGTGGTGCTTATAATCTCCTGAGAATTAAAGAGGGGGATGAGCATTTAACTGCCTTTAGAACCAAATATGGCAGTTATGAGTATTTGGTTATGCCATTTGGCTTAACCAATGCTCCAGCTTCATTCCAAAATCTTGTGAATGATATCTTTGCAGATTATTTGGATATTTTTGTTGTAGTGTACTTAGATGATATTATGGTCTTCTCTAGCTCTTTGGATGAACATGTTAAACATGTGGCCTCTGTTCTCCAAAGACTGAGAGACAATAATTTGTTTGCTAAAGCCTCCAAGTGTGTATTCCATGCCTCAAGTGTGGAATACTTGGGCTATGTTGTTTCAAGTGATGGCCTCAAGATGGATTCTTCAAAAGTTCAACAAATACTCAATTGGCCTCAGCCCAAGAACATCAAGGCCCTCCAATCTTTTCTTGGCTTTGCCAACTTTTATCATCGTTTCATTAAAAATTATTCCAAAAAAATCTCTGCTCTCACTTCCCTCCTCAAAAAAGATTCTCCCTTTATCTTTAATGAGGAAGCTCTTAGTCAGTTTCAGATACTCAAAGAAGCTTTCACCACTGCTCCTATCCTCTCTCACTTTAATCCTTCTCTCCGAACTATTGTAGAGACTGATGCCTCTGATTATGCCTTGGGTGCTGTACTGAGTCAGGTGAATGACTCAGGAAAGCATCCCATTGCATTTGATAGTCGCAAGCTCTCACCAGCTGAACTCAACTATGAAATTCATGACAAGGAACTCCTTAGGGGATATGGACCTTCCTCCCTTATCTTTTCATGCATCCCTGGAGGAGCAGTTGGATGAGGAGGAAGAGCCAGAAGAAATTGAAACTGTGTTGAAGGTCGTCCCTCCTGCTTATCACCAATATTTGGATGTATTCTCCAAAGTGAAAGCAGAGAAACTTCCTCCACACCGTGCCTGTGATCATCATATCGAACTGGAGGGTCTTCTACCTCCAGTTGGTGTTATCTACTCTTTATCAAAGAATGAGTCAGAAACACTGCGGGCCTACATTTCAGAGAATGTAGAGAAAGGTTTCATCAGACCAAGCTCCTCCTCAACAGGAGCACCTGTCCTTTTTGTTAAGAAAAAGGATTGTGGTCTTCGTTTGTGTGTTGACTACTGCAAACTTAATGCTGTCACCAGGAAGAACAGGTATCCTGTTCCTCCAATGAATCAGCTTCTTACCGTCTTTAACGGTGCTACTATCTTCTCCAAGATAGATCTGCGTGGTGCTTATAATCTCCTGAGAATTAAAGAGGGGGATGAGCATTTAACTGCCTTTAGAACCAAATATGGCAGTTATGAGTATTTGGTTATGCCATTTGGCTTAACCAATGCTCCAGCTTCATTCCAAAATCTTGTGAATGATATCTTTGCAGATTATTTGGATATTTTTGTTGTAGTGTACTTAGATGATATTATGGTCTTCTCTAGCTCTTTGGATGAACATGTTAAACATGTGGCCTCTGTTCTCCAAAGACTGAGAGACAATAATTTGTTTGCTAAAGCCTCCAAGTGTGTATTCCATGCCTCAAGTGTGGAATACTTGGGCTATGTTGTTTCAAGTGATGGCCTCAAGATGGATTCTTCAAAAGTTCAACAAATACTCAATTGGCCTCAGCCCAAGAACATCAAGGCCCTCCAATCTTTTCTTGGCTTTGCCAACTTTTATCATCGTTTCATTAAAAATTATTCCAAAAAAATCTCTGCTCTCACTTCCCTCCTCAAAAAAGATTCTCCCTTTATCTTTAATGAGGAAGCTCTTAGTCAGTTTCAGATACTCAAAGAAGCTTTCACCACTGCTCCTATCCTCTCTCACTTTAATCCTTCTCTCCGAACTATTGTAGAGACTGATGCCTCTGATTATGCCTTGGGTGCTGTACTGAGTCAGGTGAATGACTCAGGAAAGCATCCCATTGCATTTGATAGTCGCAAGCTCTCACCAGCTGAACTCAACTATGAAATTCATGACAAGGAACTCCTTAGGGGATATGGACCTTCCTCCCTTATCTTTTCATGCATCCCTGGAGGAGCAGTTGGATGAGGAGGAAGAGCCAGAAGAAATTGAAACTGTGTTGAAGGTCGTCCCTCCTGCTTATCACCAATATTTGGATGTATTCTCCAAAGTGAAAGCAGAGAAACTTCCTCCACACCGTGCCTGTGATCATCATATCGAACTGGAGGGTCTTCTACCTCCAGTTGGTGTTATCTACTCTTTATCAAAGAATGAGTCAGAAACACTGCGGGCCTACATTTCAGAGAATGTAGAGAAAGGTTTCATCAGACCAAGCTCCTCCTCAACAGGAGCACCTGTCCTTTTTGTTAAGAAAAAGGATTGTGGTCTTCGTTTGTGTGTTGACTACTGCAAACTTAATGCTGTCACCAGGAAGAACAGGTATCCTGTTCCTCCAATGAATCAGCTTCTTACCGTCTTTAACGGTGCTACTATCTTCTCCAAGATAGATCTGCGTGGTGCTTATAATCTCCTGAGAATTAAAGAGGGGGATGAGCATTTAACTGCCTTTAGAACCAAATATGGCAGTTATGAGTATTTGGTTATGCCATTTGGCTTAACCAATGCTCCAGCTTCATTCCAAAATCTTGTGAATGATATCTTTGCAGATTATTTGGATATTTTTGTTGTAGTGTACTTAGATGATATTATGGTCTTCTCTAGCTCTTTGGATGAACATGTTAAACATGTGGCCTCTGTTCTCCAAAGACTGAGAGACAATAATTTGTTTGCTAAAGCCTCCAAGTGTGTATTCCATGCCTCAAGTGTGGAATACTTGGGCTATGTTGTTTCAAGTGATGGCCTCAAGATGGATTCTTCAAAAGTTCAACAAATACTCAATTGGCCTCAGCCCAAGAACATCAAGGCCCTCCAATCTTTTCTTGGCTTTGCCAACTTTTATCATCGTTTCATTAAAAATTATTCCAAAAAAATCTCTGCTCTCACTTCCCTCCTCAAAAAAGATTCTCCCTTTATCTTTAATGAGGAAGCTCTTAGTCAGTTTCAGATACTCAAAGAAGCTTTCACCACTGCTCCTATCCTCTCTCACTTTAATCCTTCTCTCCGAACTATTGTAGAGACTGATGCCTCTGATTATGCCTTGGGTGCTGTACTGAGTCAGGTGAATGACTCAGGAAAGCATCCCATTGCATTTGATAGTCGCAAGCTCTCACCAGCTGAACTCAACTATGAAATTCATGACAAGGAACTCCTTGGCATAGTTTGGGCTCTCAAGCGCTGGAGAGCCTTTCTCCTTTCTCTTTCTGATTCCTTTGAGGTCTTGAAAGACCATTGTTCGCTCCAATATTTTATGTCCTCTAAAGTCCTTACTCGTCCTCAAGCCTGTTGGGCTGAATTTTTGTCTGAATTTCACTTTGTTATCACTTACCGCCCAGGCAGGCTGGCCACTTTACCAGATGCCTTGTCACGTCGGGACGACGTGTACCCAGAGAGGGGGGTGGATTTCATCAGCAAGAATCCTCAAAACTTTCATCAAGTTCTCAAGCAAAATGAAATTCAAGAGTCAAGATTCTTTTCCATAAAAGTTGAAATGTTTTCAGATTTAGTTGATCAGATCCAAAGACAAGTATGGCAAGACAAAGACTATAAGGAGATCCTCAAGAAATTAGCAAGAGGAGAATCAGTCCCAGACTATTCTCTTGAACCTCAAGCAAAATTGTTATTGTTCAAAGATAGAGTAGTTATTCCAAGCAATCATGAAGTTCAATTGGATATTCTTCAAAGGCGTCATGATTCACCATTGGCTGGCCATCCTGGCCAGGAGAAGACCCTCAAGCTCATCAAGAGGGATTTTTATTGGGCTGGCATGAATCAAATCATCAAGGACTATGTGTCCTCATGTCAGCAATGTTCAAGAAACAAGAACATCCACCATAAGAAGTTTGGATTACTCAAGCCTCTTCAAATTCCATCTGGTCCTTGGAATTCTTTATCAATGGACTTTATCACTCAATTGCCCTTGTCAAGCAACTTTGATTCAATTTTAGTAGTTGTAGACAGATTTTCAAAAATGGCAATATTTATTCCAACTTATTCAACAATCACTGCACTGGACTTAGCTCAAATCTTCATTAGTCATGTATTTTCCAAACATGGTCTTCCAGTAAGTATTGTTAGTGATAGAGGTTCCTTATTTGTTTCATCATTCTGGACCCAATTATGTCAGCAGCTCAAGATATCAAGAGATCTTTCAACTGCATTTCACCCTGAAACAGATGGACAGACAGAGAGGGTAAATCAGATTCTAGAACAGTATCTTTGGATGTATGTCAGTTACCATCAAGATGACTGGCACACCTGGCTCCCTTTGGCTGAATTTGCCTATAATAATGCAGAACATTCATCCACAAAGCAATCACCTTTTTTCACCATTTATGGAAGAAATCCCAGCTTTGACTCAATCCATGTTTCTCAAGATTCACCTGCTGGAAAGCTATCAACAAAACTCCAATCAGTACAGCAAGTTGTCAAAGAAGAATTAGAGTCAGCAATAAGAAGATTCAAGAAGTATGCAGATAGAAATAGAGCAATTCCACCTGATTTCCAACCTGGGGACAAAGTATGGCTAGCTTCCAAGAACATCAAGACAACAAGACCCACCAAAAAGCTTTCAGAAAGATGGTTGGGACCCTTTGAAGTTCTCAAGAAGATTGGCAGCCATGCATATCACCTCAAGTTGCCTCAACAATGGAAGTCAGTTCACCCTGTTTTCCATGTGTCCTTGTTAGAACCAGTGAAGCAATAAACTATCCCAAATCAACACCAATTGCCACCACCTCCAGTAATAGTGGAAGAGCAAGAAGAATGGGAAGTGGCTCAGGTTCTGGACTCAAAACTCAAGAGAGGTTCATTATGGTATTTAGTGGAGTGGAAAGGATTCAATGAAGACCCAGAAAGAACAACTTGGGAACCAGCTTCCAACCTTACCAACTCCCCAGACCTTGTCAAGGATTTTCACACTTTGTATCCAGACAAGCCTGGCCCAAATGCCTCAAGAGTTTGATTATGGTGCTTGGTGGGGATTGGAGTTTATGAAAGTAAGTTCCTCTCCTGGCATGCACCTTTAAGGGGGTATTCTACCCAAATTTGTTGTAAGCATCACTTTGGCCACTTTGTGAGCACTTGTCAATTTTTTGGACAGGTTCAGAAGGCCTTGCAACATAATACCCTCAAGATTTGGACCTTTCATCAAGATTTGGCCCAATCTTTTCTTTTATTTTCTCTTCTTTCTTTAATCATGCCATAAATTATCTTTCAAGACATTCATTATCAAATTCATCTTATGGCATATCTCAATTTTCATTTATGGTGCTTGGTGGGGAGTGGAAGTTATGAAAGTAAGTTCCATCTCCTGGTATGCATCCCTGAGGGGTCTAATTCTTGTAAAACATTACCTTGGCCACGCTGTGAGCATCAAATGCTTGGTTTTATCTTTCAGAACATTTTGGCCAAAATCAAGAATCTCACCACAAGAAGGACAACCCTCAGGAATTTCTTATTTCTTTCTTTACTCTCTTTTTCTCTCAATTCTTTTTCTTTTTTATTTTTTATTTTTATTTCTTTTACTTGTATGATTTATTTTTCATTTCTTGTTTCAAAAGCAGCAATCATAACTCCCATATCTTGTTTGGGGAGTCAATTTATGTAATAATCAAGAGCAAACACTAGTAATGGTAAAGACCAGCTACAGATAATCCTAATCAAAATTTCTTCAAGGCTTCTCTAAACTTAGCAACCATGGCATCTTCATAAGCAACTGCCTCCCTGGCCAAAGCAGCAGTGGGCTCCCCTGGAATAGCACTCTTCATAGCCTTATCAACAAACACCTCAGTCAAAGAATCAACTTCAGCAAATAGATTGGTGACCACCTTCTTGTTCACCCTTTTCTGATCAGTGAAGCTGCCAGTAATATTCCAGCGGCAACGGTTTTCAAAGATTGATTCAGGCTCTGGAGACATTGGGTCTCTAGAAGTGCTGGCCACTGGTGGTTGGATATTGGTAGAGGTGGAGGCAAGTGTGGAGGGCCTGGTTGGGGATCTAATTGGAAGCTGAGGTGGTTGGGGGGATCTGATCACTTCATTATTAGTGGTACTGGCTTGGACTGGGGATTGTGAGGTGGATTGGATTCTTCTTTTCTGGATTGGGGTAGTCATTTCAAGCTCTTCTCCATCAATCTCATCACTACCTTCAGCATCAGTATCATTTTCATCTTGAACCACCAAATTTCTCTTCAATTTTCCAAGTCTTCCATCCTTTCTGGTAACCAAAATGGGAACCTCTGGGGCCACTCCAATGGGATTTCCTTGGGGGTGAATTGATCCTCCAATGGCTGCCCAGGAACCACTGGTATTATTCCATTGTTGGACACCTCTCATTCTAGATCCAGTCACTGAAGAAGAAGAAAATAAAACATAGAAGTCAGTAACCCATTAATTTTATGGCCAATCAACTCACAATTGGAGTGACCAGAGGTGGCATCAGAGGTGGGAGGTTCATCAACAGGAGCTTCCAATCCAAATCTTCCACCCTTCTTGATGCTGCTCCATAATCTTCTGGCATCTTCAGGAAAGCTATAGTGGGCTTGAGAACAATTTCTTTTTCCAAGATTGCAAAATTGACACCTGGTGGACCTAGCAGTAGCAGATTCCACACAAGGAATCCCTTTCCTCTTACAATTGGTGCAGGGTGGTTCAATAACTCTGACAGATTTAAAACCATTATAGGTTTTCTTGATGTCCCAAATCTCTGTAGGGGCCATACTCTCTTCAGAAAGCTCCCTCAAGTTATCAAAAACACCAGGACCATAAAGTACAGAAGGTGGGGAATCAGAGTGATTGGAATCACAAAGGGAAGTCAGCCTTGAACTCATCTTCAAGTCAAAATTTCAAATTCAAGACCAAGAGAGTTATGGGCAATTGCAAGTCAGCAAGGCATTTATGGCAATTGACCAGTCAAGGAGGGGATAAGAAGGAAGACATTCAAGAAGAAATCAAGATCAAAAGAAGAAAAACTGCTTCAAATGGCCCAATTGGCCAATTTCATGGATTTATGCACTTTGGCACAAATGGCCACATCAGACCTCAAAACTTCAAAATAGCTCATTTTTTATCATTTTCCATCAAAATATGCTTAATTAGGCATATTGGAAAATTTGCGCATTTTGCGCAATTTTGCGCATTTGCGCACTTTTGCGCAAATTTGCGCACTTTGCGCATTTGCGCACTTTTGTGCACTTTTGCGCAAAAGGCCCTTTTATCTTGTCAAAAGGCTTCAAAAGGCCTTTTTGGCCCATTTCATCATGATTGCGCATTTGCGCATTTTGCGTAAAAATGCGCAAAATGGCCAGGATACTCTATAAGGCCAATTTTTCATCAAAATCAAGTTTTTTTCAATTTTTTCAATATTATATGCCATTATGGCATATATGCGCATTTGCGCACTTTGCGCATTTTGCGCAAAATGGCCAGGACACTCTATAAGGCCAATTTTTCATCAAAAATCAAGTTTTTTCAATTTTTTCAATATTATATGCCATTATGGCATATATGCGCATTTGCGCACTTTGCGCATTTTTGCGCAAATTGGCTAAAATCCCCTTTTAAACACAAAATCAAGGATTTTGGCCAGGACCTCTGAAATGGTCCATAACCTCAAGTATTGGCCACCTTATGCCAACACTCTCAAGATGAAAATTATGATGATATCAGGTGTTCTTGGGACATAAACCCAGGTCACCCACTTTTCAAAAGCCATGAGGACTCAAGAAAAGTTTTGGTGAAGACACTCAAGACAAGAATGAAGAAATTTTAAGAAGAATGAAAGTATTTTGAAGTAAAAGAGGGAATCCAGAATCAAGATCAAGGGGAAAATACCTACAAGTTATCAAGTGAAGGGTTGTTTGAGTATTGTTGAAGAAGAAGGTTTAATGGGATAAATTTAATGAATTGGGGGAAAGAACTGTATGGATTGTTTCAAGCTCATCAAGACTCACTATACTTATGGTGCTCAGAGCTCACCATTTTCAAGAGGGGGATAATGTCACAGCCAAGGAGGCAGGGGCATTACCAATCATATTCTACAATCATTACTTCATTGATACCCCTCAAAACCCAATCAGCAAGGGGGTTTCATTCAACAGTCTCCAAATACAGTTCCAGACCTCAATACAGTTTCATACAGGCAAGACCCAAATACAGGATTCACCAAATACAGTCCTGTAATCAATACAGGCGCAAATACCTGTATTGACTGTATAACCTGTATTGGATTCACCAATACAGGATTCAATCCCACATCCAACTTCTTCCAGCATACAGACAAGTATCTCAGCACTCAAACTCCAAGGCTGGTATTTCTCACATATACCAGCCCCTCTTCACCCACCTGGGGGTTTTGCCCCCAGTTAATTAAAATAGTTGATTTATTATTTAATATTATTTTATTCTCACTTTTGGAATATTATTTTATTACTTATTAAGTTAGTCTTTGCCTTCCCTCACCTGTTCAGTAGAGTCCTGGTGGCCATATCCTTTATTAATCCTTTTCTCTTTTCTGAACAGGTTGAAACAGTGACTCAGGATTATTTGTGGTTGGCTCTTTATTATTGCTTTTGTTTTGTCTCTCTTATCTTTTATGCTTATTATTTTATGACTAGGAATTTATCCTCTTACTCCATTACTCTTATCATTTGAGTATTTCTTCTGAGCCCTCCATAAGTAAGTCTGTTCACTGAGTGCCAGGCCCTCTTCATTTTAGAAGAGCCCCTGTGACAGCCCAATGGAATAACATTGGCTTGAGCTGTTTTAGATCAAGCCAATTCCATGTGGGCTCCAACAGGGAAGTCAAAGATGTGTGCTGAATAAAGCTCATTGGGCTTTGGGCACCATTCTGGACTCAAAACTCCTTAGCTTCAAATGGCAGGAAGAAGTATCTGATATCTTGTCTGCTTCAACACAAAGTAATCCCTCACCCACTTGGGAATAGTGGGACATCCCAAAGGACAAATGAGGGCAAAATCACCCAAAAGAATAAGTTTTTTTCCTCCTCTTGGCCAACAGCACAAATATCAATGCCAGTATCAGAAAATATGACCCCAAGTGAAATTCGGAGGCTTGTGGATGTCAATCAGATCAAACGCATTCACTTTGGGCGCATGGCAATTTTCTCTTTAACTGGATTACTCAGTGCCCTTGTTTAATTCAGACCATTCACAACAATGAGTGAAGTCAAGGTCAATCAATGGGATGAATTATCACAATTCTCATTTCATGAAAGAAGATTCACCGACCCGATTGCAACAAATGGGGTGTTACTCAAGGGATTTATGTTCGTGATTGGGTGGCTCAAATGCATCACAAAGAATGAACAACTTGGTCTGTGTGGAAGTCTTGGGAATATTGAAAATGCAAAATATTAATGGCAGAACCAAGGAGTCAATCTTAGCTTGGTGGGTTGCATTCTAGGTCAGTCGTTACAATATGTTGGGGATAATTTATTTCAGAAGATTCAAAATTGCTACAAGTCATTGGGGGTTCCGTCTTTTGATCAAGTCAACTGTGAAGCTGATATTCCCGCAAATCAGGGTGCATTCGAGTTTACTTCCGCACTCACTTTCACCATGAATGGATTCAAAAACTCACCTCAGCTTGATAAGGATTCATTTCTTTATGCTTTGGGATGGTGGTTTCAAGCTGATAAGCGGACCGGCCAAATTCAAAAAGATGTGTCAAAGTGGTGTACAGGGGGGAAATTGATTTTCCCCAATGATATTTTTATGATTTATCTATCAGAATGTCATGGCCTCATTCAGGTAGTGTGGGCCAGTAGTACATTTGTTCATTATACTGATCCAGCACAGGACAAAGAGAGAACAACCCTAGTAGGTATGTCTACGCAATGCTCAAGCAGGTTTGCAAAAACAATGTGGCAAAAAAGCCATGGCTATTATGAGATTGGCGAGAGAGCGGGATATCAGATCAGGGATGGTAATACAATCTCATCCAATTTAGAAGAATGAGGGAGTGTGGATGTGTCTGGGAGTTAGAGAGTCATTGGAGAATAGGGGTGTGGTAATGCACAGTACAGCATACACCTGGTTTTGATGGGTTGGAACTGGGGAGATAGGGTGACTCACATGAAAAAGGGGTGAAATGACTCATGTACAGTAGCATGCCACGATACGCTTGTCCTGGTTTGTTGCTCTTGTCCAGGATCCCGACGTGTCACATGGGAATCCTTACGCTTGTGGAGGTTTCCAATAATTCAAACAATTGCTTATGCCAGGGCAGGCTGCCAACGCTTAACATGAAAATCATTACGCTTTTACGAGCTCCCGACAATTCAAACAACTCCCTACGCCGGTGAAGGCTCCCGACACCTCCCACACAAATCCTTACATTATGCAGGTTCCCAACAACTTAAACGTTTCCTTACGCCATCGCAGGCTTCCAATAATTCACACACAAATCCTGAGGCTTGTGCAGGTTCCCAACAATTCAAACAATTCCTTACGCTGGTGCAGGCTTCAGACAGTTCACACGCAAATGCTTATGCTTGTGCAGGCTCTGACAATTCTGAAAATTCCTTATGCCTGTGCAGGCTTCCGACAATTCACACACGAATCCTGATGCTTGTGAAGGTTCCCAACAATTCAAACAATTCCTTACGCTGATGCAGGCTTCTGATGATTCAAACACAAATGCTTACGCTTGTGCAGGTTCCGACAATTCTAAAAATTCATTACATGACTAAGATTGATAGCGTGTGACCATAGGAAAGGCAATGTCTCATGAATCTGCAGTGGAATGCTCACATGCAGGGAACGCCTGCATTTTTACAGCTAAGAGCTGATATGGCTGTCAACCATATCAGAAGAAAATATAGGAGGCTGTAATGGTGAATATTTGCGCATTTTCGGCAAAAGAGGTTCACACCAAGAAATATTGACTGAAACATTTGGTGGGGCACTTACAAAAATTATTATCATACAATAGGTGCTTTGCAAAAATGGAAAAAAAGGAGAAACTCACAGGAAAAAATAATATAACAAAAATGGAAAAAGCGTGTATTGATTACAACAAACTAATTCAAAAGAGTGTATTACAAAATCAAATAAGAGTAAAACTATTTTTTTCTGAATTTTATTTTTCTAAGTATTTGGAGACTATCCCGGTGATGTCCTCCTTTGAATAAGCCTCCAGTGCCTGGCCAAGGAGGGAGTTTAGTTCCTCCCGGAATTCCCGGTGCATCTCATTTCGATGAGTTTCATCCACAACAGGAATCATGTGGAGAAAGCAGCGATGCTCCAACAATATTCGGTTGATTGATTTGTGGACGATTCCTCGAGGAATCATCAAAGTTGGCCATAACACAGTAAGTTCCTGGCAAGCGTCATTGTGGGAATGAAGGGAGCTTGGCACCAGGGGGTTCTCGGGGGAACTGTGAGGGAGGGGTCACACAAGGGGAGGGGGGATCCGAAAGGCGTATTGTCAATGATGATTATGCAGCAGGGAGTAGTGGGACAAGCTGGAGATGGTCGAAGAAGGGGTAAGGAAAAGTTGATAGGAGTAAAGAAAGAGAAGTGATGACTTACCAAAAGGTTCCTCCGTGGATTGCATCGGAGCCACCTCAGGTTCTGGCGCACAAGTCAGAACGTCCTCAGGTAGTTCAGAGGATGGACTTGGGCCAGGAATAGGTGGCTCATCATGCTGGGAGGGTTCTACAAAAGGAGGAAGAGTCAGTCAACTTGATGCAAAAGTTAAAATGAGAAAATGAAAAGCTGGCTTCTTACCATGGGATATGTCCTCTGACCATCGGGTGCCACTCAGGCCTGGAGTGGGTTTACGTGGGGTTTGCTTGTGAGGCATACGTGGAACAGGTGAGTCTTGTTGGGGGGATTTGGTGGGTTTTGTTCTATGCATAATGGAAAAAAGTCAGTATGATTGCATGAACAGAAATGAATTGAGGAGGAAAAAGAAAACTTACTTTGGCATTTGAATCCCATGGGTGACAAGACATGGTGACAATTGGCCCAAGCTTGAATGTCCTCTTGCCATCGCCATCCTTCATTGGCCGGAAAATCACTTTGCTCCGGTCAAGGAGTGAAGTGACCATTGGATGGTGGCCTAGGAGGGGGGTGGACAAATCAATACTGGAAGGGACAGGGCTAATCGTCCGGAATCATTCCCATCGGCCTGTTTGAGGTCCCAGTGTCCATTCCCGCTTGGGAATACTTTCATCATCGTTGACCACAAAAGAGTCCTCGCAAGGGCGTCTTGGGTGGAAACTCCTCTGGCCGCGTGTTTGGAAGGGTTGGACAACAAGCGAGCATTTCTTGTATGCTTGTTGGCAAGCATCACAAGCGTCGGTTGTTGTTGAGGAGCAAATGCAGGGGATACCCCGCTTAGTGCATAAAGTGCACAACATCTAAAAACAAGAGAATTCAGGTTAGTAACTGAATAGAAAGTGAACAATCAAAAAAAATGATGACATACAATGAATTATAGACTTAAAACGTAAATAAAATAAAGAAACTCTAGTCGGAAGTTTGGAAAACTCTAAAGGAAATTCATGAAAAAGAATTAGGATTAATATTGGAACATAATATCAACAAAAATTTTAAATGAAGGAGACGCACAAGATGGATAGAAGGGGGTTCTGGATGTATAAGTGGGAAAAACAAAAAGCAAGAAGGAAGGGGAGTGGGGTTAGTGGAAAGGCAGGAAGACAAGGGGGAATACGCACAAAAATGAGAAGAGCAGGTGATCTGAAAAAAAGTGGATGGGTTGTTGGGTTAAGATGGTCTTTTATACCGTGGTGAAGCTGAGCCAATTGCAGCAGTTGCAGCACCCGACAAAGGCTCAGCTTCAACGCATGTTGGCAAAATTGCAGCTCAGTCGCAGCCAATGCTGCGACTGAGAAGGGAAATGCCAGCGTGAGGCAGAGGAACAAAGGGGTTCTGGCTGAGTATTGCAATTTATTGAATTGTCAGACTCAGTCAAATCCCCTTTGTTTCCTCAAATAGACACCCTATCACCCAGGAGGGCTTTTGTGAGGGCCTAGTTGAATGTGCATGGTGGATGCAATCCCCAAATTCCCCATGCAGAAAAGCACATGGTGCATTTTGTCACAGGTGACAGCGGCGACCATACCAGCCTTGCGGCTGGGTGATGGAGTTTGAACAAAGGGTCGGGCTGCTGTATGACAATTTAATACAGCATGAGCTTGGGTCAACCCATTGCTCATGTCTGCTGTGGAGTCATAATTGAAATGCTCAGTTGCTGAGCATTTGAATTGCACAGTTATTGAGCTATTGATATAACAATATCAAATGCACCATGCTGAGAAATTGCTAGGTAATTTTTGTAAGCACACAATCTGAGCATTTGGCACAGCATTGGATGACATTTCAGCCAGGCGCAGCATATCACATGCTTTGGTGAAGTGCTCCGAACTGAGCCTTCCAATGAACTATTGAAAAATTGGTTCTGACAATGGCTCTACCAAAAACTTCCACACTGAGCTTTTGACCGTGACATGCTCAGCTTGTGTGTGCAAATTGGGTGAATCACAATGCTGAGCATTAGGCACATGAGCTACGTATATGCAAACGATCGGAAGGTGGATACCCATTGGCTATATGCATGCAGGCTGAAGTAGTATTACACCATCATAATCTGTACAGCCAACACTGTAATACGTAGTATTACGTACACCTTTGTACGTACTACAATGTCAGGGCAGAGCAAAGGCTGTACAAGAATGTAACATGCAATTAGGCCAAGCCATCAAGTCAAATTTCTCAAATGCATCCCTTTGATGCAGGTTTTTGGAGAGAGCTCCACCTCACTACCACACCAATGCTGGTATAATCCAAGTTAATGTAATGTGTGCATAATTGGATGACTAATGATTTGGGTCATACACAAACGGTGGATTCACTCCGGTGCCGAGGTCGGGGCAAACAATGACTGGCCCCACATGTGTTCCGCGCCCGCTCATTGCTGGGCCCCCACACACTTTCATACACAGGGAGCTCTCACATGCCTGTCTTCCAACCAGCTATTTGCTTGTGCGCCAAAACCAGAGTCCAATCAGCGTGGATTTGCTCAAGCCTCATATGCATTAGCATATCCCCTGCCTATGATCCCTGAGGCTGGTTATTTATGCGTGGGGATCCGCCACCACGGGTCATATGCCGCACAATCTCACACGCCCCGTGCAACTTTTGGCGCCTGGTTTGCAGCAAAAAAATACCTTGGGTGGGCGGGTGGACTATTCCTCTGGAGTTTC
Source organism: Austropuccinia psidii (assembly GCA_023105745.1). Lineage (NCBI taxonomy): Eukaryota > Fungi > Basidiomycota > Pucciniomycetes > Pucciniales > Sphaerophragmiaceae > Austropuccinia > Austropuccinia psidii. Next base: position 11,300,157 of record JALGQZ010000004.1, on the reverse strand, counting down.
TCACACGCGTGAGGGAAATACCCTGATGCCAATCTGGGTAGATTAGTAACAGCCGCAAATGCAAGAGGGATGAATGTGTAAGTGGATCATGGCTCACAGCCGGTGCCCCCTTTGATCAAGCCACACATTTGCCACTGGAATTCTAGTAGGCATCAGTCCACAAGAATTTTTGGGCAAAAGCAAACTCATGTTTGGTGGCACACCAAAAGATCCCCACAGTGAAATTTTCCTATCCACTCCCACCATTTCCCAGTAGGTCACTGTACAACAATTAACCTGGGGAAGATACACTTATTGTTTGCTGTTACACCAGCAAACATGGCTGCATGCCACTCATATGCCACTGCACAATAAGCTTCTACAATGCACCCAATTTTGAATATGATTATATGAACCTTGGTCTACCTATCCTTGCATAATATGCGGCCAATCTAGCAGTCATATCTGTGCACCCACATTCTTGCCACCTTTCCTTTATATATGCCCCAAATTTCATATCAAAATTATGAGGCCAAGAGGCCAATATTCCTAATGACCATGCAGGTAACCACAGGCCATCCCCCTTTGAGCCCATTTCTGCCTCTCATATAAGTTCCCCACCTGCACTTATTGGTCTTCATTCCCTTTAGCTACCCCTTCCTGATCATATAATTTCCAACTTTCCCCAAATAATTCATAATAGCCATCATGTCAACCCCTTCACAACCACTTTGCATTTGGATGATTAATATTTGTATTCAAATAAATTGTGATATAGCCTTAAATACTGATAATTCCCACTTAGCTTCTTGGATTATCTTATTGCACAATCAACACAGCATATTTGTATATCTCCCCAATCACCAGAATACTGTTGGCTTTCTCCCTGGCACCCTTTCCAAGACGTTGATACCATTCCTCGGGGAACCACAAACTTTCATGCACTGTGGTCCTGGTGGGTCATAGATTGCAAATTGCCAATCCAATCCTACTCAAACATTATTTTTTGAGTGAGTTTTTATGACTGATCCAAAAGATCCTTTCTCATCTCAGAAACCCAATTTAGCATTGATGTTCTTCACATGGTATCCAAACATTCTATTCTTGATTAAAAGCTTTTGAAAACAAGACTTTAAGCTTGAAATGCCTAAAGAATATGACTGTAATACTCACAGTCAATGTCAGATTTTTACTCCCACATTTCTTGCTTCAAACTCCATGCCACCCTCATATCCAGCTCTCTTTTCATTGACCTCCAAGCAAAAACTGATAAAATTACCCAGTGGATCAGACCTCCCCATGATGACCCCACCCCATTCCATTATTCAAACCCCCCTCCTCCCTCATCAAAAGACTGGACTGGCTTTTCTTTGGGATGGAGAAATCCCCAATGGACAATCAGCCTGTAACCTCTGGGCCACCTCACCCCCTGGATCCACTTTTAATTCCAGGCACATACTTGCTAACAAGGTCGTCAGCTCATTCGAATGCCTTTTGACCAATACCCCTCTTGGAGGACTGCTCACGGATGATATGGGATTAGGTAAAACCATTCAGGCCATTTCTCTAATTGGTACCTCTAAGGAGCGGCTAATTACAAACCCCCAACACTCCATGCCCACCTTGCTTAATTACCAACTGGCAATCTGAAATATCCAAGCATGCTCAGGCTGGAGTGCTGCAAGCCAAAATCTACCATGGTCCCACTCATCACTCATTGTGCGAGGCCAACATCTTAAAATGTGATATCATCATCACTTCTCACAATACTATTGCCCAAGAATTTAAACAAACCCATACCTCTACATCATTCATTTTTAAAATCAATTGGCATTGTATAATTTTACATGAAGCACAGTGAGCGTCTGATCTTTAAATGATTTAAATTACGTTTTATATCCAATAACCCTTCCCCCATTCTATAGCTATATTTGCTCTCAGTACACTGCCACTCACCGTGCCATTGATAGCCTCCTATCATCCTGTTGAATATGTTTAACGGGAACACCTATTAACAACACCATTTATGGCCTTTTGGGCATAATATCATTCATCACCCAACCCCAGAGCTCAGATCAAGATAACTGGTCACCATTCATCCTGAGTAGCAATGATATTTTGCATTTGGCATTGCGGTATTTAAGTTTGCGCCGCACAAAAGCCACACATCTCAAATCCCTTCCCAGTATTAGCCATCATTATGAACTGCTCCCACTCAACCCAACAATGCAGCAAGAATATTTCACATTATACAAAGAATTCCTATCATCCAAAAGCAAAGGACCAGGAGAATGTTTCCAAAATGTTAATAAGCTGTGAATATGTTGTACCCATCACATCAGGCTTAACACAATTGCGGATGTGGATTTGGAAGACCACAAAGGCAGGAGCACTCAGGATAACTCCTCAACAATCACACAAAATATTGTGGATGTGGAAACATGAATTATGAGTAGTAAAATTTCCCACCTCCTAAACAGCTTACTGAAGAACAAACAATCAAAGTGTGGTCCAACCAAATCTGTGGTTAATACCCAATGGACCCAATTTCTTGATTTTTGAGTTAATTCTAATATTCAGCCATTACCAATTGAATTCATCTGACCTTCTCTTTATGGTAGAATTGGTATTGCACTTGACCATCACTCTATCCTTTCAGAATGAATTGATGGAAAAATTACAGCACAAGCACAGGAGAAGACCCTGGAGAATTTCGTCAATAATCCTGAATGTGAAGTACTCATTTCATCCATTGCCACAGCTGGCACTGGCCTCAATATTACTTGCGCTAATATGGTCTATTTAATGGTGAGGGGACCCCCAAAATTCTACTGTGCTTTTCGGACACTTACATCCACATTTCCAGGAGCCCAATTGGAACCCAGCCATTAAGGCTCATGCTGTTGATTGGCTCCATTGTATTGGACAACAACAACCTGTGAAGGTCAGTCACTATATCACTCCTAATTCAGTTGAGGTCAACATGCAGAAGGTACATTTCAAGCTCATCTTTTTCCCTGATTGTATTACTATTCTTAAATATTTCTTTATGGAAATCCCATATTCAAATCACCAATAGGTCCAAGAAAAGAAAAACTCATTAACCGTGTGAGCCTTCCTGATATTATCTAATTTGTGTTTGACAAAGTTGATAATTCCTTTTCACCCTGTCACAGGTCCACAATCATGAACACCATGAGTTGGATAGAACTTCTTCAATATTTCCCCAATGAAAATGAGAAATAGAGTATTATTTCTAAGGTAGATGGTGATACATTCCAATTCATATGGTTTATATTCTAACATATTTAGCAAGTTGTTGCATCTTCAAGAAATAATAATCATATTTTATCACCCCTGCACAAATAATTCACAAAATGTTAATTTGTCACTGTGCTATACATTTATTTTCCTAACTTATTGCAGAGCATAGCCATTTGCACCAATCACTTGCATTTCGAGTATTTTGAGGGTAATAGTCTGCATCTTACTACAACCTTTGAGCCAATCTTGATCAAATACCTGAAAATATAGCCTTTCAGGAATATCACCATCATCAGTCAATTGTATTTCTGGCAGACTATCAATCGTTTTTTACCCTTTTTTTAATCCAATTTTAAACCTCTGTCTCAATCAATTTTTAATACCAACTCATTAAATAGGCCTGAGTGCCAGTGTAAGCCCACTTTGTGGTAAACTTGACAGCCATTTTCCACTACCTCCTCAGTATCTGAGCAAACTTGAGGGTCATTGAATTGTGATTCTAGAATTGGAAATTTAGCTGTATCACACCATTCATGATGGCGCTCACAGGTCTGCACATCATCAATTAGATTATCATCAGATTTTTTCACAATGAAGAAGAGATACAGTAACTAACCCTTTGACAAATCTTTGTGAGCTTTTTATTCTCCTTCTTTTTTACCAAATACTCCGCATCCTTTTGAATAGACTTCCATTCTCTTTTCAAATAAGTGAAATATCGCTCCATTAAAGCCCCCATGACCCCGTAGTCATTATGATCCTTGTTCCAACAGTAGTGATGATACTCGGTGCTGAAAAGTGCAAGATGGAATGTACGGTAAAACACCATAGACATTAACTCGTTGAACAGATGTTGCCATGAGCTCTCCCAGTCCCAACTTGTGGAGCTCATTTTTGCAGTAGCTTTGGAAACCCTGAGACTAAACCTGTGTTGATGGCTCATTGAAAACATCCTTGGGGACATATCCGAGATGACCAGACACTTGAATTGCAATTGCACACTCTTCTGTGCTGGGTGGTGGTCATAGTGAGGAAAAATTCTTATCCCTTACTTTGAGTAGGAACAGACAATGGGTATGTACAGCTGATCTCATCCCATGGACATTTTCTGGAAGTTCTGCTTTCAGCCATTCTTGTTGCTCCTTATGGCTTGCACGTTTTGCCATATTGTGAGCTTTGCAAGCCTTGTTCCTTCACTGTCTCATCTTGGATTGATCAAGCATACTCTGGGCAACGGGCATTTGAGGATGGGTGAGCTCACTATTTGACTGAGTGCCTTGCTCATGTGCCATGAAATTGTCCCTCCTTGGTTCATCATTTCTTTCACTTTGAGTTGGAGACATGTGCTCATCCTCATCATCTACAATTTTTTCTCTTGATGAGCTGGCATGACCCATTCTGGGTTTTGAGGCATATGGATGATGACATCCAGTGACTTTCTCTTTATGGACCAGAGGTGAAGATGCATAAAGTTCATCACCTTCCAAGCAAATCATCAGTTAACACATCAAAAAATTAATAAAGACTGGTCATACTCATGATCTTCAATTGGCTCCTGAGATCACACTGACTTGCCTTTAGGTGCCATATCTCACCCATCAAACAAGCATATCAAATTGTGAAAATGTTTATACTCCGACATCAAAATGACTTACTTTGATGAAGCGTCAATCCAGGATTTCTGTAAGGTTTGACTATGAAACAATAAGTAAAAAATTACTAATTTATTACTTATTGTACTCTGAATGTCCTTATAATTAAAGTAAATAAGATTAAAATAATAATAATAATAAAGAAATATTATTATTATGGCGTAAAAATATTATATTATTAAATAAATATAATAATATAAATTAATATTATATGAAATTATAATATTATAAATAATATATTAATATAAAATAATTAATATATTATAAAGCTCTTTATTATTGTTACCAACAAATAATAAAGGCGTAAAAAACTGTTCTTTATAAATAAAAAACAATTAATAACAATAATATTACTAATATTAAGATAATATATATTAATATAAATACTATTTATATTAATTAAGAATTATTAAGAGTAATAATAAGAGAGAAATTATTATAATAAGATGAAATAACCTACTTTTAACACTTAAAATAATAATTTTAAGATATTTTACGCCAAAAGAATATAATACAACTTTTTCAAATTGTATTTACAATAAAAAATAAAGAAAATTACTAAATTTCTTGATTTTACGTGGAAATGAGTTTTTTAGAGAGATTTTTAACAAAAACAATTAAATAAATGATTTAATCACGTCAAAATAGATGATTATAGCAAGGTGGTCTTTGGTCTTTAATAATATAATAGTTTTATATATAAAGAATAAAGAAATTACCTTTGATTTAATTGATTTAATGTTTTTGATGCGTCTGAGGGGAAAACAGAGTAAAAAGAGCTCTATTTATAGTAAATACCTCCCTCCTAGAGTCCAACAGGCTTCTAGTAGACGTGTACTGATCATATCCACTGGAATTGATCAATATTTTAAGGTTTGAGGGTGATTACATCATGATCAAACCATATTACATCATTATTACACCATTATTTAGAGTTATCACTATAACTCTAAGTGTGATGACATCAGAGGCTTGGCAGAACCCCAAATTTCGTGGATTTTATTAGTTTTAATCATAAACTAATAGTATTCAACAATTTTATCACTATTAAGACTGTTAAACTTAATTTAAGGTTACAGTATGTGATCATAACAGCTCAATTTAAGCTCAAACTTTGATCCTCAATACCTTTAAAGGTTTTCACGCTACAGCAATTCAGAGAGTGAATTCTGATAGCCTGACATAACCTTATTATGCTTCCAAGAGCTTTTCATTACATCATCAAAACTCTAATTTTGATGATTTTTCTTGTAACTCATCCTTTCTGTCGAAATTCAATATTTTAAACTTCAAACCTTGATTTCAGGGGGTTATACCCTGAATTTAATAATAAAAATTACATCATTCTTCACGAATGAACTAGGAGAATCCAACTGTATACTTTTTTTTAAGTTTGGACTACTTTCACAACAAAGTGGTCAACAGCTCTGTTGATTTTTATCAATATTTCCTCATAAGTCTTAACCTTGTTTATAATTTGCAAAATAAAGTTCATATCTGTGTTCTTACAGTAATTACGTGGTAACTTTATCTTTGGTTCATCATTCTAGCATGTATAGTTTAGAAGATATTAGCTATGATCACTGAATATATGCGTTGACCAAAAAAGTGCATATATTCAGGATAATTCCTTAAGTATTGATTTTGGGAATTAGCTTATTAATTGTTTTATATGTGGATTTTTGTGGGGAATCCACTGGTAAAATTAATTTCACATGTTGTTTCATTAGTTTCTGAGATAAATAAGTTTTTATGGTTTTTATAAGGTATTGTACCTTATAATTCCTTAAATATTGGCTTTACAGATATGCCATAAAAATGGTATATGTGTATTTTTCCATGGGGAATCCAATGGTATAATTTATTTCACATGTTCATTCATTGGTTTTTAAGTTAAACCAATTTTAGTACCAATTTATGGTATTTTTTGTATATTTGAGTAATTATTTTTAGTGTATAATTATTCTAATTAATTTTAATATAATTATATTAAAGGTATAATTATTCTGAGTATTTTGTGTGACCTTATTGGGTATGTGGTCATATCTCAAAGGCTCACATTCCCTACCACCAAAAAAGATTGTACCACAATCTGATATATGTGATTAGGGTATCATCCACTGTCCTACCTCTTCAATAGACTTTTGTTAGTCTTGAAGCTCAATAATGCTTAACTTTTTATTTTTCAGGTTTTCTTTCATGTCTGAACCTTCTTAGTAATTTATCAGCATTTGTTATATCTTTCTCAAGTAGCCATTCATCTTCTTGAGTTGAATTTCTATACCTTACAAGGTATTCCCTTTCTTTTTTGTTTCTTGTCCTTCTTTCTTTAAGGACTTTTACTATTCTCTTTTCCTCTCCTTCCTCCAAGGGGGGAATTTCAAGTGGGGGTTTATTTCTTAGTGGAAATAATTCCTTGTCACTTGAACTGTAAGGTTTTATCAGACTTACAGGGAAAGTTGGGTGTTTGTTCATTAGTTCACCTGTGAGTTCTAATTGCACAGCATTGGGTCCATGAAGTGCTTTTATCATAAATGGTCCTGCAAAGGAATCTTTCAATTTCTTTGGGCCTTTTATGTTATTAAAGTTAAGAGTTGATACTAATACCAAATCTCCTATTTTGAAGTCAGGTGGCTTATGACTTTTATCCCATCTTTCTTTTGCATATTTAAAAGAATCTTGCATGCATCTGTTTGCATGGTGTCTTGCTTTGTCAAGCATTATCTTGAAACTGCTTGCTGTTGGATGTATATCCACTAAGTCCTTTTTGAGGGTATCATAAGGAAGTCTTGGATTCCAACCTTTTTCTAGCATTGCTGGTGTTTTGCCTGTAGAAGAATGGATTGATGTCTTATATGCCAGTTCAAGTGCTGGTATTAGTGTACACCAATCATGGGTAAAACCATCAGAATCTTTGAATTCTAGCCCATAAGCACAGAATCTTCTGATCATATCCTCTAGGGTCTGTATCATTCTTTCTGCTAGACCATCAGTTTGAGGATGATAAGCTGTTGAGAATGATAATTTTGTCCCAAACAAGTTATGGAGATTTGTCCATAATGCTGAAGTGAACTTTGGGTCTCTATCACTTATAATATTTTGGAATAAGCCTGTGTGGCTAATGACTTTATTCCATATCATTATGGCTGTATCCATAGCTGTGTCATCTTTATGACATGGTAAGAACATGGGAGTTTTACTGTACCTGTCAACTAATACTAGGCATGCATTATAACTCCTGTCTCCTCCTGGAGGTAAAGCTGTTACCCAATCCATATGAACTATTTCCCATGGGGATTTTGGTTCTTGGATTTGGATCATCATTCCAAATTTCTTTCCTGTGGCTCTGTTGGCTTTTTGGCATCTGTCACAGGTTTGGCAGTACTCTGCAACATCTTTCTTCCAATTTGGCCACCAAGAGCAGGTTTTCACCCTCTCTAGTGTCCTATCTTCTGAGAGATGTCCAGATGCAACACTATCATGACACTCGTGTAAAATAGTGTTTATTAGTGTTCTGTCTGTTAAGGCCATAACACATGTGTGTTTTGTTCTATGGTAAAGGATTCCATCAAGGAGGTGGAATCTTCCTTCATCATATGCTTTTTTCCATATTTCATCTAGTTTTGATGAAAGTGATGGATCTTTGCAGTCTTTCATTAGAAGTTGGCTCAAGATATGGCAATTTTTGTCTGTCTTATAGCTTTCTTTAACTTGGTTAAAGAATTCTGTGCCAATGTCTGTAACACATATTCCTTCTATATGGTGCTCTTCTTGTGGTACCCATGCTGGATTGTCAGGGGTATTTGCTAGAGCCCATCTGCTAAGACCATCTGCATTTTTATGAATATTTCCAGATTTATGAACAATAGTCATATTTCCCCTATATTCTTGGATAGCAATTTGCCATCTCAGCATATGTCTATTTGGAGTCTTCATATTTAATAGTGATTTCACAGCATTACAGTCTGTGATTACATCAAATACTGTGCCATCCAAATAATAATGCAGCTTTTCTAAAGCCCACACTAGGCATAAGCATTCCATTTGGCTTGCTCCATACCTTGCTTCTGTTGGCTTTATCTGCCTTGAAATGAAACAAATTGGTCCTTCCACTGGTTTATCATTGATAATTTGTGTTTGGTGAAGTGCAGCGCCTAGTCCTTCTCCACAAGCATCAATGTACAGTTTGAAAGGTAGTTTCCAATCTGGCATTAGAAGAAATGGGGCATTTGTTAAAGAATTTTTCAATTCTTCATATGCCTTGACTCTTTCTTCTGTCATCTCATAGACTGTTTGTTGGTCACATAGCTTATACAAGGATTTAGCAATCTTTGCAAAGTCCTTTATATGCTGTCTATAGTAACCAGCAAATCCTAGAAATGATTGCATTTCTTTTTTAGTTTGAGGCATTGGTTTAAGTAGTACTGCTGCTACTTTATTTTTGTCTATGCCTAGACTAAGTCCAGATACTACATGTCCTAGGGCTTTCAATTCACTATATGCAAAATGACACTTTTTCAATGAAATTTTCATATTTACTTGGACTATTTTCTGTAGTACCCTTTCTAGTCTTGTCAGGTGATTTTCCCAAGTTTCTGAGCAAACTATGATATCATCAATGTAGATTATTAACCATCCTTCTGATAATTCTTCAGGAAATATGGTATTCATCATTCTTTGATAATGGGAAGGTGCATTTTTTATCCCAAATGGCATTCTTAAGTATTCAAAAATTCCACAATGGACTATTATTCTTAGTAGTTTCTTGGCATTGTCTGTTAAGACATTTTGATGAAAACCCTTAAGAGCATCCATAGCTGTGATGAACTTAGCTTGTGACAATTGGGTCAATGTCTCATGGATTCTGGGTATTGGATATCTGTCTGGAATGGTATAGGTATTCAGGGCTCTGAAGTCTCCTACCATCCTTGATTTTCCATTATGCCAAGTTATAATGACAGGTGTAGTAACTTCTACTTGCTCATTATGTCCAACCTTTCTTAATACTCCAAGGTCCATTAATTCTTTAATGTGCACCTCTAGGGCTTCTCTAGCTCTTGGACTGGCTGGATAAGCAGGTCTTCTTAATAAAGGTGGGTAAGGTTTTTCTACATTAAGAATTATATCCACTTCATGTCCAATTATGGCACCTAGTGGCTCTTTGTCAGTTGCAAAGGCATTTTTATACTTAAATAAGAGGTCAATCAATTTTTCTTTCATTTTTTCTGTTAATTCTTGATTGAATTCTGCCTCTTTGAGTTGTTCAGATATAAAAAGTTCTTTTTCTGGAATTTTTTCCTCATTCTTAATAACTGTGATTTGTTTTTTGTTATTTAAGAATCCAAACTTTTGTCTTTTATTATCTCCTATGGTAAAATATCTATCCTTTTGGTTGGAGATATCTATACCATAGATTGATAAGTAGTCATTTCCAAGTATGAAATGATTACTAGTACAGTTGTCCATTACTACAAACTCTACTTTGATTCTGACACATTGTGAGGGATGAGGAAAAATTAGTGTTAAATCAATTATTCCAAGGGGCTTCATGCTCTCACTTGCACTACTAAATTTGACACCTTGTATTGGCATAAGTTTTTCTTGCCAGTCTGGGACAATGGTTTTTAAATAATTTTTGCCAACACAGGTGCAATATGCTCCTGTATCTAAGTTAACCTTTCCTTCTTGGTTATCAACCATAACAATACTAATACTTGATTTTCCAGCTGTATATCCCATTCCTCTTGCAGGTTTGGTTCTATACATTTTGGCATCTTGTATGTTTGTCAGATTTGTGTCAGATGTTCCAACTTGTGGCAAGTTTGAGTTAACATCCAGTACTTCATAAATTATATCAATATTATTAATTTGTGCATTAATTATATTGATTTCATCACTTTCAGAGCTTTCTGATTCTTCTGTCTCTTTTTCAGAGTCAGATTCTTCTTCTTTGTCATTGTGGTTTTCTGTTTCCACAATTTCATTAATCTTTGCTTTTTTAAGGCAATTATTGGCTAAGTGTCCAATACCTCCACATTTATGGCATTTTCTTTGCTCATTATTGTTGGATGTATTGGGTTTGAAGGATTCTTTTGATTTATCTTTCTTGATAAATGGTTTATTTGGGCTTTTAATGTCCAATTTTTTCCAAGTCCTGCCAATTTTTGTTCTTGTCACTATATCTTTTAGTGCATTTATATACTCTTCTGTGGAGCATGGTTCTATACACCTGCTTCTTAGGGCATGTTCTAGTTCCCCTCCACATTTTTTAAGTATTTTCATATGCACCATCTTCTGTGACATTTCTGGGTACAGTGCATTAAGCCTTTCAACTTGTTTTAGGAACCAAGTTAAAGGTTTATCTTTCTCTGGGTCAAAGAAAGAGTTTTCAAATGCATTTTCTATCTTATACCTCCAGGCATCATTTGCCCACTTGGTGATTATTTCTTGTTTCCACCAAGACCAGGTATTTTTACCATTTGTTTGTCTTATGCCATAATACCATCTTTTTGCAGATTTCTCAAACAAAGAATGTAATCTTGCAGTGATTAATTCATCTGGTATGGCATAATCTTCTTGTAACATGTCAATTGTTTTAATGAATGACATGTGGTCATATTCACCTTCTCCTGTGAATGTTGGCCATTCTTTCAGTTGAGGTGCTTCCTTCATTAAGACTTGGTTATTATCTTGGTGACTCAAGTCTGTTATGAAAGGATTTGACAATTCCTCTTTTGTTTTAATAGGGCTTCTTATATGAGAAAATGGTGTTGATAACTTTGGCATATTTAAATTAGCCTCATTAATTTTATCCATTTTTTCTGTAATAAGCCTTATTTCACTTTGAATATCATCTTTCAGATGCATTCTTGCTTCATCACTTTTTTCCACATGGTCCAAAAGTAATTTTTGGTGTGATGAAGTCTTTTCTTCAAATTTTTCTACAGAAATACTTAATTTATTGAATTTTTCTGTAAGATTGTCAATACTCACATCATAATTGATTGTCAAAGTCTTATCTTTGATATCTTTTATGTATTTATACAATTCTTGTTGTCCTTGTATTAATTTTTGAGTATTGTCAATTAAATTTTTTGGTTTATTATTTTCAACAATAAACTTAATGTTGTCAATTTCTTTCTTGTTTTGTACAACAATTTTTGTTAAAGAAGATAAATTGTTATTTATTTCTTGTAGTGATAATAAACTGTCTTTAATTTCTTTTAGAGGTAATATACTATTTTTAATTTCTGTTAAAGTATTTACAACATCTTTGGACAAGGTTATTTCTTTGGGAAATGAGGTTGTCTCATTCTTTGCTCTTCCTTGTCCTTGAATTCCATCAAGGTTCTGGCCATGTTGAAAACATTGTCCATGGCATCCTTTTGGATTCTTGGGATTCTGTAGCTTGGGGAATATGGTTTCCTCCAATGCTTTTTCTTGTTCTTCTTCCCTTCTTGGGGAAGTGGGTTGGCTTGAGGCTTGCTGGTAGAAGCTACTGGGGCTTCTTCCTTGGTTGCCTCCCTCTTTTTGGCATGATAATCCTTGATTTTTTTGATTTGAGGTTTGGATGACAGTGGATTCCATCCATTGGAGTATCTCACTATCTCCTCCTCTTTGAGGAACTTTTTCAGGATGTGCCAGGAGTTCATCACTCCTTGGTGTATTTGAGGCAGCATTTCCCAGTCTTTGTCCTTGTATACTGTGTAATACTGCTTGTACTGGCTCATGTAGATGTCTATTTGAGCCCTCTGAATGTGATTTGTACCTGTTTGAGTTACTCATACTTAGTTCCAATTCAGGCTCAGATATCATGGGCATTTCTGGGACTTGCCTTTGGAATAAGGCACTTCCTTGTGTGGATTCTGTTCCACTGGGGATATTGCCCTTTCTTTTCCCTTTTGGGGGATCAATTCTACTTCTGAGTCCAGCTCCATCTGATTGGATGGAGTATTGGGAACCTCTTCTGGTAGTCATAATTAAAGAATAAGAAAAAATAAAAGTATTTTAGAATAAAATTCTTTTATGGCAATTTAAAAAGAGGTGCTCACCTTCAGAGTCTTGAATGGTGGGCCCTGGAAAGTCTAATTTCTTAGCTTTCTTTCTTTTGGTGATAACTGGTGTTGGAGAACTTTGACAAGTTTCTTCCACCAATCTCTCAACAGTAGCTTGGTTGTCTTCTGTTGGGTTATCTTCAAACACTAAAAAAGACAAATAAATATAAGTCTTTTTATAAGAAGTGTTATTTTTGGCAAGATATGGCAATTTTCCACGTAGAAATTGCTTTTATATCTTAAAAAAAAATGAAATAAATAAATAAATGAATAAAAATGAATAAAAATAACTTTTTTTATTGGTTTTTAATATTTTTTAATATTTTTTATGTATATTTTTATTTTTAAAGAATAAAATAAAAAATGAATATGATTCTTATAAAATTAAATTATAATAAAAATTATTTTTAATTTATAAATTATCTTTTTTAATCACTAGAGTCACTCAAAGAAAGTTCTTGCAAGTCTAAGGATGTGAAAAACCACGTGTAAGACAGTACAATTGCTTTCCAAATGCCTCAATAGCTTTTAAAATCAATAAAATATAAAATTATTATATAATTTTATGATTATAAATATAATTTATTATTGGATAAACCCAATTAGAATCTTTTTAAAGGTCTTTTAAGTAAATATCACGGCCAGGCCCCCAAATGTAAGGTTTGACTATGAAACAATAAGTAAAAAATTACTAATTTATTACTTATTGTACTCTGAATGTCCTTATAATTAAAGTAAATAAGATCAAAATAATAATAATAATAAAGAAATATTATTATTATGGCGTAAAAATATTATATTATTAAATAAATATAATAATATAAATTAATATTATATGAAATTATAATATTATAAATAATATATTAATATAAAATAATTAATATATTATAAAGCTCTTTATTATTGTTACCAACAAATAATAAAGGCGTAAAAAACTGTTTTTTATAAATAAAAAACAATTAATAACAATAATATTACTAATATTAAAGTTATATATTAATATAAATACTATTTATATTAATTAAGAATTATTAAGAGTAATAATAAGAGAGAAATTATTATAATAAGATGAAATAACCTACTTTTAACACTTAAAATAATAATTTTGAGATATTTTACGCCAAAAGAATATAATACAACTTTTTCAAATTGTATTTACAATAAAAAATAAAGAAAATTACTAAATTTCTTGATTTTACGTGGAAATGAGTTTTTTAGAGAGATTTTTAACAAAAACAATTAAATAAATGATTTAATCACGTCAAAATAGATGATTATAGCAAGGTGGTCTTTGGTCTTTAATAATATAATAGTTTTATATATAAAGAATAAAGAAATTACCTTTGATTTAATTGATTTAATGTTTTTGATGCGTCTGAGGGGAAAACAGAGTAAAAAGAGCTCTATTTATAGTAAATACCTCCCTCCTAGAGTCCAACAGGCTTCTAGTAGACGTGTACTGATCATATCCACTGGAATTGATCAATATTTTAAGGTTTGAGGGTGATTACATCATGATCAAACCATATTACATCATTATTACACCATTATTTAGAGTTATCACTATAACTCTAAGTGTGATGACATCAGAGGCTTGGCAGAACCCCAAATTTCGTGGATTTTATTAGTTTTAATCATAAACTAATAGTATTCAACAATTTTATCACTATTAAGACTGTTAAACTTAATTTAAGGTTACAGTATGTGATCATAACAGCTCAATTTAAGCTCAAACTTTGATCCTCAATACCTTCAAAGGTTTTCACGCTACAGCAATTCAGAGAGTGAATTCTGATAGCCTGACATAACCTTATTATGCTTCCAAGAGCTTTTCATTACATCATCAAAACTCTAATTTTGATGATTTTTCTTGTAACTCATCCTTTCTGTCGAAATTCAATATTTTAAACTTCAAACCTTGATTTCAGGGGGTTATACCCTGAATTTAATAATAAAAATTACATCATTCTTCACGAATGAACTAGGAGAATCCAACTGTATACTTTTTTTTAAGTTTGGACTACTTTCACAACAAAGTGGTCAACAGCTCTGTTGATTTTTATCAATATTTCCTCATAAGTCTTAACCTTGTTTATAATTTGCAAAATAAAGTTCATATCTGTGTTCTTACAGTAATTACGTGGTAACTTTATCTTTGGTTCATCATTCTAGCATGTATAGTTTAGAAGATATTAGCTATGATCACTGAATATATGCGTTGACCAAAAAAGTGCATATATTCAGGATAATTCCTTAAGTATTGATTTTGGGAATTAGCTTATTAATTGTTTTATATGTGGATTTTTGTGGGGAATCCACTGGTACAATTTATCTCACATGTTGTTTCATTAGTTTCTGAGATAAATAAGTTTTTATGGTTTTTATAAGGTATTGTACCTTATAATTCCTTAAATATTGGCTTTACAGATATGCCATAAAAATGGTATATGTGTATTTTTCCATGGGGAATCCAATGGTATAATTTATTTCACATGTTCATTCATTGGTTTTTAAGTTAAACCAATTTTAGTACCAATTTATGGTATTTTTTGTATATTTGAGTAATTATTTTTAGTGTATAATTATTCTAATTAATTTTAATATAATTATATTAAAGGTATAATTATTCTGAGTATTTTTTGTGACCTTATTGGGTATGTGGTCATATCTCAAAGGTTCACAATTTCCCTCCAACAGACCACTCCGAGTAACATTTTCCAATGGTCTTTTTCATTGCCTGCCATCAACCCGCTTTTCATTTCCCACATGAACCTGAGATCCTGATGTGATATTGAGGGTTGGCTGTTTACTTCATCCAAAGGGATCCTGGGATGCCACTGGATTCCAACCAGGATTAAGGAGGAACTCACGTGGAAATTTTGATTGGGGATTAGCCTTTGATGAGATTTCAGGTGTGCTTCCTGGCCCCCAGACACATGCATTTGTGTATTAGTGGGATTTGGGGGAATTTGAGTGACAGAAATATCTGGGATTGACCAAGTGCTTGAAGTTTGAGCCATTGCATTCCCCACATCAATGTTAAGACCTGATACATTCATTGAGGATGCAATAGTGGTTTTGAGAGGAATGTTGGGACTCAATGGTGACTGTGTTTGAACATATTCTATGCTAGATTCACTATCTGAGTCATGAAAAAAACCGGAACAGGATTTATGTGGCTTGGAAGATGACATAAGGACTAAAAAAGTACAGTAACTTTTTTAACTTGATAAAATAGAGTGATTTCAAATGTATAATAGAGAAATTGTATGAAAAGTGGGAACCAAGCCTCTCGTGGAAGTTTAATAAGACTATTTTTAGGAGAATTCTCCCTGCCTCCTCTTGAGCTCCTCCGCTTTTGTCAGAAACCACCCTGCCCGGCCTACCAGCATATAATGTGATATTTCCTTGATCTCAAAGGGGACCCATCATCCATAAGTAATCAGATCCGATAAACATTTCACCATCCCCATTGTCACATTTTGTGAATTATCCAAACTGCAAATATATGCATCAAAATTACACAGCATTCTATATCTGTATAAGGGTATATTAATGAAGGATTTGCCCACAAAAGAGACATCACCTTTTCAAGAAAGACAAGACAATCCAAATCACATTCCAACCGATTAAAAGCCCACTGCACTCAAACCAAATAACAAGACTTTATCTCCACTCCAAACGTTTATGTAATAGATTTATATTGTTATGTCTGTAATAAGGTTTAAACCATGTATGATGGCATGCCAGAGTACATGGTTTGAATGTTAATCCCTTCAATTCACTGCTAACACATCCCTAGTGGAATGCCCATCAAGGTTTAAAGCTGGAGTATCACCATGTGTAAATAAAAGAGAATATGTATGAGCATTGAGAAGCATGGCAATTTACCCAATTAAACTCCTAACCAATTCCGCCATCCAGATGAGACATGTTACACTTTATCACCTGCAGCTCAGCCACCATTATCAATGGGATAAAATCCTCAGCTGGCTCAAATCATCTCCCCCTTCATAAATAATCACTTAATTTTTTTTCCAATTAATAACACTCCCAAACACTTTCACACCAACCATAGATATTTCTACACAAACCAACCTTACTCACGATTCCTGCAATAATGACAACCCGCCGCTATTCCTCAATTCATATATGCATGTTTCAACACTGCTCAACCCAAACACACTCTTCCGCTGAGGGTGATAGGCATGGAGCTGCCTTCACACTTTCCAATATAAACAGCACATCAAAAAGCTCAAATCAACCATTGCACCCAAATCTCTTCCAAGCATCCCTACTTCTGCATCAGGATCTGAGTGCCCGCAAATTCTATAGGATCAAATCTTCCCAGCTGATTATTTACAATTGACCCAAAGCACTTTCTCCACTCCAGCGGGTCTCAATTCAACTGCACAGAAACCATACAGTGGCAGTCAAAACCTTCCCCCACAGGACCTTGGAATGATAATATCTGACATTCTATCACTAAGGTATAATATACCCCGCAGGGCTTCACACATTCTAAACCCTTTCCCAAACCTGTTGATCAAGTCCAGTATCTCAAGCTCAGGTTGTCCCCCCACTCCTGCATTCCATATACCTCAAGATCTCAGTACCATATTTGAACGTCTTCAATTGGAGCCAGTGATTCAAAACTATATATTTTGTCCTCAATATTTCTTTCTTAATGGCCTTACTGAATCTGTCACAACTGACCAACCCCACTGTCAAGGCCATAATGACTCAAATGATCATTATCCCCCTTGCACACAATCATTAGGAAAATTCATCAATTAATTTGAACCCCACACCCAAAACACAACCAAAATCAAAAAAAAATTATACCAACAAAACATTTCATTTATCAACCATTCAAAAATTGGCTTGCCAGATTTCTCCAGCAGGCTGGAATTATGGAAATTCTGCATCAACATCAACAATCCCAAACTCCTGAAGGTTCCCCCAAATGTGAAATCTGGGATGGATTGGTCTGGAGATGCTTCACTGGCACTAGAAATATTCACAACCCCCCATTCATGTCCATTCCTGGTGCATTGGCCTTCTCCATTTATGTGGACTGGCTTAATGCACATGTAAAGTCAACCCGGTTGGCCAGCATTAGACCTATCATGCTCATTTTTCTTAATCTCCCCCCAAGTGAAAGATTGAAGCCAGAGAATGTCTATGTTGCAGGAGTCATCCCTGGTCCAAAGGAGCCAACTGCCCTTCAATTGAATTACCTAATAATGCCACTCATCAAGGAGCTCAAAGAGCTATGGCAAGCTTACCATTTTTCACCCACCTCAACAGGACCTTCAGGATTCTTTATCCGTGTTGCCATTCTCACGGCCATTGCATATGTGGTTGCCATGTGCAAGCTTACTGCATTTATTTCTCATTCAGGAAATCACTTTTATAATTTTTGCACTATTCACAGAGCTCAAATTGAAGAAATTGGTCCTCAATTTCACTACATGTGCTCATACCAAAATCATAAATCAACCATTGCAAAATGGCTTCGGGCATCCCCACAACAAAGACAAGCAATTTGTTCTGAGTATGGAGTGCAATATCCAATTTTGGAAGACCTTCCGTATTTGGATGCAACCTGAATGGTTAATCTTGACATAATGCATAATTTAATACTTGGAATTTTGAAGGATCATGCAACTTTCAAATTGTGCATTCCAGAGTCTAAATGAAAAATTTACTTCAGGTCCTGCAGGAAATCCAATGACACCAACAGTTCAGACTCAGATTTTATGACCTCCAACAGCTCTCTTGATAAAATCACATTGAGAGAGGCTGGCTCGCTGAGAAGAGATGCAGCAAAAATAATAAATGAGTCACTCCCCACTACTTCCACCCAAAAAAAACTACCTCCCAATGCCCACCCCTCACACGCAACATCCATCTAGTGGTTCTGTGGAGATTCCTTCATTTGATGAGGATTACATCCCCACTTCTGAAATCCCCTCTGAATTGGATATCAGTGCACTGAGTGATCACCAGATCAAGGGTGAGGCTCTGGAGCATCTCCGACAAATCATATCTGATACCATAATTCCCTCATCATGGACAAGAGTACCCCGCAAAATGGGTTCCCCCTCTCATGGTAGTTTGAAATCCACTGAATGGGCTCTCTTATGCAAGGTCTATATTCCATTTTTAATGCTCAGTCAACAGATGTTGTTAGATGAACACAAATCCACCAACACACAAAGAAACATGGGTAAATCAGAAGAACTTGCAAATGAACTAACCAAGAATACATTCCATTTGATTAGTGCTATCAACATTGCCACAAGTTGGACTGTTTCAACGGATGATGCAAATGCATTTTCTCAACATTGGAAAAAATTCCGCCTTTCCAATCAGCACCTGTTCCCAAAACAGAAAATTAAACCAACTCATCATTTTGCTGATCATATTCCCAAACTCTTCCAATGTTGGGGCCCAGCACAAGCCTCAGCCACATTGGGTTATGAGCACTTGATTGGAGTATTTGCAAAGATGCCAACAAATAAAAAAATATGTACGTCAATTAATAAGATCAAGATATTCACATTGATTAAACACATGAGCTGAATAAGACTAACTTCTTGCAACTCTGAATAGATGATTTAGATAAAACCTTAGTTCAACATATCAGTCAATGTTCCAACCTTTCTGTTCTCCTGAAATCCCCATCCGTCCCATGTGACATAAAACAACTTTTTGAATCACAGCCACCTGCCCTGTTCAATCACCAAAAACATAACAAACCACCCTGCCATGACCAAGAAAACTATGATTGCCTGGTTGAGTACTTACAGAATTTTCATTCTACAGCAGAAATAGTAAAATGGATCAGCTTAGACACTACCATACAATCCACAATTCATCCCACTTCAAGGATTGTCTCACCTTGGTTTTTTCCAGTTTCAAAATTAATATTGGGAGCGATATATTTTCAACTGAATCCAAAAATGTCAGCAACAGTGTGATATGTTCTCTGAGGGGCAACTCACAACATTTTGGTGTTATTAATAGCATTTTTAAAGTCTCTGAGCCATCTTGCATGCTGAACAATAACTTTCTAATATTGAAAACTTTGAAGTTTGATGTTAATTTCTTACCAGATTGGCCGCATCTCAATATTCTTAAAGCTGTTGGTTTTGATGATGGAAAATTGATTATATCTGAAGAAGAAATGGAAGGTAACTGTGGATTGTATAATAACAAAGTTATGTCATGTGGACTGCTTGTAATGATAAAACTGTTATTTCATGATACTTAGTCTACAAAAATGCAAATCTCTCATATTCATTAGCAATTTTGCTAGTGAAATAACTGTCTCAAAATTTGGTGACATGATACATGCCATTGTTACAAGCAAAGCCCATTATTTCACATTGCCACAAAGAAATTACTATTTTGACATTGGGTACAGTGTGAATAATCCAACTTCAATGATCAACTGTCCCACACACTCACCTATCACAGTATCCAAAATGTCCAACTGCGCCATCATCATGTTGGAAGGGGAATTGGCCCTTATGCACACGCTTACGCACCTGCCCCCGCACGGGAACACACACACACACAAGCAAAAGCACACCCATGCACACACGCCAATGCAACTGCACCGCACCCGCGGTATTGTGTGGCGGGCTCTACCAGTGTCATCCGCAAAATGACAATCCCGCGGAGGCAGAGTCCTTTCATGGATGACCTGGTGAGGTCAAACCCCCCCCTCTACACCAAGACTAGCTGAAGGACCTCTTTGATGTGTGCGTGTGGAAACAGGCGGGTCTTGTGTAATTTTTACCAACTCTCGGATGGTTGAGGGAGGATCTGGCGGTGAGGAATCTCAGTTGAAGGCACAGGGGAACCAATATTGGTGGATGTCACAGGATTTGGTGTAAGACCATAGTGTGACATGTGCTCAAAGTTTGCTTGATTTTTGCCTGACGTGAGCTTGACTTTTAACCTGCTTGACGTGAAGTCAATCGCTGACGATTGACGCAAGATTCGCCCTGGTCATTGTATTTTGAATGAATTTATGAAGTATTACCTCATTTTCTGCATTGTATAAGCAAATAGCACAGTGACATCTGATTCCCATGAGGTAGTTTCATGGATACTAGTCCCAAGAGGGTTTTAATCACAATCTTAGGGATTATCTATGGCAAATTACTAATAATGGAAATCATTCAAAGAGTAAGAGTTGCTCATTACCTTATTGTTACATCAAAATAGTAACTCATTTGCCAATCTCTCATCATTTAATGGGATATTAGCTTGAAAACAAGGTTTCCAAAAAGGTTTTAATTTGAAAATTCGGCCAGTATTCAGCCATAGACTCAATTTTTGGAGATATCCACACCTCAGAGGCTGCAGAAGGTGTATACCCTGGCTCTCTTTAATGTCTTTTGTCCCCTTTAGCTATTTTCATGTCAGAAATAGTAATTCAGGCTTTAAGATTGATATCAACTATGAGTGTACCAAATATGTATTTAATAATACAGTGATATTAAGCTCCATAAACATGCATAGCACTATTCTTAGTGTATATTCCCCATGGTATTTCTCACAATTCCATTATTTTAGTGTGAAAATGAAAAAAACAACAATTTTTGCAATTCTTTTAAGTGGTATTGATGATGAGGTGTTGAAGTACTTTAAATATTACTAACTGATAGAGTTAACTTAAGCATACTCACCCCATGGAGCTAACCTTGGTGAATATTTGTGAGGAATCCAAATCTGGCCCTAAATCCATGGATTTACTTACTCACAAAAAATTATTCATATTTGTTTATATGAAAAATGATGAATTTTGGATATATACATGACTTATGGGCTATTTATATTCCAGAATTTCTTCCAATATTAATTGTGGTCTATATGGGTATGTAGAATATACCTCAAGGCTCACAGCTGAAAACAGGCATGAAATTGGCTGTCTCTCAAATATTCCTGGCAGTGAAATTTTGTACTCCTGTATAAAGATTTTCCTGACCAGGAAAGCTCAAAGGTCTAAGGCCCTGTGAGGGCTCCTCAGAATTTCTAGTAGTGCAACTATGTGTTCACATAAATAATTTCAGCTTAAAAAAGAAATTAGAACAATTTATTGATATGTTTGAGCTCTTTGATGATGGTGGGAGTGTTTTCATGTATGTGGGTTTATGATGTGACCTTCTAAAGACATCAAATGAATATATGCATATATTCAAGGATCTTAAGTCTCTCATGGGTTAAAGGTCTGTTTTAATAAAGAATTACAGTCTTCAATGGCATTGCAAGGAGTTTGGCCATAATGGAGCTTGTGGGTGGTAATGTGAGATTTTTCATAAATGTGGGTTTATAGTTTCACTTTTGAAAGACATTGGTAGTTGTTAATTTCAAATAGAAGCACCTTATAAGTACTTTGGTTGAAATTATGTACACCTGCACATAATTTCACCATACAAGAGAATTGTAAAGAGCTAACACCATATTAAAGATTCTTGGCAGAGTCTTGGGAGTACAATTATGCAAATTCATGTATGATTGAACCTTAACAAGCTATTAGAGGAATTTGTTGACATATTTGAGCTCCTCAGTGATTTTGGAAGTGCAGTGATTTATGTGCGTGCATAATTTGGCTTTCTAAAATCATTCACTGGAGCAATTACCACATTCAAGGCTCTTGGGTGTCCCATGGATTAAATCTGTATGTTGATGCATAATTGCAATCTTAAAGACTATTGCAGCATGTTGTGTCCTCGATAGAAATTTTGAGTGGTAATGAGAGTGCGCTTATGTATTTTTGTAAATTATTTTACTTGAAAAGGACATTGGTACGTGCTTCTTCCATATTTCACCTCCTGAAAAGTCCTGGGGTGAAACTTTATACACCTGTGAATAATTGCACTATACCATATCATGGAAAAGGCATAAGGCCATATTGAAGCTCCTTGTCAGTCCTGGGAGTGCACCTGTGTACTTATTATCACAATTCCATCTTAAAGGTCTATTAAAATACTTTATTTACATATTTGGGCTCCTCAGAGATTATGGGGATTAATTTATTTATTCGTGTTTATAATCTAACTTTCCAAAGCCATTTATGAAGTCTGAGGCCATATTTAAGGCTCTTGGGTGTCCTCTGGGTGAGATTTTGATAAGAATGCAGTAATACAAGTTTCAAGGCCGTTGCAAGATTTTGTGGCGTAAATGGAGCTTGTGTGTGACAATGGGAGTTCACATATGTATGTCTATACAATTGCACTTCCAAAAGACATTGGTAGGCTTTACTTACATATTGCGGCTCCTGGAAACTCCAGGTGGTTCAAATATGTATTTATGTACATAATTTCACCATACCAAGCTGATTCCAAGGGCTAAAATCACATTGAAGCTCCTGGACGCTCCTTGAAGTGAAATTATGTAAGAATATTCATATTTGCGGCGTAAAAGGGCTATCACAAGTACATATTTATATGTTTGGGCTTCTCAGTGATGATAGAAGTGTGTTTATGTTTTGAGGCTCATAATTTGATCTTGTGAAGCCATTAACAAAAGCTATGTCAATATCAATGGCCCTTAGTTTTTCCATGGGTGAATGTGTATGAGAATACAGGATTAAAAATTGCAAAATCATTGGAGAAACCTTTGGACAAGGTGGAGCTTTTGTATGGAAACGGGTGTGTAGAAGATTGCACTTTTAAAAGGAATTGGTAGGTGGTACTTTCTTCTTGCAGCTCCCAAACAGTCCGGGGTTCAATTATGTGTTCCTGTACATAATTTGACCATACCAGTCCCTTGGAAAAGACTGAGCCCATATTAGAATTCCTGGTATTCTTGTTAGTGTACTTATTTATTAAAATACAAAATTTTACCTCACCATACTACTGGAAGAAGGCAGTAAATGTTCAAGTTCCTGAATGTTTCTAGGAATGTATGTACCTACACATTTACACCTTACCAAATAAACAGACAATGTCGTGGAAATATTTAAGCATGTTAGTGATCATTGTGGTGAAATTAATTATATTTTTGCACAACATTAGTTTAAAAAACATTAATTGGAGCTATGACCAAATTTGGGTTCCTTATGTATCCCATGGGTGAAAGGAAGCCTTTGAATTCATATTTTCCCCTTGAAAACCCATTTGAAATAATTATGACAATAATATGGAGCTTGTTTGTGATCATGAGGCTGAATTTCTGTATTACTGTATATAATTTCACCATCACAAGACATTGAGGGGTGGTACTACCATCCTTCAGAGCCTTGGTTCTCTTGGAAGCTAAGCCATATAATGTGTACAGAACTGAATCTTAAAAAGTAATTGTAAGTGGTTATTACCACTTTTGAGAGCCTAAGTGATCTTAAGGCTTCAATTATTTATTACCATGAGTAATTTATCCTTTCAAAACCATCTAATGGAGCTATGGTACTAATTAGTCTCCTTAATGGTCTTTTGTATTGAATTATGCATTTACCTGCATGTTTGCACCTTTACGGCACATTTCAAGAGCGTATTTTCATATTTTAGACCTTAATTAACCATGTGCTTCATTCTTGTATAAGAGTACAAAATTTCCTTATGAAGAATAAGAAATAGATTTTAGTGTTTTTAAGGCCCTATTCCTAGTTGGGCCCTTCAATTCAATGATACATACACTATAAGGAACTAATATTACATAAATACCTCAATAAATCATACATATATGATAATTAATTTCTGTCTCTTACCAGGAAGCTCACCGAAGATTCAAATTGCAATTTGTTTGAAGTTCTTTAAGATACTAGGTATTGTAGCTAATGGAGAACTTTCTGTGTGAAATTATGCATGAAATATGGTTTTTAAAATCTAAAAAACTACTTGGGGTAGTTATTTTTTTATACAAAGGTATTTATCATCAAGAGGATCAAGCTTAGTGGGTACGTCAATAAGTGCACTTTTATTTTCAATCTTTTCATAATAATAAATTATGCATATGGAAAGTAAAAAAACCACAAATTTTACCTTGATATGTTGCTTTTTTTGAAAAATAATTAGACCTATTTTTACCTTTAACAAGAATTAAAAAGTTGCTTCCCAGAAAAGGTAGGAAAGAGCTGAAAGATCTGTGATTCTCCCTAAATTTGAATCTTTCTGTTGCATAACTATTGAATAATTTTGAAAATTATCTCGATAGTCTGTTCCGAAATTTTTTTCCTTCAAGAAAACAATGCAAGCACTAATTTCTTGTGTGAGAGCCTCATATAATTTGAGGGTGGTTATTGGCCAAAGGATTTGTATTTATTGCTTAATTATGGTTAAATGAAGGGAAAAAATTACCTTCATTCTTCATTTAAATTTTCTCATACTTTAAGTCAATTGATGCAGGAATGTTCAGAATTGAACCGGGTTAAGAGTTTAAGAGAATTAATGACTCATGTGGCTGAAAGAAGTTCAAGATTCAATTCCAGATTAAAAATCTAAGAAAATTCCTGTATGTGCAGAGAATTTGGGTTTTTAGGGATTCCCATATTTCAAGTACAAAATGTTTGATATTAACTCTTGTTTTTGAGCTTGATAGTCCAATAACCATTATTCTTATAATCCTTAATCCACATCTGGGGTGCATTTTACAAATTCCATTGATAAAAAGTGACTTGATTTTTAATCTACCTATAACTCCAACATAATCATAATCAAAATCTAGAGCTAAGCTATATTGTTTAAACCCAGAATCTGATATTTCTCCTGTTCCTATGAGACACATTTTGAAATACACCCATATGAAATATCATTGGGTTTTCAAAATGGAAGTATTTCCTAGGTATTGGAAAGATATATATCAATACATTAATTGTGTTTTAAAAGGACATATATCATGAAAATAAGTTTTCAATTGGAAGTCTTGATCAAAGTTTGAATTTGAGGGTGATTTTACTTTCCCTTAAATGATATTGCGCAAATTTCCAAATAATACCATGTTAAAATACCACTGTCAAGTTCATGGGCCATGATAATAAAAAGAAAAGTTCTATAATTTAGCCTTACGATTACAAAATCCTCATAAATTAACCTTGGTATTTGAAATTGATTGATTCTGTCACACATTCTTCCAATAAATATATAATTGTAAAAACCAATGATACATCTCTTTGGAATCCATTTATTTACTCCTAACTCAACCATAAACTTTTTTTGATCTCAATTGAAGATTATTTCTTATTCCCTTCAGGATAAAGCATGAAAATATCTTCTACCTCAATTCTTTAATATGTTATGAAGCTTTTTGGAATCATTGACTTTTAAAAAACTGAAAGAGACACCTTAATTTCAGAGTATTGTGTACTATAATCTTTGAGTTTTTGATTTGGAAATAAATGAAAGACCTAAATAAAGAAATGAATACCAGTGGATATTTATACAAATATATTTCATATTCTTTATTATTATTGCAATAAATAAACTATATTAGTCTGTTATATAAATGTAACAAATACCTTATTGAATTTATTTTAAAATTATAGGATTATATTCAATTAATTCAGGTGCCTATGGATGAATCAATAGAGATGAGAAAGATTGATTATTTTGTTTCTTATCTTGAATATAATATATCATAACCACTTTTGCCTTAAAAAACACATGATTTTGGGATAGAACTTATATAATTCATATTAATTTCAAGAGATATTGTAAGCTACTTGTAATAAACTCCCTATCCTTTTTTCTTAATTGTACTTTAATTTACTAAAATTAAGCTTATTGAATATTTAATAAGAATTATTAATGAATTTTTATTAATTATTCTAAATTAAAATCAAGAAATCTTTCTAATCTTTTTGCTTGATTTTTTTTTGATGATTATGATAATGCTTTTCAGAATTAATTTATTCTGAAGAAATTTATTACCAAAGCTATTTATCTGGATACTTCTTAATTATTTGTCTTTTTTTTATTAATTTATTTTGAAAGAAACTCCTTTAAAGCTTTCCTTTCTATTAATATCATGCTAAACAGAATATATGAGTTTGGCCAAGCTGAAACCTACATTTTTTTGAATTTA
The DNA here is from genome assembly GCA_023105745.1 of Austropuccinia psidii. Lineage (NCBI taxonomy): Eukaryota > Fungi > Basidiomycota > Pucciniomycetes > Pucciniales > Sphaerophragmiaceae > Austropuccinia > Austropuccinia psidii. The sequence continues at coordinate 11,273,171 of JALGQZ010000004.1, read as the reverse complement.
AAATTTTTTAGTCTTCCTTAATTCTAGACTTTAGTTAGAATAAGAAAACTCTTATTGGATTGAGATTATTATACATTGAGAAAAATGATGGTTTTCTCTCAATATATATATATATATATTCTTTCCCAAGAATTTAACATATCTTTTGAGATAAAATATTTCAAAAAAAAATCAAAGTCTATTTGGTTTTCAAGAAGCTTAAGGATTTGAAATTTGATCCTTGCAAGATGTGGCTATGAGACTTAAATCAAAAAAAATACTTTTCTTACCTGAAAGATTTTATTCATTATAAAATTAATTTGAAGTGATAATTTCAATATCTTCAAAAGAAAAAAGACAACACATCTTTGATTTAAAAATTTATTAGCATTGAAAAATTGTATAAAAATGGTTTATTTTTTTCACAAAAATAAAAATTTATAAAAAAAATAACTTAAAAGAGATATATATATTTATCCAACAATTTATACAAAAATAATCATTTTGGATTACTTTAGTAAAGGACTTTCATCAATTGATACAATATATTAGTCTCTAAAAAGCTATTTAAAATAAAAGAATCCCAAAACTTACTAGATTCAATGTATAAGCTCTTTGATAAACTCTATGGTTGTGAGCCTGTGAGGTATATATGACATACCCATAAGGCCACAAATAAATTTTTATACAGCTGATTTAATCTTGAACAGACTTTTCAGTTGAAATTAAAATGAAAAATAACAAAAAATAAGTATAGCTTTTGTTTGAATAAACAAAGTTATAATTATTATGTCATTTTTGGATTCTACACCAAAAATAACCTAGGGTACACCCATAGGGTGTTATACCCAAGAATTCTTATTTCTTAAGTTATTGGAAGATTTAAGAATCTCACAGTACTAATATAAATTTTTCAAAAAAAAATAAAAATTGTTAACCTTAAGCTTAAATAAGCTTAAATTTAATGTTGCATAGGTTCTATGCAAACTTACCAAAATTTTGTTGAAATTGAGGTGTTGTGTATACTTACTGAATTGGCTAAGGATTTTCGATACAGGATGTAAATCCTGCGTAAGCTCAATTTAAAAGTGTTTAAGGCCATAGTATGGCTTTAAATAAATAAAAGGGCAAAATCCATGCAAAAAGGTGGGACAAATGAAAAAGACCAAACAGAGCTGGGGTTCCCAGCTTTTTGAATCTTCAAGGATTCAATTAAGGTTTTTCACCTGTATTGGAGGATTTTTAACCTTATTTAAACTTTATGATTAGACTTTGATCCAACCTTCAAGTTTAAACTGGTTTTATCCCAATTTGGACAGGAATTTCAAGCTGCCAAAGGGTAAATCCCAATATGCAAGCTTTAAATAAAAGTTTTGAGAGATTTCAAAGCTTAATTAAGCTTAAACCTTTAAAGCTACAAGTATCAAAACCTTATCAAAAGCTCAGTTTTAGTGTGTATTGCTATTTTACATGAAAAAATAGCAATAACTTCAAAAATTTGCTTGAAAATTTCACACAGCTTACATTTTAATTTTATCTGTGTATGATCAAAATTTTAAGTATCCTTATTAGCAGGTCTTCTTAGTAATTAGCCTGGAAAATTACTCTTTTAATTATACTTAGAGAGAATTAACATTTCTTTAAAAATTAATTAAAAATTGAGTTTGAGATATTTTTGCTTGAAACTTAATTTTTAAGTTGTTCATGTGATGAAAATTAATATAAATAAACTTATTTTATATTAAAACTCAAAATAATTAATTTAAATGAGGATTAAAGTTACTTGGAGTTAAGAATAACACTAGTAACTTTAAATTGGAATTAAAAATAAGTTACCTTAAGTTAAGAATCTTATTTTTAATCATGGTTTTTCTTTTTTTTACCTGATAACGCCCTCTATATCCATTATGAATCATGAGAGCTGTTCTGCAGACATAAAAAGAGTCTATTCATTACTTTTTTTGTCCATCAATTCAATCCAATCCAATTATATTAGACATTTCAAACAGGTAAAGTTTTATTATATAAAATCTTATTATTAAAGTATTTCTTAAGTATTTTATTCTTTATAAATCTTAAATTAAAGAATTGAAATCATATAAATTAGATTATTGTTGCAATCATCAATAATATATTTTAATTTATAAAATTATTGTCTTAAAATATCACTTAAAATCCACAAATTCCTCTTAAAAACTCTTTAATCAAATTTTTAATTATAAAAAGCTGTTTTATCTTTTGAAATATTGATTTTTGGCCTGCTTTTGACTTATAATAATAATTTAATATAATAACTGTTGTATTAAATATATATTATAAGTAAGTTTCCTTTAAAATTCTATATTTTTTTTATCTATTATGAGTTTTTTTTATAGAATTTTTTATAAGAATTATATCTGCACAGTGTGTGTTATAATTTCTTTTTTATAAATAATATTTATATTATTTATAAGTGGTTCAATATTTATATTTTCCACGTGTAATTGTCTCATTAAGAGCTTTGCACTTCTTATTGTTATAACTGTCAGTGACTATAACAATAATAGAATAATTATTAATTTTTTATTATTATATTATATAATAATAATTAAATTTATTTATTTTTAATTTGATTATTTTTTAATAATTATATTTAATTTGTGGTTATAATATTTTGTTATATTATATTTTCCTACTGAGGACAGTCATAGTACTCTTGATATTGTTACTATTATCAAGAGTTTCATAGACAAACCTTACAATGGTGATGAAAGATGCTTGAATTCCATTTCTTGATGTTTCAAGGTTTAAAACTATTCTATTAATTTCTATAATAGTCTCAAAGAATTGAAATTAATCAATAGAGGTGCTTGTAATTTCTTATTAATTGGCTTAATGGAAATTAAACTAGGTATAAAAGAAAAAATATTCCTCCATGAAAACAAGCAATGGGACAAAGAAGACATTCTTTTATAGAATCAAGTTATCTTTCACAAAATTGAATATTGATTGAAAAGTGCATGGAAATCATATCTGTAGGAGTAAACCCAATCATGTAATCATTTAAATCTGGTTTCAACCAAAGAAGGGTTGGTTTCAGCCATCTTTTTTGCAAATTTTAGACATTTTAGCCCTATAAACAAGCCATTTCTGTAGTAATAGTTTGTTATGGGTCTTCAAAACATATCAGAGCATGTGGAAAGACCCTTTAAAGGAATTGAAATGCTTTAATTAGACTTGTTTTAACTTAAGGGTAGCTTTACCCATTTGGCAACAGGTAAAACTGACCCAGTTTGTTTAGAAACCATATAAGCAATTGAGTCACAGACTGTGTGAATAACATCCAGCCCAAAAGCAGTAAAATTTTGAATGCATTTTGAGCTTATACACAAATAATGAGGCATTTCAAGGTAGTCTTTGACCCTTTTGAGGCAAGATTCTTTTTTTGCATTGAAAAATTAATCTTTTCTAATTTTATTTTTTTCAACATGTATTATACTAAACTTTTATACCTATTATTAAATTTAAAATTTATCTTAAGCAGATTTGCAATTTTATTTCCTCATTTGTAAATTGAAATTTCACTTTATGTAATACAGACATACACTCACTTTGTGACATTTTCATGAATATACTTCAATTGCTCATAGCTCTTGAATTACACACCACAACTCATTTTCAAAATAAAATAAGAAATAATGTTTGCCACCAAATTTGGTATCAATTTGTTTAAACTCTGATTATATGAAGAGTTTCATACTTCAAAGCACTAAAATATAAGTTAATATTATGTACAGCTAAGTTAAAGAAATTTCACCCTGAAGTGACCCAAAAAAAAAGTGTATGGGGAATTCAATGGTAAAATAAAATTAATATTTTTATCAATAAGAAAAAAATGCATGTATAGTATTATCAATGTTTGTTTCAAAAAATCTCAAAAATTATCTTTTTACTTAATTTTTATAAGAATGCCAATTTCTTATTTTCATTCATTATTTCTGAGAAGGACAAATTTATTTATTTCAACTTAAATTATTGTTTTAAGAAAGAATAAATCTTCTCTATTTTATTTTTACATTTGTGGCCTTTAAGGTATCTGAAAAGACCCCTAAGGCTCACAATTTTTTTCAAGTTTGAATGGTCCTGTTATCCTATATGGCTCTGATTATTATCATTTTTGATCTGTTTGTGCTGATCAAAAGAAAGATATTGACCAATGGCTGGTGTTAAGACAAATTCCTCCCAGGTGGACATTGCAGAAGTGGAACATAACAAAGTTATATTTTTTCAACATGTTCTGTTTCCAACGCAGGGTGTGGGCTTCAGGACATACCAGACATGCTCAAATGAGCTCACAACTTAATAGTAAAAATTATTCAATATTCATTTCTAGCCAAAATATTCAAGTATATTGTCTGCAAATCTCAAAAATTAAAATTTCAAACTAAAAAATCATAAATGTAATGTACACAATAGTTTTTTTTGATGCGTCAGAAACCTCGATTTAAAAGGCTATTTTGCATACCTCGGTTTTTTTGTATTAGCATAAACTCTACCAACAATAAAGTCCCTCTTCCTCAGCATTCATAATCCTGATGATACAAAAAATAAAAGACAACAAACATTAAATCCCAAAACTAAGCCCCTTTTTCAGTATGATTCAATAAAGACAACGCCTCAACTGGTGTTATATGCACATATTTGAATATTAGATCGAAGTGATTCATTTGCATGCGAAATTAACTCTTTTTTCTTGAATGTTGTTTCTATTTGTAGATTTTTAAGCATGAGATAAATTATTGGTCCGAATCATAATATCCATCCCCAATTTTTTGTTCTCCTTCCCAATCATTCTGCCACCCGCCTCGCACTTCCAGCTCCTCATCATCATCATCGAAATCTCCAATCACATGATGTCGACTCTCATTTAATTCTTCTCGGGAGATTAAATCATACGATCCATTCGAATTTGATCCTGGATTTTCGGTTGGCCTTTGTCTTTCGATTTCCAATCGGCTTTCAGTGAAACTTACCCTTTTTTGTCTAGTTTCATTAGGATGTGAGTCAATGGTTTTAATGTTTATCAAATTAAGTGAAGACGTGAGTTCCTGAAAGAAACAAATGGATATCACAAAACGTGTTATTTGCAAACGATCATCATCCCAAGACAAAACCTAAACCTTACCAAATCTCTATCCTTCTGTTCCAGTAAGCCTTGGCCCTCTTCATCATCATCGCGCTGTTGGCTAATGAGATCTTGTTCACTTAATTTTTGGTGGGTTTTATCAATGGAATGATTTCGATCTTCAAGGTCAAGTTGAGTGTCGCCACTATCCATTGTAGAATAATCTTCTGAATGTTGTTGATATTTCTGTCATGATAAAAGACTCATCAATACAGCGGCCGATCAAAATAAGCATAAGAGTGCTGATTTACATGAAAGTTGTAAAGAGCGATTCCAAAAAGGGTGATGGCCAAACCAGAGATGTTTAGGGGTGTCATGACATCATGAAAAACAATAGTTGATAAAAAGATAGTTCCGACTTCTTTGAAAATTCCCGCAATGGACAAAGTGACGACAGAGGTACGTTGAATTAAGCTAGAAGTTATTATTTGAACAAATGAAATAAAATGAAAATTAGGATGAAAGGCGCAGAAGATGAGACAACGATACATTTCATATGCTGAAGGACTGACAAGTATTCACTGACTGTCATGAGAAAGGCAATTATACCAGCAATGACGATATAAAACATGGTTTCGAGACTTTTGACCAGATCACCAAAAAAAGCTTTTTCACCTAAAAGTTTCCCCCATCCTTCGAAGCATAAAGAGCAAATCGATAGGACGATAGCCATGGTAGGTGCTAGCCAAAAGATAGTAGCAATTGGAGTGTTCATACCCATAGATTTTTTATCGAGTAAGATTTGAGTTAAAGACCACCTGAGACCACCAAAACATGATGCTGATAAAACTTGGACCATGCCTAAAAAATTGGATTGAGTTTCTGTTGAAGTCATTAATACAACACCTGTTGTTATCAATAGGATGATGCCTGTTAATTTAAATGTTGGTTTTTCAAGCTTGAAAATAAATGCAAACATCAAAACAAATGCCAAAGACGAAGATTTGCACATTGCTATGAGAAAACAAGCAAGAATTTTGATAAGCAAGATTTGATCTGATTTGATGAGGGAATTCTTTAAAGGTGGGAAGTCAATAGACGAAACTGTAAAAAGATAAAGTGACTGTTTTTAAGCTCGTATTTGATAATCCAATATCTAGACCTGATGCCATTCCGCAAGGAGCTGCTTTCTTTCTATTTGCATTTGCATTGTTGATGTCAAAAATGATTATTTAAATTAATGAAAAAGGTATTCCGATAATCAGTACGAGAGGTTCTTGAAGAATATAGTAATTAAGATAAAAGCCCAGATGAGGTGAGACGAACAAGTAATCATTTGGCGTAGGTTTGTTTGTGGGTCTAATTGAAGGGAAACTTGCAAGGACGAGAGATGCTAATACAAATTGAATGATCATATGACAAGCAGAAACAAATAAAGGATAATGAAAGTTGTAATGATCTGATGAAAACATCCATTTATCTAAAACAAACAAAAACAAAAGCATCAACATTAATTTCCAATAAGTAAATTTATGTTCTAATGTAACTGAATACTTAACTATAAAACGAAATCAAGGTAGCAAATAAATACCTTTTAATCGTTCATGGAAAGATGAAATAAGATTAGTTGGTGGTCACACTTTAGGAGATAATGATAAAAGATAAAATTCACTAACCACGAAAGAATTAATATTAAATTGATTAAAATATCTTTGAAGTGGTTTTTATTTTGAGGATAGTATGGACTTTTAAAGTTTTTCGAGCGCCCAAGATGATAAAATGATTTGAAATTTATATTTTTAAGCTGGAATGATTCAAATTTCATTAGATGAAATGAATGATGATTGAAAAGTTGGGATTTGATTTTGGCCGAGATTTATTTGCTTTAGCTTGGTTTGGTTTCGTTTACTGAATTCTATTTTCTTTGCCTTGATTCAGATGATTAGATGGGAATGAATTGGCCGTGACGTCGCTGGAATGGATGGATGGATAGATGAGGTGGATGAAGTGGATGGATGATTTTGGATTTTTGGGTGAGTGAATTTTTTCCAAAGGAGAATTTACAAACTGCAAGTTCCTATTTTGAAGCGCGCCCACCGGCTGCCACTCCAATTCGTCCCTCTGTAACCAAGGTGAATTTGGCATGGTTGGATCATCTCACCATTCTTCCTGGAAATGAAACCCTGAAGAATGAAAATTTCTTAGATTTCAGAATTTTAAGAGTGATTTAAATATCAGAAAAATCATACTCCGTAGCTTAATGACTTAGTACTAGTCATTTTTTTATACATCAAATATACTTCACTTATTTTTTTAGCTTTCAAATAGCAGAGTGAGATTCATTTGATGGTAAAAAACTAACTGATAAGGAAGAAATTTTTATGTATATTTGAAATTGAATGAGTTGACTCATCCTCATATTGTGGACCCATTTCCATTTGTTTGGCAGTAAAATCTCATATGGGTTATTCCTATTTGAAAAGCAGTGATTTTTTTGACCCATAGCTAACTTTGTTTAGTTCGTTTTTATGCAAAAGAAAACAGCCACAGGGATTATACAATAAATTCTTCGAAACACCATATAAATGTTTTCAGATTGACATACACGAAGACCTTGAAAACTTTGTGATGCTTTGGCCAAGTTAAAAATTCATAAAGCAAAAAATCGAAAATTGAATTATATTTTATTTTCTAGAACCCTCCTTTTTTTTACTTAATTTGAGTGTAACATACAAAATTAATTTATAAGAGAAAAACCTACATTGTTTTACCTATAAGTATTTCCTCAAAAATTATATTTTTAACCATCATCAATTTTATGGTACTTTATTTTGGAATTGACCAAAATCCTTCACATATTTTTTAGCTTTCACTTCAAATATAAACATAATCTTGATCATGTGTTAATAATTAATTTCCACTATGAAATAATAATTTTCCTACTTTATGACCTTTTTATTCATTGTGAGTTGATCATAATTTCCAATTGTAATGAGAATTGATTATAGAAAATTTTGACTGAAATTTCAAACAACTCGGGCTCTTCAATTACTAGAATCCTTATTTTAGATATATTGTGAACTTCTCTAGGCACTATTGAGGCTTTAAAGTCATTATTAATTTCTCATAGCTTTCAGAGATATTATGTGAGCCTTGAGGTATATTTTACATACCTAAATAAGCCACAATTATCTTGAAAATGAATTCTGAACTATGCATAACCCATAAGTCATGCATATATTCAAAATTAATTAATTTGGATTTCAGGAAATATGAATAACTTTTTTGTGAGTAAGTAGATCCATGGATTTATAACCAGATTTGGATTCTACACAAAGATTCACCTAGGGTAGCTCCATAGAGTGAATAAGCTCAAAAGAACTCTATGAGGTGGTAATATGGAAAATACTTCAATACCACATCATCAATACCACATAAAGGAATTGTGGAAATTTTTGTTTTTCTCAATTTCACACCAAAATAATGGGAATGGGAGAAATCCCATGTTACATATACACTAAGAATGGTGTTATGCATGTTTGTGGCACTTAATATTATGGTATTCTTACATGCAGTTTTGATACATCCATAGTGGATATCAGTCTTGAAGCCTGAATTTCTATTTTTGATGTGAAAATAGCTAAGGGGGACAAAAGACATCAAAGAGGGCCAGGGTACCCAACTTCTGAGGCCTGTGAGGTGCAGATAGCTATAAATATTGAATCCATGCTTGATATTGGCCCAATTAGTATACTCAAACCTTTTGGGACCCTAGTTACCAAGTTAAAATCTCATTAAATCATAAGAAAATTGCAAATAAGCTACTATTTTGATGTGACAGAGAGGTAAAGAGAAGCTTAGACTCCTGTAACCATGTCAATTATTAATAATTTTCCATGTAAAAACCTCAAAAGAGTAATTAAAACCATTTTTGGACTAGTATCCATTGATTTACCTCATAGCAACCTGCCATACTGTGATATTTGCAATTCTATGTAGAAATGAGGTAAAAACTTCAAATATTCATTAAAAATACAATTCTTAATGAATATTTCTGAAAATCTCTAAGCCAAAAGAGAATGGTATTACCCATAAATAAACCAAAAATAATTATGGTTTCATGAGTAAAATTAAAAGTTTTACTCAAAGTCCATTTTTGATAATTCCACATGAAATACTGAATCTTCAAAAATTCACAGAAAATACAACCTGTGATGAAATTTCCAATAACATTGATAAATTTGAGAAATTAATGTTTATTTTGAAATAAAAGAATATTTGCAGTTGTTATTCCTTTTATTCTTAACCATAAATGGGTTGGTGGTCATGTAAAGGCTTTAACTAACTAATTATGATAATCTTATGTGAAAACAAACAATGAAATCAATAATCCAAAAAGGATTATTGTTTTCTCACTTACTGGTTTTTCAGTTTTCTCCATGGCCCACCTCTGTGAGCTGTCTTTGACTAAAAAGAGGCCTCCTCTTGCTGTTTTTTTCCAAATCATCTTTCTATTCAATTATACCATTATTACCAACAAGTATTAGTTAATATTTTCTTAAGTCTTTTATTCTTTCAGAATCAATAAGAAAGACGTGAAATAATGTTAATGAACTATATATTGTTGTAATAGTTCTATAAATCAAATTTTGATCCATTAAATCCACAATTATCCATCAAATCTCTCTACCAATCTCTTTCCAAGGTTCATTGGAGTATTAGTGAGCGATTTTTACTTGTTTCTTAAAGTTTTTTTCTAGTAATAGTTTTATTCAACCATTATACTTATGATTATTCTTTAAAAAGATAATTATATCTCAAAATAATTTTATTATTAAATACTTCTTGTAATTGATTCTTGTAGACAATTACTGCTTACTGTTTTAATAACTAGTAGTGTATAACAAAGTAAAAGAAATAATTAATTAATTAAATAATTGTGGTTATAATAATTTTATCATTATGTTTCATAAGAACAGTCATAGTACTGTTGATTAATAGTAATATCATCAACCATTTCATAGACACATCTTACAATATAAGAGTAATCTGAATTCCCCAACAAAAAAGAATTTCCAAGAAAATTTTGAAAACAAAAAAATTTTTAATTTAAAAATGAAAGAAAATATTTTTAAGTTAATATCTTTAAGAGCTTGAAAATACATTGATTAAGGGTTCAAGGTTTTAAAAACACAGCTAAGCCACCAAATGTAAGATGTTCCTGTTAAACTGTTGATAATATTACTATTAATCAAGAGCAATATGACTATTCTTATGAAATCAAGTAATTCAATTTATTATAACCACAATTAAATAATTTATTGATTAATTTTTTCTTTCCTTTTTAAAAACTACCAGTTATTATAACAGTAAGCAATAATTGTCTACAAGAATCCATTACAAGAAGTACTTAATAATAAAACCTTTTGTTAAAATGATAGAGATTCTTTTAATTTAAAATTATCTTTTGCAAGGATAATTTTAAAGATAGTTTTTCAATAAAACTACTACCAGAGAAAAAAATTAATACATACTCCAATAATACCTTGAAAATAATTGGTAGAGTGATTTGATAGATTAATTGTGGATTTAAAAGATAAAAATTGAGTTATAACAGTAGTAAAACAATATGAAAGTTTAACAATATTGTGAATAGTAATTTTTTATTATTTCATGTCTCCCTTATTGATTCTGGAAGAATCAAAACACTTAAGAAAAAATCTAATTAATAGTTACTTGTTGGTATGGATGATATGATTGAATAATAAGATGATTTGTAAAAATAGCAAGAGCAGGCCTCTTTTAAGTCAATAGAAGATCACATAGGCATTACATGGAGCAAACTGAAAATGAAATTTGTGAGAACTCATCAATCCTTTTCATATTATTGGTTACAGAACCTTTTGTCATGTAAGATTATCATAATTACTTAATTAACTCATTTGACGTGACTAAAAACCCATTTATGGTTAATGAATAAAGGCATAAAAACATTCAATATTCTTTTGTTTTGAAATAAACATAAATTTTTAAAATTTATTAATGTTATTGGAAATTCCATTGAAGATTGTATTTTCTGTGAATTTTTAAAGATTTGATGTTTCATGTGGAATCATCAAAAATGGACTGTAAGTAAAGCTTTTAAGTTGAATTGTGAAGTCAGAATTATTTTTAGTTCTTCGATTAATAATTCCTTTCTCCATTGACCCTTCAAGTTGCAGAAAGATTCATCAATAGTTTCATTTTGAATGAACTTTTGAATTTTTGACCTTATTTCTGAAAAGAAATGCAAACAGCACAGTAATAGCTGGTTGCTATGAGGTAAAGGCATGAATATTATTCCAAAAAGTGTTTTAATTACTTTTTCAAGCTTCCTCCATGGAAAATCATTAATAATTCAGATGGTTACAGGAGTCAGAGCTGCTCATTACCTCCTTGTCATGTCGAAATAGCACCTCATGTGCTATTTTCTCAGATTTAATGGGACTTTAACTTGGCAAAAAAAATCCAAAAAGGCTTTAGTATACTGAATGAGCCATTATCAGCCATTAATCCAATCTTTGGAGCTATCCACACCTAAGGGGCCCCAGAAGCTGGGTACCCTGGCTGTCCCTGACTTCTTTTGTCCCCTTTAGTTATTTTCACATCAGAATTAGTAATTAAGGCCTAGACTGATATACACTATGGGTGTACCAAACCTGTATGTACAAATAATGTAATATTAAGTGCCACAATAATACATAACACTATCATTAGTGTATATATAAAATTGTATATCTGACGTTCCCATTACTTTGGTGTAAAATTGAGAAAAAAAATCACAATTCTTTCATGTGTTATTCATGATGTGGTGTTGAAGTATTATCCATATTAACACCTCATAGAGTTAATTTGAGATTTTTCACTCTATGGAGCTACTATAAGTGATTTTTTTGTAGAGTCCAAATCTGGGGTTGAATCCATGGATTTAGTGACTCACAAACAAGTTATTCATCTTTTCTTAAATGAAAAATGACAAATTTTGGATCTATGAATGACTTATGGGTTATTCATAGTTCAAAATTTAGTTTAATATTCATTGTGGCCTATTTGGGTATACAAAATATACCTCAAAGCTCATAATTGGTTCAACAGTGTTTAAACCAATTATGAAAGGAAATATTCTAACATGAAGAGAAAATTAGGGAAAGGAGCCATTATTTTATAGCTACCAATTCTCTGACTCCCAAAGGACAAGTCAATTTAATAAATCACAAGAGACACACTGAAAACATAAAAGCCAATCATGCCATCATTGAACCCTGGTTTGAAGCAGAAAAGGGCTAGTTTTATCCTTTTTTGCTATTTTTAGCTATTTTAGTCCTTTGAAACAGCCATTGCTATAGTAAAACTTGGTTTATAGCTTTCAAAGCATGTCATAATCTGTGTAAGAGACCTTAGAGACAGTTAAAACTGTTTTAACTAAGCTTGTTCTAACATAAGGGTAGCTTCATTCTCAGGCTGAGTCTATGAAGAGGTGATAATAATAGTATTTACCGCCTCAAATATGACTGTGAAACACATATTTAAAAAAAGGTTTGAATTAAAATATAAGGGCTTTACTAAAAGATTTCCAGTGGTGGTGAGCACTGTTGAAAGCCCTGGGTGCAGCTTTACCAATTGGGTTATTATAAGAAAGACTAAAATACTTAAAATTGGAAGTATACCTGATTATTTTCCAAGATTATAGCTGTTTTTGACAGTTGTACTACATAGGAATTAAAGAGCAGGATGAGGAAACCTTTTCTGGTGGAGAAAAGGCCCCTTTTCATCCTAAAATTGGGTGAAAAAGTCTTCTAGACCTTTCCACGTAGAGGAAGTGAAGATTTTTCACTTCCAAAGACTGGCTTGTGGTTTTCAAAATGCCTGTATAGCCTTTATTGGCTCAGATGTGGTTTTGAAACCGCATCTGGGCAGTTTTCACAAATACAGGGTGAAACTTTCATCTGGGGACCACACAGCTCTCTTCTGATGTGTATTATGCGTAGCATGCTGTACAGAACCTGTATGGGACACCAGTATTGACCAGAATATGAGGTATTGAAGTATAAATAAGCTTCTTTGTCTGTTTGACACCTCATAATCAGATTTATGGGATATTATCCCACAGTAAGGCTGTATTGGTCTAACTGTGGTGTTTTGACCTTAAAACTGCCATAACTTTGTCAGTTTTTGAGATATCAAGCTCAACGTTGATTAATTGAGTATCCCTAGATGTCTTCTACACAATGGCACCTCATTCAATATGGATATTATGAAATATGGCAAAGTTATTCCATGTACAAGATTTTTGTGCATATGTATGATTTGTTTAAAATCTGTATGGAGCTTGTTTGGCCCATAACTTTTGTTCAAGAAGAGATATGGTGAAATGAATGGCACCATCAAGTAGCCCTAATTGTATTATTTCCAAAAATACCCCACTTTAGGTATCTCACACTAAAACTGTAGAAGTTAGATGGGAGGTGAATATTTTATTCCCCCTTATTTGACCTTATTTTGGTCATAACTTCAGTAATTTTGATGCTAGCTCAATTTGGCTAGTACCATTGGATAGCCCTGACTTAGAGCTTTATTTTGAATACCCATTTCATGGGGTTAAGCCTCTTACTCTGGATTTCAGATGAGAGGTGAAAATTAAGGTTTATGCTCAGCAGCAACTTTGAGAAGGAATAACTTTGTTATTCTTTGTCCTATCATGATGGGACTTTTATATTTAGAAAGAGGTGAGTTTCCTCTTTCCTTTGATACTTTTTGAGCTGGTTTGGCTGAGCTCCATGTCTTGGTGGTATCTTAGCTTTACCATTGGTTTATGGTGTTTGGCTGTCATGCTTGTGCTCTGGCTTTGAGTCACAGGCTGACATTCATGCTCTTGGTAACAATTAAAAGTGCCCTGGTTGGTATCAAAACCTAATCAGAAATTGAGTCACAGACCTTGTGACTCAATTCCAGGCCAAAGGTGATGAATTTTTGTGTGAATGTTGATATCCCGCACCTTCCAGCAAGGAATATGGGGGAGGCTGGCACCCTTGGATCCAAGATATGTTTTCCCCCAAAATTAATATATCCAATTTATTCTTTCTTTATTTCCTCATCATTCATTATACTTAAAATTTCCATATGTAATTAAACCAAATTTTTACAGTAAAAAACTGTAATTATCAATTGCAGATATGCAAATTAAAGTTCACTTATGTAATACACATGCACATTCTGACATTTCAACGGAAAATACTTCAATTCCTGAAAGCTTATAGACTAACTACCACACCTCCATTTTAACACAAAATTGATTGTTAACACCAAATGTGGTGTAAATTGAATTAAGGATTTGAAAATTTGAAGATTCTCACACAGAAATTATCAAAAACTCAATTCAAGCTTATTTAGAGTTGAGTTACAGAAATATCCCTCAAAGGTGACCCCACCTTATTATTTCTGTGGAATCCATTGGTGAAATAATTTTCATAAGTTTATTTCTTGGAAAAAATACATATTTATTTTTGTTGACTTTTTTCTGAAAAAAGTCCCCATTTTAATGGTTTTGATGAACATCTATTTTTACTCTATTATTCAATTAAAAAATATATTTTTACATTTTGGAATTCTAATGTACTTTTATTTTCAATTTACCTTTATAAAATTATTTATATATTCAATTCGTGTTTTATATTTTAAGGTTAATGTTTCCTTTTCAATAATAATTGATTTTAATTCTTATGGTCCTTTGGGTATATGAAAACGCCTCTAAGGCTAACACCTTTTCTTGCTCAAGTAAAAGCTTATGCATAAATAAAAATACCAGAAATATTTTCTTCCAGTCCAAAATAACAAATTTTTAAAATTCTTCAATATTCCAATATGCTGAGTAGCTTTACACTACCAAAATTCCATGTCTTAGTATCTGCAAAGAACAAAGATGTTTTCAGTTATATTCCATTAGTCAATTCATCTATATTGAGGCTAAAGTTCATCAATTTTGACTTTGAGTATCTATGAATATTAGTATCTTAGTCAATAAATTAACTTTTTTATTTTGTAAAAATAAATTTCTTATCAATTTAAAAATAACTTTCTAAGTGAGAAGTATTTCCATTGTTAAAATAAAAAAATTGAGATATTTTTCAAAGCCCACACCAATATAAATATTAGATGTAAGGATAATGAATAAAAACCTTATTTTTCTCTACTATCATTACCTAAATTCTCACCTATACCTCAAATTCTTAATCTCCTAGTTGGTTTTTCTATTAAATTAATAAATCTATCAATCCCTGCATTGAATCTTTCTTAATTTCAGCTTTAATTGATATACTAAAATACATTACTGCGTCTTCTACACTTATAGCTTTCACGATTGTGTTAGGATTGTGTGGTGATGTTTTTTTAATTTTCATTATTTTGAGATCAATAAAAGAGTGTGATCTGTGAGGTACTTTTTATATCCCAAGATATACCATACATATCTCTAAGAAATATTTTGATATATCCCCAGCCTGTAAGTCATGTGAATATCCAAACTCATAATTTTCCATGAATAAAAATATGAATAGCTTTTTTGTGAGTAAGTAAATCAATAGATTTCAGGCCAGTTTTGTATTCAACGCAAAACTCTACCTAGGGAAACTCCATGAGGTAAATAAGATTTAATTAACTCTATGCAGTTGTAATATGTAAAATAACCTCACACATTCTCATTAATACCACATAAAATATTTGTGTAGTTTTTTTATTTTTATGCCCAAAATGGAGTAATTATGAGAAATACCATGTTCAATATACATCAAAATTATCTTCATTCACTTTTGCAGAACTTAAAGCTACTGTATTGTTAATTCCATAGTTGATATCAGTCTTGAAGGCTGAATTATTATTTTGAGATAAGAAGTAGTCAAGGGGTACAAAAGAATTCAAAAAGACCCAGAGTACCCTACTTATGAGGTCACAGAGGGATATCCAGCCCAAGAGCTTGGATATGTGGTTGATCCTGTTCTGAATAATTCAGAAAAAGTACTTGAAGCTTTGTTACTAAGGCAAAGTCCTATTTTGTGAGTATTTCAGTACATTTTACATACCCAAATAAGCCACAATTATCATTAAAACATATCCTGAACTATGCAGAGCCCATAAGTCATATATATATCCAAAATTCATCATTTTTCATTTCAGAAAAGATGAATAGCTTTTTGTGAGTAAGTAAATACATGAATTTAAGGCCAGATTTGAACTCTATACAAAAGATAACCTGGGGTAGCTCCATAGATTTAATAAGGTTAAATTAACTATATGATGTGGGAATATGGAAAATGCTTCAATACCACATCATAATTAGGGCATAAAAGAATTGTGAAAATTTCTGTTTTTCTCAATTTCACACCAAAATAATGGGAATATGAGAAATCCTATGTTACATATACAATAAGATTAGTGTTATTAATTTTTTTGGAACTTAAACTTTCATATTCCTAAATACATGTTTGGTACAGCCATAGTGGATATCAGTCTTTAAGCTTGAATTGCTATTTTTGATGTGAAAGTAGCTAAGGGGGCAAAAGAAATCAAAAAGAGCCAGGGTACCCAACTTCTGAGGCCTCTGATGAGTGGATAGCTCTAAAGCGTTTATTAATGGCTTATCATTCACCAATCAGTATACTAAAACCTTTTGGAAAATTGGTTACCAAGTTAAACTATCATTAAATCATAAGAAAATTGCAAATAAGCTGCTATTTTGACATGACAAGGAGGTAAAAAGCAGCTTATACTCCTCTAACCATGTTAATTATTAATTATTTTTTATGGATAAACCTTGAAATAGTAACCAAAACCATTTTGGGATTAGCATCCATTAATTTACCTCATAGAAACCTGCTATAATGTGCTATTTGCAATTATACATAGAAATAAGGTAAAAGCTTCAAAAATACATGAGAAGTACAGTTATTATTTAATCCATCTTAATATTTCAGGACCAATGATGAATGGTATGATTCATAAGGAAACCAAAACGAATTAGGGCTGATAAGTAACATTAAAAGTTTTACTTAAAGTCCATTCTTGATGATTCCATGTGGAACACTGCATCTTCAAAAATTCACAGAGATAAAAGCCTGTGATGGAATTGCCAATAAAAGTGATAACTCTGAGAAATTAATTTTTATTTTGGAATAAAAGAATATTTACAGTTCTTAATTCTTTTATTCTTAAGCATAAATGGGTTGGTAGTCATGTAAAACCCTTAATTGAGTAATTATGATAATTGTACATGACAACAGATTATGCAATCATTAATCCAAGCTGTTTTTGACTTAAAAGAGGCTCCCTCTTGTTGTTTTCTCCCAATCATCTTATTATACAATTACACCTTTATTACCAAGTAAGTATTAGTTAAATCTTTTTCTTAAGTGTTTCAATCTTTCAGAATAAATAAGAAAGACGTGAAATCATATAAATAAACTATAATTTGTTTTAATACTGCTATAAATCACTTTTGATGCTTTAAATTCACAATTTATTCATCAAATCTCTTTTACAACTCTTTCCAAGGCTCATTGGAGTATTAGTGAGTGGTTTGAATTATATTCTTAAAGCTTTTCTCTAGTATTAGTCTTCTTCAGTAATTTGTTTTATAAGTATTTTTGAAAAAGATAATCATATATTAAAATAATTTTGTTATTTCAATAAAAGGAATTTTATTATTAAATACTTCTTGTAATTGGTTCTTGTAGACAATTACTGCTTACTGTTCTAATCACTAGTAGTGTATAACAAGTAAAAGAAATAATTCATTACTTTAAGTCTTTAATTTTGGTTATAATAATCCTTTAGTATTATATCTCATAAGAGAAGTCATAGTACTGCTGATTAATAGTAATATTATCAACTGTTTAATAGACACATCTTACAAATTTGATTGTATTAAAACAGGAAATGAACTTCTCTTTTGACATGTGAAGAGGATAACAAGCACCTTTAACTACTTCAACCATGAATAAACCCAAAGGTATCAATTAACACACTTTCATGGATGTTATCAATATAAATACCTCATGAAGACCAGATTTCACCATACTATTTGACTGCACCACATACATAATGAGGTTAAACTTCAAAAATTCGTTAAGAATATTTTTCTAAATTAATCTCTCAAAAACATTCAGGAATAATAAAAGAGGTAAAAATACACACCAAAACCAAGAAAGTAATTGCAAAGTAGTAAGCCCAATCAAAAATCTTACTTACAGTCCATTTTTGCTGATTGCCAAAGAGGAACTTAATCTTCAAAAATTCACAGAAATAACAGCCTGTGATAAAGGTTTCAATAGACAAGATCACTATTGAAAATGTTTTTTGAAAAAAAGAATTTTTACTGTTGTAAATGCATTTTTACTTAACCATAAATGGGTTGTTATCCAAATAAAGCTATATAGTTGTGTGATTATGATAAACTTAAATCACAACACAAGATTAAGCAGCAAAGACAGGTTCTGAAAGTATATTATAGTCTATTTTTTAATAATTCCTTTCCCGAACTTTTTGGGATGTTGTGAAATTAAAAGAACATCACTATTTCTGTTTTTTCAAAGGAACATCCTATCATCACTTCAATTTTATAAATTTATACTAGTATATAACCCCAGGGTATTATGAATATACTCTTAAATATATTTTTTTCAATAATAAAACTAATTGAAATCCAGAATATTACTATTATTTGTAATAGTAGGTCAATAATTCAAGCTTATAATGTTTCATTTTCTGATTCATAGGTGTTAAACTCATAGATAATTATTGTCAGATTAGTCAAAAACCTGATGCTCTTTAATTTCAAATGGTTAAAATGTGTTCAAAGATTACTCCATGTTCTTTCAGACTTTTTTTGAAGCTTTTGGACTCATATAAATTGATTTGTATCAATTCTAAAGCTGATAAGCTTATGAATTTTTAATTACTCAGTTTATCTCTGAATTTTTCTTATAGAAGAATTCCTTCTGAATATTCTTTTCCAATATATTTTTCTTGCTAAAAAGCTTATTGTTACTTGAAAACTCTTATTTCATTACTATTGACTGTGGTAGCTCAATAATACCTTCAACATAAAAATACTTTACATCATCTCTTGGTATTAGAAGAATTGTTCTCATAAAATTTATTTGCAGAATTTTTTTGGTATAATTTATCAATTTTAAAATTAATAATCATATGTTTCAAATTTTTAAGTTATTAAAAATTGAAAATTTTGGTTATAACAACTCCTCCTTATTACATCCATTTTTCAGGAAAGTCATAGTACACTAGTCTAATTTTACTAGGCTTTTTTCAATAAAATCCTAAGAAAATTGATACAAGATTTAAGCTGAATTCTTTTGGTTTGATTGTATCATAAACCTCTTTTGAATAAATAAGCTGATAATCATTATATCATTTTTTCAGTTTAAACCAAAATCAACCTAGGTTGAATCCATATGGTTCTATGTCCAAATAATGCCTATATTAGCTGTTATTGGAAGAATTGATAATTTCATAAAACAATTAACCAATTCTCAAAATTGTTGGAATTTTTATTTTAAAAGTAATTTAAAGCTACATAATGAATGTTTAAACTTGCAAAAAATGTGTTATAACTAAAGTGTTGTGTTTAGTTACTGAAATAACTTGGTATTTTCCACGAATAACTTTAATCCTGTGTGGACCAATTTAAATTATTTTTCAGCCATGGTATGGGTTTGAGTAAATAAGCTTAAAGAATCCACATAAAAGGGGGGACAAGGGGGAATGGAAAAAGGTTGCAGGAAACCCAAATTTTGGGATTTGAAAGAACTAAGTTAATTTTTTTGTCCTTAATTGAAGTATTTTAAAGCTTATTAAAGCTTCAATATTAGAATTTAATCAAATATTAAAGTTTGAATTGGTTTACACTCAACTTAGACAGGAATTGCAATATTACAAAGGGTAACTCATGCTGTACAGTCTTTTAATAAAAGTTTTGAAAATTTTCAAACTTTATCAAGCTTAAAGAAACTCAAATAAGCTCAAAATTTAAATAAACTTCATGAAAGCCTTATCAAAAGGTAGGTTTTGTTGTATGATTCTAATTCTCTGCGGAAAGAAGAAATGGCTCCAAAAATTTGTAGAAACATCAATACTTGAATTATTTTATTGAAGCTTTGACACAGAATGCAGCTTGAATTTGAATTCTTAAACACCAAAAATAAATATCATATTATTGATAGGCCTTCCTTATATTTACTCTTGAATATACTTCATTTAATTATTCTTGGACAAAATTGAGATTTCATTAATAATTCATTTAAAATCTATATTAAAAGTTTTTTTCCTCAAATCTTGTTGCAAGATACTCATAAAATCAACTTAAACATAAGTTGATAACTTTTATATCAAATATTAAAGAGGATATACAAAAATGAAGCTCAAAGTTACCTTCAAGTCAATAATAACACTTGTTTCTCAAATTATAATCCAAAATTGAGGTTTTTAAGTCAAACCTCAATTTTTTATAATTGTTTTTTCAGCTTTGATTAGTAAATAACTCAGAGAGGATCCTTTATGAAATAATAGTTTTGTTAAGGAATTAAAGGAAGCATTTCATTACTATTTTTTCCCTAGAAAGCTGTACAGTGAAGCAGGACATATATCTTGTATTGAGAAAGCTTCATATTATTGTGAATACTCATTCTGTTTTCTATGATCTATAGTTATTATAAATGAAAAATGTTAATCCAAGAATTTGAAAATTCTCTTATAATCTTTCATAATTTCTTGATTCTGTGAAATCTTTGTTGAGAATATTTTTTAAAATACAAGAAATCCTCTGAAGTCCCTTATTCTCGAATTTTGGCATATTTTAAATTATTCTTATCATTCAGTAGCTTGTTGGTAATTCTTTGGGAATTTCTTCATGAAACAATCATTTATAGGTGAGTTTTTCATCAAAAATACATTTTTTAACTTTGTGTTACTTTTGAATAGATATTGTTATAATTTGTAAGGTTTTACTCTGGAACAATAAGTAAATGTTTCTAATACCTTACTTATTGTATTTTGAATTTTCTAATAATATTGAATAATAAGAATTAAATTAACTATAATGATGAGAGATTGTTATTATAATTATGGTGTAAAATATATCATATTATTTATAAATAATTAAAATATAGATTATATAATAAAAAAAAAAGAAAGTAAATATATTAGTAACTTAATATGTAATATATGAAAGATATTCAATATTGTTACTGAAAAATGACAATTGTATCAAGCTTTTTCTTCAATGAAAAAGTAGAAATTTATATTCAAAATATCACTAATATGAATTTGTATTGATATAAGATGATTTTAAAGAAAACTTCAGCATAAAAGACTATAATAAGATAAGAAGGAAATACTTTTAACACTTGATAGAACTTTTCTGAATAAATTTATCCCTAAAGAAGAAATTGAAACTTACTTAAAATATAGTTAAAATAAAAATAGAGTGAAATAAATTTTTTACTTTTCCCTATGTAGATTTAGAGAGTTTAATAGAGCTTAAGAAATATTACCAATCTATTAATATAATAAAAAAAATTACAGTGATTAATATAAGTGGTAACTTTAGTCTCTTACAATATAAGAGTTGTATATTAAATAAGAATGTGTTTTACCTTTATATATGACATTTTTTTCAATTTCATGAATATGAGGAAGGAACAGAGGAAGGGGTCTTTGAATAGTAAATATCCTTCATTCTAGTGACCATACACCTCATAGCACTTGTGAACAGATTCTACACACAGGAATTGAACATTATTTTGAGGTTTTGTTACGATTACAGCATGATTAAACTATCTTATCTCATTATTACACCATTTTTAAAGTGATCACTATCACTTGAATTATGTGACATCATAAGCTTGAAGAGCTATTAAATCTCAAGCATTAAGGTAGTTCTAATCAGAAAATATCAATATCCACCAGTTTTATGTCTTATTTAATGATTATACTTAAATTAAGATTACAGTTAAGGCTCAAAAATGATCCTTTCAAGCTTTAGCTTTGATCATTAACAAATTTTAAGTCTTGCATGCAGCTGATATTCATATAGTGAGTTCTAATATCTTGAAATTTTTGGAAAGATTTTCCAAGAGGATTTCATCACATCAGAAAACTCTATTTTTGATTATTTGCCTTGTCATTGACTGTGAGCCTCAGAGGTTATTTTATATACCAAAAAGACCACAAATAGCAAATCATGTTATAATTATTAATAGATAAATTCATTTATATTACAAAACAAATATCAAAATTTTAATATAACCTTTATATATAAAATTAAGAAAACTTGACAATTTAAAAAAAAATATGGATTGAAATTTAAAATTGTGAAAACACATTCTTACTTGGAAAATTTAAATAAAAATAAATTTTCAACAAAAATATTGAAATTAAATTTTTTTGAAAAAAAGTTGAATAAAATTTATTATAACTTTTTATCCAATAAAAAAACTTATGAAAATTCTTTAACCATTTTATTCCTCATAAAAAACAAAGTGGGTTCACCTCTGGGTGGAATTTCTGTAACTCAACTATAAATAAGCTTAAATTAAGTTTTTAGTATTTTCTGTATAACAATTGAGAATACTCAAAACTTTAGTTGAATTCACATGAAATGTGGTTTCAACCATCAATTTTTGTGTTAAAATTGAGATGTGGTGTGTAGCTTAGAAGTGATGAGGAATTGAAGTATTTTCAAATAAAATGTCAAAATGTGTGCATGTATTACATAAGTGAAATTTGACTTACATATAAGGTATCAATTATTAAAGTGGTGTACTGTAAAAAAGGAATTGAATTACATATGTAAATTAAAAGTATAATATATGATGAGGAATTAATGAAATAATAAATTTGAAAGAGTAATTCTGGGGGGGGGAAAGAACTTTAGCTCTAAGGGGGAGCTAGACCCCCAAATTTCTTTCTGACAGGTGTGAGATGTCAAAATCAACGTAAAGGTTCATAACCTTTGGCCTTGAATGGAGTAGCAGGGTCTGTGACTCAATGGATGATGAGATTTTGATACCAACCAGGGAAGTTTTAACTGTTTCCAAGAGGGTAAGACTACCCTTAAGTTAAAAAAGTCTTAGTAAAACAGTTTCAACTGGTTTTTAAGTCTCTTACACATGTTATGATGTGTTTTTAAGGCTTTAAACTAGGTATTACTAAAGAAATGTCTGGTTTAAGGGTCTGAAATGGCTGAAATTGAAAAAAATGGCCAAAACCCGCCTTTTTTTGGTCTGAACCATGGTTCAATGATGCCATAATTGACTGTTCTGTTGTAAGAGTGTTTTCAACTACTGAAGATAGTGAATCTTACCTTTTTAGTAAGAAAATTGGTGGCTATAAAAGAATGTCTTCTTTGCCCCACTTTTCTCTTCATGTTAGAATCTTTTCCTTTCATAATTAGTTTAAAAACTGTTAAACTAATCAATAAAATATTTCAACCAGCTTCATTAAATCATTTTAAACCCTTTAATCATGTGAAAAATTATTATAAACATTTCTTGTAAATTTTATAATCATTTTTACCTTTGAACCACCCCATAAGTGAATTAAAGAATCTTTCATAACTGTTAGCTTTGTCACTTTGTTTCCAAATTAACTCTAGTCACTTTTGGCCATTTTCTCTCTTTAATGATATTTTTAAAGAATTTTTTCTTATATTAATTGCTTGCAGTTTTTTGGTAAATTGATTCCAATTGAAATTTCTTTTTTAGCCTTAAATATCTCTTGTAGAATATTTTTTTGATAAATGTTTATTTTTAGTAAAATAATAAGTCTTTATGATATTATTTTTTTCCACTTATAGAGTTAAAAAACTGAATTTGGAATGTTTTCTCTTAAAAATCTTAAATTTTACTATTTTCAATTGAATTGTACCTTAAAAAAATTTTGAGGACAGGAAAAGTACTAGATTTTTTTATTGAAGTTTCATGCCACACCTTACAGTCAACTTTTCTGTCAAAATTCACTATTTCAAAAATAAAACAATTATTTCATATTTTTATGCCTTAAATATCATCATAAAAAACATTTTGTTTTATGTATGAAATGATGGAGTCAAAATATCAATCTTATTTTAAGTTTGGACCAATATTTGTTGTGAGTGGTAAACTGATACTAATATTTCTGATCAATTTCTCTTCATTATCCATAGCTTTATTTATAGCTTGTCAGAATTTTTTTTTCAATTTATTCCTGCAATAATTTTCTGGTAACTTAGATCTTGGATAATATCTTCATCATGTGTCTTTTGAAAGATATGAGCTAAAATCCATCAATATATGCACTTATCATAAAATTGCATATATCCATGTATCTAAGTAATTATTGGGATTACAGATAGGGAATCCAAGAGCTATATATTTACTTTTGGATGGTAAGTCCATGGGTGTCATTTAACTCACATGTTGATTCACTTATTTCTGAGATAATCAATAATTTATGAATTTTTATGGAATTTTTACTTATTTTGATGGATTGGCTTTAAATAACATTATTAAGAGAAGTTTTATAGTCTTTTGTGACCTTTTTGTATATTTGGACATATCCCACAGTCCAACATAATAAATTATTACACATTTTTGTATAATAAGCTTAATAATTAATGATATCAATATTCTTAATAATTTGGCTTTTATTCATGAAAAACAAATATAATTGTCTCTATTTGAGAATTTTCATTCTTAATATTATAAGTCTGAGTGACATCTCATGATAAACAAACAATCACAAAATTTCTTTATATAATATTAATCATTTTTTTAATTCTTAAATTCTTTCAGGATAGCAGTTTTCTTTTATCATGTCTGATTAATGTTGAATTAACGAATATTGAAGACAATTAAAGTTATATTTTGTGCTAGAATATTCAGCTATCTGATACATTAATTTGAGTAAATTCATAGTATTATGCAAAATGAGTGTTATTTTTTATATTTCTATTGAAAATCATCCAGTTTGGTTTCCTGGGGAAATTATTTTGATAAATGTTTGCAAATACTCCACACTCTATACCTTATTTTAAGCTATTTTGACATCATAATAGAATTCCAAAGGAATTATTCCTTTCAAAAGAATTTTTGAAGTAATATACTATTGCATTATTTGGAACAAATTCCCATACTATGACTAGTGGCATTTTTACATCACACACCTGAAAGTTATTCTTTGTCTTAATTTAGTAAAAAGTGGAAATTGGTACTATTTTTATTCATAATTTCTTGTTTGAAGAATTAATATTTTTTTCTAAGATGGAAAATATCAAAAACTATGTACTTACTCGAAAATTTGTTTTTATACTCCTTAAAAAAGGTATTTTTAATTTTGGGGTAATTGTGCTTGAACTTAGTTGAAACAACTTTATCTTACACACTGAATTCTTTTTCAGATATTTTTTCTTTTTATTTAACAGCTTATATTTGTTTTTGGGATTACTAAACTGTAAATTCATATGGTTGTGATCTAGAGATTTGTATCAGAAGCAGTAGTATTGAGCCTTCCTCTATATAAGAGTATATCAATTGAATGGAGGATATCAATACTGGAACAAAAACTGGTAGAAATTAATAGAAACCCCAATAGAAACAAAGGCTAGTGGGAACCAATTTCAACAAAAATAAAAATTAATCACAAGGAAAAGCTTCTTTCAAGATTAAAAAATGTGAGGGTAAAGCTGATTTTGATAATACCTGTCCTAAGAAAGAAATGATTGATGGGATAGAGCTTGAGAAAACTCAAGATGTTCAAAAAGACTGATAATACTATACAAATATGTTATTCTTTAACTCCTGAAGAAAATTTATTTCCAGAAAAACTCAGCATAGAAAGAATATTAATGCTTCCTTTGAAGTAACAGAGGTATATACTAGCTTACCAAAGTATAGTAATAAGCTTATTCATCTAATACATGTGCAAGATCAAAAAATTCAGAAAGGGAGAATTCATAGAGGAAAAGCGTATACTTTTGAAGAATATTGTATCACCACTATTGTGATAAAAAACAAAGAATAAAAAATAAATATTGAATCTGGTTCCTTTTGCACTTGTGTTGGTAAGCATTATCTTGAGAGATTTATACCAATTTGGAAGAAAAAATCATTCAAATTGAAGGTATGAGACTAAGTAGTGCTAGTAAAAAAATTTACTCTTTTGGTATTTATTAAGAAACCATATTATTTACTCATCCTGCTGGAAGTATTAGACTGAAGGCACAGTTTTTAGTTATGAAAATTGTATTCCATAAATTTTCATACTTGAAAAATGTGATTGTGGGTTTCAAGAGCTTAAAGTGCTGGGAAATTTCATTTCAGGAATAAGCCTTGGGGTTAAAAAAAGCAAAGTGACTGGATTCTTACTGAAAATAGTCCACCAAAATAAGAAGAAAACCATGTCATTTTAGGGGTGTCCTGTTATTAAAGGAAACAGCTGCAAGATTTCAAATTCCAAGCCAAATAATTGTACATAATTTTTGATGAAAAAAGAAACACTTCAGGAATGTTAAAAATTAGGGCATGCCTTGAAGAATCCACAATTATTATTATTGTGATAGTAAAAAGCTCCTTCCATGCTGTATATTGATTCATATGGTGAAGATTTACCTTCAGCTCTTCATCAAGCTCAAGCTGTCCATTAAGGTGCATTTGTTTCTATTACAGACTAATGAATCTTACTGAAGCTAGATGCAGGGTCAGCAAAATGGAGTGCCTGTGAGCCTATGAGGTATGTGTGAAATACCCATAAGGCCACAAATAACATTATACATAGTTGATTTATTCTTAAACAGACTTATCAGCTGAATTCAAAATAAAAAATAACAAAAAATAAGTATTATTTCTTTTTGGATAAACAAAGTTATAGTTATTATGTCATTTTTGGATTCTACTCCAAAAATAACCTAGGGTACCCATAGGGTGTTATACTCGAAAATGAATATTTCTTCAGTTATTAGAAGATTCAAGAATCTCAAAATACAATTTCAATTTTTTAAAATTGTTAAATTTAAGCTTAAATAAGCTTAAATTGAAATTTTCACAAGGTTTATTAAAACATACCAAAATTTTAGTTAAGATTAAGGTGTTGTTTATATTTACTGAATTGGCTAAGGATTTTCCATACATGATGTAAATTATGTGTTAGCTCAATCTAAAGGGTTTTAAGGCCATAGTATGGCTTCAAATAAATAAAAAGGAAAAATCCACACAAAAAGGTGGGACAAATGAAAAAGACCAAACAGAGCTGGGGTACCCAGATTTTTGGATCTCCAAGGATTCAATTAAGGCTTTCCACCTGTATTGGAGAATTTTCAACCTTATTTAAACTTTAATATTAGAGTTTGATCCAAAATTAAAGTTTTAACTGGTTTTATCCCAATTTGGACAGAGATTTCAAGCTTCCAAAGGGTACATCCCAATATGCAAGCTTGAAATCAAGGTTTGTAGAACTGTCAAGGCTTAATTAAGCTTAAAAATTATAAAGCTACAAGCATTAAAAACTCATCAAAAGTTAAGGTTTGGTGTGTATTGATATTTTATGTGGAAAAATAGCAATAAATTCATAGATTCATTACAAATTCAATTCTTAATGGATTTGCTTGAAATTCTCACACAGCTTATAAATCAATTTTATCTGTGTATAAATTAAATTTTAAGTATCTTGTATGAACAGTCTTCATTGGTAATTAGCCCGAAAACTTACTCTTTTAATTATAATCAAAGAAAATTAAGACTTCTTTAAAAATTAATTAAAAATTGAGTCTAACAGATTTTGGCTTAAAACTTTAGTTTTCAGTTGTTCATGTTATGAACTTTAATGTAAATAAACTTGATCTATATTAAAACCTAAAATAATTAATCCAAAAAAGTATTAAAGTTACTTGCAGTTAAGAATAACACTGTTGGCTTAAATTCAAATTAAAAATAAGTTACCTTAAGGTAAGAACCTTATTTTTCAGTATGGCTTCAAAGTTTTGCCCTAGGAATGCTCTCTATATTGATTTTGAATTTTTAGAGCTGCTCCATAGACATAAAAAGACTCTATTAATTACTGTTCTTGTCCATCAATCATCATCATTCCAATCATATTAGAAATTTAAACAGGTAAAGTTTTATTAAGTATAAAATACTATTATTAAAGTAACTATTGAGTTATTTTATTCTTTATTAATTTTGAATTAAAGAATTGAAATCATAGAATTTGGATCATTGTTGCAATCACCAATAATATATTTTATTATATAAAATTATTGTCCTAAATATCTTTTGGAATCCACATATTCCTCTTAAAAACTCTTCAATCATATTTGTCATCATAAAAAGTTTTTTAATGTTTTAAAATATTGATTTTTGGAATTTTTTTACTTATAATCTTTATTTATTATGATAACTGTTTTTGTTTGACTTGTTGTATTAAATAAATATTATAGGTAGGTTTTCTTATAAGTTCTGTATTTTTATCTAGTATTAGTTTCTTTTTATAGAATATTTCTATAAGAATTATCTCTGCACAGTGTGTGTGATAATGTATTTTATAAATAATATTCTAATATTACTTATAAGTGGATAAATATTATTATTTTCCACATGTAATTGTCTCATTAAAAGCTTAACACTTCTTATTGTCATAACTGTCAGTGACTATAGCAATAATAGAATAATATTAATTTTATTATTATTAAAGTATTTAATAATAATTAAATTTCTATTTTTATATATAATTATTTTAAATAATTATATAAATTGGTGGTTATAATATTTAATTATATTATATTTTCTACTGAGGACAGTCATAGTACTCTTGATATTTTCTACTATTATCAAGAGTTTCATAAACAAACTTTATAGTGCCTTTACCTTTTATGGGCTTTGGGAAAACGTCATTATTATTTTGATGATAGTTTTTTGAGATCACCACTTAGCTTTATGCTGTTAAGAACCTCTTAAAATGGAAAATCCTAGAAGACACATGTTAAGATGGAGGATTTCAATACTTAAGTATAGAGGAGATATGACAATAGTGAGTAAATATTGAGTTATGGAAAAGAGCTCTGATGAATTCATTGTATAGGAATTACCAAACACACCTGATAATCCTGTGTACGTTCTTGGAAATTAAGAACCTCATATTACACTTGAGGGGATCAACATCACAGATGTAGCAGAAGGATTGTTTTATGAAGTTAGAGAAAGCTTAAACAAAGAAAATAATTTTAATATACTTAGTTCTCTAATTGATAAAGGTTCAAAAGATAAGCCTTTGGCTAATTTCTGGGATGATATATCAAAAACATAACATGAGAGTGTTTTTGGTGGGAATCTTGAAAAAAGAATTTTCTTGAGTAATATTGGAGTTATTATATGTCTTGGAAGCCCAATGATGCCAATGATAAACAATTTTATTTAATTATTCATATGTAGAGCCAATTACTTCATTTGTGAGCCTTGAGGTACACTTTACATACTTTTATAGGGCACAAATGACTCTGAAATAGCTTCTCCAATAGAAAAACCCACAAATTATCTACCCACTCAAAATAAATTACTGTTTATACCACGAAAGCTTGATAAAAATTCTTTGAGTAAGAAAATTTATGGATTTGAGGCCAGATTTGGATCCTACACACAATTTCATCTAGGGTGGCCCAAGAGGGTGAAGAAGCTTGATTCAACTGTATAAGGTATCAACATGTACAATAATTCAACACCTCCTCATCAATAACACATAAGATAATTTTGTATTTTTGTGCTGTCCCACACCAAATTAATGGAATTCTTAAGGTTCTCAGGTGACATATATGGTAATATTAGTGTTATAAACAGTTGTGGCACTTGAAGTTACTTAATTATTATGTAAATTCTTAATACACTCAAAGAGAAAATCAGTATTTAAAGGTGAATTACTAATTTTGACATTTAAATAGCTAAAGGGGACAAAATGATTCAAAGAGAGCCAGTGTACTGCAATTTTTGAGTCTTT
Organism: Austropuccinia psidii; assembly: GCA_023105745.1. Lineage (NCBI taxonomy): Eukaryota > Fungi > Basidiomycota > Pucciniomycetes > Pucciniales > Sphaerophragmiaceae > Austropuccinia > Austropuccinia psidii. Next base: position 11,243,023 of record JALGQZ010000004.1, on the reverse strand, counting down.
TGAGGTGTAGAGAGACCTCAAACATAGCTAAACTGGTGATAATGACTTAATTAGTAAGCCAAGGGCTTTTGTAAGCCTTTTTACTGAGCTTAAGTCCCATTGAATCATGAGAAAATAGCAAATAAGTGTCAATTTTGATGTTACAAGCAGGTAATGAACAACACTGACTCCTGTAACCATAACCATACTTAATTTCTCTCCATGTATAAATTGAAAATGAGTAATAAATCCTAATTTGGGACTATTCTACATAGAATGAGCTCATGGCAACCAGCTCCCACTATGATATTTATTTGAACTATATATAAACTGATGTAAAACCTTAAAAATGTATCAAATATACAATTCTTAATAAACATTTCTGAATATTTAAGGATCAATGAAGAAAGGAATAGTCAAAAATACAGTCAAAAAGAATTATGCATGCATAATTCCAATTGAAAGCTTTACTTCCAGTCCATTTTTGAGTATTCCACATGTGTAAAGTTTGACTATGAAGCAGTAAGCAAAACCTACTAATATTTTACTTATTTTACTCTGAATGTCTTTGTGAGCCTTGAAGTATATTTTACATACCCAAATAGGCCACAATTATCTTAAAAATGAATTCTGAACTATGCATAACCCATAAGTCATGCATATATTCCAAGTTCATCATTTCTGATTTCAGAAAAGATGAATAACGTTTTATTGAGTAGGTAAATCCATGAATTTAATGCCATATTTGGATTCTACACACAATTTCACCTAGGGTAGCTTCATAGAGTGAATAAGCTCAAATCAAGTATTTGAGGTGGTAATATGGAAAATACTTCAATACCACATAAAAGATCTGTGAAAATGTTTGTTTTTCTCAATTTCACGCCAAAATAATGGGAATGTGAGAAGTCCGATGTTACATATACACTAAGAATAGTGTTATTAATGCTTGTGGCACTTGATATTATGGTATTCTTACATGCACATTTGGTACACCCATAATGGATATCTCAGTTGAAGCCTGAATTTCTATTTTGATGTAAAAAATAGTCAAGGGGGACAAAAGACATCAAAGAGAGCCAGGGTACCCAGCTTCTGAGGCCTCTGAGGTGCAGACAGCTCTAAAGCTTGGATCCATGGTGGATCTTGGCCCAATTAGTAAACTAAAACCTTTTGGGAACTTGGTTACCAAGTCAGAACTTCAGTATATCATAGGAAAATGGCAAATAAGCTGCTATTTTGATGTGCCAAGGAGGTAAAGAGCAGCTTAGACTCCTGTAGCCATGTCAATTATTAATGGCTTTCCATGGATAAGCACAAAAAGAGTAATTAAAACCCTTTTTGGACTAATATCCATTGATTTACCTCATTGCAACCAGCCATATACTGCTATTTGCAATTCTATGTAGAAATGAGGTAGAAACTTCAAAAATTCATTAAAAATACAATTCCTAATGAATCTTTCTGAGACTTTGAGGACCAATGAAGAACTGTATGATTAATATAAAAAACAAAAATAATTATACTTTTCTAAGTAAAATTGTAAGTTTTACTTACAGTTAATATTTAATGATTCCACCTGAAATACTGAATCTTTAAAAATTCACAGGAAATACACTCTGTGATGAAATTTCCAATAAAACTGATAAATTTCAGAAATCAATGAATATTTTTGAATGAAAGAATATTTACAGTTTTTACTCCTTTTATTCTTAACCATAAATGGGTTGGTAGTCATGTAAAGGCATCAATTAAGTAATGATGATAATCTTAGGTGACAACAGATGATGCAATCAATAATCCAAAAGGTTTTGTTGATTTATAATTCATTAGGTTTTCCGTTTGCTCCATTGAACACCTCTGTGAGCTGTTGTTGACTTAAAAGAGTCTTCCTCTTGCTGTTTTTTCCAGAATTATCACATTATTCCATTATACCTTTATTACAAACAAGTAAGTATTAGTTAAAACTATTTCTTAAGTGTTTTATTCTTTCAGAATCAATCAGAAAGACGTGAAATCATAGAAATAAGCTATATATTGTTTTCATATTGTTAGAAATCAATTTTGATCCTTTAAATCCACAATTATCCATCAAATCTCTCTACTATTATCTTTGAATATAATATTTGGAGTATTAGTGAGTTTTTTGATTTAATTCTTAAAGTTCTTCTCTAGTAGTAGTTTTTTCCAAGGGTTATTTTTAGAATTATTCTTATAAATAATAATCATATATCAAAATAATCTTATTATCTTAATAAAGAAGATTTAATATTAAATTCTTCTTGTAATTGATTCTTGTAGACAATTACTTCTTACTGTTATAATCACTAGTAGTGTATAAAAAGTAAAAGAAATAATTAATTTATTAATTATTCAATTGTGGTTATAATAAATTTTATTATCATATTACATAAGAACAGTCATAGTACTGTTGATTAGTAGTAACATTATCAACAAGCTTCATAGACACATCTTACATTTGGGGGCCTGGCTGTGTTTTTTAAACCTTGTACCCTTAATTAATATATTCTTAAGTTCTAAAATATATTCATTTAATGATTTTTTTTTTTCAATTTTAAGTCAAAATTGTTTTTAAAATCTTTTTCATTGAGAAATTTGGTTCATCCAAAAGCTTATAAAATTATTCTTTGAGTTAGTCTGAATTAGTTTTGATTCAAAAACTTGAATTTTAATTTTGTTCTTTGAAAAGAATAATCTTTTTGATATTAAAAAATAAAAAATTATAAAAAATGTTAAAAAAATTTCAAAAAGCATAAAAAATAATTTTTTCTCTTTCATAGATTTTTCTCTAGTGTCCTTACTAAAGTACAGTGCAGCTGCTAATAAGCTCAGTAAGAGGTATATTACCAGTACAGAATCTTCAGAAGTGGAATATGAAGAGAGCATGGAAGTGAAAATTGCTAAAAGAGGCACTTTATTCAGAACAGAACAAGCTAAATTACCACCAAAAGGTGTGTAGTTCTGTCCTTTTATTTTACTTTTCTCTTGAATTGATGTGGAAATGGTGCATACCAGAAATGGAAGCAACTATTCAGTCAAACCAGATGGATGTGGAAAAGGAAGAGGCAAGACCAAATCCAGAAGTGTCAAATATTCCTCAAGAAAGACACATATGGAGTATGCCAGAGTTTCCCCCCCTTCCCCAAGGTCTGTACCCACAAAATTTGATGAGAATTCTGAATCTGGACTAATTCATGATAATATTTTAAGGGCTGAACCACTTTCAAGAGGTAGCAATAGAAATTTTTCAATGAAAATACAAAAATTGGTTCAGAACAGCAAAAGAAGAGTAGTGGGAAATATGCCCAAGCCTTTGGCAGGGAGCCATGAACTCCTAATTACACATCAAGAGTTTTCTGGGTCAGGAGACGACCATAGAGCTCTTAGGAGGGTGTAGCCCATTGTCTTGCAAATACAAGGTCAAAAAGATAAAGAATTGGTTGAAGAACCAAAGTCTTTTATATATAGACCAGAAGAAGGAATTGGAAATGACTCCAACCTTGGAAGAAGAACCAGTGGCATCTACCAGCTCCAGAAGCATCCAAAGAGAAGCCCAAAGAACCTCAGAAGAAGAAGAAAGGTCCCAAGAACCATCAGGGCAAGGGCAAAGGCAAAGCAAATTTGCACAGACCTTACCCACAAGAGTACAGGATCCCCAAATTGGAGCCTTCAGCCATGGACAGTGTCTTCAATATGGCCAGGACTCTTATGGAATTCACAGCCAAAGAGCAGGAAAGGATGAACAGGACTTTTACACACAAATAATAGATGAAATAAATTTTTTTAAATCTAGTATTGATGTAGAACTTGGAAAATTTGAGGCAAAGTTAAATAAAATAATATCAGACATGAGTGAATTGAAAAGAAATGACAAAACATATACTGAGTGGTATCAGTTGACAAATGTCAGACTTGATTCAACTACCAATACATGTGACAGAATTGAAAGTAAATGTCAAGTCAAAAATGATTAAATGGAAGATCTTTCCATTTTAAACATTAATGATCAACTTAGAATTCTGAAAAATCATGTCTTAGAAATAACTAAAGATACCAATCAGTTTGCCACACCTTTGGCAAAAAGTGACAGTGAAAGGCAGAAGTTAAAGAATGAAATCATTGCAAATGTGGAACAAATCAATTATAATTATTAACCACCTATGCCAAGAAATTCTACACCTTTTACTGAAGAGAATCTTTCTGTTAAAGGAATTTTGACCCCATTTTTAGGAGAAAACCCTATATGTGCAAAAAATATTCCCAAACTGGAAGAATGGCCAACATCCTCTGGTGAAGGATAATGCAATCATATTGAGCTCATCAGAACCATTTATGAACCTTTGAGATATGACCACATACCCAAAAAGGTCACAAGAAATATTTAAAATAATTATACATTAAAAATAATTACCTTAAAACTCCAAAAATGCTATAAATTGGCATAAAACTTGGTTTAACTTAAAAACCAATGAATAAACATGTGAAATAAATTATACCATTGGATTACCCATGGTAAAATACACATATACCATTTTATGGAATATCTGTAAAGTCAATATTTAATGAGTTATAAGTAATAATACCTTATAAAAAACATAAATCCTTAATTATTTCAAATACAAATGAAACAACATGTAAAATAAATGGTACCATTGGATTCTCCATAAAAATTAAAACATTAAACAGTTAAGAAGCTAATCTCCAAAGTCAATACTTAAGGAGTTAAGCTGAATATATGCACTTTTTTGGTCAGCGCATATATTCAAGGATTTTAGCTGATATCTTTTGAAATATACATGATAGAGTGATGAACCAAAAATAAAGTCATCACAGAATTACTGTAGGAATACAGAAATGAAGTTTATTTCGCAAGCTATAAACAAGGTTAAAACCTGTAAGGGATTATTGATTAAAATCAATAGAGCTGTTGACCACTTTGTTGTGAAAGTGGTCCAAACTTAAAAAAAATAGACAGTTGGATTCTACTAGTTCATTTGTGAAGAATGATGTATTTTATACTATAATATTCAAGGTATAACCCCTTGAAATCATGGTTTGAAGTTTAAAATATTAAATTTTGACAGAAAAGATGAGTTACAAGAAAAATCATCAAACATAAAGTTTTGATGATGTAATGAAATTCTCTTGGCCGCATAATAAAGATATGCCAAGCTATTAGAATTCACTCTCTGAATTGCTTTAGCTTGTAAAGCTTAAAATTTATTAAGGATCAAAGCTTGAGCTTAATTTGATCATTTATGATCACTCACTGTAACCTTAAATTAAGTTTAACAGTCATATGAGTGATAAAATTGGTGATTACTGTTAGTTTATGATTAAAACTAATAAAATCCACGAAAATTTTGGGTTCTTCCAAGCCTTGATGTCATCAAACCTATAGTTATAGTGATGACTCTAAATAATGGAATAATAATGAGATAAGATGGTTTGATAATGATGTAATTATCACCAAACCTTGAAATATTGATCAATTCCAGTGGATATGATCAGTGCACGACTACTAGAAGCCTTTTGGACTCTAGGAGGGAGGTATTTCCTATAAATAGAGCTCTTTTTACTCTGTTTTCCCCTCAGACACTTACAAAACATTAAATCATTAAATAAAAAGGTCATTTCTTTATTCTTTATATATAAAACTTTTATATTATTAAAGACCAAAGATAATCTTATAATAATCTTCATCTTCAACGTGATTGTTACAATTATTTAATTGTTTTGTTTAAATTTCTCTTAAAAACCTCAATTCCACACAAAATCAAGAAAATTTGTAATTTCTCTTAAATTTTATTGTAACTACAATTTGAATAGGTTGTATTTACATTTCTAGGCGTAAATGTATTCAAAACTATTATATTAAGCATTAAAAGTAGGGTATGTTTCTCTATTATTACTTTGAATAATTCTATAATTGATATAAATAGTATTTATATTAATTTATAGGTTTAATATTGGTAATATTATTGTTATTAATTGTTTTTTATTAATAAAAAACATTTTCTTTACACCTTTATTATTTGTTAGTAACCATAATAAAGTGCTTTTAAGTATATTAATTATTTTATATTAATATATTTATTTTATGATATAAATTTTATTATTATATTTATTTAAAAATATAATTATTTTATGCCATAATTATAATAATTCTTTATTATTATAGTTATTTTTTTATGTTATTTAATTTATTTATAAGGACATTCATAGTACAATAAGTAAAATATTAGTAATTTTTACTTATTGTTTCATAGTCAAACCTTACACCATTGATATGTGGCAAGAAGATTTTCACATACCTGATGAAATCATAGTATGCAAGCTACACTCTTTGTTTACCAGAACTGCAAAGAAATGGTATTACAAAATGAGACTAGATCATGGTAAACATGATTGGCCTTGGTGGAAATGTGAACTAATTGCCAAATGGGCTAACCATTCTTGGGGATTTAAAATGGAAGATGCTTTTGAAAGTGCCATTTTTAACTCAGAAAAGGATAAACCACTTACTTGGTTCCTCAAACATAAAGACAGATTATCTGCCTTACACCCAGATATGTCTGACTCCATGATTAATATCAAAATAACAAGAAACTATGGAGGAGAACTATAAAATGCTATCAAGTGCAGATGTGTAAAACCCTGTTCAACAGAAAACTACATTAATGCTATGGAAGATATAATTACTAGAACAGGAATTGGTAAAACCTGGACTAGAGTCCCTATGGAATCCAAAATGGTCTCTAAAACTTCCAGAGAAGATAAGGGCCTGAGAGACCTGTCTTGAAGTCTCATCAATGTGGAAGCACTTCAAATTTGGCCAATACTTTGACAACAAAGACAAAGATTAATGAAGTTCAAGTCATTGAAGAAGCTCAGTGTACTGAGGAGAAAGAAGAATGGGACCTAGATTCTGCAGTCTCTGAAGACACCAGCAGAGGACTATCCTATTGAAAATATTACAGCTTTCTTTGAGGTCACAGAATCCATACCCACTTGCCACAGTACAGTGAGGATTGTCACAACCTGATAAGTATCCAGGATGCCAGAATGTGTAAGACCAAACCTGCTAGAGGTAAAGGGTACGCTGCTGGAGAATCTTGTATCACATCAATCCTGATGAATGATATTGAAGCCAAAGTATATTTGGATACAGGGGAATTTTGTACTTGTGTAGGAAAGTATTATCTTCAAGCCATACTCCCTGTACAGAAAAGCCATCTATTACCAATAGAGGGTGTACAGTTTAGTAGTTCCAGTAATAATATGTACCTTATAGGCATATTGGACACTACTCTTGTATTTGCACATCCAGCAGGAAATGTAAGAATGAAAACTGAGATAGTAGTAATGGACAATTGCACATCTCAGCACATTATTCTTGGGAATGATTACTTGAATATTTATGGCATTGACATCAATAACCATAAAGAGAGATATTTCACAATTGGAGAAAATAAAAGACAAAAAATTTCTTTTTCAAATATTCCAAAACAAATATCTGTGATATCTTCTGTTAAAGATACTTATAAAGAAGAATTTGTGGCTAATAAACTTCATGAAGCGCAAATTAATCCATCATTATAACCAAAATGAGGCATGATCTTATTGATGTGCTATACACATATAAGAATGCCTTTGATTCTCATAATGAACCATTAGGAGCTATTAAAGGGAATGAAGTTGATATTACTCTTACTATTGACAGACCATACCCTCCAGTACTTAGAAGCCCAGCTTATCCAGCCAGTCCCAGAGCTAGAGAAGGCTTCGTAAAGCATATCCAAGAGGTGATCCAACTTGGTGTACTAAGGAAAGTAGGCCATAATGAAGAAGTTGAAGTGACAACACCTGTCATTACTTCTTGGCATAATGATAAATCCAGGATGGTCTGAGAGTTTAGAGAATTGAATACCTACACAGTTCCAGATAGGTATCCCATCCCTAGAATTCAAGAATCCTTGACCCAATTGTCTAAAGCCAAGTATATAACATCCATGGATGCATTGAAAGGCTTTCATCAGAATGTTTTAATGCCAAAACCAGGAAATTACTTAGAGTTATCACTCACTGTGGTATTTATGAGTATCTTAGAATGCCATTTGGTATTGAAGATGCCCCATCTCATTATCAAAGAATGATGAATACCATTTTCCTCACAGAATTATCTGAAGGATGGTTTATCATTTATATTGATGATATTATTATATTTTCTGACTCATGGTCTTTGCACCTTGAAAGACTTGCAAGAGTACTTGATAAAGTTGCAGGAGTCAATATGAAGATTTCACTCAAGACATGTTATTTTGGCTTTGGAGAAATTAAAGCCTTAGGACATATTTTTCTGGTTTAATCTTGGGTACTGACAAGAATGAAGTGGCAGCAGTGTTACTTAAAGCAATACACCAGAATAAGAAAGAAGTTATGTCTTTTCTTTGCTTTGACAGTTATTACAGGAAACACCTGGAAGACTTTGCAATTCTAGCCAAGTCATTCTATATAATCTGTGATCAACAGACAGTATTTGAGATGACACAGGAAAGAATTGAAGCTTATGAGAAGATAAGGAGAGCTCTTACAGAAGCACCTTTAATCCTCATTCCTGATTGGAATATATCTTCTAAATTGTACATTGACGCATGTGGAGATGGATTAGGGGCAGCCCTACATCAAGTCCAAATGATTGATGACAAACCTACAGAGTCAAATTGTGAGCCTTTGAGATATGACCACATATCCAATAAGGTCACAAAAAAGACTAAGAATAATTATACCTTTAATATAATTATATTAAAATTACTTAGAATAATTATACATTAAAAATAATTACTTAAATATACAAAAAATACCATAAATTGGTACAAAAATTGGTTTAACTTAAAAACCAATAAACCAACATGTAAAATAAATTATACCATTGCATTCCCCATGGAGAAATACACATATACCATTTTTATGGCATATCTGTAAAGTCAATATTTAATGAATTATAAGGTATAATACCTTATAAAAACCATAAAACCTTATTTATCTCAAGAACTAATGAAACAACATGTAAAATAAATTGTACCAGTAGATTTCCCACAAAGGTCCACACATAAAACAATTAATAAGCTAATTCCCAAAGTTAATACTTAAGGAATTAACCTGAATATATGCACTTTTTGGTCAATGCATATATGCAAGGATCATAGCTAATATCTCCTAAACTATACATGATAGAATGATGAACCAAAAATAAAGTTACCACGTAATTACTGTAAGAACATAGATATGAACTTTATTTTAAAAACTATAAACAAGGTTAAAACCTATGATGAAATATTAATAAAAATCAACAGAGCTGTTGACCACTTTGTTGTGAAAGTAGTCCAAACTTAAAAAAAGTATACAGTTAGATTCTACTAGCTCATTCGTGAAGAATGATGTAATTTTTATTATTAAATTCAGGGTATAACCCCCTGAAATCAAGGTTTGAAGTTTAAAATATTGAATTTCGACAGAAAAGATGAGTTACAAGAAAAATCATCAAAATTAGAGTTTTGATGATGTAATTAAAGGCTCTTGGAAGCATAATAAGGTTATGCCAGGCTATTAGAATTCACTCTCTGAATTTCTGTAGCATGTAAATCTTAAAAGGTATTGAGGATCAAAGTTTGAGCATAATTTGAGCAGTTATGATCACTCACTGTAACCTTAATTTAAGTTTAACAGTCTTAAGAGTGATAAAATTGGTGAATACTATTAATTTATGATTAAAACTAATAAAATCCACGAAATGTGGGGTTCTGCCAAGCCTCTGATGTCATCAACTTTAGAGTTATAGTGATAACTCTAAATAATGGTGTAATAATGATGTAATATGGTTTGATAGTGATGTAATCATCTCCAAACCTTAAAATATTGATCAATTCCAGTGGATATGATCAGTACACGTCTACTAGAAGCCTGTTGGACTCTAGGAGGGAGGTATTTACTATAAATAGAGCTCTTTTTACTCTATTTTCCCCTCAGACGCATCAAAAACATTAAATCAATTAAATCAAAGGTAATTTCTTTATTCTTTATATATAAAAGTATTATATTATTAAAGATTAAAGACCACCTTGCTATAATCATCTATTTTGACGTGATTAAATCATTTATTTAATTGTTTTTGTTAAAAAATCTCTCTAAAACTCATTTCCACGTAAAAATCCAGAATAATTTGAAATTTTCTTTATTTTTATTGTAAATACAATTTGAAAAGGTTGTATTTATATTTTTTGGCGTAAAATATTTCAAAATTATTATATTAAGTGTTAAAAGTAGGTTATTTTCTCTTATTATAATAATTTCTCTATTATTATTCTCTTAATAATTCTTTAATTAATATAAATAGTATTTGTATTAATTTATAACTTTAATATTAGTAATATTATTGTTATTAATTGTTTTTTATTAATAAAAAGCAATTTTTTACGCCTTTATTATTTGTTGGTAACAATAATGAAGAGTTTTTTAAATATATTAATTATTTTATATTAATATATTTATTTATTATATTATATTTTCATAATATAAATTATATTATTATATTCATTTAATAATATAATTATTTTACGCCATAATAATAATACTTATTTATTATTATTATATTTTTAATCTTATTTATTCAATTCATAAGGACATTTAGAGTACAATAAGTAATAAATTAGTAATATTTACTTATTGTTTCATAGTCAAACCTTACATTTGGGGGCCTGGCCGTGATATTTACTTAAAAGACCTTTAAAAAGATTCTAATTGGGTTTATCCAATAATAAATTATATTTATAATCATAAAATTATATAATAATTTTATATTTTATTGATTTTAAAAGCTATTGAGGCATTTGGAAAGCAATTGTACTGTCTACACATGGTTTTTCACATCCTTAGACTTGCAAGAACTTTTTTTTGAGTGACTCTAGTGATTAAAAGAGATATTTTATAAATTAAAAATAATTTTATTCTAATTTAATTGTATAAAGAATCATATTCATTTTTTTATTTTATTCTTTAAAAATAAAAATATAAAAAATATTAAAAACCAATAAAAAAAGTTATTTTTATTCATTTTTATTCATTTCTTTATTAATTTCAATTTTTCAAAGATATAAAAGCAATCTCTATGTGGAAAATTGCCATATCTTGCCAAAAAATAACACTTCTTATAAAAAGACTTATATTTATTTGTCTTTTTTAGTTTTTGAAGATAACCCAACAGAAGACAACCAAGCTACTGTTGAGATATTGGTGGAAGAAACTTGTCAAAGTCCTCCAACACCAGTTATCACTAAAAGAAAGAAAGCTAAGAAATTAGACTTTCCAGGACCCACCATTCAAGACTCTGAAGGTGAGCACCTCTTTTATAATTGCCATAAAAAGAAATTTTATTCTAAAATACTTTTATTTGTCTTATTCTTTAAATTATGACTACCAGAAGAGGTTCCCAATACTCCATCCAATCAGATGGAGCTGGACTCAGAGGTAGAACTGATCCCTCAAAAGGGAGAAGAAAGGGCAATATCCCCAGTGGAACAGAATCCACACAAGGAAGTGCCTTATCCCAAAGGCAAGTCCCAGAAATGCCCATGATATCTGAGCCTGAATTGGAACTAAGTATGAGTAACTCAAACAGGTACAAATCACATTCAGAGGGCTCAAATAGACATCTACATGAGCCAGTACAAGCAGTATTGCACAGTGTACAAGGACAAAGACTGGGAAATGTTGCCTCAAATACACCAAGGAGTGATGAACTCCTGGCACATCCTGAAAAAGTTCCTCAAAGAGGAGGAGATAGTGAAATACTCCAATGGATGGAATCCACTGTCATCCAAACCTCAAATCAAAAAAATCAAGGATTACCATGCCAAAAAGAGGGAGGCAACCAAGGAAGAAGCCCCAGTAGCTTCTACCAGCAAGCCCCAAGCCAACCCACTTCCCCAAGAAGGGAAGAAGAACAAGAAAAAGCATTGGAGGAAACCATATTCCCCAAGCTACAGAAATCCAAGAATCTAAAAGGATGCCATGGACAATGTTTTCAACATGGCCAGAACCTTGATGGAATTCAAGGACAAGGAAGAGCAAAGAATGAGACAACCTTATTTCCCAAAGAAATAACCTTAGATGTTGTGAATACTTTAACAGAAATCAAAAATAGTATATTACCTCTAAAAGAAATTAAAGATAGTTTATTATAACTACAAGAAATAAATAACAATTTATCTTCTTTAACAAAAATTGTTGTGCAAAACAAAAAAGAAATTGACAACATTAAGTTTATTGTTGAAAATAATAAACCAAAGAATTTAATTGACAATACTCAAAAATTAATACAAGGGCAACAAGAATTGTATAAATACATAAAAGATATCAAAGACAAGACTTTGACAATCAATTATGATGTGAGTATTGACAATCTTACAGAAAAATTCAATAAATTAAGTATTTCTGTAGAAAAATTTGAAGAAAAGACTTCATCACACCAAAAATTACTTTTGGACCATGTGGAAAAAAGTGATGAAGTAAGAATGCATCTGAAAGATGATATTCAGAGTGAAATAAGGCTTATTACTGAAAAAATGGACAAAATTAATGAGGCTAATTTAAATATGCCAAAGATATCAACACCATTTTCTAATATAAGAAGCCCTGTTAAAACAAAAGAGGAATTGTCAAATCCTTTCATAACAGACTTGAGTCACCAAGATAATAACCAAGTCTTAATGAAGGAAGCACCTCAGCTGAAAGAATGGCCAACATTCACAGGAGAAGGTGAATATGACCACATGTCATTTATTAAAACAATTGAAATGTTACAAGAAGACTATGCAATACCAGATGAATTAATCACTGCAAGATTACATTCATTGTTTGAGAAATCTGCAAAGAGATGGTATTATGGCATAAGACAAACAAATGGTAAAAATACCTGGTCTTGGTGCAAACAAGAAATAATCACCAAGTGGGCAAATGATGCCTGGAGGTATAAGATAGAAAATGCATTTGAAAACTCTTTCTTTGACCCAGAGAAAGACAAACCTTTAACTTGGTTCTTAAAACAAGTTGAAAGGCTTAATGCACTGTACCCAGAAATGTCACAGAAGATGGTGCATATTAAAATACTTAAAAAATGTGGAGGGGAACTAGAACATGCCCTAAGAAGCAGGTGTATAGAACCATGCTCCACAGAAGAGTATATAAATGCACTAGAAGATATAGTGACAAGAACAAAAATTGGCAGGACTTGGAAAAAATTGGACATTAAAAGCCCAAATAAACCATTTATCAAAAAAGTTAAATCAAAAGAATCCTTTAAGCCCAATACATCCAACAATAATGAGCAAAGAAAATGCCATAAATGTGGAGGTATTGGACACTTAGCCAATAATTGCCTTAAAAAAGCAAAGATTAATGAAGTTGTGGAAACAGAAAGCCACAATGACTAAGAAGAGGAATCTGACTCTGAAAAAGAGACAGAAGAGTCAGAAAGCTCTGAAAGTGATGAAATCAATATAATTAATGCACAAATTAATAATATTGATATAATTTATGAAGTACTGGATGTTAATTCAAACTTACCACAAGTTGGAACATCTGACACAAACCTGATAAACATACAAGATGCCAAAATGTATAGGACCAAACCTGCAAGAGGAATGGGATATACAGCTGGAAAATCAAGTATAAGTATTGCTATGGTTGATAACCAAGAAGGAAAAGTTAACTTGGATACAGGAGCATATTGCACTTGTGTTGGCAAAAGTTATTTAAAAAACATTGTCCCAAGCTGGCAAGAAAAGCTTATGCCAATACAAGGTGTCAAATTTAGTAGTGCAAGTGAGAGCATGAAGGCCCTTGGAATAATTGATTTAACGCTAATTTCTCCTCATCCCTCACAATGTGTCAGAATTAAAGTAGAGTTTTTAGTAATGGACAACTGTACTAGTAATCATTTCATACTTGGGAATGACTACTTATCAATCTATGGTATAGATATCTCCAACCAAAAAGATAGATATTTTACCATAGGAGATAACAAAAGACAAAAGTTTGGCTTCTTAAATAACAAAAAACAAATCACAGTTATTAAGAAAGAAGAAAAAATTCCAGAAAAGGAACTTTTTATATCTGAACAACTTAAAGAGGCAGAATTCAATCAAGAATTAACAGAAAAAATGAAAGAAAAATTGATTGACCTCTTATTTAAGTATAAAAATGCCTTTGCAACTGACAAAGAGCCACTAGGTGCCATAATTGGACATGAAGTGGATATAATTCTTAATGTAGAAAAGCCTTACCCACCTTTATTAAGAAGACCTGCTTATCCAGCCAGTCCAAGGGCTAGAGAAGCCTTAGAGGTGCACATTAAAGAATTAATGGACCTTGGAGTATTAAGAAAGGTTGGACATAATGAACAAGTAGAAGTTACTACACCTGTCATTATAACTTGGCATAATGAAAAATCAAGGATGGTAGGAGACTTCAGAGCCCTGAACACCTATACCATTCCAGGCAGATATCCAATACCTAGAATCCATGAGACATTGACCCAATTGTCACAAGCTAAGTTCATCACAGCTATGGATGCTCTTAAAGGTTTTCATCAAAATGTCTTAACAGACAATGCCAAGAAACTACTAAGAATAATAGTTCATTGTGGAATTTTTGAATACTTAAGAATGCCATTTGGGATAAAAAATGCACCTTCCCATTATCAAAGAATGATGAATACCATATTTCCTGAAGAATTATCAGAAGGATGGTTAATTATCTATATTGATGATATTATAGTTTGCTCAGAAACTTGGGAAAATAACCTTACAAGACTAGAAAGGGTACTACAGAAAATAGTCCAAGTGAATATGAAAATTTCCTTGAAAAAATGTCATTTTGCATATAGTGAATTAAAAGCACTAGGACATGTTGTATCTGGACTTAGTCTAGGCATAGACAAAAATAAAGTAGCAGCAGTACTACTTAAACCAATGCCTCAAACCAAAAAAGAAATGCAATCATTTCTAGGATTTTCTGGTTACTATAGACAGCATATAAAGGACTTTGCAAAAATTGCCAAATCCTTATATAAATTATGTGACCAACAAACAGTTTATGAAATGACTGAAGAAAGGGTCAAGGTATATGAAGAATTGAAAAATTCCTCAACAAATGCCCCATTTCTTCTAATGCCAGATTGGAAACTACCCTTCAAACTGTACATTGATGCTTGTGGAGAAGGACTAGGTGCTGCACTTCACCAAACACAAATTATCAATGATAAACCAGTGGAAGGACCAATTTGCTTCATTTCAAGGCAAATAAAGCCAACAGAAGCAAGGTATGGAGCAAGCCAAATGGAATTCTTATGCCTAGTGTGGGCTTTAGAAAAACTGCATTATTATTTGGATGGCACAGTATTTGATGTAATCACAGACTGTAATGCTGTGAAATCACTATGAAATATGAAGACTCCAAATAGACATATGCTGAGATGGCAAATTGCTATCCAAGAATATAGAGGAAATATGACTATTGTTCATAAATCTGGAAATATTCATAAAAATGCAGATGGTCTCAGCAGATGGGCTCTAGCAAATACCCCTGACAATCCAGCATGGGTACCACAAGAAGAGCACCATATAGAAGGAATATGTGTTACAGACATTCGCACAGAATTCTTTAACCAAGTTAAAGAAAGCTATAAGACAGACGAAAATTTCCATATCTTAAGCCAACTTCTAATGAAAGACTGCAAAGATCCATCACTTTCATCAAAACTAGATGAAATATGGAAAAAGGCATATGATGAAGGAAGATTCCACCTCCTTGATGGAATCCTTTACCATAGAACAAAACACACATGTGTTATGGCCTTAACAGACAGAACACTAATAAACACTATTTTACATGAGTGTCATGATAATGTTGCATCTGGACATCTCTCAGAAGATAGGACACTAGAGAGGGTGAAAACCTGCTCTTGGTGGCCAAATTGGAAGAAAGACGTTGCAGAGTACTGCCAAACCTGTGACAGATGTCAAAAAGCCAACAGAGCCACAGGAAAGAAATTTGGAATGATGATCCAAATCCAAGAACCAAAATCCCCATGGGAAATAGTTCATGTGGATTGGGTAACAGCTTTACCTCCAGGAGGAGACAGGAGTTATAATGCATGCCTAGTGTTAGTTGACAGGTACAGTAAAACTCCCATGTTCTTACCATGTCATAAAGATGACACAGCTATGGATACAGCCATAATGATATGGAATAAAGTCACTAGTCACACAGGCTTATTCCAAAATATTATAAGTGACAGAGACCCAAAGTTCACTTCAGCATTATGGACAAATCTCCATAACTTGTTTGGGACAAAGTTATCATTCTCAACAGCTTATCATCCTCAAACTGATGGTTTAGCAGAAAGAATGATACAGACCCTAGAGGATATGATCAGAAGATTCTGTGCTTATGGGCTAGAATTCAAAGATTCTGATGGTTTTACCCATGATTGGTGTACACTAATACCAGCACTTGAACTGGCATATAAGACATCAATCCATTCTTCTACAGGCAAAACACCAGCAATGCTAGAAAAAGGTTGGAATCCAAGACTTCCTTATGATACCCTCAAAAAGGACTTAGTGGACATACATCCAACAGCAAGCAGTTTTAAGATAATGCTTGACAAAGCAAGACACCATGCAAACAGATGTATGCAAGACTCTTTTAAATATGCAAAAGAAAGATGGGATAAAAGTCATAAGCCACCTGATTTCAAAATTGGAGACTTGGTCTTAGTATCAACCCTTAATTTCAATAACATAAAAGGCCCAAAGAAATTGAAAGATTCCTTTGCAGGACCATTTATGATAAAAGCACTTCATGGACCCAATGCTGTGCAATTAGAACTCACAGGTGAACTAATGAACAAACACACAACTTTCCCTGTAAGTCTGATAAAGCCTTACAGCTCAAATGACAAGGAGTTATTTCCACTAAGAAATAAACCCCCACTTGAGATTCCCCCCTTGGAAGAAGGAGAGGAAAATAAAATAGTAAAAGTCCTTAAAGAAAGAAGGACAAGAAACAAAAAAGAAAGGGAATACCTTGTAAGGTATAGAAATTCAACTCAAGAAGATGAATGGCTACTTGAGAAAGATATAACAAATGCTGATAAACTACTAAGAAGGTTCAGACATGGAAGAAAGCCTGAAAAATAGAAAATTTAAGCATTATTGAGCTTCAAGACTAACAAAGTCTATTGAAGAGGTAGGACAGTGGATGATACCCTAATCACACATATCAGATTGTGGTACAATCTTTTTTGGTGGTAGGGAATGTGAGCCTTTGAGATATGACCACATATCCAATAAGGTCACAAAAAAGACTAAGAATAATTATACCTTTAATATAATTATATTAAAACTACTTAGAATAATTATACATTAAAAATAATTACTTAAATATACGAAAAATACCATAAATTGGTACAAAAATTGGTTTAACTTAAAAGCCAATGAACCAACATGTAAAATAAATTATACCATTGAATTCCCCATGGAGAAATACACATATACCATTTTTATGGCATATCTGTAAAGTCAATATTTAATGAATTATAAGGTATAATACCTTATAAAAACCATAAAACCTTATTTATCTCAAGGACTAATGAAACAACATGTGGAATAAATTAAACCAGTGCATTCCCCACGGGAATCCACACATAAAACAATTAATAAGCTAATTCCCAAAGTTAATACTTAAGGAATTAACCTGAATATATGCACTTTTTGGTCAACGCATATATTCAAGGATCATAGCTAATATCTCTTAAACTATACATGATAGAATGATGAACCAAAAATAAAATTACCACGTAATTACTGTAGGAACATAGATATGAACTTCATTTTACAAATTATAAACAAGGTTAAAACCTATGATGAAATATTGATAAAAATCAACAGAGCTGTTGACCACTTTGTTGTGAAAGTAGTCCAAACTTAAAAAAAAGTATACAGTTAGATTCTACTAGCTCATTCGTGAAGAATGATGTAATTTTTATTATTAAATTCAGGGTATAACCCCCTGAAATCAAGGTTTGAAGTTTAAAATATTGAATTTCGACAGAAAAGATGAGTTACAAGAAAAATCATCAAAATTAGAGTTTTGATGATGTAATGAAAGGCTCTTGGCAGCATAATAAGGTTATTCCAGGCTATTAGAATTCACTCTCTGAATTGCTGTAGCATGTAAATCTTAAAAGGTATTGAGGATCAAAGTTTGAGCTTAATTTGAGCAGTTATGATCACTCACTGTAACCTTAATTTAAGTTTAACAGTCTTAAGAGTGATATAATTGGTGAGTACTATTAGTTTATGATTAAAACTAATAAAATCCACGAAATTTGGGGTTCTGCCAAGCCTCTGATGTCATCAACTTTAGAGTTATAGTGATAACTCTAAATAATGGTGTAATAATGATGTAATATGGTTTGATAGTGATGCAATCATCTCCAAACCTTAAAATATTGATCAATTCCAGTGGATATGATCAGTAAACGTCTACTAGAAGCCTGTTGGACTCTAGGAGGGAGGTATTTACTATAAATAGAGCTCTTTTTACTCTATTTTCCCCTCAGACGCATCAAAAACATTAAATCAATTAAATCAAAGGTAATTTCTTTATTCTTTATATATAAAAGTATTATATTATTAAAGATTAAAGACCACCTTGCTATAATCATCTATTTTGACGTGATTAAATCATTTATTTAATTGTTTTTGTTAAAAAATCTCTCTAAAACTCATTTCCACGTAAAAATCCAGAATAATTTGTAATTTTCTTTATTTTTATTGTAAATACAATTTGAAAAGGTTGTATTTATATTTTTTGGCGTAAAATATTTCAAAATTATTATATTAAGTGTTAAAAGTAGGTTATTTTCTCTTATTATAATAATTTCTCTATTATTATTCTCTTAATAATTCTTTAATTAATATAAATAGTATTTGGATTAATTCATAACTTTAATATTAGTAATATTATTGTTATTAATTGTTTTTTATTAATAAAAAGCAATTTTTTACGCCTTTATTATTTGTTGGTAACAATAATAAAGAGTTTTTTAAATATATTAATTATTTTATATTAATATATTTACTTATTATATTATATTTTCATAATATAAATTATATTATTATATTTATTTAATAATATAATTATTTTACGCCATAATAATAATAATTATTTATTATTATTATATTTTTAATCTTATTTATTCAATTCATAAGGACATTCAGAGTACAATAAGTAATAAATTAGTAATATTTACTTATTGTTTCATAGTCAAACCTTACACAAATCAAACTAACAGAAGCCAGATTGAGTTCTTATGTTTACTATGGAACTTGAGAAATTACACTATTATCTTGATGGAAGTGCTTTTGAAGTGATAACTGACTTTAATGTTGTGAAATCACTTCTTAACATGAAAACTCCCAACAGACATATGTTGAGATGGAAAATAGCCATTCAAGAATACAGAGGAAACATGACTATAGTTCATAAAGAGGGAAACATCCACAAGAAGGATGATGTACTTAGCAGGTGGGCATTAGCCAATACTCCTGGTAACCCAGCTTATGTACCTTTGGAAGCAGAACCACAGATTCCAATTGAAGGAATTAACATAACTGATATTGGGACTGAATTCCTTGAAGAAGTCGGAGAATCTTATAAGTAATACAATAAATGCCATATCTTGACTTCCTTATTAGATAAAGACTACAAATATACATCTTTAGTCAATGAACTGCATGAAGTTTGGAAGAATTCCTATTCTGAAGGAAGATTTTTCTTGTTTGATGGGATAATTTACCACAGAACCAAACATTCTTGTGTAATGACCTTGTGTAGCAGATTTCTTATCTATACCATTATTCATTAATGCCATGATAGAATCTACTCTGGACACTATTCAGAAGACAGAACACTTGAAAAAGTCAAGAACTGTCCATGGTGGCCATCTTGGAGAAAAGAAGCTATTGAGTATTGCCACACCTGTGATAGATGCCAAAAAGCAAACAGGATTACAGGCAAGAAATTTGGACTAATGATTCATATTCAAGAACCATACTCCCCTTGAAAGGTTGTTCACATGGATTGGGTCACAGCACATCCTCCAAGTGGTGACAAAATTTATGATGCTTTTTTAGTCATTGTAGAAAGATACAGCAAGACTCCCATATTCTTACCATATCACAAAGATGACACAGCTATGAATACAGCTCTTCTTCTATGGAGTAGAGTTATTTCTCATACAGGATTATTTAAGACTATCATAAGTGACAGAGATTACAAGCTCACATCTACACTTTGGACCAATCTTCCTAGATGTTTTGGGACTAAGACATCATTTTCTACAGCATATCACCCGCAAACAGATGGGCTAGCAGGGAGAATGATTCAAACTTCAGAAGACATGATCAGGAGATTTTTTGCTTATGAATTACAATTCAAACACTAAGATGGCTTTACCCATGACTGGTGCACTCTAATAACTGAATTTGAATTGGCATATAAGACATCAGTCCATTCTTCCACAGGTCAAACTATTGCTATATTAGAAAAAGGATGGAATCCAAGCCTCCCAGCAGACACACTGAGGAAAGAGTTGATTGACATTCATCCTACAGCTTCCAGCTTCAAGATAATGCTTGATAAAGTAAAAAATAATGCAAAACAGAGTATTAATGACCCTTTTGCCTATGCAAAGCAGAAGTGGGACAAGAGTCACAAAGTAACAGACTTCAAAGTAGGGGACTTAGTTCTAGTTTCAACCTTGAATTTTAATAATATCAAAGGCCCGAGGAAACTTAAATATTCTTATGTAGGACATTTTGTTATTGTGGCCCTACATGGAACCAATGAAATTAAAGTGGAATTGAGTGGTGAATTGGAAAATAAACACTCCACTTTTCCAGTAAGCTTGATAAAGCCTTATCAGCCAGCTGATAAAGAACTGTTCCCCTTAAGGAACCCAACTCCTTTCACTGTACAACCAGTGGAACAGAATGAAGACAAAAAGATAAAGAAAGTAATTAAAGAAAGGAGACTTAGGGGGAAAAATCAAAGAGAATATCTTGTCAGATATAGAAATCCAGTACATGAAGATGAATGGCTGGCAGAATCAGAAATAACTGACTCAGATGAGCTCTTAAGAAGATTTAGACAGAAAGAAGGCCACAAGCCTGAATATGTCTATAACTGTTCTTTAAATTACTTGATCTGAGTAATGTAAAGAGGTTGGACAGTGGAAGTTAACCCCCTTTTGGGGCCTTTTTCTTCTTGATACCATTAATGAAATTGTAGTACAATTTTAATTTTTGTGGGAGGGAATGTGAGCCTTGACGTATATTTTACATACCAAAAGAGGCCAAAATTATGTTAAAAATGAATTCTGAACTATGTATAACCCATAAGTCATTCATATATTCCAAATTCATCAGTTCTGATTTCAGAAAAGATGAATAACATTTTATTGAGTAAGTAAATCCATGGATTGAAGGCCATATTTGGATTCTACACAAAACTCACCCAGGGTAGCTCCCTAGAGTGAATAAGCTCAAATCAACTCTTTGAGGTGGTAATATGAAAAATACTTCAATACCACATAAAAGATCCGTAAAAATTATTATTTTTCTCAATTTCATGCCAAAATAATGGGAATGTGAGAAATCCCATGCTACATATACAATAAGGGTAGTGTCATGCATGTGTGTGGCACTTAATATTATGGTATTATTACATGCACCTTTGGTACACCCATAGTGGATATCTCAGTTGAAGCCTAAATTTCTATTTTGACGTCAAAAATAGTCAAGGGGGACAAAAGACATCAAAGAGAGCCAGGGTACCCAGCTTATGAGGCCTCTGAGGCGTGGACAGCTCTAAAACTTGGATCCATTGCTGATATTGGCCCAATTAGCAAGCCAAAACCTTTTTGGAAACTTGGTTACCAAGTCAGAACTTCAGTATTTCATAAAGAAATAGCAAATAAGCTGCTATTTTGATATGCCAAGGAGGTAAAGGGCAACTTAGACTCCTGTAACCATTTTGATTCTTAATGAATCTTCATGGATAAACTCAAAAAGAGTAATTAAAACCCTTTTATGGACTGGTATCCATTGATTTACCTCATAGCAATCAGCCATATACTGCTATTTGCAATTCTACATAGAAATGAGGTAGAAACTTCAAAGATTCATCAAAAATACAATTCTTAATGAATCTTTCTGAAACTTTGAGGACCAATTAAGAGCTGTATAAATAACATAAAAACCTAAAATAATTATACTTTTCTAAGTAAAATTAAAAGTTTTACTTACAGTTAATATTCAATGATTCCACCTGAAATACTGAATCTTTAAACATTCACAGAAAATACACTCTGTGATGCAATTTCCAATAACATTGATAACTTTCAGAAATCAATGATTGTTTTGGAATAAAGCAATATTTAAAGCTTTTAGTCCTTTTATTCTTAACCATTAATGGGTTGGTAGTCATGTAAAAGCATCAATCAAGTAATCATGATAATGTCACAGGGGCTTGTGGATATAAAAACAAGAGTGGCCTGGCACTCAGCAATCAGGGAACTCACTTGTAAGACTCCAACAGAATAAAGAAGATAAAATAAAGAATTGAATTTCTCTAAGAAGAATGAAAATAAAAAGATGAGATGCAATAAGAGAAATGCGAAGCCAAATGGCCAAAGAGCCAACCAATTAAGTCCTTAATCACTGTTTCAATCTGCCAAAATGAACAATGGAATCAGTAAGGAAATGACCACCAAATATCCACTGACAGGCAAAGAAAGAAAAGACAAAAGGTGCTAAATGACTGACTTGATAATATCAGTATTCACTTAACAAAATGGTAAGATAAATAAGGATAAAACAAAATCAAAATATATTAATTAACTGGGGGAAAACCCCCCAGGGTCAAAGGAGGCTGGCGTATGTGAAACGTTTAGAGCTTGACTCCTTCAGGATGGCAGCTGGTCTGTATTGAATACTGGCAACTGTATTGATTGTCTGATGGAGTGTATACCTTGCCAGATTGGGAAATGAACTGTGTTGAATGATTTTCCCATGATGTACAATAGAAATACAGGTCTTGATGAATCCAGACGGTATTGAAATGAATGTGGTTTCCAAGTTGGATTGATGGAGAATTGACACTAGACAACTTGTTTTGGAACTGCCTCTTGAATATCCCTTGAGAATATATTGCCAGTATTACCTTGGAGGAATACTGTGAATGAGAATAGCCCATGATTGATTGATGACAACATTGGTATTTGAGATTGACACTGGTCTTTGAGCCTTGATGAATCCTGTGGATTACGTGCTGCCTTAATGACCTGAATAACAAGTTAAAATAACCATTTGATTTGTGCACCATTGAATTGCTGGTGAAAAAAGGTGAATAATGGTGTGTAACACCATTTATGGCATTTTTGGTTATTGGAAGCTGAATGTGGCCAAAGGTCTTTTAGAAGAATACCAGGAGGATAAGAGTGAAACTTGGCTTTTGGAGGCTCCAGAGGTGACAAAGTGTCTTTTGGGGTATTTGGCAAGATACAGCTAATACAGCCTAAAAACTGTATTTGAACAAAGTGCGCAAAACCACGCAAAATGCACAGAACTGGCAATTAATCCCCAAAAGGCCTGATATGGCCTTTTGGACATATTTCCCATAATACATGGGTAAATGGCATATACAGCTGAATAAAGAAGAAATGTGCAAAGTGAACAAAGTGCAAAAACTGTATTTAAAGCTTAAAAAAGCCAAATACAGGCTTTTGGGCTGTATTTTCCCTGTTGGCTGGAAAATACCAAAGAATGCCCAAAAGCAGAGAAAGGCCAGCAAGGTCCTGATGATGTTGAAGGGGCCAGGTTGGCCCCAGGAGTGAAATGACCATAAAAGGCCAGAAAAAGATAAGAAGGCCAATTTGGCCAAATTTCCATAATATTGATATGGCACTGATATGCCATATGGAGTCCAGGAGGGTTATTTCCATGGTTGTGACAAATAATCCTATGTGACAACAGATGATGCAATCAAGAATCCAAAAAGGTTTATTGTTTTCTCACTCACTGGTTTTTCAGTTTGCTCCATTGCACGCCTCTGTGAATTGTTTTTGTCTTGAAAGAGGCCTCCTCTTGCTGTTTTTTCCAGGATTATCACATTCTTTGTGAGCCTGTGAGGTATGTATAACACACCCATAAGGCCACAAATAGTTTTATATACAGCCGACTTAGTCTTTGACAGACTTTTAAATTGAATTTGAAATAAAAAATAACAAAAAATAAGTATAACTTTTTTTTGGATAAAAAAAAGTTATAAATATTATGTTATTTTTGAATTCTACACCAAAAATGACCTAGGGTACACCCATAGAGTTTTATTCCCAAAAAAGCTTATTTCTTATGTTATTGGAATATTTAAGAATCTCACAGTACTAATGTAGCTTTTTTAACATTTTTTAAAATTGTTAAATTTAAGAATAAATAAGCTTATAGTTAAAGTTGCATAAGGTTTATGCAAACTTACCAAGTTTTTAGTTAAAATTGAGGTGTTGTGTATATTTACTGAATTGGCTAAGGTTTTGCCATACAGAATTTAAATACTGCGTGAGCTCAATTTAAAGGTGTTTAAGGCCATAATATGGCTTTAAATAAATAAAGGGGAAAAAACTACACAAAAAGGTGGGACAAAGGAAAAAGACCAAACAGAGCTAGGGTACCCAGCTTTTTGGATCTGCAACAATTCAATTAAGGTTTTCTACCTGCATTGGAGGATTTTCAACCTTATTTAAACTTTAAGATTAGACTTTGATCCAACGTTAAGGTTTGAGCTGGTTTCATCCCAATTTGGACAGGAATTTCAAGCTTCCAAAGGGTAAATCCCAATATGCAGGCTTGAAATTAAAGCTTTGAGACCTGTCAAAGCTCAAATAAGCTTAAGCCTTTAAGGTTACCAGCATTAAAACCTTATCAAAAGTTAAGATTTAGTGTGTATTGCTATTTTACATGGAAAAATAGTAATAACTTCAAAAATTCATTAAAAATTCAATTCTTAATGGATTTTCTTGAAGATTTCACACAGCTTACAATTTCATATTATCTATATATAAATTAAATTTTAAGTATCTTTTACAAAACAATTTCCTGGGTAATTATCCTGGAAACTTACTCTTCCAATTAGACTTAAAGAAAATTAATATTTCTTTGAAATTTAATTGAAAATTGAGTTTAAGATATTTCTGCTTGAAACACTCTTTTTAAGCTGTTAATGTGAGGAAACTTAATATAAGTGAACTTATTTTCTATTAAAACTTATAATAATTAACTTAAATGAGGATTAAAGCTACTTAGAGTTAAGAATAACACTGGTAACTTCAAATTGGAATTGAAAATAAGTTACCTTAAGTTAAGAACCTTTTTTTAAGCATGGTTTTCAGTTTTGACCTGAGAACCCCCTCTATATCCATTATGAATCATGAGAGACGTTCTGTATACATAAAAAGAGTCTTTTCATCACTGTTTTTGTTAATCAATCAATTATCAATCCAATCATATTAGACATTTAAATAGGCAAAGTTTTATTGTATATAGAATCTTATTATTAAAGTGTTTCTTAAGTATTTCATGCTTTAAAAATATTAAATCAAAGAATTGAAATCATAGAAATTAGATGAATGTTGTAATCACCTATAATATATTTTATTTTATAAAATTATTGTCCTTAAAATATCTTTTAAAATCCACAAATTCCTCCCAAAAACTCTCTAATTGTAATTTTTATTATGAAAAGCTTTTTCATCTTTGAAAATATTAATTTTTGGCGTGTTTTTAACTTATCATTATTATTTAATATAATAACTGTTGTTGTTTGACTTGTTGTGTAGAATAAATATCATAAGTAAGTTTTCTCTAAAATTCTATATGTTTTTTATCTATTATTAGTTTTTTTATATACAATATTTCTGTAAGAATTATTTCTGCACAGTGTTTAATATAATTCATTGATAAATAATATTTATATATTATTTATAAGTGGTTAAATATTTATATTTTCCATGTGTAATTGTCTCATTAAGAGATTTACACTTCTTATTGTTCTGATTGTCAGTGACTATAACAATAATAGAATAATTATAATTTATTATAATTATTATAGGGTGTTGGTAAAAACATGTGAGGGGTGCCCTGGGCCCATTTTCAATTAAAAATGAAACACAACCACCCCTGTATTGGGCCAAAACATGCCCAAAAAGAGGTTTTTTCCCCACAAAACCTCTCTAACTCCCAATTTCTTCAGATTTTTTTTCCCAGCCCCCCCAAAAAAAGGCCAAACACCCAAATAATCCACATTATCCCCACCACAAAGCTTTTCACACTTTCTTTTTCCCGCCAAAGACTGCATTTGCCACCACCACAACCTGCTTGAAGCCTCTCAATTTCCAATTTTTTACCTTCCCTCATCCATTAATCCCACATTTAAGCCACTTTTTCCACTCTTAACCACTTCTGTTCATTTTCACACCTTTTTTCACTTCTTTTTCACATTTCAAAAAGTTCTTACCCCATTCCAAATCCCCAAATTCCCCCTTTTTTTCACATTTATACATCTTTTTCATTCAAAAATGCTTCAAACCCCCACTGAAGGTGAATTTCAGACCCTAGAGCCTCTTTGGCAACATGTACATAGTGCTTCCAGGGCTCAGGGGTATGCTGTGTCCACCTTGAGGTCCAATATGACCCACAACCAAGTTGAAATAGGTTGTGACAGGTCTGGGGCCCCAAATGCCAAAAAACGCCCCTCCAAAACAGTCACCTCAAGAAAGCTTGACTGTCCTTTTAGTGTTTATTCCAGAGAATATGCCACAAGTACCACTTGGACTCTTAAAGTCAAAAAGCCTGAACATAGCCATGATGCCACTGAAAATATCATGGAAAATCCTGCTTTCAGAAAATTCAATGAGCAAGAAACATCTCAAATTGCTCAAATGTCTGAATCTCTGCTCATGCCAAGGCAAATTCAGGCCCAATTATGCAGCCAGAGGGATTCTGACAGGCCTGTAATCCTTAAAGACATTTACAACCAAGTCAAGAAAATAAAGAAAGACAAACTGCAAGGCAGAGGGCCCTTTGATGCTCTTATTGACACTCTCAAAAAAGAAAATTTTGTTTGGTCCTCTGCAAGGGATTCTGAGGGACACATTACCTCCTTGTTTTTCACTCACCCCCTGGCTATAAAACTGCTTCATGGCTTTCCTCATGTCATTCTTATGGAGTGTACCTATAAAACCAGTAAGTACAAAATTCCCCTTTTTCATATTGTTGGATTCAGCTCAACCAATAAGACCTTTTCTGGGGCTTTTTGTTTGATTAAGAATGAAACTGAACCCTCATATACTTGGGAATTAAATCAATACATAGAAAAGGTCCTTAACAACACCAATATTGTTTCCCCTCCAGTTATTGTTATTGACAGGGATCTGGCCTTCAAAAACTCTCTTAAGAAGCTCTTCCCAGACTCCAAATTCATGCTATGCATTTGGCACATCAATAAAGCTGTATCTGCTCATTGCATGAAGAAAATTGGTCATGGAACTGATTTTAAGAATTTTATGGGCCTTTGGAATCAAGTAATATACTTTTATATTTTACTTTAGTTCACTTTATTTCACTTTTTTTCTTATTTTTGTTTTTATTAATGACTTTGGGATTCTTTTCTCAGGTTATGTATTCATCCACTAAAAATTCTTTCAAAGACAACTGGAAGAAGCTTCAAAAGCAAGTCAAAAATCCTGAAGTGTTGCAGTATTTGGAAAATACCTGGCTTCCTCTAAAGAAGTATTATGTGCCAGCCTGGACAAACCACCATTGCCACCTGGGTGTGTGCTCCACCTCCAGAGTTGAAGGTGCCCATGCCATGGTGCAACGTTGGCTCCAAACGTCCACTGGTACTCTCCTGGAGGTACTTAGGGCTCTCCACATGGCATTCAGAAAACAATTTATTGAGATTATCAACAGAATCTCCAAAGAAATGATTGTCCATGTCAATAATTTCCCTCCACACATCTGTGCCCTCAATGGCAAGTTGTCTCATTATGCTCTTCAGATGGCCTTTGAAAATTTCAAAACCAAATTTCCTCCTAATGAAAAATGCACCAACAAATACAACAATTCTCAAGGAATTCCTTGCAAGAATAAGAACCAAAAGGCATTTGCCAAGCGCCAAAGGCTTAAAATATCAGACTTCTATCCTCAATGGCATTTGAATTCGCCTGTGAGGGTTTTTTAATTTCTTATTCTTATTTTTTTTCTTATTAACTGATTTTATTTGTCATATTCTTCTCAGGATGGCTTTCAAGGTGATGATCAAAGTGTTGAAAAGGAAAGAAAGAATGAAGCCCATAAGATATTTGAAGCTATTGGGGAAGAGCTTTTTCAAAGACCAATGGCAGAAATCACCCCAATTCTTCAACATTTTCAAGATGTTTTGACTTGAAAGGTTCCATTTGATCAAATTCCCAAGAGTCAAGAGGATGATAAATATTATGAAAACCCTCTAGAATGCAAGAATATCCATGGAAGACCTTAAGGAGCCAAGAATAAAAACAAAAATACAAACAAAAGAGAACCTTCAAGATTTGAAATTATTGAAAGTCAATTCAAGAGAAGAGGAAGACCCCCCTCAAAAGTGACCAGTACAATAACATCAAGATCACAGTCAAATTTCCCTTCTCCAATTATGGAAGTGGACTCATCTGAATATTCTGAAGATTCTGAGGACTCAGTATCTAAATCTATCAGCTCATCAGATTCACTACCCTCAGCAACTGAATTAAATAAATCAGAAGTAACCCTTAGCAGGTCCAGAAGATTCACAATTGGAATCAAAGCCTCACAAAGAAAATCACACAAGCCTTCCACCAGTTTGAAGATATATGATGCAATTGACTTGACCTGTCAGCATTGTCAAAGCAATTATCCCACAAGTAAACAATGCTCCAAGCTGTTTGTGAGTTTCTGATTCTTTTAAATGTAAATTTCTCTTGTTTATTTTGATATTTATTCATTTTTTGACCTTATTTTACCAGATAACTGGCTCAGAAGACTTTCCAAAGTTTATATTGAAATACACCTTCAAGGCCATCAATGTCCAGGGTGATGGAAACTGTGGCTACAGAACAGTATCCCACTACATTTACAAGACTCAAGATCAATGGGCTGATGTCAGAGGTTACTTGGCTGAATAAATTCAACAAAATCAAGACCTTTATGAAGCCATGAACACCTTAATTCCCTCAGTATCCTCTTATTTGGACAGAATTGAATGGTATGAAGATGTTGGCCAGGCTCCAAAAAGGAAGTGGATTTCCATGCCTAACATGGGGGATCCAATTGCAAATAAGTATAAAAGACCTGTTTTCTTTTATTCCACAGTCCAATTATTTTCTTTTTTCCCTTATTTCTGTCCTCCAAATGATAATCCCCCCATTTTCATCTGCTTCTTGGATAGCTGTGCTCATTTTGTTCCTTTAGACATAATCATTTCTAAAGCTTATCCAGTTGCCCCCATTACAGTGAATTGGGAGATTCATGCCCAACCACAAGCCCTGGGCTGGGTTGATAAATTTAAGAAACACTGAATGTTGTATTTGTCCAATCTTCCTCCCCCCTCTTAGAAAAAACTCTTTATTTTGGAGGTTGATTCTGATTGATTGATTTTTGTATATAAAATTTATGCCAATTATCCCCCTCCTAAGTCATATTTATTGGTTAAATCCCACCTCAGTCTCCTTTTTTATCAAGCATGTGGAACCTTTGTACTTAGAAATAGTCATATTACAAACAAGGAAAAAAATCTGAAAAAATACACTTATTTCCCCTGCACTTGCTGTCCCACCAAAACAAGTCCCAAAGATCATGGGCTTCTGGTTCTTTATTGTCTAGATTTCACCCTTCAATTCAAAAAAAAATGAAGGAAATTCATAAGTGGGAAGTTATTAAATTAACTTTCTAAAAATAGGAATATTACAATGATGGGAAAAAACATTTGAAAAAAACCCTTTTTGCGCCTTCACTTGTCCCACCAAAAAAAATTCCCAAAATTATGGGCTTCTGCTTCTGTATTCTTCAGATTGAACCCCTCATTTTAAAAAAATTAAGGAAATTCATAAGTGAGGAGATTTTGAATGAATTTTGAAAAAACATGCCATTTTGGAATATTGGCCAAATTTGTCAAATTTGGCAAGAAAAAATTGAAACAATTTGTGCATATTGACATGCCAAGTGGGGAAAAACATGGCAAAAAAAATAAAAAAAAAATCCTCAAAACTGAGCCTGAGGAATCTTTTTGAAAAATAAGGCCACTTACGTGTTTTTACCATAAATTGGGAAAAACACATAAGGGCTTACGTGTGTTTACCAACACCCTTAATTAATTCATAATTATTCTATTATCATCATAGTCACTGAAAGCTCCAATAATAAGAAATATCAGAGCTCTTTCAGGAAACTTTTATGTGAAAAATGATAATATTGACCACTAATAAATAATTTGAATATCACACACACTGTGGAAAGATAGCTTTTATAGAGAAGCTCTATATAGACAAATCTGATATTCGATGAAAATATATAGAATTCAGAGAAAAACTTACTTATACCATTTATTTAATATAATAAGTCAAAACAAAACAGTCATAGTATTGAATAATTTTTATAAGTTAAGAAAATCCAAATAAACAACATTTCAAAGAGATAAGATAGTTTTATATTATAAACTGTGACTTTAAGAGTTTTTAGGAGAAATTTGTGGATTTAACATATATTTTAAGACAACAATGTTATCTAATGGAATATACTATTGCTTATTACAACAATATAATCCAAGCTATATGATTCCAATTTTTTATTTCAAATTTATAAATATTAAATTAACTCTAGAATTACTTTAATAATATAAGATGTCATATCAAACCAAATATTACCTGTTTGAAATGTGTGATTCATTTAAAATGGATTGTTATTGATGAAAACAGTGATTTAAAGCCTTATTTTATGCCTTCAGAGAACTCTCATGATCATTAATGAATATCAAGAGCGTTTTAAGGTCAAAACTGAAACCCATACTTCAACATATGGTTCCTAGGTTCAAGCAGCTTTTTTTATTTAAATTTTAAGTTATCAGTGTTATTTGTAGCTCCAAGTAGCTTTAATCCTCTTTGGGGTTAATTATTTTAATTTTAAATATAAAATTCATTTGTATTTATTGAATTTAATCACATAAAAAGCTTAAATGTCAGGATGAGTCTCTGAAGAGGTGATAATAACAGTATTTAAAGCCTGAACTATGACTTTGATATGGATAATAATTATAATAAAAGATTTGAATTAGAATATAAGGGCTTTACTAAAAGAGTTTTAGTGGTGGTGAGCACTGTTGAAAGCCCTGGGCGCAGCTTTACCAATTGGGTTATTGTAATAAAGACTACAATAATTGAACTTAGAATTATACCTGCTTATTTTCCAAGAGTATAACTGTTTTTGACAGTTTTACTATGTAGGAATTCAGGAGCAGGATGAGGAAACGTTTTCTGGTGGAGAAAAGGCCCCTTTTTATCCTAAAATTGGGTGAAAAAGTCTTCTATACCTTTCCACGTAGAGGAAGTGAAGATTTTTCACTTTCAAGGATTGGCTTGTGGTTTTCACAATGCCTGCATAGCCTGTATTGGGCTTAGATGTGGTTTTGAAACCACATCTGGGAAGTTTTCAGCAATACAGTGTGAAAATTTTCATCTGGGGACAACACAGCCCTCTTCTGACATGTATAATGCGTATAATTATGTACAGAACCTGTATGACACCCCACTATTGACCAAACTATGAGTTATTGAAGTATAAACAAGCTTCTTTGTCTGTTTGACACCTCATAATCAGAGTTGGGTGATACTATCCCACAGAAAAGGTGTATTGTCCCAATTGTGGGATTTTCATCTTAAAACTGCTATAGCTCAGTCAGTTTTTGAGATATCAAGCTCAAAGTTGGTTCATTGTGTATCCCTGGATGTTTTCTAAGCAATGGTACTTCAGTTAATATGGTAATCATTAGTTATGACAAAGCTATGCAATGTACAAGAGTGTATGTACATATATATGATTTTTCTTAAAGCTGTATGGAGCTTGTTTGCTCCATAGATTTTGTTCTAGATAAGATATGGGAAGATTGATGGGACCATAAGGTATTCCCTATTGTGCTATTTCCAAAAAGACCCTACTTTAGGTATCTCACACTAAAACTGTAGAAGTTAGATGAGAGGTGAATATTTTATTCCCTCTTATTTTACCTTATTTTGGTCATAACTTCAGTAATTCTGATACTAGCTCCATTTGGCTAGTACCATTGGATAAAAATGACTTTGAGCTTCATATTTAATACCCATTTTATGGGGTTAATCCTCTTACTCTTTATTTCAGATGAGAGGTGAAAATTAAGGTTTATGCTCAGCAACAACTTTGAGCAGGAATAAATTTGTTGTTCTTTTTCTTATGGTGATGGGGCTTGTGTATTTGTAAAATGGTGGGTTTCCTCTTTCTTTTGATACCTTTTGATCCAATTCAGCTTAGCTCCATTTTTTGGTGTTTTCTTGGCTTTACCATTGGTTTATGGTATTTGGCTGTCATACCTGTGCTCTGTCTTTGAGTCACAGGCTGGCATACCCTCCCTCTAAAAAAGGCTCATCATTGAGGAGACTGTTAAGTCCTCCTAGAGGCCACAAATCTCCTTAGATGAAGGCTCCCATCTGGTATGGCATCTTCTGTCAACCATTTGTCTGGGTTTTAAATCTGACCAAGCACTGTCTCTGGTCTTTATTATTCAGTCTAATCCTCCTGACCTTGATGATTTTCTTCACAGGGCCAAGGGAGCCTTCCACTTACACTATTTCTGGTGGAGTGGGATTTTTCTTCTTGATGGAGAACTTATCCTCCTTTGTCTAGAAGTATGGCTTAACCAAACTCACTGGGAATACTGGGTGTTTCCTAGAACATTCCTCTGTGAGTTTGACCTCCACTGCATTTTTCCCTATCAGCTTAATGATAGTTAAGGGCCCTACAAATTATTCTCCCATCTTCTTTGTCCCCTTAAGATTGTTGAAGTTGAGTGTGGACACTATCACCAGGTCCCCTTCTTTGAAACCAGGCTCCATGTGAGATTTGTCTCACCTCTGTTTGTTGTATTATTTTTCCTCAGCTATGCATCTAGCAGCTGTATCACAGACCCTCTTCCACATAATATTGAAGTCTTTGGCTGTTGGGTGGATAGTCAGAAGATTTTTCTTCAGGTGATCCACAGGTAATAAGGGGTTCCAGCCTTTTTCTACCAGTGAGGGTGGTTTCCCTGTGGTGGAGTGCTTGCTTGTGTTGTAAGCCAGTTGAACTGCTGGTAGAAAGGTGGCCCAGTCATGGGTGTATCCTTCAAGGTCCATGTATGCCATTCCATATGCACAGAACCTTCTGATGATGTCCTCCATTGTTTGGACAATCCTTTCAGCTAAACCATCTGTCTGTGGGTGTTAAGCTGTGGAGAATGCAAGTTTAGTACAAAGCATGTCATACAAGTTGGTCCAAAATTCTGATGTAAATTTGGGGTCCCTATCACTAATGATAGTTTTAGGTACTCCACAGGTGGATATTATGTTATTCCAAAATAACAAGGCAGTATCCATTGCTGTGTCCTCCTTGTGACATGGTAGGCACCTCACACTCTTTCTGAACCTATCAACTATGATCAGGCAAGCATTGAATTTTTCTTTGCCTCCTGGGACAAGTCCTTTAACCCAGTCAATTTTGATGGTTTAGTAGCCCACACTTCTTCCCATGTTTTCTGTTGGCCTTCTGGCATCTTTCACAAGTGTTCATATATTCACTCAACTCTTGTTACTTTTTAGGCCAACAAGCTGCACTTTCTACCCTTTCTTTGGTCCTGTCTTCACTCATGTGTCCCACATAGGGGCAATCATGGCATTCCTGCAGGATCAGAGATATATGGTCCCTGTCTACTACTGTGAGTGCACTTGTGTGCTTCTCTCTATGGTATAGCAGGCCATCTATAAGGAAAATTTGCTGCCCTTATAGTCCCTCAACCAGGGTTCCTCTAACTTGGATTCCAGTTCTGGGCTCCTGTACTTCTGTTGAAGGAGTTGCAATAGTATGCCACACTGTTTGTCTTTAGCATAGGATCTTATTACTGCACTTAAGAACTCATTATGAAACTCTGAGGTGCTTATTTTCAATATGGGATTTTCTGTTTCTACTGAATCAGTGTCTCCACTTTCTGGGGTACCACTTCCTTGTGCCCATTCAGAAAATCTGAAGTTCTTCCTCCTATTTATTTCCATGAAATGGATAGGAATATTGGCTGCTACTTCAGGGTCATAGGCTAGGTTGCTTTTGACATTGTCCCCAGCCTTATTCTGAGGCCATCTGAATTGTTGTGGCTATTTCCTTCCTTTTATATGATGGTCATATTGCCCCAATACTCTTGGATGGCTATTTGCCATCTCAACATGTGTCTATTGGTAGTCTTCATTTTCAGTAAATACTTCAAGGCTGTGAAGTCTGTGTAGACTTCAAAGACTGCACCCTTCAAATAATATTGGAGTATATCTAGATCCCAGACTAAAAATAGGAATACAGTCTGGGTGGCCCCATACCTGGTTTCTGAATCTTTTGGGTGCCTAGAGATGTAGCATATTACTCCCTCTCTTGGTTCACCATTTACAATTTGTCTTTGGTGAAGGGCTTCCCCCAATCCTTGACTCCAGGCTTCATCTATGTATAACTTGGATGGTAGTTCAAAGTCAGGTAAGATGAGCATAGGTGCATTAGTGAGTTCATGTTTGATCCTATCATATGCATCCCTTCTTTCCTTGGTAATTTCAAAAACCAAATCTTTGGAACATAACTTGCATAGACTACTAGTTATGTGGGAAAATTTTCTGATGTGGTTTCTGTAGTAGCTAGCAAGCCCAAGGAAAGAGTGCATCTCTTTGATGTTCTTTGGCACTGGTTTTAGCAGTACTTCTGCTACTTCATTCTGGTCTATGGCTAGACTAAGACCTGAGACTTTGTGTCCCAGTGCTAGAAATTCTTGTTGGCCAAAATTGCACTTAAGTGAAATTTTCAGATTGATGGGTGTGCATTTACTTAGGACTCTGTCTATGTACTGCACTTTTTCTCCCCCTGTCTCTGAGTATATAATGATGTCATCAATATATACTACCATCCATCCTTCCAATATTTCTTCCTGAAATATTGTGTCCATCCTCCTTTGGAAGTGTGCTGGTGCATGTTTGATGCCAAATTGCATCCTTGTGTACTCATATATGCCCATATGGCATATGATTCTGAGTAGTTTCATGGAGTTTGATTCAACTCCATTCTGGGGGAAGCCTTTAATACAATCCATATTGGTTATGTATTTGGCTTTTGCCAGTTTTTCTAGGGCTTGAGGTATCCTTGGTATAGGGTACCTGTCAGCTTTTGTGTAGTTATTCAGAGCTCTGAAATCCCCACACAACCTAGCTTTGCCATCATGCCAGGTGATAAGGACAGGAGTGGTGATTTCCACTATTTCATTGGGTTCTATCTTCCTGATGACATCCATGTCTAGGAGCTCATTGATGTTTTTCTCAATTTCCTTCCTAGTTTCCAGACTTTCTGAGTATGGAGCTCTTCTTAGCATGGGTGGATAGGGTCTTTCCACATCTAGATATAATTCTATATTATGGCCTCTGATTTTTCCTAAGGTCTCTTCAACAATGGCAAATGCTGGTCTATTCTTCCTCAGAATCTTCAGTAAATTAAGTTTCTGTTGACTGGTAAGGGTAGTGCTAAATTGGCCCTCTCTGAATTCATTCAGTAATTTTTCCAGAGGTTCATGGGTAGATATTTGGTATACATCAAGTGAAAATTTCTTTTACTTTTTTGTACCAACGGTAATATGGCTGTTTTTACTATTGTAAATATCAATTCCATAAATCCTTTAGTAGTCTGTTCCCAGTAAAAACCCTTGGATGTGGGCATCTTCAAACCCAACAAACTCTGGGTTGAGTCTGATATTACCTTTCCTATGGGGTATAATTAGCTCTTTGATAATTGTCCTGATGGATTTCATCTTCCCTGTTGCACTATTGAAGTTCTTTGCCTTGGTAGGAAAGAGTTGCTTTTCCCAATTTGGGAAGTGTTGATCCAGATAGTTTCTGGCCACTATTGAGCAGTGTGCTCCACTGTCAATGGTCAATTGGTTTTGAGCATTGTCAATACAAACAGTCATCTTTGTGGCTGTCCCATGTATATATGACATTCCTTTAGTTGGTGTAACGCGGAATGTTTGTGCATCTTGTGTGTGTTTACACAAGTTTTCATTTTCAGTGTCTTGTGGCATGTCTGCTTAAAACTCTATTCCCTGAATTTCTAATGGTGTTTCCTCTTGGTACTCCACTATAAATTCCTCTCTTGGGTCTTGGTTTTCATCATATTGTTCTCTGATGGCATCACCCATAGAGTCTGATTCATGATCCTCTTTGGGGGATTCCTCCTCTGGGACTTTCTCAATGGCATAGACTTTCTTCTTTGCCTTTGAACAGTTATTGGAATAATTGTCTTCTGAACCACAATTGTGACCAGAGCTCTTCTTCTTAGTCACTTCTGCCACTCTTTCTCTGGGTTTGTCTTTAAAGTCCACCCTGAAAGGCTGTTTCTCTCTGGAACCACTGCTTTTATATGGCGAATATTTCCCTATATTTTTTCTTTTCCTTACATCTTGTAAGGTGTTTGCAATTTTATCTAGAGTGAAACTTTTATTGCATCTCTATTTTACTGCATGATTTAGTTCTCCTGGCATTTGTGTCAGGAGTTGTGATTCCTCATCTGAATACTCATTTGAGGATCAATGGCTTTAAGTCTTTTACACTTTCTAATACATCACTCATATGGATATTTTCCACAGAGTATTTGTCATTTTCAAATGACATGGTCTTCTGCCATATCCAAGTACCATTGCTATACTTTTGGATGATCTGACTCTTCCACCATTGCCAGTTTCTTCTTCCATGGATTTCTTTCATCTCTGTGTACCAAATACTAGCATGTCCTTCAAATTATGTATTCAATCTAGCCGTAATCCAGCAGTCTGGTATTCTTGGTACATCAATGAAGATTCCATCAATATAATGAATGAGTTCCATATGATCATATTCTCCTGTGCCAGAGAATTCGGGCCAGCTTGAGGCCTCTGAAAGATGTTTTAATTCCTACTTCTCAGAATAAGACATATTCTCTCCATCTTGGTATTGAGATGGAAACCTTGCCTCATTCTCCAAAAAGGCATATGGTTTGATGTCTTCTTGGTGGTATGGCTTATCCAAAACATGGCCTTGTGGTTGGGGATTCATGTTTTGGTAGACATCAAACAGTTTGTTTAAGTCTTGATACAGACAATCCCTGTCTCTTTTGCAGTGGTTCTGTTTTTCAAAGACTTGCTTCAGTATTTCATTGGTTTCTTCAAAAGCTTTGCTCAATTGAGCATGGCCTTCTTGAAGGGTTTCAACAATTTTGTCCACAGAGGCTGTTAATGCTTTCATCCTATCATGGCTTTCTTGGAGCTCTTGAAACTGGTTTTGAGTTTGCCCTTCAAATTGGAAAATTTGTAACCACAGTGAATCACTGTTTAAGTTACTCTAAGGTGTAACAACACTGTGTTCATTCTGAGTGGGGGTAATATTTCTATTATTGAGGCTACTGATTCTAGAAGTATTTACAACTATTTCTGGCTCTTGTGTACTTCTTTCCCCAAGTAAAACAGCTTCTGGATCATTGGGTTTGACTCTCTCTTCCTTTGGTTGAATGAGGTCTGGTTTTTGCCCTTGTATCCTTGTCTTCTCCTGGAAAATACCTGGGATTGTGAAGAATGGTGACTCTTGGCTACTGATCTGTTGGTGCCTGAATGATGTGAATCCACTAGAGAGCTGGTTTTTCCTACTACTTGTGAGCCTGAAGGAATCTGAGTATGCCCTGTCTGGGTCAGATGTTCTTCTATAGCTTGGATAGTGGCTTGGTTCTCCCTTATCCTGGTTGCCCTCTCCTCCATGAGTCTGAACTGCCTGGTGGGATACCAACCTTTGGTGATTATCATAAGTTCTTTGAGGTCTATCTCTTTGAGAAATATCTTCTGTAAACTTGCTCCAAGCTCTGCCCAGTGTGATGCTAGGTTGAACCTCTTGTTGTACATGCTCCATTGAAAAAGGTCATTAAGGAGTTGGTGGCGCTGAAGAACTTGATCCATATCCTTCCAGTCTTCTGGTTTGAGGTTTCTGTTGAATTAGAAAGTGAATGTCAGAGTTGGTATGATTTCCCTAAATGTCTTGTCATCCACCATTGTTTTCAAGGTGTCCTCTTCCAGGTCTTCTGGTTCTGGACAAGCCTTCTCTGTCCTCTGGCTGGTTCCTGAGGTGTACAAGTGACATATCAGTGTTTGGAAGCAGTCAACAACTCAATGTTATTAGGGTATTTACCTTTGACTGTGCCTTGTACAAATTGTTTTTCTATTGCTTTTGGCAATTTGCCTTTAGAGGTTACAACTGGTTTAATGATTGTAATCTTCCCTGTACAAGTTATTAAGGTTGGATTACCTTGTATTAATTCAGAGTTTTGTGGTTTTGTACTCCTCAGAGTGGCAATTGGTGTCCACTTCCTAGCTGTGATAAGACCTTCACTGTGGCTCTTTCCTTTGCCCTTGCTTCCCTCTGTTTCTGAGTGTGTCACGCGTCTGTTGGCCTGTGACTGGGTTTTTAGTGGTAGGAAATTTTCTTCCACCGAATCAAACAGGAAAAAGAGGGCTTATTGTCAGTCAATACTTCTTAAAATTCTGTTTGCAAGTCTAAGAATGGCCTCTGGTAAATATGTTTCTATATTATATCCTTGTATTATGACAGTGCAATTGAAATTATCCATTACTCATCAAAAAATACAGATTGTGGACTTTGGTACACCGTTTGTATACCAGTATCTCACAGATTAACTTGTAATGAGCAAGTGTAATCTATAAGTGGTTATGTGAAGGGAAATTTAAATTATCAATATACCCAAGCATGCCTCTCATAGTGCTGGTTTACAGTAAGAGAGGTGTGCTTTCAAATTAAAAAAGGACAGTATTGATGGCTTAAAGTGTCTTAATATGAAGCAAACACCAAAAATAAAGGTTTTGTGGTGATTAAATTATAATCAACCACACAACAAGGCAATTGAAATAGAAAATAACAGTGGCATATGATCATATACCACTCAAAAAATAAATATAAGATATTTTTTATATTTTCTTTTTTAAAAATTCATGCCTCAAAAAAAGAAACAATAGTGTCAGAAAATAAGAATTAAAGAAAAAACTCACTTGTAAGTTCCAAAAGAAATTAAAAAACACAGCCAGGCCCCCAAAAAGTGATGCTGAGTCTATGAAGAGGTGATAATCACAGTATTTACAGCCTAAGCTATGACTTTGACACATATAATAACTATAATAAAAGTTTTTGTTTAAAATATAAGGGATTTACTGAAAGATTTTTAGTGGTGGTGAGGACTGTTGAAAGCTCTGGATGCAGCTTTACCAATTGGGTTATTGTAATAAATACTACAATACTTAAACTTAAAAGTATACCTCATTATGTTCCAATAGTATAACTCTTTTTGAAAGTTTTACTATGCAGGAATGCAATAGCAGGATGAGGAACCCTTTTCTGGTGGAGAAAAGGCCCCTTTTTATCTTAAACTTGGGTGAAAAAGTCTTCTAGACCTTTCCACGTAGAGGAAGTGAAGAGTTTTCACTTCCAAGGACTGGCTTATGGTTTTCACAATTCCTATATAGCCTGTATTGGGCTCAGATGTGGTTTTGAAACCACATCTGGGAAGTTTTCACCAATACAGGGGGAAAATATTCATCTGTGGACCACACAGCCCTCTTCTGGCGTGTATTATGCATAGAGTTCTGTACAGAACCTTTATGGGACCCCAGTATTGATCAAACTATGAGGTATTGAAGTATAAACAAGCTTTTCTATCTGTTTGACACCTCATGATCAGAGTTGTGGGATACTATCCCACAGAAAAGGTGTGTTGGCCCAATTGTGGGATTTTAACCTTAAAGCTGCTATACCTTGGTCAGTTTTTGAGATATGAAGCTCAAAGCTGGTTGATTTTTTATCCCTGGATGTGTTCTACACAATGGTATCTCAGTTAATATGGCTATCATTAGTTATGGCAAAGCTATGCCATGTACAAGATTTTATGTACATATATATGATTTTTCTTAAAGCTGTATGGAGCTTGTTTGTGTCACAACCACAAGTTTGACCCTCCTCCTTGATGGTTGCAGCAATCCAACCTGGAACCAAGTTGGGGCCAATTGGTCACGTCATATCATTTATGGCCAATTGGCCCCCTTGGGTGTTCTATGGCTCTTACCCCATAACCCATTCCAATGGCCATTTATGGACTCAACCATCTTTCATGGCCTCAGGCCATATCCTGCCGTCATTGGCCTCCTTGGCCAACTTCCACCTCACCAACCCCCAGGCCTTCATCTTTGATTTTGGGCCTGGGGGGTCCTTTTGTCTTCTAGGGGCCTCCAGGGCCCCTAGCCATCACCATTGGTCTCTGGCCAACCCCTTTCATTAGTGAGGTTTTGGCCTAAATGGCCTTTTGGGGCCATTTATGTGAGCCTTTGAGATATGACCACATATCCAATAAGGTCACAAAAAAGACTAAGAATAATTATACCTTTAATATAATTATATTAAAATTACTTAGAATAATTATACATTAAAAATAATTACTTAAATATACAAAAAATACCATAAATTGGTACAAAAATTGGTTTAACTTAAAAACCAATGAGCCAACATGTAAAATAAATTATACCATTGAATTCCCCATGGAGAAATACACATATACCATTTTTATGGCATATCTGTAAAGTCAATATTTAATGAATTATAAGGTATAATACCTTATAAAAACCATAAAACCTTATTTATCTCAAGAACTAATGAAACAACATGTAAAATAAATTGTAACAGTGGATTTCCCACGAAACTCCACACATAAAACAATTAATAAGCTAATTCCCAAAGCTAATACTTAAGGAATTAACCTGAATATATGCACTTTTTGGTCAACGCATATATTCAAGGATCATAGCTAATATCTCCTAAACTATACATGATAGAATGATGAACCAAAAATAAAGTTACCACGTAATTACTGTACAAACACAGATATGAACTTTATTTTACAAACTATAAACAAGGTTAAAACCTATGATGAAATATTGATAAAAATCAACAGAGCTGTTGACCACTTTGTTGTGAAAGTAGTCCAAACTTAAAAAAAAGTATACAGTTGAATTCTACTAGTTCATTCGTGAATAATGATGTAATCTTTATTATTAAATTCAGGGTATAACCCCCTGAAATCAAGGTTTGAAGTTTAAAATATTGAATTTCGACAGAAAAGATGAGTTACAAGAAAAATCATCAAAATTAGAGTTTTGATGATGTAATGAAAGGCTCTTGGCAGCATAATACGGTTATGCCAGGCTATTAGAATTCACTCTCTGAATTGCTGTAGCGTGTAAATCTTAAATGTTATTGAAGATCAAAGTTTGAGTTTAAATTGAGCAGTTATGATCACCTACTGTAACCTTAAATTAAGTTTAACAGTCATAAGAGTGATACAATTGGTGAATACTATTAGTTTATGATTAAAACTAATAAAATCCACGAAATTTGGGGTTCTGCCAAGCCTCTGATGTCATCAAACTTAGAGCTATAGTGATAACTCTAAATAATGGTGTAATAATGATGTAATATGCTTTGATCATGATGTAATCACCCTCAAACCTTGAAATATTGATCAATTCCAGTGGATATGATCAGTACACGTCTACTAGAAGCCTGTTGGACTCTAGGAGGGAGGTATCTACTATAAATAGAGCTCTTTTTACTCTATTTTCCCCTCAGATGCATCAAAAACATTAAATCAATTAAATCAAAGGTAATTTCTCTATTCTCTATATATAAAAGTATTATATTTTTAAAGACCAAAGACCACCTTGCTATAATCATCTATTTTGACGTGATTAAATCATTTATTTAATTGTTTTTGTTAAAAATCTCTCTAAAACTCATTTCCACGTAGAAATCCAGAATAATTTGTAATTTTCTTTATTTTTATTGTAAATACAATTTGAAAAAGTTGTATTTATATTTTTTGGCGTAAAATATTTCAAAATTATTATATTAAGTGTTAAAAGTAGGTTATTTTCTCTTATTATAATAATTTCTCTATTATTACTCTCTTATTAATTCTTTAATTAATATAAATAGTATTTATATTAATTCATAACTTTGATATTAGTAATATTATTGTTATTAATTGTTTTTTATTAATAAAAAACCATTTTTTACGCCTTTATTATTTGTTGGTAACAATAATAAAGAGCTTTTTAAATATATTGTTTATTTTATATTAATATATTTCTTTGTTATATTATATTATTATATTTATTTAATAATATAATTATTTTATGCCATAATAATAATAATCATTTATTATTATTATATTTTTAATCTTATTTATTCAATTCATAAGGACATTCAGAGTACAATAAGTAATAAATTAGTAATTTTTACTTATTGTTTCATAGTCAAACCTTACAATTTAGGCCCCCTATGGCTCCTACAGCCCGTGGGCCACGGTCCGTAGGCCAATTAGGCCCCTTTTGGCCTAATCCAATGAGGCCAAAGGCGGAAGCCAGGTGGGTCCCAAACCACATTTGGACCCACCTGATCCAAAATTGGCCAAAGACCTTCTGGACACCAATTTGGCCATAAATCCCATAGGACCCATTTTTGGCCATGGACAACCATGGACCAATATTTCAGCCATGGCCTCTGGAAGCCACCAGAGGCCACCAGATCAGCTCAGTCAGCTTTCCCTTCAACTTATGGGGAATTCTTTCCAATCCTTCATACCATCCGTACTTAAGGTTTCAGGCATGGTGCATATATGGTATTATATACCATTATGCACCATTTTTGCTCAGCAATCCAATGGTGACGTTTTCAGGACCCATTTCCATCTTTCCATATCACGGTCTCAAAATCCAACGCCCATTTTGAAGGAGGATTATTCAGCTCATCAGTCTGACAAGTTATGGTGGCAATCAGAAGACTCTTCAAGAATCCCAACCACCTGTATCTTCAGGAGTTGGGTTAGTACATTATTCAGGATTATTCAAAGGGCCAATTCTCAAGAGGTATTACATCAATACAATCAGTTGTCAAGGCATCAAGTATTCCCATACTCTTTGGACAACTCAATTCATCCGTGCAGGCCTGATTCAATCAACCTGTATGGCCTTGGCCCAATTGGGCCATTTCATATTCCACTGTGTGAATTCCATCACACAGTTCAAATTTCAAGATGGCCAGAGCTGTATTTCCCGATTCAGACAATACAGTCATTGATTCACCTTCCAGGATCAATCTTTCAAGTTTTCACATATACTGGCCACCTTTCATAACCTGGGGACTTTTTCCCCAGTTAATTAATATATTGGATTTATTTTTATCTCTATTTTCTTTTACATTATTAAAGTTAATACTGATAATCTTAAGTCAGTCATTAGCACCCTTTCTCTTTTTCTTCCTCG
This sequence comes from Austropuccinia psidii, assembly GCA_023105745.1. Lineage (NCBI taxonomy): Eukaryota > Fungi > Basidiomycota > Pucciniomycetes > Pucciniales > Sphaerophragmiaceae > Austropuccinia > Austropuccinia psidii. Next base: position 11,199,130 of record JALGQZ010000004.1, on the reverse strand, counting down.
CCTGTCAGTGGATATTGGTGGTCATATCCTTTACTAATTCCATTGTTCTTTCTGGAAGGTTGAAACAGTGAATTGAGGATTCACTTGGTTGGCTTCTTGGCCTTTGGATTTTCTTTTTATCTTTGGCCTCTGGCTTCCTTCTCATTATTCTTTGTTATCTTTGGCATATTTGTCCTCTCTCTTATTCCTGCTTAAGAAATATATTCCGTAGTATTTCTTATCATCTTTTGGAGCCCTCCAAGTGAGTTCTTGATTCCTGAGTGCCAGGCCCTCTTGCTTCCATAAGAGCCTCTGTGACATTATATTAATTAACTCATAATTTCTTTTCATTCTATTCATTCATTCATTCATCCAAATTATGACTTTTTAACGCTTATGAATTTAATGATTCTTTGTCACCTCTCAATTTTCTCTCATTTAGTCTTCAATCTGAAAATTGAAAGCTGACCCATTTTATTTTGTTATCTTTTTCAATCTTAATCACAAGCATCAATCTAATTTTTTATCCTTCATTCAGGCGTATTATCATTTGATTTTCAGATTATTCATCAAATTATTCAGACACATTCTTCATATCAGGATTCATTTTGATTTATTCCTCAAGAATTCTGATTTTCAGGAAGAATTCACTTGATAATTTATTTGATATAATTGACATTGACTTCAAGAAGATTGACTGACCTGAAGAATTCTCTTTGATTTTTCTGAATTTCACATCAAGACTTTGACATAAATTGATTATGACTCAAGAATTTATTTGACTGATTGATTTTCACTGTAAGATTTGATTTCATTGATTTTTATTTATTTATTTTCTTGAATTCAAGATTCTCATTGATATTGATTTTGACTTCAAGACTCATTTGATTTTGATTGAATTGACGTACTCAAAGATTTTGATTGATTAAGTGATTTCCTCAAGATTTGATTTGATTTGCTCCTCAAGACTATTTTGGTTTTGCCTCAAGTTTTTATTCAAATTTTGATCATATTCATTTAAATTTTATTTTTATTCTTATTCAATCATGCCACTCCAACACTCACCTCCTGCAAGACAGACCAGATCTCAGGCTCGAACTCATGCTGTTCTTACTCCTACTCCAAGAGTTCCTCTTGATGGCACCCCAGCAGTTCCCCAACTGAAGGCCTAATTAGATAAAGGACCCCGCATGGAAGGAGAAGCACCATCCAGGAAGGAAGGAAGAGTGCCAAGAAGATCAAATTCTTTCTCAGGAGTAGTTGGCAGTTTTCCAGGCATTTCAAGGACTAGTTTCAAAGGTCCAGGTGAAGATGATGAAGAGGAGGAGGAGAATTCTGTGGAAGAGGAAAAGTCTGATGGTACTGAAGGTGTTCCTGCTCTGGTGGGGGCATCCCAAGGGACTGGAGGACCAACTCTAGCCCAGTCTAATCAGCCTGTATCTCATCAATCTGAACCATCTTTATTGGCCATTATGCAGCAAATGACTCAGATTATTGCCAATCTTCAAGGAGATTCTTCTTCTGATTCATCAAGACCACCAGCCTTCAAGACTCCATCTATGAAGGCACCAGAATGCTTTAATGGGACTCAGCCCTTCAAAGTCAGAAGCTTTATCCAGTCTTGTCAATTAATTTTTCATAATGATCCGGCAAACTTCTCTCAACACAGGAAGAAGGTTCTTTATGCCACTTCATTCCTTATGGGCAGGGCTGCAAAATGGATTGAGCCTTACCTTTCCAATCTCACCAATCAAGATCCCAAATACCTTCTCAATTCTTGGAATTTATTTGAATCACAACTCTTCACTTTGTTTGGGGACCCAAATGAAGTCAGAAAAGCAGAAGCAGAGTTGGATTCCTTAAGAATGAAAGAAGGAGGGCATGTCTCACTATACATTGCTGATTTTAGAAGCTTAGTCTCAAGAATTGGGGATTGGGGTGAAATAGCTCTCATCCATCATATCAGGAAGGGATTGCCATCCAGGATTCTGGATCAATTGGCCTCCCATCCTTCAAATATTGATTCTCTTCAAGACTTAATGGATGTTACCCAGGAACTTGATACCAGGTACCATGAAAGGCAAAAGCAGAAGAATCACTATCAAGAGAAGAAACTTGAAGCCCTAATATCAAGTACTTCTCATCCTCAAAATTCTTCAAGTTCAAGTCACAAGAAGAAGAAGAACTTTAAGAAGAGGGACAAGCCCCATTATTCTTTGTTGAATAAGGACTTCAAGCTCATGAATTCTGAAAAAGAAAGAAGAATCAAAGAGGGTCTTTGTACCTATTGTGGTGGGAAGCATAGTCTTGAGTCTTGCTTCAAAATACCTCAAAACAAGCTTACCCAACTGTCAGGCCAATTTCCCAGCAAGGGAAAAGCCTGAGTGGGGACCATGTTGTGTTCAATGGTCTTCACAGTTTTCCTACCAGAGCACAATTGTGCATTCTGAATACTGGTGTCAAAAATTCTCTTAAATTTTTTGTTTTTTCTTCTCTTTCTGATGTTTTTTACAGTATTCTCATTGATTCTGGTGCTACACACTCATTTATTGCAAAGCAGTTTGTTCACAAGTACTCATTGACTACGTCAGAACTTCCAGAGAAGATTCCTCTTATCATTTTGGACTCCTCCGAGTCGCCTTCCTTATTTGTGACTCACCATACTAAATATATGTTTGAGCTCCCTTCCTTCCCAATCTTTGAATGGGACTTTTTAGTCATTGATACTCCCAAGGGAGAAGAGCTCATATTGGGCTTTGACTTTCTCAATCATTTTAATCCTTCTATTGATTGTATGCAAGGGCTGATCACCTTTAATCCTGATCATTTGGACTATTATGATCCTTCTAAATCTTTCTGTAATGACTTTTCTTCTGCCAAATCATGCGCAGCTCTGGTTGGTGATTATAGAACACCATCATTTCTGTCTTCTGTCCATATTCCTTCCCTTAATTCCCCACAGTCATTACTATCTCCTAGAGATGAAGTCTTCAAAGAGATTCAAAATGTTGGAGAAGATAATTCTGTATCTTCACTTCATCTCTTATTTGGGAATATGGACCTTTCTCCCTGGAGGAGTTGTGGGATGAAGAGGAAGAGCCAGAAGAAGTAGAAACCGTGTTGAAGGTTGTTCCTTCTGTCTATCACCAATACTTGGATGTATTCTCCAAGGTGAAAGCAGAGAGACTTGCTCCTCACCACGCCTGTGATCATCATATCGAGCTGGAGGGGTGTCTACCTCCAGCTGGGGTGATCTACTCTTTATCCAAACAAGAGTCAGATACACTCAGGGCCTACATTTCATACAATTTAGAGAAAGGTTTCATCTGGCCAAGCTCCTCTTCAACAGGAGCACCTGTCCTCTTTGTCAAAAAGAAAGATGGTGGCCTCCGTTTGTGTGTTGATTACCGCAAACTCAATTCTGTTACTAGGAAGAACAAGTATCCTGTTCCTCTTATGAATCAGCTTCTCAATGTTCTTAATGGTTCTTCTATATTCTCCAAGATTGATTTGCGTGGTGCATATAACCTGCTCACAATCAAGGAGGGTGATGAACACTTGACTTGTTTTAGGACTAAATATGGCAGTTATGAGTACTTGGTTATCCCATTTGGGCTCACCAATGCTCCTGCTTCTTTTCAAAATCTTTTCAATGATATCTTTCAAGATCTTCTCAATGTTTATGTTGTGGTTTATTTGGATGACATTATGGTCTTTTCCAAATCTGAGGAAGAACATGTCACTCATGTGTCCACTGTTCTTTCCAGACTCAGATCCAATAACCTCTTTGCTAAGGCGTCCAAATGCCTGTTTCATGTTTCAAGTGTGGAATATCTTGGTTATGTAGTTTCTTCTGAAGGCCTCAAGATGGACCAAGCAAAAGTCCAGCAGATTCTCAATTGGCCACCTCCAAGAAACCTCAAGGCTCTTCAATCCTTCCTTGGCTTTGCCAATTTCTACCGCCGTTTCATCAAGGATTCTTCAAAGAAGATCAGTTCACTCACCGGTTTCCTCAAGAAAGATTCATGTTTTCCACTCAATGAGAAAGCTCTCAGTCAGTTTCACCACCGCTCCAATCCTTTCCCACTTCCATCCTTCTCTACCCACCATTGTAGAGACCGATGCATCAGATTATGCTTTGGGTGCTGTACTGAGTCAGGTCTCTGACTCAGGAAAACATCCCATTGCATTCAACAGCCGCAAGCTTATCCCAGCAGAGCTCAATTATGAAATTCATGACAAGGAACTCCTTGGCATTGTCTGGGCTCTCAAGCGCTGGAGGGCTTTTCTTCTTTCACTGTCCTCCCCTTTTGAAGTTCTCACCGATCACTCTTCCCTTCAATACTTCATGACCTCCAAAGTACTCACTTGCCGTCAAGCCCATTGGGCTCAATTCCTTTCTGAATTCTATTTTTCAATCACTTACCGCCCTGGCCACCTAGCTACTCTTCTGGATGCCTTATCACGTTGGGACAACATTTATCCAGAGGGGGGGAGGATTTCATCAGCAAGAATTCAATGAATTTTCAACAAATCATTAAGCAAGATGAAGTTCAACCCTCAAAGTATTTTGCAGTCAAGGTGGAATCTTTTTCAAATTAAATTGATTCAATCCAGAAGAAATTATGGCAAGATCCTCAGTATAGAAGTATCCTTAAAGAGTTGGGTAAAGGTAAATCTGTCCAAGAATATTCTCTTGATTCCTCTTCCCAACTTCTTCTCTTCAAAGATCAAGTGGTAGTCCCAAATGACTCCACAATTCAACTTTTTATTCTTCAAAAGCGTCACAATTCTCCTCTAGCTGGCCACCCTGGCCAAGAGAAGACTCTCAAACTTGTCAAGCGGGATTTCCACTGGTCCAGCATGACTCAATTTATCAAGGATTATGTTTCATCCTGTCAACAGTGCTCAAGAAACAAGAATATTCATCATAAGAAGTTTGGATTCCTCAAACTCTTCCAATTCCAAATGGTCCTTGGATTTGTCTTTCAATGGACTTTGTCACTCAACTGCCGCTGTCCAATTCCTTTGATTCAATCCTGGTCATAGTGGACAGATTCTCAAAAATGGTGTTTTTTATTCCAACAATGTCTTCAATCAATTCCCTTGATTTGGCCCACTTATTCATCAAGAATATCTTTTCAAAGCATGGCCTTCCGTCAAGAATTGTCAGTGATAGAGGTTCATCCTTTGTTTCTTATTTTTGGACCAATCTTTGTCAGCAGCTCAAGATTACAAGAGACTTTTCAACTACTTATCATCCAGAAACTGATGGACAGACAGAGAGGGTAAATCAGATACTAGAACAGTATCTTTGGATGTATGTCAGTTATCATCAAGATGATTGGAACACCTGGCTGCCTCTGACTGAATTTGCCTACAATAATTCTGATCACTCTTCAACCAAGCAATCCCCGTTTTTCACTGTTTATGGAAGAGATCCACAATTTGATTAAGTTCACATCACTCAAGATACTCCTGCTGGAAGGTTATCAACAAAAATACAATCAGTACAGCAAGATGTCAAGAGAGAACTTGAAGCTGCCATAAACCGGTTTAAGAGGTATGCAGATAAAGGTAGAGCAAGTCCACTTGTTTTCAATCCTGGTGACATGGTATGGCTTTCTTCCAAGAATATAAAATCAACCAGACCCACCAAAAAACTATCCAAAAGATGGCTGGGTCCTTTTCCAATTTTGAAGAAAGTCAGTTCTCCTGCTTACCACCTCAGGCTTCCATCTCAATGGAAATCCATCCACTCAGTCTTCCATATCTCACTCTTGGAACCAGTCAAGACATCAGCAATCCCAAATTGGCATCAAGAGCCTCCTCCTCCAATCATCATTGAAGAAGAAGAGGAATGGGAAGTCTCTCAAATACTGGATTCAAAGCTCAAGAGAGGAAAATTATGGTATCTGGTGGAATGGAAAGTTTTCAGTCAAGACCCAGAAAGATCCACTTGGGAACCAGCCAAAAACCTCAAGAATTGTCCTGAACTTGTCAAAGATTTCCATTCTTTGTATCCTGACAAGCCAGAATCCAATTCTTCAAAAGCTTGATCATTTTATGGTGCTTGGTGGGGGGAGGAATTACCAAAGGTAAGTCCCACTCCTGGTATGCACCTTTAGGGGTATTCTACTCTTCTTTGTTGTAAGCATCACCCTAGCCACTCTGTGAGCACTTTGCAATTTGGACACAGATTTGTTGGCCTGGCTTTCAACATCAATTCCAAATCATGGCCATTCTTCACTTGGGAAAATGGGCCATTTCATTTTTATTTTCCTTCCCAAACTTTCCAATTCAATACATTCCTTTATCAAATTTATATTCTTATTTATGGCACTGGCGGGAGTGGCAACTACTAAAAGTAAGTTCCTCTCCTGGTGTGCACTTCCCTGAGGGGTCTACAATCTTTACAAAACATCACCTTGGCCACTCTGTGAGCACCTGGCATCAAATTCTTTTATCCAGGTCCCTGGCCACTTTCAAAATCAACCATCAAAATCTGTGATGAAGATTGGACTCCCCCTCATAATTCAATTTTATTTTTTATTTTATTTTTCTTCTCCTTTCTTTATATCTGTTTCTTTATCTTTATTTTTTTCTTTTCCTTCAAATTTCTTTTATTATAATCTTTATGCCAAAATTCTACGTCAAATTCAATCCTTCAACATTTTCACAGCTAAATGTCAAGAGAAGACTACGTCAACCTCAATTCATATGCCAACATTATTATCAGTTCAAAATTTTCTTTGCAAGATTCAAATACCTCTGGAATCCCTCTGTCCAATCCGTCTCAACAGCCTCAACAGGTTTGACCCTCCTCCTTGATGGTTGCGGCAATCCCACCTGGAGCCAAGTCGGGGCCAATTGGTCACATCATATCATTTATGGCCAATTGGCCCCCTTGGGTGTTCTAAGGCTCTTACACCATAACCCATTCCAATGGCCATATCCTGCCGTCATTGGCCTCCTTGGCCAACTTCCACCTCACCAACCCCCAGACCTTCATCTTTGATTTTGGGCCTGGGGGCTCCTTTCGTCTTCTAGGGGCCTGCAGGCCCCCTAGCCATCACCATTGGTCACTGGCCAACCCCTTTCATTAGTGGGGTTTTGGCCTAAATGGTTTTTTTGGGCCATTTAGGCCCCTTACGGCTCCTACAGACTGTGGGCCATGATTCACGGGCCACGGCCCGTAGGCCAATGAGGCCAAAGGGGGAAGCCACCTAGCCCCCAAGGCCAGGTGGGTCCCAAACCACATTTGGACCCAAAATTGGCCAAAGACCTTCTGGACACCAATTTGGCCATAAATCCCGTAGGACCCATTTTTGGCCATGGACCACCACGGACCAATATTTCAGCCATGGCCTCTGGAAACCACCAGATCAGCTCAGTCAGCTTTCTCCTCAACTTATGGGGAATTCTTTCCAATCCTTCATAGCATCCGTATGTAAGGTTGCAGGTGTGGTGCATATATGGTATTATATACCATTATGCACCATTTTTGCTCAGCAATCTAATGGTGATGTTTCAGGACCCATTTCAATCTTTCCATATCAAGGTCTTAAAATCCAACGCCCATTTCAAAGGAGGATTATTCAGCTCATCAGTCTGACAAGTTATGGTGGCAATCAGAAGACTCTTCAAGGATCCCAACCACCTGTATCTTCAGGATTTGGGTTAGTACATTATTCAGGATTATTCAAAGGGCCAATTCTCAAGAGTTATTACATCAATAAAATCAGTTGTCAAGGCATCAAGTATTCCCATACTCCTTGGACAACTCAATTCATCTGTACAGGCCTGATTCAAGCAACCTGTATGGCCTTGGCCCAATTGGGCCATTTCATATTCCAATGTGTGAATTCCATCACACAGTTCAAATTTCAAGATGGCCAGAGCTGTATTTTCCGATTCAGACAACACAGTCATTGATTCACCTTCCAGGATCAATTTTTCAAGTTTTCACATATACCGGCCACCTTTCATCACCTGGGGACTTTTTCCCCAGTTAATTAATATATTGGATTTATTTTTATCTTGTTTTTCTTTTACATTATTGAAGTTAATACTGATAATCTTAAGTCAGTAATTAGCACCCTTTCACTTTTTCTTCCTTGCCTGTCAGTGGATATTGGTGGTCATATCCTTTACTAATTCCATTGTTCTTTCTGGCAGGTTGAAACAGTGAATTGAGGATTCACTTGGTTGGCCTCTGGCTTCCTTCTCATTATTCTTTGTTATCTTTGGCATATTTGTCCTCTCTCTTATTCCTTCTTGAGAAATATATTCCGTAGCATTTCTTATCATCTTTTGGATCCCTCCAAGTGAGTTCTTGATTCCTGAGTGCCAGGCCCTCTTTCTTCCATAAGAGCCCCTGTGACAGTTTGCACCATAGTTCTTGTTCTAGATAGGATATGGGAAAATGGATGGTACCATCAGGTAGCCCTTTCTGTGCCCTTTCAAAAAAGACCCCACTTTAGGTATCTCACACTAAAACTGTAGAAGTTAGATGAGATATGAATAATTTATTCCCTGTTATTTGACCTTATTTTGGTCATAACTTCAGTAATTATGATGCTAGATCAATTTAGCTAGTACCAACGGATAGCCCTGACTTAGAGATTCATTTTTAATACCCATTTGATGGGGTTAAACCTTTTCCTCTTGATTTCAGATAAGAGGTGAAAAGTAAGGTTTATGCTCAGAAACAACTTTGAGCAGGAATAAATTTGTTGTTCTTTGTCCTATGGTGATGGGACTTGTGTATTTGGAAGGTGGTGGGTCTCCTCTTTTGTTTGATATGTTTTGAGCTGATTTGGCTCAGCTCCATGTTTTGGTGGTATCTTTGCTTTACCATTGGTTTATGGTATTTGGCTGTCATACTTGTGCTCTGGTTTTGCGTCACAGGCTGAAATTAAAATTAAAGTTTCATGTTGAAATATCTTCAACTGGATTTTTAATGAAGTCTTGAAGAAATCTCAATTTTCTTTAAGAGTGATTAAAATTCTAATTTCAAGGCTAATTACCAACAAATTCTGTTTGAAATGGGAACTTGAAATATAAATTATACACAGATACCAGCTAAATGTAATCATTGTGAACCTTTCAAGAAAGCTCATTAAAAATTGTATTTTTAATTATTTTTTGAAGTTATTGTTATTTTTCTAAGTAGAACAGAAATACACACCAAACCCAGATATTTGGTAAGTTTTTAACACCCATAGCTTTGAAATTTGGGCTTATTGAGAATTATTTACACTTCTTTAAGCTTTGACAGTTCTTAAAACCTCAATTACAAGTCTGCATCAGGGGATTTATCCTCTGGCAGCCTGTAATTCCTGTCCAAATAGGGATGAACCAGTTTAAACTTTGATATTCAATCAAATTCTTTCTTGAAGCTTAAATAAGGTTGAAAGTTCTCAAATACAGGGGGACACCTCATTTGGGCTCTTGCAGATTGCAAAATCTGGGTACCCTGGCACCTTTTGCTAGTTTTCCTTTGTCCCACCTTTTTTCATGGATTTTTCCATTTTATTTATTTATAGCTATTACATGGCTTTAAATCAATTTGAGCTGAGCCCACATAAGATTTACATCCTCTATGACAAATCCATAGCCAATTCAATAAATATACACCACACCTCAATTTTAACTTAATTTTTGTAATTTAACATTAACATTACTCAACTTTAAATTTAAGCTTAAATTTAACAATTTCAAAAATCTTGTAAAAATCTCAAATGGTGCAATTTCACTGTGAGGTTCTTGAATCTTCCAATAACTTCTAAAATAGCCATTTTTAGGTATAAAACCCTATGAGTCTACCCTAGGTTATTTTTGGGTTTGAAATCCAAAAATTGGATAATATTTTTAACTTTGTCTATCAAAAAAAAGTCATTTTTTGTTCTTTTTTATTTTGAATCCATTTTACAAGTCAGTTTATGAATAAATTAAACCTCCAAAATGTCATTTGTGGCCTTATGGGTATTTCATACATACTTCAAAGGCTCACAGCCTATGTTGGCTGTTTTAGACTCAAAAGGATGCTACTATTTCCGTTTTTACAATATTAATCAATAAATCATAAAAAACCTGAGTAAGTACTAGCTATTAATCATTATTAAGTAATTTTATCTTTCCAAATCAATAATAAATGCCTGAAATAAAATAATGTTACTATTTTGAATAGTATTTAATCCAAAATTTTTGTATTACTACTATAAAGCAGCTTTTGATTCTTGGAGCCAAAAAATAATCCATCAAATAATTATTACAAATGTTTTCAAGCTCTATGCTGTAATATTGAGTGATTAGTTGAGTTCTTAAAGTATTTTCTCTGAATATTTTCTTTTTCTTAAAGAAGTTATAATAATTACTCTTTTGAAAAGATAATTATTAATTAAATTAATTTTATATCATTCTTGTGAAAGTTTTTATTAATGAATGATATTTTTACTACTACAATTGAAAAATTACTTTATAATTTTATAATAAATAGTAGCTTACAGAAAATAGAAGAAATAATTTAACACTGCATTCTTTATTTGTTGTTATAATATGTTGTTTTATTTTATTTCGTGAGAAAAGTTGAAGTACTATTGATAAATAGTCATATGAGCAAGGGTTTCATAGAAAAATGTTACACCATCAGAAGCTTTAAATGTGGATTGTGTAACTGACTCATCACCAGGTGGTGAGAAAAACTGGAATGAATTTATTTTCATTAGGGGGTGTCAAAGTTACCAAATCCCACACTCAAAATACCAAGTTTTTCTTTGCCAAAATCCCACATTAATTTTTTGGGATTTCAGAAATCCCACACCTCAAGAGGTGTGGTATTTTAAGGTACAAAAACCCAGGTTTTTTGGTACCAAATCCTATGTTTAAATACTAAAATCCTGCCTTTAGCTTCCCATAAAGGCACATGTTTAAAACACACAACTCAGTAAGCAAATGTTAAATTGGATAAAGCCTTACTTCTATTGCATAAAATCTGAATACACTTGTCATTTATTAAAGTATTTGATTCCAAATTGCATTTAATACAGGCATTTTCTTCATTTACCATTCCCAAGGCAATTCAAAGGCTACCTTTACTTCAGACATTGAACTCACTGCAGCTCATTGATGCACTCAGCTCTGATAGTGATTCTGATATCCAGGAAGATATAATCTTATTAGATATGATAACCTCACAAAGATACATCAATCCTTGTAGAAGATATCTATTGCATTACATGTATACAATGAATTATTTACAAACATTATAATCTGAAACGTTTTGACAGCTATGTAGGACCACAGATGAATCATTTGAAAAATTGGTTGCCCGAATTCAAGCTGATAAAAAGTTTCAAAACTCATCACAAAACAAACAGCGCATTCCTGCCATTCAATTGGCTGTGGCATTATCAAGGCTAGGATCAAATGGCAATGGGGACGCTTTGGGAAAGATTGGAATGTTGTTTGGAATTAGCCATGGGGCTATTGTGTTGTACACTCAAAGAGTGATCCAGATATTAATTAAGCTGAAGCACAAAGTGATTATGTGGCCAACAATAGAACAACAAAGAGAGATGTCTCAAGTAATGCAAGCAGAATGCTTCCCTGGGTGCATTGGGTTTATTGATGGCAGTCTCATACCATTTTCACAATGTCCCTCCAATGATGGTGAAGCCTATTTTGATTGAAAAAAGAGGTAAGCTGTTGAATTTTGATTCTTTATTTCATTTTTACTGATTGTTTACAATTAAGGTATTCTATGTCAATACAACTGGTTTGCAATATCAACAAACAGTTCACTGCTCTACATGTTGATTGTACTGGGTCACTTCATGATTCAAATGTCTATCCACATATGATAATAGCACAAACATCTCAAGAGTTTTATGAAAAGGATCAGTACCTACTTTCTAATTCAGCATATGCAAGCTCTCCTTGGATTGTTCCAGCATATAAGGGAGTTGTAGCACAGAATGAAGACAACTGTTCTTTCAATTACTGTCTAGCCAAATCAAGAGTCTGAATCAAGCATGCAATTGGCATTTTGTAGGGATGGTGGTTTTCTCTAAGGGAAATGCAAAATCAAATGAGGGATTCTCATGAAATCAAATATTTTGTTAGTTGGGTTGTTTCTTGCACAATTTTACATAATATGTTAGCACAAATTGGTGATGAATGGTTTGATCTATATGAGGATGATGATCCACCACATGCAGAAAATCTGTCCAATAACAACATTGGGAAGATGTGCTAAATATGCATGAAAAAATTAAACCAATTACTTTGGCATGGAAAGATAGTTAATTGTTAATTTTGTCGGGATCATTAATTTATTTACTTAGTTTAATGGCAAACAACATAGTGGAGATGTTATTGAGAAAATAAAACTATTTAAAATTAACATTTTTTAGTTCTTTTTTGTTCTTGCATATTTCTTTCAAAGTATCCATTGAGTTTGGAATTAATTTTGTTGGGTGTCATTTTCAAGAATTTGTCACCTACATTAAATAATTTATGGTTGATCTGAAAAGAACATCCAAAATGTTTTATTTTGTCATGATTGATAATCTCTGGAGGAGGTTTTGTTGTATGATGAATGATTGTTGATGTCTTCCAAAGAATTTCAATGATGCCAGGTTTATTTGAAAAAGCAATCTCCATTTTCAGTTTGAGGAAGTGCAATCCATGTCCAGAGGGGGTGAAGGCAGTGGGAAGGGGATGAAAATCTTTTTTTGATACAAAAAAAAATATACCATAAGTCCAGGCATTGAGATGATTCAAATCTTGGTGTGGCTTATTGAAAAATTCATCTTTAGTGACAATTACATTGGTAAATGATTTGAATTCTTCCTTTGGATTGGCTGAAGTCCATTCCAGTTGACTGAAATTTGGTAATTTGGCTGCTCTATTAATGACTGATTTTCATTTGCAGCTAGTTTTGAAAAATGGGAGATTCTTGAGTAAATAAATTCATCATATTGTTGAAGTTTGGTCCATTGCATGTTATCCAATTCAATTTGATGAGGAGTCAAACCAGGTTTTCTGGAGTAAACACCTAAGAAAATTGAGATTACTTATCAATTATTCAATTAAAAAGCAAAAAATATTACACACCTGCAGATTTGCCAGAGTCAGAACCAGGACAAGACCCAATACCTTTCATAATGCCACCTAGGAGTTTCTTATTTGTTTTAATTTCTTTTCTATTTTTAGATAATGACATTAATGTCATGATGAGGTTTTGGAGAAATTGAGAGTGGCCAGAAGAATTATCAAAAGATGTTATTTCATATATTATGACAGGCAAAAATGGCTTTGTTGTTTTATCAATGAGTATATACAGATGGGGGAGAGTATTGAGAGATGGAAGTTTTAACCATGAGGCATTGGCTGATTTCTTTTCAATTGAAATGGTTGGAAGAATTTTATGTTCTTTGTTTAAATGGCCAAGGTGAGACATAATGTGTTTTGAATCATGAATGTGTTGTCTTTGGCTTTGGGTAAGTTTTCTTTTATTAATTGATTTGGTATGCTTATCCTCATGATGTTCTATATTTGGTTCAGTCCTAGCCATGACATCAAGAGGAGGAATAATAAAATCAACATCATTCAAATCATTCTGATTATGTGCTGCATCTGGTTTAGTCCTAACCATGACATTATCAGAATGATTTGAAGAGTGAGAGGGAGGAGGAGGTTTTTTTTTGAATTTCAAAGAAGGAAGGGGCTGAAATTGAGTGACATTGCACAATAAACCCTTATATATAATACACCCCTATATCAACAGAGAAATAAAAAGATGAAAGAAAATTTAAGATAAAACAAACAAATCAGCATTCATAATGATCAACAAAAAAAAAGAAAATTATAAAGATGATTATGATTTAAAAAAAATCATCATTAGTGATTCATGATGATGATTATAAAAAAAGAAAAAAAATCAGCATTCATAATGATCAACAAAAAAAATCAAATCATAAAGATGATTATGATTTCAAAAAATAAAATAAAATAAAAATAATCATTAGTGATTCATCATGTTGATGATATAAAAAAAGCAAACAAAGAAATCAGCATTCATAATTATCAACCAAAAAAAACAATCAGAAAGATGATTATGAATTTAAAAAAATAAAATAAGATAAAAATCATCATTAGTGATTCATGATGATGATGATAAAAAAAAGAAAAAAAAACATCAGCATTCATGATCAAAAAAAAAACATCAAATCATCAAGATGATTATGAGATAAAAAAAGAAAAATGATCACAATTAAGATTATGACTTTTAAAAAAGAAATAAAAAAAATCAGTATCAGAATGTTGAAAAAAAAAGAAAAAGAAAACTTTTAATCTTTGATGTTAATGGCCTCTGGAGGCCATTAACATCAAAAAATAAAAAAACAGCCGGAATATATTTGGAATCAATTCAGGAGGCCTTCCAAGTTGATTCCAAATTGATTCAGATTGATTTTGAACCAATTAAGCCCTGGAACCTCCCAGGAGCCTTTTTGGGAGGTTCCAGGGTGACTGAGGGGTGGGTGGTATTTGGAGGTGGATAATCATGGGTTGGGGGATGTTGGAGGTGGATGATAGCTTTAAAAAAATAAAAATAAACTTGAAAAAAAATTAAACAAAAATTACCTAGAAGAAACAATTTATTGGAACCTGTTTTCAAAAAATTGAGTTGTGAGATAAAAAAAATGATATACCTGAGATTAAAAAGAAGAGTGTTTTTGATTGAATAATCTAAAAAAAAAAGAAAAAAAATTGCAGAGTGTGGCGTGAAAGCAAAAAAATAAAAAAAAAAGAGTTTTTTTTTTGAATAATCTAAAAAAAGAAAGAAATTGGAGAGTGTGGGGTGAAAATGAAAAAATGAAAAAAAAATATTAAAAACAAAAAATAAGCAATTCCAAAGAAAATTAAAAAAATAGAAAATTAAAAATTAAAAATCCAAAATTCAAATTCAAACATAAAAAATGAAAAATCAAAATTCAAAAGGAAAATTTGAAATATTTCAAAAGGAGAAAGATCAAATCAAAGATGAAAAAGGTTAATTAAAAGATAACAAATCAGAATGAAAAATTAAAAAAAAAATAAGAAAGATATAGTGGGCATAAAATCATGATGCAAAACTTGACCAAATTCTCAATTTTGTAATAAATTGCAAATAAATTTCACGAAATAAGATAAATCACAAGTTGGTGTTCCAATTATGCACAAACATTGAGTTTTCAATTTTGTAATAAATTGCAGTTTGATTTCATGACATAAGATCAATAATTACACATAAACATCAGTTTTATGCAACAAATCCCCACATATGAAATGATCACATGATGGATACCTAATATGTTATTCTTTATTGATTAATGTCAGAATGTGTTCCGGCTCTGCAATTGGCCTGCTTGATGACAATGCTGCTATAGTGAGATCCATCTGGCATTGCTTTTCATTAAGTTTACATTCCCAAGTTCATATTTCTTGTGTGTTACTTTTCCTTAAACTCCATTTTCTTTTGCAACTTGACTTCTTCAAACTGTTGCTTTTCCATTTTGCTAGCTTTCTCTTCATTCCACCTCTCCCTGTCCCACTCTAAACAAGCATTTTCACTGGTCTCACGGGCTACAAATCATTCATTTCGTTGTTACAATTGATCAGAGCTACCATAAATCCAAGACATACCCTTTTGCCGTGATTCAAGCAAGTTTTCATATGTTGGTGCAAAGATATCCATTGGCCTTTTCGTAGAACCACTCTTGTCATTCAAGTTGGGCATCAAGGCTTGATTACGCTTTTGTGTTGAATGCATTATGGATTTACTTTTCTAGTAAAAGGAGAAATAATCAACAACGGATTTCATAAGAATCACCCTTAAATGTACTTACCGATTCAACTTGAAGGTTTTCCTCTGGAACCAAGTGATCATCATTATTAAGAAGAGGATCCAGATTGTGAGGTGAATCCTCCAATCATTCTCCTTTAAAAAGCAAATCAGGTTTAATTATTGCAGGTAAAAAAAGTAATAGACAATAACTTACCTTATCAAGAAAAACATCATCATCATCATCACCATTGAAACTGTCTTTTTCTCGTGAATCATAGCTTTCAATGGGAGTGACATTGGGCTTGTGGCCAAAGAGCACATCCATTTCAGCGTAGCAAGGAGACATACTTTCAAGGCTCTCACTCATTGATTTAATTCCTTTACTCTCATCTTCTTCCATTATTCCAGCCCCAGTTAAATTTTTGAATTTGTTTGCTGCCATATACTTCTTTTTATATGTTTGCCATTGATCTTGGATGCTGCTTGTGCTAAGGTTTAGGCGATTTTGTGATTTTTTGTTGACCTCAATGGCCATAAGCTGAAATCCATGCTGCTTTGATGAAGGAGGTCTTTCAATAGATGTTGAACCACTAGTACCAAAACATGACTCTAAATTGGATTTTACTGAAAGCCAATGAATTATGGTTAAATAATTTGTACGTATTAAGTGACCTGATAGATGTGGAAGGCCAGAGGTGATCTTCATATCTGACTTGATGTGTCTTGCTTTGGAGCAAGGCATTATTATATGGATGAAGAAGTATAAATGGACCATAAGCTGTTTAGTCAGATTGTCCAAAATGGAGTGTAGAATAATATGTTGTACAGGTATGATTTGTGAGTACTCATTTGGGTTAGGTTTCAAACTCAAATCCCAGATGCATGGGATTTGGTCAGAATACCAGGGGACTCAGTTAAAATGCCATGTGACTTACACATAAAAAAACCCAGGATTTAGTGTTGGGATTTGGGTTCCAAATCCCGTGTTATTTTAAGGCAGGATTTGGTGACTTTGACACTCCCTATTGTTGACAGATATTGCAAGGATCCAATATTTCTACCATCTAATAAAGATTACACAGATATGGATAGATCTCTTTTAATTGAGAACAGAGCTATATCACATACTGGTCTCTTAAAAAATACTGTGAGTGAGAGACCCAAACTTTAATTCACCCTTATGGAGAAATCCAACCATGAATTTGGGAACTGAACTATAATTCCAAATGGCTTACAATCTGCAACCTGATGAATTAAAAGAATATTTCAGAACCTTGAGGACATGATCAGAATATTTTGTGCTTATAGGTTCAGTCTTAAGGATTCTAATAGCTTTACCCATGATTGGTGTACACTTATACCAGAATTTGAGTTAGCCTGCAAGACCTCCATTTATGACTCAACAGGAAAAACTTCTTCAATATTGGAAAAAGAATGGAACCCCAAGCTGACTGTTGATACTTTGAAGGAATTTTTGATAAATATTTATCCAGCTCATTAAATATCTAATTTAGCTCTTGATAAATTAATATATTATGCAAACAAACAATGGCTGATGAATTTTAATATTGTACGAAAAAGTAGGAAAAATCTCATGAGACCCCATAATTTGAATTAAGGTACCTAATACTAGTTTAAATCTTTATATTTAAAAATATTAGAGGACCAAGAAAGCTGAAAATCTTGCTTGAAGGACCATTTATTATAGAATCCCCTAATGGTAAATGCATTACAAGTGGAACTAACAGGATGGCAGAAAAATTGTAAGGTGTGGATATGAAACTTTGATTAAAAATAAAGTACTTTTCCTGTCCTCAAAATTTGTATAAGATAAATATTGATTAAAGATAGTATGAAATAAGATTTTTAAGAGAAAACATGCCAATTTTGTTTAACTTTATACATGTAAAAAACAATTTTATAAAGATTTGTTGTTTCACCAACAATAAAACTTTATACAAACATACTATACAAGACATATGTAATGCTACAAAAGAAATTTCTTCAAGAGAAATTACAATTTGAATTAATTGCACAAGGGACTGTAGGAAATTAATGTAACAACAGAGTTTTTAAAAAGATTATTAAAGAGAAAACACACTCAAAAGTGACCATAGTGAATTTGGAAACAAAGTGACAAATTTAACAATGATGAAAAATGCTTTAATTCACTTATGGGGTGGTTCAAGGGTATAAATGATTATAATAGTTACAAAAAATGATTCTAATACATTTTTCATGTTGTTGAAAGCTTTGAAATGATCTAAAAAGGGTGGTTGGAATATTTTATTGATTGACTTAACAGTGTTTAAACAAATCATAAAAGGAAAAGATTCTAACATGAAGATAAAAGTGGGGCAAAGAAGACATTTCTTAATAGCCACCAACTTTCTTACTCCAAAAGTGAAATTTACTCTTGTCAATAGTGGAAAACACTCTGACAACAGAAAAGCCAATTATGACATCATTGAACCCTGGTTTAGACAAACAGAGGACTGGTTTTAGCCATTTTGGACCCTTAAATCAGCCATTTCTATAGTAATACCTGGTATTAAGCCTTCAAAGCGTGTCAGAATGTGTGTAAGAAACGTAAAAACCAGTTAAAACTGCTTTTACCAAGATTTTTTTAACTTAAAGGTAGTTTTACCCTGTTGGCAACAGTTAAAACTGCCCTGGTTGCTATCAAAACCTCATCATGAATTGAGACACAGACCCTGTGACTCAATTCCAGGCCAAAATTGATGAAAATTTGCATGTATTTTGAAATCTCAGGCCTTTCAGCAAGGAATTTGGGGGTCTAGCTACCCCTTAGAGCCAAAGCTCCTTTCTCCCCCCCCCCAGAATTAATCTTTCCAATTTATTTTTTCTCTAATTCTTCATCATGTATTATACTTGTAATTTACACATACAATTCAATTGAGTTTTGCAGTACACAACTGTAATAATTGATACCTCATATGTAAATTAAAGTTCACTTATGTAATACATGCGCACATTTTGACATTTAAATTGAAAATACTTCAATTCCTCATAACTTCTAAACTACACACAACACCTCAATTTTAACACAAAAATTGATGGTTAACACCACATGTGATGTGAATTCAATTAAGGTTTTGAGAATTTTCAACCTTTTTAAATGAAATACTAAAAAATTCAATTTAAGTTTATTTGGATTTGAGTTACAGAAATTTTACCCAGAGGTGACCCCACCTTATTTTTTATGAGGAGTCCAATTGTGAAATAATTTTCATATTTTTATTTGTTGGATAAAGAGATATGATAATTTTTATTTAACTTTTTTCCAAAAATATCTTAATGTTAGTAATTTTGTAAAAAATTCATTTTAACTTAATTTTTTCAAGTAAAAATGTGTTTTCATAATTTGAATTTTTGATGTAATTTTCTTTTTAAATTTTACTTAAAATTTAATTTTTGTGTATAAATTTGTATTTATATTTAAAATTTTGTTCTGATAATATAAGTAAACTTTTTTTATCAATAATTGTATTTTGTTTTATTTTTTGTGGTCTTTTGGGTATATGAAAATACTTTTAAGGCTCACATTCCCCCCCCCTAAAAAAGAATATTATATTGTAGTATTTTCATTTCTAGCATTTCTGACTCTTCTGAGAAGTTTGGTAGTTTCAGTTTTGTCCTTTTCTGCTAACCATTCATCTTCAAAAGTTGGTTCACTGTACCTCACAAAGTATTCCCTTACTTTCTTACTCCTCAATTTCCTTTCTTTGAGTACTTTGGTAATTTTCTTAGTAACCGGTAATTCAACAGGAGGTATATGCTGGGGAACCTTTCTCCTTAAAGGAAATTATTCAGAATCACCATATTTGTAAGGCTTTATTAAGCTTCCTGGAAATGTAGGATGCTTATTACTAATTTCCTCAGATAGTTGTACTTCTACAGCATTTTCTCCATGGAGGACCTTAATAACAAAAGGTCCTGCAAATGAGTCTTTGAAGTTTTTACATCCTTTGATGTTATTGAATTTGGTGGTAGATACAAGTACTAAATATTGAAATTTGAAGTTTGGGGTTGCATGTGATTTGTTCCACTTGTCTATGGCATATGCAAATGAGTCTTCCATTCACCTTGCTGCATGTTTCCTAGCTTTTTCTAACATTAATTTTAAGCTAGCAGCTGTGGGATTCAACTCAATCAAATTCCTCCTCAAGGAATCTTGGGGTGATCTGGGATTCCATCCTTTCTCTAGGACAGCAGGAGTCTGATTGGTACTGGCATGAATGGATGTTTTGTATTCCAATTTTAGTGCAGGTAACAGGGTGCACCACACATGGGTGACTGAGGTGAATTTGGGATCTCTGTCACTTTCTTTTTGAATATTACAGTCCATTATATTACTCTATTCCATTTCAGAAGAGATTTATCCATGGCTGTATCATCCTTGTGACATAGTAGAAATATTGGAGTTTTACTGAATCTGTCAACGATCACTAGGAATGCATTATAATCTCTATCACCTCCTGGTGGTAGGCCAGACACCCAATCCATATGGATATTTCCCAAGGTCTGCTGGGCTCTTGGATCTTGATCATATTTCCAAGTCTTTTGCCAGTGGATTTATTTGCCTTTTGACATCTGTCACAGGTTTTGCAATACTCTGAAACATCTTTTTTCCACATTGGCCACCATAAACAAGTCTTAATCTTCTCTCTTTTCCTGTCTTCAGACAGATGTCCTTAGAAGGGGCTGTCATTGAATTTGTTTAGTACAAGATTTATTAAGGACCTGTCCACAACTGTCATGAAACATGTATTCTTAGTTCTGTGGCAAATTATACCATTCACTAAGTGAAATCTTCCTTCATAATATGATTTTCTCCATATTTCATCTAAGGCAACTATCAAAGAATTTTTTTTGCATTCTCTAGTAAGTAATTGGCATGAGATGCTACAATTCTCATCCTGAGTATAACTGTTTCTTACTTCTTCAAAGAAAGTGGTGTTCATATCTGTAACACTGATTCCTTCTATTAGGATCTGTGGGAAAGCTTCTTATGGCACATGAGAAGGATGATCAATATCATCTGGTAATGGCCATCTGCTCAGTCCATCTGAATTTTCATTAATATTCCCATCTTTGTGGACCATAGTCATATTACCTTTATACTCCTGTATGGCTATTTGCCATTTGACCATATGTCTGTTAGGTTTTTTCATGTTTAAAAATGATTTAACAGCAGTACAATCTGTTATCACTTCAAAATCACATCCTTCCAGGAAGTAATTGAGCTTTTTTGAGGCCCAGAAAAGGTATAAAAACTCCATCTGACTTGCACCATATCTAGCTGCAGTTGGTTTGATTTTCCTGGATATGAAACATATGAATCCTTCCACATGTTTATCATTTATAATATGGATCTGATGAAGTGTAGCACTTAGCCCATCCCCTGATGCATCAATATAAAGCTTAAAGGGCAGCTTAAAGTCTGGCATCAGCAAGAGTGGAGCAGTGGTCAAGTCTTGTCTTAAAGATTCAAAGGCTTTGACTCTTTCAACAGTCATTTTAAACACTGTGTCCCTGTCACATAATTTATAAAGAGGTCTGGCTATGGATGCAAAACCTTTAATATGCTGTCTGTAATATCCTGCAAAACCCAAAAATGACTTAATTTCTTTTTTTTTCTGAGGCATAGGCTTCAGTAGTACTGCTGCAACTTTGGGTTTGACAATTCCAAAGGATAAACCAGATACTACATGTCCCAGTTCTTTGAGTTCCTTGGATCCAAAATGAAATTTCTTCACAGAAATTTTCATGTTTAAAGATTGTATTTTGCTCAAAACTCTGGATAATCTGTATATATGTTCTTGCCAAGTCTTGGAGCAGACGATAAAGTCATCAATGTAAATGATTAACAATCCTTCTCAAAGTTCTTCAGGGAAGATTTCATTCATCATTCTTTGAAAGTGTGAAGGTGCATTCTTGATACCAAAAGGCATTCTAAAATATTCATACACTCCACAATCAACAATAATTCTCAATTATTTTCTTGCGCTTGGTGTCACCACATTCTGATGAAATCCTTCAAGGGCATCCATAGTGCTTATATACACTGCTTGAGATATTTGGGTAAGGGAAATTTGGATTTTTGGTATTGGGTACCTATCTGGGACAGTGTAAGTGTTCAGACCTCTAAAGTCTCCAACCATCCTAGCTTTTCAATTTTTCCATGCCACTATTACTGGTGTAATTATTTCCACTTCCTCATTGTGGCCAAACCTTTGTATTAAACCAAGTTCTAGAAGTTATTTAATATGGATTTCCAGAGCTTTTCTTGATTTAGGACTTTCTGGATATGCAGGTCTTCTCAAGAGTGGTGGGTAAGGTCTTTCAATATTAAGGATAATTTCAACTTCATGACCAACAATTTCTCCTAGTGGTTCTTTATCTGAGGCCAAAGATTCTTTGTGGTCATATAAAAGAGAAGAAAGTTCACTTTCCTGTTTATCAGTGGGATGAAGACTTATTTCTGATTCATTTAGCTGTTCAGATTTAAATTTTTATAGCTCTAAGTTGACTGATGATACTTTATTTATTGTAATTTGTCTCTTGAAAGGTAAGAGGGCAAATTTTAGACACTTATTGTCTCCAATAGTAAAGTATCTGTCTTTGTTGTTATGTAAGTCTATGCCATACATGATTAAATAGTCATTTTCCAATAAAAAATGGGTACTAGAGCAATTTTCCATAAAAATGAATTCAACAGTTATTCTCAAATTTCCATTGATGTGTGGAAATATGACAGTAGTCTCAAATATGCCTAATTCTTTCATTGGATTACTTGCAATATTAAAGTTTATGCCATCAATTGGCAACAATTGATATTTAAAATTTGGTACACAAGTATTAAGGAAAGATTTTCCAACACAAGAGCAGAAGTCTCCTGGGTCAAGTAACAGTTTGGTGGGTTTGTTGACAATTTCCACTTCTGTTATACAGGAGTTACCAGCTGTATAACCTTTCCCCTGTTTGGTTTGGTTCTAATTAGTTGTGCATCTTGATTTTTTGATAAATAACGTTGATCATTGCTCAATTGTGGAAAAATGGAATAAGATTCCATAGTGTCAAATGTGACATTAGTATTTTTTATATCATTTGAAGATACAGATAATATTGATGATTTATCATCTGAATTATCTTCAATTACATCATCCTTGGGAACATCAGCTTCCTTTTAAATGTCAATTTCAGGTTATTTTCCCCTTTCTGGGACATGCATTAGCTGAATGTGTGGTGCTTTGTCAAATATGGCCTTTTCTGATTACATCTGCAGATTTATACTTTATATTATTAAAATTTTCTTTGGAGTTTTTGTCCACAGAATCTTTCCAAGGTGTATTAAACCTTGTTTTGAGATTCACCCTACTAGAACCAATTTTGGCTCAGGTGGTTAATTCTTCCAATATATTAATGATATTTTCTATTGAAGATTCTTTAGTAGTCCTGCTTTTGACAGCATGCTCTAAGTCACCCCCACATTATCTTAGAATTTTTCTGTGAATCATAAATTCTGACATGTCAGGATATAATTCTGTTAATATATCTTTTTGTTGGCAAAATCATGGTAAATCTTTGTCTTTGTCAGCATTAAATTGAGAAGATTCAAGGCTGTTTCAACCTTAAATCCCCAAGAATTATTGGCCCATTAGATGATAATTCGGGTTTTCCACCAAGTCAAACTTTGGTGTCCATGTGCTTGTCTTAACTTTATATACCATCTGTAGGCTGATCTGGTAAACAACGTGTTAAATCTTGCTGTTACCAATTGGTCAGGAAATTCAAAATCTTCTTTAATCATGTCAATACCTCTGATGAATTCCATATGGTCATATTCTCCTTCACCACCGAAGTGAGGCCATTCTTTAAGCTTTGGTCCTTCTTTCAAGAGTGCTTGGCCCATTGAGGGTTCCAAGATATGAAAAGAAGTGGAAAATTCATTTTTGAACTGGCAATTTTCAACATCCAGTACTTGTGTATTTGGAATTGTTTTACCCTCATTTTTATTCAGAGGTGTAGACATTCTGAGTAAGGTGTGTAGTAATTATTGTTCAATATCATTCATTTTACTGTTGCTACACCTTTGAGAATTTCTGAACTCATGTTGGAAGCTTTGTATTAAATTTAGGATATTGGTAAAAACATGTAATTTTATGGTAAAAACATGTAAGGGATGGCTTTTAAATGAAATATGGCTATTTATGGCATTTACAATGCCATTAATGCCATTTGTGGCATTAAAAATTCCATTTATGGCATTAACAGTGCCATTAGTGGCATTATCAATGCAATATTTCTGATGCCATTAATGCCATAAATGGAATCAACAATGCCATAAATGGCATTAGCAATGCCATAAATGGAATTAACACTGCCATAAATGGCATTAACAGTGTCATAAATGGCATTAACAGTGCCATAAATGACATTAACAGTGCCATAAATGACATTAACAGTGCCATAAATGGCATTAACAATTCCATTTATGGCATTAACAATTCCATTTATGGCATTAACAATGCCATTTATGGCATTAACAATGCCATTTATGGAATTAACAATGCCATTTATGGCATTAACAATGCCATTTATGGCATTAACAGTGCCATAAATGGCATTAACAGTGCCATAAATGGCATTAACAGTGCCATTAATGGCATTATCAATAAAATATTATTGATGCCATTAATTCCATTTATGGCATCAACAATGCCATTTGTGGCATTAAAAATGCAACATTTTTGATGCCATTAATGCCATAAATGGCATTAATAATGCCACATTAACAATGCCATTAATGGCATTACTAATACCATGAAAGGCATTATCAATTCAATAAATTGCATAATGCCATTTATGTAACACCATAAATAGCATTGTTAATTACATTTATGTAATGCCACAAATGGAATTTTTGATGCCATTTATGTTATAGTTAAGGCCATTAATTCCATTTTTAAGGCCAATGTTAAGGCCATTCATGCCATTTTCAAGGCCAATGTTAAGGCCATTTAGGGCATTGTTAAATGCATAAATGGCATTTTCAAGGCCATTAAATCCAATCTATGGCATTGCTGTAATGCCATTTATGCCAATTTTCTGGCCATAAATGGCATCTGTATGTCATTATTGATGCCATTTATGGCATTATTATGTCATTAGTGATGCCATTTATGGCACTTTTGATGTGATAAATGGCACTGTTAATGCCAAAAGTCAAATTTTAAATTCCACTCATCATAAATTACATTTTGAATTCAATTTATGTCATAAATGGCATTTTCAATTTAATTACAAACATGAACAAAAAACATAAAAAAACATGGACTTTTTGGGCCTACAAATGTTCTTGCGAAAAAAATACCAAAATGTTGGGCTTCAGCTTTATTATTCTCAACATTCTCACCTTCATTTTAAAAAAAAATTGAAATTCATAAGTGGGAACATTTTTAATGAATTTTTTCAAAAAATGGGCCATTTTACCAAATTGCCTAAAATAGAAAAATTGGGCAAAAAAAAATTGAAAAAATTCGGGGACATTCACATCCCATGTCGGAAAAAATATGGCAAAAGAAAATGTTAAGAATTCTCAAAACTGAGCCTGAGGAATTTTTATAAAAAAATTAGGTCACTTATGTGTTTTGGCCATAATTTGGTAAAAACACGTAAGTTTATGGTAAAAACACATAAGGGCTTATGTGTTTTTACTAAAAGCTTACGTGCTTTTACCAACACCCTAAATTTATTACTTCAATTTTATACATATCTTCCTTATTTGTCAATTCTTGCCATAATTCTGTTTGTCTAGTATTATCAGACGTGACTTGATTCAATTTCATTGTTAATTTTGATACTTCTTTTTGTGAGGTGTCAAAACACTTTTTCAAGGCAATTATATATTTCCTTACTTCAGTAAATGAATTTGCAATATCATCAAGGGATTTATTATTATCCTCTTTGATAATATTTATTTCTTGTTTTATTCTTGTTTAAATTATGTACTCAATATTGAACTTAGAGTATTTGTCTGTGGATTCTTTAATAATGGTAGATTGGTTATTTAACTTATTTCTAAATGAATCATTATTACTGGACTTTTTAATTGTCCCTGAAGTTTTTTCAAAACACATAAGTGTCTCATTTATTTGGCTCAGACTTAAGGTATTTGTTTTGAGATTGTTACAAATTAATGAATTTTTATTGGAAATATGACTTTTCACATCATTTATAGCTATATATAAGTTTGGAATTCCATCCAGAATATCAGAAATGATTTATGATATTTTAATCTGGATTCCTCCTTTTTCTGAAATTCCATCATTGTTCTGGCCATCTGAAATACAGTTTCCATGGCATCCTGCTGGATCTTGGGGATTCTGTAGCCCTGGCTGTAAGGCTTTGTGGCTGGTTCTTTCCCTTTTCCCTTGTTCTGAGCTTGTGGCTGCTTTTTCACGCTTTATCTGGTGCTGCTGTCTACTGGGGCTGTTTTTGGCACTTGCTTGGGTAGTGGAGGGATGTTTTTCCTCCATTCTGCTGTTAAAAGCATCATGTTTTACTTTTCCATCAATGAAAGCCATCCATTGAGTAACTTGAAAGTGTTGGGATGGCTTAGGAGTTTCCCCACAGTCAGGTAAGTATTCATGCAGTTTTTCCACAGATCTGCAAGGATCTGGTACTCTTTGGGCTGCAATTCATTGTTGTAGGCCTTCTGGCTGGTATTTTATATGTCCACAGGAAGTTCTTGTGGAAGTGTCAGCTCTGCTTGAAGGTAAAACAGTATTATCAGCTTCAGAATGGCATAATTTGTCAGTTTGGAACTCATTTACGGACCCTTGTACTTCTGCAACTGACAGGCTTCTTCCATAATTATGTCTATAAACTTTTTTGGGAGCTTCTTGAAAGGTTTTGGCTGGCTCCTGATCTCGTTGAAGGCATTATTATGATTAAAAAACGCTTAAAATAGTAGTTTTACATCAAAAAACTTACTATTGGCCAAATTCTTAGCTTTTTGAAGAGTATTATTAATTTTCAAATTGATTAATTCTGGGTGATTATTCTGAGTCTTAATAACAATACTATTATGTTCAGAATTGACAGTACTTGCAGGTATGATTCTAGTTACTGTTGATGAATTTTCAATATTTTCTTGTCTTACCATGTTTTCAGACACTAAGATTAATTAAAAAAGCAATTAATCAAGCAAAAAAAGGTATTTTAAAAGAGAAATGAAAAAAACATAAGCCCCACTTATAATATGAAATTTTTTTATTTTTTATGAATTTCTTGAATTATAAGTAATTTTTATGGATTTTTTTGAAAAATTTCAATATAAGAAAATAGATTCAAGAAAAGGTAAAAATCTATGTCACAGGTAAAATATCACGGCTTGGCCCCAAAATGTAAGGTGTGGATATGAAACGTTGATTGAAAATAAAGTACTTTTCCTCTCCTCAAAATTTGTATAAGGTAAATATTGATTAAAAATAGTATGAAATAAGATTTTTAAGGGAGAACACACCAATTTTATTTTTTTAACTTTATAAGTATAAAACAACAATATAATAAAGCTTTATTGTTTTACCAAAGATAGAAATTTATCCAAAAATGCTCTACAAGAGATATGTAAGGCTACAAAATAAATTTCAATTGGTATCAATTGAGCAAACGACTTCAGGAAATTAATATAAGAATAGAGTCTTCAAAAAGATCATTAAAGAGGAAACCTGCCCAAAAGTGACCAGAGTGAATTTGGAAACAAAGTGACAAAGCTAACAGTGATGAAAGATGCTTTAATTCACTTTTTGGGGTGGTTCAGGGGTCAAAATGCTTATAAGAGTTAAAAACAATAATCATAATTATTTTTTCACGTGGTTAAAAGGTTCAAAATGATTAAAACAGGGTGGTTGGAAACTTTAATTGATTGGTTTAACACTGTTTAAACTAATTATAAAAGGAAAAGATTCTAACATGAAGAGAAAAGTGGGGCAAAGAAGACATTCTTTTACAGACATCAATTTTCTTACTTCAAAAGTAACATTTACTATTTTCATTTGTGGAAAACACTCTTACAACAGAAAATCCAATTACGACATCATTGAACCCTGGTTTAAACCAAAAAAGGGCTTGTTTTAGCCATTTTGGACCCTTAAATCAGCCATTGCTGTAGTAATACCTTGTTTTAAGCCTTAAAAACACGTCAAAATGTGTGTAAGAGACATAGAAACTATTTAAAACTGTTTTTACTAAGATTCTTTTAACTTAAAGGTAGTTTTACCTTGTTGGCAACAGTTAAAACTGTCCTGGTTGGTATCAAAACCTCATCATCAATTGAGACACAGACTCTGTGACTCAATTTCAGGCCAAAAGTGATGAACGTTTGTGTGGATTTTGACTTATCATGCCTGTCAGAAAGGAATTTGGGGGTATAGCTCCCCCTCAGAGCTAATGTTCCTTTTCACCCAGAATTGATCTTTCCAATTTGTTTTTTCTTTAATTCTTCATCATGTATTATACTTATGATTTACATATGTAATTCAATTGAAATTTTACAGTACAAAACTTTAATAATTGATACCTCATATGTAAATTAAAGTTCACTTATGTAACACATGCACACATTTTGACATTTCAATTGAAAAAACTTCAATTCCTCATAACTTCTAAACTACACACAACACTTCAATTCTCACACAAAAATTGATGGTTAACACCACATGTGATGTTATTGAATTAATGTTTTGAGGATTTTAACCTTTTTACATAAAATACTCAAAACATTAATTTAAGTTTACTTAGAGTTGAGTTACAGAAATTTTACCCAGAGGTGACCCCACCTTATTTTTTATGAGGCGTCCAATTATGAAATGATTTTCATATGTTTTTTTGTTGGATAAAAAGCTATGATAATTTTTATTTAACTTTTTTCCAAAAATACTTTAAGTTTAGTAATTTTTGTTGAAAATTCATTTTTACTTAATTTTTTCAAGTAAAAATGTGTTTTCATAATTTCAACTTTCAATGTAATTTTCTTTTTTAATTGTACTTAAAATTTAATTTTTGTGTGTAAATTTGTATTTTTATTTTAAATTTTTGTTTGATGATAAAAGTAAATTTATTTTCTTCATAATTTCATTTTGTTTTATTCTTTGTGGTCTTATGGGTATATGAAAATACCTCTAAGGCTCATAAAAATAAAAATCCAAGATTTCCTGTCAGCCTGGTAAAGATTATACTTCAGATGATAGGGAATAATTTCCTTTGAGAGAGAAAAACACCCTTAAAAGGTCCAAAACTTAATTAAAGGGGTAAGAAAGATATACTGAAATTCTTAAAAGAAAGAGGACTTAGTGGAAATAATGAAAGATAATACTAAGATATGTTTAGAGACCCACAATATAAGATTGAGTGTCTTTCAGAAAATAAAATACCTGCTTACAAAAAACTTGTCAGAAGATCTACACATCAGATGAGAAAAATTCCTCAAGAATGTTTAAATTGGGCACTTTAAGTACTTGATCAGAAGGAGTATAGAGCTTGGAAAGTGTTTTATAACCCCCAATAACATTGGGTTTATGCTATTCAATGAAAGTTTTTAGTACAATTTATTCTTGTAGTAGGTAATGTGAGCCTGTGAAGTATTTATGAAAACCAATAAGGGCACAAATATTTTTATAACAAATTAATTAGGTAATAAACTGACCTTTGTAATTATCTGTAAAAAATAATAATTAAAGTTTACTATAGCTTGATTTTGGATAAACAAAGTTATAGCTATTATGTCAATTTGGGATTATAAACCAAAAACATCAATGGTAAGTGCATAGGGAGTTAAACCCAAAAAAATTTATCTTAGCTGCTATTGGTAGAATGAAGAATTACACATAAAACTTAACCAATTTTATAAATTTTGATAAATTTTTAAAATTGTTAGCTTTAACATTAATCTAAATTTAAATCATGTATATTCAAACATACAAAAATTATTTTATAATCAAGGTGTTCTGTTTAGTTGATGAAGTGGCTGAGTATTCTCCATACAGAATGTAAGTGCTCTGTGGACTCAATTGAATTTGATTTAAAGTCATGGTGTTACTATAAATAAATAAATTGGGAAAATACACACAAAAGAGGGGCAAAGGGAAAAATGGCAAAACTTTCCCGGGTACTCAGCTTTTGTGATTTGAAAGAACACAATAAAGGATGTCATCCTGTATTGAAGGATCTTAAACCTTATTTGAACTGAAAAACTAGAATTTAATATAATATTCAAGTTGAAATTGGTTTATCCTCCATTTGGACAGGAATTCCAAGCTGTCAACAGGTAAATACTGCTGTACAGGCTTGTAATCAAGTTCTTAAGAGATTTAAAATTGGAAATAAACTTAAAAATAAATTTAACTTCATCAAAACCGCATAAGAATGAAATCTTTGGTGTATATTTCTATTTTTATGTGGAAAGAAGCAATTACTTTAAAGTTAATAGAAAATCTAATTCTCAAGCTATTCACATCATTTTTTTCCCAGCTTACAAATGAACAGTTCCTGTGTATTCACCAAAACACAAGCTTGTTTCAAAATATTTGTTTTGGTATTCATCCATTCAACTACCTCATTAAATTATTCTCAAATAAAGCTAACATTTTTCCAAAAACTAATGAAATATTTTTGTTTAAAATCTTACTTTCAAGACATTTATAAAATGAACTTGGAAAGAAATATTCTTTTTACATTCATAATTCAAAATAATATACACACATGGAGTTTCAAATTTCTTAGCTTTAAGAAGAACAATTTTAACTTGAACTCAAAATATTAAAAATTGAGAGTTTTTAGGTTGAAAATCAATTTTGATCAGTAAATTCCCTCTTAGAGAATCTTTAATCATAGAGGGTGTGTCTCAAGGTATAAAGTGGGCCATTTGATGACTGTTTTTTCCCCATGAATCAGTAAAATTACTCTTTTTAAAAAGGTGGGAAAAATGTTAAAAAAACATTTATGTGGCATCAGTCATGAGGTGTTGAGGTATTTTCAAATCCAATGCATCATACAGCTATGTATATCTAACTCACCATATCAAGATATCATAGGTACACTATGATTATAATACAAATATAGCCTTATATTTAGATATTTGTTGCCTCAGGAGAAATGTAAGGTTTGACTATGAAACAATAAGTAAAAAATTACTAATTCATTACTTATTGTACTCTGAATGTCCTTATAATTAAAGTAAATAAGATTAAAATAATAATAATAATAAAGAAATATTATTATTATGGCGTAAAAATATTATATTATTAAATAAATATAATAATATAAATTAATATTATATGAAATTATAATATTATAAATAATATATTAATATAAAATAATTAATATATTATAAAGCTCTTTATTATTGTTACCAACAAATAATAAAGGCGTAAAAAACTGTTTTTTATAAATAAAAAACAATTAATAACAATAATATTACTAATATTAAAGTTATATATTAATATAAATACTATTTATATTAATTAAGAATTATTAAGAGTAATAATAAGAGAGAAATTATTATAATAAGATGAAATAACCTACTTTTAACACTTAAAATAATAATTTTGAGATATTTTACACCAAAAGAATATAATACAACTTTTTCAAATTGTATTTACAATAAAAAATAAAGAAAATTACTAAATTTCTTGATTTTACGTGGAAATGAGTTTTTAGAGAGATTTTTAACAAAAACAATTAAATAAATGATTTAATCACGTCAAAATAGATGATTATAGCAAGGTGGTCTTTGGTCTTTAATAATATAATAGTTTTATATATAAAGAATAAAGAAATTACCTTTGATTTAATTGATTTAATGTTTTTGATGCGTCTGAGGGGAAAACAGAGTAAAAAGAGCTCTATTTATAGTAAATACCTCCCTCCTAGAGTCCAACAGGCTTCTAGTAGACGTGTACTGATCATATCCACTGGAATTGATCAATATTTTAAGGTTTGAGGGTGATTACATCATGATCAAACCATATTACATCATTATTACACCATTATTTAGAGTTATCACTATAACTCTAAGTGTGATGACATCAGAGGCTTGGCAGAACCCCAAATTTCGTGGATTTTATTAGTTTTAATCATAAACTAATAGTATTCAACAATTTTATCACTATTAAGACTGTTAAACTTAATTTAAGGTTACAGTATGTGATCATAACAGCTCAATTTAAGCTCAAACTTTGATCCTCAATAACTTTTAAGGTTTTCACGCTACAGCAATTCAGAGAGTGAATTCTGATAGCCTGACATAACCTTATTATGCTGCCAAGAGCTTTTCATTACATCATCAAAACTCTAATTTTGATGATTTTTCTTGTAACTCATCTTTTCTGTCAAAATTCAATATTTTAAACTTCAAACCTTGATTTCAGGGGGTTATACCCTGAATTTAATAATAAAAATTACATCATTCTTCACGAATGAACTAGGAGAATCCAACTGTATACTTTTTTTTAAGTTTGGACTACTTTCACAACAAAGTGGTCAACAGCTCTGTTGATTTTTATCAATATTTCCTCATAAGTCTTAACCTTGTTTATAATTTGCAAAATAAAGTTCATATCTGTGTTCTTACAGTAATTACGTGGTAACTTTATTTTTGGTTCATCATTCTAGCATGTATAGTTTAGAAGATATTAGCTATGATCACTGAATATATGCGTTGACCAAAAAAGTGCATATATTCAGGATGATTCCTTAAGTATTGATTTTGGGAATTAGCTTATTA
The DNA here is from genome assembly GCA_023105745.1 of Austropuccinia psidii. Lineage (NCBI taxonomy): Eukaryota > Fungi > Basidiomycota > Pucciniomycetes > Pucciniales > Sphaerophragmiaceae > Austropuccinia > Austropuccinia psidii. The sequence goes on along the minus strand of JALGQZ010000004.1, from coordinate 11,166,509 downwards.
ATTGTTTTATATGTGGATTTTTGTGGGGAATCCACTGGTACAATTTATTTCACATGTTGTTTCATTAGTTTCTGAGATAAATAAGTTTTTATGGTTTTTATAAGGTATTGTACCTTATAATTCCTTAAATATTGGCTTTACAGATATGCCATAAAAATGGTATATGTGTATTTTTCCATGGGGAATCCAATGGTATAATTTATTTCACATGTTCATTCATTGGTTTTTAAGTTAAACCAATTTTAGTACCAATTTATGGTATTTTTTGTATATTTGAGTAATTATTTTTAGTGTATAATTATTCTAATTAATTTTAATATAATTATATTAAAGGTATAATTATTCTGAGTATTTTTTGTGATCTTATTGGGTATGTGGTCATATCTCAAAGGCTCACATTCCCTACCACCAAAAAAGATTGTACCACAATCTGATATATGTGATTAGGGTATCATCCACTGTCCTACCTCTTCAATAGACTTTTGTTAGTCTTGAAGCTCAATAATGCTTAACTTTTTATTTTTCAGGTTTTCTTTCATGTCTGAACCTTCTTAGTAATTTATCAGCATTTGTTATATCCTTCTCAAGTAGCCATTCATCTTCTTGAGTTGAATTTCTATACCTTACAAGGTATTCCCTTTCTTTTTTGTTTCTTGTCCTTCTTTCTTTAAGGACTTTTACTATTCTCTTTTCCTCTCCTTCCTCCAAGGGGGGAATTTCAAGTGGGGGTTTATTTCTTAGTGGAAATAATTCCTTGTCACTTGAACTGTAAGGTTTTATCAGACTTACAGGGAAAGTTGGGTGTTTGTTCATTAGTTCACCTGTGAGTTCTAATTGCACAGCATTGGGTCCATGAAGTGCTTTTATCATAAATGGTCCTGCAAAGGAATCTTTCAATTTCTTTGGGCCTTTTATGTTCTTGAAATTAAGGGTTGATACTAAAACCAAGTCCCCTATTTTGAAGTCAGGTGGCTTATGACTTTTATCCCATCTTTCTTTTGCATATTTAAAAGAATCTTGCATGCATCTGTTTGCATGGTGTCTTGCTTTTTCAAGCATTATCTTGAAACTGCTTGCTGTTGGATGTATATCCACTAAGTCCTTTTTGAGGGTATCATAAGGAAGTCTTGGATTCCAACCTTTCTCTAGCATTGCTGGTGTTTTGCCAGTAGAAGAATGGATTGATGTCTTATATGCCAGTTCAAGTGCTGGTATTAGTGTACACCAATCATGGGTAAAACCATCAGAATCTTTGAATTCTAGCCCATAAGCACAGAATCTTCTGATCATATCCTCTAGGGTCTGTATCATTCTTTCTGCTAGACCATCAGTTTGAGGATGATAAGCTGTTGAGAATGATAATTTTGTCCCAAACAAGTTATGGAGATTTGTCCATAATGCTGAAGTGAACTTTGGGTCTCTATCACTTATAATATTTTGGAATAAGCCTGTGTGGCTAATGACTTTATTCCATATCATTATGGCTGTATCCATAGCTGTGTCATCTTTATGACATGGTAAGAACATGGGAGTTTTACTGTACCTGTCAACTAATACTAGGCATGCATTATAACTCCTGTCTCCTCCTGGAGGTAAAGCTGTTACCCAATCCATATGAACTATTTCCCATGGGGATTTTGGTTCTTGGATTTGGATCATCATTCCAAATTTCTTTCCTGTGGCTCTGTTGGCTTTTTGGCATCTGTCACAGGTTTGGCAGTACTCTGCAACATCTTTCTTCCAATTTGGCCACCAAGAGCAGGTTTTCACCCTCTCTAGTGTCCTATCTTCTGAGAGATGTCCAGATGCAACACTATCATGACACTCATGTAAAATAGTGTTTATTAGTGTTCTGTCTGTTAAGGCCATAACACATGTGTGTTTTGTTCTATGGTAAAGGATTCCATCAAGGAGGTGGAATCTTCCTTCATCATATGCTTTTTTCCATATTTCATCTAGTTTTGATGAAAGTGATGGATCTTTGCAGTCTTTCATTAGAAGTTGGCTTAAGATATGGCAATTTTTGTCTGTCTTATAGCTTTCTTTAACTTGGTTAAAGAATTCTGTGCCAATGTCTGTAACACATATTCCTTCTATATGGTGCTCTTCTTGTGGTACCCATGCTGGATTGTCAGGGGTATTTGCTAGAGCCCATCTGCTAAGACCATCTGCATTTTTATGAATATTTCCAGATTTATGAACAATAGTCATATTTCCCCTATATTCTTGGATAGCAATTTGCCATCTCAGCATATGTCTATTTGGAGTCTTCATATTTAATAGTGATTTCACAGCATTACAGTCTGTGATTACATCAAATACTGTGCCATCCAAATAATAATGCAGCTTTTCTAAAGCCCACACTAGACATAAGCATTCCATTTGGCTTGCTCCATACCTTGCTTCTGTTGGCTTTATCTGCCTTGAAATGAAACAAATTGGTCCTTCCACTGGTTTATCATTGATAATTTGTGTTTGGTGAAGTGCAGCACCTAGTCCTTCTCCACAAGCATCAATGTACAGTTTGAAAGGTAGTTTCCAATCTGGCATTAGAAGAAATGGGGCATTTGTTAAAGAATTTTTCAATTCTTCATATGCCTTGACTCTTTCTTCTGTCATCTCATAGACTGTTTGTTGGTCACATAGCTTATACAAGGATTTAGCAATCTTTGCAAAGTCCTTTATATGCTGTCTATAGTAACCAGCAAATCCTAGAAATGATTGCATTTCTTTTTTAGTTTGAGGCATTGGTTTAAGTAGTACTGCTGCTACTTTATTTTTGTCTATGCCTAGACTAAGTCCAGATACTACATGTCCTAGGGCTTTCAATTCACTATATGCAAAATGACACTTTTTCAATGAAATTTTCATATTTACTTGGACTATTTTCTGTAGTACCCTTTCTAGTCTTGTCAGGTGATTTTCCCAAGTTTCTGAGCAAACTATGATATCATCAATGTAGATTATTAACCATCCTTCTGATAATTCTTCAGGAAATATGGTATTCATCATTCTTTGATAATGGGAAGGTGCATTTTTTATCCCAAATGGCATTCTTAAGTATTCAAAAATTCCACAATGGACTATTATTCTTAGTAGTTTCTTGGCATTGTCTGTTAAGACATTTTGATGAAAACCCTTAAGAGCATCCATAGCTGTGATGAACTTAGCTTGTGACAATTGGGTCAATGTCTCATGGATTCTGGGTATTGGATATCTGTCTGGAATGGTATAGGTATTCAGGGCTCTGAAGTCTCCTACCATCCTTGATTTTCCATTATGCCAAGTTATAATGACAGGTGTAGTAACTTCTACTTGCTCATTATGTCCAACCTTTCTTAATACTCCAAGGTCCATTAATTCTTTAATGTGCACCTCTAGGGCTTCTCTAGCTCTTGGACTGGCTGGATAAGCAGGTCTTCTTAATAAAGGTGGGTAAGGTTTCTCTACATTAAGAATTATATCCACTTCATGTCCAATCATGGCACCTAGTGGCTCTTTGTCAGTTGCAAAGGCATTTTTATACTTAAATAAGAGGTCAATCAATTTTTCTTTCATTTTTTCTGTTAATTCTTGATTGAATTCTGCCTCTTTGAGTTGTTCAGATATAAAAAGTTCTTTTTCTGGAATTTTTTCCTCATTCTTAATAACTGTGATTTGTTTTTTGTTATTTAAGAATCCAAACTTTTGTCTTTTATTATCTCCTATGGTAAAATATCTATCCTTTTGGTTGGAGATATCTATACCATAGATTGATAAGTAGTCATTTCCAAGTATGAAATGATTACTAGTACAGTTGTCCATTACTACAAACTCTACTTTGATTCTGACACATTGTGAGGGATGAGGAAAAATTAGTGTTAAATCAATTATTCCAAGGGGCTTCATGCTCTCACTTGCACTACTAAATTTGACACCTTGTATTGGCATAAGTTTTTCTTGCCAGTCTGGGACAATGGTTTTTAAATAATTTTTGTCAACACAGGTGCAATATGCTCCTGTATCTAAGTTAACCTTTCGTTCTTGGTTATCAACCATAACAATACTAATACTTGATTTTCCAGCTGTATATCCCATTCCTCTTGCAGGTTTGGTTCTATACATTTTGGCATCTTGTATGTTTGTCAGATTTGTGCCAGATGTTCCAACTTGTGGCAAGTTTGAGTTAACATCCAGTACTTCATAAATTATATCAATATTATTAATTTGTGCATTAATTATATTGATTTCATCACTTTCAGAGCTTTCTGATTCTTCTGTCTCTTTTTCAGAGTCAGATTCTTCTTCTTTGTCATTGTGGTTTTCTGTTTCCACAATTTCATTAATCTTTGCTTTTTTAAGGCAATTATTGGCTAAGTGTCCAATACCTCCACATTTATGGCATTTTCTTTGCTCATTATTGTTGGATGTATTGGGTTTGAAGGATTCTTTTGATTTATCTTTCTTGATAAATGGTTTATTTGGGCTTTTAATGTCCAATTTTTTCCAAGTCCTGCCAATTTTTGTTCTTGTCACTATATCTTCTAGTGCATTTATATACTCTTCTGTGGAGCATGGTTCTATACACCTGCTTCTTAGGGCATGTTCTAGTTCCCCTCCACATTTTTTAAGTATTTTCATATGCACCATCTTCTGTGACATTTCTGGGTACAGTGCATTAAGCCTTTCAACTTGTTTTAGGAACCAAGTTAAAGGTTTATCTTTCTCTGGGTCAAAGAAAGAGTTTTCAAATGCATTTTCTATCTTATACCTCCAGGCATCATTTGCCCACTTGGTGATTATTTCTTGTTTCCACCAAGACCAGGTATTTTTACCATTTGTTTGTCTTATGCCATAATACCATCTTTTTGCAGATTTCTCAAACAAAGTATGTAATCTTGCAGTGATTAATTCATCTGGTATGGCATAATCTTCTTGTAACATGTCAATTGTTTTAATGAATGACATGTGGTCATATTCACCTTCTCCTGTGAATGTTGGCCATTCTTTCAGTTGAGGTGCTTCCTTCATTAAGACTTGGTTATTATCTTGGTGACTCAAGTCTGTTATGAAAGGATTTGACAATTCATCTTTTGTTTTAATAGGGCTTCTTATATGAGAAAATGGTGTTGATAACTTTGGCATATTTAAATTAGCCTCATTAATTTTATCCATTTTTTCTGTAATAAGCCTTATTTCACTTTGAATATCATCTTTCAGATGCATTCTTGCTTCATCACTTTTTTCCACATGGTCCAAAAGTAATTTTTGGTGTGATGAAGTCTTTTCTTCAAATTTTTCTACAGAAATACTTAATTTATTTAATTTTTCTGTAAGATTGTCAATACTCACATCATAATTGATTGTCAAAGTCTTATCTTTGATATCTTTTATGTATTTATACAATTCTTGTTGTCCTTGTATTAATTTTTGAGTATTGTCAATTAAATTTTTTGGTTTATTATTTTCAACAATAAACTTAATGTTGTCAATTTCTTTCTTGTTTTGTACAACAATTTTTGTTAAAGAAGATAAATTGTTATTTATTTCTTGTAGTGATAATAAACTGTCTTTAATTTCTTTTAGAGGTAATATACTATTTTTAATTTCTGTTAAAGTATTTACAACATCTTTGGACAAGGTTATTTCTTTGGGAAATGAGGTTGTCTCATTCTTTGCTCTTCCTTGTCCTTGAATTCCATCAAGGTTCTGGCCATGTTGAAAACATTGTCCATGGCATCCTTTTGGATTCTTGGGATTCTGTAGCTTGGGGAATATGGTTTCCTCCAATGCTTTTTCTTGTTCTTCTTCCCTTCTTGGGGAAGTGGGTTGGCTTGAGGCTTGCTGGTAGAAGCTACTGGGGCTTCTTCCTTGGTTGCCTCCCTCTTTTTGGCATGATAATCCTTGATTTTTTTGATTTGAGGTTTGGATGACAGTGGATTCCATCCATTGGAGTATCTCACTATCTCCTCCTCTTTGAGGAACTTTTTCAGGATGTGCCAGGAGTTCATCACTCCTTGGTGTATTTGAGGCAGCATTTCCCAGTCTTTGTCCTTGTATACTGTGTAATACTGCTTGTACTGGCTCATGTAGATGTCTATTTGAGCCCTCTGAATGTGATTTGTACCTGTTTGAGTTACTCATACTTAGTTCCAATTCAGGCTCAGATATCATGGGCATTTCTGGGACTTGCCTTTGGGATAAGGCACTTCCTTGTGTGGATTCTGTTCCACTGGGGATATTGCCCTTTCTTTTCCCTTTTGGGGGATCAATTCTACTTCTGAGTCCAGCTCCATCTGATTGGATGGAGTATTGGGAACCTCTTCTGGTAGTCATAATTAAAGAATAAGAAAAAATAAAAGTATTTTAGAATAAAATTCTTTTATGGCAATTTAAAAAGAGGTGCTCACCTTCAGAGTCTTGAATGGTGGGCCCTGGAAAGTCTAATTTCTTAGCTTTCTTTCTTTTGGTGATAACTGGTGTTGGAGAACTTTGACAAGTTTCTTCCACCAATCTCTCAACAGTAGCTTGGTTGTCTTCTGTTGGGTTATCTTCAAACACTAAAAAAGACAAATAAATATAAGTCTTTTTATAAGAAGTGTTATTTTTGGCAAGATATGGCAATTTTCCACGTAGAAATTGCTTTTATATCTTAAAAAAAAATGAAATAAATAAAGAAATGAATAAAAATGAATAAAAATAACTTTTTTTATTGGTTTTTAATATTTTTTAATATTTTTTATGTATATTTTTATTTTTAAAGAATAAAATAAAAAATGAATATGATTCTTATAAAATTAAATTATAATAAAAATTATTTTTAATTTATAAATTATCTTTTTTAATCACTAGAGTCACTCAAAGAAAGTTCTTGCAAGTCTAAGGATGTGAAAAACCACGTGTAAGACAGTACAATTGCTTTCCAAATGCCTCAATAGCTTTTAAAATCAATAAAATATAAAATTATTATATAATTTTATGATTATAAATATAATTTATTATTGGATAAACCCAATTAGAATCTTTTTAAAGGTCTTTTAAGTAAATATCACGGCCAGGCCCCCAAATGTAAGGTTTGACTATGAAACAATAAGTAAAAAATTACTAATTTATTACTTATTGTACTCTGAATGTCCTTATAATTAAAGTAAATAAGATTAAAATAATAATAATAATAAAGAAATATTATTATTATGGCGTAAAAATATTATATTATTAAATAAATATAATAATATAAATTAATATTATATGAAATTATAATATTATAAATAATATATTAATATAAAATAATTAATATATTATAAAGCTCTTTATTATTGTTACCAACAAATAATAAAGGCGTAAAAAACTGTTTTTTATAAATAAAAAACAATTAATAACAATAATATTACTAATATTAAAGTTATATATTAATATAAATACTATTTATATTAATTAAGAATTATTAAGAGTAATAATAAGATGAAATAACCTACTTTTAACACTTAAAATAATAATTTTGAGATATTCTACGCCAAAAGAATATAATACAACTTTTTCAAATTGTATTTACAATAAAAAATAAAGAAAATTACTAAATTTCTTGATTTTACGTGGAAATGAGTTTTTAGAGAGATTTTTAACAAAAACAATTAAATAAATGATTTAATCACGTCAAAATAGATGATTATAGCAAGGTGGTCTTTGGTCTTTAATAATATAATGGTTTTATATATAAAGAATAAAGAAATTACCTTTGATTTAATTGATTTAATGTTTTTGATGCGTCTGAGGGGAAAACAGAGTAAAAAGAGCTCTATTTATAGTAAATACCTCCCTCCTAGAGTCCAACAGGCTTCTAGTAGACGTGTACTGATCATATCCACTGGAATTGATCAATATTTTAAGGCTTGAGGGTGATTACATCATGATCAAACCATATTACATCATTATTACACCATTATTTAGAGTTATCACTATAACTCTAAGTGTGATGACATCAGAGGCTTGGCAGAACCCCAAATTTCGTGGATTTTATTAGTTTTAATCATAAACTAATAGTATTCAACAATTTTATCACTATTAAGACTGTTAAACTTAATTTAAGGTTACAGTATGTGATCATAACAGCTCAATTTAAGCTCAAACTTTGATCCTCAATAACTTTTAAGGTTTTCACGCTACAGCAATTCAGAGAGTGAATTCTGATAGCCTGACATAACCTTATTATGCTGCCAAGAGCTTTTCATTACATCATCAAAACTCTAATTTTGATGATTTTTCTTGTAACTCATCTTTTCTGTCAAAATTCAATATTTTAAACTTCAAACCTTGATTTCAGGGGGTTATACCCTGAATTTAATAATAAAAATTACATCATTCTTCACGAATGAACTAGGAGAATCCAACTGTATACTTTTTTTTAAGTTTGGACTACTTTCACAACAAAGTGGTCAACAGCTCTGTTGATTTTTATCAATATTTCCTCATAAGTCTTAACCTTGTTTATAATTTGCAAAATAAAGTTCATATCTGTGTTCTTACAGTAATTACGTGGTAACTTTATTTTTGGTTCATCATTCTAGCATGTATAGTTTAGAAGATATTAGCTATGATCACTGAATATATGCGTTGACCAAAAAAGTGCATATATTCAGGATAATTCCTTAAGTATTGATTTTGGGAATTAGCTTATTAATTGTTTTATATGTGGATTTTTGTGGGGAATCCACTGGTACAATTTATTTCACATGTTGTTTCATTAGTTTCTGAGATAAATAAGTTTTTATGGTTTTTATAAGGTATTGTACCTTATAATTCCTTAAATATTGGCTTTACAGATATGCCATAAAAATGGTATATGTGTATTTTTCCATGGGGAATCCAATGGTATAATTTATTTCACATGTTCATTCATTGGTTTTTAAGTTAAACCAATTTTAGTACCAATTTATGGTATTTTTTGTATATTTGAGTAATTATTTTTAGTGTATAATTATTCTAATTAATTTTAATATAATTATATTAAAGGTATAATTATTCTGAGTATTTTTTGTGACCTTATTGGGTATGTGGTCATATCTCAAAGGCTCACAAGAAACGAATCCTTTTCTTTGTAAAAAATAATGAGCTTTATTTATGCACAGGACCTCTGAGTTTGGCATATTTAAAACTTATTTTGAGATAATTTGTGGCCTTTTTGGGTATGTAAGACATACCTTGTGGCCAAAAATAACTAAAAATCCCTTTTGACTCGATTGTGCATTGTGTGTATATTGTTATCAAGTTTTGAAGCCTAAAATTCAGGATCAAAGCTCCTCATAGTAAATAAATATTATTCTATTCATTGTTTCTATTTTGGCAGAATAAGAATAATAAAGTCTTTTTTGAAGCTCGTTTAACATATTATCACACATAAATCCAACTGAAAGTGTCTCATATTAATATGTAAAAAATGAGAGTAATGATCCTTACCACTCCATTCTTCAGTGATTTTCAACATACTTTCCATACTTTAAATAAGAGCTAATCACAATAAGTATATTTTGGTAGAAATTATTCTAGATAGAATTTATTTTTGATAAGCAAGAAGGATGTCATTGATTAAGTACCAACTAAAGGCTTTTGGGAATTTTAAAAAGGGATCAAAATTGTAGGTGTAGTTTGAAATACCAGCCATGAACCCCAGTAAGCTAGTTCTGGATTCTGCTTGAATAACTGGATTTCTATGATAAGGCTGAAAATAATTCTTATAATTTCAACTTTCATAATGGAAAGTATTGGTGATTAAAATTTCAGTCTTTTTAAATTATCATAATAACCTTTTGATTTAAAGTCAGTGTTACTAAATTAGCAATATTCATCATGTTTTTGAAACAAGACATATTCAGTAATCTCTGATATAGTGAGTTTGCTTTTTGCTCTGGGCAGCTTGAATTTACTTTTCACAGGTAAATACTAAACATTTAGAAAAAAATTCATTAAAATCCTCATAATGCAGTCATTGAAATTTTAGCTGAGATTTAGAGTTAATTATGATCATGGCTTATATTTCTGAAGGATTCAGCGTGATTGAATCAAAGCCTTGTTTTGATCTGTTGTTCTTTGAAGTTCTAAAAGAGCTTGAGCTCATGACCAGAGGAGAATGAGAAGAAACTTTTATAGATTACCCTAGGAGGTTTTTAGTGTGAAATTTAAACATGCCATTGAATTTAGGTATTTACTTTCCCAATCAGTGGCTATGAGAAAAATCTCATTAAACTCAATGAAATTTGGATACATAATAAGTTAATAGAAAACCTATTAGCATCCTATTTCTAAATGTTATTGGGTATGTTGGATATACCTCAAAGTTTTGAATCAGGTTCAGTTTGAAATACCAAAAGGATTGTGGATATGAATCCCTTCTATGCTTTGAAAGAGTGACTTTCTATATGCTTTTCTTAAGGTTCCTTTCATTGCTTCTGCTTTGCTTTTTTCACACACTGATCTTGAAAAATAGAGGCTGAGACTTTCTTAAGTCTGAGAAAATGAGTTGTGATGCAAAGTGGCATATCTAAGAATTCAGCATTACCTTGAGAATTAACAAATCAGCCAAACTTTTCCTCTTGTTTCTCCAAAAAGTCACTTCTTCATTGTATGCTTAGATGAAATATTATGAAACACCTCATGAAATCCGGCCACTCTGACACCAGAATGGCACATTGTTCTTTGGATAGAAGGGCACGTGGAAAGGAATAAAAAGTCTGATTTGACAACCCAATCATAAGGGCTTTCCCATCCCAGCTATTTCCTTCAAATCCACATCCTATTGTCTCCAACTGCACCACAATTCCTTGAGATATATCATGTTGCCTTTTTGACAGAGCCATAAATCCAAGAGCTTCATCTAAAGCAACTAATTTATTGAACGAAGTGGTCTCAATGAGTGGTCTCAATTGATCAGATCCAGCCAATGGAAGCTCGCTTGGGGCACAGGATTTCGTTCAGGTTGAGAAGATCAAATCAGGAATACACCAATTCACTCGCAACATCTTTTGATTCTGCTGATCTTTCCTCGGCTGACCTAGGAAGACATTCACCCCGAATCGCCAAAGAAGCCATCCTCTGTGATGTCCTCATCTGCGCAATTTCCAGACTATAAAAGTGAATTGGATTTTGCCGTCCAACTGGCTTTCAAGGCTGGCCAACTTATGCTCGAAGCTTCGAATGATCGAAAGAGTGGTAGAGGCTCGACGATTAACGATAAAAAGAACCGAATAGATTTGGTCACTGAAACAGATCAATTGATCGAAAAACTGGTATCAGACTCCCTGCGGGAAAGATTTCCTGATCACAAGTATGTTTTGGTTGTGGGAACCTTTATTGCGTTTCTCACCAAAGGGGCTCATCATTCAATTTTTTATGTAGGTTTATCGGTGAGGAATCGTTTGCGGCTGGGGTGAGACCAGGTCTGAGTGTATGTAAAAGAAAACCGGATCTCGCCGCTTGAAAAACTATGTTCAAGTTGCTTTTTTTTCCGAACAGGATTCACCCACCTGGATTTGTGATCCGATTGATGGTGTGTCTTAGTTCTCAACAGAAAAAGACCTGAAACTCATCATGGTTTTGGTTGAATATCTTAGGAACTACAAATTTCGTTCACGGCTTTCCGATGGTATGTATTAGCATTGGCTGGGTAGTTAACAAGATTCCAACGTTAGGGTAAGTGCCGAGTTAAATTTTGCTAGTTTTTCTTGGATTTGTTGGTTTTTTGTTTAGCTAAAGCCCTATCACGTTTTCCTATTCGATAATACTTTAAAGAGTGATTTACAATCCATTTTTATCTCAGCTTTATACAGCCGTGAGAGGTCATGGCGCATTTTTGGATCAAAAACATCGATTGCCTTTATCTTATCCCGATTATCAACCTTTGGAGAACCTCTCGAATGCCTTGGTCGGGGTTGAATGGGGTTCCGATCGAAGTCGATTGACTATGGAAAAAAAGACGAGGAGTTTTATGAAATTAGCTGGAGATCCTAACGAGATAACAGGGGGAGTCATGTGTCATTCACTAAGATCGCTCGGGTTAGTCACTGGACTGTTCAGTATAGGTTCATGAACCGAGTTCCTCATTCAAATTTTGATGTTTGAAACTCAGATCTGCTGCTTTAAATTACACTTTTGTGGCATCGGGAAGTATGGACCTTTATTGGGAAATAGGTTGTTGGGCCTGGGATGGTAAGTTAAATTAGACTTTTGGCTTCAAAGCTCAATTTTAGTTATTATATCCTTTCATTCATTTTCTTGATTTTGCAATCACCCAATACAGTTTGTGCTGGCACAGTAATTGCTGTAGAGTCAGGTGGAAAATGTTACGGCAAAAGTGGAAAACCATTTGACGCGAGTGAAGATTTGATGGGTCATCATTTTTTTGTGGTTAGAGGAATTGCAGATCAAAATGGTGTTTCAGGTTCAGAGATTCAAGATAGGATTGCTAAACAATTTTTCGATGAGGTTGCAGAAGAGTGGGAGGCTTAGGCGTGATATTGTTGAGGTGAAGGTCATAAAATTTTGGTTTTCGACGTCGTGGTCCATTTACAACCTGGAGCCAAAGACGCAAAATGGTTTTCATGGTTTGATTTTGTAGGTTTATGTAATAAGATACTGGTAATTGTGCTTTCTTGAACTAGTGGAATCCTTGTTCCATTAAGAATAGCTCACTTTCACTGATTCAGGCTAGGTGCTCAAACGCCTAGGCCCACTGGAAACTCTGACTTGGCTTGTCACTAGGGATGGAATTGTGGTCAAAATTTTCAATGTTGTCAAACTGATTGTTTTGAGTACTACGAGTAATTCCACATTCAATGAGTTGATTCAGCATGCGAATTGACTGAAACTCAAAAAAAAAAAGGACAATTTCCGATGTCAGTATTAACTCATTTTCATGTATTGGAATGAATCCTAACTGCGATTGGAGCATTTTAGGTTACACCTGCATATTCACATCTTTGGGAAAAGTCATCAGATGAGCAATGAAAGGAACAAAACATAAAACATTTAGAGCTACTTCTTGATGAATGCCAACGGATTTCACATGAAACTTGTAACTTTGAGCACAAGATCATTTCAAATAAATCAAATGACTCCATTTACAACTCATTTATGTATGTAGTAATTAAGCCAAGCTCCAAACTGATTTCATATTGGAAATAGAACACAATAAAATCAAACATGTTACCATATGCCACTTCTGTATCATTCTTGAATCCAGGTAATTGAGCACATACTTGATTTGAGGACCAGACTTTCATAATGCCATATCCACTCATTGAGAAAGATTAAGTGGCAAATAGATTGAGAGCTCGAAGCCCCACAAATAGGCAAAGGAATCCTTCCGCTTTGAGAAGATACTTTCTTCACCAATGAAAATGAAAACTTAATTGAAAGATATTGTAAAGTGATCTGGCCCAAAGGTGTAAAATTGCCACATTGAATCTGAGACAATAGGATGAAAAATGTCAATCATAACTGTAAGTTTTAAATCGAACTCAAGATGGTCAAATTTCCAATACTACACAGCATCCTCATTATTTATTTGGGGAAAATGATTCTGCATGTACGTATGCACCTCATCCTCATTACAAGGCAAAATAGTATGGCTCTATTTGGGATTGGCTGGGACCTTTGAATACCAAAAGCTATAATGAGTCATCATTGCTAATATTCAGAGAACCTGATTCATGGTTGTCAGATTCCACTTCCATCTGGTAATAATAACCCATGACCTGTTTGATTGCATTTTTGAATCACTCATGTTGCACACATGTTTTCTGAAGAATTTTTTTCCTATAAATTTGGTTCAAAAAACATGAATTGATTTTGTCATTGGCCCTGTATATGAGCTCCAAGAAATTCTTCTTTAAAACTCCTTCTTTACAAGCTGTTTTCCAATTCAAATTACCTAAATTAGCCAGATGGTTGGCATAATCACGTATGGAATTATAAAGTGGAATGACTAAATGTTTTGATAATGATTTTTTTTTGGACTTTGCTATGTGCTTTTTGCAATACTTCAAGGATGGGCTCTATGAGCTCAAGCTTCAAGCAAGTTTCTTCAGTAAGCGCATATTAATTGTCATCATTTGGCTTCATTTAAATCTCAATGGAGGCTTCAAGTAACTTGATATCTTCATTCTTTTCTAAAACAATGTCCACATTGTCATTGGGATAGGTATTGGAATTAATTTTGGCTAAATGTGAAGCTGAAGATATCATGCTGCTTGTTAAATACCATTACTTGAGTGAAAAGCTCTTGGAAAAATTAAGAAATAGAGTTAGTTTTTTGTCTATAATAGGAACTATTAGTCTGAGATAAAAGCTAAACTATTAATGTGCCACATACCTTCAGTTTGGGTCTTATGAGCTAAATAGTCAGCTGATATCATATCATCGTTTCCCTGATTTTGAATCTTCAATATAGAATCATTCAATGTTGATCAAAGAGCTTATGGGGAAGCCTTAAGAGTTTTCTCAAAGGATTGGAAGGGATCTTTCATCGTGTTATAAAACACTTATCATAAATAAAATCATATTTAATTGTAAAATAAAGTTAGGCTTTGATGAAGTCATTACTTCATCATCCTCATCTTAATTTGAAGAGGAGGTCAAGCAGAATAAGACGGGTTGATGATTTAAATCTTGCAAGTAATCTTGAGTAAATTGGTAGATTTATGATAAAAATTCCTTAGCCACCAGTGATATCACATGAAATGAATAATAATGGAAGTAATGTAAATTGGACCAGTAAGTACAAATGCCTTTGAATTTTTGCTTCCAAGGTTCTGTCCATCTCTGAACTTCTAGGATTTATCGCGCATGATCAAATAGCATTTTTCTTTCAAGATTCCACGTTCTTCTAGCATTCCTCAACATTATCGACCAATGCATTCTCTGGATGATAGCACTGAAGGTTTTTCAGAAGGAAATAAATTGTGTTTGAAATTTAATGTCTTGGGATCAAGATAGTCAAAAATTTCCTGTCAATATGATTTAGCCATATCTTTATAAGTCCAAAAATAAATTGTAAAATTTTAGTATTGGTTTTTGGGAATTTAAAAGAAGTAATTGATCAGCTGAATTTTGGTCTTGTATTGAAGTTTGGTAGCCATATAAGATATGGTCTTTATGTGAGTCCATTTAAATCCATGGGACATCTTCTCAAGTGCCTCATGTAACACACCACCATAAAACAGCATGAATGACATTACGTTTTCACTCATACCCGAAATCAACAGGCTTGATCTTTAACATGAAAAAATTCAAATACGGTTGATTCAATAGCCCCAGGGGAATGCTTCTCCCAAGCCTTCGGTTTAACTGTACAGTTGTTCCCGTGAGCCTGAAAGCTGTTAAGCCTTTGTCTGTTACACACACTAGAGGCATTTTATTCAAAATTTGGTGGCATTTTGTTTCAATTTGAGTTCACTTAGTTGATTATGACATTTAATTAATCAAATTTTTACTATTGAATGCTGTGTTATGGTCCTTATTTGTTACTATAATGAAATATCATTGATAGTTATATCAAATTCTGTATATATGACTGATATTTTCATTAAAAACATAAGTTAATTTTGATATTTTTATTTCAACTTTTTATATATAGAATTCAATAAGGTTTAATTCTCTTTGAATTAGCTCTAAGATCTGTTGAAAAGATTTTTTTGACAATTAGAACATATCAAAATTTTTGTGTTAGAAAATATTGAGATCTTTCAATTATAAGTGATTGAATTAATTTTAATTAGTCCCCCTCAAAGTTGGCAAATTCCACAACCAAAACACCTTGGTTTTTGACAACCCAAATATCACCTTTGTGAGCCTTGAGGTATATTTTACATACCCAAATAGGCCACAATTATCTTAAAAAGAAATTTTGAATTATACATAACTCATAAATCATGCATATATTCAAAATTCATCATTTTTGATTTCAGAAAAGATGAATAACTTTTTATTGAGTAAGTAAGTCCATGGATTTAAGGCCAGATTTGGATTCTACACAAAAATTCACCTAGGGTAGCTCCATAGAGTGAATAAGCTCAAATTAACTCCTTGAGGTGGTAATATGGAAAATACTTCAACACCACATCATTAATACCACATAAAAGATCCATGAAAATTTTTGTTTTTCTTGATTTTACGCCAAAATAATGGGAAAGTGAGAAATCCCATGTTACATATACACTAAGAATAGTGTTATACATGTTTTGAGCACTTAATATTATGGTATTCTTACATGCACTTTTGGTACACCCATTGTGGATATCTCACTTTAAGCTTAAATTTCTATTTTGACGTGAAAAATAAGCAAGGGGGACAAAAGACATCAAAGAGAGCCAGGGTACCCAACTTCTGAGGCCCCAGAGGCGTGGATAGCTCCAAAGCTTGGTTCCATGGCTGATCTTGACCAAATTGGTAAACTAAACCTCTTTGGGAACTTGGTTACCAAGTTACAACTACTGTAAAACACCAGAAAATAGCAAATAACCTGCTATTTTGACGTGCCAAGGAGGTAACAAGCTACTTACACTCCTGTAACCATGTCAATTACTAATGACTTTCCATGGATAAACCCCAAAAGAGTAATTAAAACCCTTTTTGGACTAGTATCCATGGATTTACCTCATAACAACCAGTCAAACACTGATATTTGCAATTCTACGTAGAAATGAGGTAAAAACTTCAAAAATTCATTAAAAATACAAATCTTAATGAATCTTTCTGAATCTTTCAGGACCAATGGCGAAATGTATTATCTATGGTACAACCAAAAAGAATTACAGTTTTACTAGTAAAATTAAAAGTTTTACTTACAGTCCATTTTTGGTTATTCTACGTGAAACACTGAATCTTCAAAAATTCACAGTAAATACAACCTGTGATGAAATTGTCAATAACATTGATAACTTTGGGAAATCAATGATTACTTTGGAATAAAAGAATATTTACAAATTTTACTCCTTTTATTCTTAACCATATTGGGGTTGGTAGTTATGTAAAAGCATCAATTAAGCAATTATGACAATTTTACGTGACAACAGATGATGTAAGTACTAATCCAAAAGGGTTTAATGCTTTCTCACTCACTGGTTTTTCAGTTTTCTCCATGGCACGCCTCTGTGATCTTTTGTTGACTTAAAAGAGGCCTTCTCTTGCTGTTTTTTCCATATCATCATCTTATTATCATTTTATATCATTGTTACCAACAAGTAAGTATTAGTTAAACTATTCTTAAGTGTTTTAAATCTTTCAGAATCAATCAGAAGGACGTGAAATCATAGAATCCAACTATATATTGTTGTAATCCTGCTATAAATCATTTTGATCTCTTAAATCCACAATTCTACGTCAAATTTCTCTACTTTTATCTATCAATAAGTTCTTTGGAGTATTAGTGAGTCATTTATCTTTAATTCTTAAAGTTTTTCTCTAGTAATAGTTTTCTTCAAGAATTAGCTTTATAATTATTCTTTCAAAAGATAATTATATATTAAAATAATTTCATTATTTTAATAAAAGAAGTTTTTATTATTAAATTCTTCTTGTAATTGATTCTTGTAGAAAATTACTTGCTCACTGTTAAAATCACTAGTAGTGCTTAACACGTGAAAGAAATAATTATTTAATTATTTAATTGTGGTTATAATAATATTTTATTATTATATTTCATAAGAACAGACATAGTACTGTTGATTAATAGTAATATTATCATCAGTTTCATAGTCACATCTTACAACCTTTAATTCTGGATGTTTTGTAAATACCACACCTCAAAATCTGTGGTGTTTTCAGCTCAATAAACTCAATTTTTTGCCCCCAAATTCCATATTTTTTTTTGAGAACTTAAATCTAAATTCAACATGCCCCCAAGGTCACAATGCAAACAGATTTTTTTAGATTTACAGAAAAGTGAATATGATTATGAATTTGAATAAGATACTGACAAAGAGATGGAGGAAGACATTCTCTTGCTCAATTATTTCCATGAAAAACAGTATCCAATCAACTGCAAGTTTCATCAACCACCATATACTTACCAAAGTAGTGGTTTGGCAGGCTTACCATCTTGAAAATTTCAGCAACTTTGTTAAACCTTCTATACAAGGTTTCAAGACTTGATCCAACTTATTAGTGTGGAAGAAATTTTCCATAACAATGCAAATTTAGAGCAATGTAATATTGGTATACAGCTAGCTGTAGCACCTTTCCAGTTGGTAGTAATGGTACTGGATTTTTTGTTGGAAGGATTGGGGCATTGTTTGGAATTGGTCAGGGAGCTATCATCCTTTACACCAAAAGAATCATCACCACATTATTAAAACACCAGTAATATTATCTTTCATGGCCCAATTATGATGAATGCAGGGAGCTGTCTCAGGTGATGCAAGAAAAAGGATTTCCTGGTTGCATTGGGTTTATTGATGGAAAATTGATTCCACTATCTCAAAGGTCACCCAATGACTCAGAAGTTTATTTTGATAGAAAGCACAAGTATGTACCTCAAAATGTTATGTAAATTGATATATAAGAGTGATCAATTGTATTTTTGAGATAGCTACTCAATGCCAATTCAGCTTTTTTGATGTGAATAAGTGCTTTCAAACCTTAAATGTTGGTCTTCCAGGATCAGTAAATGACTCAAGAGTATTACAGTCTATCAATATTTAGAGAAAATCCTGAACAATTATTCTCTGAAAATCAAGAATGACTGGCTAATTCAGCATATTTAAGCTCAAAACTTATTATTCAAGCATAAAAAAGAAAACTCAAACCAAAACAATGATAAAAGCAAGTTTTAATATTGTCTTGCTCAATGATGGGTCTGTATTGAGCATGCCATTGGTATGCTCAAAGTACTTGGTCTAGTTTACAGAAAATGGGATGTCAAATGAAATGCTCTGAAGATATTCAAAATCTTATGAATTTGGTAATTACCTTTGTAATCTTACATAGTTCATTGGCAAAGATTGGTGACACCAGGGCATTTTTTGTGTAACTTGCTGGCCAGTCACATATCATGACCAGGAGAGCTCTTTGGAATTCTTTGTTCATTCTTAATATTTGAATTTCTTTTTACCCTGATATCATTTGAATATCTGGTTTTATTCTTATTGAGTGGAAATACAGTGCTTTCATTTTTCTCAAGAGAAGGACTTGATTATAATAATAAAAGCATTGAACAGTAAACATCACCAAAAATCCAAATTTCACTAACCTTTATTCTAGAGGTTTACACTTCAAACAAGTAGGCTTTCACTGCATTCAATAGACAGAATGGTAAGGTATTTCAAATGGGAATAATTTACAAGAGTATCTGACATAAATGAAGAAATTATCCACTAGATAATGAATGTTTATCAATTTTGTGTTCTGAAAATATACTGAAGTTAGTATTCAGATTTTTTTCAGGAAACTGAAACAAAAGAAATTCCCAACTCTTTAAGAGAACCAAATTGAATCTATAGAAGAGAAGAGTACTTATTGAAATCACTGAAAGTAAATTAAGTGATACCCTCAAGGAATAGAGGAGAATAACGTAATTTTGAATTTCACAAATAGTTTAAAGCAATAAATAATTAAATAGGTACTATAAATTTAATACTCTTCTTATTTTTGTTGAATTGTATAAATGAAAGAAGCTATAAATTAGGAATTTACTGATACAAAACATAATGTTCTCCACACATGTGAATGAATATCTTTATGCAAATTTTATAAAGAGTATTTCTGCATTGAGGTGTAATCCAAAGAAATTAAAGCTTCTTTTTTTCTATGAGAGCTAGAAATTATCTTTTTTGAATAATCCCATTATAATTTTAAAATTTTATGAAGTCATTGATAGTCTAGGATTCCTTCTGGATTTTCATATTTCTTTTGAGCTCAAAAAAGGGTTTCTGAAGTTAATTTTTGGATAAGAAAAGTCTTTTCCTTTTCGTAATGATGAAAATCAATTTTCAAAAGTATTTTGGACAAAAAGATCTTTTTTCTTTCTCCAGAAAACTCAGAGTTTTTGAAATAACACTTTCCTTAGTAGAAAAATATTGTTTTATTGAGTTTAATACCTTTGGTTGTTTTTTCAAGAGGATTGATTTCTTGTTTCAAAGTTGGAGTTTCAATCAAATGATTCAGTTTGAGTAAAATTACAGGTTTTGAGAGAAAGTGGGTCTTTTGCAAAAAAATGACTCTTTGAAAAAGTCTTTAGGAAGGTCTCAGTTTTTTTTGAAAAAAAGAATAGATTTTCTGAAAAATTTAGTTCTACTCACAAAGAATTAAAATCTTTGAACAGAAAAATATCTCCTTGAAAAAATATTTTTTTCTACTAGCTTGATTTTTTTGAAGAAAGTTTCTTTGAAAAGAAATCTATATTTTTGAGAAAAAAACAGCATTTTCAAAATAAAAAGTTATTTGGGAAAGCTTTCCTAGAAAAATCAATTTCTCTTCTTAAATTATGAAAAAGTGTTTTTATGTTGAAAATCTAGCTGGTTTCTTTGAAGAAAAAGTATTCACACAAAAAAAAGAGTAACATTGAAAAAATTGTTCTTTTTCCAGAAAACTAGCTTCTTTTGAAAAAGTCATTTTTGAACAAATTAGTTAAATTTGGTTTTTGCAAAACTATTTCAAAGTATCTTTTTAAAAGACCCTTGGAAGAATAGAAAACAATAGTTTTTTGAAGAAAATATTAAAACAACAGTTAATTGGAAAAAACTGGTCAAAAAAGCAGCTTTTCTAGAAAAATAATAAAATGGCTTTTTGGAAAGAACAAGTACAAAAATAGTTTCTTGAAAACAACTAGTACAAAAATATTTATTTTGAAAAGACACTGGTACAAATATTGTTTTTTTAAAAAACTGGTACACAAATAGTTTTTTTTAAAAATACTAGTAGAAAAATAGTTTTTTTGAAAAAAACTAAGACAAAAATAGTTTTTTTTGAAAAAAACTAAGACAAAAATAGTTTTTTTGAAAAAAACTAAGTGTGATCCTTGAGGTATATTTTACATACCCAAATAGGCCACAATTTTCTTAAAAATAAATTCTGAACTATGCATAACCCATAAGTCATGCCTATATTCAAAATTCATCATTTTTTGATTTCAGAAAAGATGAATAACTTTTTATTGAGTGAGTAAATCCATGAATTTGAAGCCAGATTTGCATTCTGCACAAAGGTTCACCTAGGGTAGCTTCATAGAGTGAATAAGCTCAAATCAACTCTTTGAAGTGGTAATATGGAAAATACTTCAATACCACATCATCAATACCACATAGAAGATCCGTGAAATTTTTTATTTTTCTCAATTTCACACTGAAATAATGGGAATGTGAGAAATTCCATGTTACATATACACTAAGAATAGTGTTATGCATGTTTTTGGAACTTAATATTATGGTATTCTTAGATACAATTTTGGTACACCCATAGTGGATATCTCACTTGAAGCCTGAATTTCTATTTTGAGGTAAAAAATAGTCAAGGGGGACAAAAGACATCAAAGAGAGGCAGGGTACCCAACTTCTGAAGCTTCTGAGGCATGGAAAGCTCCAAAGCGTGGCTCCATGGCTAATCTTGGCCCAATTAGTAAACTAAAACCTTTTGCAAACTCGGTTACCATCTCAAAACCTCATTATATCAGAAGAAAATAGCAAATAAGCTGCTATTTTGACATGCCAAGGAGGTAAAGAGCAGCTTAGACTCCTGTAAACATGTCAATTCTTAATGAATTTCCATGGATAAAACCCAAAAGAGTAATAAAAAACCCTTGTTTGATTAGTATCCATTGATTTACCTCATAGCAACCAGCCATATACTGCAATTTGCAATTCTATGTAGAAATGAGGTAAAAACTTCAAAACTTCATTCAAAATACAATTCTTAATGAATCTTTCTGAAACATTAAGGACCAATTGAGAACTATAGAATTCATATAAGAGCCAAAGGGAATCATACTTTTATAAGTAAAGTTAAAAGTTTTACTTACAGTCCATTTTTGATGATTCCACATGAAATACTGAATCTTTAAAAATTCACAGAAAATACACTCTGTGATACAATTTCCACTAAAATTGATAACTTTGAGAAATAAATGATCTTTTTAGAATAAAAGAAGATTTACAGTTGTTACTCCTTTTATTCTTAACCATAAATGTGTTGGTAGTCATGTAAAAGCCCCAATTAAGTAATTATGATAATCTTTTGTGATAACAGATGATGAAATCAATCATTCAAAAAGGTTTATTGTTTTCTCACTCACTGGTTTTTCAGTTTTCTCTAGTGCACACCTCCGTGAGCTGTTGTTGTCTTAAAATACACCTCCTCTTACTGTTTTTTACAGGATTATCACATTATTTGTGAGCCTGTGAGGTATGTCTAACATACCCACAAGGCCACAAATGATTTTATACACAGCTGATTTAGTCTTCAAAAGACTTTTCAATTGAATTTGAAATAAAAAATAAAGAAAAATAATATTTTTTTTGGATAAACAAAGTTATAAATATTATGTCATTTTTGGATTCTACACCAAAAATGACCTAGGGTACACCCATAGGGTGTTATACCCAGGAAAGCTTATTTCTTATGTTATTGGAAGATTGAAGAATCTCAAAGTACTAATGTAACTTTTTTAACAATTTGTTAAGATTGTTGAATTTAAGTTTAAATGAGCTGAAATTTAAATTTGCATAAGGTTTATGCAAACTTATGAAGAGTTAACTCTTTTCTTAAGTTTTTTAAATCTTTCAGAATCAATCAGAAAGACATGAAACCATAGAAATCAACTGTATATTGTTGTAATACTATTATATATCCATTTTTTGATCCTCCAAATCCACAATTATCCGTCAAATCTCTCTAGTTTTATCTTTAATAAGTTTGCTGCAGTATTAGTGAGTGATTCATCCTAATTCTTGAAGTTTTTCTCTAGTGATTGTTTTCTTCAAGAATGATATTTATAATTTTTCTTGAAAAAGATAATTATACATTAAAATAATTTTATTATTCTAATAAAGGGGGTTTATTATTAAATACTTCTTGTAATTGATTCTAGTAGAAAATTACTGCTTACTGTTATAATCACTAGTAGTGTATAGCAAGGAAAAGAAATAATTAATTCTTTAATTATTTAATTGTTGTTATAATAATTCTTATTATTATTTTTCATAATAACAGTCATAATACTGTTGATGAATAGTAATATTATCAATAAGTTTCATTGACACATCTTACATTTGAGGGCCTGGCTGTGCTTTTGAACCTTGTACCCTTAATTATTATCTCTTTAAGCTTTAAAAAATATTAATTTAATTTTTTTTCTTTCAATTTAAAGTTAAAATTATTTTCATTTTTGAAATTGTCTTAAAATCTTTTTCATTGAGGAATTTGGTTTAAGTTTATACTGCTTTTACATGTGGCTTTTTTCACATCCAAAAACCTATGAAATTATTCTTTGAGCTACTCTGAATAAATTTTGATTCAAAATCTTAAATTTTGATTTTTTTTCTTTAAAAAGAATAATTTTTTAATATTAAAAAATCAAAACTTATGAAAATCTTCAAAAATATTTTAAAAGTATGAAAAAAATTTTTCTTTTACCAATTTTTCTCTAGTTTCCTTAATCAAATACTGTGTAGCTGGTAACAGACTCAGTAAGGAATATATTTACAGTCCAGAATATTCAGAAGCAGAATCTAAAGACAGTATTGAAGTGCAAATTGCTAAAAGAGGCACTTTATTTAAGACAGTAAAAGCCAAACAAACACCAAAAGGTGTGTGTTTTCTGTTTTCCATTCTTATTTTCTCTTGAATTGACGTGAAAATGGTGCATACCAGAAATGGAAGCAGCTATTCAGTCCAACTAGATGGACCTGGACAAGGAAGAGGCAAGAACAGAACAAGGTCTTCCAAGTCCACCTCAAGAAAGACACATCTGAAGGATGCCAGAGCTTTCCCCCATTTCCCAAGGTCTGTACCAAAAAAAGTTTATGTGAACTCTGAGCCTGAACTAATTGAAGGTCATATTTTAAGGGCTGAACCACTTCCAAGTGGCAGCCATAAAAGTATATCAGTCCCAATAAAAAAATTGGTTCAGAGAAGCAAAAGAAGAGGAGTGGGAAATATGCCCAAGCCTTTGGCAGGGGGCCATGAACTCTTACTTGAACATCAAGAGCTTTCTGCGTCAGGAGAAGACCATAGAACTATTAGGAGGGTGGAGCCCATTCTCTTGCAAAGACAAGGTCAAAAAGATAAAGAATTGGTTGAAGAACCAAAGTCTTTTATCTGTACACAGAAGAAGGAATTGCAAATGACCCCAGCTTTGGAAGAAGGCCCAGTGGCATCTACCAACTCCCAAAGCATCCAAAGAGAAGCCCAATGGACCTGAGAAGAAGAATAAAGGTCTCAAGAACAATCAGGGAAAGGGCAAAGGCAAAGAAAATTGGCACAGACCTTACCCACAAGGGTACAGGATCCCCAAATTGGAGTCTGCAGCCGTGGACAGTGTCTTCAATATGGCCAGGACTCTTATGGAATTCACAGCCAAAGAGCAGGAAAGGATGAACAGGGCTTTTTCCACGCAAATAATAGATTAAATACAATTTTTTAAATGCATTATTGATGTAGAACTTGGCAAATTTGATGCAAAGTTAAATAAAATAACATCAGACATAAGTGAATTGAAAAGAAATGACAAAAGGTATACTGAGTGGTATAAGTTGACAAATGTCAGACTTGATTCAATTACCAATACATGTGACAGAATTTAAAGTAAATGGAAAGTCCAAAATGATGAAATGGAACATATTTGCATTTGAAACATTAATGATCAACTTAGAATTCTAAAAGATCATGTTTTGGCAATAATTAATGATACCAATTAGTTTGCCACACATTTGGAAAAAAGTGACAGTGAAAGGCAGAAGTTAAAGAATGAAATCATTGCAAATGTGGAACAAATTCATAAGAATTATGAACCACATATGCCAAGACATTCTACACCTTTGACTGAAGAAAAGCCTTTTGTTAAAGGAAGTTTGATGCCATTTTGAGGAGAAAATCCTATTTGTGCAAAAGATATTCCCAAACTGGAAGAATGGCCAACATTCTCTGGTGAAGGAGAATACAATAATATTGAGCTCATCATAAGCATTGATATGTTGGAGGAAGATTATCACATACCTTATGAAATCATAGTAGGCGAGCTACACTCTTTGTTTACCAGAACTGCAAAGAAATGGTATTACAAAATGAGACTAGATCATGGTAAACATGATTGGACTTGGTGGAAATGTGAAATAATCACCAAATGGGCTAACAATTCTTGGAGATTTTAAATGGAAAATGCTTTTGAAAGTTCCATTTTTACTCAGAAAAGGATAAACCACTTACTTGGTTCCTCAAACAGAAAGACAGATTATCTTCCTTACACCCAGATATGTCTGACTCTATGATTAATATGAAAATATTAAGAAAATTTGGCGGAGAACTAGAACATGATATCAAGTGAAGATGTGTAGAACCCTGTTCAACAGAAAACTACATCAATACCATGGTAGATATCATTACTAGAACAAGAATTGGTAAAACCTGGAATAGAGTCCCTATGGAATCCAAAATGGTCTCTAAAACTTCCAGAGAATATAAGAGGCCTGAAAGACCTGTCTTGAAGTGTCATAAATGTTAAAGCACTTCACATTTAGCCAACATTTACAACAAAACGGCAAAGATTAAAGAAGTTCAAGTCATTGGAGAAGTTCAGTGTACTGAAGAAAAAGAAGAATCTGACCTAGATTGTGCATTCTCTGAGGACACACCAGTAGAGGACTATCCCATTGAAAACATTAAAGCTTTCTTTGAGGTCACAGAAGTCCATACTCACTTGCCACAATACAGTGAGGATTTTCATAACCTGATCAATATCCAGGATGCCAAAAATTTTAAAGCCAAACCTGCTGGAGGTAAAGGATAAACTGCGGGAGCATCTTGTATCACATCAATCTTGAAGAATGATATTTAAGCCAAAGCAAATTTGAATAAAGGGAAATTTTGAACTTGTGTAGTCAAATATTATCTTCAAACCATACTCCCTGGATGCAAAAACCCTCTATTACCAATAGAGGGTGTACAATTTAGTAGTTCCAGGAATAATATGTACCCTTTGGGCATATTGGATACTAATCATGTATTTCCACATCCAGCAGGAAGTGTAAGAATGCAATTGGTATTCAGACTGTGGCATCCGGGAAGTAGTAGGATAGGAAGTCATGATTATGAAATCATAAATAACTTTGAAAAATTCAATTACAGCCTATCTAGTACAAAGCTAATCTAAAACGGGTCAATCCTGGTTGTGAGTTTAGCTGACCTGGGTACAGTCAAGGTGACCTCATCACTTGAACCAAGACCGCGCTTTGCCACCAAGGAATCACCAAAGTCTAATACTAAGCATTGTGCAAATTCAAATCTAAGAGGTACAGTGGGGTTAAAAGACTCTGATGAGAAGAAACTATTATTCAGCAAATTACATATATACTTATTAGTACGTAGCCACACTGGCTCCACTAGATTTTTACCCTCTGAACGTTTTGCCGAAATGTCAATTAGTGATAAAGCCCCTTTAACTGAGCTTGTTCTCCAGTCATCTGAGCATACCATCAAACCACAAATCCCCGCCGCACAGAATGCCGCTAATATACCATAGCAAATTTGATTTATTCCGAGATTCTTGTGACACGTCAAAAGATCTTTGATGGCCTCATTTTTTTTTGAGTTTGTGAGTTTGCCTTTGATGCCATTAACTTTGACCTTCATATGTGCACGTACCATGTTGTACGCAATAATCAAATGGATAACTGTATCCATTAGATCCTCCAGGTTCTTGTGCGGCTTTGTGGATATCTCATTGTCAGCCCCACCACCTTCAATGCTGAGTTGGGTTGCATGTTGCTTTAATTTACTCAAGCAGGAGGCAAGGTATTCAACTGCTCCCTGTTCGAGTCCAAGAGGATCGGTCAAATTTGATGTTGGTGCAACATATGGTTTGGGTGCAATCACATTGTATGAGACTAAACTAATGGAGTCAAACATAACATTTGCCCAAAAATGTTTAACTGTATTGGCGGGGTAAAGAAGGCTCTGAACCATTTTGAAGAAGGAGTGTTCAGATTTTGGGAGATTCTCTGGAGGTTTAGCTGATTCCTTCATCAATTTGAGATTCCAAATGTTGTTATCAAAAAACGCTTCTGTTTCGGTTGGCTTAAAAAAATCTAACCCTGTATATTGCAATTTATATCACGAGTCAACAGCCAATAATCATGTATCATGCACAAAGATAAAACTCACCTGCCATCTCAAGGTCCTCCAGCCAGGCCGACATTTTAAGTTGGTGGTTACTGATCACCTTAATACCAATGGGCACGAATGTATGAGCATCTTTTGTTGGTAAATTGTCCCATTGATTTTTGTAAATAATATTGATATTATCAAGCCCCCTTTTCCATGATTGTTGAGTAATATTGGAATGATAATTCAAAATGCCTGCAAACTCTTCCATGCGGGATAAAAATATTCCTTGAAAATTAGCAGACGATGACACTCCAAGCTAAGGTTCAGGAATTATATCAGTCATATCTCGTCCCATTGTATCATGTTTAATTTATTCCCTTTCTTTAAAGGCTTGAATATTCCGAGGAGAGGCAGGAGGGGTTTCATCATGGATTGTTTCATTGGGTATTGGGGGGCTTTCAGTATGTGGAATTTCATCATGGATTGTTTCATTGAGTATGGGGGGGGTTCAGTATGCGGAGGTTTATTATCAATATGGTCCCCTTCAACATTGATCATTTCATCACCTTGATCCCGAGAATCCTTTGCGGCTTCATAGGTACGGCTTTTTTTGTTTGTTTTTTTGGTTGCATGTATATTTGGTCTTTTTCATAATCCTTTGCCTGGTAATTCAATTACGACTTGAGATCCTTCAGGTAGAGATTCTCCCACCTCCACACCTGCCCATATATTGTAAGCAGCTATTTTTATCAATTTTGTTTTGAATTAGTAATGGACTTACGGTTCAAATCCATTTTGCGCAGGCTCATGGCTTCAGCAATCTTTTGACGCACATAATCAGGAATTTTACTATCATTTTGAATTTACTCAAGCCTTGGGATTGTTTGAGCAATGTTGGAGACAAATTGTCCCTTGGATATAATTTCCACCTCCCCACTGAAAATTACATCATCTTGCCCATCATCTTCTGTTGGTGCACAAGGTTCAACAGTCTTTTCCTTCTCATAACTTTTAAAAATCGGTTTCTGAGAGCTTGGAGGCTGACCTGAAATAAAGGCTATGAAACAATATCAGGTTTTGGGAGATTAGAAATATTCAAGATGGATGCATACTCACATTCTGGAAGAACTGGTGGATCTTGATTATCTTCATGTGACTGGCTCTCTATTTCAATGCCTAATTCACGACTACTGGCAATATCAGAGATTTCACTTCCACTCTCTGGGGCTGAAGTTGGTCGTTCATTAAATTCAGTTGAATTTCCCGGTGTTTGAGCCATAGTGGAGGTAGTTTATTAAGCAAATAGATGGTGACGAGTTAATTGATAACTTGTTTGAAAATTTTTGAATAAAAAGATCCAAATTGTAGAAAAAAGGCAGAAGTAAAATAATTGCATTTGCAAAAGGCAATTTGTCCGGAAATTGAAGGAGGCAATGTTTTGCAAATTATTTCATATCATGCAAATGAAATCACTTCCCTGTGAGACATTGAATAAAGTTGACTAGTGAGAAACCTACTAAAGTCAACTTTTGAACTATTCAACGCTCATGGGGTAAGGAGTAAGCAAAGTCTTCCATTTGAATGATATGAAATAAAATGGTTTTATCGGCGAAACAGGAGACACAATTCATGTGTTAAATAGTACACTTATTAGGTTTTAATTTGTGAGTCTCATGATTTAAACCCTAACCACAACATTGTGAATATACTGACCAATTTCCCCTTAGGTCCTATTGGCAGAGAAGGCCACTCACCATATTTTGGCAATTGCGTTCATCGTGTACGCCAACAAGCCACTGTACACTATGGATGTAGTACGGAAGCATAAGGAAAAGTCGTGTTGGGAGCATGTTGGGAGGCACTCTGCGAGCGTAAGGATAAGTGGTGTCGGGAGTGCACTCCGCGAGCGTAAGGATAAGTGGTGTTGGGAGCACGTTGGGAGGGCACGCTGCAAGCGTAAGGATGGTAAGCAGTGTTGAGAGGGCACTACACAAGCGTAAGGATAAGTGATGTCAGGAGCATGTTGAGAGGCACTCCTCGAGCGTAAGGATAAGTAGTGTCGGGAGGATGTTGGGAGGGCACTACACAAGTGTAAGGATAAGTGGTGTTGGGATCATGTCGGGAGGGCACTCTGCAAGTGTAAGGATAAGTGGTGTCGGGAGCATGTCGGGAGTGCACTCCGCGAGCATAAGGATAAGTGGTGTCGGGAGCATGTTGGGAGGCACTCCGCAAGTGTAAGGATAAGTGGTGTCGGGAGCATGTCGGGAGGGCACTCCGCGAGTGTAAGGACAAGTGGTGTTGGGAGCATGTCAGGAGTGCACTCCGCAAGCGTAAGGATAAGTGGTGTTGGGAGGCACTCCGCTAGCATAAGGATAAGTGGTGTTGGGAGGATGTTGGGATGGCACTACACAAGCGTAAGGATAAGTGGTGTTGGGAGGATGTTGGGAGGGCACTCCGCGAGTGTAAGGATAAGTGGTGTTGGGAGGATGTTGGTAGGGCACTCCGCGAGTGTAAGGATAAGTGGTGTTGGGAGCATGTTGGGAGGCACTGCGCAAGCGTAAGGAAAAGTCGTGTTGGGAGGGCACTACACAAGCGCAAGGATAAGTGGTGTTGGGAGCATGTTGGGAGGGCACTCTGCGAGCATAAGGATAAGTGGTGTCGGGAGTGCACTCCGCGAGCATAAGGATAAGTGGTGTCAGGAGCATGTTGGGAGGCACTCCATGAGCGTAAGGATAAGTGGTGTCGGGAGGATGTTGGGAGGGCACTACACAAGCGTAAGGATAAGTGGTGTTGGGAGCATGTCGGGAGGGCACTCCGCAAGCATAAGGATAAGTGGTGTTGGGAGCATGTTGGGAGGGCACTCCGCGAGTGTGAGGATAAGTGGTGTCGGGAGCATGTTGGGAGTGTACCACGTGAGCATAAAGATGGTAAGGGCAGGGTGTGAAAGTGTAAGGAGTGATGAGGACAGAGATGGGGGGGCAGTGTTGGAGTCTCATGTGGAGGGCAGTGCGGGGGCATAAGCATGCAAAGCATTGGGGCGGATTAGGTGGGGATGCAGAAGCCAATGAGGTGAAATTACCCAAACATTGCAAATAGTGTTGAAATGGGTTTGGTCTTTGAGTGACATTCTCATGTGACACATGTGAGGATTGACATTGTCTTGACGCTGACGTGATGTGACCCACTAAATACAGTGACTATAAAGTGACACTAATGCAACTGAAGCAAGATTTTATACTGACCGTGGTGCGACGTGAAGTCAATCGCTGACGATTGACGCGAGATTTGCCCTGGTGAGAAGTAGGGATGTTTGGAAGAGATTTGGGTGCAAGGGTTGATTTGAGCTTTTTAATGTGCTGTTTATATTGGAAAGGTGTGAAGGCAACTTTGTGCCTATCACCCTCAGGGGAAGAGTGTGTTTGAGTTGAGCAGTGTTGACACATGCATATACGCATTGAGGTATAGTGGTGGGTTGTCATTGTTGCAGGAATTGGGAGTATGGTTGGTTTGTGTATATATATCTATGACTGATGTGAAAGTGTTTAGGAGTGTTATTAATTGGAAAAAAATTGAGTGATTATTTATGAAGGGGGAGATGATCTGAGCCATCTGCAAATTTTATCCCATTTGTAATGGTGCGTGAGCTGCAGCTGATAGAGCGTAACATGTCTCATCTGGATGGCGGAATTGGTCAGGAGTTTAATTGGGTAAAATGCCATGCTGCTCAATGCTCATACATATTCTATTTTACTTACACATGGTGATACTGCGGTTTTGACCCTTGAGGGGCGTTCCAACAGGGATTTGTCAACATTGATTTGAGGGGATTGACGTTCAAACAATGTTCCTGGCACGCCATTGCACATGGCTTAAACCTTATTACAGACATAATGATATAACTCTATTACATAAGGGGTTGGAGTGCAGCTAAAGTCTTGGTATTTGGTTTGAGTGCAGCAGGATTTTAATTGGTTGGAATGTGATTTGGATTGGCTCTCCTTTCTTGAAAAGGTGATATCTCTTTTGTAGGTAAATCATTCATGAATATACCCCTTTGCAGATTTACAATGCTTTGGAATTTCAATGCATATATTGGCAGTTAGGATAATTCACAAAATGGGACAATGGGGAGGCAGAAATGTTACCAAATATGATTACTTATGGATGATGGGTCCCCTTTGAGATCAAGGGAATATTACATTATATCGTGGTAGGCCGTGCAGGGTGGTTTCCGACAAAAGCAGAGGAGCTCAAGAGGAGGTAGGGAGGATTCTCCTAAAGAGAGGCTTATTAGACTTCCAATAAGACTCTTTTTAGAAATATTCATAGATTATATCTATTCTAAATTTGAAAAGATTTCATCTCATATCACTCTATTTTATCATAATACTGAGTTGTTTTATCTAGTTAAAAATATTACTGTACTTTTTTGGCCCTTATGTCATCTTCCAAGTCACATAAATCCTGTTCAGGTTCTGTTCATGACTCAGGTAGTGAATCTAGCATAGAATATGTTCAAACACAGTCATCATTGAGTCCCAACATTCCTCTCACAACCCCTATTGCATCCTCAATGAATGTATCAGGTCTTAACATTGATGTGAGAAATCCAAATGCTCCAACTTCAAGCACTTGGTTGATCCCAAATATTTCTGTCACTCCAATTCCCCCGAATCCCACTAATACACCAACGCATGTGTCTCAGGGGCCAGAAGGCACACCTCAAATCTCATCAAACACTAATCGCCAATCAAAATTTCCATGTGAGTTCCTCCTTAATCCCGGTCGGAATCTAGTCGCATCCCAGGATCCCTTTGGCCAAAGTAAACAGCCAACCCTCAATATTCCATCAGGATCTCAGGTTCAAGTGGGCAATGAAAGGCGCATGGATGGGGGGCAACGAGAAAGACCATTGGAGAATGTAACTTGGAGTGGTCTGTTGGAGGGAAATCCAGGATTGATGCTTCTTCAAAGTAAGTCATTTGAATTTCGGAGTATAACCTTTTTCACAATTTGATATATTTATTTCATGGGTTAGATATGGCACCTAAAGGCAAGTCAGTCCGATCTCAGCAGCCAATTGAAGATTGTGAGTGTGACAACTCTTCATTAATTTTTTGATTTGCTAACTGATGATGTGCATGGCAGGTGATGAACGTTATGCATCTTCACCTCTGGTCCATAAAGAGAAAGTCACTAGACGTCATCATCCATATGCCTCCAAACAAAGAACAGCTCATGCCAGTTCATCAAGAGAAAAAATTGTGGATGATGAGGATGAGAACATGTCTCCGACTCAAATGGAAACAAATGATGAACCAAAGAGGGACAACTTCATGGTGCATGAGCATGGCACTCAGTCAAATAGTGAGTTCACCCATCCTCAAATTCCCCTTTCCAAGAGTATGCTTGAACAATCTGAGGTCAGACAGTAAAGGAACCAGGCTTGCAAATCTCACAATGTGGCAAAACGTGCAAGTCAGAAGGAGCAACAAAAATGGCTGAAAGCAGAACTTCCAGAGAATGTCCATGGAATGAGATCAGCAGTACATGCCCATTGCTTGTTCCTAACCAAAGTTAGGGATAAGGATTTTTCCTCACTACCAGCACCACCAAGCACAGAAGAACATGAAATTGCAATTCAAGTGGCTGGTCATCTTGGCTATGTCCCCAAAGATGTTTTCAATGAGCCCTCAACACAGGTTCAGTCTCAGGGTTTCCAAAGCTACTGCAAAAATGAGCTCCACAAGCTAGGACTAAAGCAATTAACTTGGAACTGGGAGAGCTCATGGCAACATCCTTTCAATGAGCTGATGTCTATGGTGTTTTACTGTACATTCCGTCTTTCACTGGTCAGCACCGAGTATCATCATTACTGTTGGAACAAGGATCATAATAACCATGGGGTCGTGGAGGCTTTAATGAAGCAATATTTCACTTATTTGAAAAGAGAATGGAAGTCTATTCAAAAGGATGCGGAGTATTTGATTAAAAAGAAGGAGAATTCAAAGCTCGCAAAGATTTGTCAAAGGGTTAGCTAATGTATCTCTTCTTCATTGTGAGCAAAGACTGATGATGATCTACTTGATTATGTGCAGACCTGTGAGTGCCGTTGTGAATGGTGTGATATGGCTAAATTTCCCATTCTAGCATCACAATTCAATGACCCTTGAGTATGTTCAGATACTGAGGAGGTACTGGAAAATGGCCATCAAGTTTACCGCAAAGTGGGATTACGCTGGCACGCCCAGTTATTTAATGAATTGGTATTAAAAATGGATTGAGAGATAGAGTTTTGTAATTGCATTAAAAAAAAGGGTCAAAAAACTATTGATAGATTGCCAGAATTACAATCAACAGATGATGGTGATATTTCGGAAGGCTTACCATTTCAGGTATTTTTTCAAGATTGGCTCAAAAGCTGTAGTAAGATGCAGACTAGCGCCCTCAAAATACTTGACATGCCAGTTATTAGGCCAAATGGTGATGCTCTGCAATAACTTAGTAATATAAATGTATAGCACCATTACAAATTAACATTTTGTGAATTATTTGTGCAGGTGTAATACAATCTGATTATTATTTCTTAAAGATGCAACAACTTGCTAAATATGTCATAATATAGACAATATGAGTTGGACTGTATCACCGTCTCCCTTAGAAATAATACTCTATTGCTCATTTTCATTGAGGAAATATTGAAGGAGTTTGATACAGCTCATGGTGTTCATAATTGTGGACCTGTGCCAGGGTGCTCAGGTGTGATCAACTTGGTCAAATGCAAATTATATAATATCAGTAAGCCTCACGCAGTTAATGATTTTTTCTTTTCTTGGACCTATTGGTGTTTCAAAAATGGCATTTCCATAAGGAAGGATTTTAGAATAGCAATACAATTAGGGTCAAAGATGAGCTTGAAAGGTACCTTCCGCATGTTGACATCAACTGAATGACCTTTACAGGTTGTTGTTGGCCAATACGATGGAGTCAATCAACAGCCTGAGCCTCAATGGCTGGGTTCCAATTGGGCTCCTGGAAATGTGGATGTCAGGGGCCGCAAATCAGGGCAGAATTTTGGGGGTCCCCTCACCATTAAATAGACCATATTAGCACAAGTTATATTGAGGCCAGTTCCAGCTGCGGCAATGGATGCAATCAGTACTTCACATTCAGGATTATTGAAGAAATTCTCCAGTGCCTTCTCCTGTGCTTGTGCTGTAATTGTTCCATCAATTTGTGCTGAAAGGATAGATTGATGGGCAAGTGCAATACCAATTCTAAAATATAAAAAAGTCAGATGCATTCAATTGGTAATGGATGCATATTAGAATTAACGCACAAATATAGAAATTGGGTCCATTGGGTATAAACCACCAATTTGGTTGGACCACACCTTGTTTGTTTGTTCTTCATTAAGCTTTGTAGGAGGTGTGCAATTTTACTACTCATGATGCATGTTTCCACATCCACAATAGTTTGTGTGATTTTTGGGGAGTTATCCTGAGTGCTCCTGCCCTCAGGGTCTTCCAAATCTGCCTCTGCAATTGTGTTAAGCATGATGTGATGGTTACAACATATTTGCAGCTTATTAATATTTCTGAAAAATTCTCCTGATCCTTTGCTTTTGGATGATAGGAATTCTTCATATAATGTGGAATATTCTTGCTGCATGGTTGGGTTGAGTGGGAGCAGCTCATAATGATGGCTAATAGGGGGAGGGATTCAAGATGTGTGGTTTTGGTGTGGCGCAAACTTAAATGCCGCAATGCCAAATGCAAAATATCATTGCAACCTTTGGAAAGACTACTCAGGATGAATGGTGACCAGTTATCTTGATTGGTGCTCTGGGGTTGAGTGATGAATCATATCCTGCCCAAAAGGTCATAAATGGTGTTGTGAATAGGAGTGCCCTTTAAAAATATTCAACAGGATGAAAGGAGGCTATTAATGGCATGGTGAGTGGCAGTGTATTGAGAGCGAATATAGCTATAAGATGGGGCAAGGGTTATTGGATATAAAAGGCAATTTGAATCATTTAAGCTCAGCCACTCACTGTGCTTCATCCAAAATTATACAAAGCCAATTGATTTGAAAAATGAATGATGTAGAGGTATTGGTTTGCTTGAATTCTTGGGTGATAGTATTGTAAGAAGTGATGATGATATCATATTTTAAGATGTTGGCCTCGGATAATGAGTAACAAGTGGGACCATGGTGGATTTTAGCATGCAGTGCTCCAGCCTGAGCATGCTTGGATATTTCTGATTGCCAGTTGGTAATTAAGCAAGGGGGCAGATGATCATGGTGGGCGTGGAGCTATGGGGGTTTTCAATCATCCGCTCCTTGGAGGTACCAATTAGAGCAATGGCCTGAATGGTTTTACCTAATCCCATATCATCCACAAGCAGTCCTCCAAGAGGGGTATTGGTCAAAAGGGATTCAAATGAGCTAACAACGTTGTTTGTAATGATGTGCCTGGCATTAAAAGTGGATCCTGGGGGTGAGGTGGCCCAAAGGTTACGGGCTGATTGGCCATTGGGGATTTCTTGATCCCAGAGAAAAGCTAGTCCGGTCTTTTGATGAGGGAGGAGGGGGGTTTGAATGATGGCATGGGGCGGGGTCATCATGGGGAGGTCTGATCCACTGGGTAATTGTATCAGTTTTTGCTTGGAAATCAATGATGAAACAGCAGGATATGAAGCTGGTGTTGAGTTTGAAGTGGGAAATGCTGGAGTAAACGGTTGACATTGACTATGAGTATTACAGTCATATTCTTTGGGCATTTTAAGCTTGAAATCTTGTGTTTGAAAGCTTTCCATTATGAATAAAATGTTTGGATACCATGTGAAGAACATCAATGCTAGATTGGGTTTCTGAGATGAGGAGGGGTCATTTGCATCAGTCATAAATACTCCCTCAACAAATAATATTTGAGTAGGATTGGATTGGCAATTTTCAATCCATGCCCCACCAGGACCACAGTGCATGAACGCTTTTGGTGCCCCAAGGAATGGTATCAACGTTTTGGAAAGGGTTCCAGGAAGAGAGCCAATAGCATGCTGGTGATTGAGGAGATAAACAAATATGTTGTGTTGTTTGTGCCATATGATAATCCAAGAAGCTAAGTGGGAATTCTCAGGATTTAAGGTTATATCACTATTTATTTGAATAAAAATATTAATCATCCCAAAGCAAAGTGGTTGTGAAGGGGTTGACATGATGGCTATTTTAAATTATTTGGGGACAGTTGGAAATTATGTGATCCGGAAGGGTTAGCTAAATGGAATGAAGACAAATAACCGCAGGTGGGGAAATTATATGAGAGGCAGCAATGGGGTCAAGGGGGGATGGCCTGTGGCTACGTGCATGGTCTTGATGGGGGTGGGCCTCTTGGGCTCATAATTTTCATATCCGATTTGGGGCATATATCAAGGCAAGGTGGCCCAAATGTGGGTGCACCAATATGACTGCTGGATCTGAAGCAATCAGAAAAACCTTTGTTGGAACAAGGTTTAAATTAGCATATCCAAAATTGGGTGGGTTGTAGCAACTTATTGTGGAGGGGCATATTAGAGGCATGCAGCCATGTTTGCTGCTGTGACAACAAACAATGAGCGTATCCTCCCCAGGTTAATTGTTGCACAGGGACCTACTGGGGAATGTTGGTGGTTTAAAAGTGCAATCTCACTGTGGGGATGTTTGTGTGTGGGGGGGGGAGATATGTTTGGTGGCGTGCCACCAAACATGAGTTTGATTTTGCGTGAAGTTTTTTGATGACTGAAGATTACTGGGCTTCCAGGGGGGGATGTGAGGCATGATCAAAGGGGGCACCGACCATGAGCCGTGATCCACATATAAATTCACCCCTATTGCGTTTGAGGCGGGTACTAATCCACCAAGATTGGCATCAGCATCTTTGCCTCACGCGTGTACAAAACTCCGGAGAAAGAGGCCACCCACCCAAGGGAGTTTTTGGCTGCAAGCCAGGCCCCACAGCTTGTGCGGGGCACGTGAGAACGTGCAGAAAATGACCCTCTGTGCGAGATCACCACGCAAACATAACCAGCCTCAGCAAATTGTAGGCCGGGATTATTCTAATGCGGATGAGGCTGAAGCAAAACCACACCAGTTGGCCTACGGTTTCCATGAGCGAGCAGGTGAGCATCTGCAGTCAACCTGACCGCCCGACCAAGAAAATAGCCGGTTGGAAGAAAGGCAGTAAAATGTCTTCCAGGCATGTGAAGGTTGCATGCCTATGACCTGTTAGGGGGTGCGTATGAAAGCGAGTGGCTGCCCAACAATGAGAATGTGCAATGAACAAGCGGGGCCAGTCATTGTTTTCCCCAACAATGGCACTTTATGGAATCCACTGTTTGTGTATGACCCAAATAAACAGTCATCCCACTATGACCCACTTACATTAACTTAGATTACATGCGCATCTGTGCCGTAGTTAGGCAGAGCTGTCCAACAAGGTGCATCAAAGGGATGCAGTTTAGATATATGACTTTATGGCTTGACATGATTGCATGTTACATTGTTGAACAGCTTTTGCTCTGCCCTGCAGCATACATTTACAAAGGTGTACTGCGTACTACAGTGCTGGCTGTACAGATTAGCAAGGTGTAATACTACTTGAGCCTGCATGCATATAGCGAATGTGCATGTACCTTCCAATCGTTTGCATATACGTAGCTCATGTGCCACATGATCAGCATTGCGTTTCACCCAATTTGCACACGCAAGCTGAGCATGTCATGGTCAAAAGCACCATGTGGAAGTGCTCAGTAAAGCCATTGAATGAACTATTTTTGCAATAGTTCATTGGAAGGCTCAGTTTGGAGCACTCCACCAAAGCATGTGAAATGCTGCACCTGGCTGAAATGTCATCCAATGCTGTGCCAAATGCTCAGATTGTGTGCATAGAAAAATGACTTAGCAATGGCTCAGCATCGTGCATTTGATATTGTTATATCAATAGTTCAATTACTGTGTAATTAAAATGTTCAGCCACTGAGCATGTCAATTATGATCCAAAAGCAAACCTGAGCAATGGGTCAAGGCAAGCTCATGCTGTATTCACTTGTCTTACAGCCCCCCCTTTGTTCAAAGAATATCACCAGCTCATACAGCCGGTAATCTCGCCGCAGTCACTTGTGACCAAATGCACCACATTCTTTTCTGCATGGGGCATTTGGGAATTGCACCCACCATGGACATTCAACGAGGGCCTCACGACCACCCTCCTGGGTGATCGGGTGGCTATTTAAGGAAACAAAGGGATTTGACTGAGCTTGAAAATTGAATCAATAGCAATACTCAGCTAGACCCCCATTGTTCTTCTGCCTCACGCCAGCATTTCCCTTCTCCGTTGCAGCATTTTCTGTGACTGAGCTTCAATTTTGCCCACACGCCTTGAAGCTGAGAGTTTTGCGGGTGCTGCAACTGCTGAGATTGTCTCAGCTTCACCATGGTATAAAAGACCATCTTCACACAACACGCCCTTCACTTTCTTTCTCACCCGCTCCACTTTGTTCAACCTCACCCGTGTTTGTCCTTCTTATGCGTATTCCCCTTGGTCTTCCTGCCTTTCGCACTCCACTAAACCCACTCCCCTTCCTTTTGCCTGTTTGTTTATTCTGCTGATCCTTTCAGAACCTCACTTCTATCCACCTTGTGCGTTACCTCTTTTTGGAACTTTTGTTGACATTATGTACCAATATTAATACTTATTTTTCTTCACGACTCCCTTCCAGACTCTTAAAGCCTTCCGAGTAGAGCACCTTTATTTTGTTCATGTTTTAAATTTATAATTCATCGTACGTCTTCATTTTCTTTCTTGATTTTTTACTTTCTATTCAGTTACTAACCTCAATTGTTTTGTTTTTAGATGTTGTGCACTTTATGCACCAAGTGGGGTATCCCCTGCATTTGTTCCTTGACGACGACCAACGCTTGTGATGCTTTCCGCCAAGCACACAAGAAATGTTTGTTTTTTGTCCACCCCTTCCGACCATGAGGCCAGAGGAGTTCTCGCCCAAGACACCCTTGTGAGGACTCCTTTGTGGTCAACAATGATGAAACGATATCCAAGCGCAAATGGACACCGGGACCTCAAGCAGGCCAACAGGAACAATTCCGGATGATTAGCCCTGTCCCCTCAAGCATCAATTTTTCCACCCCCCCTCCTAGGCCACCATCTGATGGTCACTTCACTCCTCAACCTGAGCGAGGTGATTATCCGGCCAATGAAGGATGGTGATGGAAAGAGGACATTCAAGCTTGGGCTGATCGTCACCATGTCTTGTCACCAATGGGATTCAAACGCCAAAGTAAGTTATCTTTCTCCTCCTCATCTCATTTCTCTTCACGCAATAATACTGACTTTTTTCCATTACTCATAGAACAAAACCCCCCAAATCCCCCCCGACAAGACTCTCCCGTTCCTAGTTTGCCTCGCTAGCAAATCCTGCGGCAACCCACTCCAGGCCCAAGTGGCACCCGATGGTCTGAGGACTTATTCCGCGGTAAGCAGCCAAAGTTTCATTTCATTTTCACTTTCACTTTTGAGTCAAGTGAACTGGCTCTTACTCCTTTTTTAGAACCCTCCCAAACCAAAGAGCCACCTATTCCTGGCCCGAGTCCATCCTCCCAATTACCTGAGGACAATACAACTCGTGAGCCAGAACCTGAGGTGGCTCCTACGCAATCCCCGGAGGAACCTTTTGGTAAGTCCCAATTTCACTTTTTTAACTCTACTCAACTTTTCCTCACCCCTGCTTCAACCATCTCCAGCTTGTCCCGCCAACCCTTCTCCATCATTATCATTGACGATACGCCCTTTGGATCCCCCCTCCCCCTCCCCCTTCTTCTTACCCGGCTCGCCCACCTTCCCCTTCTGTTCCCCCCCCTCCACTCCAACCCCGGTTCCCTCCCCAGAGATCCCTTCCAGTGGCCCTGAGAACCCCAATGCCTCCTCCCCCCGGTGCAAAGCCCCTCTCATTCCCACGATGATGCTTGCCAGGAATTCACTGACTTACAAACTACTTTGATGATTCCTTGAGCCATCGTCCACAAATCAATCAACCAAATCTTGTTGGAGCATCGCCGCTTGCTCCATATGATTCCTTTCGTGGATGCAACTCATTGAAATGAGATGCACCGGGGATTCCGGGAGGAACTAAACTCCCTCCTTGCCCAGGCACTGGAGGCTTATCCAAAGGAGGACATCACCAGGATAGTCTCGAAATACTTAGAAAAATAAAATTAAAAAAATCTCATTATTTCCTCTTTTTATTATTGGTACTAATTTCTTTTAAATAAATTATTTGTATCCAATGTTTGTTATTTTCCATTTTTATTACATTCTTTCTTCATGTAAAATTGATTTATTTCCTCCTTAGAGAAAATCCCTGATTGCCGGAGAATTATTTTGGTAAGTGCCCCACCAAAAGTTTGAGTTAGTATTTGTTTGTGTGACCCTCTTTTGCCAAAAATGCGCCAATAGTCACTGTTACCGTCTCCTATATTTTCTTCCATGGTTTGGAGCCATATCAATTCTTAACTGTAAAAAAGCGGGAGGCTCACGCATGTGAGCAATCCACTCCAGATTGGTGAAACATGGCCTTTCCTATGGTCACACACTATTAATCTTACTCATGTATTGAATTGTTTAAATTGTTGGGAAACTTCACAAGCGTAAGGATTGGCGTGTGAGTTGCCGGGAGCCTGCACAGGTGTAAGGATTGTTGTTTGGCGCCTGCATACGCGTAAGGATTGGCGTGTGAACTGTTGGGAGCCTGCACAGGCGTGAGAATTTGTCAGCATTGTTTGAAACATTCACAAGCATAAGGATTGGCATGTGAATCGTCGGACACCTGTACAGGCGTAAGGAATTTTTAGCATTTTTGGGAGCCTTCACAAGCATAAGGATTGGTGTGTGAACTGTTGGGAGCCTGCACAGGCGTAAGGATTGGTGTTTGAATGTCTGGGAGCCTGTACAGACATAAGAATTTGCGTGTGAATTGTTGGGAGCCTGCACAGGCGTAAGAATTGGCGTGTGAATTCTTGGGATCCTGCACAGGGGTAAGAAATTTTCAGCATTGTGGGGAACCTTCAAAAGCGTAAGGATTGGCATGTTAATGGTTGGAAGCCTGTACAAGTGTAAGGAATTTTTATCATTTTGGGGAACCTTCACAAGTGTAAGGATTGGTGTGTGAATTTTTGGGAGCCTGCACAGGCATAAGGATTGGCGTGTGAGCTGTTGGGAACCTGCACAGGCGTAAGGATTGGCGTTTGAAGCGTTGGCAGCCCGCATAGGCATCAGGAACTTTTAGCATTGTTGGAACCTGCACAGGCATAAGGATTCGCGTGTGAAGCGTTGGCAGCCCGCATAGGCGTCAGGAACTTTTAGCATTGTTGGAACCTGCACAGGCATAAGGATTCGCGTGTGAAGCATTGGCATCCTGGACAAGAGCAACAAACCAGGACATATATACAATGGAATGCCACTGTACATAATCCACTTCACCCCTTTTTCATGTGAGACACCCATCTCCCACACTCGAATCCATCCAATGCTGGTGTCTATTGTCCTCTGGCTTACCCCACCATTATTTACCCAACACACATGCAAATCTCCTCATTCTTTGAATTGGCATGAGATTGTATTACCATCCCTGATTTGATAGCCCTCTCTCTTGCGAATCTCATAATAGCCATGGCTTTTTTGCCGCATTGTTTTTGCTAACCTGCTTGAGCATTGTGCGGACATACCCACTAGTGTCGTGCTTTCGTTGTCCTGTGCTGGATCAGTATAATGAACAAATGTACTACTGGCCAACACTACCTGAATGAGCCCATGACATGCAGATAGATCAATCCAAAAATTCTCATTTGGGAAAATTAATTTTCCCCCTGTATACCGCTTTGATGCATCTCTTTGAATTTGGCCAGTCTGCTTATGAGCTTGAAACCACCATCCCAAAGCATACTGCAATGCATCCTTATCAAGATGAGGTGAGTTTTTGAATCCATTCATTGTGGAAGTGAGTGCGGAAGCAAACTCGCATGCACCCTGATTTGCGGGAATATTGCCTTCATAGTTGCCTTGATCAAAAGAAGGAACCCCCAATGAGTTGTAGCAATTTTGAATCTTCTTAAATAAATTATCCCCAACATATTGTAAGGATTGACCTAGAATGCAGCCCACCGAGCTAAGATTGGCACCTCAGTTCTGCCATTAATCTTTTGCGTTTTCAATTTTCCCAACACTTCCATACAGACCAAATTGTTCATTATTTGTGCTGCATTTGCGCCACCCAATTGCGAACATAAATCCCTCCAGTAATGCTATATTTGTTGCAATTGGGTCAGTGAATCTCTTTTTGCAAAATAAGAATTGTGATAATTCATCCCATTGATTGACCTTGACTTCACTCATTGTTGTGAATGGTCGGAATTCAACAAGGGCAATGAGTAATCCGGTTGAAGAGAAAATTTCCACATGGCCAAAGTGAATGCGTTTGATCTGATTGACATCCACAACCCTCCAAATTTCACTTCGGGTCATATTTGCTGATACTGGCATTGATATTTGTGCTGTTGGTCGAGAGGAGGAAAACAACCTATTCATTCGGGTCGTTTTGCGCTCATTTGTCTTTTGGGATCTCCCACTATTCCCGAGTGGTTGAGA
This sequence comes from Austropuccinia psidii, assembly GCA_023105745.1. Taxonomy (NCBI): domain Eukaryota; kingdom Fungi; phylum Basidiomycota; class Pucciniomycetes; order Pucciniales; family Sphaerophragmiaceae; genus Austropuccinia; species Austropuccinia psidii. The sequence goes on along the minus strand of JALGQZ010000004.1, from coordinate 11,123,536 downwards.
GATCACTATGTGTTGAAAGAGACAAGATATCAGATACTGCTTCCTGCCATTTGAAGCTAAGGAGTTTTGAGTCCAGAATGGTGCCCAATGCTTAGGGAGCTTTCTTCGGCACACATCCTTTGACTTCCCTGTTGGAGCCCACATGACATTGGCGCAAATTGAACCGACTAAAGCCAATGTTCTTCCATGGGGCCCAATGAGGGTGCCACATAAATGTGGAAGAATATATATATATCTATATATATACACTGAGATTAAGCAAGCAACTCACACTTTCCTTCATCAGACCAACACTTTCTTGCGAGTTCGCTTTTACGCTCTTTTCCTTTTTTTGTGAATGGCATGCTTGCAGCGGAAAATGAAATGAAACCAAATGATTATTGATTTATTAATATCACCTAAATTGAATTGTGGCTGATGAATCTTTTTGAATTGCAGCTAAAAAGAAAGATCACACCTGACCTTTGCGAATTTGCGATCTCAAATACCTGAACCTGAAAATTGCAGTGGATAGTGCATTATCCAATCCCTAGTTATCCTAGTCCTCTTGAAAGACACAGGAACATTTGGCCTATTATGGGCTGGCAGAAAGTGATAAACGCAAACTCGCTCAATGCCCCCGCGTGTGCTACTTGTGCGCACAACTGCCTGACTCAGCTTGCGTCTTGTCGGAGTCTTTTCAATGATTTACGGAAGCATGCCTCCGTACAATTACTATTGGTATTCAGACTGTGGCATCCGGGCAGTAGTAGAATAGGAAGTCATGATTATGAAATGATAAATAACTTTGCAAAATTCAATTACAATCTATCTAGTACAAAGCTAATCTAAGACGGGTCAATCCTGGTTGTGAGTTTAGCTGACCTGGGTACAGTCAAAGTGACCTCATCACTTGAACCAAGACCGCGCTTCGCCACCCAGGCATCACCAAAGTCTAATACTAAGCATTGTGCAAATTCAAATCTAAGAGGTACAGTGGGGTTAAAAGACTCTGATGAGAAGAAACTTTTATTCAGTAAATTACATATATACTTATTAGTACGTAGCCACACTGGCTCCACTAGATTTTTACCCTCTGAAGGTTTTTCGGAAATGTCAATTAGTGATAAAGCCCCTTTAACTGAGCTTGTTCTCCAGTCATCTGAGCATACCATCAAACCACGAACCCCCGCCGCACAGAATGCCGCTAATATATCATAGCCAATTCGACTTATTCCAAGATTCTTGTGACACGTCAAAAGATCATTGATGGCCTCATTTTTTTTTGAGTTCGTGAGTTTGCCTTTGATGCCATTAACTTTGACCTTTGTATGTGCATGTACCATGTTGTATGCAATCATCAAATGGATAACTGTATCCATTAGATCCTCCAGGTTCTTGTGCGGCTTTGTGGATATCTCATTGTCAGCCCCACCACCTTCAATGCTGAGTTGGGTTGCACGTTGCTTTGATTTACTCAAGGAGGAGGCAAGGCATTCAACTTCTCCCTGTTTGAGTCCAAGAGGATCGGTCGAATTTGATGTTGGTGCAACATATGGTTTGGGTGCAATCACATTGTATGAGACTAAACTAATGGATTAAAACATAACATTTGCCCAAAAATGTTTAACTGGATTGGTGGGGTAAAGAAGGCTCTGGAACCATTTTGAAGAAGGAGTGTTCAGATTTTGGGAGATTCTCTGGAGGTTTAGCTGATTCCTTCATCAATTTGAGATTCCAAATGTTATCAAAAAACGATTCTGTTTCTGTTGGCTTAAAAAAATCTAACCCTGTATATTGCAATTTATATCACCAGTCAACAGCCAATAATCATGTATCATGCACAAAGATAAAACTGACCTGCCATCTCAAGGTCCTCCATCCAGGCCGACATTTTAAGCTCTTGCTCAGTGATCACCTTGATACCAACTGGCAGGAATGTATGAGCATCCTTTGTTGGTAAATTGTCCCATTGATTTTTGAAAATACTATTGATATTATCAAGCCCCCTTTTCCATAATTGTTGAGTAATATTGGAATGATAATTCAAAAAGCCAGCAAACTCTTCCATGCGGGATAAAAATATTCCTTGAAAATTAGCAGACAATGACACTTTGGGCTCAGGGTCAGGAATTATATCAGTCATATCTTGTCCCATTGTATCATCTTTAATTCTTTCCCTTTCTTGAAAGGCTTGAATATTCCAAGGAGAGGCGGGAGGGGTTTCATCATGGATTTTTTCATTGGGTATCAGGGGCCTTTCAATATGTGGAGCTTAATCATGGATTGTTTAGTTGAGTATGGGGGGGTTCAGTATGCGGAGGTTAATTATCAATATGGTCCCCTTCACCATTGATAATTTCATCACCTTGATCCCGAGAATCTTTTGCGGCTTCAAAGGTATGGCGTTTTTTGTTTGTTTTTTTTGGTTGCATGTATATTTGGTCTTTTTCCTAATCCTTTGCCTGGAAATCCAATTACGACTTGAGATCCTTCAGGTAGAGATTCTCCCACCTCCACACCTTCCCATATATTGTAAGCAGCTATTTTTATCAATTTTGTTTTGAATTAGTAATGGACTTACGGTTCAAATCCATTTTGAGCAGGCTCATGGCTTCAGCAATCTTTTGATGCACATAATCAGGAATTTTACTATCATTTTGAATTTTTTTGAGCCTTGGGATTGTTTGAGCAATGTTGGAGACAAATTGTTCCTTGGATATAATTTCCACCACCCCACTGAAAATTACATCATTGTGCCCATCATCTTCTCTCGGTGCACAAGGTTCAACAGTCTTTTACTTCTCATAACTTTTAAAAATTGGTTTCTGAGAGCTTGGAGGCTGACCTGAAATAAAGGATATGACACAATATCAGGTTTTGAGAGATTAAAAATATTCAAGATGGATGCATACTCACATTCTGGAAGAACTGGTGGATCTTGATTTTCTTTATGCGACTGGCTCTCTACTTCAATGCCTAATTCACAACTACTGGTGATATTAGAGATTTCACTTCCACTCTCTGGGGCTGAAGTTGGTCGTTCATTGAATTCAGTTGAATTTCCCAGGGTATGGGCCATAGTGGAGGTATTTTATTAAGCAAATAGATGGTGACGAGTTGATTGATAACTTGTTTGAAAATTTTTGAATAAAAAGATCTAAATTGAAGAAAAAAGGTGGAAGTAAAAAAATCGCATTTGCAAAATGCAATTTGTTGGGAAATTGAAGGAGCTGATGTTTTGCAAATTATTTCATATCATGCAAATGAAATAACTTCCCTGTGAGACATTGAATAAATTTGACTAGTGAGAAACCTACTAAAGTCAACTTTTGAACTATTCAATGCTCATGAGGCAAGGACTAAGCAAAGTGTTCCATTTGAATGATATGAAATAAAATGGTTTTGTTGGGGAAACAGGACACACAATTCTTGTCTTAAATAGTGCACTTATTAGGTTTTCATTTGTGAGTCTCATGATTTAAACCCTAACCACAACATTGTGAATATACTTACCAACTTCCCCTTAGGTCCTGTTGGCAGAGAAGGCCACTCAGCATATTTTGGCAATTGGGTTCATTGTGTACGCCAACAAGCCACCGTACACTATGGATGTAGTACAGAAGCGTAAGGATAAGTTGTGTCGGGAGCATGTTGGGAGCGCACTCCGCAAGCGTAAGGATAAGTGGTGTCGGGAGCATGTTGGGAGGGCACTACAAAAGCGTAAGGATAAGTGGTGTTGGGGGCATGTTGGGAGTGCACTCCGCGCGCATAAGGATGGTTAGCAGTGTCGGGAGGGCACTACACAAGCGTAAGGATGAGTGGTGTTGGGAGGGCACTACACAAGCGTAAGGATAAGTGGTTTTGGGAGCATGTCAGGAGTGCACTCCACGTGCGTAAGGATGGTAAGCAGTGTCGGGAGGATGTTGGGAGGGCACTACACAAGCCCAAGGATAAGTGATGTTGGGAGCATGTTGGGAGGGCACTACACAAGCGTAAGGATAATTGGTGTTGGGAGCATGCCAGGAGGGCACTCCACGAGTGTAAGGGTGGTAAGCAGTGTTGGGAGCATGTCAGGAGGGCACCACACAAGCGTAACGATAAGTGGTGTTGGGAGCATGTCGGGAGGGCACTCCACGCGCGTAAGGATGGTAAGCAGTGTCAGGAGGATGTTGGGAGGGCACTACAAAAGCGTAAGGATAAGTGGTGTCGGGAGCATGTCAGGAGTGCACTCTGTGCGCGTAAGGATGGTAAGCAGTGTCGGGAGGATGTCGGGAGGGCACTACACAAGCGTAAGGATATGTGGTATCGGGAGCATGTTGGGAGGGCACTCCGCGAGTGTAAGGGTGGTAAGCAGTGTCAGGAGCATGTTGGGAGGGCACTGTCACAACCATGGCAATTCATCCCCTTGGAATTCAATATGGCATATCCATGACACATCCAGTATATGGCAATTTGGCCATATCCATAAATCATTGGCTAAATTGGCCATCACATCTCATTCTGCCTTTTATGGTCATTTCATCATCTGGGCCCAACTTGGGCCCTTCACCGTCATCAGGCCTTTCCTGGGGTTTCTCTACTTTTGGGCAATTTTAGTATTTCCCAGTCAACAGGGGAAATACAGCCCAAGAAGCTGTATTTGGCCTTAAATACAGCTTCTGCGAATTTGTGCACTTTTTGTGCACTTTGCCCAAATGCAGTTTTAAGGCTGTATGAGCTGTATTTGGCCAAAAACCCAAAAATGGCCAAATACCTCAAAAGACACTCTGACACCGCTGAAGCCCTCCAAAACCAAATTTCACCAATATCCTCCTGCCTTCATCTCCAAAAGACTTATGGCCATTTTCAACCTCCGATAACCAAAATGCCATATATGGTGTTATTCACCATTATGCATCTTTTTTCAGCAGCAATCCACTGGCAAAAATATCATCTGGTTATTTCTACTTTCCATTGGGCCATCCAGTCACTTCATCAAGAGGATTCATCAAGGCTCAAGGGCAAGTGTCAAAACCTCAAATACAAATGACGCCATCAAGCAGTCATGGGTTATTCTCACTCCAAGTATTCCTTCCAAGGGAATACTGTCAATTCATTCTCAAGGTGTATTCAAGAGGCAGTGCCAAAAGGAGTTGTCAAGTGTCAAAGCTCCACTCAATCCATCTTGGCAACCACCTTCATTTCAATACAGTCTGGATCCATCAAGGACTGTATTTCATTTTCAAGTATGGGAAATTATTTAAACCCAATTCAATTTCAATATTAGCCAGCTGTATCAATTCCCAAAACAATCAATACAGCCTCCAGGATCAATACAGATCAGTTTTCAGCCTGAAGAACTCAAGCTCTCAACTTTTCACATATACCGGCTACCCTTTCCAACCTGGGGGGTTTTTCCCCAGTTAATTAATATACTTTGATTTATTTTTATCTTTATTTTCTTTTCATTTTAGTTAAGCAAATACTGATATTATTAAGTCAGTCATTTAGAACTTTTCTCTTTCTCTTTCTTCGCCTGTCAATGGATATTTGGTGGTCATATCCTTACTAATTCCATTATTCATTTTTGGCAGGTTGAAACAGTGATTAAGGACTTACTTGGTTGGCTCTTTGGCCATTTGGCTTCCCTTTCCTCTTTTGCATCTCATCTTGTACCTGCATATCTTTTAAAGGAATTCATTCTTATTATTTTTATTCTTTATTCTTTTGGAGTCTTCCAAGTGAGTTCCCTGATTGCTGAGTGCCAGGCCACTCTTGTATTTCCACTAGAGCCCCTGTGACAAGCACTACACAAGCTTGAGGGTGGTAAGCAGTGTCGGGAGCAGGTCAGGAGGGCACTACACAAGCGTAAGGATAAGTGGTGTTGGGAGCATGTCGGGAGTGCACTCCGCGAGCATAAGGATGGTAAGCAGTGATGGGAGGATGTCGGGAGGGCACTACACAAGTGTAAGGATAAGTGGTGTTGGGAGCATGTTGGGAGGGCACTCCGCAAGGGTAAGGATGGTAAGCAGTGTTGGGGGCATGTCGGGAGTGCACTCCACGAGCATAAGGATGGTAAGCAGTGTTGGGAGGATGTCAGGAGGGCACTACACAAGCGTAAGGATAAGTGGTGTTGGGAGCATGTTGGGAGGGCACTCCGCACGTGTAAGGATGTCGGGAGGGCACTACACAAGCATAAGCATAAGAGGTGTTGGGAGCATGTTGGGAGGGCACTACACAAGCGTAAGGATAAGTGGTGTTGGGAGCATGTCGGCAGTGCACTCTGCGCCCGTAAGGATGGTAAGCAGTGTCGGGAGGATGTTGGGATGGCACTACACAAGCGTAAGGATAATTGGTGGTGGGAGCATGTTGGGAGGACACTACACAAGCGTAAGGATAAGTGGTGTTGGGAGCATGTCGGGAGTGCACTCCGCGCGCATAAGGATGGTAAGCAGTGTTGGGAGGATGTTGGGAGGGAACTACACAAGCGTATGGATAAGTGGTGTTGGGAGCATGTTGGGAGGGCACTCCGCAAATTTAAGAGTGGTAAGCATTGTTGGGAGCATGTCGGGAGGGCACTAAAAAAGCTTAAGGCTGGTAAGCAGTGTTGAGAGCATGTCATGAGGGCACTACACAAGCACAAGGATAAGTGGTGTCAGGAGCATGTTGTGAGTGCACTCCGCAAGCGTAAGGATGGTAAGCAGTGTCAGGAGGATGTCGGGAGGGAACTACACAAGCGTAAGGATAAGTGGTGTTTGGAGCATGTCAGGAGGGCACTCCGCAAGCGTAAGGATGTCAGGAGGGCACTACACAAGCGTAAGGATTGCTAGCGGTGTCAGAGGCATGTTGGGAGGGCACCACGTGAGCATAAAGATGGTAAGGGCGGGGGTGTGAAAGCGTAAGGAGTGGTGAGGACAGAGATGGGGGGGCGGTGTTGCAGTCTCATCTGGAGGGTGGTGTGGGCGCCTAAGCATGCGAAGCGTCAGGGTGAATTAGGTGGGGATGCGCAAGCCAATGAGGTGAGATTACCTGAACATTGCAAATAGTCTTGAAATGGGTTTGGGCTTTCAGTGACATTCTCATGTGACACATGTGACAATTGACGTTGTCTTGACGCTGACATGATGTGACCCACTAAATCCAGCGACTATAAAGTGACACTAACGCGACTGAAGCAAGATTTTATACTGACCGCGGTGCGATGTGAAGTCAATCGCGGACAATTGACGCAAGATTCACCCTGGTGATAATATTCACCAATTGTATCACTTATATAACTGTTAAGCTTAAAATAGGATTCTAGTGAGTGATCATAAATCATCAAATTTAAGCCTAAACTTTGATCATGAATAACTCTTAATCTATAAAGGCTTCATCCATTCTGAGAGTGTATTCTAATAGCTTGATATGTCCTCATTAAACTTCCAAGCGCATTTTATTACATCATAAAAATATATTTCTGATGATTTTTCTTGTAACTCATCTTTTGTGTTGAAACTCAATATTTTAAACTTAATACCTTGATTTCAAGGGGCCCTAACTAGAATATTATAATAAAAATCACAGCATTATTTACGTATGAACTAGTAGAATCTGACTGTATACTTTTTTTAAGTTTTGACCACTTTCACAACAAAGTGGTCAACAGCTCCATTGATTTTACTCAATAATCCCTTACAAGCTTTAACCTTGTTTAGAACTTGTAAAATGAAGTTCATATCTATGTTCTTACAGTAATTACATGGTGACTTTATTTTTGTTTTATCTCTCTGTCTTGTATATTTCAAGAGATATTAGCTAAACACCATGAATATATGCATTGACCAAAAAAGCACATATATTCAGCTTAATTCCTTAATTATTGACTTTAGAGAATATATTTATAATGGTTTTATGTATGGCTTTTTTTGGGGAAGTCAAATGGTCCCATTTATTTCACATGCTGCTTCATTGGGTTCTGATTTAAATAAGGTTTTATACCTTTTTTAAGTTATTATTACTTATTCTTCAGTAATTATTGACTTTTCAGATATGCTATAAAAATGAAATATGTGTATCTTACCATGAGGAATCTTATTGTTTGATTTATTTCACATGTTTACTGATCATATTCTGAGTTAATTCAGATTTTTTACTTATTCATTGTATTTTTACTAGTCTTTGAGATAATTATTATAAATATAATTATTACAGAAATGTTGTTGTGACCTTTTTGGATATTTGGTCATATCTCGAAGGCGCACATAATAGCTGAATGGCCTTTAAAGATAGATGTGGAACATGTATTTGCTTTCATTTTATTTTTTTTCTTAACATATATTTAGACATTTGATTTCAATTTTTACTCAATCTTAAAAGTATTATTAGCCATGTATTATTGCAAAATGAGAAACTAGCTTGCATTATACACTCTTTTTAGACTATTTTCTCTTAAGTTATATCTCCAGCTCATTTAAATGATTCTAAAATTAACCTAATTATATTTTATACCATTGATTTTTAACATTAATTCTTGAATGAATAATATTTGATTTACATTTATGTGGTTTGAGAAGCAGATGTGCACTGTAACTCAATTGAAGGTAGGGTTTAATTGATAGACATTCTAATTCACAGGAATCTTCACTTATTTTGAGAATATTACCAACATCAATTTTCAAATTGTACACTCTGAATGTTCAAAATAACCTAAATAATTCAAAAAAATGTTACTCTAATAAAAATCATACCTGTAGATACCCTCTTTCAAAAATTAAAAAACAGGATTGAAGCCAATTCTCTTAGAATTAACATTTAGGCCCTTTTAATAGATTTTTGTTCTATTGGGTGAGTAAAATCCACTTAGCTTATTGGAGGATATATTCTAGGATTCTTTGTGAGTTTTCAACCTACAAGGAGTAATTGAATATTTAGTAATATCTCCTAATCTTTCCTTTCCCATGATTCAAGCCAATCTTTTTAATTTACTTTTTTCTCAAAAATGGCCTAAAATATTTCAGAAAACTCTTAGAATTCAGCTGTTTCCTCTTCCAATCTTCATTTTCAGCACAAGATTAAAAACTTCACTTCCAAAGGTGAGTAAAATATACAGTTTTGCTTTCAAATAGCCATCCCAACACCTTTGATTTTTGATCTATATTAATGATATTCTATGTTTAAGGAAATGGGAGTCAAAAAGGTCAGAAAACGGATGTAGTAAACTGAAAAACTATCTTTGTCAGCCTGTGACTCAAAACCAGAGCACAAGCATGACAGCCAAAATACCATAAACCAATGGTATAGCCAAGATACCACCAAAACATGGAGCTGAGCCAAACCAGCTCAAAAGATATCAAAAGAAAGAGGAAACTCACCTCTTCCTGAAAATATAAGTCCCATCACCATAGGACAAGAAATAACAAAGTTATTCCTGCTCAAAGATATTGCTGAGCATAAACCTTAATTTTCACCTCTCATCTAAAATCTAGAAGGAGAGGCTTAACCCCATCAGATGGGTATTAAAAATGAAGCTCTAAGCCAGGGCTATCCAATGGTACCAGCCAAACTGAGCTAGCACCAATATTACTGGAGTTATGGTCAATTTCAGGCCAAATAAGGGGGAACAAAACATTCACCTCTCATCTAACTTCTACAATTTTAGTGTGAGATACCTAAAGTGGGGTCTTTTTGGAAAGAGCACAATCAGGGCTATCTGATGATGCCACCCACTTCCCCATATCTCAACTACTGCAGAAGTTATGGGGCAAACAAGCTCAATACAGCTTTTTGCCCAAAACACACAAATGTACAAAAATCTTGTACATGGGATAACTATGCCATATTTAATGATACCCATACCAAATGAGGTACCATTGTGTAGAGCTCATACAAGGCTACACACTGAACCAATTTTGAGGTTGATATCTCAAGAATTGACAAAGTTATGGCTGTTTTAAGGTCAGAATCCCACCTGCTGTCATATACAGCCTTACCATGGGATAATATCCCATAACCATGTATATGAGGTGTCAAATAGATGAAGAAGCATGTTTTTACTTCAATACCTCATATGTCAGTCAATACTGGGGACCCATACAGTTTCTATACAGCATTCTACGCGTCATACATGTCAGAATCAGGCTGTGAGGTCCCCAGATGACAATTTTCACCCTGTATTGGTGAAAACCGCCCAGATGTGGTTTCAAAACCACATATGAGCCCAATACAGTGTATACAGGCTGTTTGCAAACCACAAGCTTGTCCTGGGGAGTGAAAAATCTTCACTCCCTCTACGTGGAAAGGTCTAACAGCCTTTCCACCCCAATTTCAGGATAAAAGGAGGGCTTTTCACAGCCAAATCATCTCCTCATCCTGCTCTTGAATAACCTACGTAGTAAACTATCAAAAACAGTTTTACTCTTGGTTAATAATCAGGTATAATTATAGTTTTAATTATTGTAGTCTTTTATTATTGTAACCCAACAGATAAAGCTGCACCCAGGGCTTTCAACAGCACTCACCACCACTATATCCAATATAGTAAAGCCCTTTATATCTTAAATTAAATATCTTTTAAGCTTTATAACTCTTTTTAAAAACTATTTTACCATGTCACAAACATAGAAAAAGTTGTATTTAGCCTATATACACCTTCTTCATAGTTTCATCCTGATATTTTGGGGGCCTGCCCATGTTTTAAATCTTTTTTTTGGACCTTATAAGTAAGTCTTTTCTCTTTTTATGACTTATTAAAAAGTGTTTTATCTTTTTTTTAGGCATAATTTCTCTATTAAAATATATATTCTATATATTTCTATCCCTTTCTTTATATATACTCATATTATAAGAGTATTATTCACGTGGTTAATACCCATTGAAAATAACTATTTTTGGCGTGTTTTGTATATAAAAACACATAAGCCATCAATAAGTCCTGTATTCTTGACTGAATAAGGACACCTCTGACTGAAAAAACATCAGTTGAGGCGTGGTTAAGTGTATTGTTAACTCAATTACACTTATACAAAACCACTTGTACAGAATACACTTGAAAACCACAAGTGTATCTGTAGGATACTGGCACACAAACAGTGTGACAGGGTACCAGAAGCTGTAGTTCTGACGTGGAATTGTTGATTCAATTACACTTTCATTATACAGGGCACATTGTAGTAACATACATTCCCAGAGGCCAATCTTAGACGTGCAAAACCAGCATCTTTAAGAAGTCTTAACTGACATAAGCCCTCTTTTTTTCCCTTCCTTGATTCAGTGGAAGAAAATTACATCCCACTTGAGACCCAGTCACAGGCCAACACACCAGTGACACCCTCAGAACCAGAGGGCAGCAAAGGCAAAGGAAAGAGGCACAGTGAAGGTCTCATTACAGCAAAGAAGTGGACACCCATAACCACTCAGAGGAGTAGAAAACCACGAAACTCTGCTTCAATACAAGGTAAACCAACCTTAACCACTTGTACAGGAAGTATTACAATCATTAACCCAGTTGTAACTTCCAAAGGCAAACTGCCCAAGTCAGCAGACAATAAAGTTGTACAGGGCACAGTCAAAGGTAAATACCCTAAGAACATAAAGTTTTTGACTGCTTGCAAACACTGATATGTCACCTGCATACCTCAGAGACCTTGGCTTCAAAAGGAACCAACCAGAGGACAGAGAGGGCTTGTCCAGAACCAGAAGACCTGGAAGAAGACACCTTGGACACAGTGGTGGATGGCAAAACAATGAGGGAGATAATATCAACCTTGCCATTCACACTGCAATTCAACAAAGACCTCAAACCAGAGGACTGGAAGGATATGGATCAAGTTCTTCAGATCCACCAACTCCTAAAAGATTTATTTCAATGGAGCATGGACAACAAGAGGTTCAACCTAGAAACTCACTTGGCAGAACTTGGATCAAGTTGCCAGAAGATCTGTCTCAAAGAGATAGACTTCAAAGACCTGATGGTAATCACCAAAGGTTAGAATCCTACCAGGCACCACAGACTCCTGGAGGCAAGGGCACAGAGGATAAGGGAGAATCAAGCCACTATCCTAGCTATAGAAGAACAGTTAACCCAGACAGGGCCTACTCAGATTCCTTCAGGTTCACAAGAAGCAGGCCAAATCAGCTCTCCAGTGGCTTCACACCAATCAGAAACCAGCAGATCAGTGGCCAAGAGTCACCATTCTTCACAATTCCAGGAAGTTTCCAGGAGAAGACAAGGAAACAAGGGCAAGGACAAAGCCTCCTTCAACCAGAGGAGGAAAGAATCAGACCCCATGATCCAGAAGCTGTTAGATTTGGTAAAGGAAGTACACAAGAACCACAAGTAGTTGTAAACCACTCTAGAATCAGTAGTCCTAGTAATAGAAACATTACCCCCACTCAGACTGAAAATAACATTGTCAAATCTGAGAGTAACATCAACAGTGATACACTGTGGTTACAAATGTCCCAATATGCTGAACAATCTGCAAAGCAGTTTGCAGAAATTAAATCTAGCCAAGAGAGGATGAGACAAACTCAATCCTCCTTGGAACAAATAGTTAAGAATCTTCAAGAAGGATATGCTCAACTAAGCAAAGCCTCTGAAGAAAGCAACAAAAGACTGAATATAGTCTTTGAAGAACAACACCACAGCACAAGGGACAGGGAGTGTCTGGATCAAGACATTACCAAATTGTTTAATGCCTATCATAGCTTGAAGCCCCAACCACAAGGCCAAGCTATGGAGAATCCATATCAACCAGATGACATCAAACCAGATGCCATATTGTTGAATAAGGCAAGATCTCCATCACAATACCAGGATGGAGATGGCATGTCTTATTCAGAGAAGGAAGCCTTGAAACAGCTTCCTGAGGCCTCAAACTGGCCCAAATTCTCTGGATCAGGAGAATATGATCATATGGAACTCATAGATTATATTGATGGACTCTTCATTGATGTACCAAGCATACCAGACTACTGGATCACTGCTAGATTGAATACTGCATTTAAAGGTCATGCTAGTATATGGTACACAGAAATGAAAGAAATCCATGGCAGGAGAAACTGGCCATGGTGGAAGAGTCAAATCATCCAAAAGTACAGTAATGGAACTTGGATATGGCAAAAGACCATGTCATTTGAAAATGACAAGTACTCTGTGGACAAAGATCCATATGAGTGGTGTCTTAGACAGTCTAAAAGACTTAAAGCCATTGATCCTCAGATGAACATCCAAATGAGGAATCACAAGCTTCTGACACAACTGCCAGGAGAACTAGAGCATGCAGTAAAATGCAGATGCAACCAAAATTGCACTCTAGATGACATAGCCAACACCTTACAAGACATAAGGAAGAGGACTAATATAGGGAAATTCACCCCATATAGAAGCAGCAGTTTCAAAGAGAACCAACCACTCAGGGTAGAGTTTAAAGACAAACCCAGAGAAAGAGTGGCAGAAGTGACAAAGAAGAAAAACTCTTGCCACAATTGTGGTTCAACAGACCACTATGCCAACAACTGTCCAAAGGCAAAGAAAAAAGTCTATGCCATAGAGAAAGTCCCTGAAGAAGAACCTCCAACAGAGGATTCTGAATCGGACTCCATGGGTGATGCCATCAGAGAACCATCTGATGATGACCAAGACCCAAGAGAGGAATTTTTAGTGGAATACCAAGAGGAAACCCCACTAGAAATCCAGGACATACAGCTGGAAGCAGGCATGCCACAGGACACTGCTAATAAAAACTTGTGCAAACATACACAAGATGCACAAACATTCCTGGTTACACCAACCAAAGGAATGGCATATATACATGGAACATCCACAAAAATGACTGTTTGTATTGACAATGCTCAGCATCCACTGATCATTGATAGTGGAGCACACTGCTCCATAGTGGCCAGAAACTATCTGGATACCCACTTCCCAAACTGGGAAAAACAGCTCTTGCCCACTAAGGCAAAGAACTTTAAAAGTGCATCAGGGAAGATTACTTCCATTGGGACAATTATCAAAGAGATAATTATACCCCACAGGAAGGGTAATATCAGACTCAACCCAGAGTTTGTAGTGCTTAATGATGCCCACATCCAAGGGTTTTTACTGGGAACAGATTACCAGAGGATGTATGGCATAGACACTTACAACAGTAAAAATAGGCACATCACCATTGGTACTAACAAGGAAAAGAAATTTTCACTTGACATATACCAGATATCTTCTCAAGATCCACTAGAAGAACTTCTGAAGGAATTCAGAGAGGGACAGTTTAGCACTACCCTCACCAGTAAACAAAAACTAAGTCTACTGAAGATGCTGAGAAAGAACAGACCAGCATTTGCCATTGGTGAAGAACCATTAGGCAAGATCAAAGGCCATGATATAGAACTATATCTGGATGTGGAAAGGCCTTATCCACCCATGCTGAGGAGACCTCCTTATCCAGCAAGCCTGGAAACCAGGAGAGAAATTGAGAAACATATCAATGAGCTCCTGGATATGGATGTTATCAGAAAGATTGGACACAATGAAATAGTGGAAATCACCACTCCTGTCCTTATCACCTGGCATGATGGCAAGTCTAGATTGTGTGGAGACTTCAGAGCCCTGAACAACTACACAAAAGCAGACAGGTACCCTATACCAAGGATACCTCATGCCTTGGATAAGCTGGCCAAAGCCAAATACATAACCAAGATGGATGGTATGAAGGGCTTCCACCAAAATGGAGTTAAACCAAACTCCATGAAATTACTCAGAATAATATGCCATATGGGCATATATGAGTACACCAGAATGCCATTTGGCATCAAGAATGCACCAGCCCACTTCCAAAGGATGATGGACACCATATTTCAAGATGAAATAATGGAAGGCTGGATGGTAGTATATATTGATGATATCATTATATACTCAGAGACATGGGAAGACCATGTACATTACATAGACAGAGTGCTAAGTAAATGTACACCCATCAATCTGAAAATTTCACTTAAAAAGTGTAATTTTGGCCAACAAGAGCTACTAGCTCTAGGACATAAAGTCTCAGGCCTTAGTCTGGCAATTGACCAGAACAAAGTAGCAGCAGTATTGCAAAAGACAGTACCAAAGAACATCAAAGAGATGCAATCTTTCCTTGGGTTTGCTAGCTACTACAGAAACCACATCAAACGTTTTGCCCACATAACTAGTAGTTTATACAAGTTATGTTCAAAAGATGTAGTTTTTGAAATCACAAAGAAAAGAAGGGATGCATATGAGAGGATCAAATATGAACTCACTAATGCACCTGTGCTCATCTTACCTGACTTTGAACTACCATTCAAGTTGTACATAGATGCAGCATGCAGCCAAGGCCTAGGAGCAGCCCTTCACCAAAGACAAATTGTGGATGGTGAACCAAGAGAAGGAGTAATTTGCTACATCTCAAGGCAGCTGAAAGATTCAGAAGCCAGGTATGGGGCCACCCAGACTGAATGTTTATGTCTAGTCTGGGCTCTAGAAAAACTCCATTATTATTTGGAGGGTGCAGTCTTTGAAGTCTACACAGACTGCACAGCCTTGAAGTCTTTACTAAACATGAAGAAAACAAATAGACATATGCTGAGATGGCAAATAGCCATCCAGGAGTATAGAGGGAACATGACCATCATATACAAAGAAGGTAAAAGCCATACCAATGCAGATGGCCTCAGCAGATGGCCACTGGACAATGTGAAGAGCAATCCAGCTTATGACCCAGAAGTTGCAGCCAAAATCCCTATCCATTTCATGGAAATAGATAGGAGGAAGAACTTCAGATTTTCTGAATGGGCACCAGGAAATGGTACCCTTGACAGTGGAAACACTGACTCAGAGGGGACAGAAACTCCCATACTGGGAATAAGTTCCTCAGAACTTTACAATGAATTCTTCAGTGCAGTACAGAAGTCTTATGCCAAAAACAAACAGTATAGCATACTACTCCAACTCCTTCAACAGAAGTACAGGACTCCAGAACTGGAAACCCAGCTGGAAGAACCCTGGTTGAGGGCCTATAAGGACAATAAGTTTTTTCTTATAGATGGGCTGCTCTACCACAGGGAAAAGCACACAAGTGCACTCACAGTGGTAGACAGAGACCACATCTCATTGATCCTACAAGAATGCCATGACTGCCCCTATATGGGACACATGAGTGAGGACAGGACCAAAGAGAGGGTAGCAAGCACAGCTTGGTGGCCTAAGTGGGAACAAGAGTTGAGTGAATACACCAACACTTGTGAAAGATGCCAAAAAGCAAATAGGAAACATGGGAAGAAGTATGGGTTACTTCAACACATAGAAGAACCCAAGCACCCATGGGAAACCATCAACATGGACTGGGTTACAGGACTTGTCCCAGGAGGCAAAGAAAACTAAAATGCCTGTTTGATCATAGTTGATAGGTTCAGAAAGAGCATGAGGTGTCTACCATGCCATAAAGAAGACACAACCATGGATACTGCTCTGTTGTTTTGGAACAACATCATATCCACCTGTGGAGTCCCTAAGATCATCATTAGTGATAGGGACCCAAAATTCACATCTGAATTCTGGACTAACTTATATGACATGCTTGGCACCAAACTTGCTTTTTCCACAGCTTACCATCCACAAACAGATGGCCTAG
Source organism: Austropuccinia psidii (assembly GCA_023105745.1). NCBI lineage: Eukaryota > Fungi > Basidiomycota > Pucciniomycetes > Pucciniales > Sphaerophragmiaceae > Austropuccinia > Austropuccinia psidii. The sequence continues at coordinate 11,106,944 of JALGQZ010000004.1, read as the reverse complement.
CTGAAAGGATGATCCAAACAATGGAGGACATCCTCAGAAGATTCTGTGCCTATGGCATGGAATACAAGGACCATGAGGGATACACCCATGATTGGGTTACCCTCTTACCAGCAGTCCAACTGGCTTATAATACAAGCCAGCACTCCACCACAGGTAAGACACCTGCACTAGTGGAGAAAGGGTGGAATCCCCTGTTTCCTGTGGATCACTTGAAGAAAAATCTCCTGACTATCCACCCCACAGCCAAAGACTTCCATGATATGTGGAAGAGGGCCTGTAACACAGCTGCCAAATGCATAGCTGAGGCAAAAGAATACAATAAGCAGAGTTGGGACAAATCCCATATGGAACCTGACTTCAAGGAAGGGGACCAGGTGTTAGTGTCTACACTGAACTTCAACAATCTCAAAGGACCTAAAAAGATGAGAGACTCATTTGTAGGACCTTTCACTATCATTAAGTTGATAGGAAAAAATGCAGTAGAAGTCAAACTCACTGAGGAGTTTTCAAGGAAACATCCAGTCTTTCCAGTGAGTTTGGTCAAACCATACTTCCAGGCAGAGGAGGACAAATTCCCCTCAAGGAGGAAGGACCCCACACCACAAGAGATAGTGGAAGTGGAAGACTCCCCTGGACCTGTGAGTAAGATCATCAGGGCCAGGAAGATCAGACTCAATGGGAAGGATCAAAGACAGTACTTAGTCAGATTCAAGAACCAGACAGCTGATAAGGACAAATGGTTGGCAGAAGATGCCATACCAGATGGGAACCTTCATTTAAGGAGATTCAGAGCCTCTAAGAGGACTGAACAGTCTCATCAATGATAAGCCTTTTTTAGAGGCAGGGTATGTCAGCCTGTGACTTTAAACCAGAGCAAAAGCATGACAGCCAAAATACCATAAACCAATGGTATAGCCAAGATACCACCAAAACATGGAGCTGAGCCAAACCAGCTAAAAAGGTATCAAAAGAAAGAGGAAACTCACCTCTTCCTGAAAATATAAGTCCCATCACCATAGGACAAGAAATAACAAAGTTATTCCTGCTCAAAGATATTGCTGAGCATAAACCTTAATTTTCACCTCTCATCTAAAATCTAGAAGGAGAGGCTTAACCCCATCAAATGGGTATTCAAAATAAAGCTCTAAGCCAGGGCTATCCAATGGTACCAGCCAAACTGAGCTAGCACCAATATTACTGGAGTTATGGTCAATTTCAGGCCAAATAAGGGGGAACAAAACATTCACCTCTCATCTAACTTCTACAATTTTAGTGTGAGATACCTAAAGTGGGGTCTTTTTGGAAAGAGCACAATCAGGGCTATCTGATGATGCCACCCACTTCCCCATATCTCAACTACTGCAGAGGTTATGGGGCAAACAAGCTCAATACAGCTTTTTGCCCAAAACACGCAAATGTACAAAAATCTTGTACATGGGATCACTTTGCCATATTTAATGATACCCATACCAAATGAGGTACCATTGTGTAGAGCTCATACAAGGCTACACACTGAACCAATTTTGAGGTTGATATCTCAAGAATTGACAAAGGTATGGCTGTTTTAAGGTCAGAATCCCACCTGCTGTTATATACAGCCTTACCATGGGATAATATCCCATAACCATGTATATGAGGTGTCAAAAAGACAAAGAAGCATGTTTTTACTTCAATACCTCATATGTCAGTCAATAATGGGGACCCATACAGTTTCTATACAGCATTCTACGCGTCATACATGTCAGAATCAGGCTGTGAGGTCCCCAGATGAAAATTTTCACCCTGTATTGGTGAAAACCGCCCAGATGTGGTTTCAAAACCACATCTGAGCCCAATACAGAGTATACAGGTTGTTTGCAAACCACAAGCCTGTCCTGGGGAGTGAAAAATCTTCGCTCCCTCTACGTGAAAAGGTCTAACAGCCTTTCCACCCCAATTTCAGGATAAAAGGAGGGCTTTTTACAGCCAAATCATCTCCTCATCCTGCTCTTGAATAACCTACGTAGTAAACTGCCAAAAACAGTTTTACTCTTGGTTAATAATCAGGTATAATTATAGTTTTAATTATTGTAGTCTTTTATTATTGTAACCCAACAGATAAAGCTGCACCCAGGGCTTTCAACAGCGCTCACCACCACTATATCCAAAATAGTAAAGCCCTTTATATCTTAAATTAAATATCTTTTAAGCTTTATAACTCTTTTTAAAAACTATTTTACCATGTCACAAACATAGAAAAAGTTGTATTTAGCCTATATACACCTTCTTCATAGTTTCATCCTGACAATCTTTCTACTCAACATAACAATAAAAAAACAAAATGAATTTCACAAGAAATTATATAATATTCAATGAGAAACTGTAAGTATAGGAGCTGCTTATCTCTTTCATAGCATCCATGATCATGCATGAATTTTTTTGAAACAGATCTTCCAATATATCTTCATTTATGTTTAATTTTTGATGCCGTTTCCACTACTGTCACAGTAAATAATGGCCTTTTTTGAAAAAAGGAATAATTAAATAATAGTAATTATTTCTTCATATGAAAAAGATGTTGATTATCTATTCTATTTTTACAAAATTTTATTGTGAGATTTATCTTTCTTCATTTTTATCAGTTTTTTTGGTGAAATGAACTTAATTTGAACTGTTTTCTTTCATCTTTGGTTTTTGTTTGTAAAATTAAAGCAGGAGTTTTGTACAGTCTACTACTGTAAAATTGCCAACAATCGGTAACAAAATTACACAAGCAGACTGTACAAAGCTCCTTCTGGAATCCCACAAAGCGATAAATTTGGAAAGAAAACTAAAATATCTGAATAAAATTCATTAACTCCAAAAATAATAATATTAAATGAGAACTATGAAAACAAAATTCAGAATAAAGAAGAAGAAAGAAAAATACTTGTAAGAGTGAAGCTGATACAGCTCAAACTTCTTGACAATAGTAATGCACCAAGAGTTCAAATTATAACAAATTCAAAGAATTCAGTCATTCAATAAGTGGAAAGAGTAATATCTTCTTTATTTGGCTTCAAGTCAGTTTTCAATAAAAAGAAAATTACATACTTCTCTTTTTGCTTTTTTAATGTTAAGAAATATGTATAGAATATATGTGAAAACTCAAATAATATGTGACTCAATGTGAGAAATTGACTCAAAATGATTTTTCATTTATAACCTATTTTTTACTTATATAGTACTCAAAATACCTTTCTTAATTATATAGGATTAGAAGGTGAAAAAAGCATTCCTTGATATAAAAACAGGGTTTTTATTTATGAAAGGATTCAAAACAGATAAATTATTCTCTGAAGTCACAATATAGTCAAAAATTTCAGTTTAAAAAAGATGAAGGCTTACTTAATCATAAAAGACAAATCAAATTAATATTTAAGCTATAGAAAAAATTGAATATAATATAATTAAATTAGGTTCTATTTACATACATCAAATATGAAAAGAAGAAATAAGATGAAGTTTATGTGATATTCCAGTAGCTTAGAATGTCTTTTAATATCACCAAAAATCAAAATACTGTGTTCAACTCAGTTTAAGGTACATTTCCAGGCTCAAATTTGGCTGGGTCCAAGCTTTTTTCCAAATGCAACACCTGCTAGCAGGTGTTGCCACTTTGCTCATGGTTCTTCTTGTTCATTCTCCATTGAAATAGATATTTCAGAAGTTTGTGGAGCTGAAGAGCTTTATCAATATCCTTCCAATCCTCTGTTTTGAGATTCCTGTTGAATTGGAAGGTGAATGGCAGTGTGGGTATGATTTGCCATGTTGTCCAGACCCTGGTCTTCTGACTCTGAACAGTCCTGGCCTGTCTCTGGCTGGTTCCTTGCGATTCCAAGGTTCCTGAGGTGTACAGGGCACATTTCAGTGTTTGCAAGAAGTCAAACACTTTGTGTCCTTAGGGTATTTAACTTTGACTGTGTCTTGTACAAATTTGCTTTCTACTGCTTTGGGAAATTTGCCTTTAGAAGTTACAAATGGGTTGATTCCTGTGATATTCCCTGTACAAGCTGTCAAGGCTGGTTTACCTTGTATGGATGCAGAGTTTTGTGGTTTTCTACTCCTTTGAGTGGCCATTTATGTCCACCTTTTGGTGGTAATAAGGAATTCACTGTGCCTTTTCCCTTTTCCCTTCTGTACTATTTTATCTGAGGGTGTCACAGATGTGTTTCCTTGTGACTTTGTTTCAAGTGGTATGAAGTTTTATTCCACTAAAACAGAAATTTAGAGGATGTATGTCAATTAAGACTTCTTGGAATGCTGTTTGCACAACTAAGAATGGCCTCTGGGAAATATATTACTGTATTGTGCCCCTGTACCATGAGTTGTGATTGAATTATCAATTACATATAAAAAATACTGTATGGTGTAACATTGGTGTTCAGTTTGTATCCCAATATCCCATAGATTAACTTGAAATTAACAAGTGTAATCTTATAAGTGGCTTTGTAATGCACAATCAAAATTATCAATACGTCCAACAATGCCTCTCAAGCTGTTATTTACAGTAAAGATGGTTTTTTTCAAAAAAAGAATGTATTAAGGGTGTTTAAGTATTTTTATATCAAAACAATGGCCAAAATAGTCTGTGGTGATTAAATTATAATAAAACCATGTAAAAAAATAGGAAAAAACACAGTGGTATGTGTTTATATACCACTCAAAAGAATTAATAATATATGATATTCAATATATTCTTTATTTTTTCAAGGTTTTTTACTCCTAAAAAAGAAAAGAAGCAATCATTAAAGAGATAAAAATTAAGAAAAACTCACTTTCAATGCCAGATTAGTCCTAAAAAATCCCAAAAAATATAGCCAGGCCCCCAAAATGTCAGGATTAGTCTATAAAGAAATTGTGATATGATTATTGTACAACTTGAACTATTACTGTGACAAATTTCTTATAAAAAAGATTACAAAAAATATTATTTAAATGTTTATTATAGAAAAATAGTGGCGGTGATCCGTATTGCACACCCTGGGTGCAGCTTTACAAATTGGGTTATAATAATGAAGAACAAAATACTTTGAGTTATGTGTATACCTGATTTTTTTCCAAGAGTATAATTTTTTTTGACAGTTTTACTATGTAGAAATTCAAGGGAAGGATGCGTATTTCTCTTCTGGCCAGAGAAAGGTCCCTTTTTATCCTGTAATTGGGTGAAAAGGTCCTCTAGACAATTTCACATAGAGGAAGTGAAGAAGTGTCACTTCCAAGGACTGGCTTGTGGTTTTGTCACAGCCTGTTTACTTTCTATTGGGCTCAGATGTGGCTTCAAAACCAGATCTGAAAGGTTTTCACCAATACAGGGTGAAGGTTTTCATCTGCGGACCACATAGCCTTCTAACAGAATTTAGAATTCTGTACAGAACCTTTATTGTGAGGTTTGTCTATGAAACTCTTGATAATGGTAGCAAATATCAAGAGTAATATGGCCGTCCTCAGTAGAAAATATAATATAATTTAATATTATAACCACAAATTTATATAATTATAAAAAATAATTATATTTAAAAAAAGAAATTTAATCATTATTAAATAATTCAATAATAAAAAGAATTATTAATATTTATAATAAATTATAGTTATTCTATTATTGTTTTAGTCAATGACAGCTATAAGAATAAGAAGTGTAAAGCTCTTAATGGGACAATTACATATGGAAAATAATAATATTTGTCCACGTATAAATAATATAAGAATATTATTTATAAAAGAAATTATCACACAAACTGTGAAGAGATAATTCTTACAGAAAAAATTTGATATAAAAAACTAGTACTAGAAAAAAATTTAGAAATTTAAAGAAACATTACTTATCATATTTATTTGATACAAAAAGTCAAACAACAACCATTATTATGTTAAAGAATAGGTATAAGTTGAAAGCAGGCAAAAGATTGATATTTTAAAACATGATACTACTTTTCATGATGAACATTAGGATTAAAGAGTTTCTAAGAGGAATTTGTGGATTTTAAAAGAGACTTAAGACCATAATTTTATATAATAAAATATAGAATTGGTGATTACAAAAAAATCTGAATTCTATGATTTCAATTCTTCAATTTTAAAATTAATAAAGGATAAAATAACTTAAGATCTACTCTTGATAATAAGATTTTATATTTAATAAAACTTTACCTCTTTAAATGTCTAATATAATTTGAATGATTATGAGTAATAGAAAAAAACAGTGATGAATAGACTCCTTTTATGTCTATAGAGCAGCTCTCATAATTCATAATGAATATAAAGGCAGATCTCAGGGCACAACTACAAAAGCATATGGAAAATAAGGTTCTTAACTTAAGATAACTTATTTTCAATTCTAATTGAAAGTTACCAGTGTTATTATTAACTCCAAATAGCTTTAATCCTCTTTTAGATTAATATTTTAAGTTTTAATATAAATTGGGTTTATTTAAATTAAAATTCATCACATTATAACTTAAAAATACAGCTTAAAGCAAAAATCTCTCAAACTCATTTTCCATTAATTTTTAGAGAAATAGTAATTTCTTTAAGTATAATTAAATGTGTAAATTTCCAGGCAAATTTCTAATAAAACCTGTTTAGAAAAAGATACTTAAAATGTAATTTATACACAGATAACATTATTTTGTAAGATGTGTGAAAATTTCAAGCAAATCCGTGAAAAATTGAATTTTTAATGAATTTATGAAGTTATTGCAATTTTTGCAAATAAAATCGTAATAAACACCAAAACTTAGCTTTTGATGGGATTTAATGTTTGTAACGTTAAAATTTTAAGCTTTATTAAGCGTTGAAAGTTCTTAAAACCTTAATTCCAAGCTTGCATATTGGGATTCCCCCCTGGAAGCTTGAAATTCCTGTCCAAATTGGGATAAAACCAGCTTAAACTTAAATGTTGGATCAAAGTCAAATCTAAAAGTTTAAATAAGGTTGAAAATCCGCTGATAAAGGTGGACAACTGAAAGTGAATCCTTGCATATCCAAAAATCTGGGTACCCATGCACTGTTTGATTTTTTCATTTGTCCCACCTCTTTGCATGAATGTGGCCTTTTTATTTATTTAAAATCATACTATGGCCTTAAACCCCTTTACATTGAGCTCACACAGTATTTAAATTATGTTTGGAAAATCCTTAGCCAATTCAGTAAGTATACAGAACACCTTAACTTTAATTGAAATTTTGGTATGTTTTCATAAACTGTATGCAGCTTTGAATTTAAGCTTATCTAAGCGTAAATTCAACAATTCTTAGAAAACTTGTTAAAAATTTCAATTTTCCTGTGAGAATCTAAAATATTCTAACAACTTAAGAAATATTCACTTTTGGGTATAACACCCTCTGGGTCTACATTAGGGTTTTTTTGAGTAAAATCCAAGAATGACATAATAGGTATAACTTTGTTTATCCAAAAAACGTTTATACTTATTTTTTGTAATTTTTTATCTTGAATTTATTTGATAAGTCTTTTTAAAACTAAATAAACTGGGTATAATGTTATTTGTGGCCTTATGGGTATGTCACACATACCTTACAGGCTCACATGTATGATACCCCAGTATTGAAGGAATTATGAGTATTTGAAGTATAAAAAAGCTACTTTGTCTATTTGAAACCTCATAATCAAAGATGTGAGAAAGTATCCCATATTAAAGATGTACTGGCCAAAATGTGGGATTATAACCTTAAAACTGCCATAGCATTCTCAGGTTTTTTTGAGATATTGAGCTCAAAGTTGTTTAATTGAGTAGTTCTGGATGATATATACACAATGGTACCTCATTTGGTATTTGTATCATTAAGCATAACAAATATATACCATCTTCAATTTTTATTATCCAGGTATGTATTTTTCTACAGACCTGTATGGAATTAATTTGCTCCATAAATTCTGTTCTAGTTGAGCTAAGGGGAAATGGATGGAACCATCAGATAGCCCTTATTGTTATATTTCCAAAAATACCCCACTTTAGGTAGCTCACACTAAAACTGTAGAAGTTAGATGAGAGGTCAATATCCTATCCACCCTTATTTGACATTATTTTGACCATACATTCTGTAGTTTTAGTGCTAGCTAAATGTTTCTAGTACCATTAGATATCTTTAATTGAGAACCCTAAGTTGAACACCCATTTGATGGGGTTCAGCCTCTTTCCCTGGATTTTGTATGGGAGGTGAAAATTAAGGTTTATGCTCAGCTACTTATTTGAGCTTGTATAATTTTGTTATTCTTTTTCCTATGATGATGGGACTTGTATATTTGAGAAGAGGTTGATTTCTTCTTTCTTTTGATACCTTTCTAGCTGATACATGATTTCAGACATTCAGAGCAAGAGTTTTCTCTTGGGTATACTGCAGTTTGTGATAGAAATATTGGTTTTCTGGAAAAAGCTGAAGGTAATCCATTTTGGAATGTGGGGAAAAGTGTTGTGCTTTCCTTTCTTACACAACTGGCTCTTTGGCTTTGCAGTAATTTTTAGGGCCATGTCCAATTTATCATTGGAGTCAGCCATTTTAAGAATTTCCAATTCTATTTCTTGAAAGACCTCTTCAACAGTAGGTATTTTAGGAAATACTTTGATTGAGTGTAATACAGCGGTGGATACATGTATGCAGGTTTCAGGAAGCATTCTGAGCATGTAGAAGGCCAGTACTTGAGGAATGGCATCTCCTGCAAACAGGTTTGGAGAGAGAAAGAAAAGAAGTTTTAGAGTAGAGCGGAATAAGGTGATAGACTCAAAAGGTGCTGAGGAGGATGAATGAAATTCAATGCTAAAACATTTTCCAAAGTGGTAGGCAACATTTTAAGCAGAAGGTGAGGCATAATATTCCTTCATGTAAAACCATAGTTTGGAAGGATGTTTGCCTTTGTTGGATACAAGTTTATTGTAGCTTTCAGCATCAAGATTTCCAATGATGAAGTAGAAATCTGGTTCTTTCTGCTTTGAATCCTCATCATTAGGTTTACCTGTGTCAAGAAGATGTTCCATGTTCTACATTCCAAATGATGCCTGTCAAGCTGAGTCTATGATGAAGTGGTAAAAAATTTATTTACAACTTTAGGTCTGACTTTTACACAGATATTTAAGAAGAAAAAGGTTATTTATTCATAATATAAGGATTTTACTATACAGAATAATGATGGTGAGCACTGTTGAAAACTATGGGTGCAGTCTTACCAGTTGATTCACTATAATAAGAGCTAAAATACACTAGATTAAGGTATACCTGATTATTTTCCAAGAGTATAACCTTTTTGGACAGTTGTACTACATAGTAATTTAAGAGAAGGATGGGGATTCCTTTTTTGGAAGAGGAAAGGGCCTGCTTTTATCTTGAAATGGGGTGGAAAGGTCCTGTAGACAATCCATGTAGAGGAAGTGAATATTTTTCACTTCAGAGTACTAGCTTACAGTGTTCACAAATCCTTCATGCTCTGTATTGGGCTAAAATGTGGTTCCAAAACCACATCTGGCCAGTTTTCCCCAATATGGGGTGAAAATTTCCATTTGGGGACCTCACAGCACTCTTCTCAGGTGTATGACACATAGAATTCTATAAAGAATCTGTATGGGACCCAAGTATTGAATTAACTATGAGGTATTGAGTTATAAACAAGCTTCTTTGTTGGTTTGACACCTCATAATCATAGTTATGGGATAGTATCCCACAGTAAAGGTGGATTGGACATACTGTAAGATTTTGACCTTAAAGCTGCTATAGATTTGTCAGTTTCCAAGATATTGAGCTCAAACGTGGTTCATTGTGTAGCCCTGAATGAGATCACCACAATGGTACCTCATTTTATATGGGTAACATTTAATTTGGCAAAGTTATGCCATGTTCAAATTCATTTTTGCATATACAGTATTTTCTCAAAATCTGTGTGGAGCCTGTTTGCCCCATAACCTTTTTTCTAGATGAGATATGGGGAAATGAATGGTACCATCAGATATCCCTGATTGTGCTCTTTTGAAGAAAGCCTTACTTTAGGTACCTTACACTAAAACTGTAGAAGTGAGATGAGAGGTGAATATTCTATTCATGCTTATTTGACCTTATTTTGGCCATGACTCCTGTAGTTTTGGTGTCAGCTCAATTTGGATAGTACCATTTGGTAGCCCTGACAAAGAACTTCAATCTGAATACCCATTTTCTGGGGTTAATTCTCCTTCTCTGGATTTCAGATCAGAGGTGAAAATTGAGGTTTATGCTCAGAAACGTTTTTGAGCAGGAATAACTTTGTTATTCTTTGTCCTATGATGATGGGACTTTTAAATTTGGAAAGGGATGAGCTTCCTCCTTCTTGAAACACCTTTTGAGATGGTTTGGCTTAGCTCCATGTTTTGTTGGTATTTTGCTCTACCATTGGCTGATAGTATTTGGCTGTCATGCTTGTGCTCTGTTTTTGAGTCACAGGCTTACAAGGCCACAATAATCCTTAACCAGGATATAAAGTTTGATGATTTTAGCTTTTTGAGATTGTTCAGTCCTCCAAGAGGCCCTGGATCTCCTTAGATGAAGGTTCCCATCTGGTATGGCATCCTCTGCCAACCATTTGTCTTTGTCTGCTGTCTGATGTTTAACTCTAAACAAATATTGTCTTTGGTCTTTACCATTCAGTCTAATCTCCCTGGCCTTAAAGATTTTCTTCACATGGCCAGCGGAGTATTCTATTTCAACTATCTCTTGTGGAGTGAAACTCTTCTTCCTGAAGGGGAACTTGTTCTCTGCTGTCTGGAAGTATTGTTCAACTAGACTCACTGGGAATACTGGGTGTTTCCTAGAGAATTCTTCTCTGAGTCTAACCTCCACTGCATTTTTCCCTATCAGCTTAATGATAGTGAAGGGTCCAAAAATGAGTCTCTCATAATCTTTGGTCCCTTGAGATTGTTGAAGTTGAGTGTAGACACTAACACCTTGTCCCCTTCTTTGAAGTCTGGCTCCACATTTGTCTTATCATACCTCTTCTTTTTTATTCTTTAGCTTCAGCTATGCACTTAGCATCTGTGTCACAAGCTCTCTTCCACATTTCATGGAAGTATTTGGCTGTGGTGTGGATAGTTAGAATATTTTTCTTCAAGTGATCCACAGCCAATAGGGGGTTCCATGATTTTTCTACCAGTGAGGGTGATTTCCCTGTGGTAGGCTGCTGGATGGTGTTGTAAGCCAGTTGGACTTCTGGTAGGAGTGTGACACAGTAATGGGTGTATCCTTGATGGTCTTTATATTCCATGCCAACTGCAAATAATCTTCTGATGATGTCCTCCATTGTTTGGATGATCTCTTCAGCCAAACCATCCATCTGTGGATGGTAAGCTGTAGAAAATGCACATTTCTTTTGGAGCATGTCATAGAGGATGGTCTAAAGTTTTGATGTGAATTTTGGGTCCCTATAGCTAATGATGATTTTTGGGACTCCACATGTGTATATGATGTAATTCCAGAACAAGGCTTTATCCATAGGTGTGTCCTCCTTGTGACATTTTAGTCACCTTACACTTTTACCATGCCTATCAAATATGACCAGGAAATAATTGAAACCTTCCTTTCCTCCTGGGACTAGTCCTGTTACCCAGTCCATTTTGATGCTCTCCCATGGATGTTTGGGTTCTGCTATGTTTTGAAGTAACCCATAATTCTTCCCATGTTTCCTGTTTTCCTTCTGGAATCTTTCAAAAGTGTTGATATATCAAATCATATCTTGTTCCCATTAGGGCCACCAAGATGTGCTTGTTACCCTCTCTTTGGTCCTGTCTTCACTCATGTGTCCCATATAGGGGAAGTCATGGTACTCCTGCAGTATCAGGGATATGGGGTCTCTATCCATCACTGTGAGGGCACTAGTGTGTTTCTCTCTGTGATAGAGCACTCCATCTATAAGTAAAAATGAGTTATGTTTATAGTCCCTCAACCAGGGTTCCCCTAATTGGGATTCCGTTTGTGGGCTTCTGTATTTCTGTTGAAAGAGCTAAAACAATATGCTTCACTGTTTGTTTTTGGCATGGGTTTGGGGACTGAACTGAAAAACTAATTATTCAGTTCTGAGGATCTTATTCCCAATATAGAAGTTTCTGTCCCTTCTGGTTCATGGTCATCATTGTCTGAGGTACCAAATTCTGGTGCTCATTCAAAAATTTTAAAGTTCTTCCTCTTGTCTATTTCCATAAAATGGATAGGAATCTGGGAAGCTACTTCATGGTCATAAGCTGGGTTTCTTTTGACATTGTCCAGTTGCCATCTACTGAGGCCATCTTCATTTGTGTGGCTTTTGCTCTCTTTTTATATGATGGTCATGTTACCTCTATCCTCTTGGATGGTTATTTTCTATCTCAACATGTTTCTCTTTGTGGTCTTCATTTTAATCAAATACTTCAAGGCTTTTCAGTCTGTGTAGACTTCAAAGACTGCACTCTGCAAGTAATGATGGATATTTTCTAGAGCCCAGACTAAGCATAAATTCTCAGTCTGAGTAGCCCTATACCTGGCCTCTGAATCTTCAAGCTGCCTGGAGATGTGGGATATTACACCCTCCCTTGGATCTCCATCCACAATTTGTCTTTGGTGAAGGGTAGCTCCCAATCTTTGACCGCAAGCTTCATCTATTTATTACGTGAATGGTAATTCAAATTCAGGTACAATGAGGACATGTGCATTCGTGAGTTTTTATTTGATCCTCTCATATGCATCCCTCCTCTCCTTGGTAATTTAAAAAACTACATCTTTTGAGAATAACTTGTATAGAATACTGGTTATGTGGGCAAAGTTTTGAATGTGGCTTCTGTAGTAGCTAGAAAATCCAAAGAAAGATTGCATTTTTTTGATGATATTTGGTACTGGATTTTGCAGTATTTCTGCCACTTTGTTCTGATATATGGCCAGGATAAAGCCTGAGACTTCATTTCCTAGTTCCAATAGCTCCTCTTTTCCTGATTTACACTTCTTAAGTGAAATTTTCAGATTGATGGGTGTGCATTTACATATTAACCTGTCTATGTATTGCACATATTCTTCCTGTTTCTGAGAGTATAAAATGATATCATCAGTATATACCATGATCTAGCCTTCTAAGATTTCTTCTTGAAATATTGTATCAATAATCCTTTGTAAATAGTCTGAGGAATTTTTGATTGCAAATGGCATCCTAGTGTACTCATATATGCCAATATGACATTTAATCCTGAGTAGTTTCATGGAGTTTGGTTTAACTCCATTTTGGTGAAAGCCTTACATATAATCCATCTTGATTATGTATTTTGCTTTTGCCAGCTTTCCTAGGGCATGAGATATCTTTGGTATAGGGTACCTGTCAGCTTTTGTTCATTTATTCAGGGCTCTGAAATAACTACAAAACCTAGATTTGCCAACATGCCAAGTGATAAGGACAGGAGTGGTGATTTCCTGCAAGCCTTGAGGAATATTTTACATACCCAAATAGGCCACAATTATCTTAAAAATAAATTTGGAATCATGCATACCTCATGAGTCATGCATATATCCAAAATTCTTCATTTTTGATTTCAGAAAAGATGAATAACTTTTTATTGAGTAAAAACAAAAATTAACATAGGGTAGCTCCATAGAGTGAATAAGCTCAAGTTAACTCTTTGAATTGGTAATATGGAAAATACTTCAATACCACATAAAAGATCCATGTAAATGTTTGTTTTTCTTAATTTCACGCCAAAATAATGGGAATGTGAGAAATCCCATGTTACATATACACTAAGAATAGTGTTATGCATGTTTTGAGCACTTAATATTGTGGTATTCTTACTTGAACCTTTGGTACACCCATAGTGGATATCTCACTTTAAGCTTAAATTTCTATTTTGACGTGAAAAATCAACAAGGGGGACAAAAGACGTCAAAGAGAGCCAGGGTACCCAGCTTCTGACGCCTCAGAGGCATTGACAGCTCCAAAGCTTGGATCCATGGCTAATCTTGGCCCAATTAGTAAACTAAAACACTTTGGGAACTTGGTTACCATGTTACAACTACAGTAAATCTTAAGAAAATAGCAAATAACCTGCTATTTTGATGTGCCAAGGAGGTAAAGAGCTACTTAGACTCCTGTAACCATTTCAATTATTAATTATTTTCCATGGATGAACCCCAAAAGAGTAATTAAAACCCTTTTTGGACTTGTATCCATTTATTTACCTCATAGAAACCAGTTAAACACTGATATTTGCAATTCTACGTAGAAATAGCTAAAAACTTCAAAAATTCATTAAAAATACAATTCTTAATGAATCTCTCTGAACCCTTAAAAACCAATGGAGAACTGTAATATTTATGCTACAACTAAAGAGAATTACAGTTTTACTAGTAAAATTAAACGTTTGACTCGCAGTCCATTTTTGACTATTCTAGGTGAAACACTGAATCTTCAAAAATTCACAGTAATTACAACCTGGGATGAAATTGGCAATAACATTGATAGCTTTGAGGAATCAATAATTATTTGGGAATAAAAGAAGATTTACGGATGTTACTCCTTTTATTCTTAACCATATTGGGGTTGGTAGTCACGTAAAAGCATCAATTAAGTAATTATGATAATCTTACGTGACAACAGATGATGCAATCACTAATCCAAAAGGGTTTATTGTTTTATCACTCAATGGATTTTTCAGTTTTCTCCATGGCACGCCTCTGTGAGCTGTTGTTGACTTAAAAGAGGCCTTCTCTTGCTGTTTTTTCCATATCATCATCTTATTATCATTTTATATCATTGTTACCAACAAGTAAGTATTAGTTAAACTATTCTTAAGTGTTTTAAATCTTTCAGAATCAATCAGAAGGACGTGAAATCATAGAATCCAACTATATATTGTTGTAATCCTGCTATAAATCATTTTGATCTCTTAAATCCACAATTCTACGTCAAATTTCTCTACTTTTATCTATCAATAAGTTCTTTGGAGTATTAGTGAGTCATTTATATTTAATTCTTAAAGTTTTTCTCTAGTAATAGTTTTCTTCAAGAATTAAATTTATAATTAATCTTGCAAAAGATAATTATATATTAAAATAATTTTATTATTTTAATAAAAGAAGTTTTATTATCAAAATCCTCTTGTAATTGATTCTTGTAGAAAATTACTGCTAACTGTTAAAATCACTAGTAGTGTTTACCACGTGAATGAAATAATTGTTTAATTATTCAATTGTGGTTATAATAATATTTTATTATTCTATTTCATAAGAACAGCCATAGTACTGTTGATTAATAGTAAAATTATCATCAGTTTCATAGTCACATCTTACATTTTGAGGCCTGGCCGTGTTTTTTGAGCCTTGTACCCTTAATTAATATCTTTTTAAGCCCTAAAATATATCAATTTAATAAATTTTTTTCTTCCAATTTGAAGTTAAAATAATTTTTATTTTTGAAATGGTCTTAAAGATCTTTTTCATTGAGGAACTTGGTTTAATTTTATACTGTTTTTACACGTGGCTTTTTCACATCCAAAAACTTATAAAATTATTGTTTGAGTTACTCTGAATTAATCTTTCATTCAAAATCTTAAATTTTAATTTTTTTCTTTAAAAAGAATAATTTTTTTAATATTAAAAAATATAAAACTTATAGAAAATATTTAAAAATATTTCAAAAAAAAAGTATAAAAAATAATTTTTCTCTTTTATCATTTTTCTAATGTCTTTAATCAGATATGGTGCGGCTGGTAACAGACTCAGTAAAGGATATATCACTAGTCCAGAATCTTTAGAAGCAGAATCTGAAGAGAGTATTGAAGTGCAAATTGCTAAAAGAGGCACTTTATTCAACTCAGAAAAGAATAAATTACCACAAAAAGGTGTGTGTTTTATCTTATTTTTTTGCTTTTTATCTTTAAATTGACGTGAAAATGGTGCATACCAGAAATGGAAGCAACTATTCAGTTCAACCAGATGGATGTGCACAAGGAAGAGGCAAGACCAAATCCAGAAGTGCCAAGTCTTCCTCAAGAAAGACACATTTGGAGGATGCCAGAGTTGCCCCCCATTCCCTAAGGTCTGTACCCACAGATTTTGATGTGAATTTTGAGTATCAACTGCTTCATGGAAATATTTCCAGGGCTGAACCATTTTCAAGTGGAAGCAATCGAAATATATCAATGCCAATACAAAAATTGGTTCAGAGCAGCCAAAGAGGAGGAATGGGAAATATGCCCAAGCCTTTGGCAGGGGGCCATGAACTCTTACTTACACATCAAGAGGTTTCTGGGTCAGGAGAAGAAAATAGAACTCTTAGGAGGTTGGGGCCCATTGTCTTGCAAAGAAAAGGTCAAAAAGATAAAGAATTGGTTGAAGAACCAAAGTTGTTTATCCATAGACCAGAAGAAATTGTTGGAAATGACTCCAGCTTTGGAGACAGAGGTCCCAGTGGTGTCTACCAGCTCCAAACCAGCTCCAGAAGTCTCCAAAGACGAGCCCAAAGGACCTCAGAAGAAGCAGAGAGGTCCCACGAACCGTCTAGGCAAGGGCAAAGGCAAAGCCAATCAGCACAGACCTTACCCACAGGGGTACAGGATCACCAAATTGGAGCCTTCAGCCATGGACAGTGTGTTCAATATGGGCAGAACTCTAATGGAATTCCCAGCCAAGGAGCAGGAAAGGATGAAAAGGACTTTTCCACGCAAATAAATTATGTACAAACTATTATTATTGTAGAAATTGGTAAACTTGATGCAAAGTTAACTAAAATAAAAGTGGATATCAGTGACTTGAAAAGAAATGACAAAAAATATACTGAATGGTATAAATTGACAAATGCCAGATTTGATTCGATTATCAATACATGTAGCAGAATTGAGAGTACATGTCAAGTTCAGAATGATGAAATGAAAGATCTTTTGATTTTCAAAATGAATGATTAGTTTACAATTGTACAAGATCATGTCTTAAAGCTAGTTGAAAATACCAATCTGTTTGCTACACATTTAGCAAAAAGTGACAGTGAAAGGCAGAAGTTAAGAAATGAAATCATTGCAAATGTATAACAAATTCATAAGAATTATGAACCACATATGCCAAGACATTCTACACCTTTGACTCAAGAAAGACTTTCTGTTAAAGGAGGTTTTACCCCACTTTTAGGAGAAAATGTTGTCTCTGTTAAAGATATTCCCAAATTGAAGGAATGGCCAAAATTCTCTGGTGAAGGAGAATACAACCATATTGAGTTCATCAGGATTATTGATATGCTACAAGAAGACTTTAATATACCTGATGAAATCATAGTGGGTAAATTACACTGTCTGTTTACCAGAACTGCAAAGAAATGGTATTACAAGATGAGAATGGATCATGAGAAACATGATTGGTCTTGGTGGAAGTCTGAAGTGATTACCAAATGGGCCAACAATTCTTGGAGGTTTAAAATTGCAAATTCTTTTTAAAATGCCATTTTTAACTCAGAGAAAGAAAAACCACTTACTTGGTTCTTCAAGCAGAAAGACAGATTATCTGCTTTACACCCAGATATGTCTGACACTATGATTAATATAAAAATATTATGAAAGTGTGGAGGAGAACTGGAACATGCTATCAAAAGCAAACATGTGGAACCCTGCTCAACAGAGGACTACATTAATGCAATGGAATATATCATTACCAGGACAAGAATTGGTAAAACTTGGACTAAAATCCCTATGGAATCCAATATGGTCTCAAAGATTCCCAGAGAGAATAGAAGACCAGAAAAACCTGTCTTGAAGTGTCATAAATGTGGAATTACTTAAAATTTAGCCAACACTTGCACCAAAAAGACAAAAATCAATGAAGTTCAAGTCATTGAAGAAGTTCATTGTACTGAAGAGAAAGAAGAATCTGATCAAGATTCTGCAATATCTGAAGACACACTAATGGAGAAGTATCCCATTGAAAACATAACAGCTTTCTTTGAGGTCACAGAAGTCCATACCCACTTACCACAGTACACTGAAGATTGCTACAGCCTGATCAATATCCAGGATGCCAGGATGTGTGAGACCAAACCTGCTAGAGGGAAAGGTTATACTTCTGGAGCCTCCTGTATCACATCAGTTTTGATGAATGATATTGAAGCCAAAGTCAATTTAGATACAGGGGCATTTTGCACTTGTGTAGGCAAAGATTATCTCCAAATTATACTTCCTGAATGGAAAAACCATCTATTACCAGTAGAAGGTGTGCAATTTAGTAGTGCCAGTTACAATATGTACCCCTTGGGTATGTTAGACACTAATCTTGTATTTCCACACCCAGCAGGAAGCATAATAGTGAAAACTGAGATTGTAGTGATGGACAATTGCACATCTCAGCATATCATTTTTGAAAATGATTACTTGAATATTTATGGTATTGACATCAATAATAATAAAGACATATATTTCAAAATTGGAGAGAACAAAAGACAAACATTTGCTTTTTCCAATAGGCCAAAACAAATATCAATAGTATCTTCTAAAAATGATACTTATAAGGAGGAATTTGTGGCTAATCAACTTGTTGAGGCAAAAATCAATTCATCATTGTCACCAAAAACGAGCAATGAGCTTATTGATGTGTTATACACATACAATAATGCATTTGCCTCTGATAATGAACCATTAGGTGCTATAAGGGGACATGAAGTTGATATTACTCTTAATATTGACAGACCATATACTCCAGTACTTAGAAGACCAGCTTATCCAGCAAGTCCCACAGCTAGAGAAGCCTTGGAAAAACATATCCAAGAGTTAATCCAAGTTGGTGTACTAAGGAAAGTAGGCCATAATGAGGAAGTTGAAGTGACAACACCTTTTATTACTTCCTGCAATAATGATCAGTCAAGAATGGTTGGATATTTCAGAGAATTGAATACCTACACAATTCCAGATAGGTATCCAATCCCTAGTATTAAAGAAACCTTGACTCAATTTCCTAAATCTAAGTATATAACATGAATGGATGCATTAAAAGGCTTCCATGAAATTTTTTTGACGCCTAAAGCTAAGAAATTACTTAGAATTATCACTCACTGTGGTATTTATGAGTATCTTAGAATGCCATTTGGCATTAAAAACTCTCCATTTCATTATCAAAGAATGATGAATACCATATTTCCCACAGAATTTTCTGAAGGATGGCTTATCATCTATATTGATCATATTATCATATGTTCTGATTCATGGTCTTTGCACCTTGAAAAACTTGCAAGAGTAATTCACAAGGTTGCAGAAGTGAACATGAAAATTTCACTTAAGAAATGCAATTTTGGTTTTGAAGAACTTCAAGAATTAGGACATGTTGTTTCTGATTTAAGCTTGTGTATTGGCAAAGCCAAAGTAGCAGCAGTGTTACTTAAGCCAATGCCCCAGAATAAGGAAGAAATGATGTTATTTCTTGGGTTTGGCAGTTATTATAGGCAACACTTGAAAGACTTTGCAATTCTAGCCAAGTCACTATATAGAATATGTGATCAACAGACTGTATTCAAGATGACACAGGAGAGAATTAGAGCTTATGAGAAGATAAAGAAAGCTCTTACAGAAGCACATTTACTCCTCATTCCTGAGAGGAATATTCCTTTTAAATTGTACATTGATGCATGTGGAGATGTATTAGGGGCAGCCCTACATCAAGTCCAAATTATTGATGACAAACCTACAGAGGGACCAGTTTGTTATATCTCAAGACAAATCAAACCAACAGATGCCAGATATGGTGCAGGCCAAATGAAGTGCTTATGTTTGGTATGGGCACTTGAGAAATTACACTATTATCTTGATGGCAGTGTTTTTGAAGTGATAACTGACTGTAATGCAGTAAAATCACTTCTTAACATGACTTTAGTTCATAAAGCAGGAAACATTCACAAGAATGCTGATGGACTTAGCAGGTGGGCATTAGCCATCACTCCTAAAAACCCAGCTTATGTAACTTTAGAAGCTGAACCACAGATCTCAATTGAAGGGATTAACATAACTGATATTGGGTCTGAATTCTTTGAAGAGGTCAGAGAATCTTATAAGCAGGACAAGAATTTCCATATCTTGACTTCTCTCTTAGATAAAGACTGCAATGATACATCTTTAGTAAATGCACCGGATGAAGTTTGGAAAAATTCCTATTCTGAAGGAAAATTTCACTTGTTTGATGGGATTATCTACCACAGAACCAAACATTCTTGTATAATAACATTATGCAGTAGATTGCTTATCAATACCATTCTTCATGAATGCCATGATAGCATCTACTCTGGACACCTGTCAGAGGACAGAACACTTGAAAAAGTGAAGAACTGTGCATGTTGGCAATCTTGGAGAAAAGAAACCATTGAATATTGCCATACCTGTGACAGATGTCAAAAAGAAAACAAGAGTACAGGCAAGAAATTTGAACTTATGATCCATATTGAAGAACTAAAATCCCCTTGGGAAGTTGTTCACATGGGTTGGGTAACAGCACTTCCTCCAAGTGGTGAAAAAAGCTATAATGCTTGTTAAGTCATTGTAGACAGATATAGCAAGACTCCCATATTATTACCATGTCATAAAGATGACACTGCTATGGATAAAGCTCTTCTTCTATGGAGTAGAGTTATTTCTCATCCAGGATTAATTAAGAATATCATAAGTGACAGACATCCCAAGTTCACATCTGCAGTTTGGACAAATCTTCATAGATTTCTTGGGACTAAGTTATCATTCTCTACAGCATATCACCCTCAAACAGATGGGCTAGCAAAGAGGATGATTCAAACTTTAGAAGAAATGATCAGGAGATTTTGTGCTTATGGGTTGGAATTTGAAGACTCAGATGGGTTCACCCATGACTGGTGCACTCTGATACCTGCATTAGAATTGGCATATAAGACATCAGTCCATTCTTCCACAGGAAAAGCTCCTGCTATGTTAAAAAAAGGATGGAATCCAAGACTCCCAGCAGACACACTGAGGAAAGACTTGATTGACATTCATCCTACAGCTTCCAGCTTCAAGATAATGCTTGATAAAGTAAAAAATCATGCAAGAAAAAGTATGAATGATGCTTTTGATTATGCAAAACAGAAGTGGGACAAGAGTCATAAAGTACCAGACTTCAAAGTAGGGGACTTAGTTCTAGTTTCAACCTTGAATTTTAATAATATCAAAGGCCCAAAGAAACTTAAAGATTTTTATGTAGGCCCTTTTGTTATTGTTTCCTTACATGGAAACAACGCAGTTTAAGTGGAAGTGAGTGGTGAATTGGAAAATAAACACCCCACTTTTCCAGTCAGCTTGATAAATCCTTATCAACCAGCCTGCAACAAAATGTTTCCTTTAAGGAACCCAACTCCTTTAACTGTGCCACCATTGGAACAGAATGAAGACAAAAAGATATAGAAATTCATTAAAGAAAGGAGACTTAGGGGTAAAAATCAGAGAGAATATCTTGTCAGATAAAGAAATCCAGTACATGAAGATGAATGGCTAGCAGAATCAGAAATACCTGACTCAGATAAACTCTTGAGAAGATTTAGACATGAAAGAAGGCCACAAGCCTGAATATTTCTATAAGTGGGCTTTAAATTTCTTGATCTGAGTGATACAAAGAGGTTGGAGAGTGGACAGTAACCCCCTTTGGGCCTTTTATTCTTCATACAATTGATAAAATTGTAGTACAATTTTATTTTTTGGTGGGAGGGAATGTGAGCCTTGAGGTATATTTTACATACCCAAATAGGCCACAATTATCTTAAAGATAAATTTTGAATTGTGCATGACTCATAAGTCATGCATATATCCAAAATTATTCATTTTTGATTTCAGAAAAAGATGAATAATGTTTTATTGACTAAGTAATTCCATGTATTTACGGCCATATTTGGATTCTACACAAACAATTCACCTAGGGTAGCTCCATAGAATGAATAAAATTAACTCTTTGAGGTGGTAATATGGAAAATACTTCAATACCACACCATTAATACCACATAAAAGATTGGTGAAAAGTTTTGTTTTTCTTAATTTCACACCAAAATAATGGGAATGTCAGAAATCCCATGTTACATATACACTAAGGATAGTGTTATGCATGTTTTGAGCACTTAATATCATGGTAGCTTTACATTGACTTTTGGTACACCCATAGTGGATATCTCACTTTAAGCTTAAATTTCTATTTTGACGTGAAAAATCAACAAGGGGGACAAAAGACGTCAAAGAGAGCCAGGGTACCCAACTTCTGACGCCTCAGAGGCATTGACAGCTCCAAAGCTTGGATCCATGGCTGATCTTGGCCCAATTAGTAAGATAAAACACTTTGGGAACTTCGTTACCATGTTACAACTACAGTAAATCTTAAGAAAATAGCAAATAACCTGCTATTTTGATGTGCCAAGGAGGTAAAGAGCTACTAAGACTCCTGTAACCATTTCAATTATTAATTATTTTCCATGGATGAACCCCAAAAGAGCAATTAAAACCCTTTTTGGACTTGTATCCATTTATTTACCTCATAGCAACCAGTTAAACACTGATATTTGCAATTCTACATAGAAATAGCTAAAAACTTCAAAAATTCATTAAAAATACAATTCTTAATGCATCTCTCTGAAACCTTCAGGACCAATGAAGAACTGTAATATTTATGGTACAACTAAAGCAAATTACAGTTTTACTAGTAAAATTAAACGTTTGACTTCCAGTCCATTTTTGACTATTCTAGGTGAAACACTGAATCTTCAAAAATTCACAGTAATTACAACCTGTAATGAAATTGGCAATAAGATTGATACCTTTGAGAAATCAATGATTATTTTGGAATAAAAGAAGATTTACAGATGTTACTCCTTTTATTCTTAACCATATTGGGGTTGGTAGTCACGTAAAAGCATCAATTAAGTAATTATGATAATCTTACGTGACAACAAATGATGCAATCAATAATCCAAAAGGGTTTGTTGTTTTCTCGCACTGGTTTTTCATTTTGATCCATGGCACACTTCTGTGAGCTGTTGTTGACTTACAAGAGTCCTTGTCTTGCTGTTTTTTCCACATCATCATCTTATTATCATTTAAATCATTGTTACCAACAAGTAAGTATTAGTTAAAGCAATCCTCAAGTGTTTCAATTCTTTCAGAATCAATCAGAAAGACGTGAAGTCATAGAGTCTAACTATATATTGTTGTAATACTGTTATAAATACATTTTGATCCATTGAATCCACAATTCTATGTCAAATCTCTGTATTGTATCTTTCAATAAGCTCTTTGGAATATTAGTGAGTGATTTATCCTTAATTCTTGAAGTTTTTCTCTAAATAATTAGTTTCCTTCAAGAATTATATTTCTAATCAATCTTGCAAAAGATAATTATATATTAAAATAATTTTATTATGAAAATCTTCTTGTAATTGATTCTTGTAGACAATTACTTCTCACTGTTCAAATAACTAGTAGTGTTTAACACTGAAAGAAATAATTCTTTAATTATTTAATTGTGGTTATAACCATACTTAATATTCTACTTCATGAGAAAAGACATAGTACTGTTGATTACTATTAATATTATCATCAGTTTCATAGTCACCTCTTACAGCATTATATCCTGATATGTCAGAATTTATGATCCATAGAAATATTCTGAGACAATAGGGAGGTGACTTAGAGCATGTTGTCAAAAGCAGGACTACTGAACAATCTTCAGCAGAGGATATTATCAATATATTAGAAGAATTAACCACCAGAACCAAAATTGGTTCTAGTAGGGTGAATTTCAAAACATGGTTTAAAACACCTTGGAAAGACTCTGTGGACAAAAACCCCTAAGAGAATTCTAATAATGTTAAGTATAAATCGGCAGATACAGTCAGAAAGTGCCATTTTTGCCAAGGTACCACCCATGTAGCCAATACATGTCCAAAAAGGGGGAAAATAAATGAAATTGATATTGAAAAGGAACATCATGTTGAGAAAGATGTCATAATTGAAGATAATTCAGATGATAAGTCATCCATATTTTCTGAATCTTCAAAAGATACAGAAAACATCAATGCCATTTTTGACATCATGGAATATTATTCCCACTTGCCATAATCGAGCAATGGTCAACTTGATTTATCAAAAGTTCAAGATGCACAACTTATGAAAACCAAACCAAACAGAGGGAAAGGTTATACAGCTGGTAACTCCTGTATAACAGAAGTGGTGATTTAAAACAAGCCCACCAAACTTTTGCTTGACCCAGGAGCCTTCTGCTCTTGTGTTGGAAAATTGTTTCTTAAAAATTGTGTACCAAATTTTGAAGACCAATTGTTACCAATTGATGGTATAAAATTCAATAGTGCAAGTAATCCAGTGGGAGAATCAGGAATTTTTGAGACCAATTTCATATTCCCACACATTAATGGGAATTGAAGAATCACAGTTGAACTTGTTGTTATGGAAAAATGCTCTAGTACCCATTTTATATTGGGAAATGACTATTTAATCATGTATGGGATAGATCATCATAACAACAAAGACAGATACGTTACTATTGGAGACAATAAGCATCAGTAATTTGCCTTTTTACGATTTAAAAGATAAATCAAAGTAAATAAAGTATCACCAGTCAACTTAAAATTGCAAAAATCCAAATCTGAACGGTTGAAGGAGGCTGAAATAAGCCTTCATCTAACCAATGCACAATAAAATGAACTCTCTGATCTTTTAAATGACCATAAAGAAGCATTTGCTTCAGATAAAGAACCCCTAGGGGCAATTATTGGTGATGAATTTGACATCATTCTTAAGATTGAGAGACCTTATCCACAACTCTCAAGAAGTCCTACATATCCAGCAAGTCCAAAATCAAGAGAAGCTCTAGAAATTCATATCAAAAAGCTTCTGGACCTTGGTGTAATAAGAAAGGTAGGACACAATGAAGAAGTAGAAATAACTACACCAGTCATAGTGGCATGGCATAATGGGAAATCTAGAATGGTTGGGGACTTTACAGCTCTGAACACTTACACTGTTCCAGACAGATACCCAATACCAAAAATCCAAATTGCCCTCACCCAAATATCTCAAGCAGTGTATATACCCACTATGGATGCCTTTAAAGGATTACATCAAAATGTGGTGACACAAAGAGAAAGAAAATATTTGAGAATTATTGTTCATTGTGGAGTGTATGAATACTTGAGGATGCCCTTTGGTATCAAAAATGCACCTTCAAACTTCCAAAGAATGATGAATGAAATCTTCCCTGAAGAACTTTCAGAGGGATGGTTAATCATTTACATTGATGACATTATTTTCTGTTCCAAGACTTGGGAAGAGAACATGTGCACATTTTCCAGAGGTTTCACAAAATTTCAATCAGTGAACATGAGAATCTCTTTGAAGAAATGTCATTTAAGGAACTGAAAGCACTAGGACATGTTGTATCTGGTTTTTCCCTTGGAATTGACAAAAACAAAGTTGCAGCAGTATTGCTAAAACCCATGCCTCAGAACAAAAAGGAAATTCAGTCATTTTTAGGTTTTGCAGGATATTACAGCGAAAACATTAAAGATTTTGCATCCTTAGCAAGACCACTTTATCAATTGTGTGACAAAGACACAGTATTTGAAATGACTGTTGACAGAGTCAAAGCTTTTGAATCTCTGAAAGAAGCCTTGACCACTGCTCCACTCTTACTGATTCCAGACTTTAAATTACCTTTTGAATTGTATATTGATGCATCAGGGGATGGGCTGGGTGCTGCACTTCACCAAGTTCAGATCATAAATTCTAAACCTGTAGAAGGACCCATACGTTTCATATCCAGGCAAATCAAACCAACTGAAGCCAGATATGGAGAAAGTCAAATGGAATGTCTATGCCTTGTCTGGGCCTTGGAAAAATTGAACTTCTTCTTAGAGGGATGTGTTTTCAAGGTGATAACAGATTGTACAGCTGTCAAATCACTTTTAAACATGAAAACAACCAAAAGACATATGCTCAGAGGGCAAAGAGCCATACAAGAATACAGAGACAATATGACTTTTGCTCATAAGGATGGGAATATTCATAAGAATGCATATTGATAAAGCGGGTGGCCATTACCAAATAATATTGATAATCCTGCTTATATTCCAGAAGAAGCTTCACCACAGATCCCAATAGAAGGAATCAGTGTTACAGACTTGAACACCACCTTCTTTGAAGAAGTAAGACACAGTTACACCCAAGATAGGAACTGTAGCATCTTGTGCCGATTACTTAACAAATACTGTAAAGACAACTCTCTCATACATGCCTTGGATGAAGTATGGAAGAAGTCTTATGATGAAGGAAGATTTCACCTACTGGATGGCATAATTTACCACAGGAACAAGCACACATGTGTCATGACAGTTGTAGACAGGTCATTAATCAATCTTGTACTAAAAGAATGCCATGACAGCCCCTTTTCATGACATCTGTCTGAAGACGGAACAAGAGAGAAAGCAAAGACCTGCATATGGTGGCCAATGTGGAAGAGGGATATTGCAGAGTATTGCAAAACCTGTGACAGATGCCAAAAGGAAAATAAATCCACTGGCAAAAGACTTGGGAATATGATAAAAATTCAAGAACCCAGCAGACCTTGGGAAATTGTCCATATGGATTGGGTAACTGGCTTACCACCAGGAGGTGACAGAAGTTATAATTCTTGTCTAGTGATTGTGGACAGATTCAGTAAAACTCAAATATTTTTACCATGTAACAAGGATGTTACAGCCATGGATACAGCTATTCTGATATGGAATAGAGTAGTGTCATTTATTGGAATATTTACAAATATAACTAGTGATAGAGATCCCAAATTCACTTCAGCACTATGGACAAATCTTCAAAAATTCTTTGGCACTAAGCTGTCTTTCTCTACAGCCTACCACCCACAAACTGATGGTCTGGCTGGAAGGATGATCCAAACCTTAGAGGACATGGTAAGATTTTGTGCATATGGCCTTGAACTCAAAGATTGTGATGGATTTACCCATGATTGGTGTACTCTGTTTCCAGCACTGGAATTAGCATATAAAACATCAATCCATGCCAGTACCAATCAAACTCCTGCTATCCCAGAAAAAGGATGGAACCCCAACTTACCCCAAGATTCCTTTAGGAAAGATTTGATTGGACTACATCCCACAGCTGTCAGCTTCAAGGGAATGCTAGACAAAGCTAGAAAGCATGCAATAAGGTGCATGGAGGAATCATTTGCATATGCTAAGGACAAATGGGATAAATTACTGCAACTCCAGATTTCAAAGTGGGGGATTTAGCTCTTGTATCCACCACCAACTTCAATAACATCCAAGGATGTTAAAAGGTGAAAGACTCCTTTGCAGGACCTTTTGTTATTAAGGCCCTCCATGGAGAAAATGCTGTTGAAGTAGAGTTATCTGAAGAGCTTAGCAATAAGCATCCTAAATTTCCAGTGAGCTTGATAAAGCCATATAAATTGAGTTATTCTGAAAGATTCCCCTTGAGGAATAAAGTTCCCCAAGGTTTACCTCCTGTTGAGCCATTTGGCAGTAAGAAAATTACCAAAGTTCTCAAAGAAAGAAAGTTGAGAACCAACAAAGTAAGGGAATACCTTCTTAGGTACAGTGACCCAGCTTGTGAAGATGACTGGTTTCCAGAAAAGGACATACCTGAAGCTACTAAGCTTCTCAGAAGGTTCAGGCACACTAGAAACAAAAATATTACAAAGTAATATTCTTTTTTTAAAGGGAGGGAATGTCAGCGTTACAGGTATTTTTATATACCCAAAAGACCACAAATGATAAATTAAAATACAAATATAAATGTAATAAATTTATTTATATTATAAAAATAAGAATATAAATAAAAATGTATGTTTAAAAAACAAAATTTAATTATAATTTAAAAATAAAATTACAATAAAATTTAAAATTATGAAAATTCATTTTTACTTGTAAAAATTAAGTAAAAATGAATTTTTAATAAAAATTATGAAATTAAAATATTTTTGGTTAAAATTTATATAAAATATATTATAGCTTTTTATCCAATAAATAACCATATAAAATTTATTTCACCATTTGATTCCTTATAAAAAATTAGGTGGGGTCACCTCTGAGTGAAATTTTTGTAACTCAGCTCTAAATAAGCTTGTATTAAGTTTTCAGTCTTTTCAATAAAAAAATTGAAAATCCTAAAAACTTTAATTTAATTCACACCACATGTGGTGTTAACCATCAATTTTTGTGTTAAAATTGAGGTGTTGTGTTTAGTTTACAAGTTATGAGTAATTGAAGTATTTTCAATTGAATTTAATTGAAATGTCAAAATGTGTGCGTGTATTACATAAGTGAACTTTGATTTAAATATGGGGTATCAATTATTAATGCATTTTACTGTACAATTCAAATTTAATTACATATTTAAATTACAATTATAATACATGATGAGGAATTAAAGGAAAAAATAAAATGGAAAGATTAAAATTGGGGGGGGAAAGGATCTCTTGCTCTAAGGGGGAGCCAGACCCCCAAAATCCTTGCTGACAGGGGTGAGATGTCAAATTTCACGCAAAATCGCATCACTTTTTGCCTGGAGGTGAGTCACAGGGTCAGTGACTCAACTGATGATGAGGTTTTAATACCAACCAGGGTAGTTTTAACTGCTGCAAAGAGGGTAAAACTACCCTTAACTTAAAACAATGTTAGTAAAAATAGTCTTAACTAATTTCTATGCCTCTTACACACATTCTGACGTGTTTTGAAGGCTCTGGACCAGGTATTTCTATAGTAATGGCTGATTTAAGGCTCTAAAATGGCCAAAAATGGCTAAAAATAGCAAAAAATGCCTTAAACCAGCCCTTGTTTGATCTAAACCAGGGTTCAATGATGCCATAATTGGCTTTTCTGTTGTAATACTGTTTTTTACGACTGACAAGAGTAAAATTCACTTTTGGAGTAAGAAAATTAATGTCTATAAATGAATGTCTTCTTTGCCCCACTTTTCTCTTCATGTTAGAATGTTTTCCTTTTATAATTAGTTTAAACACTGTTAAACAAATCAATAAAAGATTCAAACCACCTTTTTTAAATCATTTTAAAACTTTGAACCACATGAAAAAATCATCACAATCATTTTTTGTAACTCTTGTAATCATTTTTACCCCTGAACCACCCCAAAAGTGAATTAAAGCATCTTTCATCACTGTTAACTTTGTCACTTTGTTTCCGAATTCACTCTGGTCACTTTTTGGCATTTTTTATCTTTGATATTATTTTCAAAGACTTTGTTCTTTAATTAATTGCTTCCAGTTCTTTGCTCAATTAATTCCAATTGAAATTGCTCTTGAAGAAATTTCTTTTGTAGCCTTAGATATCTCTTGTAGAGTATTTTTGGATAAATTTTTATTGTTAGTAAAACAATAAATCTTCATAATATTATTGTTTTATACTAATAAAGTTATAAATAATAGAACTTGTGTGTTTTCTCTTGAGAATAATATTTCTTTCTATTTTTAATTGATTTTTACCTTATACAAATTGTGAGGACAGGAAAAGTCCTTTATTTCGAATCAAAGTTTCATATCCACCCCTTACAAGGAAGATCAGACTTGATGGTAGGGATCAGAGACAATACTTAGTCAGATTAAAGACCCAAACAGCTGATAAAGACAAATGGTTGGCAGAATATGCCATTCCAAATGGGAACCTTCATTTAAGGAGATTCAGAGTGTCTAGGAGGACTGAACAGTCTCATAAATGATGAGCCTATTTTAAAGGGAGGGTATGTCAGCCTGTGACTCAAAACCAGAGCACAAGCATGACAGCCAGACACCATAAATCAATGGTATACCCAAGATACCACCAAACCATGGAGCTGAGCCAAATAATCTCAAAAGGTATCAAAGAAAAGAAGAAACATTCTACTTTCCAAATATACAAGTCGCATCACCATAGGACAAAGAATAACAAAGTTATTCCTGCTCAAAGTTGTTGCTGAGCATAAACCTTAGTTTTCACCTCTCAGCAGAAATACAGAGTAAGAGTCTTAACCCCATCAAATGGGTATTTAAAATGAGGCTCTAAGTCAGGGTTATCCAATGGTACCAGCCAAACTGAGATAGCACCAGTATTACTGAAGTTATGGCTAAATTCAGGCCAAATAAGGGTGAACAAAATATTCACCTCCTATCCAACTTTTACAGTTTTAGTGTGAGATGGGACCTCTTTGGAAAGGGCACAATCAGGGCTATCTGATGATGTCATTCATTTCCCCATATCCTAACTAGAACCAAAGTTATAGGAAAAACAAGCCCAATACATCTTTTTGCCTAAACCACGCATATGTACAAACAAACTTGTACATGGCATAACTTTGCCATATTCAATGAAAGCCAAATCAAATGAGGGACCATTGTGAAGAGCACATACAGCGATACACACTGAATCAATTATGAAGTGGATATCTCAAAAACTGACAAAGGTATGGCAGCTTTAAGTTCAAAATCCCACAGTTTGGCCAATACAGCCTTGCTGGGGGATAATATCCCATAACTATGATTATGAGGTGTCAAACTGACTAAGAAGCATATTTATACTTCAATACCTCATATTTCATTCAATAATGGGGTCCCATGAAGGTTCTGTACAGCATTCTACGCGTCATACACCTCAAAATCAAGCTCTGTGGTCTCCAGATGAAAGGTTTCACCCTGCATTGGCAAAAACTGCCAAGATGTGGTTTCAAACCCACATCTGAGCCCAATACAGGCTCTAAAGGTTCTTTGCAAACCACAAGCCTGTCTTAGAGAGGGAAAGATCTTCACTTCCTCTATGTGGAAAGGTCTAGCTGCCTTTCCAACCCCTTTCAGGATAAAAAGGGGCCTTTTCACAGCCAGAAAAGGTTTCCTCATCCTTCCCATGAATTCCTATGTAGTAAAACTGTTGAAAACAGTTATACTCCTGGGAAAATTCAGGTATACCTTAAGCTTAAGTATTGTAGTCTTTATTATTGTAATCCAAGAGGTAAAGCTGCACCCAGGGCTTTCAACAGCATTCACCACCACTATTCCACCAACAATAAAGCCCTTCTATTTTCATTATAAACCCTTATTATCAAAAATACTTATATTTTAAACCTTTATCACCTTGTCACAGTCATAGTTAAAGTTGTAAATAGCCTAATTACTACTTCATCATAGACTCAGCCTGACACATGGCCTCTAATTTTTAATAGGGCGTTGTGCCCTATGACAAATACTGGTCTATTCTTCCTCAAGGCATTTGGTAAAGTTAGTTTCTGTTGATGAGTGAGGTTAGAGCTTAATTGTCCCTCTTTCAATTCATTTAGTCATTCTTCTAGGGGGTCTTGGTAAGAAAACTGGTATATGTCAAGTGGAAATCTTTTGTCCTGTGTGTACCTATGGTAATATTCTTATTTTTACTATTGTAAATATCAATGCCATACGTCCTTTGGGAATCTGTTCCAAGTGAAAAGCCTTGGATATGGGTATCTTGAAGAACTACAGCTCAGTGTTGGTTCTGATATTACCCTACATATGGTGTATCATTATCTCTTTGATAATAGTCTCAATGAATGTCATCTTTCCTGATACACTTTCAAAATTCTTTGCCTTGGTTGGAAATAGTTGCTTTTCCCAATTTGGGAAGCATTTGTGCAGATATTCCCTGGCCGCTATTGAGAAGTGTGAACCACTATCACTGATAGATTAATGTTGTGAATTTTCAATACAAATATTCATGTTAGTGGCTTTCTAATGAATATATGCCATTCCTTGAGTTGGTGTGACCAGGAAGGTCTGTGTATCTTGTGTTTGTTTGCACAGATTTTTACTTTAAGTATCTTGTGGTAATCCTGCTTCCAACTCTATGTCTTGAATTTCTAAATAATTTTCCTCTTGGTACTCCACCTGAAAGTCCTTTTTTGGGTCTTGGTCATCATCAGAGTTTTCCCCGATGGCATTGCCCATATAGTTAGATTCAGAATCCTCTTCTCTGGAGTATTCCTCTGGGACTTGTTTAATTGCATAGGCTTTCTTTTTTGCCTTTGGAAAGCTTTTATAATAGTCCTCTGTTTACCCATAATTGCAAAAAGAGTTTTTCTTATTGGTCACTTATGCCACCATTTCTATGAGTTTATCCTTATTTTCAACCCTGAAAGGTTTTTTCTCTTTGAAACTATTACTTTTTTATAGTGAATATTTTTCTATATCTGTTATTTTATTGACATATTTTAAGGTATTAGCAATATCATCTAGAGTGCAACTTTGGTTGAATCTGAGTTTTACTTCATGTTCTAGTTCTCCTGGCAGTTGTGTCAGAAGTTTTTAATTTCTCATTTGAATATTTATATGAGGATCAATGGCTTTAGTTTTTTTAGAATTTTTAAAAAAGCACTCCTAAAAATCTTTGTCCACTGATTCTTTTTCATTTTAAAACTGAATGGTCTTCTTCCATATCCAAGTACCATTACTGTAGTTTTGGATTATTTTACTCTTCCAGCATGGCCAGTTTCTTTTGAAATGTATTTCTTTCATTTCTGTGTACCAAATACTAGCATTCCCATTGAATGCTGTCTTTAGTATAGCTTTAATCCAGTGGTCTGGCATACTTGGTACATCAATTAAGAGTCCATAAATATAATAAATGAGCTCCATATGATGATATTCTCTTACACCAGAGAGGTATGGAAAGCCTGTGGCTTCTGGAAGCTTTTTCAAAACTTAATTCTCTGAGTCAGTCATATTTTCTCCATCTTGGTCTTTTGATGTGTATCTGTACTTACTCTAAATTGGAGCATCTGGTTTCATGTCCTCTTCAAGGTGTGAATTATTTCCAAAAACATGGCCTTGACTCTATGTCTTCATGTTCTGGAAGACATGAAATTTTTTTGATGTCCTGATCCAGGTAGTTCCTGTCCCTCTTGTGGTGCTTTTGCTCCTCTCAGACTTGGTTTAATATTTTCTAGTCTCTTCTGAGCCTTTGCTCATTTTTGCATAACCCTCTTGAAGAGCTTGGATGGTTTTTTGTAGTAAGACTTTCAGTTCTTGCAACCTTAAATTGTTTTATGTAGCTTTTCAAACTATTCTTTAATTTGTTCTGCAAATTGGGAGATTTGTGACCACAGTTCATTACTGTTTAGGTTCATTTCAGGTGTAACAAAACTATGTTCATTCTGAGTGGGCATATCATTTGTAATTTCAGGTGTACTGATTTTATCAGATGTATTTAAACTTTTTTTTCATTTCTATGCACATCCTTCACTAAGTCCAGAAACTTATGGATCATTGGGTCTCATTCTTTTTTAAACTGGCTGAAAGTAGTATTGTTCTTTCCTTTTGATCCTTGTTTTCTCCTGGCAACTTGTTTGAATGGTGAAGAATTGTGACTCTTTGTTCCTGCTTTTCTGGCTTATGGGTGGTGTGAAGCCACTGGATAGTTGGGTTTTCCCACTCCTTGTGAGCCTGAAGTAGTCAGAATATGCTCTCTCTGGCTCCATTTCTCCACTATATGCTGGCTTTTGGCTAGATTATCCCTGATTTTGGCTTCCCCCTTTTCTAGGAGTTTGAATTTCCTGTTGGGATTAAAACCTTTGGAAATCTCCATAAGTTCTTTGAAGGACATCTCTCTACGACATATCTTCTTTAAGCTTGCCCCAAGTTCTGCCCAGTGTGAAGCTAGGTTGAACCTCTTGTGTTCCATGCACCACTGGAACAGGTATTTGGGAATTGCTGGAGCTGAATTACTTGATCTGTGTCTTTCCAGGTCCTTGTTTTGAGGTCACTGTTTAATTGGAAGGTGAACGTGAGTGTGGGCATGATTTAACTCAGTGTCTTTCTTCTAATCATACTTTACAAACCCTGGTCTTCTAAATCTGAAAAGTACTTTTCTTTCCTCTATCTGCTTCCTTGGGCTGTCAAGGTCTCTGAGGTGTACAGAAGACATGTGATCAGTGTCTGAAAACATTCAAAAACCTTTTTCTCTTGGGGTGTTTAACTTTGACTGTCCTTTGCACAAGCTTGTGTTCTGCAGCTTTTGGCAATTAGCCTTTAGAAGTTACAACTGGGTCAATCACTTTTATTTTACCAGTAAACGTTATCAAGGTTGGTTCACCTTATATGGAGGCATACTTTTTTGTTTTTATGGGCCTCTGAATTAATATGGGTGTCCACTTCTTTGTTGTGATGAGGCTTTCAATTTTCCTCTTCCCTTTTCCCTTTGGCACTTGGTCTGGGTCTGAGGGTGTCACTGGCAGGATTTCCTGCAGCTTTGCCTCTTGTAGTTGTTTCAATTTTTCTTCCACTAGTAGTCAAAATAAGAGGACTTATGTCAGGTTTGACTCTTAACAATGCTTTTGCATGTCAAAGAATAGCCTATAGTGTAATATATTGCTTTATTCCACCTCTGTACAGAGACTGTGGGCTGGTAATACCAGTTTCCACATCAACAATACATCTTTCCAGATGTTTGGCTACTCCTTTAACTCAAATATCTCACAGTTTTTATTCTATAATTAACATTAATAACTTGAATAAAGAAGCTTGAAATGAACAATTGAATATTCCAATTTTTCAACCATTTCTTCTGAAGCTGTTGTTAGCAGTACAGAAGATTCTTTTGAGAATTTAAAATGGTAAAAAATGGGTATTTCTTAGCTTTATATTAAAAAAATACACCAAAATAAGACTGTGGTAATTAAATTTCAATGTACAACAGCAAACAACACTTGAAAAGGAAAATCTCAGTGGTATATGTCTATATACCATGCAAAAAATAGTATTATATGATATTTAATATATTATTATTTTTTAATTTAAAGGCTTTTACTCCTAAAAAAATCATATTAAGAAAAAAGAACTCTCTTTGATGGCAAAAAGTCCGAAAAATTAAAGAAAAAACCAGCAGGCACCCAAAAGGTCAGGCTGAATCTAGGATAAAGCTATAAAAAGGCTATTTAAAACCTTAAATGAGACTGTGACATGTAATATGATAATAAGAAATAGTTTTAAAAAGATTTGGAAGGGCTTTACCATGAGAGATAGTGGTGATGAGTGCTACCAAAAGCCCAGGATGCACTGGGTATCAGCTCATCAAAAATTATAAAGAAGTGAAATACTACAAATGAAAGTATAGATTTTTTGACAGTTGTACTAGATAGGAAACTAAGAGAAGGATTGTAACTCATATGTTGGGTAGGGAAAGATCCCTTTTTATCCTCAAAACAAATAAAAAGGTCCTCTAGATCATTTCATGTAGAGGAAGTGAAAGTTTTCCCCTTCCAAATACTGGCTCATGGTTTTCAGGAAGACAGTATCACATGTATTGGGCTAAAATGTGGTTTCGAAAACACATCTGGGCAGGTTTCACCAATTAATGGTGAAAAATTTCATCTGGGAACCACTCAGCCCTCTTCTGATATGCATGAAGTGTAGAATTCTGTACAGAACCTGTAAGGGACCCAACTATTGGACAAACTATAAGGTATTGAAGGATAAACAGGATCCTTCATGTAGTTGACACCTCATGTTCAAAGATATGGGGAAGTATCCCACAGTAAAGGTTCATTGGCCCAACTGTGGGATTTCAATTTTAAAACTGAAACAACATTGTCAATTTTTGAGATATTAAGCTCAAAGTTGGTAGAATTATATATTTCAAACGTTATAACATGTTTAACTTCCATTATCCAAAAAGGGGATTTACTTTAAAATTATGTATGAAACTTGTTTTCTGCATAAATTTGATTCCAGATGAGTTATGTGCAAATTAATGGAACCACCAGATATTTCCGATTGGTGCCTTTTCCAAGTGAGCCCTCTATGTATCTCACACTAAATGTCAGCCTGTGACTCAAAACCAGAGCACAAACATGACAACCAGACACCATAAATCATTGGTATAGCCATGATTCCACCAAAACATTTAGCTGAGCCAAATTAGCTCAAAAAGTATCAAATGAAAGAGGAAACCCACCACTTTCCAAACATACAAGTCCCATCATTATAGCACAGGGAATAATAAAGTTATTCCTGCTCAAATTTGTTGCTGAGCATAAACCTTAATTTTCACCTCTCATCTGAAATCCAGAGGAAGAGGCACAACCCAATAAAATGGGTATTCAAAATAAAGCTCTGAGTCAGAGCTATCCAATTTCAGAATAAATAAAGTTATCACCAAAATAAGGTCATATAAGGGTGAATAAAATACTAAACTCTCATCTAACTTCTACAGCTTTAGTGTGAGATAACTAAAGTGGGGTATTTTTAGAATAAGAGCAATCAGGGATTCCTGATTGCTGCATCCATTTCCTCACATCCTATCTAGAAAAAAAGTTATGGAGCAAACAAGATCTATACAGCTTTAAGAAAAATCATATATATGTACACAAGATCTTGTACATGGCATACACTTGCCACATTGAATGTTACCCATACAAAATGAGGTACCATTGAGTACGCCAATAAAGGGCTACAGCATGAACAAGCTTGAGGCCGGATACCTCAAAAACAAACTGAGTTATAGCAGTTTTGAGGTTAAAATCCCACAATTGGGCCAATACACATTTTCTGTGGGATAGTATCCCACAACTCTGATTATGAGGTGTCAAACAGACAAAGAAGCTTTTTTATACTTCTATACCTCATAGTTTGGTCAATACTGGGGTCCCATACAGGTTCTTTACAGCATTCTATGCATAATACACGCTGGAAGAGGGCTGTGTGATCCCCAGATAAACATTTTCCCCCTGTATTGGTGAAAACTGCCCAGATGTGGTTTCAAAACCTCATCTGAGCCCAATACAGGTTGTACAGGCATTTTGAAAACCACAAGCCAGTCCTTTGAAGTGAACAATATGCGCTTCCTCTATGTGGAAAGGTCTAACAGACTTTTTCACCAAAGTTCAGGATAAAAAGTGGCCTTTTCTCCACCAGAAAAGGTTTCCTCATCCTGATCTTGAATTAATACGTAGTACAACTGTCAAAACAGTTATACTCTTGGAAAAGAATCGGGTATAATTCTAATTTCAAGTATTTTGGTCTTTATTATAATAACTCAAATGGTAAATCTGCACCCAGGGCTTTCAACATCACTCACCACCACCATTTCCCAATAGTCAAGCCCTCAATATATTATTATTAACCTTTATTATAATAGATTAAACTCTTTCATAAGAAATTTTACCATGTCACAGTCATAGTTGAGGCTGTAAATACACCTATTACCACCTCTTCATAGATGCAGCCTGACACTAAAACTGTAGAAGTTAGATGAGAGGTGAATATCCTATTTGCCCTGATTTGGCTTTAATTTTTCCATTCCTTCTTCAGGTTTGATTCTACTTCAGCTTCACTAGTACATTAGATAGCCCTGAAGGAGGGCTTAAATATGAAACCAATTTTTTGTGGCTCTGCCTCTTTCTCTCTATTTCAGATAAGAGGTTCAAATTAAAGTTTATGCTCAGCAACTGCTTTGAGACTGAAGAAATCTTTCATTCATTGTCCTATGATTATGGAGCTTGTACATTTGCAAGGAGATGATTTTACTCTTCCTTTTGATAACTTTTGACCTGGCTTGGCTGAGTGCCATTTTTTGGTGGTATTCAATTCTACCATTGGTGTATGGTATTTTGGCTGTCATTCCTATGCTCTGGTTTTGAGTTACAGGCTGACAAGAACTATGAAGCAAGATTATCAATATTATAGATTTTGAAAGGAAATATCTTTGAACTCCAGAACCCTCAGTACCTTGTAAATATCTATTTTCTTAAGCTGGGTAGCTTCTTACTAAAAATAGAAAATCAGATTGGTTTTATTTGATGAAATGAAAAATCCCCATGATAATGGCCAAAAAATTGAATTTATGAAAGTATTAATTCTTGGTTTTGCTTAATACTTAAATTAATGATTTATTTCTCTCCATTGAATTGAATTTTTTCCTTGAAATTTTGAAAATATTCATTCAGATGATTCAAAGAGATTTCCAAAAAGAAAATTATGTTTTAATTTCTTAATAAAAATAAAAAATGAAACAAGACTAATACTATGTGAAGAAAACTATTATGTAGTAATCATTTTATCAATTCATCACAATGAAGTTAAAAAAAACTTTATTATTTAAATAATATTATTATTCTTTTTGAGATTATAGCTTTTTACTTTCTTAAATCATCAATTTTTAATTATTTGGATCAATAATCTTCTATTTGCAAAGCGAGTGTTATCTTTTCTTCACAAAATACCTTTTTATTAATTTTAGATGGAATAAAATAATGATTTTTATTTTTTTGAGTTTATCATGTTGAAAAATACTTCTCTTTATATAGCTTATATGTTCATTAGAATGGCACCCCCCATACTACAGAGATCTATATCTATCTCAAATCTTTTATGTGTCATGATCATTTTATGTAAAATTAATGTAATAAATTGAGAATAATGTTTGAGGGCTTATTTTTCTTATAATGATGTAATTTTGAATTTGAAACTACACCCAATCTACTACACTACTCTTGAAAGATTATGTCAAATATTTTGTATTATATAAAACAAATTCAAAATGATTGTATCAATATCAACATAGTATTTATATTTTTTTATGAGACTGTAGATGATGAGTATCAAGATATACTTTAATTATATAATAACCAATATTAAATGAAGGATGATAAGATCAAATCAAATATAAATGAAAGTGTGTTTACAAAAATATCCCCACACTATCAATCATGATTTCTATTCTCATCAAAAATAAATCCAAAATTTTAATTTGAATATTTTAAAATTTACAGATTCATCATCAAATGTTAATGGGTGTCACGGGTGCTCCTTTGGAAGACAAGAGTGGCCTGGCACTCAGGAATAAACAACTCACTTGGAGGGCTCCAAAGGTAAAAGGCTAAAAGGAGAATATACCTCTTTGAGAGAGAAAGAGAGCAATACAAGATATTACAAACATAAGAAGTTAGCCAAAGCCAGAGATAATAAAATAACGCCAAAGGCCAAAGAGCAAACCAAATGAATCCTCAATTCACTTTTTCAACCTGAAAGAAAGAATAAAAGAATTAGTAAAGGATATTTCCACCAATATCCACTGACAGGCTAAGAGAAAGGTG
This sequence comes from Austropuccinia psidii, assembly GCA_023105745.1. Classification (NCBI taxonomy): domain Eukaryota; kingdom Fungi; phylum Basidiomycota; class Pucciniomycetes; order Pucciniales; family Sphaerophragmiaceae; genus Austropuccinia; species Austropuccinia psidii. The sequence continues at coordinate 11,067,835 of JALGQZ010000004.1, read as the reverse complement.
AAAATTCCCAACTTAAGATTATCAGTATTCAATTTAACAATGAAAAATAAAATAAATATAAAAATGAATCCAATATATTAATCAACTGGGCAAAAGTCCCCAGGGAGGAAAAGGTGGACAGGCTATGTAAAGATTTGAGAGACTGATTATGGAGGGTTGATCATCCCACTTTATTGACTGATTTGGGTAAATACAGAATTGGCCATCTTGAGAATTTAACTGTGTGACTGAAGTTCCGCAATGAGGTTGCTTGAATACAGCCTGTATGGACCAATTGAGTTGTCCAAGGAGTACTCAATTGCCCAATTTCTTGAAAATTGATTGTACAATTGATAACCTCAAAATTACCCCTAAAATAATCCTGAAATGAAATGACAACCCAACTCCTGAAGGGCCAGGTGGTTGGGGTCCTTGAATGAGCTTCTGGTAGTCACTATGGATTACAAGACTGAATGGCTGAAAGGTCTTCCTTCAAGATGAGTTATGGATTTGGGGACTGGAGTTGGAATGATTTCATTGTGTCCTGAAAGCATCACTATTGGATTGCTCAGGAAAAATGGTGCAGGATCGTATATAATACCATATATGCACCAACCTTGTTCCTGCATACTTGAATGCATGGAGTTGGGTCAGGGGTTTCCCTGATCATCAGGGAAAACCCCTTTATGAAGGTGACTGGGGGCCTCTGGTGACTTCCAGAGGCCATGGTTTGAGTCTTGATACAATATGGCCACTGTGGCCAAATTGAGTCCCTTGGGTCCTTGGGCCAAAATATGGTTCCTTGAGGTTTATGGCCATTTGGGGTATTCTGGTAATTCAGCCAGGAGAAAGCTCAGGTGTGCCCACTGGCTTCCCCCTTGGCCCCTTTTTGCATCATTGAATTTAGTTCAAAAGGGGCTTAAAGGGTCCTGCGGACCATGGACCATGTATGACGGCCTCCCGCCGTAAAGGCTGTATGGGGCCTAATTGACCCAAAAAAGCCCATTTAAGCCCAGAACCCCTAATAAAAGGAGTTGCGTCAAGGCCCTGGATATGGCTAGAGGGGCCAGAGCCCCCTGGAAAACAGAATGACCGCCCCAGATCCAAAATTAAAGCCACTATGGCCAAATTGATTACCTTGGGTCCTTGGGCTAAAATGTGGTTCCTTGAGGTTTATGGCCATTTTGGGTCTTCTGAAAATTTGGCCAAAACAAGCTCAGGTGGGCCCACCTGGCTTCCCTCATTGGATTTAGGCCAAAAGGTTCCTAAAGGGTCCCACAGACCGTGGTGTACAGACCACAGCTTATGTACCATGGACCATGGATTATGGCCAACAGGCCATAGAGGCCCTATGGGGCCTCAGTGGCCCAAAAAGGCCGTTTAGGCCATAGACCCCCTAATCAAAGGGGGTGGGTCAAAGGTCCTGGAGATGGCTAGAGGGGCAAGAGGGCCCTGGAAAAAAGAATGACCCTCCAGCCCAAAGGAAGGGTATTGTCCTGAGGGTTGGTGAGGTTGATAATTGGCCAAGGAGGCCCTGAGAGGAGAGAGGAAATGGATATGGCCCAAAGGCCATTAAACACCAAAAAGGGGCAATTGGACATAAAATTGGGGGTATGGCCAATTGGCCATAACTTGGGGTCAGGCTAGATTTTCCATAAACACCCATTGGGGGGGTTATTACACATGTGTGTGACAACGGGGAACTGAAATTAAATTTTGAATTTTTGAGACTGAATACTCAAGGGACTAAAATATTGGAGGAATTTTTGAAAATCCTTTTGTTGTTTCTGGCCACAATAGTAGCATTTTAAATGATATCTTGTTGAGTAAAAATATGGAGATACCTGAAAAAGTAAAAGGTTTCAATAATCCATGAGGTATATCTTATTTGATCAAGGATATTGGAAATTATTCCTTCCCAATAAGTTGACCAAAAATAATAATACCTCTGAATAATACCCCCTCTTTTTGACATATTTGTGTGTTTCTTGTTATAGTGGTACTTCTTCTTTTTATCATGACTGATTGAGATTTCTTTCACCTCAGGAAGATTTTATACTCCACTTCTATATACTTATCAAGACATAAATACAGCCAAAATTCTGATAATGGTGGTTTAAATGAACAAAAAAGACATTTTTTGCTATTAATGACTGGTACATTGATATATAGAATTTGGCCTTATTCACTTCAAATTTTTGATAAATACTCATGTAGTATCTATCAGTTAAATTAACACTTGTAAAGGTGTGAAAATACACAAAAATTCTGAAAATTTAGCCAAAGGCGCCAAAATTGATGAAAAATAGCATATTTCTCCATTTTAGACATGTAAACACATGGACTGAAAAGGAACTCATTGCTGCCCTATGATTAAAGGCTTTGAGAACTGATTTCCATGTGTATATTCTCTCAAAGAGACCATGTGATTGTACTAATAAACAAAGGAAAATAACTAATTATGAAATCATAATTACCTGATGAAAATGTCTGCATTGTTAGCTATAGAAGGAGGCTCTTTTTCATTTCTAACTTTGTTTCTTTTTCTTTGGAGAACTCCTTTGTTAAGCTGCTGTAGTTAATATTGTTTTTCAAATTACTGAAGTCTAATCTTCTATTATTATTCTTTTTTATCTTTGTTCTTGCCAGTATAAGTCACTGTAAGACTAATACATCACTTGAAGAGGTGTAGTAAAGTTATACTATCTCTTCTCATAAAAATAGTGTTATCAAAAGTTTTAAATATTTATTTGGAAGATTAAAACCAAGACCTTCCTTACTTGAACATTCACATAGACAAATTGTATGTTAAAGTGTTGTCCACCTTTATGAAGATCTAAATTTTTTCTTTATCAAAACATAGTGTACAGTTGATGAAATAACACCCCACCTTTAGTTTGGTATCTTTCAGACTTACAGTGTCAAAGCTCTATCAAACTATTCATATGGTTTACAACACTCCCCAATATAGTAAAAATATGTCAGATAAAGATCTCAATGACAATAGCAACATCCATATACTTAATGGTACAGATGTACACAAATCCATATGCAGTTGAAATACCTGCTTGATGTCTGTTTAAGTAGTATCCCACCAGAAGCAACACCTGCCATTGTAAACAAATGGAAAAAAAGCAAGCTTTAATGCTATCAGCTTTACCTCAAGTAAAATAGACCCTTATGTATTAATATAAGTTGTTGATTAGGAGACCATAAAAGATGATCACCATCTTTAAGAAAAAATCAACAAGCAGTATTCCTCAAAAACTACAATAAATTGTGGGAAGGTGGTAATAAACTGGGTACCAATAGCCTACAAAGGAAATCTTCATGAAGTTAGTAAAAAATTTCAACAATCACTTGTTAAAATTTCCTCACTTAACATTAAGATTCCTCCTGATATGCTATTGTACATGATTCTTGGAAAACTGTGTAATAATAATAGCACATACCACCTAGCTAACAGCTTGCCTATGGGTACAAAATCTACCAAGAATCCTTCTAACACCTTGAACCAAGTACAAAATTATTCCAGGCACCTCAAATCAAAACAGAAAGTACACAAGGAAGAAAAGATAAGAACAGCATTATTATCTAGCAGTTCCAATCATCCTTGTGAGCCTTGAGGTGTATTTTACCTACCCAAATAGGCCACAATTAATATTAAAATAAATTTTGAACTATGGATAACTCATAAGTCATACATTTATCCAAAATTAAGCATTTTTGATTTAGGAAAAGATGAACAACTTTCTTTGAGTAAGTCAATCTATGAATTTAAAGCCAGATTTAGATTGTACACAAAAGGTCACCTAGGGTAGCCCCATAGAGTTAATAAGGTCAAATCAACTCTGTGAGGTGGTAATATGGAAAATACTTCAATACCACATTGAAAATACCACATAAAAGAATTGTGATTTTTTTTTCTCAATTTCATTCCAAAACAATGGGAATGTGGAAGATCCTAGCTTACATATACACTAAGACTAGTATTATGCATGTTTTTGGCAATTAAAATCTTTTTATTCTTACATAAAGGTTTGGTAAACCCATAATGGATATCAGTCTTGAGGCCTGAATTGCTATTTTTGAGGTGAAAACAGCCAAGGGAAACAAAGGCATCAAGGAGAGCCAGGGTACTCAAATTCTGAGGCCTCTGAGGTGTGGATAGCTCGAAATCTTGGATCCATGGCTTAACATGGCCCAATCGTTACACCAAAGCCTTTGGAATCCTTTTTACCAAGTTAAACTCTCATTAAATTATGAGAAAATTGGAAATAAGCTGCTATTTTGACATGACAAGGAGGTAAAGAGGAACTTAGACTCCTGTAATCATGTCAATTATTAATTATTTTCCATGGATAAACATTAGAAGAGTAATTAAAACCCTCTTTGGATTGGAATTCATTGATTTAACTCATAGAAACAAGCCATATTGTGTTATTTGCAATTCTACATAGAAGTGAGGTAAAAACTGCAAAAATTCATTCAAAATACAATTCTTAATCCATCCTTCTGAAACTTTCAGGGAAAATTTAAAATGGTATGATCCATACATAAACCAAAAATTAATGTTGTTTCATAAGTAGGATTAAAAGTTTTATGTGAAGCCTATTTTTGATGATTCCAGGTGAAACACTGAATCTTCAAAAATTCACAGAAAATACAACCTTTGATGGGATTTCCAATAACATTGATAGCTTTGAGAAATTGATTTAAATTTTTAAATAAGAGAATATTCAGAGTTTTTACTCATTTGATTCCTAACCATAAATGGCTTGGTAGTCACATAAAAGCCTTAAATTAAGTAATTATGATAAGCTTATGTGACAACAGATGAGGTAATCAATATTCCAAAAAAGGATTCTTGTTTTCTAACTCACTGGTTTTTCAGTTGGCTCCATGGCACGCCTCTATGAGCTGTTGTTGACTTGAAAGAGGCCTCCTCTTGCTGTTTTTCCTAAATTCTTTTTTTATCCAATTTTACCATTATAACCAACAAGTAAGTATTAAGTAAAAACTTTTCTTAAGTATTATATTCTTTCAGAAATAAATCTGAAAAACGTGAAATCACAGAAGTCAACTATAAGTTGTTTCCATACTGTTATAAATAAATTTTGATCCTTTAAATCCACAAATTTATCTGTCAAATCTCTCTACCAAATTCTTTCAAAGTTGTATTGGAGTACCAGTGAGTTGGGTTCTATTAATTGTTAAATTTTTTCTCTAGTATCAGTTTTTTCAAGAGTTATAATTATGAGTATTCTTGCAAAAGATAATCATATATTAATATAATTTTATTCTTTGAATCAAGAAATTCTATTGTTCAATACTTCTTATAATTGATTCTTGTAGAAAATTACTTTTTACTGTTATAATCACTAGTAGTTCATAACAAGTAAAAGAAAAAAATAAGTCATTAATTATTCAATTGTGGTTATAATAACTTTTACTATTATATCTCATAAGAAAATTCATACTACTGTGTATTAATAGTAATCTTATTAACAGTTTCATAGTAACATCTTAAAATCTTAGTTGCTTAATGTATTACTGTGCCAATGGGATACACAGCACACTTAACACCACTAATAAATCAAATCAATGCCATGTTTAATTGCCACACTTAAAGCCAAAAGAGAAAAATTAAAATGATGAGAAATCAAATTTTTCTCAATCAACCCATCTTTCAGCTTTCTATGCACTTATGACTTGCTCCTCAAAGTCATTGTGTGAGATTGTCATAGACAGTGGTTCAACCCATCACATGTTTAATAATAAATACCTCTTTACCAGTCTATAACAATGCACTCCTTTTTTACATCAACAGGTGATCCTGCAAGTGACCTGTGTTTCAATGGAAAATGACCAGTCAATATCCACATTAGTGGAAAAATTTTGTGCTGATAGAATTTCCTTTGTTTTCCTTACATCTTGCACAGCCTCATTAGTATGATAAAACTGCTTGAAGAATCAACTATCATCGAGAAATTTCCAAAAGGAAGATTCAAGTTTGTAATAAATCATGACACGACAATAAATAGTCAAATTCTTAATGGTTTGATGTTGGTCACTCATTATGAACCTAAAGCATTAATTTTGATTCATTATTTTTGGAATCACAGGCTTGGGAATCCATATAATCAAGCAGTCAAAACACTTGGCTTACCACATTTCCCCAGTAAATTTGAAATATGCATACTAGGTAAATCAACTCTCTTACCTTTTTCCAGCAGCTTTGAGAAGTTCAATTAACCTCATGAATGTGTAAATATAGGTCTAGTCAGGCCAATCCCTCCACAATCAAATAGTGGATTCTAATATGTTCTGACCACAGTCAGTCAGTTCACATTGTTCAAATTTATGATATTCTTAAGGGCAAAAAGTAAATCATTCAAAGAATTTGTAGAATGGGAAATCTATGCAGAAAATTTTCACTCTCTTAAAAGAATAAAGTTGGTTAGTGATAGAGGAAATGAGTTTTGGAATAAAAACTTTTCAATGTTGTCTGCATCTTGTGGCTTTTCTCACCTCTTTGCACCACTCCCACTCCTGAACACAATGGTTTTGGCAAAAGTGCAAATTGTGCTATACTGGAAAAGGCAACGTACTTGTTGGTAAATTCAAACCTGCTCAGATTTTACTGGTCTGGATCAGTGAATAATGCTTCATTATTATCAAATTTAATTCCAACACTATCTAGAGAAAATATATCACCTTTCTCTGAATGGTCTTCAAAACCTAGTCAAACCATAATACTGAAAACCTTTGGATGCAAGGCCTTCATCCTGGTGCACAAGAATAAGATGGAGTGGAAGTTATCCCCAACAAGTGATAAAGGTATCTTGTCATGTTGCTTCAATCATAACTCAGCGTACAAAATTATTCAGCTAAGGGAAAAAGCACTGATAATCACAAGGCATGCACTATTGCTTGGAGAAAGATTTCCCTCCCTTGATAAAAAGCCTAATGTCCCTGATTGTTCCAGATGGTATAAATAAATCAAGAATATTTTTCAAAGACATTGAACCACAAGATATTTGTAATGCAAATTTCCCCTGTAATGTTGGTAATTCACCTCCTACTGAGTAGGCTGCTCAGATACCTGAAAATTTGGATCTCTTTTATTTTGAGAATAATCATAGGATCAAATTCATTGCTTCTCAAAATCCAACATTAATACAAGGTGATATAAATTCAGAAAAAAACTTGCCTTATTTGAGGATACCAAAGGATTTTTTGGTGTCAGGAAAACTTGATGGAGCCTCTTACTCAAAGGCTATTTCTTGAAGTGAATTGTCTTTTTGGTTAGACGTAATTGGCAATGAGCTAAATACCATGAAGAGGCTTGAGGTCTGGGGTTCAATCCCACTATAAAAGGATTTTAAGTTGGTGGAAACCACATGGGTCTTTAAGCAAAAATGCAATGATTTGAATGTGGTCACTGAGTACAAGGAAAGAATGTGTGATCAAGGTCTTAAAAAAATTCAGGAAAGATTACTCAAAGAGCTTTGCACCTACTTGCCGCATCATTCCTTCTTAACCCTTATTGAATTATCAATAGCAAACAAATTGGAATTTCACAAGTTAGACATTCGGAGTGCTTTCTTAAATGCATTTTTGGATGAAGATGCCTACCTATCCGGTCCTCAGGGGCTTCCAATGTGTAGAAAGACCTATTGCCTTAAATTTAAAAAGGCTATCTATGGACTCAAACAGGCTCCTCTTGCATGGTAAAAGAGGTTAACCACTTGGCTTGTAGGTTTAGGCTTTGCTGCCTCTGTCTCAGATATTTGTCTATTCTTTTGGAAGGCCCACCCACCTATCTGGCTCTTCTTTCATGTGGACAAAGCTGCAATTTTTGGAAACAAGTTATTGTTTTTCAAGGCAGACATCAAAAATGAGTTTGATGTCAAATATCCGGGATAATATGACCTTATTCTTGGTATCAAGCTGAATCACATCAATGGTGGTTTGATCCTATCTCAAGCGCATTATGTGGAGTCTGTGCTGGAATTATATGGTATGGGTGAATGAAAGCCAGTGGTGAAGTAACACAACCAGACATTTTCTTGGCCGTCAGCTTTTTGTCTCAGTTCCTTGAGAATCCTGGCATTCAAGATTGGAATTCCTTTCTCCATGTTCTACGTTACCTTAAAGGAAATATTTCTCTTGGTCTGTTTATGTATCAGATGGAGTTGGAGGCCTCTGTACATAATCAGATGCCAATTGGGGGATCTTCAGGAAACCACAGCGCTCTATCACTGGCTTCATCATCTCGTTTGAGCATTGCTAGATCATCTGGACAACCCACAAGAATGTAACAGTCTCCTTGTCTACAGCTGAAGCTGAGTACAAGGCTCTAGCTTACTTAAGTGCTGAAGTATTGTGGTTGCAACAATTGGCAAAGTAGTTATCTTTTTGCAAGCTTGATGGGCCAAAAATTATCTTCGACAACAATCAAGGGTGCATTGGTACAGAAAATAGTGACAGAAACTCCAACACGCGGCGCATGAAGCATGTGGATATTCAGCTTCACTTTATCAGGGAAATTATTTGAAATGGCCTAGTAAAAGCCGTCTATATCCCTTCAAGCAGAATTATGGCGGACTTTATGACTAAGTCGCTGTGCATAACTGCCCTGGTGAGGTTCCTGGAATCTCTTAATGTCCTCAGTCTAAGACCAAGGGGGGATTTTTAGAACTAATGTCCATGTGCATGGGATTTTGCTTTTAAACAAAGGACAACAGACATCGTAATTAACTGCTCAAAATGACTCCAATGTTAGATATATAAGGAGGCTCTTCTGTATTGATACTTTTGTTTGTTTTTCTTTGGAGAACTCCTTTTTTAAGCTACTGTAGTTAATCTTCTTTGTCAAATTACCATTTTAAACTCTTCCATTATTATTCTTTTTTATCCTTGTTTTCCCCAGTATAAGTAACCGTAAGACTACTCGACCACTTGAAGAGTTTTTGGCAGGTAATACTATCTCTTCTCAGTATGATAGTATTATCAAACTTATTCAATAGTTATTTCGCAGATTAAAACCCAGAAATTCCTTACTCAGCCATTCACATACACAAATTTTATATTAAAGTGCTATCCACCTTTAGGTAGAGCTCAGTTTGTTTTTATCTAGACGTAATGTACAGTTGATGAAATAAAACCCCACCTTTAGTTTGGTTTCTTACAAAAATATGCTTTTCAATTCTTGAATAATAAATATTTCATATGCAAAAAAAAAAGCTTACCCAAAGCCACCAAAATGAGAGCCACTGCGGACAAAACTGATTCAAAATTCCAAATTTTATTGTAAAAAAATAGATTTATTCATTTATTCAATCGAACCATATTATTTTATAGCCTTTAGGGAATATTTATCAATTTTCTTTTTATGAATTAAGAATTTACAATCATGAAATACCCAATGTAAATACTGAAAATACAGGCAACAGGGAAAAAATTGATGCAAAATGGATTACCTTTCCATGACAGAGTGCTATATTTATGAGTTGAATGGAAACTTAGGAGTTTCTGACTTTTGATAAATACTTATTCAGTCCCTTTTAGTTAATTGAATATTTTTAACAATGAAAAATTAAACAAAAACACTGAAAGTACTGCTAAAAGGGGCAAAATGAATGGAAAATTCGTTATGTTTCCAGAAAAAACGGTTGAAACCATTATTCAAATCATAAGTTTGTATTTTGGGAGTGCTCCGAACCAATTATTTTATTATTGATTCATTTATCACATACTTGGAAAAATTCAATGACACACATGACCACTTGAAATAAAGGCCAAAGGGACAAAAGTGATTTCGAATGTTTATTATTTCCATATCAGAATGTGGCATTCAGTTCTGTAAGAAGTGAATTGTTTTATCAAAAAAACATTCTTCATCAAAAAAATGTGCTTTCAAATTTTTTTTTTCTTTCAACAAAAAAAATGGTCACAAAATTAGTTTCTTGGAAAAAACATTTGAAAAAAAAAGTTGGACAAAAATTTATTTTTTTTTGAAAAAAAAATTAAAAATTTTCAACTGCTATTTGCTATACCGTACGGGGGAGTAGCTAAGCTTTGCAGTTTGTGGGTGGAAAAGATGGGGTGTATCTATCTTGGTGAGGCTTGCGAACAACGGACGCAAAACTTGAGGTCAGGCACACAAGTGTAATCAAGCCATGCTTAAGCCTGAAACAACGTCACGCTGAGCGATTAACAAGCATTTAGGATCTATTCCGGCTTTGGAACCGGCTCTATGGCGGCAATCCAACCTTGCGGACGCTTTTAACGTATCCGAGTTTGACCCAAGGTACTCATAGTATAGTTGATTATTAGCATTGAAACACGCTGAAGCCTGTTTTTTAAAAAATGAATTAAAGTGTTTTGTGTTTCATATTCCGCACCAAACGGTGAGGGTGAGCAACTAAAGTGAGGGCGAACAGAACCAACACAGTTTTTTCCAAGATACTTGGAGGGGAAATCGCCAAGAGAGCTTCATACTATCATTTCAATTGATAACTAAGACGAAAAACATTTTCGCCGTATGCGGTGCATTGCGCCCCATAAGTTTATCCATAGGGGAGGTTCATGAGCTATCAAGTTCAGGCGTCAAGCATTTGTGTTCTGATTAGTAAAACACCACAACGAGATGAAACGGGTTTGGCCTAGATACTTCTTAATGGCACAAATGAGTGCAGCTATAAAATGCCATTGATCGTGAGGCTGGAGCCAACTTCCACGCCAATATCACTTGCTTTACCAAAAAGAGACCCATATTAACAATGAACTTTCGAAGACCAATTCTTTTAGTCACTCCTGCCGTAGCTTTTTGCGTAGTTTCAATGTTCCCAATAATACAACCAACCCCTTTTCTTCCCGCCAAAGCTTTACCAGTAATATCTACTGAAGCCGAAAAATCCAGCTCGCAAGCGAAACAATTGGGTCAATGGGTTCTCCAACTTTTCAATTATGGGTCAAGAAGGTCCAGGTGGTAGCTTCACAGGTTACATTGTGTGTGACATCGATTCTCTTCATGTTAAAGAAATTTTAAAATGTTACCTTTTCTGACGATTTTTAGAAAGCAAGCAGAACTCATTATTAATCTTATTTTCGATCATAACGGTCCTACCAAAAGCCAAAATTCCGGCCCTTTAATTCTCCAGCAAACCTTCATCGGTCTCAAATATAGTTCTTCCTACACCTTAGCTCCTTAAACCTTAAATAATATCAATATTGAAATTTCCTGTCATCTAATATACTGTAAAGAGAAGAATCATGCGTTGACAACTATGAATGATCTGTTAAGGATAGAAAGGCCGTTGTGATCTCTAAGTCGATTTTGACGCTTTATTGGCCAGCCTTTTGTTGAAATGAAAAGCTATTTAATGATTTAAGCGAAGTGCCCTAATAAGATTTGTTACGTTTCGACAGATTATGTCATAAGATCACCTCATCTTATAACGACGATTCTCCTTTATCAGATCACTGAGGTGAATCTAACCACCTAGTGTCTGTGCCTTGCAATCCCCATCTCGACGTTTGAAGTATTGTGAATAGATCCTCCTTTCAAATAAATAGGTAGTAAGTATGAGAAACAGAGGTCTGAGCTCCAAGGATTTCTGGTCACTTAACCCTATTCGTATATACGTTTCCATCACTTATAAGTAACTCGGTGTTGTATAAATAGTGGCTGATGATGTTTACTTGCGAGGAAATTACTCAGTTAATCATTATCTCTTATTTTCATTATATTATTAACAAATTATTTTTTTATTGTTACAATTATATCTCACTCTTACTAATGAGGCTTGGGCATTATTTAGGTACACCAATGTTGTCTACGACTCCTTAACCACACATTAAAGCTAATCTTTTCTCTTTATTACATGTCACAGGGTGGTTTTAAATTGTGACTATAATACTCATATTTGTAGAGTTTTGTATTATTATTGTTAAGACTCTAGGTATATTTACTACTTTCTTCTCACTTCATGATATTGGGTATATTGACTATTTGTTTCATTGAAGTGTTACTGTTACTGGTTTTATAATTGTGAGAACATATAAATTTAAAGATATATAGCTATAACTCATTTCATGGTAGTGAGAGTTAGTTGAAATCTGCTATCTTATTCAAATATAAATTTAAAGCAGAATAGGACAAAATTATGACATCTAGATATGCCAACAGAAGTACCAATCAACATCCCTTCTGAAGAATTGTCAGACCATGAGGATAACCTTAAAACTGAGATTATAAAATTTGATCAGTCAAACTGGGTCCAATGGAGTTGCCAGATGGAGAATTATCTCACTGCCAGACAATATGACAATCCTCTCATGCCACCCTCACAGAAACAAAAAAAAATGAAAAATTGAAACAAAAGGACAGCAGTTCTTTGATTTACTGCTGATATGTGTTAGCACTGAACACTGGAGTCAATAACTGCTTTCCTGTACAGTGTCAGGTTGAGTCTATGAAGAGGTGATAGTAGATGTATTTACAACCTAAACTATGACTGTGACACAGCAAAATTTATTATAAAAAAGTTTAATTGATGATAATAAAGGTTAATAATGAGGTATTCAGGGCGTTACTATTGGGAAATAGTGGTGTTGAGCGGTGTTGAAAGCCCTGGGTGCAGCTTTACCAATTGGGTTATTATAATAAAGACTACAATACTTAAAATTAGAAGTATACCTGATTATTTTCCAAGAGTATAGCTGTTTTTAACATTTGTACTATGTAGGAATTCAAGATCAGGATGAGGAAACCTTTTCTGGTGGATAAAAGGCCCTGTTTTGTCCCAAAATTGGGTTAAAGAATCTGTTAGACCTTTCCACATAGAGGAAGTGAAGATTTTTCACTTCCAAGGACTGGCTTGTGGTTGTGAAAATGCCTGTATAACATGTATTGGGCTCAGATGTGATTTTGAAACCACATCTGAGCAGTTTTCACAAATGAAGGGTAAAAATTTTCATCTGGGAACCACACAGCCCTCTTCTGACATGTATCATGTGTAGAATGATGTACAAAACTTGTATGGAACCCCAGTATTGACCAAAATAAGAAGTATTGAAGTATAAACAAGCTTCTTTTTCTGTTTGATACCTCATAATTGGAGTTGTGGGATACTATCCCACAGAAAAGGTGTATTGGACAAATATCTGCTATAAATCAGTCAGTTTTTGAGATATCAAGCTCAAACTTGGTTCATTGTGTATCCCTGGATGTGTTCTACACAATGATACCTCACTTGATATGGTTATCATTAAATATGGCACAGTTATGCAATGTACAAGATTTTGTATACATATATATGATTTTTTTAAAGCTGCATGGGGCTTGTTTGCTTCATAACTTTTGTTCTAGATAAGATTTTGGGAAATGGATGGCACCATCAGGTAGTCCTAATTGTTCTTTTTCCAAAAATACCCCACTTTCTTTCATTTCTGCATACCAGATACTAGCATTTCCTCTGAATTCTGTATTGAGTATAGCTGTTATCCAGTAGTCTGGTATGCTTGGAAGATAAATGAAGAGTCCATCAATAGAATCAATGAGCTCCATGTGATAATATTCTCCTATACCAGAGAATTTGGGCCAACTTGTAGCTTCTGGAAGCTGTTTCAATGCTTCCTTCTCTAAATAAGTCATTTTATATCCATTTTGGTATTGGGATGGTGTTCTTTGCTTATCATCCAGTTGGACATTTGGTTTGATGTCCTTTTGGTGGTATGGAGTGTTTCCAGAAACATGCCCCCGTGTTTGGGGTTTTATGTTGGGTAACGGTAAACACACATAAGGGCTTACACACATAAGGGCTTATATGTGTTTACAAATTTATGGCCAAAACACGTAATTTTATGGTAAAAACACATAAGTGACCTTATTTTTCAAAAGAAATCCTCAGGATCAGTTTTGAGGATTTTTTTGATTTTGTTTGCCATATTTTTCCCAACATGGGATGTCAATATCCACAAATTTTTTGATATTTTTTGTTTGGCCAAATTTCTCAAATTTGGCCAATTTTAACAAATGGCATTTATTTTAGAAAATTCATTTAAAATATTTCAGCCGATGAATTCCATTCATTTTTTTTTTGAAATGAAGGTTTCAATCTGGGGAATAAAGAACCAGAATCTCATAATTTTGGGAATTTCTTTTGGTGGGACAAGTGAAGGCACAAAAAGTGTTTTTTTTCAAACTTTTTTTCCAGTCTTTGTAATATGACTATTTTTAGAAATTGATATAAAAACTTCCCACTTGTGAATTTCTTTCAATTTTTCTTTGAAGTGAAGGGTTCAATCTGGAAAATTGTAAGGTTTGTCTATGAAACTCTTGATAATAGTAACAATATCAACAGTACTATGACTCTCCTCAGCAGAAAAATATAATATAACAAAATATTATAACCAAAAATTAAATATAATTCTTGAAAATAATTATATTAAAATAGAAATTCAATTATTATTATATAATATAATAATAAAAAATACCAACAATTATAATAAGTTAGAATTATTCTATCATTGTTATAGTCACTGACATTTATAGCAATAAGAAGTGTGAAGCTCTTAATGAGACAATTACACATAGAAATTATAAATATTTAGCCACTTATAAATAATATTAATATTCTTTATAAAAAGAAATTATAAAGCACACTGTGCAGAAATAATTATTATAGAAAATTTTATAAAAAAACTAATAATAGATAAAACAAATTAGAGAATTTTAGAGAAAAACTTACTTATAATATATAATTAATACAACATGTCAGATACAACATTTATTCTATTAAAGAATTATTATAAGTTAAACAAATGCCAAAAATTAATATTTTAAAAGATAATACAGCTTTTTATAATAAAAAATATGATTTAAAGAGTTTTTAAGGGGAATTTGTGGATTTCAAAAGATATTCTAAGACAATAATTTTATAAAATAAAATATATTATTGGTGATTATAACAATAATCAAATTTCTATGATCTCAATTCTTGAATTCCAGATTTATAAAGAATAAAATGATTTAGAAATACTTTTAATAATAAGATTTTATATATAATAAAACTTCACCTGTTTAAATGTATAATATATTTGGATTGGATTGAATTGATGGACAAAAACAGTGATTAATAGACTACTTTTATGTCTGCAGAGCAGCTCTCATGATTCATAATAGATATAGAGGGCGTGCCAAGGTCAAAACTGAAAACCCATGCTTAAAAATAAGGTTCTTAACTTAAGGTAACTTATTTTTAATTCCAACTTGAAGCTACTGGTGTTATTCTTAGCTCCAAGTAACTTTAATCCTCATTTAAATTAAATACTTTGAGTTTTACTATAATATAAGCTTATTTATATTAAAGCTAATCACATGAACAACTTAAAAATATATTTTCAAGTAAAAATCCCTTAAACTCAATTTTTAATTAATTTTCAAAGAAATCTTAATTTTATCTAAGTATGATTAAAAGAGTGATTTTCCAGGCTAATTACCAATAAAACCTGCTTATAAAAGATACTTAAATTTGAATTTATACACAGATAACATTGAAATGTAAGCTGTGTGAAATCATCAAGCAAATCCATCAAGATTTGCATTTTTAATGAATTTTTGAAGTTATTTCTTTTTCTTCACGTAAAATAGCAATACACATTAAACCTTAACTTTTGATAAGGTTTTGATACTTGTAACTTCAATGTTTTAAGATCATTTAAGCTTTCAAAGCTCTCAAAACTTTAATTTCAAGCTTGCATATTGGGATTTGCTCTTTCGCAGGTTGAAATTCCTGTCCAAATTGGGATAAACAAGTTTAAACTTTAAGGTTGGATCAAAGTCTAATCTTAAAGTTTGAATAAGGTTGAAAATTCTCCAATACAGGTGTACAACCACAATTTAATCCTTGCAGATCCAAAAAGTTGGGTACCCCAGTTCTGTTTGGTCTTTTTCCTTTGTCCCCCCTTTTTGCATGGATTTTGTCCCTTTATTTCTTTAAAGCCATACTATGGCCTTAAACACTTTTAAATTAACCCCAGCAGGATTTACATACTGTATGACAAATCCTTAGCCAATTCAGTAAATATACACAACACCTCAATTTTAAATAAAATTTGGTAAATTTGCATAAACCTTATGCAACGTTAAATTTAAGCTTATTTAAGCTTAAATTTAAAAAATTTACAAAAATGTTAAAAAAGTTGCATTAGTACTGTGAGACTCTCAAATCTTCCAATAACATCAGAAATAAGCATTTTTGGGCATGACACCCTATGGGTGTACCCTTAGTTTTTTTTGGTGTAGAATCCAAAAATGACATAATAATTATAACTTTGTTTATAAAAACAAAAGTTATACTTTTTTTTCATTTTAATTTCAACTGAAAAGTCTGTTAAAGACTAAATCAGCTGTATATAAAGTTATTTGTGGCCTTATGGGTATGTCATATCACCTCACAGGCTCACAACAATAAAGAACCAGAAGCGCATGAATTGGGGGAATTTTTTTGGTGGGACAACAAGTGAAGGCACAATAAGCGTTTTTTTAATTTTTTTTCTTGTTTGTGATATTACTATTTTTGAGTACAAAAGTGTCAAATGATTTATAAAAAAGGAGACTGAGGTGGGATTTAAGAAATCAACAGGACTGAGAGGGGGATAATTGGCATAAATTGAATATACAAAAATCAATTGATCTGAATCAAACTCCAATATAGCTGGTATTTTCTGAGGGGGGGCGAAGATTGGACAAATATAAAATCCTGTGTTTCTTGAATTTATCAGCCCACCCCAAGGCTTGTGGTTAGGCATGAAATTCCCAATTCACAGTAATAGGAGGGGACTGGATAAACTTCAGAAATGATTATATCAAAAGTACAAAAATGAGAACAGCTATCCAAGAAGCTGATGAAAATGGGGGCATTATCATTTGGAGGACAGAAATAAGGGAAAAAGAAAAAGATTGGAATTTGGAATAAAAGAAAACTGGTCTTTCATACTTATTGGCAATTGGATCCCCCATGTCAGGCATGGACATCCACTTTCTTTTTGGAGCCTGGCCAACATCTTCATACCATTAAACTCTTTCCAAATAAGACAATACTGAGGGAATTAAAGTGTTCATGCCTTCATAAAGGTCTTGATTTTCTTGAATATCTTCAGTCAAGTAACCTCTGCCATCAGCCCATTGATCTTGAGTCTTGTAGATGGAAGGGGATACTGTTCTGTAGCCACAGTTTCCATCACCCTGGACATTGATGGCCTTGAAGGTGTATTCCAATATAAACTTGGGAAAGTCTTCTCAGCCAGGTATCTGATAAAAAAAGTGCAAAAGATGAATAAGTATCAAATCAAACAAGATAAATATACATTAAAAAGAAAGAGAAACTCATAAACAGCTTGGAGCATTCATCACTTGTGTTATAATTGCTTTGAAAATGCTCACAGGTCAAGTCAATTGCATCATATATATTCAAACTAGTGGAAGGATTGTGTGATTTTATTTGTGAGTTTTTGCTTCCAATTGCCAATATTCTGGACCTTCTAAGGGTGACTTCTGATTTATTTAATCCAGTTGCTGAGGGTAGTGAATCTGATGAACTGATTGATTTTGATAATGAGGCCTCAGAATCTTTGGAATTTTTGGATGAGTTGAATTCCAAAATTGGAGAGGGGAAATTTGACTGTGATCTTGATGTTTTTGTACTGGTCACTCCAATGGGGATCTTCCTTTTCTCTTGGATTGACTTTCAATAAATTCAAATCTTGATGGTTCTCTTTGGTTTTTATTTTTATTTTTATTCTTTGCTCCTTGAGGTCTTCCATGGATATTGTTGCATTCTAGGGGGCCTTGATAATAATGATCATCCTCTTGACTCTTTCACATTTTATCAAATGGGACTTTTCCAGTCAAAACATCTTGAAAATGTTTAAGAATTGGGGTGATTTCTGCAATTGGTGTTTCAAAAAGGTCTTCCCCAATATCTTCAAATATTTTCTTGGCTTCATTGTTTCATTCTTTTCCAACACTTTGATTGTCACCTTGAAAACATGTCTGAGAAGAATATTAGAAAGAAAATCAGCTCATAAGGAAAAAAGTAAGAATTTGAAGTTAAAAAACCCTCACAGGTAAATTAAAATGCCACTGAGGATGGAACTCTGATATCTCAAGCCTTTGGTGCTTGGAAAATGCCTTTTGGGTCTTATGCTTGCAAGGAATGCCTTGATAATTGTTGTATTTGTTGTTGCATTTTTCATTGGGAGAAAATTTGGTTTTTAAATTTTCAAAGGCCATCCAAAGAGCATAATGAGACACCTTGCCATTGACAGCACAGATTTGTGGAGGAAAATTCTTGACATGGATAATCATTTCTTTGAAGGTTCTATTTATGATTTCAATAAATTGTTTTATTAATGCCATGTGGAGAGCCCTAACTACCTCCAGGAGAGTACCAGTGGACCTTTGGAGCCAAAGTTTAACCATGGAATGGGCACCTTCAATTCTGGGGGTAGAGCCCATGCCCAGGTGGCAATGCTGGCACATAATACTCCTTTAGTGGAAGCCAGGTATTTTTGAAATATTGAAAGACTTCAGGATTTTTGACTTGCTTTTGAAGCTTATTCCAGTTGTCTTTGAAAGACTTTTCATTGAATGAATACATAACCTGAGAAATGAATCCCAATGTTATTAAGAAAAACAATAATAAGAAAAAAATCTAAATAAAGTGAAATATAAAAGTATACTACTCAATTCCTGTGAGCCTTAGAGGTATTTTCATATATCCAAAAGACCACAAATGAAAAATTAATACACAAACACAAATAAAATAAATTTATTTACATTATTAAAGTGAAGATTAAAATATAAATATGAATTTATATACAAAATCAAAAATTTAATTATAATTTAGGAATAAAAATACATTCGATTTGAAAATTGTAAAAACACATTGTTACTTGAAAAAATTCAGTAAAAATGAATTTTCAACAAAATTACCCAAAATAAAATAATTTTGGAAAAAAGTTAAATAAAATTTTTCATAACTTTATATTTAAAAAGTAAGGATATAAAATTCACTTCACCATTGGATTCCTTATAAAAAATTGGGTGGGTTCACCTCCGAGTGAAATTTTTGTAACTCAACTCTTAATAAGCTTAAATTAAGTTTTTTGCATTTTGTGTATAAAAGTTGAAAATCCTGGAAACCTTAAGTTAAGTCACATCACATGTAGTGTTAACAATCAATTTTTGTGTTAAAATTGAGGTTTTGTGTATATTTTGCAAGTTATGAGGAATTGAATTATTTTCAATTGAATGCAATTGAATTGTCAAAATGTGCGTGTGTATTACATAAGTGATCTTTGATTTATATATGGGGTGTCAATTATTACAGTAGTGTACTGTAAAACTCAATTGGATTACATATGTAAATTGTAAGTATAATACATGATGAGGAATTGAAGGAAAAAATACATTGGAAAGATTAAAATTGGGGGGAAAAGGAACTCTAGCTCTAAGGGGTAGCCAGACCCCCAAAATCCTTGATGACAGGCGTGAGATGTCAAAATACACGCAGAGGTTCATCACTTTTGGCCTGGAATTGGGTCACAGGGTCTGTGACTCAATTGATGATGAGGTTTTGATATCAACCAGGGTAGTTTTAACTGCAGCCAAGAGGGTAAAACTACCCTTAAGTTAAAACAATATAGTAAAAACGGCTTGAATTGCTTTCTACATCTCTTACACTCATTCTGACGTGTTTTGAAGGCTCTAGACCAGGTATTACCATAGAAATGGCTGATGTAAGGGTGTAAAATGGCTAAAACCAGCCCTTTTCAGTCCAAACCTGGGTTCAATGATGCCATAATTGGCTTTTCTGTTGTCAGATTGTTTTCTACGAGTTACAAGAGTAAATTTTACTTTTGGTGTAAGAAAATTGATGTTTATAAAAGAATGTCTTCTTTGCCCCACTTTTCTCTTCATGTTAGAATCTTTTCCTTTTATCATTAGTTTAAGCACTGTTGAGCCAATCAATAAAAGTTTCCAACCACCCTTTTCATATCATTTTAGAGCTGACAACCACGTGTAAAAGTCATTTTAATCATTGTTTGTAAATCTTATAATCATTTTTACCCCTGAACCACGCCAAAAGTGAATTAAAGCATCTTTCATCACTGTTAACTTTGTCATTTTGTTTCCAAATTCACTCTGGTCACTTTTGAGCCTGTTTTCTCTTGAAATATCCTCTTAAAGAATTTGTTCTTTAATTAATTGCTTGCAGTTCTTTCCTCAATTAATTCCAATTGAAATAGCTCTTGAAGAAATTTCTTTTGTAGCCTTGAATATCTCTTGTAGAGTATTTTTGGATAAATCTTTATTGTTGGTAATACAATCAATTCTTATTATATTATTGTTTTGTACTTAGAGAGTTAAAACCAATAAGTTTGATGTGTTTTATCTTTAAAAATACTATTTCTTAGTATTTTTTAATAATTCTACCTCATACAAATTTTAAGGAAAGGAAAAGGACTTGATATTTTATCAAAGTTTCATATCCACACCTTTCAATTCCAAAGGCCAATAAAATTTTCAAAATCAGTGCCATGACCAATTTTCTTCATGCAATGAGCAGATACATCTTTATTGATGTTCCAAATGCATAACATGACTTTGGAGTCTGGGAAGAGCTTCTTAAAAGAGTTTTTCAAGGCCAGATCCCTGTCAATAACAATTACTGGAGGGGGAACAAGATTGGTGTTGTTGAAGATCTTTTCTATGTATTGATTTAATGCCCAAGTATATGA
This sequence comes from Austropuccinia psidii, assembly GCA_023105745.1. Lineage (NCBI taxonomy): Eukaryota > Fungi > Basidiomycota > Pucciniomycetes > Pucciniales > Sphaerophragmiaceae > Austropuccinia > Austropuccinia psidii. The sequence continues at coordinate 11,047,042 of JALGQZ010000004.1, read as the reverse complement.
GGGTTCAGCTTCATTCTTCATCAAACAAAAAGCCCCAGAAAAGGTCTTATTGGTTGATCTGAATCCAACAATATGAAAAAGGGGCATTTTGTAATTATTGGTTTTATAAGTACAATCCATAAGAATGACATGAGGAAAGCCATGAAGAGGTTTTATGGCCAGGGGGTGAGTAAAAAACAAGGAGGTAATGTGTCCCTCAGAATCCCTTGCAGAGGACCAAACAAGATTTTCTTCTTTGAGAGTGTCAATAAGAGCATCAATGGGCCTTCTGCCTTGCAGTTTGTCTTTCTTTATTTTCTTGACTTGGTTATAAATGTCTTGAAGGATTACAGGCCTGTCAGACTCCCTCTGGATGCATAATTGGGCCTGAATTTGCCTTGGCAGAAGCAGTGATGAAGACATTTGAGACAATTGGGATGTTTCTTGCTCATTGAATTTCCCAAAAGCAGGATGTGCCATGACATTTTCATTGGCATCATGGCTATGTTAAAGATTTTTGACTTTAAGAGTCCAAGTGATACTCTTGGCATATTTTCTGGCATAAAGTCTAAAAGGACAGTCAAGCTTTCTTGAAGTGACTCTTTCAGAGGGATTTTTGTTGGAATTTGGGGTCCCAGACCTTTCACAACCTATTTTAATTTGATTGTGGGTCATATTGGACCTCAAGGGGGACACAGCATACCCGTGAGCCCTGGCAACACTATTTAAATGTTGCCAAAGACGCTCAAGGGTCTGAAATTCACCTTCAATGGGTGGTTGAAGCATTTTTGAGTGAAAAAGATGTATAATTTTGAAAAAAAGGGGGCATTTGAGGATTTGCAATGGGGTGAGAACCTTTCAAAACGTGAAAAAGAAGTGAAAAAAGGTATGAAAAATAAAAAGAAGTGGTTAAGAGTGAAAATCATTGGATGAAATGTGGGATTAATGGATGATGGAAGGTAAGAATTGGAAATTTAGAGGCTTGAAAGCAGTTTGCTGTGGTGGAAAATGCAGTCTTTGGGGGAAAAAATAAAGAAAAGTGTGAAAATCTTTGCAAAATGGCTTTGGTAATTCTATTTTTCAGCAAAAAACATTGTTTGGGGTGGGGATAATGTGGATTATTTGGGGTGTTTGGTCTTTTTTTTAGGGGGGCTGAGCAAAAAAATCTGAAACAATTGGGATTTAGAGGGGTTTTGGGGAAAAAAGCCTTTTTTGGGCAGGTTTTGGCCCAATACAGGCATGTTTGTGTTTCATTTTTGATTAAAAATGGGCCCAGGGCACCCCTTATGTGTTTTTTCAAATTTGCATACATGCTTTTACCAATACCCTTTATGTTTTGGCAGACATTGAACAATTTGTAAGTATCTTGATTCAGGTATTCCCTATTCCTTTTGCAGCGATTTTTCTCCTCTAAGACTTGATTTATTCTTCTTTTGGTCTCTTCTAAGGCTTTACTAAATTTAGTATAGTCCTCTTGAAGAGTATGAATAGTTTGAGTTTGTAAGGTATAAACCTATTGTAACCTTGAAATACTTTCATGGAGTCTTTGAAAATCTTTTTGAGTTTGTTCCTGAAGTTGGGAAAACTGTAACCATAGATTATTACTACTTATGGTACTCTCAGTTATGACAACATTTTTTTTAATCTTAGTGGAGATATCATTCCTTAATTTAGGGCTGCTAGCTTCATCAGAAGTACTTACAACTGTTTGTTGTTTTCTGGTACTTCTATCAGCTGGTCCAACAAGTTCTGGATCATAGGATCTGACTCTTTCTTCCTCTGGTTGAACAAAGTCTTCTTCTTGCCCTATGATCCTCTTCCTCTCCTGGATTTTAACTGGGATTGGAAAGTATGGTGACTCTTGGGCACTGATTTGTTGGTGCCTGAGTGGTGCGAAGCCATTAGGGAGTCTGGTTGGGTTACAACTCCTTATGAGCGTGAAAGAGTCAGAGTATTTTATGTCTGATTCCATATCTCTTCTATGATAAGTTCTTTGAAGAATAACTCTTTGAGGGAAATCTTCTAAATAATCTCTACAAGTTCTTTGTAGTGGAACTCTAGGTTGAATTTCATGTTGCTGTTCTCCATTGGAGAAGATCTTGGAAGATTTGATGGATTAGAATACACTGTCCTATGCCAATAATTATTGGAGGTTTGCTGTCGTAAACCATCTTGAAAGTTGTATGAAGGTTCATTTTGCCATTTATTGTGACTTTGAAAAACTTCAACTCCTCTCCTTGCCAGTCCTCTATTCATACTGATGGTTTATTCTCTTTGTAAGGAATAATCCCTTGGAAATCCAAAGTCTTTGAAATGAGGTGGCAAATTTCTGATTTGTAAATTGAGAGTTTTAACTAGTTGATTGAATTTAATCCCTGTTTTGTTAGGAAGATAGAAGTGACTTTGGACAAGTTATTATTGAAACTATCAATAATAATTATCAAATCAACTTTCCACACCAATTAGGATGGAAAAACTCAATTATAAAGGTTTCAATTGAAGAGAAATACAAAAAATATCTATTTTGTATATATTAAAGGATTAAGCAAAAGAAATATGATTGCATTTCTTTTTGAGTCAATATTATTATTGAAATTATCAATGATAATTACTATGATCAATCTTTCACACCAACTCAGTTGAAAAAGGAAATGATTTTGAAAGTTTTTTCTTGGAGAAAAATAGAAATAATCTACACTTTGTATATATTATTAAAGAAATTTTAGAAAAATAACTATGGTTTTATTTCTTTTTATGTGGCTATTATTATTGAAATTATCAATAATTGTGAGCCTTGAGGTATATTTTACATACCCAAATAGGCCACAATTATCTTAAAAATAAATTTTGAATTATGCATAACTCATAAGTCATGCATATATCCAAAATTCATCATTTTTAATTTCAGAAAAGATGAATAACTTTTTATTGAGTAAGTAAATCCATGGATTTAAGACCAGATTTGTATTCTAAACATAAATTCACATAGGGTAGCTCCATAGAGTGAATAAGCTCAAATTAACTCTTTGAGGTGGTAAAATGGAAAATACTTCAATACCACATCATCAATACCACATAAAAGATCCATGACAATTTCTGCTTTTCTTAATTTCATGCCAAAATAATGGGAATGTGAGAAATCCCATGTTACATATACACTAAGAATAGTGTTATGCATGTTTTGAGCACTTAATATCATGGTATTCTTACATGGACGTTTGGTACACCCATAGTGGATATCTCACTAAGCTGAAATTTCTATTTTGACGTGAAAAATAGGCAAGGGGGACAAAAGACATCAAAGAGAGCCGGGGTAACCAACTTCTGAGGCCTCACAGGCGTGGACAGCTCCAAAACTTGGATCCATGGCTAATCTTGGCCTAATTGGTAAACTAAAACCTTTTGGGAACCTGGTTACCATGTTAAAACTACAGTAAAACTTAAGAAAATAGCAAATAACCTGCTATTTTGACGTGACAAGGAGGTAAAAACCTATTTAGACTCCTGTAACCATGACAATTCTTAATGAATTTCCTTGGATTAACCCCAAAAGAGTAATTAAAACCCTTTTTGGACTTTTATCCATTGATTTACCTCATAGCAACCAGTGAAACACTGATATTTGCAATTCTACGTAGAAATGAGGTAAGAACTTCAAAAATTCATTAAAAATACAATTCTTGATGAATCTTTCTGAAACCTTCAGGACTAATGGAGAGCTGTATTATCTATGGTACAACCCAGAATAATTACAGTTTTACTAGTACGATTAAACGTTTTACTTACAGTCCATTTTTGACTATTCTATGTGAAACACTGAATCTTCACAAATTCACAGTAATTACAACCTGTGATGACATTGGCAATAACATTAATAACTTTGAGAAAGCAATGATTATTTTTGGAATAAAAGAAGATTTACAGATGTTACACCTTTTATTCTTAACCATATTGGGGTTGGTAGTCACGTAAAAGCATTGATTAAGTAATTCTGATAATCTTATGTGACAACAGATGATGCAATCAATAATCCAAAAGGATTTATTGTTTTCTCACTAACTGGTTTTTCAGTTTGCTCCATGGCATGCATCTGTGAGCTGTTGTTGACTTAAAAGAGGCCTCCTCTTGCTGTTTTTTTCCACATCATCATCTTATTATCATTTCAACCATTATTACCAACAAGTAAGTATTAGTTACAGCTATTCTTAAGTGTTTTAAATCTTTCAGAAGCAATCAGAAAGACGTGAAATCATAGAATCCAACTATATATTGTTGTAATACTGTTATAAATCCATTGTGATCCTTAAAATCCACAATTCCACGTCAAATCTCTCTATATTATCCTTCAATAAGTTCTTTGGAATAAATAGTGAGTGATTTATTTTTAATTCTTGAAGTTTTTCTCTAAAATTAGTTTTCTTCAAGAATTATCATTACAATTATTCTTGCAAAAGATAATTATAAATTAAAATAATTTTATCATTTTAATAAAAGAAGTTTTATTATTAAAATCTTCTTGTAATTGATTCTTTTAGACAATTACTTGCTCAATGTTAAAATCACTAGTAGTTCTTCACACGTGAAAGTAATAATTCTTTAATCATTTAATTGTGGTTATAATAATATTTTATTATTATATTTCATAAGAACAGACATAGTACTGTTGATTAATAGTAATATTATCATCAGTTTCATAGTCACATCTTACATTTGGGGGCCTGGCCATGATTGTAACCAGAGTTTTGGATATAATCATATTCTAGACTTCATTTTTGTGTTCTAAAAAACCACCCTACCTACCACATCTTACATTTGGGGGTGTGGCTGTGTTTTTTGACCGTTGTACCCTTAATTAATATATTTTTAAGCTCTGAAATATCTTAATTTAATAATTTTTTCTTTCATTTTAAAGTTAAAGATAATTCTTATTTTTGAAATTGTTTTGGAAATCTTTTTCATTGAGGAATTTGGTTTAATTTTATACTGTTTTTACACGTGGCTTTTCACATCCAAAAACTTATAAAATTATTCTTTGAGTTACTCTGAATTAATTTTCATTCAGAATCTTGAATTATAATTTTTTTTCTTTAAATAGAATAATTTTTTTTAATATTAAAAAATATAAAACTTATAAAAAATCTTTAAAAATATTTTAAAAATTATAAAAAATAGTTTTTTTTCTTTTATAATTTTTCTAGCGTCTTTAATCAAATACTGTGCAGCTGGAAACAGACTCAGTAAAAGATATATTACTAGTCCAGAATCTTCAGAAGCAGAATCTGAAGACAGTATTGAGGTGCAAATTGCTAAAAGAGGCACCTTATTTAACTCAGAAAAGGCTAAATTACCACCAAAAGGTGTGTATTTTATCTTATATTTTCACCTTTTATCTTCAAATTGACCTGAAAATGGTGCATACCAGAAATGGAAGAAATTATTAAGTCCAACCAGATGGATGTGGACAAGGAAGAGGCAAGACCGAATCCAGAAGTGGCAAATCTTCCACAGGAAAGACACATTTGGAGGATTCCAGAAATGCCCCCCAATCCCCAAGGTCTGTACCCACAGATTTTGACGTGAATTCTGAGCCTGAACTGATTTATGACAATATTTTCAGGGCAGCGATAGAAATATATCAATGCTAGTACAAAAATTTGTTCAGAGCAGCCAAAGAAGAAGAGTGGGAAATATGCCCAAGCCTTTGGCAGGGGGCCATGAACTCCTACTTACACATCAAGAGATTTCTGGGTCAGGAGAAGACCATAGAACTCTTAGAAGGATGGAGCCCCCTGTATTGCAAAGACAAGGTCAAAAAGATAAAGAATTGGTTGAAGAACCAAAGTCTTTTATCCATAGACCAGAAGAAGGAACTGGAAATGACTCCAGCTTTGGAGACAGAGGCCCCAGTAGCATCCACCAGCTCCAAACCAGCTCCAGAAGTGTCCAAAGACAAGCCCAAAGGACCTTAGAAGAAGCAGAGAGGTCCCAAGAACCATCAGGGCAAGGGCAAAGGCAAAGAAAATTGGCACAGACCTTACCCACAAGGGTACAGGATCCCCAAATTGGAGCCTTCAGCAGTGGACAGTGTGTTCAACATGGCCAGAACTCTTATGGAATTCACAGCCAAGGAGCAGGAAAGGATGAACAGGACCTTTCCACGCAAATAAATTATTTACAAAGTAGTATTAATGTAGAAATTGGTAAACTTGATTCAAAGTTAACCAAAATAACATCAGATATTGAAGAATTGAAAAAACATGAGAAGAAATATACTGAATGGTATGAATTAACAAATGCCAGATTTGATTCAATTATCAATGCTTGTAGCAGAATTGAGAGTACATGTCAGATTCAGAATGATGAAATGGAAGATCTTTCTATTGTCAATATGAATGATCAACTTAAAATTCTACAAGATCATGTCTTGAATATAGTTGGAAATACCAATCAGTTTGCTACACATTTGGCAAAAAGTGACAGTGAAAGGCAGAAGTTAAAGGATGAAATCATTGCAAATGTAGAACAAATTCATAAGAATTATGAACCACATATGCCAAGACATTCTACACCCTTAACTGAGGAAAATCTTTCTGTTGAGGGAAGTTTTACCCCACTTCTAGGAGAAAATGTTGTCTCTGTAAAAGATATTCCCAAATTAGAACAATGGCCAACATTCTCTGGTGAAGGAGAATATAATCATATTGAGCTCATCAGGACTATTGATATGTTACAAGAAGACTTTAATATACCTGATGAAATCATAGTGAAGAAATTACACTCTCTGTTTACCAGAACTGCAAAGAAATGGTATTACAAGATGAGAATGGATCATGGAAAACATGATTGGTCTTGGTGGAAATCTGAAGTGATTACCAAATGGGCCAACAATTCTTGGAGGTTTAAAATGGAAGATGCTTTTGAAAGTGCCATTTTTAGCTCAGAGAAAGATAAACCACTTACTTGGTTCTTCAAACAAAAAGACAGATTATCTGCTTTACACCCAGATATGCCTGACACTATGATTAATATGAAGATATTAAGAAAGTGTGGAGGAGAACTGAAACATGCTATCAAAAGCAGATGTGTAGAACCCTGTTCAACAGAGGACTACATTAATGCAATGGAAGATATCCTTACCAGAACAAGAATTGGTAAAACTTGGACTAAAATCCCTATGGAATCCAAGATGGTGTAACAACCATCCATCAGGGGTAAGGGTATTCATTCATACACCCACTCAAACACCTCAAATCAGCAAATCCAGTATCTGCATCAGCATTCAGTTTCAGCAATCTTCATTCTGAAACATGCATACAGTTTGGTACATCAATACAGCCTGTCAATACCTGTACAGGTTGGATTCACCCAATACAGTTTCAATACACCAGTATGAAACTGTATGATCACTCAAATACACCACACCTCTTGTACAGGATCTGTACAGCTGTACAGGACCTGTATTGGCCAGACTCAATTCAATCATCAATTATTCTCATGAAAATTCTTCCTCTGGATCAGGGCTGGTGATTCTCACATATACAAGCCCCTCTTTCTCCCCCCTGGGGACTTTTCCCCAGTTAATTAATTTAGTTTATTTATTATTTTATAATTATCATTATCCTTATTATTGGGTATTATAATTATTTAATTTTAAGTTAGTCTTTGCATTTCTTTCTTCGCCTGTACAGTATGAGTTGAGTGGCCATATCCTTAATAACCCTCCTCTTTCCATTCTGACAGGTTGAAACAGTGGACTTGGACTTGTTTGTGGTTGGCTCTTCTATTTCTTATTCTTATTTCTTTGTTGCTGCTTTTCTCATATCCTTTATTATAGTAATTCACTCCTTACACTCTTAGTGTATTCCATCTTTCCATATCCTTGAGCCCTCCATAAGTGAGTCCTGGTGTACTGAGTGCCAGGCCCTCTTCACTTCGAAGAGCCCCTGTGACATTGAATTAATTAAATCATATTTGATTCTTTCTTTTCATTCATTTATATTCATTTCTCTCATTCATCAATTATGATCCCTTTTATGACTTAATGATCTTTAATGATTATGATTTTTCTCTCTCATCATTTTCATCTCATTCATTTTATTCATATGAAATTGATTCTTCTTCTTTCTTAATCATTGCTGACCATTTCATTCACCTTATTTCATTTTATCAAATCAAATTTTTTCTGTGTTCTTATTCAGGTCTTATTCAGGATTGATTATTGGTTTAATTGATTCAATTATTTCATTGGGATTCATTGGTTTACTGATTCAGCAGCTCAGGATTCTTATTTGGATTGGATTGATTGATTTTGACTTCTCAAGATATTGATTGATCCTCAAGAGCTGATTTTGATTATTGATTGACTTTGAATTCTCAAGATATTTTATTGATCCTCAAAAATTGATTTTGATTATTGACTGATTTTGACTCATCAAGATATTGAATTGATTTCTGAAGATTTTAAATTGATTGATTGATTCCTCAAGACCTTGATTTCATATTGAAGACACTGATTTATTGATTGATTGATTATTGATTGATTATTGATTGATTATTGATTGATTGTTGATTTACTCAAGATTATTGATATTTGATTTGAATTGATTGTTGATTGTTGAATTGATTTGACTGTTGACTGAATTTAATTTCACCTCAAGATTTGAATTGATTCCTCAAGATTCATCAAGATTTTATTGTATTTGATTTGGCCAAGCTTTGATTTCTGTTCTCATACCATCAAGTTTATTTCAATTTTATTCAAAATGCCAGTTCAGCATAGCCCCCCAGCCAAAAATACTAGATCCCAAAGAATTCAAGCTGGTCTCACTCCTACAGCAAAGGCTCCTCTTGACCGCACACCATCAGTTCATCAACTGAGTGCAAACTTGGACAGAGGACCACCAATAGAAGGAGCAGCACCCTCAAGAAGAGGTGGAATGAAATCTAGAAGATCAAGATCTTTCTCTGGGCTTTTGGGTGGCTACCCTGGCATGTCTGAAGGTGCAAGAGCAAGACAAGGGGAAGTTGAAGATGAAGAGAGGGAAGAGTCTGTGGAAGAGGAAGATTCTGGGGAAAATGAAGTGGCAGATGCCTTGGCAAATGCTGTAGAGGTGCCCCATGGTTCTAATCTAGCCCTTTCTAGTCAACCTCTTGTCTCTCAAACTGATCCAAGTCTCCTCAAGATGATGGAGCAGATGACTCACTTCATGGGGCAACTCACTCAAGCAGTTGCTCCCAGGGACAATTCTAAAGCCCCCACTTTCAAGACTCCATCCATGAAGGCACCTGATTCTTTTGATGGTACTCAAGCTCATAAATTTAGAGGATTCATCCAATCCTGTCAATTAATCTTCCATAATGATCCAGAAAATTTCTTCTCTGACAGGAAGAAAGCTCTTTACTCAACTTCTTTTCTCACTGGTAGAGCTGGAAAGTGGATTCAACCCTATCTCTCAAATATTTCCAATGAAGACCCTTCCTACCTCCTCAATAATTGGCCATTATTTGAATCTCAATTATTCACTCTGTTTGGTGACCCCAATGAAGTCAGGAAAGCTGAACAAGAGTTGGACAATTTGAGGATGAAGGAGAGTGGTCATGTTTCCTTGTACATTGCAGATTTCAGAAGCTTGATGTCAAGAATTGGAGATTTGGGGGAAAGAGCTTATATCCATGTTTACAGAAGAGGATTGGCATCAAAATTATTGGATCAGTTGGCTTCTCACCCTGAAACTTTTGATACTCTTCAAGAACTTATGGATGTCACTTTAGAATTAGACACAAGATATCATGAGAGGCAAAAAGAAAAGGGTGGCAATCAAGAGAAGAAGCCTCCAGTCATTGGATACAATCAATCTAGGCCTCCTCAAAACTCATCTTCAAAGAGGTCTCACCAGAAGAAGAACAAGAAGGGGAAGCAATTTCAATCTTCAAATGACAAGCCCCATGCCGCTCTCCTCAATAAGGACAATAAATTAATCGGTTCTGAACAGGAGAGGAGGATTAAAGAGGGGTTGTGTACTTATTGTGGTGGAAAGCACCCAATTGAAAAATGCTTCAAGAGACCTCAGAACAAGCCTGGGTCATCATCAAGAGGCTTCCCTAGCAAGCAGGGAAAAGCCTGAGTGGGAATCATGATGTGCTCAATGGTTCTCACTTTTTTCCTTCAAGAGCACAATTGTGCACTCTGGATACTAGTGTCAAGAAATCTTTAAAATTTCTTATTTTCTCTTCTGTCTCTGATATTTTTTATAGTATTCTCATTGATTCGGGTGCTACAAACTCTTTTATTGCAAAGAATTTTGTTCTCAAGTACTCATTGACTCTGTCAGAGCTCCCTGAAAAGATTCCTCTTTTCATTCTGGATTCTGATGAATCCCCTGCCTTGTTCATCACCCATTATACCAAGTGGGTAGTTGACTTGCCTTCCTTCCCAAGCTTTGAATGGGACTTCTTTATCATAGATTCACCCAACGGAGAAGACCTGATATTGGGCTATGATTTCCTTTACCATTTTAATCCCATTATTGATTGGGAAAATGGATTGATCACCTATGATTCTAGTCATAAGGATTCTAGTGGTATTATTCCGTCTACTAGTAATGACTTAGCCACTGCTGTCAACAGTTTTGTTCTGGTTGGTGAACTTAAGACACCTTCCCTTCCTTCTTCTGTCCATATTCCTTCCATCATTCCCTCTCAGTCATTACCTCCATTAAGAGATGAAGTCTTCAAAGAGATAAAGGATGTTGGAGAAGATTTTGCCATATCTTCACTTTATCTCTTTCAAGACAAGATGGACCTTCCTCCCTTATCTTTTCATGCATCCCTGGAGGAGCATTAGGATGAGGATGAAGAGCCAGAAGAAATTGAAACTGTGTTGAAGGTAGTCCCTCCTGCTTATCACCAATATTTGGATGTATTCTCCAAGGTGAAAGCAGAGAAACTTCCTCCACACCGCGCCTGTGATCATCATATTGAATGGGAGGGTCTTCTACCTCCAATTGGTGTCATCTACTCATTATCAAATCAAGAGTCAGAAACACTGTGGGCCTACATTTCAGAGAATGTAGAGAAAGGTTTCATAAGACCAAGCTCCTCTTCAACAGGAGCACCTGTCCTTTTTGTCAAGAAAAAGGATGGAGGTCTTCGTTTGTGTGTTGACTACCGCAAACTCAATGCTGTCACTAGGAAGAACAGATACCCTGTTCCTCCTATGAACCAGCTCGTTACCGTATTCAACAGTTCCACTATCTTCTCCAAGATAGATTTGCGTGGTGCATATAACCTTCTGAGAATCAAAGATGGTAATGAGCACTTAACTGCCTTCAGAACCAACTATGGTAGTTATGAGTATTTGGTCATGCCATTTGGTTTGACAAATGCTCCTGCTTCTTTCCAGAATCTTGTGAATGATATATTTGCAGACTTCTTGGATGTGTTTTTTGTGGTTTATCTAGATGATATTATGGTATTCTCAAGTTCTGAGAAAGAACATGTCAAACATGTGACCTCTGTCCTCCAAAGACTCAGAGAAAACAATTTATTTGCCAAAGCCTCCAAGTGTGTATTCCATGCCTCAAGTGTGGAATACTTGGGCTATGTTGTTTCAAGTGATGGCCTCAAGATAGATTCTTCAAAATTTCAGCAAATCCTCAATTGGCCTCAGCCCAAAAACATCAAGGCCCTTCAATCTTTGCTTGGCTTTGCCAATTTTTATCGTTGTTTCATTAAAAATTATTCCAAAAAAATCACTTCTCTCACTTCCCTTCTCAAAAGAGATTCTCCCTTTATCTTCAATGAGGAAGCTCTTAGTCAGTTTCAAGAACTCAAAGAAGCTTTCACCTCTGCTCCTATCTTATCCCATTTCAATCCATCTCTACCTACCATTGTAGAGACTGATGCTTCTGGTTATGCATTGGGCGCCGTACTGAGTCAGGTGAATGACTCAGGAAAGCATCCCATTGCATTTGATAGTCGCAAGCTCTTACCAGCGCAACTCAACTATGAAATTCATGACAAGGAACTCCTTGGCATAGTTTGGGCTCTCAAGCGCTGGAGAGCATTTCTTCTTTCTCTTTCCAATTCTTTTGAAGTCTTGACAGACCACTCTTCCTTGCAGTATTTCATGTCTTCCAAAGTTCTTACTTGTTGTCAGGGCCGTTGGGCTGAATTTCTCTCAGAATTTCCCTTCACTATCACTTACCACCCAGGCAGGCTGGCCACTTTACCAGATGCCTTGTCACGTTGGGACAACATGTACCCAGAGAGGGGGGTGGACTTCATCAGCAAGAATCCTCAAAATTTTCATCAAGTACTGAAGCAAGATGGAATTCAAGAGTCAAGATTCTTCTCAGTCAAAGTGGAGATTTTCTCAGATCTAGTAGACAAGATTCAAAAAGAAGTATGGAAAGCCAAAACTATAAAGAAATACTCAAGCAACTAGCAAGAGGTGAATCAGTTCCAGATTATTCTCTTGAACCTCAAGCCAAGTTATTATTATTCAAAGATAGAGTTGTAATCCCAAGCAATGAAGAACTTCAACTCAATATTCTTCAAAAGCGTCATGACTCACCATTGGCTGGCCATCCTGGCCAGGAGAAGACCCTCAAGCTCATCAAGAGGGATTTTCATTGGGCTGGAATGAATCAATTCATCAAGGACTATGTGTCCTCATGTCAGCAATGTTCAAGAAACAAGAATATTCATCACAAGAAGTTTGGATTACTCAAGCCTCTATCAATTCTGTCTGGTCCTTGGAGTTCATTATAAATGGACTTCATCACTCAATTGCCAATGTCAAACAACTTTGATTCAATTTTAGTAGTTGTGGACAGATTTTCAAAAATGGCAATATTCATTCCAACTTATGGAACAATCACTGCTCTGGACTTAGCTCAAATCTTCATTAGTCATGTATTTTCCAAGCATGGACTTCCAGTCAGTATTGTCAGTGATAGAGGATCCTTATTTGTTTCATCATTTTGGACTCAATTGTGTCAGCAGCTCAAGATATCAAGAGATCTTTCTACTTCCTTTCACACTGAAACAGATGGACAGACAGGGAGGGTAAATCAGATACTAGAACAGTACCTTTGGATGTATGTCAGCTATCATCAAGATGACTGGTACACCTGGCTCCCTCTGGCTGAATTCGCCTATAATAATGCAGAACATTCATCAACCAAGCAATCACCTTTTTTCACCATCTATGGAAGAAATCCCAGCTTTGACTCAATCCATATTTCTCAAGACTCACCTGCTGGAAAGTTATCAACAAAACTCCAATCAGTACAGCAAGTTGTCAAAGAAGAATTAGAGTCAGCAATAAGGAGATTCAAGAAGTATGCAGATAGAAATAGAGCAATTCCACCTGATTTCCAACCTGGCGACAAAGTATGGCTAGCTTCCAAGAACATCGAGACAACAAGACCCACCAAGAAGTTATCAGAAAGATGGTTGGGACCTTTTGAAGTTCTGAAGAAGATTGGCAGTCATGCATATCACCTCAAGTTGCCTCAGCAATGGAAGACAGTTCACCCTGTATTCCATGTGTCCTTATTAGAACCAGTCAAGCGTTCAACTATCCCAAATTGTCATTAATTGCTGCCACCACCAGTTCTAGTGGAGGAGCAAGAAGAATGAGAAGTGGCTCAGGTTCTGGACTCAAAACTCAAAAGAGGTAAATTATGGTATCCTGTAGAGTGGAAAGTATTCAGTGAAGACCCAGAAAGAACCACTTGGGAACCAGCTTCAAACCTTACCAACTCACCAGATCTTGTCAAGGACTTCCATTCATTGTATCCAGACAAGCCTGGTCCAAATACCTCAAGAGTTTGATTTATGGTTCTTGGTGTGGAGAAGAAGATATGAAAGTAAGTTCCTCTCCTGGCATGCACTTTTAAGGGGTTATTCTACCCATATGTTGTTGTAAGCATCACCTTGGCCACTTTGTGAGCACTTGTCAATTCTTTGGACAGGTTCAGGAAGCAGACAACACCAATAACCTCCGATTTGGACCTTATCAAGATATGGCCAAATGTTTCTTTTTTTAATTTTCCTTTCTTTCTCTTTTATTTATCATTTCATTTATGCCAATCATCATATTTTAAGACATTCATTACTTTGAGTCATTTACGGCAATTCTTCTCAGAAGTCATTTATGGAAATTCATCTCAGAAGTCATTTATGGCAATTCTTTTCAATTTTATGGTGCTTGGTGGGGAGTGGAAGTTATGAAAGTAAGTTCCATCTCCTGGTTTGCATCCCTGAGGGTTCTACTTCTTGTAAAACATTACCTTGGCCACTCTGTGAGAATCAAATGCTTGGTTTTCATTTTTTAGACACTTCTTGGCCAGAATCAAGCGACTCACCACAAGCAGGACCAACCATCAGGATTTTTCTTTATTTCTTTTCTTTACTCTCCTTTTCTCTTATTCTGTGATTTTTTCTTTCTTTATTCACTTGTATAATTTTCTTTCTTTTATTTCTTTAAAGCAGCAGCATCCCCTCCCAAATAATGTATTGGGAGGTTCCATTGTTTTTTCATTTTTCAGTATTTAGAAGAGTGGGGATAGAAGTCAAACCAAACACAAACAAGGAAAAGGAAAACTAGTTATCTCTACCCAAATCATCAAAAGTTCTCTGGAAATCATTTATCCACTCATCTTTATACCAGGCAAATTTTGCAGCCATCTCTTCAGAAGCAGTACCTGGAATAGTCCTGTCATTGGCATACATAATAACCTCTCTGCTATTTCTATCAACCCTCCTGAACAATCTGGCCACAGAATCTTGACTTTCACTAGCCGCGTTGGGATCTTCTCTGGTAACCCAAATAGGCCAACATTCTCTTCTTTGAAAAACTTGAGCGGCAGGGAACGGCAAAGGGGACAATCCATCTCTTCTTCTGCTGGAGCTGGCCACAGGTTGGAGTTGACGGGAGGTGTTTATGGGTGAGTTTATGGACTTTTGAACTGGTGATGGTCTTACTGCTGGATTCAAGGCTGGCCTGGTGGTGTGGGAAGTAGTTGGTGAAGGAGGAGGAAGGGTTGTAGGAATGGAAGCAAGCATTGGTTGGAAGGTTCTTGGAGTGCTGGGAATAACTCCAATTGTGAATCTAGTGTTGGCAAGAGGTTGAGAAGAGGAATTTCTGGATGGATGGCCAATTGAATGAGGAATAACTTGAACTTCTTCACCATCCGACTCATCACTTCCTTCAGCATCTGGATCTGTTGGGATATCAACAATTCTTCTTAGTTTCTTCACTACTTTCACCACTCCATCAGCATTGGTCGTTGAGATTGGGATTTCTGAGCTGTAGTGTATGGGCCTACCACCAATTGGAATGGACCCTCCAACATTAGTCCACCTGGCAACATCCCTCTTCCTGGAACCAGTCACTAAATCAAAATATCAGCACCAATTCAATCAAAATATGCAAATCACTCACATTGAGAAAATCCAGAAGTTGCATCAGGGGTAGGTTCCTCAAGAATGGGGAATTCATGCCCATAAGGCCCATCTTTCCTGCTCCATAAGTGTCTCCTGACCTGGGACAAAGTTGATCCGGTATGACAACATGGCTTCTTCCCAACAAAGCAAAAGTGGCATTTTGATGATCGAGGATTCTAATGTTGAAAGAAATCCTTACCCCTGGCTCAACATTCAGTACAGGCAGGATCAAGAACTTCAACTGCTCTGAACCCACCATAGGTTTGGGAGGGATCAAAATGGCCAGAAGACGCCATGGAAGGGGAGGACAATTGACTGAAGACGCCAGAACCACAAAGAACAGACGGTGGCGGTTTGGAAGGAGAAGATTCAGTGAGCTAAGTCAGTTTGGAACTCATAACTGAAGAATATGCAAGCAGAAGATTCAAGACGTCAGAATCAATCCACTCCATATCAAGAAAAAGAATTTGACCTCAAGGAAATGGGGCCATAACTCAATTATGCCCCCTCTCAAAGCCTCTAAGATGAAGGTTCACCCCCCTTTGGGGCTGAACTCATCACCCAGGGCCTCCCCTGCAACTTTGGGGAGGCCAGGATCTTCATGGTCCTGGACCCCACCAATGGGTCCAGGCCATGTATGGTGAAAGTTAATATTGGGCCATTTCTGGGCCCCTTGGTCACCCTGGGTCCCCAGCAAATTTGGGCCCCGGGGCTCCATTTTGGTCCTGGGGGCCTCCAATAACCCCCACAGACCGCGGACCGCGGTGCACGGACCGCGAACCACGGCGTACGGCCCGCAGACTATAGGACCCCAAAGACACAAAAAGGCCAAATATGGCCAAGAATCATAAAAGTACCCAAGTTCACCAAAACACCCAAAAGGCCCAAAAGGCCATAAAAATCAAGAGATATCAAGAGTCATCAGGGGAGAGGCCACAGCCCAAAAGCACTTTGGAGGGCTGTTTGAGGCCATTTCCATGGACAATGGGGACAAGACCCCTGGAGGAAAATCTCTCAAGATTTCATTGGATTAAGCCTTGCCCAATGAGTACACTTCATATACTCATTGGGCACCATTTTTGGAGCACAAGAGCTCAGTGGCCCTTATTCTGGGATATATCCCAAGGGCATGGTTGATTGAATCAGTAGAAAAGAAATGCATATTTTGAAGTGGAATACTTACTCAAACTTGGAAAAAGGGGGTAACCAATTGGATTTAACAGAGAAGAAGTGAAGAAGGATTTTCAGGATAATGGCCAAGAGGAAAAGAAAATCAAAAAGGAATTTTTTTGAAAAAATGTGGGGATATTGAGATGCCACTCAACAATGGCAGGGTATTATGGTGTTCAGGAGCCCACCAGTTTCAAGAGCGGGATACTGTAACAACCATCCATCAGGGGTAAGGGTATTTATTCATACACCCACTCAAACACCTCAAATCAGCAAATCCAGTATCTGCATCAGCATTCAGTTTCAGCAATCTTCATTCTGAAACATGCATACAGTTTGGTACATCAATACAGCCTGTCAATACCTGTACAGGTTGGATTCACCCAATACAGTTTCAATACACCAGTATGAAACTGTATGATCACTCAAATACACCACACCTCTTGTACAGGCTCTGTACAGCTGTACAGGACCTGTATTGGCCTGACTCAATTCAATCATCAATTATTCTCATGAAAATTCTTCCTCTGGATCAGGGCTGGTGATTCTCACATATACAAGCCCCTCTTTCTCCCCCCTGGGGACTTTTCCCCAGTTAATTAATTTAGTTTATTTATTATTTTATAATTATCATTATCCTTATTATTGGGTATTATAATTATTTAATTTTAAGTTAGTCTTTGCATTTCTTTCTTCGCCTGTACAGTATGAGTTGAGTGGCCATATCCTTAATAACCCTCCTCTTTCCATTCTGACAGGTTGAAACAGTGGACTTGGACTTGTTTGTGGTTGGCTCTTCTATTTCTTATTCTTATTTCTTTGTTGCTGCTTTTCTCATATCCTTTATTATAGTAATTCACTCCTTACACTCTTAGTGTATTCCATCTTTCCATATCCTTGAGCCCTCCATAAGTGAGTCCTGGTGTACTGAGTGCCAGGCCCTCTTCACTTCAAAGAGCCCCTGTGACAGATGGTCCCAAAGATTCCCAGAGAAGATAAAAGACCAGAAAGACCTATCTTGAAGTGTCATGAATGTGGAAGTACTTCACATTTAGCAAACACTTGCACCAAGAAGTCAAAAATCAATGAAGTTCAAGTCATTGAAGACATTCAGTGTACTGAAGAGAAAGAGGAGTCTGATCAAGCTTCTGCAGTCTCTGAAGATACAGCAGTGGAGGACTATCCCATTGAAAACATTACAGCTTTCTTTGAGGTCACAGAAGTCCATACCCACTTGCCACAGTACAGTGAAGATTGCTGCAACCCAATAAATATCCAAGATGCCAGAATGTGTAAAACAAAAACTGCTAGAGGAAAAGGTTATACTGCTGGAGCATCCTGTATCACATCAGTTTTGATGAGTGATACTGAAGCCAAAGTAAATTTGGATACAGGGGCATTTTGCACTTGTGTAGGCAAAGATTATCTCCAAATTATAATTCCTGAATGGAAAAACCATCTATTACCAATAGAAGGTGTACAATTCAGTAGTTCCAGTAACAATATGTACCCCTTGGGTATATTGGACACTAATCTTGTATTTCCATATCCAGCAGGAAGTATGGGGACAAAAACTGAAATTGTGGTAATGGATAATTGAACATCTCAGCACATCATTCTTGGGAATGATTACTTGAATATTTATGGTATTGATATCAATAACCATAAAGACAGATATTTCACAATTGGGGATAACAAAAGACAAAAATTTGCTTTTTCCAATATGCCAAAACAAATATCTGTAGTATCTTCTGTCAAGGATACTTACAAAGATGAATTTGTGTCTAATCAACTTGTTGAAGCACAAATTAATCCATCATTGTCACCAAAGATGAGGGATGAACTTGTCAATGTGTTATACACATACAAAAATGCATTTGTCTCTGATAATGAACCATTAGGTGCTATAAGAGGACATGAAGTTGATATTACTCTTAATATTGACAGGCCATATCCTCCAGTACTTAGAAGACCAGCTTATCCAGCCAGTCCCAGAGCTAGAGAAGCCTTGGAAAAAGATATCCAAGAGTTAATCAAACTTGGTGTACTAAGAAAAGTAGGCAATAATGAGGAAGTTAAATTGACAACACCTGTTATTATTGCATGGCATAATGACAAGTCCAGAATGGTTGGGGATTTCAGAGCGTTGAATACCTACACAGTTCCACATAGGTATCCAATCCCTAGAATTCAAGAAACCTTGACTCAATTGTCTAAAGGCAAGTATATAACATCAATGGATGCATTAAAAGATTTCCATCAGAATTTTTTGACGCCTAAAGCTAAGAAATTACTTAGAATTATCACTCACTGTGGTATTTATGAGTATCTTAGAATGCCATTTGGCATTAAAAATGCTCCATCCCATTATCAAAGAATGATGAACACAATCTTTCCCACAGAATTGTCTGAAGGATGGGTTATCATTTATATTGATGATATTTTCATATGTTCTGATTCATGGTCTTTTCACCTTGAAAGACTTGCAAGAGTACTTCACAAAGTTTCAGAAGTGAACATGAAAATTTCACTTAAGAAATGCAATTTTGGTTTTGAAGAACTCAAAGAATTAGGACATATTTTTTCTGGTTTAAGCTTGGGTATTGACAAAAACAAAGTGGCAGCAGTGTTACTTAAGCCAATACCCCAGAAGAAAAAAGAAATGATGTTTTTTCTTGGGTTTGCCAGTTATTAAAAGCAAAACTTGAAAGACTTTGCAATTCTATCCAAGTCACTTTATAGAATCTGTGATCAACAGACTGTATTTGAGATGACACAAGAGAGAATTAAAGCTGAGGAGAAGATAAGGAAAGCTCTTACAGAAGCACCTTTACTCCTCATGCCTGACCGGAATATTCCTTTTAAATTGTACATTTATGCATGTGGAGATGGATTAGGGGCAGCCCTACATCAAGTCCAAATTATTGATGATAAACCTACAGAAGGACCAGTTTGTTAAATCTCAAGGCAAATCAAACCAACAGAAGCCAGATATGGTGCAAGCCAAATGGAGTGCTTATGTTTGGTATGGGCACTGGAGAAATTACACTATTATGTTGATGGCAATGTTTTTGAGGTGATAACTGACTTTAATGCAGTAAAATCACTTCTTAACATGAAAAATCCCAACAGACATATGTTGAGATGGCAAAAGGCCATTCAGGAATATAGAGGAAACATGACTATAGTCCACAAAGCAGGAAACATTCACAAGAATGCTGATGGACTTAGCAGGTGGGCATTAGCCAACACTCCTGATAACCCAGCTTATGTACCCTTAGAAGCTGAACCACAGATTCCAATTGAAGGGATTAATATAAATGATATTGGGACTAAATTCTTTGAAGAGGTCAGAGAATCTTATAAGCAAGACAAGAATTGCCACATCTTGACTTCTTTATTAGATAAAGACTGCAAAGATAAATCTTTAGTCGATGCACTAGATGAAGTTTGGAGAAACTCCTATTCTGAAAGAAGATTTCACTTGTTTGATGGGATTAGTTACCACAGAACCAAACATTCTTGTGTAATGGAATTATGCAGCAGATTGCTTATCAATACAATTCTTCATGAATGCCATGATATCATCTACTCTGGACACCTTTCAGAGGACAGAACACTTGAAAAAGTGAAGAACTGTGCATGGTGGCCATCTTGGAGAAAAGAGACCATTGAATATTTCCATACCTGTGACAGATGCCACAAAGCAAACAGGAGTACAGGCAAGGAATTTGGACTTATGATCCATATTCAAGAACCAAAATCCCCATGGGAATTTGTTCACATGG
Organism: Austropuccinia psidii; assembly: GCA_023105745.1. Lineage (NCBI taxonomy): Eukaryota > Fungi > Basidiomycota > Pucciniomycetes > Pucciniales > Sphaerophragmiaceae > Austropuccinia > Austropuccinia psidii. Next base: position 11,026,652 of record JALGQZ010000004.1, on the reverse strand, counting down.
ATTGGGTCACAGCACTTCTTCCAAGTGGTGACAAAAGTTATAATGATTGTTTATTCATTGTAGACAGATATATCAAGACTCCTATATTCTTACCATGTCATAAAGATGACACTGCTATGGACACAGCTCTTCTTCTATGGAGTAGACTTATTTCTCATACAGGATTATTTAAGAATATCATAAGTGACAGAGATCCCAAGTTCACATCTGCACTTTGGACCAATCTTCATAAATTGTTTGGGACTAAGTTATCATTCTCCACAGCATATCACCCCCAAACAGATGGGCTAGCAGAGATGATGATTCAAACTTTAGAAGACATGATCAGCAGATTTTGTGCTTATGGGTTAAAATTCAAAGACTCAGGAGGCTTTACCCATGACTGGTGCACTCGATAACTGCACTAGAATTGGCATACAAGACATCAGTCCATTCTTCCACAGGACAAACTCCTGCTATGTTAGAAAAAGGATGGAATCCAGGACTCCCAGCATACACACTGAGGAAAGACTTGATTGAAATTCATCCTACAGCTTCCAGCTTCAAAATAATGCTTGATAAAGTAAAACATCATGCAAAACAAAGTATGAATGATGCTTTTGATTATGCAAAACAGAAGTGGGACAAGAGTCATAAAGTACCAGACTTCAAAGTAGGGGACTTAGTTCTAGTTTCAACCTTGAATTTTAATAATATCAAAGGCCCAAAGAAACTTAAAGATTCTTATGTAGGACCTTTTGTTATTGTTGCCTTACATGGAACCAATGCAGTTCAAGTGGAATTGAGTGGTAAATTGGAAAATAAACACCCGCCTTTTCCAGTCAGCTTGATAAAGCCTTATCAACCAGCTGATAAAGAATTGTTTCCTTTAAGGAACCCAACTCCTTTAACTGTTCCACCAGTGGAACAGAATGAAGACAAAACATAAAGAAAGTCATTGAAGAAGGAGACTTAGGGGTAAAAATCAGAGAGAATATCTTGTCAGATATAGAAATCCGGTACATAGAGATGAATGGCTGGAAGAATCAGATATACCTGACTCATTTGAACTCTTGAGAAGATTTAGACATGAAAGAAGGCCACAAGCCTGAATATGTCTATAAATGTGCTTCAAATTACTTAATCTGAGTAATTTAAAGAGGTTGGACAGTGGACATTACCCCCCTTTGGGCCTTTTTTATTATTTCTACCATTGATAAAATTGTAGTACAATTTTATGTTTTGGTGGGAGGGAATGTGAGCCTTGAGGTATATTTTACATACTCAAATAGGCCACAATTATCTTAAAAATAAATTTTGAATTATGCATAACTCATAAGTCATGCATATATCCAAAATTCATCATTTTTAATTTCAGAAAAGATGAATACAATTTTATTGAGTAAGTAAATCCATGGATTTAAGACCAGATTTGGATTCTACACAAAAATTCACTTAGGGTAGCTCCATAGAGTGAATAAGCTCAAATTAACTCTTTGAGGTGGTAAAATGGAAAATACTTCAATACCACATCATCAATACCACATAAAAGATCCGTGAAAATTTTTGTTTTTCTTAATTTCATGCCAAAATAATGGGAATGTGAGAAATCCCATGTTACATATACACTAAGAATAGTGTTATGCATGTTTTGAGCACTTAATATCATGGTATTCTTACATGGACGTTTGGTACACCCATAGTGGATATCTCACTTTAAGCTTAAATTTCTATTTTGACGTGAAAAATAGGCAAGGGGGACAAAAGACATCAAAGAGAGCCAGGGTACCCAACTTCTGAGGCCTCAGAGGCGTGGACAGCTCCAAAGCTTGGATCCATTGCTGATATTGGCCTGATTGGTAAACTAAAACCTTTTGGGAACTTGGTTACCATGTTACAACTACAGTAAAACTGAAGAAAATAGCAAATAACCTGCCATTTTGACGTGCCAAGGAGGTAAAAACCTACTTAGACTCCTGTAACCATGTCAATTCTTAATGAATTTCCTTGGATAAACCCCAAAAGAGTAATTGAAACCCTTTTTGGACTTGTATCCATTGATTTACCTCATAGCAACCAGTGAAACACTGATATTTTCAATTCTACGTAGAAATGAGGTAAGAACTTCAAAAATTCATTAAAAATACAATTTTTGATGAATCTTTCTGAATCTTTCAGAACTAATTGAGAACTGTATTATCTATGGTGCAACAAAAAAGAGTTACAGTTTTACTGGTAAGATTAAATGTTTTACTTACAGTCCATTTTTGACTATTCTACGTGAAACACTGAATCTTCAAAAATTCACAGTAATTACAACCTGTGATGAAATTGGCAATAAAATTGATAAATTTGAGAAAGCAATGATTATTTTTGGAATAAAAGAAGATTTACAGATGTTACACCTTTTATTCTTAACCATATTGGGGTTGGTAGTCACGTAAAAGCATTAATTAAGTAATTATGATAATCTTACATGACAACAGATGATGCAATCAATAATCCAAAAGTATTTATTGTTTTCTCACTCACTGGTTTTTCAGTTTGCTCCATGGCACGCCTTTGTGAGCTGTTGTTGACTTAAAAGAGGCCTCCTCTTGCTGTTTTTTCCACATCATCATCTTATTATCATTTAAACCATTATTACCAACAAGTAAGTATTAGCTACAGCTATTCTTAAATGTTTTAAATCTTTCAGAATCAATCAGAAAGAAGTTAAATCATAAAATCCAACTATATATTGTTGCAATACTGTTATACATCCATTTTGATCCTTAAAATCCACAATTCCACGTCAAATCTCTCTATATTATCTTTCAATAAGTTCTTTGGAATAAATAGTGAGTGATTTATTTTTAATTATTCAACTTTTTCTCTAAAATTATTTTTCTTCAAGAATTATCATTATAATTATTCTTGCAAAAGATAATTATATATTAAAACAATTTTTATTATTTTAATAAAAGAAGTTTTATTATTAAAATCTTCTTGTAATTCATTCTTGTAGACAATTACTTGCTCACTGTTAAAATCACTAGTAGTGCTTAACACGTGAAAGAAATAATTATTTAATTATTTAATTGTGGTTATAATAATATTTTATTATTATATTTCATAAGAACAGATATAGTACTGTTGATTAATAGTAATATTATCATCAGTTTCATAGTCACATCTTACAATAATTATAACAATCAAATATTTTTGTTTACACCAATTTGGGAAAAAAAAGAAGAATTATAATGGTATTTCTCCAAGAAAAAACTCTATGAATATATACTTTGTATATATTGTGAAAAAAATATCAATAATAAAATATGATTATATTTTATTATGAAGTATTATTATTGAAATTACAAATAATGATAATAGTTAATTTTTCATGCCAATTTGGGTGAAATAATTCATTATAAGAGTCTTTCTTTAATAAAAATTCAAATAATATATACATTGCATATATTATGAAAAAAAAACAATAAACATGACTATATTTTATGATGAAATATCATTATTAAAATTTTCAATAATAATGATAATAATCAATTTTTCACACCAATTTGGATGAAAAAATTTATTATAAGAGTTTTTCTTCAAGAAAAACTCACACAATACATACTTTAGATATATTATGAAAAAAAAAATAATAACAAAATATGATTGGATTTTATTTTAAAGTATTATTATTTAAATTATCAATAATAATGCTAATAATCAATTTTGAATGCCAATTTGGGTGAAAAAATGAATTCTAAGATTTTTTCTTTAAGAAAAATTCAAACAATATATACGTTGTATATATTATTATGAAAAAAAATATGATCATTTTTTTTTAGAAAAGAGAGGATCATATAAATATAAATTATATATATTTAACTCTTTAAAATGAAGAAAAAATATTATTTTTTCAAAAATAATATGTATACAGTTTTTTGTGTCAATTATTTAATTATGTTTTTTTTATTTTTCAATAAAAAATCACAATAGAAGTAAATAACAAAATTAAGTCCCTTCAGGGTTTCTTATGGCTTAAAAAAGTGGAAATAAGCAATAAAACAAGTAAAATAGCTCTAAAAGGCATGAAAACAAGCTCAAATGTTTTCTAAAATAGGTAAGAAACCAGGCCAGGCCCCCAAAATGTCAGGTTGAGTCTATGAAGGGGTGATAATAGATGTATTTACAACCTAAACTATAACTGTGACACCATAAAATTCATTTTGAAAAGTTTAATGGATAATAATAAAGGTTAATAATAATATATTCATGGATTTTTTAAGGTGTGGATATGAAACTTTGATTGAAAATTGAGTACTTTTTGGGTACTCAAAATTTGTATAGGGTAAAAATTGATTAAAAAATAGTATTAAATATTATTTTTAAGAGAAAACATGCCATATTCATTGTTTTTGACTTTATAAGTATAAAAAATAATATTTTGAAGATTTTTTGTTTTACCAACAATAAAGATTTATCCAAAAATACTCTACAAGAGATATTTAAGGCTACAAAAGAAATTTCTTCAAGAGCAATTTCAATTGGAATTAATTGAGCAAAGAACTACAAGCAATTAATTGAATAACAAAGTCATTAAAACAATATTAAAGAGAAAACACACAAAAAAGTGACCGGAGTGAGTTTGCAAACAAAGTGACAAAGCTTACAGTGATAAAAGATGCTTTAATTTATTTATGGGGTGGGTCAGGGGTGAAAATTATTATAAGAGTTACAAGCAGTGATTATAATATTTTTTTAACATGGTTGAAAGATTTCAAATGATTAAAAAAAAGTGGTTATAATCTTTTTATTGATTGGTTAAATAGTGTTTAAACTAATTATAAAAGGAAAAGATTCTAAAATGAAGAGGAAAGTGGGGAAAAGAAGACATACTTTTCTAGCAATAAATTTTCTTACTCAAAAAGTAAAGTTTACTCTTGTAAGTTGTGGAAAAAATTTTGGCAACAGAAAAACCAATTATGGCATCATTAAACCCTGGTTTAGACCAAAAAAAGGCTGGTTTCAGCTATTTTTGCCTATTTTTAGCCATTCTAGACCCTTAAATCAGCCATGACTATAGTATTACCTGGTCTAGAGCTTTCAAAACAAGTAGTAATGTGTGTAGGAGACATGGAATCCAGCTAAAGCTGTTTTTAACAAGATTGTTTCAATTTAAGGGTACTTTTAGCCTCTTGGCAACAGTTGAAACTACCCTGGTTGGTATCAAAACCTCATCATCAATTGAGTCACAGACCGTGTGACTCAATTCCAGGCCAAGATTGATGAAGTTCTGCATTGAATTTGACATCTGACTCCTGTCAGTAATGATTTTGGGGGTCTGGATCCCTCTTAGAGCTAGAGTTCCTTTTCCCCCCAAATTAATCCTTCTAATTTATTTTGCCTTCAATTCCTCATCATGTAATATACTTGTAATTTACATTTTTAATTCAATCCAGTTTTACAATACACTTACTGTAATAATTAACACCCCATATTTAAATTAAAGTTCACTTATGTATAACATTCACACATTTTGACATTTCAGCTTAAAATACTTCAATTTCTCATAACTTCTAAATTACACACAACACCTCAAGTTTCACACCAAAATTGATGGTGAACACCAAATCTGATGTGAATTAGATTAAGATTTTTAGGATTTTCAACTTTTGTACAGAAAATACTAAAAACTTAATACAAGCTTATTTGGAGTTGAGTTATAGAAATTTTAGCCAGAGGTGACCCACCTTATTTTTTATGAGGAATCCAATGGTGAAGTTACTTACTGAATTTTATTTATTGGATCAAAGGGTATAATATATCTTATGTAACCTTTTTCCAAAAATATTTTAATTTTGGTAGTTTTGTGGAAAATTCATTTGTACTTAATTTTTTCAAGTAAAAATGTGTTTTCACAAATTTAAAATTCAAGGTAATTTTATTTTTAAATTAGAATTAAATTTGTATTTTTATATATAGATTGATATTTATATTTTGTTTTTATTTTTATAATATAAATAAACTGATTTTATTTATATTTATATCTTATTTTATTATTTATGGTCTTTTGGGTATATGAAAATACCTCTAAGGCTCACATTCCCTCTCCCTAAAAAAAGGAATATTATTTTGCAATATCTTTATTTCTAGTGTGTCTGAAACTTCTGAGAAGATTGTTAGCTTCAGGTATGTCTCTTTCTGCTAACCATTCATCTTCACAGGTTGGGTCACTGTACCTAACAAGGTATTCCCTTACTTTATTGGTTCTCAATTTTCTTTCTTTGAGAGCTTTGGTAATCTTCTTAATACCAGATTATTCAATAGAAGGTATAAATTGGGTAACTTTTTTCCTCAAAGGAAATTTTCCAGCAACACTGAATTGATATGGCTTTATCAAGCTCACTGGAAATGTAGGATGCTTATTGCTAATGTCCTCAGATAATTCTACTTCAACAGCATTTTCTCCATGGAGGGCCTTGATTCCAAAAGGTCCTTCAAGGGAGTCTTTGAGCTTATTACATCCTTTGATGTTATTGAAGTTAGTGGTGGATATAAGTACTCAATCCCTTACTTTAAAATCTGAAGTGGCTTGCAATTTGTCCCATTTGTCTTTAAAATATGCAAATGAATCTTCCATGCATCTTACTGCATGCATTATAGTTTTTTCTATAATTCCTTTGAAGCTAGCAGCTGTAGGATTTATCACAAACAAATCTTTCCACAGGGAATCCTGCGGTAATTTGGGATTCCATCCTTTTTCTAGAATAGCAGGAGTTTGATTGGTACTGGAATGAATGGATTTCTTCTATGCCAATTTTAGTGCTGGTAAAAGGTACACCAATCATGGGTGAATCCATCACAATCCTTAAATTCAAGGCCATAAACACAAAATCATCTTACCATATCTTCTAAGGTCTGGATCATTCTTTCATCCAGACCATCAGTTTGTGAGTGGTAGGCTGTAGAGAAGGATAACTTTGTCCCAAACAGTTTGTGAAGATTTGTCCATAGTGCTGTGGTGAATTTGGGATCTCTGTCACTAATGATGTTTTTGAATATTCCAGTACATGATACTATGCTATTCCATATCAGACAAGCTGTATCCATGGCTGTATCATCTTTTTCACATGGTAGAAAGATTGGAGTCTTACTAAATCAATAAACAATCACCAGGCAAGCATTATAGCTTCTATCAGTCCCTTCTGGTAGAGGAGCTACCCCATCCATATGCAAAATTTCCCAAGTTCTTCTGGGCTTTTGGATCTTGATCATATTTCCACATCTTTTGCCACCGGATTTATTTGCCTTTTGACATCTGTCACAGTTTTTGTCTGCCTGTGACTAAAAACAAGAGCACAAGCATGACAGCCAAAATACCATAAACCAATGGTATAGCCAAGATACCACCAGAACATGGAGATGACCCAAATTAGCTCAAAAGGTATCAAAAGAAAGGGGAAACACACCCATTTCCAAATATAAAAGTCCCATAATCATAGGAAAAAGAATAACAAAGTTATTCCTGCTCAAAGTTGTTGCTGAGCATAAACCTTAATTTTCACCTCTCATCTGAAATACAGAGTAAGAGTCTTAAGCCAATCAAATGGGTATTCAAAATGAATCTATAAGTCAGGGCTATCCAATGGTACCAGCCAAACTGAGGTAGCACAAGTATTACTGAAGTTATGGCCAAATTCAGGACAAATAAGGGTGAACAAAACATTCACCTCTCATCTAACTTCTACAGTTTTAGTGTGAGATACCTAAAGTGGGGGCTTTTTGGAAGGAGCACAATCAGGGATATCTGATGGTGTCATCCATTTACTCATATCTTGACTAGAACAAAAGCTATGGGGAAAACAGCCCAATACAGCTTTTGCCTAAAACATGCATATGTACAAAATATCTTGTACATGGGATAACTTTGCCATATTTAATGATAACCATATTAAATAAGGTATAATTGTGTAGAACACATACAGGGCTACACACCGAACCAATTTTGAGGTTGATATCTCAAAAAGGGACAACGTCATGGCTGTTTTAAGGTCAAAGTCCAACATTTTGGCCAATACAGCCTTACCATGGGATAATATCCCATAACCATGATTATGAGGTGTCAAACAGATGGAGAAGTATGTTGATACTTCAATACCTCATATGTCAGTCAATAATGGGGTCCCATACAGTTTCTGTACAGAATTCTACACGTCATACACATCAGAAGAAGGCTATGTGGTCCCCAGATGAAAATCTTCACCCTGCATTGGTGAAAGCTGCCCAGATGTGGTTTCAAAACTACATATGAGCCCAATACAGGCTATACAGGCCTTTTGCAAACCACAAGCCTGTGTCAGAGAGTGAAAAATCTTCACTTCCTCTACATGGAAAGGTCTAGTAGCCTTTCCACCCCATTTCAGGATAAAAGGAGGGGGATTTCACAGTCACAAAAGCTTTCCACATCCTGCTCTTAAATTCCTACATAGTAAAACTGTCAAAGAAAGCTATACTCTTGGAAAATAACCAGGTATAACTATAATCTTAATTATTGTAGTCTTTATTATTGTCATCCAACAGGTAAAGCTGCACCCAGGGCTTTCAACAGTGCTCACCACCACTTCTTTATAATAGTAAAGCCCTTTGAATTTTATCATGAAATCCTTATTATCTATCAATACCTTTATTTTAAATATTTTATCACGTGTCACAGTCACAGTTAAAGTCGTAAATAGCCTCATTACTACTTCTACATAGACTCAACCCAACAGGTTTTTTAATACTCTGAAACATCATTCTGCCACATTGACGGCCATATACAGGTCTTTATCTTTTCTCTTGTTCTGTCTTCAGACAGATGTCCGGAGAAGGGGCTGTCATGGCATCCTTTCAGTACAAGATTTATTAAGGACCTGTCCACAACTGTCATGACACATTTATGCTTAGTTCTGTGATAAATTATACCATCCAGTAAGTGGAATCTTCCTTCATCCAATGATTTTTCCATATTTCATCTAAGGCATGTATTCAAGCGTTGTTGTTACAGTATTGACTAAGTAATTTGCATAAAATACTTCAATTATTATGCTTAGTATAACTGTTTCTCACTTCTTCAAAGAAGGTCATGTTCATATTTGTAATACTAATTCCTTTTATTGGGATCTGTGGGGAAGGTTCTTCTGGAACATAAGCAGGATTATTAGTATTATTTGGTAATGGCCATCTATTCATTCCGTCTACATTTTTATGAATATTCCCATCTTTGTGAACAATAGTCATATTGCCCCTATACTCTTGTGGGGATATTTTCCATCTGAGAATATGCCTGTTAGCTGTCTTCATGTTTAAATTTGACTTAACAGTGGTACAATCTGTTATTGCTTCAGAACCACATCCTTCCAGGAAGTAATTTAGTTTTTCCAAGGCCCAGATAAGGAATAAGAACCCCATTTGACTTGCTCCATATCTGGCTTCAGTTGGTTTGATTTGCCTGGATATGAAGCATATGGGCCCTTCCACAGGCTTATCATTGATAATCTGGACTTGATGAAGTGCAGCACCAAGCCCATCTCCTGATGAATCAATATAAAGCTGAAAAGGCAGGCTAGAGTCTGGCATCAGTAAGAGTGGAGGAGTGGTTAAGGCTTGTATTAAAGATTGAAAGGCTTTGACTCTGTCAACAGTCATTTCAAACCTGTTTCCTTGTGACAAAGCTTTTACAGAGGTCTTGCTATGGATCCAAAAGCTTTAATATGCAGTCTGTAATATGCTGCAAACCCCAAAAATTACTTAATTTATTTTTTGTTTTGAGGCATAGGTTTCAGGAGTACTTCCAAAACTTTATTTTTGTCAATTCCAAGGGATAAACCAGATACTACATGTCCCAGTGCTTTGAGTTCTTTGAATACAAAATGGGATTTCTTCAATGAAATTTTCATGTTTAAATATTGGATTTTTGTCAAAACCCTGGATAATTTGTATATGTGTTCTTCCCAAGTCTTCAAACAGACAATAATTTCATCATTGTAAATGATTAACTATCCTTCCAAAAGTTCTTCAGGAAAGATTTCACTGATCATTCTTTGGAAGTGTGAAGGTGCATTCTTGATACCAAAAGGCATCCTTCAATATTCATACACTTCACAATGAACAATAATCCTCAAGTATTTCCTGGCCCTTGGCGTCACCACATTTTGATTAAATCCTTCAAGGGCATCCATAGTGCTTATATACACTGCTTGGAACATCTGGGTAAGGGAAATTTGGATTTTTGGTATTGGGTACCTGTATGGAACAATGTAAGTGTTCAGAGCTCTAAAGTCCCCAACCATTCTAGATTTTCCATTATACCATGCCACAATAATTGGTGTAACTATTTCTTCTTCCTCATTATAGCAAACATTCCTTATGAAACCAATATCTATAAGTTCTTTAATAAGAATTTCCAAAGATCCTCTTGATTTAGGACTTCCTTGATATGAAGGTCTTCTTAAGAGTTGTGGTGTCAGGATGAAACTATGATAAAGTGGTAAATAGTCTAGTTACAACTTCAACTATGTTTGTGACACGGGTATGAAGATTAAAGTAAAGGTGTTTTTAAGATTATAAGGGTTATAATTAAATAAAAAGGGCTTTACTATTGAGAAATAGTGGTGGTGAGTGCTGCTGAATGCCCTGGGTGCAGTCTTACCAGTTGGATTACTATAATAAGAACTACAATACTAAAGTTTATAGTATAACCTGATTATTTTCCAAGAGTAAAACTGTTTTTGACAGTTTACTACGTAAGAATTCAAGAGCAATATGAGGAAAGCTTTTCTGGCTGTGAAAAGCCCCCTTTTTATCCTGAAATGGGGTGAAAAGGTGGCTAGACCTTTCCACATAGAGGAAGTAAAGATTTTTCACTCTCTAGGACAGGCTTGTGGTTCTCAAAAGGCCTGTATATCCTGTATTGGGCTCAGATGTGATTTTGAAACCACATCTGGGCTGTTTTCACCAATACAGGTTGAAAACCTTCATCCTGGGACCACACAGCCTTCTTCTGACGTGTATGACGCGTAGAATACTGTACAGAACCTGTATGGGACCCCAGTATTGAATGAACTATGAGGTATAGCAGTAAAAACAAGCTTCTTTGTCAGTTTGACACCTCATAATCATGGTTATGTGATATTATCCCATGGTAAGACTGTATTGGTCAAAATGTGGGATTTTGACCTTAAAACAGCTATAAGGTTGTCAGTTCTTGAGATATCAACCTCAAAAGTGAATACTTGTGTATCCCTGTATGTTTTCTACACAGTGATACCTTATTTGGTATGGTTATCATTAAATATGACAAAGGTATTCTATGTACAAGTTTTTTTACATGTTCGTGTTTTTTGGCAAAAGCTGTTTTGGGCTTCTTTTCCCTATAACTTTTGTTCTAGTGGAGATATGGAGAAATGAATGACAACAGAAGATAGCCCTGATTATTCTCTTTCCAAAAAGACCCCAGTTTCTGTATCTCACACTAAAACTGTGGAAGTTAGATGGGAGTTGAATGTTTTATTTACCCTTATTTTGCCTCAATTTGACCATAACTTGTGTAATACTGGTGCTAGCTCAGTTTGGTTGGTACCATTGAATAGCCCTGGCTTAGACCTTCATTTGTCAAGCGCATTTGATGGGGTTAGGCCTATTACTCTGTATTTCAGATCAGAGGTCAAAATTAAGGTTTATTCTCAGCAACAGCTTTGAGCAGGAATAACTTTATTATTATTTGTCCTATGATGATGGGAATTGTATATTTGAGAAGGGGTGAGTTTCTGCTTTCTTGTGATACCTTTTCAGCTGATTTGGCTCAGATCCATGTTTTGGTGGTATCTTGGCTATACCATTGGTTTATGGTATTTGGCTGTCATGCTTGTGCTCTGGCTTTGAGTCACAGGCTGACATACCCTCCCTCTGAAAAATCCTCATCATTTATGAGACTTTTCAGTCCTCCTAAAGGCTCTGAATCTCCTTAAATGAAGGTTCCCATCTGGTATGGCATCTTCTGCCAACCATTTGTCTTTATAAGCTGTCTGGTTCTTGAACCTGACTAAGTATTGTCTCTGATCGTTGCCATTAAGTCTGATCTTCCTGGCCTTGATAAACCTCTTTACTGACCCAGGGGAGTTTCTAACTACCACTATTTCTGGTGGTGTGGGGTTCTGCTTCCTGGAGGGGAATTTGTCCTCCTCTGTCTGGAAGTACAGCTTGACTAAGCTCACTGGGAAGACTGGGTGTTTCCTGGAAAATTCCTCTGTGAGTTTGACTTACACTGCATTTTTCCATATCAATTTAATGATAGTGAAGGGCCCTACAAATGAGTATCTCATTTTCTTACACCAGGGCAAATCTTGTGTCAATTGTCAGGGATTGACTTCACATCAAGCAGGATAAAAGTCAAGCTCACATCAAGCAAAAATCAAGCAAACATTGAGCACATGTCACACTCTGGTCTTACACCAAATCCTGTGACATCCATCAATATTGGTTCCCCTTTGCTTTCAACTGAAACTCCTCACCACCGGATCCTCCCTCAACCATCCAAAAGGTAGTAAAAATTACACAAGGCCTGCCTGTTTCCACACGCACACATCAAAGAGGTCCTTCAGCCAGTCTTGATGTAGAAGGGGGGGTTTGACCTCACCAGGGCATCCATGAAAGGAATCCGCCTCTGCGGGATTGTCATTTTGCGGATGGCAATGGTAGAGCCCACCGCACAATACCACGGGTGTGTTGCGGTTGCATTGGCATGTGCGTGTGCATCCACTGGTGCAGTTGCATTGGCCTGTGCATGTGGGATTGCGTCCGCCGGTCCAGGGGCAGGTGCGTAAGGGCCAATTCCCTTTCCAACATGATGATGGCATAGTTGGACATTTTATATGCTGTGATAGGTGAGTGTGTGGGACATTTGATCATTGAAATTGGCTTATTCAAACTGTACCCTATGACACTTCAAGACAGGTCTCTCTGGTCTTCTTTCCTCTCTAGGAATCTTTGAGACTATTTTGGACTCTATTGGGTTTCTAATCCAATTCTTACCAATTCTTGTTCTGGTAATGATATCTTCCATAGCATTAATGTAGTCCTCTGTTGAACAGGGTTCCACACATCTGCTTTTGATAGCATGTTCCAGTTCTCCTCCACACTTTCTTAATATTTTCATATTAATCATAGTGTCAGACATATCTGGGTGTAAAGCAGATAATCTGTCTTTTTGTTTGAAGAACCAAGTAAGTGGTTTGTCTTTTTCTGAGTTAAAAATGGCACTTTCAAAAGCATTCTCCATTTTAAACCTCCAAGAATTATTGGCCCATTTGGTAATCACTTCAGATTTCCACCAAGACCAGTCATGTCTACCATGATCTATTCTCATCTTGTAATACCATTTCTTTGCAGTCTTGGTAAACAAACAATGTAATTTTCCTACTATGATTTCATCAGGTATATTAAAGTCTTCTTGCAACATATCAATAGTCCTGATGAATTCAATATGGTTGTATTCTCCTTCACCAGAGAATGTTGGCCATTCTTCTAATTTAGGAATATCCTTTGCAGAAATAACATTTTCTCCTAAGAATGGAGTTAAACTCTCTTTAACAGAAAGTTTTTCTTCAGTCAAAGGTGTAGAATGCCTTGGCATATGTTGTTCATGATTCTTATGAATTTGCTCCACACTTGCAATTATTTCATTTTTTAATTTCTGTCTCTCACTATCACTTTTTTCTAAATGTATAGCAAATTGATTGGTATTCTTAACTATTTGTAAGACCTGGTCTTCAAGAGTTTTAAGTCTATCATTTACTTTAAAAATGGAAGGATCCTCTGTGTCATCATTTTGACATTGGTTCTCAATTCTATCACAAGCATTGCTAATTGACTCAAGGGTGACAGTTGTCAATTGACGCCATTCAGAATGTTGTTTGTCATTTTTCTTTAAATCATAGATGTCTAATGTAATTTGCTTCAACTTTGACTCAAGTTTGCCAATTTCTACACTAATACTTCTATCATTTATTTGCGTGGAAAAGTCCTGTTCATCCTTTCCTGCTCCTTGGCTGTGAATTCGATAAGAGTTCTGGCCATATTGAAGACACTGTCCACTGCTGAAGGCTCCAATCTGGGGATCCTGTACCCTTGTGGGTAAGGTCTGTGCCAATTGGCTTTGCCTTTGCCCTTGCCTTGATGGTTCTTGGGACCTCTCTGTTTCTTTTGAGGTCCTTTGGGCTTGTCCTTGGATGCTTCTGGAGCTGGTTTGGAGCTGGTAGATGCCACTGGTGCCTCTGTCTCCAAAGTTGGAGTCATTTCCAACTCTTTCTTCTGGTCTATGGATAAAAGACTCTGGTTCTTCAACCAATTCTTTATCTTTTTGACCTTGTCTTTGCAAGACAGGGGGCTCCAACCTCCTAAGAGTTCTATGGTCTTCTCCTGACCCAGAAAGCTCTTGATGTGTAAGTAGGAGTTCATGGCCCCCTGCCAAAGGCTTGGGCAGATTTCCCACTCCTCTTCTTTGGCTGCTCTGAACCAATTTTTGTACTGGCTCTGATATATTTCTATTGCTGCCACTTGAAAATGGTTCAGCCCTGGAAATATTATCATAAATTAGTTCGGGCTCAGAATTCACGTCAAAATCTGTTGGTACAGACCTTGGGGAATGGGGGGCAACTCTGGCATCCTCCAAATGTGTCTTTCTTGTGGAAGACTTGACACTTCTGGATTTGGTCTTGCCTCTTCCTTGTCCACATCCATCTGGCTGGACTGAATAGTTGCTTCCATTTCTGGTAAGCACCATTTTCACGTCAATTTAAAGATAAAAGGTGAAAATATAAGATAAAATACACACCTTTTGGTGGTAATTTAGCTTTTTCTGAGTTGAATAAGGTGCCTCTTTTAGCAATCTGCACCTCAATACTGTCTTCAGATTCTGCTTCTGAAGATTCTGGACTAGTGATATATCTTTTACTGAGTCTGTTGCCAGCTGCACAGTATTTGATCAAAGACACTAGAAAAAAAAATTATAAAAGAAAAAATTATTTTTTATACTTTTTTTTTTAAAATATTTTTAAAGATTTTTTATAAGTTTTATATTTTTTAATATTAAAAAATTATTCTTTTTAAAGAAAAAAAATTAAAATTTAAGCTCTTGAATAAAATTAATTCAGAGTAACTCAAAGAATAATTTTATAAGTTTTTGGATGTGAAAAAGCCAAGTGTAAAAACAATATAAAATTAAACCAAATTCCTCAATGAAAAAGATTTTAAAACAATTTCAAAAATAAAAATATTTTAACTTCAAATTGAAAGAAAAAAATTAATTAAATTAATATATTTTAGAGCTTAAAAATATATTAATTAAGGGTACAAGGTTCAAAAAACACGGCCAGGCCCCCAAATGTAAGATGTGGTAGGTATGGTGGTTTTTTAGAACACAAAAATGAAGTCTAGAATATGATTATATCCAAAACTCTGGTTACAATCATGGCCAGGCCCCCAAATGTAAGATGTGACTATGAAACTGATGATAATATTACTATTAATCAACAGTACTATGTCTGTTCTTATGAAATATAATAATAAAAATTATTATAACCACAATTAAATAATTATAAAATTATTTCTTTCACGTGTTATACACTACTAGTGATTATAACAGTGAGCAGTAATTGTCTACAAGAATCAATTACAAGAAGAATTTAATAATAAAAAACTTCTTTTATTAAAATAATAAAATTATTTTAATATATAATTATCTTTTACAAGAATAATTATAAAGATAATTCTTGAAGAAAACTATTACTAGAGAAAAACTTTAAGAATTAAAGATAAAAGACTCACTAATACTCCAAAGAACTTATTGATAATAAAAGTAGAGAAATTTGACGTGGAATTGTGGATTTAAGGGATCAAAAGGATTTATAACAGTATTACAACAATACATAGTTGGATTCTAAGATTTCACGTCTTTCTGATTGATTCTGAAAGATTAAAACACTTAAGAATAGTTGAACTAATACTTACTGGTTGGTAATAAAGATTTAATAAATTGATAAGATGATAATGTGGAAAAAACAGCAAGAGGAGGCCTCTTTTAAGTCAACAACAGCTCACAGAGGCGTGCCATGGAGCAAACTGAAAAACCAGTGAGTGAGAAAACAATAAACCTTTTTGGATTATTGATTGCATCATCAGTTGTCACGTAAGATTATCATAATTACTTAATTGATGCTTTTACGTGACTACCAACCCCAATATGGTTAAGAATAAAAGGAGTAACACTTGTAAATCTTCTTTTATTCTAAAATAATCATTGATTTCTCACAGTTATCAATGTTATTGCCAATTTCATCACAGGTTGTAATTACTGTGAATTTTTGAAGATTCAGTGTTTCACGTAGAATAACCAAAAATGGACTGTAAGTAAAACTTTTAATTTTACTAGTGAAACTGTAATTCTTTTTGGTTTTACCATAGATAATACAGTTCTCCTTTAATCCTGAAAGTTTCAGAAGGATTCATTAAGAATTGTATTTTTAATGAATTTTTGAAGTTTTTACCTCATTTCTACGTAGAATTGCAAATAGCAGTGTTTTGCTGGTTGCTATGAGGTAAATCAATGAATATGGGTCCCAAAAGGGTTTTAATTACTCTTTTGGTGTTTATCCATGGAAAGTCATTAGTAATTGACATGGTTACAGGAGTGTAAGTAGCTCATTACCTCCTTGGCACGTCAAAATAGCAGGTTATTTGCTATTTTCTGGTGTTTTACAGTAGTTGTAACTTGGTAACCAAGTTCCCAAAGAGTTTTGGCTTACCAATTGGGCCAAGATGAGCCATGGATCCAAGCTCTGGAGCTATCCACGCCTCCGAGGCCTCAGAAGTTGGGTACCCTGGCTCTCTTTGATGTCTTTTGTCCCCCTTGCCTATTTTTTACGTCAAAATAGTAATTTAAGCTTAAAGTGAGATATCCACTATGGGTGTACCAAAAGTCCATGTAAGAATACCATGATATTAAGTGCTCAAAACATGCATAACACTATTCTTAGTGTATATGTAACATGGGATTTCTCACTTTCCCATTATTTTGGCTAAAAATCAAGAAAAACAAAAATTTTCACGGATCTTTTATGTGGTATTAATGATGTGGTATTGAAGTATTTTCCATTTTACCACCTCAAATACTTAAATTGAGCTTATTCACTCTATGGAGCTACCCTAGGTGAATTTTTGTGTAGAATCCAAATCTGGTCTTAAATCCATGGATTTACTTACTCAATAAAAAGTTATTCATCTTTTCTGAAATTGAAAATGATGAATTTTGGATATATGCATGACTTATGAGTTTTGCATAATTCAAAATTTCTTTTTAAGATAATTGTGGCCTATTTGGGTATGTAAAATATACCTCAAGGCTCACATTATTAGTTGATGTATATATTTTGTTATTTGTTGGCATCTTTGCAAATACTCCAATCAAGCACTCATAACCCCATGTGGCTGAGGCTTGTGCTGGGCCCAAAAGTTGGAAGAGTTTGAGAATATGATCAGCAAGATGATGATTTGGTTTACTTTTGTGTTTTGGGAACAGGTGTTGATTGGAAAGGCACAATTTTTTCCAATGTTCAGAAAATGCATTTGCATCATCTGTTGAAACAGTCCAGCTTGGGGCAATATTGATAGCAATAATCAAATGGAATGTATTTTGGTATAATTCATTTTCAAGTCCTTCTGATTGACCCATGTTTCTTTGTAGGTTTGTGGATTTGTGTTCATCTAACAACATCTGTTGACTGAGCATTAAAAATGGAATATAGACCTTGTATAAGACAGCCCATTCAGCGGCTTTCAAACTACCATGAGAGGGGGAACCCATTTTGCGGGGTACTCTTGTTCATGACAAGGGAACTATGGTAGCAGATATGATTCTTCAGAGATGCTCCAGAGCCTCGCCCTTGATCTGGTGATCACTCAGTGCACTGATATCCAATTCAGAGGGTATGTAATCCGCATCAGATGAAGGAATCTCCGCAGAACCACTAGATGGATGTTGTGTGTGAGGGGTGGGCATTGGGAGGTAGTTTTTCTGGGTGGAAGTAGTGGGGAGTGACTCATTTATTATTTTTGCTGCGTCTCTTCTCAGGGAGTGGGCCTCTTTCAATGTGATTTTGTCAAGAGAGCTGTTGGAGGTCATGGAATCTAAGTCTGAACTGTTGGTGCCATTGGATTTCCTGCGGGACCTGAAGTAAATTTTTGATTTGGACTCCGGAATGCACAATTTGAAAGCTGCATCATCTTTCAAAATTCCCAGTATTAAATTATGCATTATGTCAAGATTAACCATTCTGGTTTCATCCTAATGCAGCAGGCCTTCTAAAATTGAATATCACACTCCATACTCATAAAAATTGCTTGTCTTTGTTGTGGGGATGCCCGAAGCCATTTTGCAATGGTTGATTTATGATTTTGGTATGAGCGGGTGTAGTGAAATTGAGGACCAATTTTGTGACCCTTAGAGGTAATTTCATATACCAAAAAGACCACAAATACAAAATTAACATATAAATATAAATAAAATAAATTTATTTATATTATTAATAAAATAAAAATCAAAATATAAATATAAAGTTATATTCAAAATTAAAAATTTAAAAATAAAATTACATTAAATTATGAATTTGTATAATTACATATATACTTGAAAAAATTAAGTAAAAATCAATTTTTAATAAAATTGTAAAAAATTAAATAAATTTGGAAAAAGGTTAAATAAAAACTATTATAGCTTTTTATCCAATAAATAAATATATAATAATTATTTCACCATTTGATTCCTCATAAAAAATTACATGGCATCACCTCTGAGTGAAATTTTTGTAACTCAACTCTAAATAAGCTTAAATTAAGTTTTTAGTATTTTCAATACAAAAATTGCAAATCCGCAAAACTTTAATTTAATTCACATCACATGTAGTGTTAATCACCAAAATTTGTGTTAAAATTGGGGTGTTGTGTATAATTTAGAAGTTATGAGGAATTAAAGGATTTTCAATTGAATTCAATTGAAATGTCAAAATGTGCATGTGTATTACATAAGTGAACTTTGATTTACATATGAGGTATCAATTATTACTGTATTTAACTGTACAACTCAATTTAATTACATATGTAAATTATAAGTATAATACATGATGAGGAATTAAAGGAAAAATAAATTGGAAAGATTAAATTTGTGGGGGAAAAGGAACTCCAGCTCTAAGGGGGAGCTAGACCCCCAAATTCCTTTCTGACAGGCATGGGATGTCAAAATTCATGAAAACGTTCATCAATTTTGGCCTGGAATTGAGTTACAGGGTCTGTGGACTCAATTGATGATGAGGTTTTGATACCAACTGGGGTAGTTTTAGCTGTTGTCCAGAGGGTAAAACTACCCTTAAGCTAAAACAATCATAGTAAAAACAGTTTTTACTGGTTTCTACGCCTCCTACACACATTCTGACGTGTTTTGAAGGCTCTAGACCAGGTATTGCTATAGTAATGGCTGATTTAAGGGTCTAAAATGGCTCAAACCAGCCCTTTTTTAGTCTAAACCAGGGTTCAATGATTCCATAATTGGCGTTTCTGTTGTCAGACTGTTTTTCACGACTGACAAGAATAAATTTTACTTTTGGAGTAAGAAAATTTATGCCTATAAAAGAATGTCTTCTTTGCCCCACTTTTCTCTTCAGGTTAGACTCTTTTCCTTTTATAATTAGCTGAAACATTGTTGAACCAGGCAATAAAAGATTCCAACCACCTTTCTTAAATCATTTTAAACCTTTTAACCACGTGAAATAATCATTATAATCATTGTTTGTAACTCTTATAATCATTTTTACCCCTGAACCACCCCAAAAGTGAATTAAAGCATCTTTCATCACTGTTAACTTTGTCACTTTGTTTCCAAATTCCCTCTGGTCACTTTTGGGTGTGTTTTCTCTTTGATATTATTTTTAAAGAATTTGTTCCTCAATTAATTGCTTGCAGTTCATTGCTCAATTAATTCCAATTGAAATTGCTCTTGAAGAAATTTCTTTTGTAGCCTTAAAATATCTCTTGTAGAGTACTTTTTGGATAAATTTTTATTGTTGGTAAAACAATAAATTTTTATAATATTATTGTTTTATACTAATAAAGTTATAAACAATAAAATAGGGGTGTTTTCTCTTAAAAATAATATTTCTTACTATTTTTAATTGATTTTTACCTTATACAAATTTTGAGGACAGGAAAAGTACTTTATTTTTAATCAAATTTTCATATCCACACCTTACATTTGGGGGCCCAGCTGTGATATTTTACCTGTGAAATATTTTTTTACTCTTTTTAAATCTTTTTTATGATATTGAAAAATTTAAAAGCATATAAAAAATACTTATAATTCAAAAAAACCCATAAAAAATATTTTTTTTCATATTATAAGTGAGGCTTATATTTTTATTTCTTCTTTTAAATAACCTTTTTTTTTACTTAATTAATTGGCTTTTTCATTAATTTTAGTGTCTGACAACATGGTAAGACAAGAAAACATTGTAACAGCCTCAACAGTAACCAGCATTATTCCTGCCAGTACCGTTAATTCTGATCATAATAGTACTATTATTGTGACTCAGAATATTCAACTAGAGCCAATTTCTTCTGAATTAGTCAACTTGGAAATAAGTAATACCCTTCAGAAAGCCAAAGATTTGGTCAATAGTAAGTTTTTTGATGTAAAATTACTACTTTGAGCCTTTTTAACCAGAATTATGCCTTCAACCAGGTCAGGAGCCAGCTATAACCCCTCAAGCAGCTCCCAGAAAGGTAATAGACGTGATTATGGCAGAGGCCAATCAGGTACAGAAGGGAAAGGGTCAGTTGATGACTTCCAAACAACTAAAATGGGTCATTCTGAAGCTGATAATACCATTTTACCTTCAAAAAGAGCTGGCACCGCCACAACAAGCCTCTGTGGACATATACAAAGCCAGCCACAGTGCCCACAACATACCAGATCCTTGCAGAACTGTGGAAGAATTGCATGAATTCTTACCTGACTTTGAGAAAGTTCCTGGGCCATCCCAATACTTGCAAATTGCTCAATGGATGGCATCCATTGATGGAGAAGAAAAACATGATGCTTTTGACACTAGAATGGAGGAAAAACAACCCTCCACCAACCAAACCAGTGCCAAAAACAGCCCCAGTGGCCAGCAGCAGCAATTTCAACGTGAAAAAGAAGCCACAAACTCCAACCAAGGGCAAAGGGAAGGCCCCAGCCGCAAAAACCTTACAGCCAGGGCTACAGAATCCAAAGATTCAACAGGATGGCATGGAAAATATATTTCAGATGGCCAGAACCATGATAGAATTACAAAAGAAAGAGGAAGCAAGATTAAAATATCAAAATTGATTTCTGATACTTTTGATTGTATTCCAGAGTTGTATAAAGCTATTTCTGACGTAAAAAGTCATCTTTCTGATAAAAATACATCAATTTGTGACAATCTTAAAACAAATAACTTAAGTCTGAGTCAAATAAATGATAAACTTAAATTCTTTCAAAGAGTTTTAAGAACAATAGAAACTTCCAATAATGATAATTCTTTTGGCATTAAGATAAATGAACAATCTGCCATTATTAAAGAATCAACAGACAAATATTCTAAATTCAATATTGATGAAATAATTGAAACAAGAATAAAACAAGCCATAAACACTATCAAAGAAGATAATAAAAAAGCTCTTGATGATATTTCAAAATCATTTTCAGAAGTTAAGATAAATACAGTTGCCTTGAAAAAGCATTTTGATACATCAAAAGAGGAAATATGAAAATTACAATAAAGTTAAATGAAGTTATATCTGATAATACTAAACAAACAAAATTATGGAATGAGCTTACATATAAGGAGGATGATCATGAAAAGAATGTCATAGACTCTATACAAAGCTTACATCATTAATTGAGAAATTCACAAAGGTGTAACAACAGTAAAAAGAATGATATTGAAAAACTGCTAAACACCTTGCCAAGAATATCCACACCTCTGAACCAAAATGAGGGCGCCAGAATTCCTAATGCACAAGTATTGGATATTGAAAAATCACAGTTATAAGAATAATTTTCTACTTCTTTTCATAACTTGGAACCATCAATGGGCCAAGTACTTTTGAAAGAAGTTCCAAAAATTAAAGAATGGCCTCACTTCAGTGGTGAAGGAGAGTATGACCATATGGAATTCATTAGAGGTATTGACATGATCAAAGAGGATTTTGAATTACCAGACAGATTGGTAACAGCAAGATTTAACACCTTGTTTACCAAATCAGCTCACAGATGGTATATCAAAATAAGACAAGCACATGGACACCAGAGTTGGAATTGGTGGAAAACCCAAATATCTAACAAATGGGAAAATGATGCTTGGAGGTTTAAAGTTGAAACATCCTTGAAATCTGCCAAATTTAATGTTGATAAAGACAAAGCTTAACCATGGTTTTGCCAAAAAAAAGCCATATTAACAGCATTATATCCAGACATGTCAGAATTTATGATCCATAGAATGACTCTGAGACAATGTGCAGGTGACTTAGAGCATGCTGTCAAAATCAGGACTACTGAACAATATTCAGCAGAGGATATTATCAATATATTAGAGGAAGTAACCACCAGAACCAAAATTGGTTCTAGTAGGGTGAATCTCAAAACAAGGTTTAATACACCTCGGAAGGATTCTGTTGTCACAACCACGAGTTTGACCCTCCTCCTTGATGGTTGCGGCAATCCAACCTGGAGCCAAGTTGGGGCCAATTGGTCACGCCATATCATTGATGGTCAATTGGCCCCCTTGGGTGTTCTATGCCTCTTACGCCATAACCCATTCCAAGGGGCCATATCCTGCCGTCGTTGGCCTCCTTGGCCAATTTCCACCTGACCAACCCCCAGGCCTTCATCTTTGATTTTGGACCTGGGGGGTCCTTTTATCTTCTAGGGGCCTCCAGGCCCCCTAGCCATCACCATTGGTTTCTGGCAAATCCCTTTCATTAGTGGGATTTTGGCCTAAATGGCCTTTTTGGGCCATTTAGGCCCCCTACGGCTCCTAGGGCCTGTGGGCCGCGGTCTGTAGGCCAATTAGGCCCCTTTTGGCCTAATCCAATGAGGCCAAAGGGGGAAGCCACCTAGCCCCCAAGGCCAGGTGTGTCCCAAACCACATTCTGACCCACCTGAACCAAAATTGGTCATCAATCCCTTGGACCCAAAAATGGCCAAAGACCTTCTGGACACCAATTTGGCCATAAATCCCGTAGGACCCATTTTGGGCCATGGACCAATATTTCAGCCATGGCCTCTGGAAACCACCAGAGGCCACCAGCTAAGCTCAGTCAGTCTTCTCCTCTGCTTATGGGGAATTCTTTCCATTCCTTCATACAATCCGTACTTAAGGTTGCAGGTGTGGTGCATATATGGTATTATATACCATTATGCACCATTTTTGCTCAGCAATCCAATGGTGACGCTTTTAGGACCCATTTGCATCTTTCCATATCAAGGTCTCAAAATCCAATGCCCATTTCAAACAAGGATTATTCAGCTCATCAGTCTGACAAGTTATGGCAGCAATGAGAAGACTCTTCAAGGATCCCAACCACCTGTATCTTCAGGAGTTGGGTTAGTACATTATTCAGGATTATTCAAAGGGCCAATTCTCAACAGGCATTGCATCAATGCAATCAGTTGTCAAGGCATCAAGTGTTACAATACTCCTTGGACAACTCAATTCATCCATACAGGCCTCATTCAATCAACCTGTATGGCCTTGACCCAATTGGGTCATTTCATATTCCACCATGTGAATTCAATTACAAAGTTCAAATTTCAAGATGGTCAGAACTGTATTTCCCGATTTGGAAAATACAGTCATTGATTGACCTTTCAGGATCAATCTTTCAAGTTTTCACATATACTGGCCACCTTTCATCACCTGGGGACTTTTTCCCCAGTTAATTAATATATTGGATTTATTCTTATCCTTATTCTCTTTTACCTTATTAAAGTTAATACTGATAATATTAAGTTAGTCATCAGCACCTTTTATTCTTTCTTTCCTTGCCTGTCAGTGGATATTGGTGGTCATATCCTTTACTAATTCCATTGTTCTTTCTGGCAGGTTGAAACAGTGAATTGAAAATTCACTTTGTTGGCTTCTTGGCTTTTGGCTTTTCTTTTATCTTTGGCGTTTGGCTTCCTCCTTATTATTCTCTCTTATCTTTGGCATATTTGTCCTCTCTCTTATTGCTGCTTAAGAAATATATTCCGTAGTATTTCTTATCATCTTTTGGAGCCATCCAAGTGAGTTCTTTATTCCTGAGTGCCAGGCCACTCTTGTATTCCACTAGAGCCCTTGTGACATTGTATTAATTAACTCATAATTTCTTTTCATTCTGTTCATTCATTCTTCATCTTTTTATTCATTCATTCTTCATTAATTTCATTCATTCATTCATTGAAATTTTGACTATTTAATGCTTATGAATTTAATGATTCTTTGTCACCTCTGAATTTTCTCTCATTCATTCTTCATTCTGCAAATGGAAAGCTGACCAAATTTTCTTTCTGTTATCTTTTTCAATCTTAATCTCAATCATCAATATCATCTTTATCCTTCATTCAGGCGTATTATCATTTGATTTCAGATTATTGATAAAATTATTCAGACACGTTCTTCATATCAGGATGCATTTTGATTTATTCCTCAAAAATTTTGATTTTCAGGAAGAATTCACTTGATTTTTGATTTGATTGACTGATTTGACATACCTGATATTGACTTCAAGATAATTGATTGACTTGAAGATTTCTTATTGATTTTGCTGAATTTCACATCAAGAGTTTGACATCAATTGATTTTGACTCAAGAATTCATTTGACTGATTGATTTTTACTGCAAGATTTGATTTCATTTATTTGATTGATTGATTTTATTGACTTCAAGATTCTCATTGATATTTATTTTGATTTCAAGACTCATTTGATTTTGATTGAATTGATGTACCTGAAGATTCTAATTGATTTATCAATATCTTCCCTCAAGATTTGATTTGATTTGATCCTCAAGACTATATTGGTTTTGCCTCAACTTTTGCTCATATTCATTTAAATTTTATTTCTTATTCTTATTCAAACATGCCACTCCAACATTCACCTCCTGCAAGACAGACCAGATCTCAGGCTCAAACTCAAGCTGTTCTTACTCCTACTCCAAGAGTCTCTCTTGATGGCACCCCAGCAGTTCCTCAACAGAGGGCCCAATTAGATAGAGGACCCCACATGGAAGGAGCAGCACCATGCAGGAAGGAAGGAAGAGTGCCAAGAAGGTCAAATTCTCTCTCAGGAGTAGGTGGCGGTTTTCCAGGCACTTCAAGGACTAGCTTCAAAGGTCCAGGTGAAGATGGTGAAGAGGAGGAGGAGAATTCTGTGGAAGAGGAAGATTATGAGGGTACTGAAGGTGTTCCTTCCCCGGTGGGGGCACCCCAAGGTACTGGAAGACCAACTCTTGCCCAGTCTAATCAGCCTGTCTCTCATTAATCTTAACCATCTTTATTGGCCATTATGCAGCAAATGACTCAGATTATGGCCAATCTTCAAGCAGCTTCTTCTTCTAATTCATCAAGACCACCAGCCTTCAAGACTCCATCTATGAAGGCACAAGAATGCTTAGATGGGACTCAGCCCTTCAAAGTCAGAAGCTTTATCCAGTCTTGTCAATTAATTTTTCATAATGATCCGGCAAGATTCTCTCAAGACAGGAAGATGGTTCTTTCTGCCACTTCATTTCTTATTGGCAGGGCCGCAAAATGGATTGAGGCTTATCTTTCCAATCTCACCAATCAAGATCCCAAATACCTTCTCAATTCTTGGAATTTATTTGAATCACAACTCTTCACTTTGTTTGGGGACCCAAATGAAGTCAGAAAAGCAGAAGCAGAGTTGGATTCCTTAAGAATGAAAGATGGAGGGCATGTATCACTATACATTGCTGATCTTAGCAGCTTAGTCTTAAGAATCGGGGATTGGGGTGAAAGAGCTCTAATCCATCATTTCAGGAAGGGTTTGCCATCCGGAATTCTGGATCAATTGGGCTTCTATCCTTCAAATATTGATTCTCTTCAAGACTTAATGGACGTTACCCTGGAACTTGATACCAGGTACCATGAAAGGCAAAAGGAGAAGAATCACTATCAAGAGAAGAAACTTGAAGCCCCAAGATCAAGTGATTCTCATCCTCAAAATTCTTCAAGTTCAAGTCACAAGAAGAAGAAGGATTTTCAGAAGAGGGACAAGCCCCATTCTTCTTTGTTGAATAAGGACTTCAAGCTCATGAATTCTGAAAAAGAAAGAAGAATCAAAGAGGGTCTTTGTACGTATTGTGGTGGGAAGCATAGTCTTGAGTCTTGCTTCAAAATACCTCAAAACAAGCTTACCCAACCGTCAGGTCAATTTCCCAGCAAGGGAAAAGCCTGAGTGGGGACCATGCTGTGTTCAATGGTCTTCACAGTTTTCCTTCCAGAGCACAATTGTGCATTCTGAATACTGGTGTCAAAAATTCTCTTAAATTTTTTGTTTTTTCTTCTCTTTCTGATGTTTTTTACAGTATTCCCATTGATTCTGGGGCTACCAACTCATTTATTGCAAAGCAGTTTTTTCACAAGTACTCATTGACTACGTCAGAGCTTCCAGAGAAGATTCCCCTTATCATTCTTGACTCCTCTGAGTCTCCTTCCTTATTTGTGACTCACCATACTAAAAATATGGTTGAGCTCCCTTCCTTCCAAAGCTTTGAATGGGACTTTTTAGTCATGGATACTCCCAAGGGAAAAGACCTCATATTGGGCTTTGACTTTCTTAATCATTTGAATCCTTCTATTGATTGAAGGCAAGGTATGATCACCTTTAATCCTGATCATTTGGACTATTCTGATCCTTCTAAATCTTTCCGTAATGACTTTTCTTCTGCCAAATCATGTGCAGCTCTGGTTGGTGATTCTAGAACACCATCATTTCCATCTTCTGTCAATATTCCTCCCCTTAACTCCCCACAGTCATTACTATCTCCTAGAGATGAAGTCTTCAAAGAGATTCAAGATGTTGGAGAAGATAATTCTGTATCTTCACTTCATCTCTTCTTTGGGAATATGGACCTTCCTCCCTGGAGGAGTTGTGGGATGAAGAGGAAGAGCCAGAAGAAGTAGAAACCGTGATGAAGGTTGTTCCTTCTGTCTATCACCAATACTTGGATGTATTTTCCAAGGTGAAAGCAGAAAAACTTCCTCCTCACTGCGCCTGTGATCATCATATTGAGCTGGAGGGGTCTCTACCTCCAGTTGGGGTGACCTACTCTTTATCCAAACAAGAGTCAGATACACTCAGGGCCTACATTTCAGACAAAGTAGAGAAAGGTTTCATCCGGCCAAGCTCCTCTTCACCAGGAGCACCTTTCCTCTTTGTCAAAAAGAAAGATGGTGGCCTCCGTTTGTGTGTTTATTACCGCAAACTCAATGCTGTTACTAGGAAGAACAAGTATCCTGTTCCTTCTATAAATCAGCTTCTCAATGTTTTTAATGGTTCTTCTTTCTTCTCCAAGATTGATTTGCATGGTGCATATAACCTGCTCAGAATCAAGGAGGGTGATGAACACTTGACTTGTTTTAGAACCAAATATGGCAGTTATGAATACTTGGTTATGCCGTTAGGGCTCACCAATTCTCCTGCTTCTTTTGAAAATCTTGTCAATGATATCTTTCAAGATCTTCTGTATGTTTATGTTGTGGTTTATTTGGATGACATCATGGTTTTTTCCAAATCTGAGGAAGAACATGTCACCCATGTGTCCACTGTTCTTTCCAGACTCAGAGCCAATAACCTTTTTGCTAAGGCGTCAAAATGCCTGTTTCATGTTTCAAGTGTGGAATACCTTGGTTATGTAGTTTCTTCTGAAGGCCTCAAGATGGACCAAGCAAAATTCCAGCAGATTCTCAATTGGCCGCCTCCAAGAAACCTCAAGGCTCTTCAATCCTTCCATGGCTTTGCCAATTTCTACCGCCATTTCATCAAGAATTATTCAAAGAAGATCAGTTCACTCACCAGTTTCCTCAAGAATGATTCCTGTTTCCCCCTCAATGAGGAAGCTCTTAGTCAGTTTCACCAACTCAAAGAGGCTTTCACCACCACTCCAATCCTATCCCATTTCAATCCTTCTCTACCCACCATTGTAGAGACCAATGCATCCAATTATGCCTTGGGTGCTGTACTGAGTCAGGTATCTGACTCAGGCAAACATCCCATTGCATTTGACAGCCGCAAGCTTATTCCATCAGAGATCAATTATGAGATACATGACAAGGAACTCCTTGGCATAGTCTGGGCTCTCAAGCTCTGAAGTGCTTTTCTCCTGTCTCTTTCTTCCCCTTTTGAAGTTCCCACTGATCGCTCTTCCCTTCAGTACTTCATGTCATCAAAAGTCCTTACTCGCGGTCAAGCCCGTTGGGCAGAATTCCTTTCTGAATTTCATTTCTCAATCACTTACCACCCTGGCCGCTGTGGAACTCCTTTTATTGTGGGATTGGATAAGGCAGTCCTTGAGGGGGAAATAACAGGTAAACAGTTTTGAATTGCTGAATTAATCCTGTAACCAAGGGTGCTAATGGTGTTTTAGCTGCCCCTCTGAATATACTAAACAATCTCCCTACAGAGCTCACAAATCAATATTTAAGATTGTGGCTTTATGACTAGAGAAGACTTTTCAGCAGTCTCTATCAGACCTATTCAATAATCAGACTAATGATAAAATAATAATAATTTTAAACAAATAAATTTGTAGGTGATTTCAAGATGATAAGATAATAATTGAGTAGATAAATAATAGACATAATAGTACTGAGTGGTGATTTTAAGTTGTTTTATTTGTTGAAGGTATTTTGTTTAATGGATGATAGCTCAATATGAGAAAATTTTAGTAATAGTGATAATATAATAATATTGTTTGATATTTTAAATAAGTGTAATTGATAAATAATTTTGATAATATGTTAAATATATATTTTGTGATAATAATAATAGTGATATGGATTTTCTTGTAGTGAGAAGAGTTTAATATAAATACTTTGTTGAGTATGAGTATTTCACTAATAGATGAATTTATAATATAGGCAGACCTACTGTTAACTACAGCTATATATAAATCACTTTTAATGTAATGTAATAATAATAATAATAATATCTAGATTAACCTACTAGTAAGGGATGAATAATTATTCTCCTGCTTGGTATATAATTATTTTGCACGAGGAAAGAGGAGAAAAATGAGAGGGAGTGGCCTCTTTTTATCTTATGAGAAGTACCCATGGCTCCCCATGTAAAGTTTTATTCTTGCCCTTGAGATAATTTTGCTGGTGTAGATTTTTTTTAACAAAAGTCAGATGACCTATCTGCTATACTGCATTATTAATCTTGCACAGCATTGAGAAATTATTGCTAGTGTGTAAAATTGGGAATGGTATCATATGACTGAGATATTTTCACCATTTGTTTGGTCAAAATGAAGGTTGAGATGTTTTTCTTGGTGGGGATTTTGATAAGAATATCAGGTGACTTCTTTTTAGCACTGCTTTAGTCAGCTTGCATAGCCTTGAGGAATTAATGCTGGTGGGTAAAGGATGAAGGTGGTGTCATGTGAATAAGCTCCTGTATAATTTGTTTGTAAGATTTATTTAGTTCCAGGTGATTATGCTGTGTAATGTGGGGATATCTTCTTGATTTTTAATTGTTGATTACTGTAATTGCTGTGTGGTTTACAGTTTTAGTGTATTCCCCTTGCATGCAGCTAGTTGAAATTGAATTGAGTTGTATTTGATGACCCTGAGGCTGTGTACTGTACAGATCTTATGCATGTGGACTGCATAAGTCTTATTTGGGCTCCTGTATTGTTGTGTAATTTGTTTTAAGTTTTTAGTGGATTTTCATGTATTGAGTTGAATTGGATACTGTCATATGATCCTTGTGTCACATGCACTGTATTTGGTTACTGTAATTCTTAGTAATATAATCTTCTTGATGGATTTAGAGTGGATATAATGTTACAATGTTACTTTTCCTATGTAATTTTGGGTTTCTGTATGTATTAAGCCTATTGTTGATTCTGTAAAGCTCATATGTAGGTTTTCTTGTATAATTCCATAAGATTAGATTCCCTATTATTTATTTAATTGTAGAAATATATTTATTATTTCAATTTTGAATGCTAAATCTTCCATTCCTCCCTACTATTGAGGTTATTCCTGAGTGTGTGTGATCTTTAATCATGTCCTTTGAGTGGTGATTTCCTGAATTATTCATTTTGATCTTGATTTCCCAACTGTTAATTTTCAAAAAAATTCTTGAAACTGGTTAAAAGGTATGGAATACCACATCCCCCTCTCCATTTAATGCTGTCCCCAGCATTCCAGTTTCAAGAGGAATATTCTGGGTTCATTAATCAAAACTTCAGTTATTTAAATGTCTATCCTAATAACTTCACTTGATATTTTCTGTTTTTAGCTCTTTATATTGATTTTGTATCTCCATTGTTTCTTATTTTGTCTTCTTTGTTTCATTTCTTTTGATATAATTTCATTCTTTTGTTATATTTTCTATTATTCTTGTTTATTGATGTTTTTCTTTGAAACTTTTTTTTTATTAGAAATTATGTAATTTTGTTCTTCCAAATTTAGTATACTAATGTAGATATGAGATGATAAGATATTTCCAGCCTATTGATCGAATTTTATGATGCTTTTGAATTTTGAGATATGTGATTTTGATTTATGGGTATATTCTTCTTTTTTTTTTCCAAAGAAGATTTTGAATATTGAAACAAGTTTGTTGATGAGTAATGATGCAGTTTAAGGTCATACTCAGGACCACAGCTTGAGTTCTCTGAGAAAATAATTGATAAAAAATAAATAAATAAAGAATTTATTCAGACAGTTTAAGGTCTTATCAAGGACCTATTCGTGAATTAATTTTGTTGATAAGATATAAAAAATATTTGGACAGTTTAAGGTCTTATCTAGGACCGCTCTTCCTTTTATTTTGTTTTTCCTGATTGGGTTGTTCTTTCTTCTTGTTTTTGTTTTTGCTGAAATTAACCTTAAATGGTAGGGCCATCCCTTCTCCATTTAACAACTATAACATCATATCTACTTTATATAATAATTAAAATAAATGTACCTTAATATACATATATGATATGTTGTTATTTATTTTGTTTTTTATTATAATTTATTGAAGAAATAATAATATAACAATAGTCAAAGAATAATAAATAATAACAAATAATAATAAATAATAATAAATAATAATAGCTAATAATAAATAGTATACTTAATTAATAAAAGATACTAATAAAATGATATTAAGTAAATATAAATGTTGAAACAAGGATAATAATAAGGTATATTATGTAATTACTTCTGAGAATAAACTACTTTAAGGTCATGGTAAACCACTTGTATCCTACTTTTATTTATTTTTTGCATATTGATTATTATTAATGGTGGGTGGTCTTTTTATCGTTGTTAAGGGATAATAACCCCTCTCCATTTAATAATTGTACCCTAATTTTAGTTTATTTATTCTATTTTCTTTTTATAATAATAAATTTAATTTTAATAAATTTAATTTACTTTTTTAATAATAATAATAAATGTAATTTAATTTTAACAGTAATAATAATTTTAATTTTAATAATAATATTTTTTACTGTAATATAAATAATAATAATAAATTAAATTTAATATAAAGAACAATGATATTTATTTATTTATTTATTTTTTAATAATAAATTTAATTTAATATAAATAATAATAATAAAATTAATTTAATATAAATAATAATAATCTTTATCTTAAATAAATAGAAATATTTTTTTTTTAATTTAAATTATGATAATATTTTTTTTTGTTTTCTTTTTTTTTTCAGTGCAGAAACTCTAAATTTACAGCTGCCTCAAGCCTATCTAGCCGCGCGGGGCTGTCCCTGCTCTACGGTGTTTCTCTTTTTTTTTATATTAAACTCAATTGATTTCTCTGCTCCATTCCCAACCTCTCCTTTCGCAACGTCTATATTTATATATATTTAACGTTATTGTCTATTTTTTTAACCCACTTTTTATTTTTTTTATTTTTTAAGCTTATCTTTTACCATTAAGCCACAAATGTGGCTTTTCTTTTATTTTTTATTTGTTTTTTCCTGATAAACCCCATCTTCTGTCTCCCGCTGGCTCCATTCATTATTGTTGATCCTTTGTTGCTTGGGTGTTGTTGGTTAGTATAATAATTTTTTTTTTCTTTTTATATATATATTTTTTATTTATGTTTATTTAGTTATTTGTTTGCATAGCTATATGCATAGCCTCGGCATTAATTACTGACAATTTATTTATAATCTTGTTTGATCAGGTCCTTCTACCATCGAGCTTTTGCGTCAATAGTTAATGCTGCAGGTGGAAGTTTATTTGAATCATTTGTTGTGGCATTTGTTTTGTTTTCTTGAATAGATTGCCGGATGAAGAATATATATATAGCATCGTTAACTGGTTCGTCCCTTTTATTCATACCCCCTTTTCATCATGACTGACATATTTTGTGCCTCAATTAAAATTAATGATGAAGGTCGTGATACCATTACTATTTAATTTAAATGTTACAGATACATAATCAATTGTATTGTCCCTGATGACGCTGATTCTACTACTCCCCCTTACGCGCCTCCTACTTCTGTCCATCGCCTAAATGCTATTCCTCTTGCTAGCGTAGTTCCACCCACTGTCCCTTCTTTAGTTCATGATAACACTCTTCCTTCTCCTCCTTATGATATCATCAATTCACCCCCTGCCTTGGGCTCTGATTTTGGTACTTTGCCAAACAATTCCCCCACCGGAAAAAATCCACCTTCCTCAATTAGTGCGGCATCCATGAATACTGATACATCTACGATAAATCAACATTTTTTTAATCAATTGTTCGAATGTTTTGATGCTGAGATTCGTCGACATGCTCAAGACTTCCATCAATATTTTCGAGAAGCTTGAACCGCAGCTGTGAACACTCCACGTCTCCTGTGCCTTCGATCTTTTTTGAGTATGCTCATGAATTTGTATAAACGTATGAGCGAGTGGGTTTTTTTTTTTTTTTTTTTGTATGTATATATATCTAGTATCATTAATATACTTACCACTCTTAGGATTCTGGCTGCCGAAAACGATGCAATGTCGTCTAGCGAGTAGAATGGCTATATCCTACTTATGTAAGTTTAGTATTATTATATTGTTACTACTTTTATATGTATAAATATATATATAGGTTATTTATATCATTCTTTTGGGGTAGGTTCTTGCATTTATGATGCCAGCTTATTATATTAGCAAGAGCCAATAATTGAAACCAACGGTGACTCAAGAGATAAACTTATTATTATTCTATATTTTTTCTTTTTTTTTTTTTTTACTTTATTTTATTTTATTATCTTTTTTAGGTGTGTTGAATGATTTGTATCTGTAAAGACGATGAAAGAGTAAATTAAACATGCTACTCCTTCATTTACCTATGCCCCGCCGATAGTAAGTTGAGCCCTAAGAGCCACATATTGTGGCGATAAAATAAAAAAAATAAAAAATAAAATAACATAAAATAAATAAAAAATAATAAAAAATAAAATAAAAGTAAAATTAAAAATAAATAAATAAAATAAAAGAAATAAATAACGAAATAACAAAATAAGATAGAGTAAATAAGAAGATAATGATGAATATTTTAAATAATAAGATAAAATAAGATAATATAAATTAAAAAGATTAATTATGATTTATATAAAAGGATATGAATAATATATAAAATCTAAATTTAATAATAATAATATATATTATTGTCTCTTTTTTTTTTTTTTTTTTGTTTTTATTTTTTTTTTACAGTTGAGTGGAGTTTTAGTTGAATTAATATTTAATTGACCAAATAGTATAAGATTAAATTAATTAAAATTCTGCTTTTAGAATTAAAATTGAAGTTTAATGTAATCATATAAATAAATCCCTATAAGTTTGATTTAATTTAAGTATTGTTATTATTATTTTAATTAAATTTAGAGTTGAATTAAGATTTAATTAACCAAATAATATGAGGTTAAATTAATTAAATTACTGTGTTGAAATTAAAAGTGGAGCTTTAATTCAATCTAGAAAATTAACCAACATAAGGCCAATTAAATCTATGCAATTTATCTTGTTATGCCCTGAATTCTAAAAGGAATTAAAGAGCTGATAAGATATATCTTCTAAGTTTTGCATAGCCTCCAATATATGAAAAATTTGAGGGCTAAACTGTCGATGGAAGAAACTTGCTCCATCTTTAATATAAAAGGAGGTGTTTTCTCCCTTATCCCCCCAAAAAAAAATAAGATAATTTGTGTCTCTTTTATAGAATATTTTGACTATTCAAAGTGAATTAATTAAAAGAGAAATAATTTTATAAAGAAAATATTTTCATCTGGGTTTAACCTGGCCAGTTATTGTGAGCCTTTGAGATATGACCACATACCCAATAAGGTCACAAAAAGATTAAGAATAATTATACCTTTAATATAATTATACTAAAATTACTTAGAATAATTACACATTAAAATTAATTACTTAAATATACAAAAAATACCATAAATTAACACAAAAATTGGTTTAACTTAAAAACCAATGAATAAAAATGTAAAATAAATTATACCATTGGATTTCTCATGGAAAAATACACATATACCATTTTTATGGCATATCTGTAAAGTCAATATTTAATGAATTATAAGGTATAATACCTTATAAAAACCATAAAATCCTATTTATCTCAGAAACCAATGAAACAACATGTGAAATAAACTGTACCAGTGGATTCCCCATAAATATCCACACATAAAACAATTAATAAGCTAATTCTCAAAGTCAATACTTAAGGAATTATCCTGAATATATGCTCTTTTTTGGTCAACGCATATATTCAAGGATCATAGCTAATATCTTCTAAACTATACATGATAGAATGATGAACCAAAAATAAAGTCACCACGTAATTACTGTAAGAACACAGATATGAACTTTATTTTACAAATTATAAACAAGGTTAAAACCTATGATGAAATATTGATAAAAATCAACAGAGCTGTTGACCACTTTGTTGTGAAAGTGGTCCAAACTTAAAAAAAGTATACAGTTGGATTCTACTAGTTCATTCGTGAAGATTGATGTAATTTTTATTATTAAATTCAGGGTATAACCCCCTGAAATCAAGGTTTGAAGTTTAAAATATTGAATTTCGACAGAAAAGATGAGTTACAAGAAAAATCATCAAAATTAGAGTTTTGATGATGTAATGTCAAGCTCTTGGCAGAATAATAAGGTTATGCCAGGCTATCAGAATTCACTCTCTGAATTGCTGTAGCGTGTAAATCTTAAAGGTTATTGAAGATCAAAGTTTGAGCTTAAATTGAGCAGTTATGATCACCTACTGTAACCTTAAATTGAGTTTAACAGTCACAAGAGTGATAAAATTGGTGAATACTATTAGTTTATGATTAAAACTAATAAAATCCACGAAATTTGGGGTTCTGCCAAGCCTCTGATGTCATCAAACTTAAAGTTACAGTGATAACTTGAAATAATGGTGCAATAATGATGTAAGATGGTTTGATCATGATGTAATCACCCTCAAACCTTAAAATATTGATCAATTCCAGTGGATATGATCAGTACACGTCTACTAGAAGCCTGTTGGACTCTAGGAGGGAGGTATTTACTATAAATAGAGCTCTTTTTACTCTATTTTCCCCTCAGACGCAAAAAAAAACATTAAATCAATTAAATAAAAGGTAATATCTTTATTCTTTATATATAAAACTCTTATATTATTAAAGACCAAAGACCATCTTATTATTAATCACCACTTTTACGTGATTAAATCAATTTTTTAATTGTTTTTGTTATAAATCTCTCTATAAACTCATTTCCACGTAAAATCAAGAATTTTAGTAAAATTTCTTTATTTTTATTGTAAATACAATTTGAAAAAGTTGTATTATATTCTTTTGGCGTAAAATATCTCAAAATTATTATCTTAAGTGTTAAAAGTAGGTTATTTCATCTTATTATAATAATTTCTCTCTTATTATTACTCTTAATAATCTTTATTAATATAAATAGTATTTATATTAATATATAACTTTAATATTGGTAATATTATTGTTATTAATTGTTTTTTATTTATAAAAAACAATTTCTTACGCCTTTATTATTTGTTTGTAACAATAATAAAGAGCTTTATAATATATTAATTATTTTATATTAATATATTATTTTCAATATTATAATCTTTTATAATATTAATTATATTATTATATTTATTTAATAATATAATATTTTTACGCCATAATAATAATAATTCTTTATTATTATTATTATATTAATCTTATTTATTTCAATTATAAGGACATTCAGAGTACAATAAGTAAAAAATTAGTAATTTTTACTTATTGTTTCATAGTCAAACCTTACATTTGGGGGCCTGGCCGTGATATTTACTTAAAAGACCTTTAAAAAGATTCTATTTGGGTTTATCCAATAATAAATTATATTTTTAATCATAAATTATACAATAAATTTATATTTTATTGATTTTAAAAGCTATTGAGGCATTTGGAAAGCAATTGTACTGTCTTACACGTGGTTTTTCACATCCTTAGACTTGCACGAACTTTCTTTGAGTGACTCTAGTGATTAAAAAAGATATTTTATAAATTAAAAATAATTTTATTATAATTTAATTTTATAAGAATCATATTCTTTTTTATTTTTATTCTTTAAAAAATAAAAAATACATAAAAAATATTAAAAAATATTAAAAACCAATAAAAAAAGTTATTTTTATTCATTTTTATTCATTTCTTTATTTTATTTCAATTTTTTAAGATATAAAGCAATTTCTATGTGGAAAATTGCCATATCTTGCCAAAAATAAACACTTCTTATATAAAGACTTATATTTATTTGTCTTTTTTAGTGTTTGAAGATAACCCAACAGAAGATAACCAAGCTACTGTTGAGAGGTTGGTAGAAGAAACTTGTCAAAGTTCTCCAACACCAGTTATCACCAAAAGAAAGAAAGCTAAGAAATTAGACTTTCCAGGACCCACCATTCAAGACTCTGAAGGTGAGCACCTCTTTTTATAATTGCCATAAAAGAATTTTTATTCTAAAATACTTTTATTTTTTCTTATTCTTTAATTATGACTACCAGAAGAGGTTCCCAATACTCCATCCAATCAGATGGAGCTGGACTCAGAGGTAGAATTGATCCCTCAAAAGGGAAAAGAAAGGGCAATATCCCCAGTGGAACAGAATCCACACAAGGAAGTGCCTTATCCCAAAGGCAAGTCCCAGAAATGCCCATGATATCTGAGCCTGAATTAGAACTAAGTATGAGTAACTCAAACAGGTACAAATCACATTCAGAAGGCTCAAATAGACATCTACATGAGCCAGTACAAACAGTATTGCACAGTGTACAAGGACAAAGATTGGGAAATGTTGCCTCAAATACACCAAGGAGTGATGAACTCCTGGCGCATCCTGAAAAAGTTCCTCAAAGAGGAGGAGATAGTGAAATACTCCAATGGATGGAATCCACTGTCATCCAAACCTCAAATCAAAAAAATCAAGGATTACCATGCCAAAAAGAGGGAGGCAACCAAGGAAGAAGCCCCAGTAGCTTCTACCAGCAAGCCCCAAGCCAACCCACTTCCCCAAGAAGGGAAGAAGAACAAGAAAAAGCATTGGAGGAAACCATATTCCCCAAGCTACAGAATCCCAAGAATCCAAAAGGATGCCATGGACAATGTTTTCAACATGGCCAGAACCTTGATGGAATTCAAGGACAAGGAAGAGCAAAGAATGAGACAACCTCATTTCCCAAAGAAATAACCTTGTCCAAAGATGTTGTAAATACTTTAACAGAAATTAAAAATAGTATATTACCTCTAAAAGAAATTAAAGACAGTTTATTATCACTACAAGAAATAAATAATAATTTATCTTCTTTAACAAAAATTGTTGTACAAAACAAGAAAGAAATTGACAACATTAAGTTTATTGTTGAAAATAATAAACCTAAAAATTTAATTGACAATACTCAAAAATTAATACAAGGACAACAAGAATTGTATAAATACATAAAAGATATCAAAGACAAAACTTTGACAATCAATTATGATGTGAGTATTGACAATCTTACAGAAAAATTAAATAAATTAAGTATTTCTGTAAAAAAATTTGAAGAAAAGACTTCATCACACCAAAAATTACTTTTGGACCATGTGGAAAAAAGTGATGAAGCAAGAATGCATCTGAAAGATGATATTCAGAGTGAAATAAGGCTTATCACTGAAAAAATGGATAAAATTAATGAGGCTAATTTAAATATGCCAAAGTTATCCACACCATTTTCTCATATAAGAAGCCCTGTTAAAACAAAAGAGGAATTGTCAAATCCTTTCATAACAGACTTGAGTCACCAAGATAATAACCAAGTCTTAATGAAGGAAGCACCTCAATTAAAAGAATGGCCAACATTCACAGGAGAAGGTGAATATGACCACATATAATTTATTAAAACAATTGACATGTTGCAAGAAGATTATGCCATACCAGATGAACTAATCACTGCAAGATTACATTCTTTGTTTGAGAAATCTGCAAAAAGATGGTATTATGGCATAAGACAAACAAATGGTAAAAATACCTGGTCTTGGTGGAAACAAGAAATAATCACCAAGTGGGCAAATGATGCCTGGAGGTATAAGATAGAAAATGCATTTGAAAACTCTTTCTTTGACCCAGAGAAAGACAAACCTTTAACTTGGTTCTTAAAACAAGTTGAAAGACTTAATGCACTATACCCAGAAATGTCACAGAAGATGGTGCATATGAAAATACTTAAAAAATGTGGAGGGGAACTAGAACATGCCCTAAAAAGCAGATGTATAGAACCATGCTCCACAGAAGAGTATATAAATGCACTAGAAGATATAGTGACAAGAACAAAAATTGGCAGGACTTGGAAAAAATTGGACATTAAAAGCCCAAATAAACCATTTATCAAAAAAGATAAATCAAAAGAATCCGTTAAGCCCAATACATCCAACAATAATGAGCAAAGAAAATGCCATAAATGTGGAGGTATTGGACACTTAGCCAATAATTGCCTTAAAAAAGCAAAAATTAATGAAATTGTGGAAACAGAAAGCCACAATGACAAAGAAGAGGAATCTGACTCTGAAAAAGAGACAGAAGAATCAGAAAGCTCTGAAAGTGATGAAATCAATATAATTAATGCACAAATTAATAATATTGACTTAATTTATGAAGTACTGGATGTTAATTCAAACTTACCACAAGTTGGAACATCTGACACAAACCTAACAAACATACAAGATGCCAAAATGTATAGAACCAAACCTGCAAGAGGAATGGGATATACAGCTGGAAAATCAAGTATAAGTATTGTTATGGTTGATAACCAGGAAGGAAAAGTTGTCTTGGATACAGGAGCATATTGCACTTGTGTTGGCAAAAGTTATTTAAAAACCATTGTCCCAAATTGGCAAGAAAAACTTATGCCAATACAAGGTGTCAAATTTAGTAGTGCAAGTGAGAGCATGAAGCCCCTTGGAATAATTGATTTAACACTAATTTTTCCTCATCCTTCACAATGTGTTAGAATTAAAGTAGAGTTTGTAGTAATGGACAACTGTACTAGTAATCATTTCATACTTGGGAATGACTACTTATCAATCTATGGTATAGATATCTCCAACCAAAAAGACAGATATTTTACCATAGGAGATAACAAAAGACAAAAGTTTGGCTTCTTAAATAACAAAAAAGAAATCACAGTTATTAAGAAGGAAGAAAAAATTCCAGAAAAAGAAATTTTTATATCTGAACAACTTACACAGGCAGAATTCAATCAAGAATTAACAGAAAAAATGAAAGAAAAATTGATTGACCTCTTATTTAAGTATAAAAATGCCTTTGCAACTGACAAAGAGCCACTAGGTGCCATAATTGGACATGAAGTGGATATAATTCTTAATGTAGAAAAGCCTTACCCACCTTTATTAAGAAGACCTGCTTATCCAGCCAGTCCAAGAGCTAGAGAAGCCTTAGAGGTACACATTAAAGAATTAATGGACCTTGGAGTATTAAGAAAGGTTGGACATAATGAACAAGTAGAAGTTACTACACCTGTCATTATAACTTGGCATAATGGAAAGTCAAGGATGGTAGGGGACTTAAGAGCCCTGAATACCTATACCATTCCAGACAGATATCCAATACCCAGAATCCATGAGACATTAACCCAATTGTCACAAGCTAAGTTCATCACAGCTATGGATGCTCTCAAAGGTTTTAATCAAAATGTCTTAACAGACAATGCCAAGAAACTACTAAGAATAATAGTCCATTGTGGAATTTTTGAATACTTAAGAATGCCATTTGGGATAAAAAATGCACCTTCCCATTATCAAAGAATGATGAATACCATATTTCCTGAAGAATTATCAGAAGGATGGTTAATTATCTATATTGATGATATTATAGTTTGCTCAGAAACTTGGGAAAATCACCTTACAAGACTAGAAAGAGTACTACAGAAAATAGTTCAAGTGAATATGAAAATTTCCTTGAAAAAGTGTCATTTTGAATATAGTGAATTAAAAGCACTAGGACATGTGGTATCTGGACTTAGTCTAGGCATAGACAAAAATAAAGTAGCAGCAGTACTACTTAAACCAATGCCTCAAACCAAAAAAGAAATGCAATCATTTCTAGGATTTGCTGGTTACTATAGACAGCATATAAAGGACTTTGCAAAGATTGCTAAATCCTTGTATAAGCTATGTGACCAACAAACAGTCTATGAGATGACAGAAGAAAGAGTCAAGGCATATGAAGAATTGAAAAATTCCTTAACAAATTCCCCATTTCTCCTAATGCCAGATTGGAAACTACCCTTCAAACTGTAAATTGATGCTTGTGGAGAAGGACTAGGTGCTGCACTTCACCAAACACAAATTATCAATGATAAACCAGTGGAAGGACCAATTTGTTTCATTTCAAGGCAAATAAAGCCAACAGAAGCAAGGTATGGAGCAAGCCAAATGGAATGCTTATGCCTAGTGTGGGCTTTAGAAAAATTGCATTATTATTTGGATGGCACAGTATTTGATGTAATCACAGACTGTAATGCTGTGAAATCACTATTAAATATGAAGACTCCAAACAGACATATGCTAAGATGGCAAATTGCTATCCAGGAATATAGAGGAAATATGACTATTGTTCATAAATCTGGAAATATTCACAAAAATGCAGATGGTCTCAGCAGATGGGCTCTAGCAAATACCCCTGACAATCCAGCATGGGTACCACAAGAAGAGCACCATATAGAAGGAATATGTGTTACAGACATTGGCACAGAATTCTTTAACCAGGTTGAAGAAAGCTATAAGACAGACAAAAATTGCCATATCTTAAGCCAACTTCTAATGAAAGACTGCAAAGATCCATCACTTTCATCAAAACTAGATGAAATATGGAAAAAGGCATATGATGAAGGAAGATTTCACCTCCTTGATGGAATCCTTTACCATAGAACAAAACATACATGTGTTATGGCCTTAACAGACAGAACACTAATAAACGCCATTTTACATGAGTGTCATGATAGTGTTGCATCTGGACATCTCTCAGAAGATAGGACACTAGAGAGAGTGAAAACCTGTTCTTGGTGGCCAAATTGGAAGAAAGATGTTGCAGAGTACTGCCAGACCTGTGACAGATGTCAAAAAGCCAACAGAGCCACAGGAAAGAAATTTGGAATGATGATCCAAATCCAAGAACCAAAATCCCCATGGGAAATAGTTCATATGGATTGGGTAACAGCCTTACCTCCAGGAGGAGACAGGAGTTATAATGCATGCCTAGTGCTAGTTGACAGATACAGCAAAACTCCCATGTTCTTACCATGTCATAAAGATGACACAGCTATGGATACAGCCATAATGATATGGAATAAAGTCATTAGCCACACAGGCTTATTCCAAAATATTATAAGTGACAGAGACCCAAAGTTCACTTCAGCATTATGGACAAATCTCCATAACTTGTTTGGGACAAAATTATCATCCTCAACAGCTTATCATCCCCAAACTGATGGTTTAGCAGAAAGAATGATACAGACTCTAGAGGATATGATCAGAAGATTCTGTGCTTATGGGCTAGAATTCAAAGATTCTGATGGTTTTACCCATGATTGGTGTACACTAATACCAGCACTTGAACTGGCATACAAGACATCAATCCATTCTTCCACTGGCAAAACACCAGCAATGCTAGAGAAAGGTTGGAATCCAA
Source organism: Austropuccinia psidii (assembly GCA_023105745.1). Classification (NCBI taxonomy): domain Eukaryota; kingdom Fungi; phylum Basidiomycota; class Pucciniomycetes; order Pucciniales; family Sphaerophragmiaceae; genus Austropuccinia; species Austropuccinia psidii. Next base: position 10,984,101 of record JALGQZ010000004.1, on the reverse strand, counting down.
GACTTCCTTATGATACCCTCAAAAAGGACTTAGTGGATATACATCCAACAGCAAGCAGTTTCAAGATAATGCTTGACAAAGCAAGACACCATGCAAACAGATGCATGCAAGATTCTTTTAAATATGCAAAAGAAAGATGGGATAAAAGTCATAAGCCACCTGATTTCAAAATAGGGGACTTGGTTTTAGTATCAACCCTTAATTTCAATAACATAAAAGGCCCAAAGAAATTGAAAGATTCCTTTGCAGGACCATTTATGATAAAAGCACTTCATGGACCCAATGCTGTGCAATTGGAACTCACAGGTGAACTAATGAACAAACACCCAACTTTCCCTGTAAGTCTGATAAAACCTTACAGTTCAAGTGACAAAGAGTTATTTCCACTAAGAAATAAACCCCCACTTGAGATTCCCCCCTTGGAAGAAGGAGAGGAAAAGAAAATAGCAAAAGTCGTTAAAGAAAGAAGGACAAGAAACAAAAAAGAAAGAGAATACCTTGTAAGGTATAGAAATTCAACTCAAGAAGATGAATGGCTACTTGAGAAAGATATAACAAATGCTGATAAACTACTAAGAAGGTTCAGACATGAAAGAAAACCTGAGAAATAAAAAAGTTAAGCATTATTGAGCTTCAAGACTAACAAAGTCTATTGAAGAGGTAGGACAGTGGATGATACCCTTATCATACATATCAGATTGTGGTACAATCTTTTTTGGTGGTAGGGAATGTGAGCCTTTGAGATATGACCACATACCCAATAAGGTCACAAAAAGATTAAGAATAATTATACCTTTAATATAATTATACTAAAATTACTTAGAATAATTACACATTAAAATTAATTACTTAAATATACAAAAAATACCATAAATTAACACAAAAATTGGTTTAACTTAAAAACCAATGAATAAACATGTAAAATAAATTATACCATTGGATTCCTCATGGAAAAATACACATATACCATTTTTATGGCATATCTGTAAAGTCAATATTTAATGAATTATAAGGTATAATACCTTATAAAAACCATAAAATCCTATTTATCTCAGAAACCAATGAAACAACATGTGAAAGAAATTGTACCAGTGAATTCCCCATAAAAATCCACACATAAAACAATTAATAAGCTAATTCTCAAAGTCAATACTTAAGGAATTATCCTGAATATATGCTCTTTTTTGGTCAACGCATATATTCAAGGATCATAGCTAATATCTTCTAAACTATACATGATAGAATGATGAACCAAAAATAAAGTCACCACGTAATTACTGTAAGAACACAGATATGAACTTTATTTTACAAATTATAAACAAGGTTAAAACCTATGATGAAATATTGATAAAAATCAACACAGCTGTTGACCACTTTGTTGTGAAAGGGGTCCAAACTTAAAAAAAGTATACAGTTGGATTCTACTAGTTCATTCGTGAAGATTGATGTAATTTTTATTATTAAATTCAGGGTATAACCCCCTGAAATCAAGGTTTGAAGTTTAAAATATTGAATTTCGACAGAAAAGATGAGTTACAAGAAAAATCATCAAAATTAGAGTTTTGATGATGTAATGATAAGCTCTTGGCAGCATAATAAGGTTATGCCAGGCTATCAGAATTCACTCTCTGAATTGCTGTAGCGTGTAAATCTTAAAAGTTATTGAAGATCAAAGTTTGAGCTTAAATTGAGCAGTTATGATCACCTACTGTAACCTTAAATTGAGTTTAACAGTCACAAGAGTGATAAAATTGGTGAATACTATTAGTTTGTGATTAAAACTAATAAAATCCACGAAATTTGGGGTTCTGCCAAGCCTCTGATGTCATCAAACTTAAAGTTACAGTGATAACTTTAAATAATGGTGCAATAATGATGTAAGATGGTTTGATCATGATGTAATCACCCTCAAACCTTAAAATATTGATCAATTCGAGTGGATATGATCAGTACACGTCTACTAGAAGCCTGTTGGACTCTAGGAGGGAGGTATTTACTATAAATAGAGCTCTTTTTACTCTATTTTCCCCTCAGACGCAAAAAAAAACATTAAATCAATTAAATAAAAGGTAATATCTTTATTCTTTATATATAAAACTCTTATATTATTAAAGACCAAAGACCATCTTATTATTAATCACCACTTTTACGTGATTAAATCAATTTTTTAATTGTTTTTGTTATAAATCTCTCTATAAACTCATTTCCACGTAAAATCAAGAATTTTAGTAAAATTTCTTTATTTTTATTGTAAATACAATTTGAAAAAGTTGTATTATATTCTTTTGGCGTAAAATATCTCAAAATTATTATCTTAAGTGTTAAAAGTAGGTTATTTCATCTTATTATAATAATTTCTCTCTTATTATTACTCTTAATAATCTTTATTAATATAAATAGTATTTATATTAATATATAACTTTAATATTGGTAATATTATTGTTATTAATTGTTTTTTATTTATAAAAAACAATTTCTTACGCCTTTATTATTTGTTTGTAACAATAATAAAGAGCTTTATAATATATTAATTATTTTATATTAATATATTATTTTCAATATTATAATCTTTTATAATATTAATTATATTATTATATTTATTTAATAATATAATATTTTTACGCCATAATAATAATAATTCTTTATTATTATTATTATATTAATCTTATTTATTTCAATTATAAGGACATTCAGAGTACAATAAGTAAAAAATTAGTAATTTTTACTTATTGTTTCATAGTCAAACCTTACAGTTATCCTTTTGATTATGTATTGATTATTTGACTGCATTAATATCTTCACATATATATTCTTGATTTGCTCATGTGATTCTTCATTTTGAGTTAAATTCTTGAATGTGGTGATATTATTGACTATGATATTGAATATTGATTAGGGTAAATTATAGAATAAAATTTGAAATTCCCCAGAATTTCATCCCAAAAACTCAAATCATAAAGGATGGATTTAAGAAATAGACACCCACCTTTTTTTTTTTTTTTTAGTTAAGTTATTGTTTTTTTTTTTTTTTTTTTATATACTAATACATAAGCTAACATGGAATAATGATACTGATACACCTGAAAATCTTTTATTGATATATTTTTTTATTTTATTTTTTTATTATTTTTTATTTATTTTTTTCACAGATTTCTTTATAGATATCTGAGGCTGAAATAAAACTGAGACCCATGAGATAATAAGAGGAAAATGTTCTATTATAATAAAAAATCATTGATAATATGAAAATTTGTTGTCAAGACCTTTCTTGAATTTGGCCTTCTTAGCTGTAAGCTCATTTCTTCTTCCTTCATTGAGATATTGATCTTGAAAATCTTCATTCTCATCAAAGTAATCCTGGATAATATTATCATTTCTATCATTATTTTCTGTCCAATCCTCTTTTTGTGTTGAGGTCTTATATTGTCTTTCCAAATGGGCCTGCAAGCTTGGGCATATCTTTTTATTCTGAGTAATCCAAAAATATTCCTTTTCTTCCTTGGTCTTCTTCTTCTTTTTATTACTTTGTGTTTGTTTATTTGATTCTTTCTTTATTCCTTCTAGCCACTTTATATGCTGAACTGAGCATTGATGATCTTGTTCAGTTATTTTGTACAGTTCCTGGTTGCAATTTTCATTCCTCAAAGGCTGCCAATTGGTATAGCCTTCACAGGGAAATTGGTCTTCTGTAAGTGAAATACCATCTGCTTCAATTTCCTCCATATTTGTTGGTTTTGATGAAGCCTTTTGGTCCTGCTTTCCCTGTCTGTTACTGATGTCTCCATTTATTTCTTCATTTTCATTTATTTGTATTTCTTTGATTTTGTCCAAAGAAAAGTAATTTATTTCCAGATTCCAATTTGGATTATCTTCATCAGAGTGATAGGCATTGATTTAATGATTTATAAAATTTGACCTATATATTCTATTTGGATGTGGTTTGTTTTCCATAAAATTGTTTTCTATATGATTTCTGGTGTCAGTAGAATCTTTAGGTCTTGAGTTACTTAAATCTTCATTTTTGGTAATTTTACTTTCTTTTTCTACAGTTACCACTTTCTTGCTAGCTTCATTTTAAGGTTGGATTTCCTTATTCAACTCTCTGATTGGGTGGAAAGCTTTAAAGGGTTGAGAATATTGTAGGAATATTGGATCCTTATTGGATGTATGGATATGACATAGGTTATTTTCTATGGGAAGATAAGTCTCTGATTCTTCTTTTTGTTCTTGAATGAGTTCTTTTGACAATTCTTGTTCTGATTTTCTTATTTCAATTTCTGACTTATTTAGGTTTTGTTTGATAATATATTTGTTTTCCATAATAAGCCTTGGGTCAATGTTTACCATATTTGAGGGGAAAAGTTGAAGTTTCTGAATTTCATCACTGTCCTTTTTGAGTGATGCTTCTGGTTTGAGTAACTTTGAAAATAAAATTGGTGGACTGGTTACTTCTTGTGGTAAGAGTGATTTATCTTTATCCCCATTATTTTTGATGTTGGGTTTTCTGGATGCTTTCTTAAAGGTTGCTTGACCATAATCATTTCCATTTGTTGATTGATTTTTCCTGATATATTCCAATTTTTTGTTTAGTTCTGTAGATTATTTAGCTTTTGAGGTTGAGTCCATACTTTCTCCCTGAATTATAGGATTTTCTTGAGGCTTGAGGTCTTTATTTATGGTAACTTTGTTTTTTAGAGAAATTTCTTTTAAGGAATTTAATGCTGATGTATTAGAATTAGGGTGAAAATTCCTTTCTCCCACTGTGACATTAATTATTGACATAACTGGTTTTACACTTGATTTCCATTTATTTTTGAATATTCCTTTCAAAAGGGACTTTAATGCTTTGATAGGTGAGAGGAACTTAGTGTGTGGTTTTCTTCTGATGTCTTCTTGATTCTTGAAATTATCACTATTTATGGCTTGATATATTTGGCTACAAGTATTTCCATTTTCTCTTCTTGAGATTTTAACTCCTGTAAGACTTATTTCTTTAGGCCTTGGCTTAAGATCTTCTGCATTAACTGAGGCTGATATCACTTTTACTTCCACTTTTTCTTCAGATTCCTTTATTCCTTCTTCCTTACGTACTTGAGGAAGTTCTTCAGCTGCCTGATTGTTGGAACTTGATTCTTCTTCTTCTTGTAACTCTTTCCAATCTTCTAATTTAGAAACTGCACATGTTTCCATTCCTGCTGGTGGGTTTTCTCTCCATCCTACTTTCTGTGGTGAACAAATTGGTAAGCAAAGTCTTCTTCCATCTGGCTCTATATAACTGAATATTTCCCCTTTTTGTTGAGAAAAGTCCAGTCTGATATTATTGTCTGCAAGGAAAGGCCTCCCCAATACTGTGTGAACTGCTCCTCTTGCTACAACAAGATGTATATTTCTTTCTTCCCCAGTGACTGAAGTGATTGGGGTAAATTCTGCTAATCCAACTATTGAGGTACAATGCCCACCAATTCCCCTTAAATTCATGTTGAGACATCTTGTGGTAAGTCCTGCTTTGATTGCTGAATCTTCTGGTATTATATTTAATTCTGATCCTGTATCAACTAAAGCCAGTATTTCATGTTCTTCTTCTCCTAAATATACTTGCATAAATCCCGATGGACAGGCATAATGTAATTTTGGCTGTTCATAATTACCCAAATGATGATCTATGAGTTTGGTTTGAATTTCCTTTGTATCAATTGAATTAATAGAGTTCTTCTCTTCCTCTGACAGGTTTTTTAATTGAGTAAAAAACTTTGGTTACATGACTTAATTTGTTCCAAGGTAAGATTTATTTTCTGATCCAATACCTTTTTGATAATTTGTGCCATAATTTCTTGAATATCTAATTTCTCCTCTTTTATGATTTTCCTTTCATTGACTTTCTTGATTGGTTCTTGAGTATTTTCAGTTTGATCACTTTTAGGTTCCTGTGGAAGTATTTCCCTTTCATTTTTCACCAATTGAGGCTTCTTATATTTATTTGGAATAATTGTTTTCTCTTCTTCCTTTTGCTCATCTTCAATATAAGCTCCAGGTATATTTGGTCTTTTGTTTATTGGTGTTTTCACTTTTGAATGTGATCTTAAAGCTTCTTGATTAGTATTTTCTGCTCTTGAGTTTCTTTCTTTGGTATTTCTTAATCCATAATTATTTGGAAGTGGCTCATTGGCTGATGAAATAGTTGGTGGTTGTCAGCTTCCCCGGTTTTCAACTTTGGCTATAGCAGTTGCACTATCATCTTTCTTTAATTGTATTATGCTCATTGGATTAGGTTTGGGTAGTGCTTCTTTAGCTTCATCTTCTCTCATTTTCTTTGTAAGTTCTTCTAGCTCTTTTGCAAAGTCTTCAACTAACTTCTTTGGAGCTATTTTACCATCAGTGGGAACCTTTTGCCAATTGGGATATAAAAATCCACCTCCTTGTCTGCTGACCCATTTTTTATTTTGATCTTCAAAAAGGTAGTTGCACCTATTCACTGAATGTCCTTCCTCCAGACAGTAATAACATTTGACATAAGGTTTTGGTATGTTTTGTGCTGGTGCATAGGGAACATGCCTTCGTGAGAATGGGGGTAAATCCTTTCTTGGTTTGAACTGTTGATTATTGAGTTGGTTATTGGTAGCCCCTCCCATTTGAGGTTTGGATAAACTTTTCAATTCCTCCAGTTGAGTCATAAATTTCTTAAAATCTTCATTTTCCCCTTGTGCCTGCTTTCTAGTTTCCAGTTTTTGTTTTTTGAGAGATTCAGTGATTTCCTTCATTTTATTAAAAGCTTCATTAATTCCTGGGAAGACCTCTTCCTTGAAATGAACTTTATTTTTATTTTCAGTGACATACCTTCCTGTATCTCTTGATGATGAGAATCTTTTGGTTACCAATATTCTGGCTTCCAATTCTTGTTCAATGTACTTCTTGAGGATCTTCATAGGTGTTATAAGGTATCCTCCATCTTCAGCTCTAACCATGACATTATCTTTAATCATTTCCTTGCTTATGGCCCCTTTAATATCAGCTGAAAGACAATCAAATAAGTCTTCATGAAACATGTTATCTTGAGGAATATACCTGTATCTTAGTAAGTAAGTAACAATAGTTTCATATTCTCCCATAAACTTTTTATATTGTGATAGACTACCAATTCCTTCATCTTCTTGAGTTTCAGAAAAAAGCTTCATTAGTGAGTCTTTTCTATATCTTCTTTCAGGTTCAACTCTTCCCCATTTTGTTAGGAGATCTTTCTTGAGCTGTGTCCAATTTCCTTCTTCATAACCTGGCATAGCTTCAATTGCATCACTCACCTTTTGGTTTGTTGTCCAAAATGCCATTTGCATTGCTAGGTCTTCATCTGTTTCCATTTCAATTCGAGCTATTCTTTCCACTTTCTTGATAAATTTCTCTACTTCTCCTCCATCAAAATTTAGATTGTAATCTTTTGCTTTAATTTTAACCACAGGTCTTTCTTGTCTTGGAACTTTCTGCTGTAATGGACTTGGATTATTAGGTGTAGTGACAAACACTCTCCTGGGAATATTTTGAGTTCTTGGTTCTGTTGCGGGAGTAGAGGTTGCTCTTGGTCCAGCTGTAGGTGATGTTGGTGAATCTTCAGGTCTAACATGCCTTGGTAATGTGGGTTCACTTGGACTAGCTCCAGGTGTATAAGATGTTTGTTCTCTTCTTTTTCCTTTCTTTTTGCTTTGTGTTAACAATAGATCTTGCATTTGCTTCATAAGAATTTGTATCTGTACTGTTTGATCTTCTTCTTCACTTTCTTCTGCATACTGTCCTCCCACAGTATCTTCAGGTAATGGTGGTAATTCAGATGTTGATTGTTGATTCATTTCTACTTGATAAACTGATCCTTTGAATTCTTTGGTACTTCTCTTGTTTTTTCTTGCTTCTTGAATTAACTTGAAGAAAAATCTCCTTAATTCTTCCTTTTCCTTGTGTTCTGTTCTTGGTGTTGCAATGAGTAAATCAATATCCTTAGGTGTTTGATTTTCTGGTGTTCTTCCTTTTACTGGATAATAAAAATGGTATGATTGATTTGAGGATTGTGATGGTGATGATGATTTGGAATGGGATTTGTTTCCAGATTCCAGATTGTATGAGAGTGTTGATGGTTAATTCTTAATAATGATAATTATTTTTGTGAGTTATGTTGATTTGGGTTTATTCTTTTATTGATGATTGACTGATTATTGAATGTTGAAGTTGAATTGCCACTGTTGGGACACCAGATGTGGAACTTCTTTTAGTGTGGGATTGGATAAGGCAGTCCTTGAGGGGGAAATCACAGGTAAACAGTATTGAATTGCTGAATTAATCCTGTAACCAAGGGTGCTAATGGTGTTTTAGCTGCCCCTCTGAATATACTAAACAATCTCCCTACAGAGCTCACAAATCAATATTTAAGATTGTGGCTTTACAACTAGAGAAGACTTTTCAGCAGTCTCTATCAGACCTGTTCAATAATCAGACTAATGATAAAATAATAATAATTTTAAATAAATAAATTTGTAGGTGATTTCAAGATGATAAGAGAATAATTGAGTAGATAAATAATAGATATAATAGTACTGAGTGGTGATTTGAAGTTTTTTTATTTGTTGAAGGTATTTTGTTTAATGGATAATAGCTCAATATGAGAAAATTTTAGTAATAGTGATAGTATAATAATATTGTTTGATATTTTAAATAAGTGTAATTGATAAATAATTTTGATAATATGTGAAATATATATTTTGTGATAATAATAATATTGATATGGATTTTCTTCTAGTGAGAAGAGTTTAATACAAATACTTTGTTGAGTATGAGTATTTCACTAATAGATGAATTTATAATATAGGCAGACCTACTGTTAACTACAGCTATATATAAATCACTTTTAATGTAATGTAATAATAATAATAATAATAATATCTAGATTAACCTACTAGTAAGGGATGAATAATTATTCTCCTGCTTGGTATATAATTATTTTGCATGAGGAAAGAGGAGAAAAATGAGAGAGAGTGGCCTCTTTTTATCTTATGAGAAGTACCCATGGCTCCCCATGTAAAGTTTTATTCTTGCCCTTGAGATAATTTTGCTGGTGTAGATTTTTTTTAACAAAAGTCAGATGACCTATCTGTTATACTGCATTAGTAATCTTGCACAGCCTTGAGAAATTATTGCTTGTGTGTAAAATTGGGAATGGTATCATATGACTAAGATATTTTCACCATTTGTTTGGTCAAAATGAAGGTTGAAATGTTTTTCTTGGTGGGGATTTTGATAAGAATATCAGGTGACTTCTCTTTAGGACTGCTTTAATCAGCTTGCATAGCCTTGAGGAATTAATGCTGGTGGGTAAAGGATGAAGGTGGTGTCATGTGAATAAGCTCCTGTATAATTTGTTTGTAAGATTTATTTAGTTCCAGGTGATTATGCTGTGTAATGTGGGGATATATTCTTGATTTTTAATTCTTTATTACTGTAATTGCTGTGTGGTTTACAGTTTTATTGTATTCCCCTTGCATGCAGCTAGTTGAAATTGAATTGAGTTGTATTTGATGACCCTGAGGCTGTGTACTGTACAGATCTTATGCATGTGGACTGCATAAGTCTTATTTGGGCTCCTGTATTGTTGTGTAATTTTTTTTAAGTTTTTAGTGGATTTTCATGTATTGAGTTGAATTGGATACTGTCATATGATCCTTGTGTCACATGCACTGTATTTGGTTAATGTAATTCTTAGTAATATAATCTTCTTGATGGATTTAGAGTGGATATAATGTTACAATGTTACTTTTCCTATATAATTTTGGGTTTCTGTATGTATTAAGCCTATTGTTGATTCTGTAAAGCTTATATGTAGGTTTTCTTGTATAATTCCATAAGATTAGATTCCCCTATTATTTATTTAATTGTAGAAATATATTGATTCTTTCAATTTTAAATGCTAAATGTTCCATTCCTCCCTACTATTGAGGTTATTCCTGAGTGTGTGTGATCTTTAATCATGTCCTTTGAGTGGTGATTTCCTGAATTATTCATTTTGATCTTGATTTCCCAACTGTTAATTTTCAAAAAAATTCTTAAAACTGGTTAAAAGGTATGGAATACCACACCACCTAGCTACTTGTCCGGATGCCTTATCACATTGGGACGATGTCTATCCGGAGAGGGGGAAGGATTTCATCAGCAAGAATGCCATGAATTTTCAACAACTCATTGAGCAAGATGAAGTTCAACCCTCAAGGTATTTTGCAGTCAAGGTGGAATATTTTCCAAATTTGATTGACTCAATTCAGAAGCAATTATGGCAAGATCCTCAGTACAGAAGTATCCTAGAAGATTTGGGTAAAGGTAAATCTGTCCAAGATTATTCTCTTGATTCCTCTTCCCAACTTATTCTCTTCAAAGATGGGTGGTAGTCCCAAATTACTCCACAATTCAACTTAGTATTCTTCAAAAGCGTCACAATTCTCCTGTAGCTGGCCACCCTGGCCAAGAGAAGACTCTCAAACTTGTCACGCGGGATTTCCACTGGTCCTGCATGACGCAATTTATCAAGGATTATGTTTCATCCTGTCAACAGTGCTCAAGAAAAAAGAATATTCATCATAAGAAGTTTGGATTCCTCAAACCTCTTCCAATTCCGAATGGTTCTTGGATTTGTCTTTCAATGGACTTCATCACTCAACTGCCGCTGTCCAATTCCTTTGATTCAATCCTGGTCATAGTGGACAGATTCTCAAAAATGGCGGTTTTTATTCCAACAATGTCTTCAATCACTTCCCTGGATTTGGCCCATTTATTCATCAAGAATATCTTTTCAAAGCATGGCCTTCCATCAAGAATTGTCAGTGATAGAGGTTCACTCTTTGTTTCTTCCTCTTGGAGCAATCTTTGACAGCAGCTCAAGATTTCAAGCAACTTGTCAACTGCTTATCATCCAGAAACTGATGGACAGACAGAGAGGGTAAATCAGATACTAGAACAGCATCTTCGGATGTATGTCAGCTATCATCAAGATGATTGGAACACCTGGCTTCCTCTGGCTGAATTTGCCTACAATAATTCTGACCACTCTTCAACAAAAAAATCACCATTTTTCACTGTTTATGGAAGAGATCCACAATTTGATTCAGTTCAAATCACTCAAGACACTCCTGCTGGACAGTTATCAACAAAAATCCAATCAGTACAGCAAGACATCAAGAGAGGACTTGAAGCTGCCATAAACCGGTTTAAGAGGTATGCAGACAAAGGTAGAGCAAGTCCACCTGTTTTCAATCCTGGTGACATGGTATGGCTTTCTTCCAAGAATATTAAATCAACCAGACCCACCAAAAAACTATGCAAAAGATGGTTGGGTCCCTTTCCAATCTTGAAGAAAGTCAGTTCTCATGCTTATTACCTCAAGCTTCCATCCCAATGGAAATCCGTCCACCAAGTCTTCCATATCTCCCTTCTGGAACCAGTCAAGACATCAACAATCCCAAATCGGCATCAAGAACCCCCTCCTCCAATTACCATTGAAGAAGAAGAGGAATGGGAAGTCTCTCAAGTATTGGATTCAAAGCTCAAGAGGAGAAAATTATGGTATCTGGTGGAATGGAAAGGTTTCAGTCAAGACCAAGAAAGATCCACTTGAGATCCGGCCAAAAACCTCAAGAATTTTCCTGAACTTGTCAAAGATTTCCATTCTTTATATCCTGATAAGCCAGGACCCAATTCTTCAAAATCTTGATCTTTTTATGGTACTTGGTGGGGAGAGGAATTACCAAAAGTAAGTCCCACTCCTGGTATGCACCTTTGGGGTTCTCTACTCTTCTTTGTTGTAAGAATCACCTTGGCCACTCTGTGAGCACTTTGCAATTTGGACACAGATTCATTGGCCTGGTTTTCAACATCAATTCCAAATCATGGCCATTATTCACTTGGGCAAATGGACCATTCCACTTTTATTTTCCTTTCCAAGTTTTCCAATTCAATACATTCCTTTATCAAATTTATATTCTTATTTATGGCACTGGCGGGAGTGGCAACTACTAAAAGTAAGTTCCTCTCCTGGTGTGCACTTCCCTGAGGGGTCTACAATCTTTCCAAAACATCACCTTGGCCACTCTATGAGCACCTGGAATCAAATTCTTTTATCCAAGTCCCTTGCCACTTTCAAATTAACCATCAAAATCCATGATGAAGATTGGACTCCCCCTCAAAATTCATTTTTTCTTTTTTATTTTTCTTTTCCTTTCTTTATATGTGTTTCTTTATCTTTATTTTTTCTTCATTTTCTTTGAATTTCTTTTATTATAACCTTTATGCCAAAATCCTACATCAAATTCAATCCTTCAACATTTTCAAAGCCAAATGTCAAAAGAAGGCTACGTCAACCTCAATTCATATGCCAACATTATTATCAGTTAAAATTTTCTTTGCAAGATTCAAATACCTCTCGAATCCCTCTGTCTAATCCGTCTCAACAGCCTCAACAGGCTTCTACCACATCTTGGTGCTCAGGAGCTCACCATTCAAGGTAATGGGGTACTGTCACAACAACAAGTTTAACCCTCCTCCTTGATGGTTGCGGCAATCCAACCTGGAGCCAAGTTGGGGCCAATTAGTCATGTCATATCATTTATGGCCAATTGGCCCCCTTGACATGATCAAAAAGGATTTTGAATTACCAGACAGATTGGTAACAGCAAGATTTAACACCTTGTTTACCAAATCAGCTCACAGATGGTATATCAAAATAAGACAAGCACATGGACACCAGAGTTGGAATTGGTGGAAAACCCAAATATCTAACAAATGGGAAAATGATGCTTGGAGGTTTAAAGTTGAAACATCCTTGAAATCTGCCAAATTTAATGTTGATAAAGGCAAAGCTTAACCATGGTTTTGCCAAAAAAAAGCCATATTAACAGCATTATATCCAGACATGTCAGAATTTATGATCCATAGAATGATTCTGAGACAATGTGCAGGTGACTTAGAGCATGCTGTCAAAATCAGGACTACTGAACAATATTCAGCAGAGGATATTATCAATATATTAGAGGAAGTAACCACCAGAACCAAAATTGGTTCTAGTAGGGTGAATCTCAAAACAAGGTTTAATACACCTTGGAAGGATTCTGTTGTCACAACCACGAGTTTGACCCTCCTCCTTGATGGTTGCGGCAATCCAACCTGGAGCCAAGTTGGGGCCAATTGGTCACGCCATATCATTGATGGTCAATTGGCCCCCTTGGGTGTTCTATGCCTCTTACGGCATAACCCATTCCAAGGGGCAATTCATGGCTTCAATAATCTTTTATGGCCTCAGGCCATATCCTGCTGTCATTGGGCTCCTTGGCCAATTTCCACATCACCAACCCCCAGGCCTTCATCTTTGACTTTGGGTCTGGGGGGTCCTTTTGTCTTCTAGGGGCCTCCAGGCCCCCAAGTCATCACCATTGGTTTGTGGCCAACCCCTTTCATTAGGCGTTTTTGGCCTAAATGGCCTTTTTGGGCCATTTAGGCCCGCTACGGCTCCTTGGCCCATAGGCCAATTAGGCCCCTTTTGGCCTAATCCAATGAGGCCAAAAGGGGCCAAAGGGGGAAGCCACCTAGCCCCTAAGGCCGGGTGGGTCCCAAACCACATTCTGACCCACCTGAGCCAAAATTGGTCATCAATCCCTTGGACCCAAAAATGGCCAAAGACCTTCTGGACACCAATTTGGCAATAAATCCCATAGGACCCATTTTTAGCCATGGACCACCATAGATCAATATTTCAGCCATGGCCTCTGGCAACCACAAGAGGCCACCAGATCAGCTCAGTAAGCCTTCCCCTCAACTTATGGGGAATTCTTTCCATTCCTTCATATCATCTGTACTTGAGGTTGAAGGCGTGGTGCATATATGGTATTATATACCATTATGCACCATTTTTGCTCAGCAATCCAATGGTGACGCTTTTAGGACCCATTTGCATCTTTCCATATCAAGGTCTCAAAATCCAATTCCCATTTCAAAGGAGGATTATTCAGCTCATCAGTCTGACAAGTTATGGTGGCAATGAGAAGACTCTTCAAGGATCCCAACCACCTGTATCTTCAGGAGTTGGGTTGGTACATTATTCAGGATTCTTCAAAGGGCCAATTCTGAACAGGCATTACATCAATTCAATCAGTTGTCAAGGCATCAAGTATTACAATACTCCTTGGACAACTCAATTCATCCATACAGGCCTCATTCAATCAACCTGTATGGCCTTGACCCAATTGGGTCATTTCATATTCCACCATGTGAATTCCATTACACAGTTCCAATTTCAAGATTGTCAGAACTGTATTTCCCGATTCGGAAAATACAGTCATTGATTCACCTTTCAGGATCAATGTTTCAAGTTTTCACATATGCTGGCCACCTTTCATCACCTGGGGACTTTTTCCCCAGTTAATTAATATATTGGATTTATTCTTATCCTCATTCTCTTTTACCTTATTAAAGTTAATACTGATAATATTAAGGTAGTCATCAGAACCTTTTATTCTTTCTTTCCTTGCCTGTCAGTGAATATTGGTGGTCATATCCTTTACTAATTCCATTTTTCTTTCTGGCAGGTTGAAACAGTGAATTGAGGATTCACTTGGTTGTCTTCTTGGCCTTTGGCTTTTCTTTTATCTTTGGCCTTTGGCTTCCTTCTTATTATTCTCTGTTATCTTTGGCATATTTGTCCTCTCTCTTATTCCTGCTTGAGAAATATATTCCGTATTATTTCTTATCATCTTTTGGAGCCCTTGAAGTGAGTTCTTGATTCCTGAGTGCCAGGCCACTCTTGTATTCCACTAGAGCCACTATTACATCTGTGGATAAAAATCCCAAAGAAAATTCTAATAATATTAAGTATAAATCTGCAGATACAGTCAGAAAGTGCCATATTTGCCAAAGCACCACCCATTTAGCCAATACATGACCAAAGAAGGCAAAAATGAATGAAATTGATATTGAAAAGGAACCTGATGTTGAAAAAGATGACATAATTGAAGACAATTCAGACCATAAGTCATCAATATTTTCTGAATCTTCAAAAGATATAGAAAATATAAATGCCACTTTTGACATCATGGAATCTTATTCCTACTTGCCACAATTGAGCAATGGTCAACTTGATTTATCAAAAGTTCAAGATGCAAAACTTATGAAAACAAAACCAAACAGGGGGAAAGGCTATACAGCGGGTAACTCCTGTATAACAGAAGTGGTGATTGACAACAAGCCCACCAAAGCTTTGCTTGACCCAGGAGCCTCCTGCTCTTCTGTTGGAAGATCTTTTCTTAGGACTTGTGTACCGAATTTTGAAGACCAATTGTTACCAATTGATGGTATAAAATTCAATAGTGCAAGTAATCCAATGAAAGCATTAGGAATTTTTGAGACCAAAGTAATATTCCCACACATAAATGGGAAGTTAAGAATCACAGTTGAATTTGTTGTTATGGAAAATTGCTCTAGTACCCATTTTATATTGGGAATTGACTATTTAATCATGTATGGGATAGATTTGCATAACAACAAAGACAGATACTTTACTATTGGAGACAATAAGCGCCAAAAATTTGCCTTTTTACCATTTAAAAGACAAATTATAGTAAATAAAGTATCACCAGTCAACTCAGAGTTAGAGAGATTCAAGATAAGCCTTCATCTGACTGATAAACAAGAAAATGAACTTTATTCCCTGTTGTATGACCACAGAAGAGCATTTGATTCAGACAAAGAACCTCTAGGAGCAATTATTGTTCATGAAGTTGACATCATTCTTAACATTGAGAGACCTTATCCACCACTCTTAAGAAGACCTGCATATCCAGCAAGTCCAAAATCAAGAGTAGCTTTAGAAATTCATATTAAAGAACTTCTGGACCTTGGTGTAATAAGAAAAGTAGGCCACCATGAAGAAGTAGAAATAACTACACCAGTCATAGTGGCACGGCATAATGGAAAATCTAGAATGGTTGGGGAATATAGAGCTCTGAACACTCACACTGTTCCAGACAGATACCCAATACCAAAAATCCAAATTGCCCTTACCCAAATATCTCAAGCAGTATATATAACCACTATGGATGGCCTTAAGGGATTCAATAAAAATGTGGTGACACCAAGTGCAAGAAAATACTTGAGAATTATTGTTCATTGTGGAATGTATGAATAATTGAGGATGCCCTTTGGTATCAAAAATGCGCCTTCACACTTCCAAAGAATGATTAATGAAATCTTCCCTGAAGAACTCTCAGAGGGATTGTTAATCATTTATATTGATGAAATTATTGTCTGTTCCAAAAATTGGAAGGAGCACATGTACAGATTGTCCAGAGTTTTTACAAAAATTCAATCAGTAAACATGAAAATCTCCTTGAAGAAATGTCATTTTGGATTTAAAGAACTTAAAGCACTAGGACATGTTGTATCTGGTTTGTCCCTTGGAATTGACAAAAACAAAGTTGCAGCAGTATTGCTAAAACCCATGCCTCAGAACAAGAAGGAAATTCCGTCATTCTTAGGTTTTGCAGGATATTACAGGCAACACATTAAATATTTTGCATTGATAGCAAGACCACTTTATAAATTGTGTGACAAAGACACAGTATTTTAGAGTCAAAGCTTTTGAGTCTCTAAGAGAAGCCTTGACCACTGCTCCACGCTTACTGATGCCAGACGTTAAATTGCCTTTCAAATTGTATATTGATGCATCAGGGGATGGACTAGATGCTGCACTTCACCAAGTTCAGATCATAAATGATAAACCTGTAGAAGGACCCATATGTTTCATATCCAGGCAAATCAAACCAACTGAAGCCACATATGGGGTAAGTCAAATGGAACATCTATGCCTTGTCTGGGCCTTGGAGAAATTGAACTACTTCCTACAGGGATGTGCTTCTGAGGTGATAACAGATTGTACAGCTGTCAAATCACTTTTAAACATGAAAACACCCAACAGACATATGCTCAGATGGCAAATAGCCATACAAGAATACAGGGGCAATATGACTACTGTTCATAAGGATGGGAATATCCATAAGAATGCAGATGGACTAAGAAGATGGCCATTACCAAATAATATTGATAATCCTGCTTATGTGCCAGAAGAAGACTCACCACAGATCCCAATAGAAGGAATAAGTGTTACAGACTTGAACACCACCTTCTTTGAAGAAGTCAGGAATAGTTACACTCAAGATAGGAATTGTAGCATTTTATGCCAATTACTCAACAAAGAATGTAAATACAACTCTCTAATACATGCCTTGGATAAAGTATGGAAAAAATCTTATGATGAAGGAAGATTTCACCTACTGGATGGTACAATTTACCACAGGACCAAGCACACATGTGTCATGACGGTTGTGGACAGGTCATTAATCAATCTTGTACTAAAAGAATGCCATTATAGACCCTTCTCAGGACATCTTTCTGAAGACAGAACAAGAGAAAAAGTGAAGACCTGTATCTGGTGGCCAATGTGGCAGAAAGATGTTGCAGAGTATTGCAAAACCTGTGACAGATGTCAAAAAGCAAATAAATCCACTGTCAAAAGACTTGGAAATATGATCAAAATCCAAGAACCCAGCAGACCTTGGGAAATTGTCCATATGGATTGGGTAACTGGCCTACCACCAGGAGGTGACAGAAGTTACAATGCTTGCCTAGTAATTGTAGACAGATTTAGTAAAACTCCAATCTTTTTACCATGTAACAAAGATGATACAGCCATGGATACAGCTCTTCTGATATGGAATAGAGTAGTATCATGGACTGGCATATTTACAAATATCATTAGTGACAGAGATCCTAAATTCACCTCAGCACTGTGGACAAATCTTCACCAACTATTTGGGAAAAAAATTATCCTTCTCCACAGCCTACCACCCACAAACTGATGGTCTGGCTGAAAGAATGATTCAAACCTTAGAAGATATGGTGAGAAGAGTTTGTGCATATGGCGTTGAATTCAAAGATAGTGATGGTTTCTCCCATGATTGTTGCACTCTTCTACCCGCACTGGAACTGGAATACAAAACATCCATTCATGCCAGTAACAATGAGACCCCTGCTATTTTGGAAAAAGGATGGAATCCCAAACTACCCCAAGATTCTTTAAGGAAAGATTTGGTTGAAATACATCCTACAGCTGCCAGCTTTAAAGGAATTCTAGACAGAGATATAAAGCATGCAGTAAGATGCATGGAAGACTCATTTACATATGCTAAAGATAAATGGGACAAATATCATGCCACTCCAGATTTTAAGGTAGGGGATTTAGTACTAGTATCCACCACCAACTTCAATAAAATCAAAGGATGTAAAAAGCTCAAAGGCTTCTTTGCAGGAAATTTTGTTATTAAAGCCCTCCATGGGGAAAATGCTGTTGAAGTAGAATTATCTGAAGAACTTAGTAATAAGCGTCCTACATTTCCAGTGAGCTTGGTGAAGCCATAGAAATCTAGTGATGCTGAGAAATTTCCCTTGAGGAATAAAGTTCCCCAAGTTATACCTCCAATTGAGACATCTGGTACAAAGAAAATTACCAACCTTCTTAAAGAAAGAGAATTAAGAACCAAGAAAGTGAGGGAATACCTTGTTAGGTACAGTGACCCAGCTTGTGAAGATGAATGGTTAGAAGAAAAAGATATACCAGAAGCTACCAAACTTCTCGGAAGATTCAGACACACTAGAAATACCAATATTACAAAGTAATATTCTTTTTTAGGGGGAGGGAATGTGAGCCTTAGAAGTAATTTCATATAACCAAAAGACCACAAATACAAAATTAACATATAAATATAAATAAAATAAATTTATTTATATTATTAAAATAAAAATCAAAATATAAATATAAAATTATATACAAAATTGAAAATTTAATTAAAATTTAAAAATAAAATTACATTAAATTTTGCAATTGTAAAATTACATTTATGCTTGAAAAAATTAAGTAAAAATGAATTTTTAACAAAATTATAAAAAATTAAATAGATGTGGAAAAAGGTTAAATAAAAACTATTATAACTTTTTATCCAATAAATAAACATATAAAAATTATTTCATCATTTTATTCCTCATAAAAAATTAGGTGGGGTCACCTCTGAGTGAAATTTTTGTAACTCAACTCTAAATAAGCTTAAATTAAGTTTTTAGTATTTTCAATACAAAAATTGAAAGTCCACAAAACTTGAATTTAATTCACATCACATGTATCGTTCATCACCAAAATTTGTGTTAAAATTGAGGTGTTGTGTATTTTTTAGAATTTATGAGGAATTAAAGTATTTTCAATTGAATTCAATTGAAATGTCAAAATGTGCGCGTGTATTACATAAGTGAACTTTGATTTACATATGAGGTATGAATTATTACTGTATTGAACTGTACAACTCAATTGAATTACATATGTAAATTATAAGTATAATACATGATGAGGAATTGAAGGAAAAATGAATTGGAAAGATTAAATTTTGGGGGGAAAAGGAACTCCAGCTCTAAGGGGGAGCTAGACCCCCAAATTCCTTTCTGACAGGCGTGGGATGTCAAAATTCACGCAAAATTTCATCACTTTTGGCCTGGAAGTGAGTTACAGGGTCTGTGGACTCAATTGATGATGATGTTTTGATACCAACTGGGGTAGTTTTAGCTGTTGCCAAGAGGGTAAAACTACCATTAAGCTAAAAAAATCATAGTAAAAACAGTTTGAACTGGTTTCTACGCCTCTTACACACATTCTGACGTGTTTTGAAGGCTCTAGACCAGGTATTGCCATAGTAATGGCTGATTTAAGGGTCTAAAATGGCTCAAACCAGCCCTTTTTTAGTCTAAACCAGGGTTCAATGATGCCATAACTGGCTTTTCTGTTTTCAGACTGTTTTTCACGACTGACAAGAGTAAATCTTACTTTTGGAGTAAGAAAATTGATGGCTATAAAAGAATGTCTTCTTTGCCCCACTTTTCTTTTCATGTTAGAATCTTTTCCTTTTATAATTACTTTAAACATTGTTAAACCAATTAATAAAAGATTCCAACCACCTTTATTAAATCATTTTAATCCTTTTAACCACGTGAGAAAATCATTATAATCATTGTTTGTAACTCTTATGATCATTTTTACCCCTGAACCACCCCAAAAGTGAATTAAAGCATCTTTCATCACTGTTAACTTTGTCACTTTGTTTTGAAATTCACTCTGGTCCCTTTTGGGTGTGTTTTCTCTTTAATATCCTTTTTAAAGACTCTGTTCTTTAATTGATTGATTGCAGTTCATTGCTCAATTAATTCCAATTGAAATTGCTCTTGAAGAAATTTCTTTTGTAGCCTTAAAATATCTCTTGTAGAGTATTTTTTGGATAAATTTTTATTGTTGGTAAAACAATAAATTTTGCTAATATTATTGTTTTATACTAATAAATTTGTAAAAAATGAAATAGGCATGTTTTCTCTTAAAAATAATATTTCTTTCTATTTTTAATTGATTTTTCCTTATACAAATTTTGAGGACAGGAAAAGTACTTGATTTTTAATCAAAGTTTCATATCCACACCTTACAAATTTCTTCAATTTGAGCTTTGTGAATAGTGCAAAAATTACAAAAAGTGGTTTCCTGAATGAGAAATAAATCCAGTAAGCTTGTGAATGGCAACCACATCCGCAATGGTCGTGAGAATGCCAACACGGATAAAGGATCCTGAAGGACCTGTTGAGGTGGGTTAAAAATGGTAACCTTCCCATAGCTCTTTGAGCTCCTTGATGAGTGGAATTAATAGGTAATTCAATTGAAGAACAGTTGGCTCCTTTGGACCAGGGATGATTCCTGAAACATAGACATTCTCTTGCTTCAATCTTTCAATTTGGGGGAGATTAAGACAAATGAGCATGATGGGTCCAATGCTGGCCAACCGGGCTGACTTTCCATGTGCATTGAACCAGTCCACATGAAAGGAGAAGGCTAATGCACCAGGAATGGACATGAATGGGGGGTCATGAATATTTCTAGTGCCAGTGAAGCGTCTCCAGACCAATCCATCCCAGATGTCACATTTGGGGGAACCTTTGGGAGTTTGGGATTGTTGATGTTAATGCAGAAGTTCCATAATTCCAGAACCCTGTAGAAATCTGGCAAGCCAATTTTTGAATGGTTGATAAATGAAATGCTTTGTTGGTATGAATTTTTGCTTCATGTTGGTTGTGATTTGGGTGTGGGGTTCAATTGGAAAGATGAATTTTGTGAGCCTTGAGGTATATTTTACATACCCAAATAGGCCACAATTATCTTACAAATAAATTTTTACTTATGCATAACTCATAAGTCATGCATATGACCCAAATTCATCATTTTTGATTTCAGAAAAGATGAATGCCGTTTTATTGAGTAAGTAAATCCATGGATTTAAGGCCAGATTTAGATTCTACACAAAAGTCCACCTAGTGTAGCTCCATAGAGTGAATAAGCTCAACTAAACTCTTTGACGTGGTAATATGGAAAATACTTCAATACCACATAAAAGATCGTGAAAATTTTTGTTTTTCTTAATTTCACACCAAAATAATGGGAATGTGAGAAATCCCATGTTACATATACACTAAAAAATAGTGTTTTGCGTGTTTTGGGCACTTAATATAATGGTATTCTTACATGGACTTTTGGTACACCCATAGTGGATATCTCACTATAGGCTTAATTTTCTATTTTGACATGAAAAACAGGCAAGGGGGACAAAAGACATCAAAGAGAACCAGGGTACCCAGCTTCTGAGGCCTCAGAGGCGTGGAAAGCTGCAAAGTTTGGATCCATGGCTTATCTTGGCCCAATTAGTAAACTAAAACACTTTGGGAACTTAGTTACCATGTTACAACTACAGTAAATCTTAACACAATAGCAAATAACCCGCTATTTTGACGTGCCAAGGAGGTAAAGAGCTACTTAGACTCCTGTAAACATGTCAATTCTTAATGAATTTCCATGGATAAGCCCCAAAAGAGTAATTAAAACACTTTTTGGACTTTTATCCATTGATTTACCTCATAGAAACCAGTTAAACACTGATATTTGCAATTCTATGTAGAAATGAGGTAAAACCTTCAAAAATTCATTAAAAAAACAATTCTTGATCAATCTCTCTGAAACATTCAGGACCAATGGAGAACTGTATTATCTATGGTAAAATAAAAAAGAATTATGGTTTTACTAGTAAAATTAAAAGGCTTACTTACAGTCCATTCTTGACTATTCTACGTGAAACACTGAATCTTCAAAAATTCACAGTAGTTACAACCTGTGATGAAATTGCCAATAACATTGATAAATTTGAGAAATAAATGATTATTTCGGAATAAAAGAAGATTTACAGATGTTAATCCTTTTATTCTTAACCATATTAGGGTTGGTAGTCACATAAAAGCATCAATTAAGTAATTATGATAATCTTATGTGACAACAGATGATGCAGTCAATAATCCAGAAGGGTTTATTGTTTTCTCACTCACTGGTATTTCAGTTTGCTTCATGGAACACCTGTATGAGCTGTTGTTGCCTTAAAAGAGGCCTCCTCTGGCTGTTTTTTCCACATCAAATCATTTTATTATCCATTTATATCATTGTTACCAACAAGTAAGTATTAGTTGAAGCTCTTTGTAAGTGTTTTAATTACTTGAAGAATCAATCAGAAAGACGTTCAATCATAGAATCCATATATATTGTTATAATCCTGCTATAAATCATGTTTTGATCCTTTAAATCCACAATTCTATGTCATATTCCTCTACTTATATCTTTCAATAAGATCTTTAGAGTATAAGTGAGTCATTTATCTTTAATTCTTAAAGATTTTCTCTAAAATTAGTTTTCTTCAAGAATTATCTTTATGATTTTTCTTGCAAAAGATAATTATATATTACAATAATTTTATTATTTTAATAAAAGAAGTTTTTATTATTAAATTCTTCTTGTAATTGATTCTTGTAGACAGTTACTGCTCACTGTTGAAATCACTAGTAGTGTTTAACAAGTGAAAGAAATAATTTTTTGATTATTTAATTGTGGTTATAATAATATTTTATTTATATATTTCATAAGAAAAGACATATTACAGTTGATTAATAGTAATATTATCATCAGTTTCATAGTCAAATATTACATTTGGGGGCCTGGCCATGATTTCAACCAGAGTTTTGGCTTTAATCATATTCTATACTTCATTTCTGTGTTCTAAAAAACCACCATACCTACCAAATCTTACATTTGGGGGCCTGGCTGTGTTTTTTGAACCATGTACCCTTAATTAATATATTTTTCAGTTTTAAAATATATTAACTTAATAATATTTTTTTTCTTTTATTTTTGAAATGGTTCTGGAAATCTTTTTCATTAAGGAATTTGGTTCAATTTTATGTTGTTTTTACACGTGGCTTTTTCCCATCCAAAAACTTATAAAATTATTCTTTGAGTTGCTCTGAATCAATTTTCATTCAAAATCTTAAATTTTAATTTTTTTCTTCAAAAAGAATAAATTTTTTGATATAAAAAAAATATAAAACTTATAAAAAATCTTTGGAAATGTTTCAAAAAAAGGAAAAAAAATTCCCTTTTATAATTTTTCCTAGTGTCTTTGATCAAATACTGTGCAGCTGGCAACAGACTCAGTAAAAGATATATTTCTAGTCCAGAATCTTCAGAAGCAGAATCTGAAGACAGTATTAAAGTGCAAATTGCTAAAAGAGGAAACTTATTTAACTCAGAAAAGCATAAATTACCACCAAAACGTGTTTGTTTTATCTTATATTTTTCACTTTTATCTTTGAATTGACGTGCAAATGGTGCATACCAGGAATGGAAGAAACTATTCAGTCCAACCAGGTGGTTGTGGACAGGGAAGAGGCAAGACCAAATCCAGAAATGCCAAGTCTTCCCCAAGAAAGACACAATTGGAGGATGCCAGAGTTTCCTCCCATTCCCCAGGGTCGGTACCCAAAATATTTGACATGAATTCTGAGCCTGAACTGATTCATGATAATATTTCCAGGGCTGAACCATTTTTAAGTGGAAGAAATAGAAATATATCAATGCCAGTACAAAAATTGGTTCAGAGCAGCCAAAGAAGAGGAGTGGGAAATATGCCCAAGCCTCTGGCAGGGGGCCATGAACTCTTACTTACACATCAAGAGCGTTCTGGTTCAGGAGAAGACCATAGAACTCTTAGGAGGTTGGAGCCCATTTTCCTGCGGAGACAAGGTCAAAAAGATAAATAATTGGTTGAAGAACCAAAGTCTTTTATCCATATACCAGAAGAAAGAGTTAGAAATGACTCCAGCTTTGGGCACAGAGGCCCAGTGGCATCTCACAGCTCCAAACCAGCTCCAGAAGTGTCCAAGGACAACACCAAAGGACCTCAGAAGAAGCAGAGAGGTCCCAAGAGCCATCAAAGAAAGGGCAAAGGCAAAGCCAATTGGCACAGACCTTACCCACAAGGGTACAGGATCCCCGAATTGGAGCCTTCAGCCATGGACAGTGTATTCAACATGGCCAGGACTTTGATGTAATTCACAGACAAGGAGCAGGAAAGGATGAACAGAACTTTTCCAAAGAAATAATATATCAGATACATTTTGTTCAATCTGATATTCATGTAGCTCTTGGTAAATTTGATGCAAAGATGAATAAACTTACATCAGACATAATTGAATTAAAAATAAATGACAAACGATATACTGAATGGTATCAATTGTGTGAACCTTTGAGATATGAACACATATACAAAAAGGGCACAAAAATTATTTAAAATAATTATACCTTTAAACTAATTACCTTAAAACTATAAAACTTCCATAAATAGGCATAAAACTTGGTTTAACTTAAAATCCAGTGGATAGAAATTTGAAATACATTATACCATTGGATTCCCCATGGTAAAATACACATATACCATTTTTATGGCATATCTGTAAAGTAAATATTCAATGAGTTATAAGTAATAATACCTTATAAAAAATACAAATCCTTAATTATTTCTCATACCAATGAAACAACATGTGAAATAATTCGTACCATTGGATTCTCCATAAGACTCTACACATAAAACAATCAAGAAGATAATCTCCAAAGTCAATACTTAAGGAGTTAAGCGAATATATGCACTTTTTTGGTCAACGCATATATTCAAGGATCCTAGCTAATATCTTTTGAAATTTACATGATGGAGTGATGAACCAAAAATAAATTCACCACATAATTACTTTAGAAATACAGAAATGAACTTTATTTCACAAGTTATAAACAAGGTTAAAACCTGTAATGGATTATTGATTAAAATCAATAGAGCTGTTAACCACTTTGTTGTGAAAGTGGTCCAAGCTTAAAAAAAGGAGAAAGTTGGGTTCTAATAGTTCATTTGTGAAGAATGATGTATTTTTTATTCCAATATTCAAGGTATAACCCCTTCAAATCATGGTTTGAAGTTTAAAATATTAAATTTTGACAGAAAAGATGAGTTACAAGAAAAATCATCAACCATAGAGTCTGGATGATATAATGAAATTCTTTTGGAAGTTTAATATGGACATTCAAAGCTATCAGAATTCACTGTAAGAATAGCTTTAGCGTGTATCACTTAAAATTTATTAATGATAAATGTTTAAGCTTAAATTTGATCATTTTAGATCACTCACTGTAATCTTATTTTAAGTTTAACAGTCATATAAGTGATAAAAATGGTGAATACTATTAGAATATGACTAATACTAATAAAATCCACAAAGTTTAGGCTTCTGCCAAGCCTATGATGTCATCAAACTTAGATTTATAGTGATAACTCTAAATAATGGCGTAATTATGAGGTAAGATGGTTTGATCATGATGTAATCATCACCAAACCTTAAAATATTGATCAATTCTAGTAGTAAGCATCGGTAAACATCTATCAGGAGCCTGCTGGACTCTAGGAGGGAGGTACTTACTATAAATAGAGCTCTTGTTACTCTGTTTTCCCCTCAGATGCTTACAAAACATCAAATCATTAAATAAAAAGGTAATTTCTTTATTCTTTATATATAGAACTTTGAAATTATGAAGTCCAAAGAGAATTTTAGAATAATATTCATCTCTGACGTTATTATTGCGATTATTTAATTCTTTTGTTTAAATTTCTCTTAAAAACCTCTATTCCACATAAAATCAAGAAAAATAGTAATGCCTCTTAAATTTTATTGTAACTACAATTGAAATAACTTGTATTTACATTTTTAAGTGTAAAATTATTCAAAATTATTATATTAAGCATTAAAAGTAGGTTATTTCTCTTATTATAAAATTTTTTCTCTATTATTACTTTAATAATTCTCTAATTGATATAAATAGTATTTATATTAGTTTATAACTTCGATATTAGTAATATTATTGTTATTAATAAAAAACAATTTTTTATGCCTTTATTATTTGTTGGTAATAATAATAACGTGATTTTAAATATATTAATTATCTTATATTAATATATTTATTTTATTATATTATTTTTTTTATAATATAAATTATTTTATTATATTTATTTAATAATATAATTATTTTACGCCATAATAATAATAATTTTTTTTATCTTATTTATTTCATTTATAAGGACATTCATACTACAATAAGTATAATATTAGTAATCTTTACTTATTGTTTCATAGTCAAACCTTACAAATTGGAAAATGCCAGAATTGATTCAATTATTAATAAATGTAACAGAATTGAAAGTACATGTCCAGTTCAGAATGATGAAATGGAAGATCTTTCCATTTTTAAAATGAATGATCAACCTAAAATTCTAAGAGATAATGTCTTAGAAATAGTTGAAAATACCAATCAGTTTGCTACACATTTAGCAAAAAGTTGACAGTGAAAGGGAGAAGTTAAAGAATGAAATAATTGAAAACGTAGAACAAATTCATAAGAATTATGTACCACATATGCAAAGAGATTCTACACCTTTTACTGAAGAAAAACCTTCTTTTAAAGGAAGTTTGACCCCATTCATAGGAGCAAATTTTATCTCTGAAAAAGATATTCCCAAATTAGAAGAATGGCCAACATTATCTGGTGAAGGAGAATACAACCATATTTAGCTCATCAGGACTATTGATATGTTGCAAGAAGACTTTCATATACCTGATGAAATATCAGTGGGAAAATTACACTCTCTGTTTACCTGAACTGCAAATAAATGGTATTACAAGATGAGGATGGATCATGGGAAACATGATTGGTGTTGGTTGAAGTCTGAAGTGATTACCAAATGGGCCAACAATTCTTGGAGGTTTAAAATGGAAAATGCTTTTGAAAATGCCATTTTTAACTCAGAAAAAGCTAAACCACTTACTTGGCTCTTCAAACAAAAAGACAGATTATCTGCTTTACATCCACATATGTCTGACACTATTCTTGTACTAAAAGAATGCCATGACTGCCCCTTCTCAGGACATTTTTCTGAAGACAGAACAAGAAAAAAAGACATACCTGAAGCTAGTAAACCTCTCAGAAGGTTCAGGCACACTAGAATGACAATATTACAAAGTAATATTCTTTTTTTAGGGGGAGGGAATGTGAGCCTTAGAGGTATTTTCATATACCCAAAAGACCACAAAAGATAAATTAAGATACAAATATAAATAAAATAAATTTATTTATATTATAAAAATAAAAATTGAAATATAAATACAAATTTATATTTAAAAATCAAAATTTAATTATAATTTAAAAATAAAATTACAATAAAATTTAAAATTATGAAATTATATTTTTACTTGTAAAAATCAAGTAAAAATGAATTTTTGATAAAATTGTAAAAAATTAAATAAATTTGGAAAGAAGTTAAATAAAAACTATTATCACTTTTTATCCAATAAATAAACATATAAAAATTCTTTCACCATTTGATTCCTCATAAAAAATTAGGTGGGGGCACCTCTGAGTGAAATTTTTGTAACTCAACTCTAAATAAGCTTAAATTAAGTTTTTAGTATTTTCAATACAAAAGTTGAAAATCCTCAAAAATCTAATTTAATTTGCACCACATGTGGTGTGAACCATCAATTTTTGTGTTAAAATTGAGGTGTTGTGTTTAGCTTAGAAGTTATGAGGAATTGAAGTATTTTCAATTGAATTCAATTGAAATGTCAAAATGTGCGTGTGTATTATATAAGTGAACTTTGATTTACATATGAGGTGTCAATTTTTACCATATTGTACTGTACAATTCAATTGAATTACATATGTAAATTATAAGTATAATACATGATGAGGAATTAAAGGAAAAAATAAATTGGAAAGATTAAAATTGGGGGGGAAAAGGAACTCTAGCTCTAAGGGGGAGCTAGACCACCAAAATCCTTGCTGACAGGCGTGGGATGTCAAAATTCACGCAAAAGTTCATCACTTTTGGCCTGGAATTGAGTTACAGGGTCTGTGGACTCAATTGATGATGAGGTTTTGATATCAACCAGGGTAGTTTTAACTGCTGCCAAGAGGGTAAAACTACCCTTAAGTTAAAACAATGTTAGTAAAAACAGTTTTAACTGCTTTCTACGCTGCTTACACACATTTTGACGTGGCTTGAGGGCTCTAGACCAGGTATTGCCATAGTAATGGCTGATTTAAGGGTCTAAAATGGCTTAAACCAGCCCTTTTTTGGTCTAAACCAAGGTTCAATGATTCCATAATTGGCTTTTCTGTTGTCAGACTGTTTTTCACGATCAACAAGAGTAAATTTTACTTTTGGAGTAAGAAAATTGATGGCTATAAAAGAATGTCTTCTTTGCCCCACTTTTCTCTTCATGTTAGAATCTCTTCCTTTTATAATTAGTTGAAACACTGTTAAACCAATCAACGAAAGCTTCCAACCACCCTTTTTTTATCATTTTGAACGTTTAAACAAGTGAAAAAATCATTATAATCATTTTTTGTAACTCTTATAATCATTTTTACCCCTTGAACCACCCCACAAGTCAATGAAAGCATCTTTCATTACTGTTAATCTTGTCACTTTGTTTCCAAATTCACTCTGGTCACTTTTGGGCGTGTTTTCTCGTTAATAATGTTTTCAAAGACTTTTTATTTAGTTAATTGCTTGCAGCTCTTTGACTAATTAATTCCAATTGAAATTGCTCTTAAAGAAATTTCTTTTGTAGCCTGAAATATCTCTTGTAGAGTATTTTTGGGATAAATTTTTATTGTTGGTAAAACAATAAATCTTTATAATATTATTGGTTTATACTAATAAAGCTATAAACAATGAAATTGTTGTGTGTTCTCTCAAGAGCTATGTTCCTTAATATTTTTAATTGATTTCTACCTATACAAATTTTGAGGACAGGAAAAGTACTTGATTTTCAATCAAAGTTTCATATCCACACCTTACAACCAGACCTCAAAGTAGGGGACTTAGTTCTAGCTTCAACCTTGAATTTTAATGATATCAAAGGCCCAAAGAAACTTAAATATTCTTATGTAGGACCTATTGTTATTGTTGCCTTACATGGAACCAATGCAGTTCAAGTGTAATTGAGTGGAGAATTAGAAAATAAACACCTTACGTTTCTAGTAAGCTTGATAAAGCATTATAAACAAGCTGAAAAATAATTCTTTACTTTGGGAAGCCCAACTCCTTTGACTGTACCACAAAGTATGAATGATGCTTTTGATTATGCAAAACAGAAGTGGGACCAGAGTCATAAAGTACCAGACTTCAAAGTAGGGGACTTAGTTCTTGTGTCAACCTTGAATCTTAGTAATATCAAAGGCCCAAACAAACTTAAATATTCTTATGTAGGACCTTTTGTTATTGTTGTCTTACATGGAACCAATGCAGTTCAAGTGGAATTGAGTGGTGAATTGGAAAATAAACACCCCACTTTTCCAGTCAGCTTCATAAAGTCTTATCAACCAGCTGACAAAGGATTGTTTCCTTTAAGGAACACGATTTCTTTAACTGTACCGCCAGTGGAACACAATGAAGACAAAAAGATAAAGAAAGTCATTTCAGAAAGGGGACTTGAGGGTAAAAATCAGAGAGAATATCTTCTCATATATAAAAATCCAGTCCATTAGGATGAATGGCTGGCAGAATCAGAAATACCTGACTCAGATAAACTCTTAAGAAGATTTAGACATGAAAGAAGGCCACAAGCCTGAATATGTCTATCAATGTGCTTTAAATTAATTGATCTGAGTGATGTAAAGAGGTTGGACAGTGGAAATTAAACCCCTTTGGGGCTTTTCTTCTTCATACCATTGATAAAATTGTAGTACAATTTTATTTTTGGTGGGAGGGAATGTGAGCCTTGAGGTATATTTCACATACCCAAATAGGACACAATTATCTTAAAAATAAATTTTGAATTATGCATAACTCAAAAGTCATGCATATATCCAAAATTCATCATTTTTAATTTCAGAAAAGATGAATAACCTCTTATTGAGTAAGTAAATCCATGGATTTAACGCCAGATTTGGATTATACATAAATCTTCAGCTAAGGTAGCTCCATAGAGTGAATAAGCGCAAACTAACTCTTTGAGGTGGTAATATGGAAAACACTTCAATACCACATCATCAATACCACATAAAAGATCCGTGAAAATCCTTGTTTTTCTTAATTTCACACCAAGATAATGGGAATGTGAGAAATCCCATGTTACATATACACTAAGAATAGTGTTATGCATGTTTTGGGCACTTCATATCATGGTATTCTTACGTGGACTTTTGGTACACCCATATTGGATATCTTACTCTAAGCTTAATTTTATATTTTGACGTGAAAAATAGGCAAGGTGGACAAAAAAACATCAAAGACAGCCAGGGTACCCAGCTTCTGAGGCCACAGAGGCCTGGACAGATCCCAAGCTTGGATTCATGGCTGATCTTGCCCCAATTAATAATCTAAAACACTTTGGGGGCTTGGTCACCATGTTACAACTACAGTAAATCATAAGAAAATAGCAAATAACCTGTTATTTTGATGTGCCAAGGACATAAAGAGCTACTTAGAATTTTGTAACCATGTCAATTCTTAATGAATTTCCATGAATAAAGCCCAAAACAGTAATTAAAAACATTTTTGGACTTGTATCCATTGATTTAACTCATAGCAACCAGTTAAACACTGATATTTGCAATTCTACATAGAAATGAGGTAAAAACTTCAAAAATTCATTGAAAATACTGCTTTAAATTGATATTTGACTTCTTTCAAGCTTTTCAAAATCCTCCAATATTGATATCACCTAAAAAAGAATCAATTATCTTATGCTTATTTTATTTCCACCACTTTCAGAAGTCCTGCATTTTTGCTTCAATTTGGATCTTTTTATTCAAAAAATTTCAAAGAAGTTATCAATAAACTAATCACCATATATTTGCTTAATTAACTACCTCAGCTATGGCCCAAAGCCCAGGAAATTCAACTGAATTCAATGAACTATCAACTTCAGCCCAAGAGAGTGGAAGTGAAATCTCTGATATGGCCAGTAGTCATGAATTGGGCATTGAAGTAGAGAGCCAGTCAAATGAAGATAATCAAGATCAACCAGTTCTTCCAGAATGTGAGTATGCATCCATCTTGAATATTTCAAATCTCTGAAAACCTGATATTGTTTCATTGCCTTTATTTCAGCTCAGCCTCCAAGATCTCAGAATACAAATTTTAAAATCTTTGAGAAGGAAAAGACTGTTGAACCTTGTGTGCCTGTGAGCTATGTATAACATACCCATAAGGCCACAAATAATTTTATACACAGTTAAAATTGTCTTCAACAGACTTTTTAATTGAATTCAAAATAAAAAATAACAAAAAATAAGTCTAACTTTTTTTTGGATAAACAAAGTTATAAGTATTATGTCATTTTTGGATTTTACACCAAAAATAACCTAGCAGACATCCATAAAGTGTTATACCCAAAAACACTTATTTCTTATTTTAATAGAAGATTTAAGAATCTCACAGTACTAATGTAGCTTTTTTAACATTTTTTTCAAATTGTTAAATTTAAGCTTAAATAAGCTTAAATTTAAAGTTGCATAAGGTTTATGCAAATTTACCAAAATTTTAGTTAAAATTGAGGTGTGGTGTATATTTACTGAATTGGCTAAGGATTTGCCATACAGAATTTAAATCCTGCGTGAGCTGAATTTAAAAGTGTTTAAGGCCATAGTATGGCTTTAAATACATCAAAGGGCAAAATTCATGCAAAAAGGTGGGACAAAGGAAAAAGACCAAATAAAGCTGGGGTACCCAACTTTTTGGATCTGCAAGGATTAAATTAAGGTTGTCCACCTGTATTGGAAGATTTTCAACCTTATTTAAACTTTAAGATTAGACTTTGATCCAACATTAAAGTTTCAACTTGTTTTATCCCAATTTAGACAGGAATTTCAAGCTGCCAAAGGGTAAATCCCAATATGCAGGCTTGAAATCAAGGTTTTAAGAACTTTCAAAGCTTAATTAAGCTTAAAAAACTTAAATAAGCTTGAAAATTTAAGGTTACAAGGATTAAAACCTTATCAAAACTTAAGGTTTGGTGTGCATTGCTATTTTACGTGGAAAAATAGCAGTAAGTTCAAAAATTCATTAAAAATACAATTCTTAATGGATTTGCTTTAAAATTTCACACAGCTTGAAATTTAATATTATCGACATATAAATTCAATTTTAAGTATATTTTATATATAATTTCCGTGGATAATTAGCCTGGAAATTTACTCTTTTAATTAAAACTCGAAGAAAATGATAATCTCTTTAAAAATTAATTTAAAATTGAGTTTAAGAGATTTGTGCTTGAAACTCTATTTTTAAGTTGTTCATGTGATGAACTTTAATATAAATAAGTTTATTTATATTAAAAACTTAAAATAATTAGTTTAAATGAGGATTAAAGCTACATGGAGTTAAGAATAACCCTGTAACTTTAAATTGGAGTTAAAATTAAGTTACCTTAAGTTAAGAACTTTATGTTTAAGCATGGTTTTTCAGTTTTGACCTGAGCAGGCCCCCTATAGCCATTATGAATCATGAGAGCTGCTCTGAATACATAAAAAGAGTCTTTTTCATCACTGTTTTTGTCAATCATCAATTATCAATCCAATCATATCAGAAATTTAAACAGGTAGAGTTTGATTAAATATAACATCATATTATTAAAGGAATTCTTAAGTTATTTTATTCTTTATTAATTAAAATTAAAGATTTGAAATCATAGGATTTAGATGATTGTTGTAATCACCAATAATATATTTTATTATATAAAATGATCATCTTGAATATCTTTTAAAATCCACATATTCCTTGTGAAAACTCTTTAATCTTAAGTTTTATTATAAAAAGTTAGTTTATCTTGAAAATTATTGATTTTTGGCGTGTTTTTAACTTCTAATTATTATTTAATATAGAAACTGTTGTTGTTTGACTTGTTGTATTAAATAAATATTTTAAGTAAGTTTTCTCTAAAGTTCTATATATTTTTTTATCTAGTATAAATTTTTCAAAATAGAATTTTTATTCTATAAGAATTATTTCTGCCAGTGTGTGTTTAATTCTTTTATAAATAATATTTATAATATTTATAAGTGGTTAATATTCATATTTTCCATGTGTAATTGTCTCATTAAGAGCTTTACACTTCTTATTGTTATAACTGTCAGTGACTATAACAAAAATAGAATAATTATAATTTATTATAATTATTATATTTATTATTATTATTATATGTTTATAATAATAATTAAATTCTTTGTTTTCTAATTATTTTTAATAAGTATATTTAAATTTGTGGTTGTAATATTTCATTATATTATATATTTCTACTGAGGACAGTCACAGTACTCTTGATTTTGCTACTATTATCAAGAGTTTCATAGACAAACCTTACCTTTGGGGGCCTGGCCGTGATCTTAACCAATTTTTGGGACATAAATCATATTCTAGACCTTATTTTACTATTTTTTGACGGAAAATTGCCATATTTATCTTAATATTGGCTTTTTTGGGACTTATCCTTTATAAATAATCTTTATAATATGAATAAAGTTATTTTTTCTTAAGAATATTGTT
Organism: Austropuccinia psidii; assembly: GCA_023105745.1. Lineage (NCBI taxonomy): Eukaryota > Fungi > Basidiomycota > Pucciniomycetes > Pucciniales > Sphaerophragmiaceae > Austropuccinia > Austropuccinia psidii. The sequence goes on along the minus strand of JALGQZ010000004.1, from coordinate 10,949,992 downwards.
TGAATCAATATACTATTGTGAGCCTTAGAGGTAATTTCATGTACCCAAAAGACCACAAATATAAAAAATAACATATTAATATAAATAAAATAAATTTATTTATATTATTAAAATAAAAATCAAAATATAAATATAAAATTATATTAAAAATAAAAAATTAATTACAATTTAAAAATAAAAAATACATTAAATTTTGTAAGTATAAAATTACTTTTATACTTGAAAAAATTAAGTAAAAATAAAATTGTAACAAAATTGTGAAAAAATAAATAAATTTGGAAAAAAGTTATATAAAAATTATCATAACTTTTTATCCAATAAATAAACACATAAAATTTTTTTCACCATTGGATTCCTCATAAAAAATCAGGTGGGGTCACCTCTGAGTGAAATTTTTGTAACTCAACTCTAAATAAGCTTAAATTAAGTTTTTTAGTATTTTCAATACAAAAGTTGAAAATCCTCAAAACCTTAATTTAATTCACACCACATGTGGTGTTAACCATCAATTTTTGTGTTAAAATTGAGGTGTTGTGTTTAGTTTAGAAGTTATGAGGAATTGAAGTATTTTCAATTGAATTCAATTGAAATGTCAAAATGTGCGCGTGTATTACATAAGTGAACTTTGATTTACATATGAGGTGTCAATTATTACTGTATTGTACTGTACAATTGAATTGAATTACATATGTAAATTATGAGTATAATACATGATGAGGAATTAAAGGAAAAATAAATTGGAAAGATTAAATTTGGGGGGGAAAAGGAACTCCAGCTCTAAGGGGGAGCTAGACCCCCAAATTCCTTGCTGACAGGCGTGGGATGTCAAAATTCACGCAAAATTTCATCACTTTTGGCCTGGAATTGAGTTACAGGGTCTGTGAACTCAATTGATGATGAGGTTTTGATACCAACTGGGGTAGTTTTAGCTGTTGCCAAGAGGGTAAAACTACCCTTAAGATAAAACAATCATAGTAAAAACAGTTTTAACTGGTTTCTACGCCTCTGACACACATTCTGACGTGTTTTGAAGGCTCTAGGCCTGGTATTGCTATAGTAATGGCTGATTTAAGGGTCTAAAATGGCTAAAAATGGCTAAAAATGGCTTAAACCAGCCCCATTTTTGGTCTAAACCAGGGTTCAATGATGCCATAATTGGCTTTTCTGTTGTCAGACTGTTTTTCACGACTGACAAGAGTAAATCTTACTTTTGGAGTAAGAGAATTGATGGCTATAAAAGAATGTCTTCTTTGCCCCACTTTTCTCTTCATGTTAGAATCCTTTTCCTTTTATTAATTAGTTTAAAACTGTTAAACCAATCAATAAAAGATTCCAACCACCCTTTTTAAATCATTTTTGAACCTTTTAACCACGTGAAAAAAATCATTATAATCATTGTTTGTAATTATTATAATCATTTTTACCCCTGAACCACCCCATAAGTGAATTAAAGCATCTTTCATCACTGTTAACTTTGTCACTTTGTTTCCAAATTCACTCTGGTCACTTTTGGGCGTGTTTTCTCTTTAATATTCTTTTTAAAGACTTTGTTCTTCAATTAATTTCTTGCAGTTCTTTGCTCAATTAATTCCAATTGAAATTGCTCTTGAAGAAATTTCTTTTGTAGCCTTAAAATATCTCTTGTAGAGGATTTTTTGGATAAATTTTTATTGTTGGTAAAACAATAAATTTTTATAATATTATTGTTTTATACTAATAAAGTTATAAACAATAAAATTGGCGTGTTTTCTCTTAAAAATAATATTTCTTACTATTTTTAACTGAATTTTAACTTATACAAATTTTGAGGACAGGAAAAGTACTTGATTTTTAATCAAAGTTTCATATCCACACCTTACATTTGGGGGCCCAGCCGTGATATTTTACCTGTGACATATTTTTTTTACTCTTTTTAAATCTTTTTTCTTATATTGAAAAATTTAAAAACATATAAAAAATACTTATAATCCAAAAAATCCTTAAAAAATAATTTTTTCATATTATAAGTGAGGCTTATATTTTTATTCCTTTTTGAAATAACTTTTTTTTTACTTAATTAATTGGCTTTTTCATTAATTTTAGTGTCTGACAACGTGGTAAGACAAGAAAACATTGAAACAGCCTCAACAGTAACCAGCATTATCCCTGCCAGTACTGTTAATTCTGATCATAATAGTACTGTTATTGTGACTCAAAATAACCAACCTGAACCAATATCTTCTGAATTAATTAACTTGGACATAAGTAATACCCTTCAGAAAGCTAAAAATTTGGCCAATAGTAAGTTTTTGACGTAAAAATACTATTTTAAGCCTTTTTTAACCATAATTATGCCTTCAACCAGGTCAGGAGCCAGCTACAACCCCTCAAGCAGCTCCCAAAAAGGTAATAGACGTGATTATGGCAGAGGCCAACCAGGTACAGAAGGAAAAGGGTCAGTTGATGACTTCCAAACAACTAAAATGGGTCATTCTGAAGCTGATAATACCATTTTACCTTAAAAAAGAGCTAACACCGCCACAACAAGCCTCTGTGGACATATACAAAGCCAGCCACAGTGCATACAACAATGCACTTCAATTCAAAGAGTACCAGATCCTTGCAGACCTGTGGAAGAATTGCATGAATTCTTACCTGACAGTAAGAAAATTCTTGGGCCATCCCAACACTTGCAAATTGCTCAATGGATGGCATCCATTGATGGAGAAGAAAAACATGATGCTTTTGACACTGGAATGGAGGAAAAACAACCCTCCACCACCAAAACCAGTGCCAAAAACAGCCCCAGTGGCCAGCAGCAGCAATTCCAACGTGAGAAAGCAGCCACAAACTCCAAACAAGGGAAAAGGGAAGGCACAAGGTCCAAAACCTTACAGCCAGGGCTACAGGATCCCAAAGATTCAGCAGGATGCCATGGAAAATGTATTTCAGATGGCCAGAACCATGATGGAATTACAAAAGAAGGAGGAAGCCAGATTAAAGTTCCAGAAATGATTTCTGATATATTTGATTCCATCCCAGAGTTGTATGATGCTATAAAGGACGTGAAAAAACATCTTTCTGATAAAAATGAATCCATTTGTAACAACATTAAAACAAACAACTTGAGCCTGTGCCAAATCAATGAAACACTTATGTGTTTTGAAAAGGTTTTAAGAACAATTAAAACTTCCAATAATGATACTTCTTTTGGCATTAAGATAAATGAACAATCTGCAATTATTAAAGAATTAACAGAAAAATATTCTAAACTCAATATTGATGACATAATTGAGACAAGAATAAAACATGCCATTAGTACTATCAAGGAGGACAATAAAAAGACTCTGGATTATGTTTCAAAAGCATTTGCTGAAGTAAAGACAAATACAATTGCCTTGAAAAAGGATTTTGATACCTCAAAAGAGGAAATATCAAAATTAACAATGAAATTGAATGAAGTTATATCTGATAATACTAGACAAACAGAGTTATGGAATGAGCTTACATATAAAGAGGATGAACATAAAAAGAATGTCATAGACTCTATACAAAGCTTACAACATGAGTTAAACAATTCTCAAAGGTGTAACAACAGTAAAATGAATGATATTGAACAACTGCTAAACACCTTACCAAGAATGTCTACACCTCTGAACCAGAATTAGGGTGCAAGAATTCCCAATCCACAAGTATTGGATGGAGAAAATTCACAGTTAAAAGATGAATTTTCTACCTCTTTTCATAACTTGGAACCATCAATGGGCCAAGCACTATTAAAAGAAGTTCCAAAACTTAAGGAATGGCCTCACTTCAGTGGTGAAGGAGAATATGACCATATGGAATTTATCAGAGGTATTGACATGATCAAAGAAGATTTTGAATTACCAGACAGATTGGTAACAGCCAGGTTTAACACCTTGTTTACCAAATCAGCTCACAGATGGTATATCAAATTGAGACAAGCACATGGACACCAGAGTTGGACTTGGTGGAAAACCCAAATTGTCAACAAATGGGCCAATGATGCATGGAGGTTTAAAGTTGAAACAGCCTTTGAATCTGCCAAATTTAATGCTGATAAAGACAAAGCCTTACCATGGTTTTGTCAACAAAAGGACAGGTTAACAGCATTATACCCTGACATGTCAGAATTTATGATTCATAGAAAAATTCTAAGACAATGTGGAGGTGACTTAGAGCATGCTGTCAAGAGCAGGACTACTGAACAATCTTCAGCAGAAGACATTATCAATATATTAGAGGAAGTAACCACAAGAACCAGAATTGGTTCCAGTAGGGTGAATCTCAAAACAAGGTTTAATACACCTTGGAAGGATTCTGTGGACAAAAACCCCAAAGAAAACTCTAATAATATTAAAAATAAGTCTGCAGATACAGTCAGAAAGTGCCATATTTGCCAAAGCACCACTCATTTAGCCAATACATGTCCAAAGAGAGGGAAAATCAATGAAATTGATGTGGAGAAAGAACCTGATGTTGAAAAAGATGACATAATTGAAGAAAATTCAGATGACAAGTCATCCATATTTTCTGAATCTTCAAAAGATATAGAAAATATCAATGCCACTTTTGACATCATGGAATCTTATTCCCACTTGCCACAATTAAGCAATGGTCAACTTGATTTATCAAAAATCCAAGATGCACAACTCATGAAAACCAAACCAAACAGAGGAAAAGGTTATACAGCTGGTAACTCCTGTATAACAGAAGTGGTGATTGACAACAAACCCACTAAACTTCTGCTTGACCCAGGAGCCTTCTGCTCTTGTGTTGGTAAATCTTTTCTTAAAACTTGTGTACCAAACTTTGAAGATCAATTATTGCCAATTGATGGCATAAAATTCAATAGTGCAAGTAACCCAATGAAAGCATTGGGAATATTTGAGGCTAGTGTCATATTTCCACATATCAATGGAAATTTAAGAATCACTGTTGAATTTGTTGTTATGGAAAATTGCTCTAGTACCCATTTCATATTGGGAAATGATTATTTAATCATGTATGGCATAGATTTACACAACAACAAAGACAGATACTTTACTATTGGAGACAATAAGCGCCAAAAATTTGCCTTTTTACCATTTAAAAAACAAATTACAGCAAACAAAGTATCACCAGTCAACTTAGAGTTAGAGAAATTCAAGTCTGAACACTTAAATGAAGCTGAAATAAGCCTTCATTTGAGTGATAAACAAGAAATTGAACTCTTTTCTCTTTTATATGACCATAAAGAATCATTTGCCTCAGATAAAGAACCCCTAGGGGCAATTATTGGTCATGAAGTTGATATTATCCTTAATATTGAGAGACCTTATCCACCACTCTTAAGAAGACCTGCATATCCAGCAAGTCCAAAGTCAAGAGAAGCACTAGAAAGCCATATTAAAGAACTTTTAGACCTTGGTGTAATAAGAAAAGTAGGCCACAATGAAGAAGTAGAAATAACTACACCAGTCATAGTGGCTTGGCATAATGGAAAATCTAGAATGGTTGGGGACTTTAGAGCTCTGAACACTTATACTGTTCCAGACAGATACCCAATTCCAAAGATCCAGATTGCCCTCACTCAAATATCTCAAGCAGTATATATAAGCACTATGGATGCTCTTAAGGGATTTCATCAGAATGTGGTAACACCAAGAGCAAGGAATTATTTGAGAATCATTGTTCATTGTGGAGTTTATGAATATTTAAGAATGCCTTTTGGTATCAAAAATGCACCTTCACACTTCCAAAGAATGATGAATGAAATCTTCCCTGAAGAACTTTCAGAAGGATGGTTAATCATTTACATTGATGACATTATAGTCTGCTCCAAAACTTGGGAAGAACATATGTACAGATTGTCCAGAGTTTTGACAAAAATTCAATCTGTCAATATGAAAAGTTCTTTAAAGAAATGCCATTTTGGATTTAAAGAGCTTAAAGCACTAGGGCATGTAGTATCTGGTTTATCTCTTGGAATTGACAAAAACAAAGTTGCAGCAGTACTGCTTAAACCCATGCCTCAAAACAAAAAAGAAATTCAATCATTTTTGGGTTTTGCAGGGTATTACAGGCAACACATTAAAGATTTTGCATCCATAGCAAGACCTCTTTATAAGCTATGTGACAAAGACACAGTCTTTGAAATGACAGTTGACAGAGTAAAAGCCTTTGAATCTTTGAGACAAGCCTTGACCACTGCTCCACTCTTACTGATGCCAGACTTTAAGCTGCCCTTTAAGCTTTATATTGATGCATCAGGAGATGGGCTAGGTGCTGCACTTCACCAAGTTCAGATCATAAATGATAAACCTGTAGAAGGACCCATATGTTTCATATCTAGGCAAATCAAACCAACTGAAGCCAGATATGGAGCAAGTCAGATGGAGTGTTTATGCCTTGTTTGGGCTCTAGAAAAGCTAAATTACTTTCTAGAAGGATGTGTCTTTGAAGTAATAACAGATTGTACCGCTGTTAAATCACTTCTGAACATGAAAACACCCAACAGACATATGCTTAGATGGCAAATAGCCATACAAGAATATAGGGGCAATATGACTATTGTTCACAAAGATGGCAATATTCATAAAAATGCAGATGGACTAAGCAGATGGCCATTACCAAATGATATTGATAATCCTGCTTATGTACCAGAAGAAGCCTCCCCACAAATTCCAATAGAAGGGATAAGTGTTACAGATTTAAACACCACCTTCTTTGAAGAAGTCAGAAACAGTTACACTCAAGATAAGAATTGTAGCATCTTATGCCAATTACTTAACAAGGACTGTAAGGACAACTCTCTTACACATGCCTTGGATGAAGTATGGAAAAAATCTTATGATGAAGGAAGATTTCACCTACTAGATGGTATAATTTACCACAGAACAAAACACACATGTGTTATGACAGTTGTGGACAGGTCACTAATCAATCTTGTGCTGAAAGAATGCCATGATAGTCCCTTTTCAGGACATCTTTCTGAAGACAGAACAAGAGAGAAAGTGAAGACCTGCATATGGTGGCCAATGTGGCAAAAGGATGTTGCAGAGTATTGCAAAACCTGTGACAGATGCCAAAAGGCAAATAAATCCACTGGCAAAAGACTTGGAAATATGATGAAAATCCAAGAACCAAGCAGACCTTGGGAAATTATCCATATGGATTGGGTAACTGGCCTACCACCAGAAGGTGACAGAAGCTATAATGCTTGCCTAGTAATTGTGGACAGATTCAGTAAAACTCCAATCTTTTTACCATGTCACAAAGATGATACAGCCATGGATACAGCTCTTCTGATATGGAATAGAGTAGTGTCATGGACTGGGATATTTACAAATATCATCAGTGATAGAGATCCCAAATTCACTTCAGCACTATGGACAAATCTTCACCAATTATTTGGCACTAAACTGTCTTTCTCTACAGCCTACCACCCACAAACTGATGGCTTGGCTGAAAGAATGATCCAAACCTTAGAGGACATGGTGAGAAGATTTTGTGCATATGGCCTTGAATTCAAAGATTGTGATGGATTTACCCATGATTGGTGTACTCTGTTGCCAGCACTGGAATTGGCATATAAAACATCAATCCATGCCAGTACCAATCAGACTCCTGCTATTCTAGAAAAAGGATGGAACCCCAAGTTACCCCAAGATTCCTTGAGGAAAGACTTAATTGAAATACATCCCACAGCTGCTAGCTTCAAAGGAATGCTAGACAAAGCTAGAAGGCATGCAGTGAGATGCATGGAGGACTCTTTTGCATATGCTAAAGACAAATGGGATAAATCACATGCAACTCCAGATTTCAAAGTGGGAGACCTAGTTCTTGTATCCACCACTAACTTCAATAACATGAAGGGATGTAAAAAGTTGAAAGACTCCTTTGCAGGACCTTTTGTGATTAAAGCCCTCCATGGAGAAAATGCTGTTGAAGTAGAGTTATCTGAAGAGCTTATCAATAAGCATCCTAAATTTCCAGTGAGCTTGATAAAACCATATAAATCTAGTGATGCTGAGAAATTTCCCTTGAGGAATAAGGTTGCCCAAGTTATACCTCCTATTGAGACATCTGGTACTAAGAAGATAACCAAAGTTCTTAAAGAAAGGAAATTAAGAACCAAGAAAGTAAGGGAATACCTTGTTAGGTACAGTGACCCAACTTGTGAAGATGAATGGTTAGAAGAAAAAGATATACCAGAAGCTACCAAACTCCTGAGGAGATTCAGACACACTAGAAACACCAATATTACAAAGTAATATTCTTTTTTAGGGGGAGGGAATGTGAGCCTTAGAGGTAATTTCATATACCCAAAAGACCACAAATATAAAAAATAACATATTAATATAAATAAAATAAATTTATTTATATTATTAAAATAAAAATCAAAATATAAATATAAAATTATATTAAAAATAAAAAATTACTTACAATTTAAAAATAAAAAATACATTAAATTTTGTAAGTATAAAATTACTTTTATACTTGAAAAAATTAAGTAAAAATAAAATTGTAACAAAATTGTGAAAAAATAAATAAATTTGGAAAAAAGTTATATAAAAATTATCATAACTTTTTATCCAATAAATAAACACATAAAATTTATTTCACCATTGGATTCCTCATAAAAAATCAGGTGGGGTCACCTCTGAGTGAAATTCTTGTAACTCAACTCTAAATAAGCTTAAATTAAGTTTTTTAGTATTTTCAATACAAAAGTTGAAAATCCTCAAAACCTTAATTTAATTCACACCACATGTGGTGTTAACCATCAATTTTTGTGTTAAAATTGAGGTGTTGTGTTTAGTTTAGAAGTTATGAGGAATTGAAGTATTTTCAATTGAACTCAATTGAAATGTCAAAATGTGCGCGTGTATTACATAAGTGAACTTTGATTTACATATGAGGTGTCAATTATTACTGTATTGTACTGTACAATTGAATTGAATTACATATGTAAATTATGAGTATAATACATGATGAGGAATTAAAGGAAAAATAAATTGGAAAGATTAAATTTGGGGGGGAAAAGGAACTCCAGCTCTAAGGGGGAGCTAGACCCCCAAATTCCTTGCTGACAGGCGTGGGATGTCAAAATTCACGCAAAAGTTCATCACTTTTGGCCTGGAATTGAGTTACAGGGTCTGTGAACTCAATTGATGATGAGGTTTTGATACCAACTGGGGTAGTTTTAGCTGTTGCCAAGAGGGTAAAACTACCCTTAAGATAAAACAATCATAGTAAAAACAGTTTTAACTGGTTTCTACGCCTCTGACACACATTCTGACGTGTTTTGAAGGCTCTAGGCCTGGTATTGCTATAGTAATGGCTGATTTAAGGGTCTAAAATGGCTAAAAATGGCTAAAAATGGCTTAAACCAGCCCTTTTTTGGTCTAAACCAGGGTTCAATGATGCCATAATTGGCTTTTCTGTTGTCAGACTGTTATTCACGACTGACAAGAGTAAATTTTACTTTTGGAGTAAGAGAATTGATGGCTATAAAAGAATGTCTTCTTTGCCCCACTTTTCTCTTCATGTTAGAATCTTTTTCCTTTTATTAATTAGTTTAAAACTGTTAAACCAATCAATAAAAGATTCCAACCACCCTTTTTAAATCATTTTTGAACCTTTTAACCACGTGAAAAAGATCATTATAATCATTGTTTGTAACTCTTATAATCATTTTTACCCCTGAACCACCCCATAAGTGAATTAAAGCATCTTTCATCACTGTTAACTTTGTCACTTTGTTTCCAAATTCACTCTGGTCACTTTTGGGCGTGTTTTCTCTTTAATATTCTTTTTAAAGACTTTGTTCTTTAATTAATTGCTTGCAGTTCTTTGCTCAATTAATTCCAATTGAAATTGGTCTTGAAGAAATTTCTTTTGTAGCCTTAAAATATCTCTTGTAGAGTATTTTTTGGATAAATTTTTATTGTTGGTAAAACAATAAATTTTTATAATATTATTGTTTTATACTAATAAAGTTATAAACAATAAAATTGGCGTGTTTTCTCTTAAAAATAATATTTCTTACTATTTTTAACTGAATTTTAACTTATACAAATTTTGAGGACAGGAAAAGTACTTGATTTTTAATCAAAGTTTCATATCCACACCTCACAACTATTGAGTGACTTGGAATAAATTTCTTTTCTCTAACTAGTGGCTTTTTCACATCACAGACTTGAAATTTATTCTTTGAGTTATTCTAGTATAAAGTGAATAATAATACAGTTTTGATTAAGAAACTTGTTAATTGCATAATTATTATTTCTTTAAAGAAAATAAAAAAAAATCAAATGAAAAATTAAAAAAAATTACAAAATTTTACTAAAAACATTTTTTCTTTTATCTTAGACATTTTTCTTTATTTTTGACGTAATTTGCCATAAACTACATTAAAACAACTTTATTCAATAACTTGAGTTTATAAGTTTTTTTCTTGTTTGATAAAATAACTTATATTTTTATGTTTTCTCTAGTGTCATAAATTAGAGACATTTCTTCAGAGTCTGAAGCCTCAGAGTCTAGTATTGAAATTCAAACCAGCCCAGCACCAAGGGTTTTTATAACCAAAGAACCCTTTAAAGGTCCAGCACGTGAATTCAATTCATTATTAGTCTATTTTTTCATGAAATTGACCTGAAATGACTACTACTAGAAGTGGAAGTAATTACTTCATCCAATCAAATGGATCTGGACCAGGACATTCCAGTCATAAATCAAAAAGACAAGAATGTCAGCCCAGAGGAGAGGCACAAATGGAGGATGCCAGAACTTCCACCAGTTGCCAAAGGTGAACCAGCACCTTTGAACCTCTTATTGAGAGTCCAGAAGCTGACATAACTGCTATTGCTGTTAAACCTGAACCATTTCCAACAGGCAGCAGTGGAGATTTACCAGTGTCAGTAAAAGAACTGGTTTATGGCCGCCAAACAGCAAGAGTGGGAACTTCTCCCAAGTCTTTGGATAGGCACCATGAACTCTTATCTTCAAGTGAAGAAGTTCATGGGGCCAGAAAAGACAGAAGAACTTCTGAAACATTGGACACCAATTTCTCGCAAAGGACAACTCCAACAGATAAAAGCTTGGTTGAAAAAACCAAAGCATGTTATCAGAGGATCAGAAGAAGAAGTTGGCCCAAGGCAAGGAAAAAAGCCAAGTGGAAGCCCCCCAAGCATCCACCAGCAAAAATCCGCCTCAACAAGTGCCAAGCAAGCCCAAGCAAGCCTCAAAGACCAACCAGAAGGGCAAGCAAAAGGGAAAGGGAAAGGCAAAGCCCAAGTGGAACAAGCCTTAACCTCAGAACTACAGAATTCCCAAGAAAGAGAAGACAGCCATGCACAATGTGTTCAATATGGCAGGAACTCTGATGGAATTCAAAAACAAGGAGGAGGAAAGATTGAGCAAATCTATCCCAAAGAAATAGACCTTGTTAAGCTTGTAACTCAATTTGAATCTTTTAATAAAGAAATTATAACAAAGTTTAAAACATTTGAGTATATCCAACAAAAGGTGGGTAATGAGATATTACAAGTGAAAGAACAACAAAAGACCATTATTGGCCTTGAAAATGTTAATAAAGACAATATTGTGTCTTTGACACAAATTTGTGCAAGAATTGAGTCTAAAGTTACTTTTCTCAATCAACAAGATGAAAATTCAATTTCTTTTATAACTGGACAGTTAAGAGAATTGAAATTACAAGTTCGAAACTTGGAAAATTCAACTGGTCACAATGCAGCTCTTTTCCAAGAACAATTGGAAAAAAGTGATAAGGCAATACTTTAATTGAAAGAGGACATTCAATCAAGTATTAATAATATATCACTGAAAAATGAATTGCCCAGGCAATCCACACCAATTCTTGACAGAAATGTGCTTAATGATTTACATCATACCATTTCAAGTAATGACATGGAAACTGCTTGCAATTTCAAAGACATTTCAAAATTAGAGGAATGGCCAACCTTCAATGGTGAAGGAGAATATAATCATCTGGAATTTATGAAAACAATTGATATGTTTAAAGAAGACTTTAACATACCAGATGAATACATAAGTGCCAGATTACACTCATTATTTACCAGATCAGCAAAGGAATGGTATCACAAAATGAGACAAGACCATGGTACACATTGTTGGCCTTTGTGGAAAGAACAAATTATTTCCAAATGGGCAAATGATTCCTGGAGATTTACAAAGAAAAATTCTTTTGAAGAAGCCATTTTTAATATTGAGAGGAACAGGCCCATGTCTTGGTTTCTTAAACAGAAGGACAGATTAACTGCCCTTCATCCTGATATGTCTGAAACAATGGTACATAAAAGGATATTAATAAAGTGTGGTGGTGACCTTGAGCATGCTATAAGAAGCAGATGTATTGAGCCTTGCTATACAGAAGATTATATCAATGCTATGGAGGACATCACTTCTAGAACAAAAATTGGAAGAAATTGGTCCAAATGCCCAATAGACAACAACACTAATGGGAAACCAATTTCAAAGCCAAATAAGCCACAAGACAGACTTCCTTTGAAATGTCACAAATGTGGAAGTCCATCTCATATAGCTAACACTTGTCCAAAAAACACAAGAATCAATGAGATAAATGCTGAAAAAGTGGAAGACACAAAAGAACCAACTGATGTATCTTTACATGAAAGTGATTCTGAGCCTTCAGAAGAAGAAGAAGTACCAGAGGAGCTTAGTATAGAAAACATTAATGTTTCTTTTGAAGTCACTGAAGTAAACGCTCATTTACCACAGTATAGTGATGAATGTATGGATCTCATACATGTGAAAGATGCTAAAATGCAAAAAAACCAAACCTGCCAGAGGTAAAGGTTATACAGATGGTTCATCTTGTATCACTAATATTGTGATAAACAACACAGAAGCCAAAATACACCTTGACTCAGGTGCCTTTTGCACTTGTGTTAGAAAGAATTATCTTGACAAAGCTTATACCAATTGGTAAGACAAATTAATCCCAATTGAAGGTATAACATTCAGCAGTGCTAACCAAAATATGCACCCCTTGGGTATATTTGAGGCAGAAATCATATTTCCTCATCCTGCAGGAATTATAAGATTGAAAGTTGAAATTTTTGTCATGAATAATTGTACTTCACAACACTTTATACTTGGGAATGATTATCTCAATATTTATGGTATTGATATTAATAATCATAAAGACAAGTATTTCACTATAGGGGAAAATAAAAGACAAAAATTTGCTTTTCCTCTAGAAAAAAGAGAAATTACTGTCATTAAACAAGTACAAAATGTTAATAAGGAAAAATATGTGTCAAGTCAATTGATTGAAGCACAAATTAGTCCTGAATTAACTCTAGAAATGAAGGAAGAACTGATTGAAATTTTATTTCAATACAGGGAAGCCTGCGTGTCAGATAATGAACCACTTGGGGCTATACAAGGCCATGAAGTGGACGTTATGCTTAATGTGGAAAGGCCTTATCCACTACTATTAAGAAGACCAGCTTACCCAGCTAGACCTAGGGCTAGAGAAGCATTAGAAAGTCATATTAAGGAGCTAATGAAACTGGGAGTTATTAGAAAGGCTGGACACAATGAGGAGGTAGAAGTCACAACTACAGTAATCATTACTTGGCATAATGTTAAATCAAGGATGGTTGGTGATTTTAGAGCACTGAATACCTATACTTTTCCAGACAGGTATCCAATCCCTAGAATCCATGAGACTTTGACTCAATTATCCAAAGCAAGAATCATTACTTCAATGGATGCTCTGAAAGGCTTCCATCAGAATTTTTTGACACCTCATGCTAGGAAATTATTGGGAATAATTGCTCATTGTGGGATTTATGAGTATTTGAGAATGCCTTTTGGCATTAAAAATGCACCCTCTCATTATTGGAGAATGATGAACACCATCTTCCCATATGAATTGTCCGAAGGATGGTTAATCATTTATATTGATGACATTATCACTTGTTCAGAAACCTGGCAATTACATTTAGAGAGACTTTAATTAGTACTTAAGAATGTTCTTCAATTGAACATGAAAATATCTCTTAAAAGATGTAATTTTGGGTTTCATGAGTTGAAGGCTCTGGAACATGTAGTCTCAGGACTGAGCCTTGGTGTTGACAAAAACAAAGTGGCTGCAGTCTTACTGAAGCAAATGCCCCATAACAAGAAAAGAAATGATTGGTGTAATCTTTTACCAGAATTGGAATTAGCCTAAAAGACCTCCATCCATGCTTCAACAGGAAAAACCCCTGCAATGTTGGAAAAAGGATGGAACCCCAAACTTCCAATTGATATTTTGAAAAAAGATCTGGTTGATATTCAGCCAACTGCTTCAAGCTTTCATTTATTGCTTGATAAAGTGGGACATCATGCAAATAAAATAATGAATGATGGCTTTGAATATGCTTAAAAGAAATGGGATAAAAGTCATAAGACCACAGAATTCAAAATAATAGATTTAATACTAGTTTCAACCTTGAACTTTAATAATATTAAAGGCCCAAAGAAATTGAAAGATTCCTTTGCAGGACCATTCATTATTAAAGCCCTTCATGGGACAAATGCAGTACAGGTAGAACTGTCAGGAGAACTGGAAAACAAACATCCAGCTTTCCCTGTCAGTCTAGTAAAGCATTACACTTCAAGTAATAAGGAATTATTCCCTTCAAGAAATGAAACACCCTGAGAAGTACCCCCACTAGATCAAAGTGAGGAGAAAAATGTACTAAAGGGCTTGAAAGAAAGAAGACTTAGGAGAAAGAATGAAAGAGAATACTTAGTCAGGTATAAAAATCCACAACATGAAGATGAATGGAATATAGAAAACAAAATACCTTATTCCCAAAAGGTTTTCAGAAGATTCAGACATGAGAGAAGACCAATTTCTCAATGAAAAGTTTGAATTGTGTGCTTTACATACTTAGAAAAGTATAAGTAGAGAGGTTGGACAGTGGACTATACCCCCCCCAAATAACTTGGGGGTATACTACAAAAGGAAAATTGTGGTACAATTTTTTTTGGTGGTAGGGAATGTGAGGCTGTGAGGTATGTATAACATACCCATAAGGCCACAAATAACTTTATAAACAGTTAAAATTTTCTTCAACAGACTTTTTAATTGAATTCAAAATAAAAAATAACAAAAAATAAGTATAACTTTTTTTTGGATAAGCAAAGTTATAAATATTATGTCATTTTTGGATTCTACACCAAAAATAATCCGGCGTACATCCATAAAGTGTTATACCCAAAAACACTTATTTCTTATGTTAATAGAAGATTTAAGAATCTCACAGTACTAATGTAGCTTTCTTAACATTTTTTTTAAAATTGTTAAATTCAAGCTTAAATAAGCTTAAATTTAAAGTTGCATAAGGTTTATGCAAACTTACCAAAATTTTAGTTGAAATTGAGGTGTGGTGTATATTTACTGATTTGGAGAAAGATTTTCCATACAGAATGTAAATCCTGCATGAGCTCAATTTAGAAGGGTTCAAGGCCATAGTATGGCTTTAAATACATCAAAGGGCAAAATTCATGCAAAAAGGTGGGACAAAGGAAAAAGACCAAATAAAGCTGGGGTACCCAACTTTTTGGATCTGCAAGGATTAAATTAAGGTTTTCCACCTGTATTGGAGGGTTTTCAACCTTATTTAAACTTTAAGATTAGACTTTGATCCAACATTAAAGTTTCAACTTGTTTTATCCCAATTTAGACAGGAATTTCAAGCTGCCAAAGGGTAAATCCCAATATTCAGGCTTGAAATCAAGGTTTTAAGAACTGTCAAAGCTTAATTAAGCTTAAAAAACTTAAATAAGCTTTAAACTTTAAGGTTACAAGGATTAAAACCTTATCAAAACTTAAGGTTTCGTGTGTATTGCTATTTTACGTGGAAAAATAGCAGTAACTTCAAAAATTCATTAAAAATACAATTCTTAATGGATTTGCTTGAAAATTTCACAGAGCTTAAAATTTAATATTATCTACATATGAGTTAAATTTTAAGTATATTTTATTTATAAATTCCCTGGGTAATTAGCCTGGAATTTTACTCTTTTAATTAAAACTCAAAGAAAATTATAATTTTTTTAAAAATTAATTAAAAATTGAGTTTAAGAGATTTCTGCTTGAAACTCTATTTTTAAGTTGTTCATATGATGAACTTTAACATAAATAAGTTTATTTATATTAAAAACTTAAAATAATTAGTTTAAATGAGGATTAAAGCTACATGGAGTTAAGAATAACCCTGTAACTTTAAATTGGAGTTAAAATTAAGTTACCTCAAGTTAAGAACTTTATTTTCAAGCATGGTTTTTCAGTTTTGACCTGAGCAGGCCCCCTATATCCATTATGAATCATGAGAGCTGCTCTGAATACATAAAAAGAGTCTTTTTCATCACTGTTTTTGTCAATCATCAATTATCAATCCAATCATATCAGAAATCTAAACAGGTAAAGTTTTATTAAATATATAATCATATTATTAAAGTAATTCTTAAGTTATTTTATTCTTTATTAATTAAAATTAAAGATTTGAAATCATAGAATTTAGATGATTGTTGTAATCACCAATAATATATTTTATTATATAAAATTATCATCTTGAATATCTTTTAAAATCCACATATTCCTCGTGAAAACTCTTTAATCTTACATTTTATTATAAAAAGTTAGTTTATCTTGAAAATTATTGATTTTTGGCGTTTTTTTAACTTATAATTATTATTTAATATAGAAACTGTTGTTGTTTGACTTGTTGTATTAAATAAATATTATAAGTAAGTTTTCTCTAAAGTTCTATATATTTTTTTATCTATTATTAGTTTTTTTAAATAGAATTTGTATTCTATAAGAATTATTTCTGCATAGTGTGTGTTTAATTCTTTTATAAATAATATTTATATTATTTTTAAGTGGTTAATATTCATATTTTCCACATGTAATTGTCTCATTAAGAGCTTTACACTTCTTATTGTTATAACTGTCAGTGACTATAACAATAATAGAATAATTACAATTTATTATAATTATTATATTTATTATTATTATTATATGTTTATAATAATAATTAAATTTTTTTTTTATAATTAGTTTGAATAATTATATTTAAATTTGTGGTTGTAATTTTTCATTATGATATATATTTCTACTGAGGACAGTCACAGTACTCTTGATTTTGCTACTATTATCAAGAGTTTCATAGAAAAACCTTACACTTGTGCACTGACAGAAGATGCTGGGCAAGATGATGTAATGTTCAGTGGGGAGGTGGAAATTATATCCAAGGAACAATTTGTGTCACAAATTGCTCAAACAATCCTAAGGCTGCAAAAAAATCAAAATGATAGTAAAACTCCTCATTATTGGCATCAAAATATTTCTGAAGCAATGAGGCTCCTCAAAATGAATTTGAACCGTAAGTCCATTACTCATTCAATATAAAAACACCAAAATGGCTTCTGACAATATATGGGCAGGTGTGGAGGTGGGAGATTCACCAAAATTCTTGAGGAATAAATCAAAATGAATCCTGATATGAAGGACGTGTCTGAGTAATTTGATTAATAATCTGAAAATCGAATGATAATATGCCTGAATGAAGGATAAAAATGAGATTGAAGATTGAGATTAAGATTAAAAAAAAGAATAAACAAAATAAAATTTGGGTCAGCTTTCAATTTTCAGAATGACAAATGAATGAGAGAAAATTGAGAGATGAAAAAGAATTATTAAATTCATAAGCATTAAAGATTCATAATTTTGATGAAGGAATGAATTAAATTGATGAAGAATAAATGAATAAAATGATGAAGAATGAATGAATAGGATGAAAAGAAATTATGAGTTAATTGATATAATGTCACAGGGGCTCTAGTGGAATACAAGAGTGGCCTGGCACTCAGGAATCAAGAACTCACTTGGAGGGCTCCAAAAGATGATAAGAAATACTACGGAATATATTTCTTAAGCAAGAGTAAGAGAGAGGACAAATATGCCAAAGATAACAGAGAATAATAAGAAGGAAGCCAAGGGCCAAAGATAAAACAAAAGCCAAAGGCCAAGAAGCCAACCAAGTGAATCCTCAATTCACTGTTTCAACCTGCCAGAAAGAACAATGGAATTAGTAAAAGATATGACCACCAATATCAACTGACAGGCAAGGAAAGAAACAATAAAAGGTGCTAATGACTAACTTAAGATTCTCAGTATTGACTTTAAGAAGCTAAAAGAAAATAAGGATAAGAATAAATCCAATATATTAATTAACTGGGGAAAAAGTCCCCAGGTGCTGAAAGGTGGCCAGTATATGTGAAAACTGGAAAGATTGATTCTGGAAGGTGAATCAATGACTGTATTGTCCAAATCGGGAAATACAGTTCAGGCCATCTTGAAATTTGAACTGTGTGATGGAATTAACACAGTGGAACATGGATTGGCCCAATTGGTCCAAGGCCATACAGTTTCATTGAATGAGGCCTGCACGGATGAATTCAGTTGTCCAAGGAGTATTTAAATACTTGATGCCTTGAAAAACGTTTGAATTGATGTAATACCTCTTGAGAATTAACCCTTTTGAAAAGTCCTGAATAATGTACCAACCCAACTCCTGTAGATACAGGTGGTTGGGATCCTTGAAGAGTCTTCTGATTGCCGCCATAACTTGTCAGACTGATGAGCTGAATAATCCTCCTTTGAAATGGGCATTGGATTTTTAGACCTTGATATGGAAAGGTGGAAATGGGTCCTGAAAATGCAACCATTTAATTGCTGAGCAAAAATGGTGCATAATGGTATATAATACCATATATGCACCACACTTACAACCTTGAGTACAGATGATATGAAGGAATGGAAAGAATTCCCCATACGTTGAGGGGAAGGCTGACTGAGCTGATCTGGTGGCCTCTGGTGGTTGCCAGAGGCCATGGCTAAAATATTGGTCCATGGTGGTCCATGGCCAAAAATGGGTCCTATGGGATTTATGGCCAAATTGGTGTCCAGAAGGTCTTTGGCCATTTTTGGGTCCAAGAGATTGATGACCAATTTTGGCTCAGGTGGGTCAGAACGTGGTTTGGGACCCACCTTGCTTCCTCATTTGGCCTCATTGGATTAGGCCAAAAGGGGCCTAATTGGCCTACAGGCGGCGGTACGTGGGAGCCGTAGGGGGCTAAATGGCCCAAAAAGGCCATTTAGGCCAAAGCTCCACTCATAAAAGGGGTTGGCCAGAGGCCAATGGGGATGGATAGGGGGCCTGGAGGACCACCCAGGCCCAAAATAAAAAATGAAGGCCTGGGGGTTGGTGAGGTGGAAATTGGCCAAGAAGGCCAATGACGGCAGGATATGGCCTGATGCCATAAATGGCCATTGGAATGGGTTATGGCGTAAGAGCCATAGAACACTCAAGGGGGCCAATTGGCCATAAATGATATGAAGGAACCATCAAGGAGGAGGGTCAAACTCGTGGTTGTGACAGTACCCCCTACCTTTAATGGTGAGCTCCTGAGCACCAAGATAAGGTAGAAGCCTGTTGAGGCTGTTGAGATGGATTGAAAGGAAGGATTCCAGAGGTATTTGAATCTTGAAAAGAGAACTTTGAGCTGATAATAATGTTGGCATATGAATTGAGGTTGACGTAGTCTTCTTTTGACATTTGGCTTTGAAATTGTTGAAGGATTGAATTTGACATAGAATTTTGGAATAAAGATTATAAGAAAAGAAAATTAAAGAAAAAATAAAGATAAAGAAACAGATATAAAGAAAAGAAAATAAAAAAAAAAGAAAAGATGAATTTTGAGGGGGAGTCCAGTCTTCATCACGGATTTTGATAGTTGATTTGAAAGTGGCCAGGGACCTGGATAAAGGAATTTGATGCCAGGAGCTCACAGAGTGGCCAAGGTGATGTTTTTGAAAAGATTGCAGACCCCTCAGGGAAGTGCACACCAGGAGAGGAACTTACGTTTAGTAGTTGCCACTCCCGCCAGTGCCATAAATAAGGATATAAATTTGATAAAGGGATGTATTGAATTGGAAAACTTGGAAAGGAAAAAAAAGTGAATGGTCCATTTTCCCAAGTGAAAAAATGGCCGTGATTTGGAATTCATGTTGATAACCAAGCCACAAAT
The DNA here is from genome assembly GCA_023105745.1 of Austropuccinia psidii. Classification (NCBI taxonomy): domain Eukaryota; kingdom Fungi; phylum Basidiomycota; class Pucciniomycetes; order Pucciniales; family Sphaerophragmiaceae; genus Austropuccinia; species Austropuccinia psidii. The sequence continues at coordinate 10,929,850 of JALGQZ010000004.1, read as the reverse complement.
CTATGTCCAAAATGCAAGGTGTTCACAGAGTGGCCAAGGTGATGCTTACCACAAAGAAGAGTAGAATACCCCTAAAGGTGCATACCAGGGGTGGGACTTACTTTTGGTAATTTCTCTCCCCACCAAGCACCATAAAAAGATAAAGCTTTTGAGGAATTGGGTCCTGGCTTGTCAGGATATAAAGAATGGAAATCTTTGACAAGTTCAGGACAATTCTTGAGGTTTTAGGCTGGTTCCCAAGTGGATCTTTCTGGGTCTTGACTGAAACCTTTCCATTCCACCAGATACCATAGTTTTCTTCTCTTGAGCTTTGAATCCAGTATTTGAGAGACTTCCCATTCCTCTTCTTCTTCAATGATAATTGGACAAGGAAGCTCTTGATGCCGATTTGGGATTGCTGATGTCTTGACTGGTTCCATGAGTGAGATATGGAAGACTGGGTGGATGGATTTCCATTGAGATGGAAGCTTGAGGTGGTAAGAATGAGAACTGACTTTCTTCAATATTGGAAAAGGACCCAACCATCTTTTGGACAGTTTTTTGGTGGGTCTGGTTGATTTGATATTCTTGGAAGAAAGCCATACCATGTCACCAGGATTGAAAACAGGTGGACTTGCTCTACCTTTATCTCTATACCTCTTAAACCGGTTTATGGCAGCTTCAAGTTCTCTCTTGACATCTTGCTGTACTGATTGGATTTTTGTTGATAAATTTCCAGCAGGAGTGTCTTGAGCGATGTCAACTGAATCAAATTGTGGATCTCTTCCATAAACAGTGAAAAATGGTGATTTTTTTGTTGAGGAGTGGTCAGAATTATTGTAGGCAAATTCAGCCAGAGGAAGCCAGGTGTTCCAATCATCTTGATGATAGCTGACATACATCCAAAGATACTGTTCTAGTATCTGATTTACCCTCTCTGTCTGTCCATCAGTTTCTGGATGATAAGCAGTTGACAAGTCTCTTGAAATCTTGAGCTGCTGACAAGATTGGTCCAAAATGAAGTAACAAAGAGTGAACCTATATCACTGACAATTCTTGATGGAAGGCCATGTTTTGAGAAGATATTCCTGATGAATAAATGGGCCAAATCCAGGGAAGTGATTGAAGACATTGTTGGAATAAAAACCGCCATTTTTGAGAACCTTGTAACAACCACTCACCAGGGGTAAGGGTATTGATCAATACACCCACTCGCCCAAAATCAGCAAATCCAGTATCTGCATCAGCATTCAGTTTCAGCAATCTTCATTCTGAAACATGCATACAGTTTGGTACATCAATACAGCCTGTCAATACCTGTACAGGTTGGATTCACCCAATACAGTTTCAATACACCATTATATGGAACTGTATGATCACTCAAATACACCACACCTCTTGTACAGGTTCTGTACAGCTGTACAGGGCCTGTATTGGCCAGACTCAATTCAATAATTCAATCCTCATGAAAATTCTTCCTCTGGATCAGGGCTGGTGTTTCTCACATATACCACCCCCTCTTTCTCCCCCCTGGGGACTTTTCCCAGTTAATTAATTTATTTTATTTATTATTTTATAATTATTCTTATCCTTATTTTGGGTATTATAATTATTTGATTCTAAGTTAGTCTTTGCATTTCTCCCTTTGCCTGTACTGTATGAGTTGGGTGGCCATATCCTTATTAACCCTTCTCTTTCCATTCTGACAGGTTGAAACAGTGGACTTGGACTTGTTTGTGGTTGGCTCTTCTATTTCTTATTCTTATTTCTTTGTTGCTGCTTTTCTCATATCTTTTATTATAGTAATTCATTCCTTACACTCTTGAGTGTATTCCATATTCCCATATCTTTGAGCCCTCCATAAGTGAGTCCCAGTTTACTGAGTGCCAGGCCCTCTTCACTTCGAAGAGCCCCTGTGACATTAAATTAATTAACTCATATTTGACTTTTTCTTTTCATTCATTTCTATTCATTTGTCTCATTCATCAATTATGATCTCTTTTATGATTTAATGATCTTTAATGATTATGATTTTATCTCTCTCATCAATTTCATCTCATTCATTTCATCCATATGAAATTGATTTTTTTCTTTCTTAATCATTGCTGACCATTTCATCACTTCATTTTATTTTTTATCAAGTAAAATTTTCTCTGTGTTCTTATTCAGGTTCTTTTTAGGAATTATTGATTGGTTTAATTGATTGGATTATTAATTGGCTTTCATTGGGCTTATTGATTCAGCAATTCAGGATTTTTTCATTTGGATTGATTGATTGACTTTGAATCCTCAAGATATTTTAGTGATCCTCAAGAATTGATTTGATTATTGATTGATTTTACTCATTAAGATATTTGAATTGATATCTGAAGATTTTGAATTGATTGATTGATTCCTTAAGACCTTGATTTCATATTGAAGAAAGTGATTTATTGATTGATTGATTATTGATTGAATATTGATTGATTTTTGATTACTCAAGATTATTGATATTTAATTTGAATTTGAGTTATTGTTGATTTTGATTGAATTGATTGATTGTTGATTGAAGTTGATTTCACCTCAAGAACTGAATTGATTCCTCAAGACTCATCAAGATTTTATTGTGATTGATTTGGCCAAGTTTTGATTTCTGTGATCAATACCATCAGGTTTCTTTTATTCAACTTCTGTTAAAATTCCAGTTCAACATAGTCCCCCAGCAAAGAACACTAGATCCCAAAAAATTCTAGCCGTTCTTACTCCTAAAACAAGGGCTCCTCTTGACCGCACACCATCAGTTCATCAACTGAGTGCAAATTTGGACAGAGGACCACCAATGGAAGGAGCAGAACCCTCAAGAAGAGGTGGAATGAAATCTAGAAGATCATGATCCTTTTATGGACTTTTGGGTGGCTATCCTGGCATGTCTGAAGGTGCAAGAGCAAGATTAGGGGAAGTTGAAGATGAAGAGGGGGAAGAGTCTGTGGAAGAGGAAGATTCTTGGGAAACTGAAGTGGCAGATGCCTTGGCAAATGCTGCAGAGGTGCCTCAGGGTTCTAATCTAGCCCTTTCTAGTCAACCTCTTGTCTCTCAAACTGACCCAAGTCTCATCAAGATGATGGAGCAGATGACTCAATTCATGGGGCAACTCACCCAAGCAGTTGCTCCCAGGGACAATTCCAAAGCCCCTGCTTTAAAGACTCCATCCATGAAGGCACCTGATTCTTTTGATTGTACTCAAGCTCATAAATTTAGAGGATTTATCCAATCCTGTCAATTAATCTTCCAAAATAATCCAGCAAATTTCTTCTCTGACAGGAAAAAAGTTCTTTACTCAACTTCTTTTCTCAGTGGTAGAGCTGAAAAGTGGATTGAACCCTATCTCTCAAATATTTCCAATGAAGACCCTTCCTACCTCCTCCATAATTGGCCATTACTTGAATCTCAATTATTCACTCTGTTTGGTGACCCCAATGAAGTCAGGAAAGTTGAACAAGAGTTGGACAATTTGAGGATGAAGGAGAGTGGTCATGTTTCCTTGTACATTGCATATTTCAGAAGCTTAATGTCAAGGATTGGAGATTGGGGGGAAAGAGCTTATATCCATGTTTGCAGAAGAGGATTGGCAACAAGGTTATTGGATCAGTTGGCTTCTCACCCTGGAACTTTTGATACTCTTCAAGAACTTATGGATGTCACTTTAGAGTTAGACACAAGATATCATCAGAGGCAAACATAAAAGGTTGGAAATCATGAAAAGAAGACTCCAGTTAATGGATCCAATCAGTCTAGGCCTCCTCAAAAATAATCTTCAAAGAGGCCTCACCAGAAGAAGAACAAGAAGGGCAAGCAGTTTCAATATTCAAAGGACAAGCCTCATGCTGCTCTCCTCAATAAGGACTATAAAGAGGGGTTGTGTACTTATTGAGGCGGAAAGCACCCAATTGAAGTATGCTTCAAGAGACCTCAGAACAAGCCTGGGTCATCATCAAGAGGCTTCCCTAGCAAGCAGGGAAAAGCCTGAGTGGGAATCATGATGTGTTCAATGGTTCTCACTTATTTCCTTCAAGAGAACAAATGTGCACTCTGAATACTAGTGTCAAGAAATCTTTAAAATTTCTTATTTTTTCTTCAATCTCTGATATTTTTTATAGTATTCTCATTGATTATGGTGCTACAAACTCCTTTATTGCAAATAATCTTGCTCTCAAGTACTCATTGACCATGTCAGAGGTCCCTGAAAAGATTCCTCTTTTCATTCTGGATTCCAATGAATCCACTTCCTTGTTCATCACCCATTATACCAAGTGGGTTGTTGATTTACCTTCCTTCCCAAGCTTTGAATGGGATTTCTTTATCATAGATTCACCCAAGGGAGAAGACCTAATATTGGGCTTTGATTTTCTTTACCATTTCAATCCCATTATTTATTGGAAAAATGGATTGATCACCTTTGATTCTGGTCATAAGGATTCTAGTGGTATTATTTCTTCTACTAGTAATGACTTTTCCATTGGTGTCAACAGTGTTGCTCTGGTTGGTAAACTTAAGACACCTTCCCTTCCTCCTTCTGTCCATAACCCCTTCATTTTTCCCTCTCAGTCATTACTTCCATTAAGAGATGAAGTCTTCAAAGAGATAAAAGATGTTGGAGAAGATGTTGCTATATCTTCACTTCATCTCTTTCAAGGGGATATGGACCTTCCTCCTTTATCTTTTCATGCCTCCCTGGAGGAGCAGTGGGATGAGGAGGAAGAGCCAGAAGAGATTAAAACTGTGCTGAAGGTAGTCCCTCCTGTTTATCACAAATATTTGGATGTATTCTCCAAAGTTAAAGCAGACAAACTTCCTCAACATTCTGCCTGTGATCATCATATTGAACTGGAGGGTCTTCTACCTCCAGTTGGTGTTATCTACTCCTTATCAAATCAAGAGTCAGAAACACTGTGGGCCTACATTTCAGAGAATGTAGAGAAAGGTTTCATAAGACCAAGCTCCTCTTCAACAGGAGCACCTGTCCTTTTTGTCAAGAAAACGGATGGAGGTCTTTGTTTGTGTGCTGATTACCGCAAACTCAATGCTGTCACTAGGAAGAACAGATACCCTGTTCCTCCTATGAACCAGCTCCTTACCGTATTAAAAAGTTTGACTATCTTCTCCAAGATAGATTTGCGTGGTGCATATAACCTCCTGAGAATCAAAGAGGGGGATGAGCACCTAACTGCCTTCAGAACCAAGTATGGTAGTTATGCGTATTTGGTCATGCCATTTGCTTTGACCAATGCGCCTGCTTCTTTCCAGAATCTTGTGAATGATATATTTGCAGATTTCTTGGATGTGTTTGTTGTGGTTTATATAGATGATATTATGGTATTCTCAAGTTCTGAGAAAGAACATTTCAAACATGTGACCTCTGTCCTCCAAAGACTCAGAGAAAATAATTCATTTTCCAAAGCCTCCAAGTGTGTATTCCATGCCTCAAGTGTAGAATACTTGGGCTATGTTGTCTCAAGTGATGGCCTCAAAATGGATTCTTAAAAAGTTCAGCAGATCCTTGACTGGCCTCAGCCCAGAAACATCAAAGCACTTCAATCTTTTCTTGGCTTTGCCAATTTTTATCATTGTTTCATTAAAAATGATTCTAAAAAAATTACTTCTCTCACTTCCCTCCTTAAAAAAGAGTCTCCTTCCATCTTCAATGAGGAAGCTCTTAGTCAGTTTCAAGCACTCAAAGAAGCTTTCACCTCTGCTCCTATCTTATCCCATTTCAATCCATCTCTACCTACTATTGTAGAGACTGATGCCTCTGATTATGCATTGGGCGCCGTACTGAGTCAGGTGAATGACTCAGGAAAGCACCCCATTGCATTTGATAGTCGCAAGCTTCTCGCAGCTGAGCTGAACTATGAAATTCATGACAAGGGACTCCTTGGCATAGTTTGGGCTCTCAACCGCTGGAGAGCATTTCTTCTTTCTTTGTCCAATTCTTTTGAGGTCTTGACAGACCACTCTTCCTTGCAGTATTTCATGTCTTCCAAAGTTCTTACTCGTCGTCAGGCCCATTGGGCTGAATTTCTCTCAGAATTTCATTTCACTATCACTTACCACCAAGGCAGGCTGGCCACTTTACCAGATGCCTTGTCATGTCGGGACAACGTGTACCCAGAGAGGGGGGTGGACTTCATCAGCAAGAATCCTCAAAATTTTCATCAAGTACTTAAGCAAGATGGAATTCAAGAATCAAGATTCTTCTCAATCAAAGTGGAGGTTTTCTCAGATTTAGTAGGCAAGATTCAAAAAGAAGTATGGCAAGACAAAGACTATAAAGAAATACTCAAGCAACTAGCAAGAGGTGAATCAGTTCCAGATTACTCTATTGAACCTCAAGCCAAGTTATTATTATTAAAAGATAGAGTGGTAATCCAAAGCAATGAAGAACTTCAACTCAATATTCTTCAAAAGCATCATGACTCACCATTGGCTGGCCATCCTGGCCAGGAGAAGACCCTCAAGCTCATCAAGAGGGATTTTTATTGGGCTGGCATGAATCAATTCATCAAGGACTATGTGTCCTCATGTTAGCAATGTTCAAGAAACAAGAACATTCATCACAAGAAGTTTGGATTACTCAAGCCTCTTTCAATTCGGTCTGGTCCTTGCAATTCATTATCAATGGACTTTATCACTCAATTGCCCTTGTCAAACAACTTTGACTCAATTCTAGTAGTTGTGGACAGGTTCTCAAAAATGGAAATCTTCATTCCAACTTATCTAACAATCACTTCTCTGGACTTAGCTCAAATTTTCATTAGGCATGTATTTTACAAGCATGGCCTTCCAGTCAGTATTGTCAGTGATAGAGGATCTCCATTTGTTTCATCATTTTGGACTCAATTATGTCAGCACCTCAAGATATCAAGAGATCTTTCAACTGCTTTTCATCCTGAAACAGATGGACAGACAGAGAGGGTAAATCAGATATGAGAACAGTCCCTTTGGATGTATGTCAGCTATCATCAAGATGACTGGTACACCTGGCTCCCTCTGGCTGAATTTGCCTATAATAATGCGGAAAATTCATCAACCAAGCAATCACCTTTTTTCACCATTTATGGAAGAAATACCATCTTTGACTCAATCCATATTTCTCAAGACTCACCTGCTGGAAAATTATCAACAAAACTCCAATCAGTACAGCAATTTGTCAAAGAAGAAGTAGAGTCAACAATAAGGAGATTTAAGAAGTATGCAGATAGAAATAGGACAATTCCACCTGATTTCCAACCTGGGGACAATGTATGGCTAGCTTTCAAGAACATCAAGCAACAAGACCCACCAAGAAATTATCAGAAAGATGGTTGGGACCTTTTGAAGTTCTGAAGAAGATTGGCAGCCATGTATATCACCTCAAGTTGGCTCAGAAATGGAAGTCAGTTCACCCCATCTTTCATGTGTCCTTATTAGAACCAGTCAAGCATTGAACTTTCCCAAATCGACATCAATTGCCACCACCACCAATCCTAGTTGAGGAGCAAGAAGAATGGGAAGTGGCTCAGGTTCTGGACTCAAAACTCAAAAGAGGTAAATTATGGTATCTTGTGGAGTGGAAGTGATTCAGTGAAGACCCAGAAAGAACCACTTGGGAACCAGCTTCCAACCTTACCAACTCACCAGACCTTGTCAAGGATTTCCATTCATTATATCCAGACAAGCCTGGTCCAATTACCTCAAGAGTTTGATTTGTGGTGCTTAGTAGGGAGAAGAAGTTATGAAAGTAAGTTCCTCTCCTGGCATGCACCTTTAAGGGGGTATTCTAGCCAAATGTTGTTGTAAGCATCACCTTGGCCACTTTGTGAGCACTTGTCAATTCTTTGGACAGGTTCAGGAACCATAAAACACGGATACCCTCCGATTTGGACCTTATCAAGATATGGCCAACTGTTTCTTTCTTTATTTTCATTTCTTTTCTCCTATTTATCTTTTCAATTTATGCCAATCATCATAATTCAAGAAATTCATTACTTCAAGTCATTTACCAAAATTCACTTCAGAAGTCATTTATGGCAATTTATTTCAATTTTGTGGTGCTTGGTGGGGAGTGGAAGTTATGAAAGTAAGTTCCTTCTCCTGGTATGAATACCTGAGGGTCCTACTTCTTGTAAAACATTACCTTGCCCACTCTGTGAGCATCAAATGCTTGGTTTTCATTTTTTAGACACTTATTGGCCAGAATCAAGCAGCAACCATCAGGACTTTTCTTTATTTCTTTTCGTAATTCTCATTTTATCTTATTATTTTATTTTGCTTTCTTTCTTTTATTTCTTTAAAGCAGCAGCATCCCCTACCAAATCATGTATTGGGAGCTTCCATTATTTTTTCATTTTTTAGTATTTATAAGAGTGGGGATAGAAGTCAAACCAAACACAAACAAGGAAAAGGAAAACTAGTTATCTCTACCCAAATCATCAAAAGTTCTCTGGAAATCATTTACCAACTCATCCTCATACCAGGCAAATTTTGCAGCCATCTCTTCAGAATTAGTACCTGGAATAGTCCTGTCATTGGCATACATAATCACCTCTCTGATATTTCTATCAACCCTCCTGAACAATCTGGCCACAGCATCTTGATTTTCACTAGCCATGTTGGGATCTTCTCTGGTAACCCAGATAGGCCAACGTTCTCTTCTTTGAAAAACTTGAGCGGCAGGAAACAGCAAAGGGGTCAATCCATCTCTTCTTCTGCTGCAGCTGGCCACAGGTTGGAGTTTATGGGAGGTGGCTATGGGTGAGTTTCTAGGTTGTTGTACTGGGGATGGTCTTACTACTGGATTCAAGGCAGGCCTTGTGGTGTGGGAAGTAGTTGGTGAAGGAGAAGGAAGGGTTGTTGGAATAGAAGCAAGCATTGGTTGAAAGGTTGTTGGAGTGCTGGGAATAACTTGGTTTTGGAATGTAGTGTCGGCAAGAGGTTGAGAAGAGGAATTTCTGGATGGATGGCCAACTGAATGAGGAACAACTTCAACTTCTTCACCATCCAACTAATCACTTCCTTCAGCATCTGGATCTGTTGGGGAATCAACAATTCTTCTTAGTTTTTTCACCACCTTCACGACTCCATCAGTATTGGTCCTTGAGATTGGGATTTCTGAGCTGTAGTGTATGGGCCTACCACCAATTGAAATGGGCCCTCCAACATTAGTCCACCTGGCCACATCCCTCTGCCTGGAATCAGTCACTACATCAAAATAACAGTACTAATTCAATCAAGATATGAAAATCACTCACATTGAGAAAATTCTGAGGTTGCATCAGGAGTAGGTTCCTCAAGAATGGGGAATTCTTGCCCATAAGGCCCATCTTTCCTGCTCCATAAGTGCCTCCTGATGTTGGACAAAGTTGACCTGGTATGACAACATGGTTTCTTCCCAATGAAGCAAAAGTGGCATTTTTACAATTGAGGATTGTAATGTTGAAAGCAATCCTTACCCTTGGCCAAACATTCAGTACAGGCAGGATCAAGAACTTCAACTGCTCTGAACCCATCATAAGTTTGGGAGGGATCAAAATGACCAGAAGACACCATGGAAGGGGAGGACAATTGACAAAAGACGCCAGAACCACAAAGAACAGACAGTGGCGGTGCAGAAGGAGAAGATTCTGTGAGTTCAGTCAGTTTGGAACTCATGACTGAAGAATATGCAAGCAGAAGATTCAAGACGTCAGAATCAATCCACTCCATATCAAGAAAAAGGTTTGACCGCAAGGAAATGGGGCCATAACTCAATTATGCCCCCCTTCAAAGCCTCTAAGTGAAGGTTCATACCCCTTTGGGGCTGAAACCATCACCCAGGGCCTCCCCTGCAACTTTGGGGAGGCCAGGATCTTGATGGTCCTGGACCCCACCAATGGGTCCAGGCCATATAGGGTGAAAATTTGGGCTTGGGCCAATTCTGGTCCCCTTGGTCACCCTGGGTCCCCATAAAATTTGGGCCCAGGGGCTCCATTTTGGTCCTGGGGGCCTCCAATAGCCCCCACGGACTGCTGACCGCAGACCATGGCATACGGTCCACGGCCCACGGACCGTAGGACCCCAAAGACCCAAAATGGCCAAAAATTCATGAAATGACCAAATTCACCAAAGCACCCAAAAAAGGCCCAAAAGGCCATAAAAACCAAAAATATCAAGATTAATCAAGGAAGAGGCCACAGACCAAAAACACTCTATAGGGCTGTTTGGGGATATTTCCATGGACAATGGGGACAAGACCCCTTGGAGGAAATTTCTTCAATATTTCATTGGATTAAGCCTTGCCCAATGAGTACACTTCATATACTCATTGGGCATCGTTTTTTGAGCACAAGAGCTCAGTGGCCCTTATTTTGGGATATATCCCAAGGCCACACCCCAACGGCAATGTAATTGAATCAGAAGAAAAGAAAAGCATATTTTGAAGTGGAATACTTACTCAAAACTTGAAAGAAGGGGGGAATCAATTCAATTTGATAGAGAAGAATTGAAGAAGGATTTTCAGGATAATGGTCCAGAGGAAAAGAAAATTAAAAAGATTTTTTTTGAAAAAATGTGGGGATATTGAGATGCCACTCAACAGTGGCAGGGTATTATGGTGTTCAGGAGCCCACCAGCTTCAAGAGGGTGATACTGTAACAACCACTCACCAGGGGTAAGGGTATTAATCAATACACCCACTCAAACACCTCAAATCAGCAAATCCAGTATCTGCATCAGCATTCAGTTTCAGCAATCTTCATTCTGAAACATGCATACAGCTTGGTACATCAATACAGCCTGTCAATACCTGTACAGGTTGGATTAACCCAATACAGTTTCAATACACCAGTATGAAACTGTATGATCACTCAAATACACCACACCTCTTGTACAGGTTCTGTACAGCTGTAAAGGACCTGTATTGGCCAGACTCAATTCAATAATTCAATCCTCTCATGAAAATTCTTCCTCTGGATCAGGGCTGGTGTTTCTCACATATACCAGCCCCTCTTTCTCCCCCCTGGGGACTTTTCCCCAGTTAATTAATTTATTTTATTTATTATTTTATAATTATTCTTATCCTTATTTTGGGTATCATATTTATTTGATTTTAAGTTAGTCTTTGCATTTTCTCTCTTCGCCTGTACAGTATGAGTTGGGTGGCCATATCCTTATTAACCCTTCTTTTTCCATTCTGACAGGTTGAAAAAGTGGACTTGGACTTTTTTGTGGTTGGCTCTTCTATTTCTTAATCTTATTTCTTTGTTGCTGCTTTCCTCATATCTTTTATTATAGTAATTCATTCCTTACACTCTTAAGTGTATTCCATCTTTCCATATCTTTGAGCCCTCCATAAGTGAGTCCCAGTTTACTGAGTGCCAGGCCCTCTTCACTTTGAAGAGCCCCTGTGACAAATCTGTCCACTATGACCAGGATTTAATCAAAGGAATTGGACAGCGGCAGTTGAGTGATGAAGTCCATTGAAAGACAAATGCAAGCACCATTTTGGAATTGGAAGAGGTTTGAGGAATCCAAACTTCTTATGATTAATATTCTTGTTTCTTGAGCACTGTTGACAGGATGAAACATAATCCTTGATAAATTGAGTGATGCTGGACCAGTGGAAATCCCGCTTGACAAGTTTGAGAGTCTTCTCTTGGACAGGGTGGCCAGCTAGAGGAGAATTGTGACGTTTTTGAAGAATACCAAGTTGAATTGTGGAGTCATTTGGGACTACCACCTGATCTTTGAAGAGAAGGAGTTGGGAAGAGGAATCATGAGAATAAGCTTGGACAGATTTACCTTTACCCAAACCTTCAAGGATACTTCTGTATTGAGGATCTTTCCATAATTTCTTCTGGATTGAATCAATCAAATTTGAAAAGAATTCCACCTTGAATGCAAAATACTTTGAGTGTTGAACTTCATCTTGCTTTATGATTTGTTGCAAATTCATCGGATTCTTGCTGATGAAATCCTCCCCCCTATCCGGATAAACGTTGTCCCTACGTGATAAGGCATCTGGAAGAGTAGCTAGGCCGCCAGGGCGGTAAGTGATTGAGAAATGAAATTCAGAAAGGAATTCAGCCCAACAGGCTTGACAGAAAGTGAGTACTTTGGAAGTCATGAAGTATTGAGGGAAGAGTGATCGGTGAGAACTTCAAAAGGGGAAGACAGTGAAAGTAGAAAAGCCCTCCAGCGCTTGAGAGCCCAGACAATGCCAAGGAGTTCCTTGTCATGAATTTCATAATTGAGCTCTGCTGGGATAAGCTTGCAGCTGTCAAATGCAGTGGGATGTTTTCCTGAGTCAGAGACCTGACTCGGAACAGCACCCAAAGCATAATCTGATGCATTGGTCTCTACAATGGTGGGTAGAGAAGGATTGGAGCGGTGGTGAAAGCCTCTTTGAGTTGGTGAAACTGACTGAGAGCTTCCTGATTGAGGGGAAAACATGAATCTTTCTTGAGGAAACTGGTGAGTGAACTAATCTTCTTTGAACAATTCTTGATGAAATGGCTGTAGAAATTGGCAAAGCCAAGGAAAGATTGAAGAGCCTTGAGGTTTCTTGGAGGCAGCCAATTGAGAATCTGCTGGACGTTTTCTTGGTCCATCTTGAGGCCTTCAGAAGAAACTACATAACCAAGGTATTTGACACTTGAAACATGAAACAGGCATTTGGAAGCCATAGCAAAAAGGCTATTGGCTCTGAGTCTGGAAAGAACAGTGGACACATGAGTGACATGTTCTTCCTCAGATTTGGAAAAGACCATAATGTCATCCAAATAAACCACAACATAAACATACAGAAGATCTTGAAAGATATCATTGACAAGATTTTCAAAAGAAGCAGGAGAATTGGTGAGCCCTAACGGCATAACCAAGTATTCATAACTGCCATATTTGGTTCTAAAACAAGTCAAGTGTTCATCACCCTCCTTGATTCTGAGCAGGTTATATGCACCATGCAAATCAATCTTGGAGAAGAAAGAAGAACCATTAAAAACATTGAGAAGCTGATTTATAGAAGGAACAGGATACTTGTTCTTCCTAGTAACAGCATTGAGTTTGCGGTAATCAACACACAAACGGAGGCCACCATCTTTCTTTTTGACAAAGAGGAAAGGTGCTCCTGGTGAAGAGGAGCTTGGCCGGATGAAACCTTTCTCTACTTTGTCTGAAATGTAGGCCCTGAGTGTATCTGACTCTTGTTTGGATAAAGAGTAGGTCACCCCAACTGGAGGTAGAGACCCCTCCAGCTCAATATGATGATCACAGGCGCAGTGAGGAGGAAGTTTTTCTGCTTTGACCTTGGAAAATACATCCAAGTATTGGTGATAGACAGAAGGAACAACCTTCATCACGGTTTCTACTTCTTCTGGCTCTTCCTCTTCATCCCACAATTCCTCCAGGGAGGAAGGTCCATATTCCCAAATAAGAGATGAAGTGAATATACAGAATTATCTTCTCCAAAATCTTGAATCTCTTTGAAGACTTCATCTCTAGGAGATAGCAATGACTGTGGGGAGTTAAGGGAAGGAATATGGACAGTAGATGGAAATGATGGTGTTCTAGAATCACCAACCCGAGCTGCATGTGATTTGGCAGAAGAAAAGTCATTATGGAAAGATTTATAAGGGTCAGAATAGTGCAAATGAACAGAATTAAAGGTGATCAGCCCTTGCCTCAAATCAATAGAAGGAGTAAAATGATTGAGAAAGTCAAAGCCCAATATGACGTCTTCTCCCTTGGGAGTATCAATGACTAAAAGGTCCCATTCAAAGCTTGGGAATGACAGGGGCTCAACTGTATATTTAGTATGGTGAGTCACAAAGAAGCAAGGGGACTCAGAGGAGTCCAAAATGATAAGAGGAATCTTCTCTGGGAGTTCTGACGTAGTCAATGAGTACTTGCGAGCAAACTGCTTTGCAATAACTGAGTTGGTAGCACCAGAATCAATGAGAATACTGTAAAAAACATCAGAAAGAGAAGAAAAAACAAAACATTTTTAGAGAATTTTTGACACCAGTATTCAGAATGCACAATTGTGCTCTTGAAGGAAAACTGTGAAGACCATTGAACACAATATGGTCTCCACTCAGGCTTTTCCCTGGCTGGGAAATTGGCCTGACGGTTGGGTAAGCTTGTTTTGAGGTCTTTTGAAGCAAGACTCAAGACTATGCTTCTGTCACAGCCAAGGAGGCAGGGGCATTACCAATCATATTCAACAATCATTACTTCATTGATACCCCTCAAAACCCAATCAGAAAGGGGGTTTCATTCAACATTCTCCAAATACAGTTTTCAGAACTCAATACAGTTTCATACAGGCAAGATCCAAATACAGTTTCAGACCTCAATACAGTTTCATACAGGCAAGACCCAAATACAGGATTCACCAAATACAGGCCTGTAATCAATACAGGCGCAAATACCTGTATTGACTTTATAGCCTGTATTGGATTCACCAATACAGGATTCAATCCCACATCCAACTTCTTCCAGCATACAGACAAGTATCTCAACACTCAAACTCCAAGGCTGGTATTTCTCACATATACCAGCCCCTCTTCACCCACCTGGGGGTTTTTCCCCCAGTTAATTCAAATATTGGATTTATTATTTAGTATTATTTTATTTCTCATTAAGAAATATTATTTTATTATTTATTAAGTTAGTCTTTGCCTTCCCTCACCTGTTCAGTAGAGTCCTGGTGGCTATATCTTTTATTAATCCTTTTCTCTTTTCTGAACAGGTTGAAACAGTGGTACAGGATTATTTGTGGTTGGCTCTTTATTATTGCTTTTGTTTTTTCTCTCATATCTTTTTATGGTTATTGATTTATGACTAGGAATTTATCCTCTTACTCCATTACTCTTATCATTGAGTATCTTATTCTGAGCCCTCCATAAGTAAGTCTGTTCACTGAGTTCCAGGCCCTCTTCACTTAGAAGAGACACTGTGACATTATTTCAATTAACTCATATTTGATTCTTTCTTTTCATTCCTTTATATTCATTTCTCTCATTCATCAATTATGATTTTTTTCATGATCTTATGATTTTTATGATTTTTTCTCTCTCATAAATTTTCATCTCATTCATTTCATTCAAATGAAAATTGATTCTCTTTCTCATTTCAAAATTTTGCTCACCATTTCATTCTCTCTTAATTCTCAATCAATTTTCATTTTCATTTTCTGTCTAAATTCAAGTTTTTATCAGGTTTAATTGTTTGGAATTTGGGATTAATTGATTTATTGTTTCAGAAGTTATTGAATTGGGGTTATCATTGGTTGATTTTGAAATTTCTCAAGATTTATTGATTTATTGATTGATTTCTCAAGAAATTGACTTACCTCAAGACTCTGATTTGATTTAATTGATTGATCTGATTTGATTCCTCAAGATAGCTGATTTATCCTCAAGAATTGATTTAATTCATTGATTTGAACTTTATTCCTCAAGAAAATTGAATTGATTTTTGAAGATATTGATTGAATTCCTCAAGACTTAATTGATTTGAACTTGATTGACTTTATTTGACTTATTGATTCAAATTGATTATTCATAAGAATTTGACTTTGTCATCTTCACTCTTCAAGATTTATTCATATTGATTCACTTCAAGATTATTGCTTGATTTCTCAAGTTCATCAAGATTCTCATTTGATTGTTTTGGTCAAGCTTTCTTTTATTCAAAGTATCATCAACTTTTTATTAATTCTTCCTTCATGATTCCAGTTCAGCATAGCCCACCGGCCAAGAATACAAGATCCCAGAAACATCAAGGTGTTCTCACACCTACAGCAAGGGCTCCTCTTGACCTCACACCAACAGCTCATCAACTGAGTGCAAACTTGGACAGAGGACCACCAATGGAAGTTGCAGCATCCTCCAGAAGAGAAGGCGTGAAGTCAAGAAGATCAAAATCATTCTCTGGCTTGTTGAGTGGCTATCCAAGCATTCCTCAAGGGCCTAAAAGCAGGTTAGGGGAAGCTGAAGATGAATAGGGGGAGGAGTCTGTGGAAGAGGAGGAGTCTGAAGAGACTGAAGTTGCAGCTGCCTTGGCAGGTGCTCCTGAGGTTCTGAAGCTCCAAATCTAGCCCTTTCTAATCAACCTCTTGTCTCTCAAGTAGAACCAAATTTTCTCAAGATGATGGAGCAAATGACTCAATTTATGGGACAACTCACTCAAGCAGTTTCCCCAAGGGACACTTCAAAAGCCCCTGCATTCAAGACTCCATCAATGAAGACACCTGATTCTTTTGATGGTACTAAAGCTTATAAATTGAGAGGATTTATTCAATCTTGTCAATTAATTTCTCATAATGACCCAGAAAACTTCTTCTCTGACAGGAAGAGGGTTTGGACTCAACTCCTTTTCTTACTGGTAGAGCTGGCAAATGGATTGAACCTTACCTCTCAAATATCTCCAATGAAGACCCTTCTTATCTCCTCAATAACTGGAAGTTGTTTGAAACCCAGTTATTCACTCTGTTTGGTGATCCCAATGAAGTCAGAAAAGCTGAAAAAGAGTTGGACAATTTGAGGATGAGGGAAAGTGGTCAAGTTTCCTTGTACATAGCTTATTTCAGAAGTTTAATGTCAAGAATTGTAGACTGGGGGGAAAGGGCCTATATTCATGTGTATAGGAGAGGCTTGGAATCAAGATTGTTGGACCAATTGGCTTCTCACCCTGGAACTTTTGATAGTCTTCAAGAACTCATGGACATCACGTTGGAATTAGATACCAGGTACCATGAGAGGCAGAAGGAAAAGGGTAGCCATCAAGAGAAGAAGCCTCCAATCAGTGGATCCCACTCCTCCAAGCCCCCTCAAAGTTCATCATCAAAGAAGCGTTATCACAAGAAGAATAACAAGGGGAAGAATTTTTGAGCGTCCAAAGACAAGCCTCATGCTGCTCTCCTCAATAAGGAGAACAAATCAATTGGTTCTGAAAAGGAGAGGAGGATCAAAGAAGGCTTGTGCGATTATTGTGGTGGTAAACACCCATTTGAAAAATGGTTCAAGAGGCCTGAGAATAGGCAAGGGTCATCGAAAGGCTTCCCTAGCAAGCAGGGAAAAGCCTGAGTGGGAATCATGATGTGTCCAATGGTTCTCACTTATTTCCTTCAAGAGAACAAATGTGCACTCTGAATACTAGTGTCAAGAAATCTTTAAAATTTCTTATTTTTTCTTCAATCTCTGATATTTTTTATAGTATTCTAATTGATTCTGGTGCTACAAACTCCTTTATTGCAAAGAATTTTGTTCTCAAGTACTCATTGACAATGTCAGAGCTCCCTGAAAAGATTCCTCTTTTCATTTCAGATTCCAATGAATCCACTTCCTTGTTCATCACCAATTATACCAAGTGGGTTGTTGATTTACCTTCCTTCCCAAGCTTTGAATGGGATTTCTTTATCATAGATTCACCCAAGGGAGAAGACCTGATATTGGGCTATGATTTTCCTTACCATTTTAATCCCATTATTGATTGGAAAAATGGATTGATCACCTATGATTCTAGTCATAAGGATTCTAGTGGTATTATTTCTTCTACTAGTAATGACTTTTACACTGCTGTCAACAGTGTTGCTCTGGTTGGTGAACTTAAGACACCTTCCCTTCCTCCTTCTGTTCATAACCCCTCCATTTTCCCTCTCAGTCATTAGTTCCATTAAGAGATGAAGTCTTCAAAGAGATAAAAGATGTTGTAGAAGATGTTGCTATATCTTCACTTCATCTCTTTCAAGGGGATATGGACCTTCCTCCTTTATCTTTTCATGCCTCCCTGGAGGAGCAGTGGGATGAGGAGGAAGAGCCAGAAGAGATTGAAACTGTGCTGAACATAGTCCCTCCTGTTTATCACAAATATTTGGATGTATTCTCCAAAGTGAAAGCAGAGAAACTTCCTCCACACCATGCCTGTGATCATCATATCGAACTGGAGGGTCTCCTACCTCCAGTTGGTGTTATCTACTCTTTATCTAAAAATGAGTCAGAAAGACTGCGGGCCTACATTTCAGAGAATGTAGAGAAAGGTCTCATTAGACCAAGATCCTCCTCAACAGGAGCACCTGTCCTTTTTGTTAAGAAACAGGATGGTGATCTTCGTTTGTGTGTTGACTACCGCAAACTTAATGCTGCCACTAGGAAGAACAGGTATCCTGTCCCTCCAATGAATCAGCTTCTTACCATTTTTAACGGTGCTACTATCTCCTTCAAGATAGATCTGAGTGGTGCTTATAATCTTCTGAGAATTAAAGAGGGGGATGAGCACTTAACTGCTTTTAGAACCAAATATGGTAGTTATGAGTATTTGGTTATGCCATTTGGCTTGACCAATGCTCCAGCCTCATTCCAAAATCTTGTGAATGATATCTTTTCAGATTATTTGGATATTTTCCTTGTAGTGTACTTAGATGATATTATGGTCTTCTCTAGCTCTTTGGATGAACAAGCTAAACATGTGGCCTCTGCTCCCCAAATACTGAGAGACAATAATTTGTTTTCTAAAGCCTCAAAGTGTGTATTCCATGTCTCAAGTGTGGAATACTTGGGCTACCTTGTTTTAAGTGATGGCCTCAAGATGGATTCTTCAAAAGTTCAACAAATCCTCCATTGGCCTCAGCCGAAGAACATCAAGGCCCTCCAACCTTTTCTTGGCGTTGCCAACTTTTATTGTTGTTTCATTAAAAATAATTCCAAAAAAATGTCTGCTCTCACTTCCCTCCTTAAAAAAGATTCGTCCTTTATCTTCAATGAGGAAGCTCTTAGTCAGTTTCAAATACTCAAAGAAGCTTTCACCACTACTCCTATTCTCTCTCATTTTTATCCTTCTCTGTCAACTATTGTAGAGACTGATGCTTCTGATTATGCCTTGGGTGCTGTACTGAGTCAGGTGAATGACTCAGGAAAGCATCCCATTGAATTTGATAATCGCAAGCTCTTACCAGCTGAACTCAACTATGAAATTCATGACAAGGTACCCCTTGGAATAATTTGGGCTCTCAAGCGCTGGAGAACTTTTCTCCTTTCTCTTTCTGATTCCTTTGAGGTCTTGACAGACCATTGTTCCCTTCAGTATTTTATGTCCTCTAAAGTCCTTACTTGTGTTCAAGCCCGTTGGGCTGAATTTCTATCCAAATTCCATTTTATCATCACTAACTGCCCAGGCAGGCTGGCCACTTTACCAGATGTCTTGTCATGTCAGGACAACGTGTACCCAGAGAGGGGGGTGGATTTAATCAGCAAGAATCCTCAAAATTTTCATCAAGTTCTCAAGCAAAATGAAATTCAAGAGTCAAAATTGTTTTCAATAAAAGTTAATATGTTTTCAGATGTAGTTGATCAAATTCAAAGACAAGTATGGAAAGACAAAGACTATAAGGAAATACTCAAGAAATTAGCAAGAGGAGAATCAGTCCCAGACTATTCTCTTGAACCTCAAGCAAAATTATTATTGTTCAAAGATAGAGTAGTCATTCCAAGAAAGCATGAAATTCAATTGGAAATTCTTCAAAAGCGTCATGACTCAAGCTCATCAAGAGGGATTTTTATTGGGCTGGCATGAATCAAATAATCAAGGACTATGTGTCCTCATGTCAGCAATGTTCAAGAAACGAGAATATCCACCATAAGAAGTTTTGATTACTCAAGCCTCTTCAAATTCCATCTGGTCCTTGGAATTCTTTGTCAATGGACTTTATCACTCAATTTCCCTTGTCAAGCAACTTTGATTCAATTTTAGTAGTTGTAAACAGATTTTCAAAAATGGCAATATTTATTCCTACTTATTCAACAATCACTGCTTTGGACTTAGCTCAAATATTCATTAATCATGTCTTTTCCAAACATGGTCTTCCAGTCAGTATTGTCAGTGATAGAAGTTCATTATTTGTTTCATTATTTTGGACTCAATTGTGTCAGCAGCTCAAGATATCAAGAGATCTTTCAACTTCCTTTCACCCTGAAACAGATGGACAGACAGAGAGGGTAAATCAGATTCTAGAAAAGTATCTTTGGATGTATGTCAGTTACCATGAAGATGACTGGCACACCTGGCTCCCTCTGGCTGAATTTGCATATAATAATGCAGAACATTCATCAACAAAACAGTCACCATTTTTCACTATTTATGGAAGAAATCCCAGCTTTGTTTCAATTCACATTTCTCAAGATACACCTGCTGGAAAGTTATCATCAAAACTCCAATCAGTACAGCAAGTTGTCAGAGAAGAATTAGAGTCAGCCATAAAGCGTTTTAAGAAGTATGCAGATAAAAATAGAGCAATTCCGCCTTATTTCCAACCTGGGGACAAAGTATGGCTAGCTTCCAAGAACATCAAGACAACAAGACCCATCAAAAAACTTTCAGAAAGTGGTTTGGGACCCTTTGAAGTTCCCAAGAAGATTGGCATCCATGCATATCACCTCAAGTTGCCTCAACAATGGAAGTCAGTTCACCCTGTCTTCCATGTGTCCTTGTTAGAACCAGTGAAGCAATAAACTATCCTGAATCGACACCAATTGCCACCACCTCCAGTAATAGTGGAAGAGCAAGAAGAATGGGAAGTGGCTCAGGTTCTGGACTCAAAACTCAAGAGAGGTTCATTATGGCATTTAGTTGAGTGCAAAGGATTCAGTGAAGACCCAGAAAGAACAACTTGGGAACCAGCTTTCAACCTTACCAACTCCCCAGACCTTGTCAAGGATTTTCACACGTTTTATCCAGACAAGCCTGGCCCAAATGCCTCAAGAGTTTGATTTATGGTGCTTGGTGGGGATTGGAGTTTATGAAAGTAAGTTCCTCTCCTGGCATGCACCTTTAAGGGGATATTCTACCCAAATTTGTTGTAAGCATCACCTTGGCCACTTTGTGAGCACTTGTCAATTTTTTGGACAGGTTCAGAAGGCCTTGCAACATCATACCCTCAAGATTTGGACCTTTCATCAAGATATGGCCCAATCTTTTCTCTTATTTTCTTTTCTTTCTTTAATAATGCCATAAATTATCTTTCAAGACATTCATTACCAAAATTCATGTTATGGCATAATTTCTTTTTCATTTATGGTGCTTGGTGGGGAGTGGGAGTTATAAAAGTAAGTTCCATCTCCTGGGATGCATCCCTGAGGGGTCTAATTCTTGTAAAACATTACCTTGAACACGCTGTGAGCATCAAATGCTTGATTTTATCTTTCAGAACATTTTGGCCAAAATCAAGCAACTCAGGACAAGAAGGACAACCCTCAGGCATTTCTTATTTCTTTCTTTACTCTCTTTTTCTCTCAATTCTTTTCATTTTTATTTTTTATTTAATTTTCTTTTAATTGTATGATTTATTTTTCATTTCTTGTTTCAAAATCAGCAATCATAACTCCCATATCTTGTTTGGGGAGTCAATTTATTTAATAATCAAGATCAAACACTAGTAATGGTAAAGACCAGCTACAGATAATCCTCACCAAAATTTCTTCAAGGCTTCTCTGAACTTAAGAACCATGAAATCTTCATAAGCAGCTGCCTCCCTGGCCAAAGCAGCAGTGGGCTCCTTTGGAATAGCACTCTTCATAGCCTTATCAACAAATACCTCAGTCAAAGCATCAACTTCGGCAAATGGATAGGTGACCACCTTCTTGTTCACCCTTTTCTGATCAGTGAAGTTGCCAGTAATATTCCAGAGGCAACAGTTTTCAAAGATTGATTCAGGCTCTGGAAACATTGGGTCTCTAGAAGTGCTGGCCACTGGTGGTTGGATATTGGTAGAGGTGGAGGCAAGTGTGGAGGGCCTGGTTGGGGATATAATTGGAAGTTGGGGTGGTTGGGGGGACCTGATCACTTCAATATTGGTGGTACTGGCTTGGACTGAGGATTGTGAGGTGGATTGGATTCTTCTTTTCTGGATTGGGGTAGTCATTTCAAGCTCTTCTCCATCAATCTCATCACTGCCTTCAGCATCAGTATCAATTTCATCTTGAACCACCAAATTTCTCTTCAATTTTCCAAGTCTTACATCTTTTCTGGTGACCAAAATGGGAACCTCTGGGGCCACTGCAATGGTATTTCCTTGGGGGTGAATTGATCCTCTGATGGCTGCCCAGGAACCACTGGTATTATTCCATTTTTGGACACCTCTTATTCTAGATCCAGTCACTGAAGAAGAAGAAATGAAAACATAGAAGTAACTAACCCATCAATTTTATGACCAATCAACTCACAATTGGAGTGACCAGAGGTGGCATCAGAGTTGGGAGGTTCATCAACAGAGGCTTCCAATCCAAATCTTCCACCCTTCTTGATGCTGGTCCGTAATCTTCTGGCATTTTCAGGAAAGCTATAGTGGGCTTTGGAACAATTTCTTTTTCCAAGATTGCAAAATTGCCACCTGGTGGACCTAGCAGTAGCAGATTCCACACAAGGAATCCCTTTACTCTTACAATTGGTGCAGGGTGGTTCAATAACTCTGACAGATTTAAAACCATTATAGGTTTGCTTGATGTCCCAAATCTCTGTAGGGGCCATAATCTCTTCAGAAAGCTCCCTCACGTTATCAAAAACACCAGGACCATAAAGTACAGAAGGTGGGGAATCAGAGTGATTGGAATCACAAAGGGAAGTCAGCCTTGAACTAATATTCAAGTCAAAATTTCAAATTCAAGACCAATTGACCAGTCAAGGAGGGGATAAGAAGGAAGACATTCAAGAAATCAAGATCAAAAAGAGAAAGACTGCTTCAAATGGCCCAATTGGTCAATTTCATTATTTTGTGCAATTTGGCACAAATGGCCATATCAGACCTCAAAACTTCAAAATAGCTCAGTTTTATCATTTTTTATCAAAATATGCTTAATTATGCATATTGGCAGATTTGCGCATTTGCGCACTTTTGTGAAAAAGGCGCCTTTATCTTGTCAGAAGGCTCCAAATGGCCTTTTTGGCCAATTTCATCATAATTGCGCATTTGCGCACTTTGCCCAAATTTTGTGCATTTTGCGCACTTTGCGCAAAAATGCGCAAAATGGCCAGAACACTTTATAAGGCCATTTTTTCACATTAATCAAGTTTTTTCAATTTTTTCACCAATACATGCCATTATGGCATATATGCGCATTTGTGCACTTTGCGCAAATTTTGCGCATTTTGTGCATGTTTGCACAAATTTTGCGCATTTTGTGCATGTTTGCACAAATTGGCCGAAATCCCCTTTAATCACAAATTCAAGGATTTTGACCAGGACTTCTGAAATGTTCCAAAACCTCAAGTATTGGCCACTTTATGCCAACACTCTCAAGATTGAAAATTATGATGAAATCAGGTGTTTTTGGGACATCAACCCAGGTCACCCACTTTGCAAAAGGCATGAGGACTCAAGAAAAGTTTGGTGAAGACACTCAAGACAAGAATGAAGAAATTTTAAGAAGGCATTTTGAAGTAAAAGAGGGAATTCAGAATCAAGATCAAGGGGAAAATACCTACAGGTGATCAAATGAGGATTTTTGTTGAGTATTGATTGAAGAAGAAAGTTTAATGGGGATAAATTTAAGGAATTGGGGGAAAGAACTGTATGGATTGTTTGCAAGCTCATCAAGACTCACTGTACTTATGGTGCTCAGAGCTCACCACTTTCAAGAGGGTGATAATGTCACAGCCAAGGAGGCAGGGGCATTACCAATCATATTCAACAATCATTACTTCATTGATACCCCTCAAAACCCAATCAGCAAGGGGGTTTCATTCAACATTATCCAAATACAGTTTTAAGACCTCAATACAGTTTCATACAGGCAAGATACAAATACAGCCCAAATACAGGCCTGTAATCAATACAGGTGCAAATACCTGTACTGAATTTATAGCCTGTATTGGATTCACCAATACAGGATTCAATCCCACATCCAACTTCTTCCAGCATACAGACAAGTATCTCAACACTCAAACCTGGAGGCTGGTATTTCTCACATATACCAGCCCCTCCTCACCCACCTGAGGGTTTTTCCCCCAGTTAATTAAAATATTGGATTTATTATTTATGATTATTTTATTTCTCATTAAGAAATATTATTTTATTATTTATTAAGTTAGTCTTTTCCTTCCCTCAGCTGTTCAGTAGAGTCCTGGTGGCCATATCCTTTATTAATCCTTTTCTCTTTTCTGAACAGGTTGAAACAGTGGTACAGGATTATTTGTGGTTGGCTCTTTATTATTGCTTTTGTTTTTTCTCTCATATCTTTTTTTGATTATTATTTTATGACTAGGAATTTATCCTCTTACTCCGTTACTCTTATCATTGAGTATCTTATTCTGAGCCCTCCATAAGTAAGTCTGTTCACTGAGTGCCAGGCCCTCTTTACTTAGAATAGCCCCTGTGACAGCTTCCCACTGCAATAGGTACAAAGACCCTCTTTGATTATTCTTTCTTTTTTTTTATTCAACAAAGAAGAATGGGGCTTGTCCCTCTTCTGGAAATTCTTCTTCCTCTTGTGACTCAAACTTGTAGAATTTTGAGGGTGAGAAGTACTTGATCTTGGGGCTTCAAGTTTGTTCTCTTGATTTAAGTCTTGGAGAGAATCAATTCTTGAAGGATGGGAGGCCAATTGATCCAATATCCTGGATGGCAATCCCTTCCTTAAATGATGGATGAGAGCCCTTTCACCCCAATCCCCAATTCTTGAAACTAAACTCCTGAAATCAGCTATGTCTAGTGAAGCATGGCCACCTTCCTTCATTCTTAGTGAATCCAATTCTGCTTCAGCTTTTCTAACTTCATTCAGGTCACCAAATAGAGTGAAGAGTGGAGCTTCAAATAAAGGCCAATAATTGAGAAGGTAATTAGAGTCTTGATTGGTGAGGTTGGAAAGATAAGGCTCAATCCATTTTGCGGCCCTGCCAATAAGAAATGAAGTGGCATAAAGAACCTTCTTCCTGTCTTGGGAGAAGCTTGCCGGATCATTATGAAAAACTAATTTACAAGACTGGATAAAGCTTCTGACTTTGAAGGGCTGAGTCCCATCAAAGCATTCTGGTGCCTTTATAGATGGAGTCTTTAAGGCAGGTGGTCTTGATGAATCAGAAGAAGAAGCTGCTTGAGTATTGGCCATAATCTCAGTCATTTGCTGCATAATGGCCAATAAATATGGCTCAGATTGATGAGAGACAGGCTGATTAGATTGCGCTAGAGTTGGTCCTCCAGTACCTTGGGGTGCCCCCAACGGGGCAGGAACCCCTTCAGTACCATCGGCTCTTCCTCTTCCACAGAATTCTTCTGCTCCTCTTCACCATCTTCACCTGGACCTTTGAAACTAGTCCTTGAAGTGCCTGGAAAACCACCAATTACTCCGGAGAAAGAATTTGACCTTCTTGGCACTCTTCCTTCCTTCCTGGATGGTGCTGCTCCTTCCATGTGGGGTCCTCTATCTAATTGGGCCCTCAGTTGAGGAACTGCTGGGGTGCCATCAAGAGGGACTCTTGGAGTAGGAGCAGGAACAGCTTGACTTCGAGCCTGAGATCTGGTCTGTTTTTCAGGAGGTGAATATTGGAGTGGCATGATTGAATAAGAATAAGAATAAAATTTTAAATGAATATGATCAAAACTTGAGGAAACACCAAAATAGTCTTGAGGATCAAATCAAATCAAGATCTTGAGGGAAAATATCAATGAATCAATTAAAATCTTCAGGTACGTCAATTCAATCACAATCAAATGAGTCTTGAAGTCAAAATCAATATCAATGAAAATTTTGAAGTCAATAAAATAAATCAATCAAATCAATGAAATCAAATCTTGCAGTGAAAATCAATCAGTCAAATGAATTCTTGAGTCAAAATCAATTTATGTCAAATTCTTGATGTGAAATTCAGCAAAAATTATCTTGATGTCAATATTAATTATGTCAAATCAGTCAATCAAATCAATAATCAAGTGAATTCTTCCTGAAAATAAAAATTCTTGAGGAATAAATCAAAATGAATCCTGATATGAAGAACATGTATGGGTAATTTGATGAATAATCTGAGAATTAAATGATAATACACCTGAATGAAGGATAAAAATGAGATTGGAGATTGAGATTAAGATTAAAAAAAAGAATAAACAAAATAAAATTTGGGTCAGCTTTCAATTTTCAGAATGACAAATGAATGAGAGAAAATTGAGAGATGACAAAGAATCATTAAATTCATAAGAAATAAAGAGTCATAATTTTGATTAAGGAATAAATGAAATTGATGAAGAATGAATGTATAAAATGATGAAGAATGAATGAATAGGATGAAAAGAAATTATGAGTTAATTGATATAATGTCACAGGGGCTCTAGTGGAATACGAGAGTATCCTGGCACTCAGGAATCAAGAACTCACTTGGAGGGCTCCAAAAGATGATAAGAAATACTATGGAATATATTTCTTAAGCAGGAATAAGAGAGAGGACAAATATGCCAAACATAACAGAGAATAGTAAAGAGGAATCCAAAAGCCAAAGATAAAAGAAAATCCAGAGGCCAAGAAGCCAACCAAGTGAATCCTCAATTCACTGTTTCAACCTTCCAGAAAAAACAATGGAATTAGTAAAGGATATGACCACCAATATCCATTGACAGGCAAGGAAAGAAAGAATAAAAGGTGCTAATGACTAACTTAAGATTATCAGTATTAACCTTAATAAGCTAAAAGAAAATATGGATAAAAATAAATCCAATATATTAATTAACTGGGGAAAAAGTCCCCAGGTGCTGAAGGTGGCCAGTATATGTAAAAACTTGAAAGATTGATTATGGAAGGTGAATCAATGACTGTATTGTCCGAATTGGGAAACAAAGTTCTTGCCATCTTGAAATTTGAACCATGTGATGGAATTCAAACAGTGGAACATGGATTGGCCCCATTAGTCCAAGGCCATACAGTTTGATTGAATGAGGCCTGTACGGATGAATTGAGTTGTGCAACAAGTATTGGAATACTTGATGCCTTGACAACTGTTTGAATTGATGTAATGCCTCTTGAGAATTTGCCCTTGTGAATAATCCTGAAAAATGTACCAACCCAACTCCTGTAGATACAGGTGGTTGGCATCCTTGAAGAGTCTTCTGATTGCCGCCATAACTTGTCAGACTGATGAGCTAATAATCCTCCTATTAAATGGGCGTTGGACTTTGAGACCTTGATATGGAAAGGTGGAAATGGGTCCTGAAAACGTCACCATTGAATTGCTGAGCAAAAATGGTGCATAATGGTATATAATACCATATATGCACCATGCTTACAACCTTGAGTACGGATGGTATGAAGGAATGGAAAGAATTCCCCATGAGCTGAGGGGAAGGCTGACTGAGCTGATCTGGTGGCCTCTAGTGGTTGACAGAGGCCATGGCCAAAAATGGGTCCTATGGGATTTATGGCCAAATTGGTGTCCAGAAGGTCTTTGGCCATTTTTGGGTCCAAGGGATTGATGACCAATTTTGGCTCAGGTGGGTCAGAATGTGGTTTGGGACCCACCTTGCCTTGGGGGCTAGGTGGCTGCCCCATTTGCATTGGATTAGGCCAAAAGGGGCCTAATTGGCCTACGGGCCGCGGTATGTGGCCTATGGACCGTGGGAGCCGTCAAGGGCCTAAATGTCCCAAAAAGGCCATTTAGGCCAAAACCCCACTAATAAAAGGGGTTGGCCAGAGGCCAATGGTGATGGCTAGGGGGCCTGGAGCCCCCTAGAAGACAAAAGGACCCCCCAGGCCCAAAATCAAAGATGAAGGCCTGGGGGTTGGTGAGGTGGAAATTGACCAAGAAGGCCAATGACAGTAGGATATGGTGTGAGGCCATAAATGGCCATTGGAATGTGTTATGGAATAAGAGCCATAGAACACCCAAGGCGGCCAATTGGCCATAAATGATATGATGTGACCAATTGGCCCCACCTTGGCCCCAGGTTGGATTGCCGCAACAATCAAGGAGGAGGGTCAAACTCGTGGTTGTGACACAATGTTGAAGTGGCCATATTGATAATCAACCTCTGCATAGTGAAAGCCCCCCCATACTAAACAAAACAATCCATTATGAACCTCCACATACTGAAAGCCCCCCCATACTCAATGAAACAATCCATTATGAACCTCCACATACTGAAAGCCCCCCCATACTCAATGAAACAATCCATTATGAAACCCCTGCCGCCTCTCCTTTAAATCTTCAAGCCTTTCAAGAAAGGGAGACAATTAAACCTGATACAATGGGACAAGATATGACTGATATAATTCCTGACCCTGAGCCCAAAGTGTCATCCTCCGCTCATTTTCAAGGAATATTTTTATCCCACATGGAGGAGTTTGGAGAAATTTTCAATTATGATTCCAATATTACTCAAAAATCATGGAAAGGCGGGCTTGATAATATATATAGGATTTACAAAAATTGATGGGACAATTTACCAACAAAGGATGCTCATACATTCCATCCCGTTGGTATTAAGGTAATCAGTAACCAAGAGCTTAAAATTTCAGCCTGGCTTGAGGACCTTGAGATGGCAGGTGAGTTTTATCTTTGTGCATGAAACATGATTATTGGCTGTGGACTGGTGATATAAATTGCAATATACAGGGTTAGATTTTTTTAAGCCAACAAAAACAGAAGCATTTTTTGATAACAACATTTGGAATGTCAAATTGATGAAGGAATCAGCTAAACCTCCAGATAATATCCCAAAATCTGAACACTCCTTCTTCAAAATGGTTCAGAGCCTTCTTTACCCCGGCAATCCAGTGAAACATTTTTGGGAAAATGTTATTTTTGAATCCATTAGTTTTTTCTCATACAATGTGATTGCACCCAAACCATATGTGGCACTAACATCAAATTCAACCGATCCTCTTGGACTTGAATGGGGAGCAGTGGAATACCTTGCCTCTTGCTTGAGTAAATTCAAGAAACATGCAACACAACTTAGCATTGAAGGTGGTGGGGCTGACAATGAGATATCAACAAAGCTGCACAAGAACCTGGAGAATGTAATGGATACAGTTATTCATTTGATGATTGCGTACAACATGGTATGTGCACATACAAAGGTGGGAGTCAATGGCATCAAAGGCAAACTCACAAGCTCCAAAAAAATGACGCCATCAATGATCTTTTGATGTGTCACAAGATTCTTGGAATAAATCAAATTTTCTATGGTATATTAGCGGATTTCTGTGCTGCAGGGGTTTGTGGTTCAATGGTATGCTCAGATGACTGGAGAACAAGCTCAGTTAAAGGTGCTTTATCACTCATTTACATTTCCAAAGAACTTTCAGAGGGTAAAAATCTGTGCAGCCAGTGTGGCTACGTACTTATAAATATATATGTAATTTACTGAATAAAAGTTTCTTCTCATCAGAGTCTTTTAACCCCACTGTACCTCTTAGATTTGAATTTGCACGATTCTTGGTATTAGACTTTGGTGATGCCTGGGTGGCAAAGCACAGTTTTGGTTTGAGTGATGAGCTCACATTGACTGTACCCAGGTCAGCTAAACTTACAACCAGGATTGACCTGTTTTAGATTAGCTTTGTACTAGGTAGATTGTAATTGAATTTTGCAAATTTTGTTATGAATTTAATAATTGTGACTACCTATCCTACTACTGCCCTGATGCCACAGTATGAATACCAACAATAATTGTATGGAGGCATGCCTCCGTACACCATTGAAAATAATCCGACAAGACCCAAACTGAGTCAGGCAGTTGTGCCCGTGATTAGAACACGCGGGGACATTGCGGGAAGTGGGTTTTATCACTTCCAGCCAGCCCATCATGGCCAAACAGCCCTGTTTCTTTCAAGAGGACTAGGATAATTAGGGATCCACAGCAGAATGCATATTCCATTTGCGCATGCTTGCAATATTCCACACAGTTGGATTTGAACCTCATTGAGTGGGAACATCAATATGTAAAATTGAATAATGCACTATCCACTGCATTTTTCAGGTTCAGGTTCTTAAGATTGTGAATTGGCTAAGGTCAGGTGTGATCTTTCATTTTTAGCCCAATTAGAAAAGATTCATTGACCGAGATCAAATTTAGGTAATATTAATAATTCAGTAATCTTTTGGTTTCATTTTATTTTTTGTTGCAAGCATGCCATTCACAAAAAAAGGAAAGGAGCGTAAAAGGGAACTTGTGGGAAAGCATTGGGGTGAGGAAGGAAAGTGCGAGTGGGACACTTATTCTCAGCCTGTATATATAGATGTATATATATGCTTCCACATTTATTTGGAACCCTCATTGGGGTCCATGGAAGAACATTGGCTTGAGTTGGTTCAGATTGAGCCCATGTCATGTGGGCTCCAACAGGGAAGTCAAGGGATGTCTGCCGAATAAAGCACCTTGGGCATTGGGCACCATTCTGGACTCAAAACTCCTTAGCTTCAAATGGCAGGAAGCTGTATCTGATATCTTGTCTGCTTCAACACAAAGTGATCCCTCAACCACTTGGGAATAGTGGGACATCCCAAAAGACAAATGAGGCCAGAATCGCCCAAAAGGATAGGTTCTTTTCCTCCTCTTGCCCAACAGCACAAATATCAATGCCAGTATCAGCAAGTATCACCCCAAGGGAAATTCGGAGGGTTGTGGATGTCAATCAGATCAAACGCATTCACTTTGGCTGTGTGGCAATTTTCTCTTCAACCAGATTACTCATTCCCCTTGTTGAATTCCCGCCATTCACAACAATGAGTGAAGTTGAGGTCAATCAATGGGATGAATTATCACAATTCTTATTTTGCAAAAAGAGATTCACCAACCCAATTGCAACAAATGGAGCATTGCTGGAGGGATTTATGTTCACAATTGGGTGGCGCAAATGCAGCACAAAGAATTTCCAATACCTCAAACAATTGCTTATGCCAGGGCAGGCTGCCAACGCTTCACACGCAAATCATTAAGCTTGTACAAGCTCCAAACAATTCAAAAAGCTCCCTATGCTGGTGCAGGCTCCCAAAGCCTCCCACGCAAATCCTTACGTTGTGCAGGTTCCCAACAATTTAAAAGCTTCCTTATGCCAGTGCTGGCTTCTGATAATTCACACACAAATCCTGACACTTGTGCAGGTTCCCAAAAATTCAAACAATTCCTTACCTTGGGGCAGGCTTCCAACAATACACACACAAATCCTTATGCTTGTGCAGGTTCTGACAATGCTAAAAATTCCTTATGCCTGTGCAGGCTTCTCACAATTAACACACAAATACTTATGCTTGTGAAGGTTCCCAAAAATTCAAAAAATTCCTTATGCTAGGGCAGGATTCCAACAATTGACACATAAATCTTTACACTTGTGCAGGTTCCAACAATGAGAAAAATTCCTTATGCGTGTGTGGGCTTTCTACAATTCACACGCAAATCCTTACGCTTGTGAAGGTTCCCAACAATTCAAACAATTCAATACATGACTAAGATTAATAACATGCGACCATAGGAAAGGCAATGTCTCATGAATCTGCAGTGGATTGCTCACATGCAGGGAACACCCGCATTTTTACAGTTAAGATCTGATATCATTGTCAACCATACCAGAAGAAAATGTAGGAGGCCGTAATGGTGACTATTTGAGCATTTTTGGCAAAAGAGTCTCTCACAAACAAATAATGACTCAAAAATTTTATGGGGAACTTACAAAAATTCTTATCACACAATAGGTTCTTTGCACAAATAGACAAAAAGTAGAATCTAATGGGAAAAAATAATATAACAAAAAGGGAAAAAAACGTGTATTGATTACAACAAACTAACTTGAAAGAGTGTATTACAAAATTAAATAAGAGGAAAACATTTTTTTTTTGAATTTGATTTTTCTAAGTATTTGGAGACTATCCTGGTGATGTCCTCCTTTGGATAAGCCGCCAATGCCTGGCCAAGGAGGGAGTTTAAATCCTCCCAGAATTCCCGGTGCAACTCATTTTGATGAGTTGCATCCATGAAAGGAATCATTTGGAGCAAGCGGCGATGCTCCAACAAGATTTGGTTGATGGCTTTGTGGACAATGGATCAAGCAATCATTAGTGTTGGTCACAGGTTGGTGAATTCCTGGCAAAAATCATTGTAGGAATGAGAGGAGCTTGGCACTGGGGGGGAGGAGGTGGGTGGGTTCTCAGTGGCAATGGGAGGGAGATCCAGGGAAGGAACCGGGGTAGGAGTGGAAGGTGGCGAAGTTGGGGATCCGACGGGGGTATTGTTGATGATGATGATTGAGTGGGGAGTAGTGGGACAAGCTGGAGATGGGCAAAGGAGGGGTGAGGAAAAGTTGGGACTTACCACACAGTTCCTCCACGGATTGTGTTGGAGCCAACTCTGGTTCTGGCTCACAAGCCGCAAGGTCCTCAGGTGGTTGGGAGGATGGACTTGAGCCAGGAATAGGTGGATCATTGTGTTGGGAGGGTTCTACAAAAGGAGGAAGAGCCAGTTAACTTGATGTGAAAGTTAAAATGAGAAAAGGGAAAGTTGGCTGCTTACTGTGGGATAAGTCCTCTGACCATTGGGTGCCACTCAGGCCAGGAGTGGGTTGCCACGGGGTTTGCTTGTGAGGCAGACATTGAATGGGTGAGTCTTGGCCGGGACACTTGGTGGGTTTTGTTCTATGTGTAATGGAAAAAAGTCAGTATGATTGCGTGAAGAGAAATGAATTAAGGAGGAAAAAGAAAACTTACTTTGGCATTTACATCCCATGTAATCACTTCACTCCGGTTGAGGAGTGAAGTGACCATCGGATGGTGGCCTAGGAGGGGGGATGGACAAATTGATGCTTGAGGGGACAGGGCTAATAGTCTGTAATTGTTCCCTTTGGCCTGTTTGGGGTCCTGGGGTCCATTCTTGCTTGGGAATACTTTCATCATTGTTGACCACAAAGGAGTCCTCACAAGGGCGTCTTGGGCGGGAACTCCTCTGGCCACGTGGTTGGAAGGGTCAGAAAACAAAGAAGCATTTCTTATGTGCTTGTTGGCAAGCATCACAAGCATTGGTTGTTGTTGAGAAACAAATGCAGGGGATAGCCCCCTTAGTGCATGAAGAGCACAACATTTAAAAACAAAGCAATTGGGGTTAGTAAATGAATAGAAAGTAATCAATCCAGAAAGAAAATGAAGACATGCAATGAATTATAAATTTAAAACCAAATTAAAAAAATCCCTCTAGTCAGAAGGTTTTAAAAGTCTGGAAGAGAGTGGTGAAGAAAAATAAGTTTTTTTATTGGTAAATAATGTGGCCAAAAGTTTTAAATGGAGGACACGCATGAGGTGGATAGAAGGGGGGTTCTGGATTTATAAGCCGGAAAAACAAAAAGCGAAAAGGAAGGGTAGTGGGGTCAGTGGAGTGCAATAGAAAAGAGTGGAAAGGCATGAAGACAAGGGGGAATACGCACAAAATTAAGAAGAGCAGATGATCTGGAAGAAAGTGGAGCGGGTGAGAAAAAAAGTGGAGGGCTTGTTGGGAAAAGATGGTCTTTTATACCATGGTGAAGATGAGACAATTTCAGCAGTCACAGAACCCAACAAAGCATCAGCTTCAAGGCATGTCAGCAAAGTTGAAGCTCAGTTGTAGCCAATGCTGTGACTGAGAAGGGAAATGCTCAAGTGAGGCAGAGGAACAAAGGGGTTCTGGCTGAGTATTGGAATTGATTGAATTTTCAGACTCAGTCAAATCCCCTTTGTTTCCTTAAATAGCCACCTGCTAGCCTGGGAGGGCTTTTGGGAGGGCATTGTTAAATGTGAATGGTGGGTGCAATCCACAAATGCCCCATGCAGAAAAGCATGTGGTGCATTTGGTCACAGGTGACCGTGGCAATCATACCGGCCTTATGGCTGGGTGATAGTGTTTGAACAAAGGGTTGGGCGGCTGTATGGAAAGTGAATACAGTGTGAGATTGGGTTGACCCATTGCTCAGGTTTTATTTGGGGTCATAATTGAAATGATCAGAGGCTTACAATTTGAAATGCAAGGTTATTGAGCTATTGATATAAAAAGATCAAATGCACCATGCTGAGGAATTGCTAGGTCATTTTTTTAAGCACGCAATCTGAGCATTTGGCACAGCATTGGATGCGATTTCAGCCAGGCTCAGCATATCACATGCTTTGGTGAGGTGCTCCCAACTGAGCCTTCCAATGAACTATTGCAAAAAGTCTTCCGACCATGGCTCTACTGATAAATTCCACACTGAGCTTTTGACCTTGATATCCTCAGCTTGTGTGTGCAAATCAGGTGGAATGCAATGATGAGGATGTGGCACATGAGCCACATGTATGCTAAAGATCAGAAGGTAGATCCCAATTGGTAATATGCATGCAGTATTGTTACTCCAGCCTAATTTGTATGGCCAACATTGTAGTACGTACACCTTTGTACATGTATGCTGTGGGGCAGAACAAAATCTGTACAAGAATTTAACATGCAATCATGCCAAGCCATCAAGTCAAATTTCTCAAATGCATCCCTTTGATGCACCTTTTTGGAGAGCTCTGCCTAACTACTGCACAGATTCTGGTGTAATCCAGGTTAATATAAGGGGTGCATAATCAGATGACTAATGATTTGGGTCATACACAAATGGTGGATTCACTCAGGTGCCAAGGTCAAGGCCAAAAATGACTGGCCCCACTTCTTTATCGCACCTGCTCATTGTTGGGCAGCCACACGCTTTCATACGCACCCCCAACAGGTCATACCCAGGCAACTTTCACATGTCTGGCAGACCTTTTACTGCCAGTCTTCCAACAGGCTATTTGCTTGATTGGGTGGTCAGCTTGACTGCTGAAGCTCACCCACTTGTGCACAGAAACCTCAGGCCAATCAGTGTTGATTTGCTTCAGCCTCATCTGCATTAGCATAATCCTGGCCTATGATTGCTGAGGCTGGTTATTTTTGTGTGGGCATCTGCCACCGCAGGTCATTTGCTGAAAATTCTCATGTGCCCCACGCAAGTTGTGGCACCTGGTTTGCAGCCAAAAAATCTCTTGGGCGGTGGCCTCTTTTGCCAGAGTTTTGTACATGCGTGAGGGAAATACCATGATGCCAACCTTGTGGATTAGTACCCGCCTCAAACGCAATAGGGGTGAATGTTTATGTGGGTCACGGGTCATGGCTGGCGCCCCCATTGATCATGCCATACATTCCCCCCTGGAATCCCAGTAGCCATCAGTCAGCAAAAACTTTTTGGCAAAACCAAACTCGTTTTTGGTGGCATGCCACAAAACATATCTCACCCGCCCACACATAAAAAATCCCCACCGTGAGATTGCTCTTTGAAGCCGCCAAAATTTCCCAATAGGTCCTTGTACAACAATTAACCTGGGGAAGATACGCTTAAGGTTTGCTGTCACACCAACAAACATGGCTGAATGCCTCTAATATACCACTGTGAAATAAGTTTCTACCACACACCCAATTTCGGATATGCTAATGTCAACCTTGGTCCACCAATCCTTGGGTAATATGCTGCAGATCCAGAAGTCATATTGGTGCACCCACATTCTTGCCGCCTTGCCTTGATATATGGTCCAAATTGCATTTGAAAATTATGAGGCCAAGAGGCCCATCTTCCTAACAACCATGCACGTAACCACTTGTCACAGATGGTGGAACTGTGACCTATAATACCAGAAAAAGATCAAGGAAATTGAAGCTTGATCTTGTAGCCTTTTCTGCTCAGTTGTGATGATTGCGCAATCAAGCAACCTAGGGTCTAGTCATGGTGGTGGTGGGGGACCACCTGTTCCGAAATGACCCTGAGTGGAGAGCTCAAGTGCTTGTTGATGGTTTCTGGCATCAATGTGACACCACAGGCCATCCCCCTTTGAGCCCAATGCTGCCTCTCATATAGGTTCCCCACCTGCACTTATTGGTCTTCATTCCCAAACTACCCCTTCCTGATGATATAATTTACAACTTTCACCAAATAATTCATAATAGCCATCATGTCAACCCCTTCACAACCACTTTGCATTGGGATGATTAATATTCGTATTCAAATAAATCGTGATCTAAACTTAAATCCTGATAATTCCCACTTAGCTTCTTGGATTATCCTATGGCACAATCAACAAAACATATTTGTATACCTCTCCAATAACCAGCATGCTATTGGCTCTCTCCCAGGAACCCTTTCCAAAATGTTGAGACCATTCCTTGGAGCACCACAAACCTTTATGCACTGTGGTCCTGGTTGGGCATGGGTTGAAAATTGCCAATCCAATCCGACTCAAACATTATTTGTTGAGGGAATATTTATGACTGATGCAAATGATCCCTCCTCATCTCAGAAACCCATTCTAGCGTTGATGTTCTTCACATGGTATCCAAACATTCTATTCATAATTGAATAATTTTGAGCACAAGATTTCAAGCTTAAAATGCCCAAAGAATATGACTGTAATACTAATCGTCAATATCAAGTCTTTACTCCAACATTTCCCGCTTCAAACTTGACGCCAGCTTCATATCCTCCTGTTTTATCATTGACTTCCAAGCAAAAACTGATACAATTACCCAGTGGAATAGGCCTCCCCATGATGACCCCACGCCATTCAATGATTCAAAACCCCCTCCTCCCTCATCAAAAGACCGAACTAGCTTTTCTCTGGGATTGAGAAATCCCCAATGGCCAATCAGCCTGTAACATTTGAGCCACCTCACCCCCAGGATCCACTTTTAATGCCAGGAACAACACTATAAACAAAGTTGTGAGCTGATTTGAATCCCTTTTGACCAATACCCCTCTTGGAGGACTGCTTGCGGATGATATGGGATTAGGTAAAACCATTCAGGCCATTGCTCTAATTGGTACCTCCAAGGAGCGGTTGATTGCAAACCCCCATCACTCCACGCCCACCATGATCATCTGCCCCCCTCGCTTAATTACCAACTGGCAATCTGAAATATTGAAGCATGCTCAGGCTGGAGCACTGCAAGCCAAAATCTACCATGGTCCCACTTGTCAATCATTATCCAAGGCCAACATCTTAAAATATGATATCATCATCACTGCTTACAATACTATCACCCAAGAATTTAAGCAAACCAATACCTCTACATCATTCATTTTTAAAATCAATTGGCATAATATATTTTGGATGAAGCAAAGTGAGTGTCTGATCTTTAAATGATTCAAATTACCTTTTATATCCAATAACCCTTCCCCCATCTTATAGCTATATTTGCTCTCAATACACTACCACTCACCGTGCCATTAATAGCTTCCTTTCATCCTGTCAAATATGTTTAACAGGCACACCTATTCACACCACCATTTGTAACCTTTTGGGCATAATATCATTCATCACCCAACCCCAGAGCTCCAATCAAGATAACTGGTCACCATTCATCCTGAGTAGTCTTTCCAAAAGTAGCAATGATATTTTTCATTTAGCATTGAGGCATTTAAGTTTGCGCCACACCAAAACCACACATCTCAAATCCCTCCACACTATTAGCCATCATTATGAGCTGCTCCCACTCAACCCAACCATGCAGCAAGAATATTCCACATTATACAAAGAATTCCTATCATCCAAAAGCAAAGGACCAGGAGAAATTTTAAGAAATATTAATAAGCTTCAAATATGTTGTAACCATCACATCATACTTAACACAATTGCGGATGCGGATTTGGAAGACGACAAGGCCAGGAGCACTCAGGATAGCTCCTCAAAAATCACACAAACTATTGTGCATGTGGAAACATGCATGATGAGTAATAAAATTTCACACCACCTACAAAGATTAATGAAGAACAAACAATCAAAGTGTGGTGCAACCAAATTGGTTGTTTATACCTAATGGACCCAATTTCTTAATTTGTGAGTTAATTCTAATATGCATCCATTACCAATTGAATCCATCTGACTCTTTTTTCTTGTAGAAATGGCATTGCAATTGCCCATTAATCTATCCTTTCAGCACAAATTGATGGAACAATTAAAGCACAAGCGCAGGAGAAGGCTCTGTAGAATTTCTTCAATAATGTTGAATGTGAAGTACTGATTGCATCCATTGCCACGTCTGGAACTGGCCTCAATATAACTTGTGCGAATATTGTCTATTTAATGGTGAGGGGACGCCCAAAGTTCTGCCCTGATTTTTGGACCCTGACATCCACATTTGCAGGAGCCCAATTGGAACCCAGGCAATGAGGCTCAGGGTGTTTATTGACTCCATTTTATTGGCCAACAATGACCTGTCAAGATCATTCAGTTAAGGTCAACATGCAGAAGGTACTTTTCAAGCTCATCTTTGACCCTGATTGTATTGCTATTCTGAAATCATTCCTTATGGGAATGCCATATTTCAATCACCAATAGGTGCAAGAAAAGCAAAACTCATTAACTTTGTGAGCCTTACTGATATTATATAATTTGTGTATGAAAAAGTTGATAACTCCTTTTCACCCCAGTACAGGTCCACAGTTATGAACACCATGAGCTGGATTGAACTCCTTCAATTTTTCCTCAATGAAAATGAGCAATAGAGTATTATTTCTAAGGGAGACGGTGATACATTCCAATTCATATTGTCTATATTCTGACATATTTAGCAAGTTATTGCATCTTTAAGAAATAATAATCACATTGTATTACACCTGCACAAATAATTCACAGAATGTTTATTTGTAACGGTGCTATACAATCATATTACTAAGGTATTTCAGAGCATCACCGTTTGGCATCATAACTGGCATGTCAAGTATTTTGAGGGCAAGAGTCTGCACCTTACTACAGCTCTTCAGCCAATCTTGATCAAATATGTGAAATGATAGGCCTTCCGGAATATCACCATCATCTGTTTATTGTCTCTCTGGCAATCTATCAAAGGTTTTTTTAACCTTTTATAATCCAATTACAAAAATCTATGTCTCTTTCAATTTTAAATACCAATTCATTAAATAACTGGGAATGTCAGCATAATCCCACTTTGCGGTAAGCTTGACAGCCATTTTCCAGTACCTCCTCAGTATCCAAGCATACTCAAGGGTCATTGAATTGTGATGCTAGAATGGGAAATTTGCGGTATCACACCATTCACGAGGGCGTTCACAGGTCTGCACATAATCAAGTAGATTATCATCAGAATTTGTTCACAATGAAGAAGAGATACAGTAACTAACACCTTGAATAATCTTTGCAAGCTTTTGATTCTCCTTCTTTTTTATGAAATACTCCCCATCCTTTTGAATAGACTTCCATTCTCTTTTCAAATAAGTGAAATATTGCTCCATTAAAGCTGCCACAACCCCATAGTAATTATGATCCCTGTTCCAACAGTAGTGATGATACTCTTTGCTGACAAGTGTGAGATGCAATGTACGGTAAAACACCATAGACATCAACTCGTTGAACGGATGTTTCCATGAGCTCTCCCAGTCCCAAGTGAATCTCTTTAGTCCTAGCTTGTGGAGCTCATTTTTGCAGTAGCTTTGGAAACCCTGAGACTCAACCTGTGGTGATGGCTCATTGGAAACATCTTTGGGGACATATCCAAGATGACCAGCCACTTGAATTGCAATTTCACGCTCTTCTGTGCCGGGTGGTGCTGGTAGTGAAGAAAAATCCTTATCCCTAAGTTTGAGTAGCAACAGGCAATGGGCATGTACTGCTGATCTCATTCCATGGACATTATCTGGAAGTTCTGCTCTCAGCCATTCTTGTTGCTCCTTCTTCCTTGCACGTTTTTCCACATTGTGAGCTTTACAAGCCTGGTTCCTTTGCTGTCTGACCTCGGTGTGTTCAAGCATACTGTTGGCAAGGTCCATTTGAGGATAGGTGAACTCACTATTTGACTGAGTGCCCTACTCATGTGCCATGAAATTGTCCCTCCTTGGTTCAGCATTTCTTTCCATCTTAGTTGGAGACATGTTCTCATCCTCATCATCCACAATTTTTTCTCTTGATGAACTGGCATGACCCCTTGGTTTGGAGGCATATGGATGATGACGCCCAGTGACTTTATCTTTATGGACCAGAGGTGAAGATGCATAAAGTTCATCACCTGCCATGAAAAATCATCAGCTAACATGTCAAAACATTAATAAAGACTGGTTATTCTCACAATCGTCAATTGGCTTCTGAGGTTGCACTGACTTGCCTTTAGGTGTCATATCTAACCCATGAAACAAACAGATCAAATTGTGAAAAAGTTTATACTACGAAATCAAAATGACTTACTTTTATGAAGCGTCAATCCTGAATTTCCCTCTGACAGACCACTCCAAGTTACATTTTCCAATGGTCTTTTTTGTTGCCCACCATCAACCCGCTTTTCATTGCCCACATGAACCTGATATCCTAAAGGAATATTGAGGGTTGGCTGTTTACTTTGTCCAAAGGGATTCTGGGATGCGACTGGATTCCAACCAGGATGAAGCAGGAACTCACGTGGAAATTTTGATTGGCAATTAGCATTTGATGAGATTTTAGGTGTGCCTTCTGGCCCCTCTGACACATGCATTTGTGTATTAGTGGGATTTTGGGGAATAGGAGTGATGGAAATATTTGGGATTGACCAAGTGCTTGAAGTTGGAGCCTTTGCATTTCCCACATCAATGTTAAGACCTGAAACATTAATTGAGGATTCAATAGGTGTTGTGAGAGGAATTTTGGGACTCAATGGTGACTGTGTTTGAGCATATTATATGCTAGATTCACTATCTGAGTCATGAACAGAACCTGAACGGGATTGATGTGGCTTGGAAGATGACATAAGGGCTGAAAAAGTACAGTAATTTTTTTAACTTGATAAAACAGCTCAGTGTTATGATAAAATAGAGTGATTCCAAATGTATAGTAATGAGATTTAATGAAAAGTGGGGACCAAGCCTGTCATGGAATTTTAATAAGATAATTTTTAGGAGAATTCTCCCTGCCTCCTCTTGAGCTCCTCCACTTTTGTCAGAAACCACCCTGCCCAGCCTACCAGCATATAATGTGATATTTCCTTGATCTCAAAGGGGACCCATCATTCATAAGTAATCAGATCCAATAAACATTTCATCCTCCCCATTGTAACATTTTGTGAATTATCCAAACTGCCAATATATGCATCAAAATTACACAGCATTCTATATCTGTATAAGGATATATTAATGAAGGATTTGCCCACAAAAGACACAACGCCTTTTCAAGAAAGGCAAGAAAATCCAAAGCACATTATAACCAATTAAAACCCCACTTCACTAAAACCAAGTAAGAAGACTTTAGCTCCAGTCCAAATGCTTATTTAATAGAGTTATATTGTTATGTCTGTAATAAGGTTTAAAGCATGTACAATGGTGTGCCAGAATACATGGTTTGAAGGTTAATCCCCTAAATTCAATGTTGACACGTCCCTAATGGAATTCCCATCAAGGGTCAAAACCAAAGTATCACCATGTGTAAGTAAAAGAGAATATGTATTAGCATTGAGCAGCATGGCAATTTACCCAATTGAAATCTTAACCAATTCCGCCATCCAGATGAGACATGTTACACTTTATCCCCTGCAGCTCAGCCAGCATAACAAATGGGATAAAATCCTCACGTTTCTCAAATCATCTTCCCCTTCATAAATAATCACTCAATTTTTTTTCCAATTAATAACACCCCCAAACACTTTCACATCAACCATAGATACTTATACAAAAACAAATTGGAACCCAGCCATTGAGGCTCAGGCTGTTGATTGACTCCATTGTATTGGCCAACAACAACCTGTAAAGGTCATCCACTATATTACTCCTCATTCGGTTGAGGTCAACATGCGGAAGGTACCTTTCAAGCTCATCCTTGACCCTAATTGTATTGCTATTCTAAAATCCTTCCTTATGGAAATTCCATTTTCCAAACACCAATAGGTCCAAGAAAAAAAAATTCATTAACTGCGTGAGCCTTACTGATATTATATAATTTGTGTTTGACCAAGCTGATCACACCTCCGCACCCTGGCACAGGTCCACAATTATGAACACCATGAGCTGGATCAAACTCCTTCAATATTTCCTCAATGAAAACAAGCAATAGAGTATTATTTCTAAGGGAGACGGTGATACAGTCCAACTCATATTGTATATATTCTGACATATTTAGCAAGTTGTTACATCTTTAAGAAATAATAATAAGATTTTATTACACCTGCACAAATCATTCACAAAATGTTAATTTGTAACGGTGCTATACATTTATATTACTAAGTTATTGAAGAGCATCACCATTTGGCCTAATAACTGGCATGTCAAGTATTTTGAGGGCGCTAGTCTGCATATTACTACAGCTTTTGAGCCAATCTTGATCAAATACCTGAAATGATAAGCCTTCCGGAATATCACCATCATCTGTCGATCGTAATTCTGGCAATCTATCAATAGTTTTTTTACCCTTTTTTTTAATGCAATTACAAAACTCTATGTCTTGATCCATTTTTAATACCAAATAATTAAATAACTGGGAGCGCCAGTGTAATCCCACTTTGTGGTAAACTTAACGGCCATTTTCCAGTACCTCCTCAGTATCTGAACATACTTGAGGGTCATTGAATTGTGATTCTAGAATGGGAAATTTAGCCGTATCACACCATTCATGACGGCGCTCACAGGTCTGCACATAATCGAGTAGATCATCATCAGTCTTTGCTCACAATGAAGAATAGATACATTAACTAACCCTTTGACAAATCTTTGCAAGCTTTTGATTCTCCTTCTTTTTAACCAAATACTCGGCATCCTTTTGAATAGACTTCCATTCTCTTTTCAAATAAGTGAAATATTGCTCCATTAAAGCCGCCACGACCCCATAGTTATTATGATCCTTGTTCCAACAGTAATGATGATACTCGGTGCTGACCAGTGCGAGACGGAATGTACGGTAAAACACCATAGACATCAGCTCATTGAACGGATGTTGCCATGAGCTCTCCCAGTCCCGAGTGAATTTCTTTAGTCCTAGCTTGTGGAGCTCATTTTCTCAGTAGCTTTGGAAACCATGAGACTGAACCTGTGTTGATGGCTCATTGGAAACATCCTTGGGGACATATCCGAGATGACCAGCCACTTGAATTTTAATTTCACGCTCTTCTGTGCTTGGTGGTGCTGGTAGTGAGGAAAAATCCTTATCCCTAACTTTGAGTAGCAACAGGCAATGGGCATGTACTGCTGATCTCATTCCATGGACATTCTCTGGAAGATTTGCTTTCAGCCATTTTTGTTGCTCCTTCTGGCTTGCACGTTTTGCCACATTGTGAGATTTACGAACCTGGTTTCTTTGCTGTCGGACCTCAGATTGTTCAAGCATACTCTGGGAAAGGGGCATTTGAGGATGGGTGA
Source organism: Austropuccinia psidii (assembly GCA_023105745.1). Taxonomy (NCBI): domain Eukaryota; kingdom Fungi; phylum Basidiomycota; class Pucciniomycetes; order Pucciniales; family Sphaerophragmiaceae; genus Austropuccinia; species Austropuccinia psidii. The sequence goes on along the minus strand of JALGQZ010000004.1, from coordinate 10,886,573 downwards.
GCTCACTCTTTGACTGAGCGCCATGCTCATGCGCCATGAAATTGTCCCTCCTTGGTTCATCATTTGTTTCCATTTGAGTCGGAGACATGATCTCATCCTCATCATCCACCATCTTTTCTCTTGATGAACTGGCATGAGCTGTTCTTGGTTTGGAGGCATATGGATGATGACGTCCAGTGACTTTCTCTTTATGGACCAGAGGTGAAGATGCATAAATTGAATCACCTGCCATGCACATCATGAGTTAACACATCAAAAAATTAATGAAGACTGGTCATACTCACAATCTGCAATTGGCTCCTGAGATCGGACTGACTTGCCTTTAGGTGCCATATCTAACCCATGAAACAAAAATATCAAATTGTGAAAAAGGTTATACTCCAAAATTCAAATGACTTACTTTGATGAAGCGTCAATCCTGGATTTCCCTCTGACAGACCACTCCAAGTTACATTATCCAATGGTCTTTTTTGTTGCCCCCCATCCACGCGCCTTTCATTGCCCACATGAACCTGAGATCCTGATGGAATATTGAGGGTTGGCTGTTTACTTTGGCCAAAGGGATCCTGGGATGCGACTGGATTCCGCGCGGGATTAAGGAGGAACTCACATGGAAATTTTGATTGGGGATTAGCGTTTGATGAGATTTGAGGGGTGCCTTCTGGCCCCTGAGACACATGTGTTTGTGTATTAGTGGTGTGGGAACTCCTCTTGTGTGGGATTAAAATGAGGCAGTACCTGGAGGGGAAAATCACAGGTAACTAGTTTTGGATTGCTAATAACTCCTGTAACCAAGGGTGGCAAGGGTGTATTGCCTGCCCCTCCTAAAATACTGAACAAAATCTTCCTTGGAGCTCACAAACCAAAATAAAATTAGTAAGTGGCTTTACAACTGCAGAAGACAAAATTCAGCAGTCTCAGAGCAGACCTATTCAATAAATAATATGAAAAATAATGTCAGTAATTTGGTTAATTTTTAGATTTAATGAAATACTTGTCTGTTTTAATTTTAATATTTTTTGGTGAAATTGAGGTGAGTTGTTTCTTCTTGGTTATAATTCCTTGGTAGGATGGGTTATTTAAGGTTTTCTGGAAAATTTGATTGGTGTTGATAAAGGTAATTTTGTTAAGTTAAAGTTTTAATATAGTAAAATAATTAATTTTTTTTTTAAAGGTTTGTTATTTTTTTAAGAGTGGTTAATAATAAGATAAAACTGTATTTGTTAAATTTAAAAGGTAAGATTCTTTGATATTGGATTTTTAAAGTGGTAAGTTATTTTTAAGTCTTGATAATGGTGTTAATTTTACTGGATAAAGTATTTTAATAGAGTAGTAACCTTAATCTTGGGTACTGGGTAATTTTTTATTTTTATTTTCAATAATAATAAGATTCCACTGAGCTTAGCTACTGGGTAATCTTCAACACTATACTTCCACTGAGCTTAGCTACTGGGCAAGTAAATTTACTATAATATACTGGAGTACCTCCCAGGTGAGGGATGAATTATTCCTATGCTCCTACTTTGAAGTGGATATAATTTTCATGGGATATAATTTGCATGGGGGGGATTTTGAAATTTGGGTGGAGAGAGCCCCTCTATTTATACCTTTTGGGAGCCCAGGGGCCCTCCATGGGAGCTGTCTTCTTCCACTTTAATTCCTCTTGATTTCATCATGTGACTCCATTTTTGGTGAGGCCCTTTCTTGAAAGGGTCAGGTGATTTAAGGTTTGGTGATGATTTTTCTCTGCACAGCCTTCTTTCATCACATGATGGTCTTTTGGTGAGCTAATCATGATGTGATTTTCTTGGATTTTCCCCGGATGCATGAGGTGATTTCATTTTGGCTGAGGATTTTTCTTGTGCACCGCCTTCTTTCTGTCACATGATATTCTGTTGGTGGATGCAGTATCACATGATAACCTTGTAATTCCTTTGCATATGTCCTAATTTAGGTTGGGTAGAAATGGCTGTGTAATTTATGCAGGTGTCATGTTTGTTTTTCTTCTTTTTGAACTTTAAAATGAAGTCAGGTGATAACTTCTTGCATTGGTGAATTTACTGTTTTTTATGAGATGATGTGATTTTTGATTTTGACACATGCTGTGCATAGTCATGTGGTTGAGATTTAATTGGAATTGTGAACTGCATGCAGCCTGTTGTAACTAGCTTTGGTTTGCATGAGGTGATGAGTAGTGTAAATAATTATGTTTTAAGGTTTTAAGTGGGGCTACTGTAGATATAAGATAAGATACTCCTGGGGCTCTGTTGTAAATGAATTGCAGGAATTCCATGGAGTTGAGCTTTGCATCATGTGACTTTGAATGCAAGTTGGCTGTATAACTAATGCATGTGTCATTTTCTTGCTGCATGAGTCCTGTGGCTGGAAGGGGGCGTAATTTAAAGGGTGGTACCTTATCTGTTGTAACTAGTGTACTATATGTAACTTGATTTTTTACATATGCATAATGAAATTGAATAATTTATTTAAACACATACACTGCCTTTTGGTGTAAAATTTGAGTGTAAGTCTGCCTGTAGGCTGGATTGACTGCTGTTTTGGGGTACTATGAGCTTGAGCCTGGTGAAAAAAAATGGTATGGAATACCACAGTGGGATTTGGGGAAATTGGATTGACGGAAATATTTGGGATTGACCAAATGCTTGAAGTTGGAGCCTTTGGATTTCCCACATCAATTTTAAGACCCAATACATTCATTGAGGATGCGATAGGGGTTGTGAGAGGAATTTTGGGACTCAATGGTGACTGTGTTTGAACATATTCAATGCTAGACTAACTATCTGAGTCATGAACAGAACCTGAACGGGATTTATGTGACTTGGAAGATGACATAAGGGACGAAAAAGTACAGTAATATTTTTAACTAGATAAAACACCTCAGTATTATGATAGAATAGAGTGATATGAGATGAAGCTTTTCAAGTTTAGAATAGAGATATTCTATGAATATTTCTAAAAAGAGTCTTATTGGAAGTCTAATAAGCCTCTCTTTACGAGAATCCTCCCTACCTCTTCTTGAGCTCCTCTGCTTTGGTTGGAAACCACCCTGCACGGCCTACCACGATATAATGTAATATTCCCTTGATCTCAAAGGGGACCCATCATCCATAAGTAATCATATTCGGTAACATTTCTGCCTCCCCATTGTCACATTTTGTGAATTATCCAAACTGCCAATATATGCATTCCAATTCCACAGCATCGTACATCTGTAAAAGGTATATTCATGAAGGATTTACCCACAAAAGAGACATCACCTTTTCAAGAAAGGCAAGACAATCCAAATCTCATTCCAACCAATTAAAAGCCTGCTGCACTCAAACCAAATACCAAGACTTCAGCTGCACTCCAACCCCTAATGTAATAGAGCTATATCGTTATGTCTGTAATAAGGTTTAAGCCATGTACAATGGCGTGCCAGCGTACATGGTTTGAATGTCAATCCCCTCAAATCAATGTTGACACATCCCTATTGGAAAGCTCCTCAAGGGTCAAAACCACAGTATTGCCATGTGTAAATAAAATAGAATATGTATGAGCATTGAGCAGCATGGAATTTTACCCAATTAAACTCCTAACCAATTCCTCCATCCAGATGAGACATGTTACACTCTATCAGCTGCAGCGCACGCACCATTACAAATGGGATAAAATTCTCAGCTGGCTCAAATCATCTCCCCCTTCATAAATAATCACTCAATTTTTTTGCCAATTAATAACACTCCTAAACACTTTCACATCAGCCATAGATATTTATACACAAACCAACCGTACTCCCAATTTCTGCAACAATGACAACCCGCCGCTATTCCTCAATGCGTATATGCATGTGTCAACACTGCTCAACTCAAACACACTCTTCCCCTGAGGGTGATAGGCCTGGAGTTGCCTTCACACCTCTCCAATATAAACAGCACATTAAAAAGCTCAAATCAACCATTGCACCCAAATCTCTTCCAAACATCCCTACTTCTGCATCAGGATATGAGTGCCCACAACTTCTATTGGATCAAATATTCCCAGCTGATTATTCACCATTGACCCAAAGCACCTTCTCCACAGAACCAGGTATCAATTCAACTGCACAGAAACCATACAGCAGCAGTCAAACCCTTCTCCCACAAGACCTTGCAATGATAATATCTGCCATTCTATCATTAAGGTATAATATACCCCGCAGGGCTTCACACATTCTCAACCCCCCCCCCTACACCTGCTGATCAAGTTCAGAGTCTCAAGCTCCGGTGGTCCCCCCACTCCTGCATTCCATATACCTCAAGATCTGAGTACCATATTTGAAAATCTCCAATTTGAACCAGTGATTCAAAACTATATATGTTGTCCTCAATGCTTCTCTCTTACTGGCCTTACTGAATCAGTCACAACTGACCAACCCCGCTGTCAATGCCATAATGACCCAAATGATCATGATCCCCCTTGCACACAATCATTAGGCAAATTCATCTCTTCATTTGAACCCCAAACCCAAAACACAACCAACATGAAACAAAAATTTATACCAACAAAACATTTCATTTATCAACCATTCAAAAATTGGCTTGCCAGATTTTTCCAGTGGGCTGGAATTATGGAAATTCTACATCAACATCAACAATCCCAAACTCCCAAAGGTTCCCCAAAATGTGACGTCTGGGATGGATTGGTCTGGAGATGCTTCACTGGCATTAGAAATATCAATGAACCCACATTCATGTCCATTCCTGGTGCATTGGCTTTCTCCATTTATGTGGACTGGTTTAATGCACATGGAAAGTCAACCCGGTTGGCCAGCATTGGACCTATCATGCTTATTTCTCTTAATCTCCCCCCAAGTGAAAGATTGAAGCCAGAGAATTTCTATGTTGCAGGAATCATCCCTGGTCCGAAAGAGCCAACTTCCCTTCAATTTAATTACCTATTAATGCCACTCATCAAGGAGCTCAAAGAGCTATGGCAAGGTTACCATTTTTCACACACCTCAACAGGTCATTCATGATCCTTTATCCGTGTTGCCATTCTCACAGCCATTGCAGATGTGATTACCATGCGCAAGCTTACTGTATTGATTTCCCATCCAGGCAACCACTTTTGTAATTTTTGCACCATTCACAAAGCTCAAATTGAAGAAATTGGTCCTCAATTTCACTACACACGCTCATATCAAAATCATAAATCAACCATTTCCAAATGGCTTTGGGCAACCACACAACAAAGACAAGCAATTTTCTCTGACACCAGGGCAAATCTCGCGTCAATCGTCGGCGATTGACTTCACGTTGCACCGCAGTCAGTATAAAATCTTGCTTCAGTCGCGTTAGTGTCACTTTATAGTCACTGGATTTAGTGGGTCACGTCACGTCAGCATCAAGACAACGTCAATCGTCACATGTGTCACATGAGAATGTCACTCAAAGCCCAAACCCATTTCAACACTATGCGCAACGTTTGTGTAATTTCACCTCATTGGCTTCCGCCTCCCCGACGCTTAACATGCTTACGCACCCACACCGCCCTCCATCCAGATGAGACTCTGACACTGCCCGCCCCTCTCTGTCCTCACCACTCCTTACGCTTTCAAACCCCCGCCCTTACCATCCTTATGCTTGTGTAGTACCCTCTTGACATGCCTCCAACACTGCTTACCATCCTTACGCTCATGTAGTGCCCTCCCGACATGCCTCCGACAACGCTTAACCTCCTCACGCTTATGTAGTGCCCTCCCAACATGCCTCCAACAATGCTTACCCTTGCTCCCGACACTGCTTACCATTGTTACGCTCATGTAGTGCCCTCCCGACATGCCTCCAACAACGCTTACCCTCCTCACGCTTCCGTATTACATCCATAGTGTACAGTACGGTGGCTTGTTTGCGTACACGATGAATGCAATTTCCGAAATATGCTGAGTGGCCTTCTCTGCCAACAGGACCTAAGGGGATATTGGTCAGTATGTTCACCATGTTGTGGATAGGGTTTAAATCATGAGACTCACAAATTAAAGCCTAATAAGTGGACTATTTAAGACAAGAATTGTGTCTCCTGTTTCCCCGACAAAAACATTTTATTGCATATCAATCAAATGAACACTTTGCTTAGTCCTTACCTCATGAGCGTTGAATAGTTCAAAAGTTGACTTTAGTAGGTTTCTCACTAGTCAACTTTATTCAATGTCTCACAGGGAAGTGATTTCATTTGCATGATATGAAATAATTTGCAAAACATCGCCTCCTTCAATTTCCCAACCAATTGCATTTTGCAAATGCGATTATTTTACTTGCACCTTTTCTCTTGAATTTGGATCTTTTTATTAAAAAATTTTCAAAAAAGTTATCAATCAACTCGTCACCATCTATTTGCTTAATAAACTACCTCCGCTATGGCTCAAACCCCGGGAAATTCAACTGAATTAAATGAACAACCAACTTCAGCCCCAGAGAGTGGAAGTGAAATCTCTGATATTGCCAGTAGTCGTGAATTAGGCATTGAAGTAGAGCCAGTCACATGAAGATAATCAAGATCCACCAGTTCTTCCAGAAAGTGAGTATGCATCCATCTTGAATATTTCTAATCTCCCAAAACCTGATATTGTGTCATAGCCTTTATTTCAGGTCAGCCTCCAAGCTCTCAGAAACCAAATTTCAAAAGTTATGAGAAGGAAAAGACTGTTGAACCTTGTGCACCGACAGAAGATGATGGGCAAGATGATGTAATTTTCAGTGGGGAGGTGGAAATTATATCCAAGGAACAATTTGTCTCCAACATTGCTCAAACAATCCCAAGGCTCGAAAAAATTCAAAATGATAGTAAAATTCCTGATTATGTGCGTCAAAAGATTGCTGAAGCCATGAGCCTGCTCAAAATGGATTTGAACCGTAAGTCCATTCCTAATTCAATACAAAAACATCAAAATGGCTGCTTACAATATAGGCGCAGGTGTGGAGGTGGGAGAATCTCTACCTGAAGGATCTCGAGTCGTAATTGGATTTCCAGGCAAAGGATTAGGAAAAAGACCAAATATACATGCAACCAAAAAAACAAACAAAAAACGCCGTACCTTTGAAGCCGCAAATGATTCTCGCAATCAAGGTCATGAAATTATCAATGTTGAAGGGGACCATATTGATAATCAACCTCCGCATACTGAACCCCCCCCCCCAATACTCAATGAAACAATGCATGATGAAGCTCCACATACTCAAAGCCCCCCAATACCCAATGAAACAATGCATGATGCAACCCCTCCCACTTCTCCTCGGAATATTCAAGCCTCTCAAGAAAGGGAAAAAATTGAACATGATACAATGGCACGAGATATGACTGATATAGTTCCTGACCCTGAGCCTGAAGTGTCATTGTCTGCTAATTTTCAAGGAATATTTTTATCCCGCATGGAAGAGTTTGCAGGCGTTTTGAATTATCATTACAATATTACTCAACAATCTTGGAAAAGGGGGCTTGATAATATCAATAACATTTACAAACATCGATGGGACAATTTACCAACAAAGGATGCTCATACATTCCTGCCTGTTGGTATTAAGGTGATCAGTAACCGAGAGCTTAAAATGTTGGCCTGGCTGGAGGACCTTGAGATGGCAGGTCAGTTTTATCTTTGTGCATGATACATGATTATTTGCTGTTGACTGGTGATATAAATTGCAATATACAGGGTTAGATTTTTTTAAGCCAACCAAAACAGAAGCGTTTTTTGATCACAACATTTGGAATCTCAAATTGATGAAGGAATCAGCTAAACCTCCAGATAATCTCCCAAAATCAGAACACTCCTTCTTCAAAATGGTTCAGAGCCTTCTTTACCCCGCCAATCCAGTTAAACATTTTTGGGCAAATGTTATGTTTGAATCCATTAGTTTAGTCTCATACAATGTGGTTGCACCCAAACCATATGTTGCATCAACATCAAATTCGACCAATCCTCTTGGACTCGAACGGGGAGCAGTTGAATACCATGCCTCCTGCTTGAGTAAATCAAAGCAACGTGCAACCCAACTCAGCATTGAAGGTGGCGGGGCTGACAATGAGATATACACAAAGCCGCACAAGAACCTGGAGGATCTAATGGATACAGTTATCGATTTGATGATTGCGTACAACATGGTACGTGCACATACAAAAGTTGAAGTTAATGGAATCAAAGGCAAACTCACAAACTCAAAAAAAAATGAGGCCATCAAAGATCTTTCGACGTGTCACAAGAATCTCGGAATAAATCGAATTTGCTATGGTATATTAGCGGCATTCTGTGCGGCGGGGGTTCGTGGTTTGATGGTATGCTCAGATGACTGGAGAACAAGCTCAGTTAAAGGGGCTTTATCACTCATTGACATTTCCGCAGAACTTTCAGAGGGTAAAAATCTAGTGGAGCCAGTGTGGCTACATACTAATAAGTATATATGTGATTTACTGAATAAAAGTTTCTACTCATCAGAGTCTTTTAACCCCACTGTACCTCTTAGATTTGAATTTGCACGATGCTTAGTATTAGACTTTGGTGATGCCTGGGTGGCGAAACGCGGGCTTGGTTCAAGTGATGAGGTCACCTTGACAGTACCCAGGTCAGCTAAACTCACAACCAGGATTGACCCATTTTAGATTAGCTTTGTACTAGATAGATTGTAATTGAATTTTGCAAAGTTATTTATGAATTTAAGACTCATGACTTCCTATCCTACTACTGCCCGGATGCCACAGTCTGAGTACCAATAGTAATTGTACGGCGGCATGCCTCCGTACATCATTGCAAAGACTCCGACAAGACGCAAGCTGAGTCAGGCGTTGTGCCCGTGAGTAGCACACGCGGGGGCATTGCTGGAAGTCGCTTTTATCACTTCCCGCCAGCCCATAATAGCCCAAAGGTTCCTGTGTCTTTCAAGAGGACTAGGATAGCTAGGGATCCGCAGCAGGATGCAAATTGCATTTGCGTGTGCTTGCAAGATTCCAAATGGTTGGATTGGAAAGTGATTGCATGGGAACATCAATGTGTAAAATTGAATAATGCACTATCCACTGCAATTTTCAGGTTCAGGTATTTGAGATCGTAAATTTGCCAAGGTCAGGCGTGAGCTTTCGTTTTAGCCGCAATTAAAAAAGATTGATCCACCACAATCCAATTTAGGTGATATTAAGAAATCAGTAATCATTCGGTTTCATTTCATTTTCTGCTGAAAGCATGCCATTCACAAAAAAAGGAAAAGAGCGTAGAAGGAAACTCGCGAGAAAGCGTTGGGCTGAGGAAGGAAAGTGTGAGTTACTCGCTTAATCTCAGTGTATATATGCTTCCACATTTATGTGGCACCCTCATTGGGCCCCACGGAAGAACATTGGCTTTAGTTGGTTCAGATTGTGCCAATGTCACGTGGGCTCCAACAGGGAAGTCAAAGGATGTGTGCTGAAGAAAGCTCCTTGGCAGTATCTGATATCTTGTGTGCTTCAACACATAGTGATCCCTCAACCACTCGGGAATAGTAGCAGATCCCAAAAGACAAATGAGCGCAAAACGACCCAAATGAGTAGGTTGTTTTCCTCCTCTCGCCCACCAGCACAAATATCAATGCCAGTATCAGCAAATATCACCCCAAGTGAAATTCGGAGGGTTGTGGATGTCAATCAGATCAAACGCATTCACTTTGGCCGTGTGGCAATTTTCTCTTCAACCGGATGACTCATTGCCCTTGTCGAATTCCGACCATTCACAACAATGAGTGAGGTCGAGGTCAATCAATGGGATGAATTCTCACAATTCCTATTTCGCAAAAAGAGATTCACCGACCCGATTGCAACCAATGGAGCATTACTGGAGGGATTTATGTTCGCGATTGGGTGGCGCAAATGCAGCACCAAGAATGAACAATTTGGTCTGTATGGAAGTGTCAGGAAAATTGAAATCGCAAAAGATGTGCAAACGATTGGAAGGTGCATGCACATTCGCTATATGCATGCAGGCTCAAGTAGTATTACACCTTCCTGATCTGTACAGCCAACACTGTAGTATGCAGTACACCTGTGTAAATGTATGCTGCGGGGCAGAGCAAAAGCTGTTCAAAAATGTAACATGCAATCACATCAGGCCATTAAGTCATATATCTCAACTGCATCCCTTTGATGCACCTTGTTGGACAGCTCTGCCTAACTACGGCACAGATGCGCATGTAATCCAAGTTAATGTAAGTGGGTCATAGTGGGATGACTGTTTATTTCGGTCATACGCAAACATTGGATTCCATCCGGTGCCATTGTTGGGGCAGGCAATGACTGGCCCTGCTTGTTCAGCGCGCGTGCTCATTGTCGCGCAGGCACACGCTTTCATAAGCTCCCCCAACAGGTCATACACAGGTAACTTTCACATGCCTGGAAGACATTTGACTGCCAGTCTTCCAACTGCCTATTTTCTTGGTCGGGTTGTCAGCTTGACTGAAGATGCTCACCCGCTTGCGCGTTGAAACCTGAGGGCAATCAGTGTGGATTTGCTTCAGCCTCATCTGCATTAACATAATCCCGGCCTATGATTTCTGAGGCTGGTTATGTTTGGGTGGGAATCTGCCACCGCGGGTCATTTTCTGCACATTCTCACATGCCCCGCGCAAGTTGTGCCACCTGGCTTGCAGCCAAAAATTTGCTTGGGCGTGTGGCCTCTTTCTCTGGAGTTTCGTACACGCGTGAGGCAAAGACCATGATCCCAATCTCGGGGGATTAGTAGCCGCCTCAAACGCAATAGGGGTGAATGTAGATGTGGATCACGCCTCACGGTGGGTTCCCCGTTTGATCATGCCACACTTCCCCCCCTGAAGCCTAGTTGGCATCAGTCATCAAAAAAAAGTTCACGCAAAATCAAACTCATGTTCGGTGGCACGCCACCAAACAAATCTCACCCGCCCACACACAAACATCCCCACAGTGAGATTGCCCTTTGAAACCGCCAACATTGCCCAGTAGGTCCCTGTGCGACAATTAACCTGGGGATGATACGCTCATTGTTCGCTGTCACACCAGCGAACATGGCCGCATGCCTCTAATATGCCCCTCCACAATAAGTTGCTACAACCCACCCAATCTCGGATATGCTAATGTCGACCTTGTTCCACCAAAGGTTTTGTAACTTGCTGCAGATCCAGCATTCATATTGGTGCACGCACATTTTGGACACCTTGCCTTGATATATGCCCCAAATTGGATATGAAAATTATGACCCCAAGAGGCCCACCCCCATCAAGTCCATGCACGTAACCACAGGCCATCCCCCCTTGACCCCATTGCTGCCTCTCATATAAGCTCCCCACCTGCGCTTATCCGTCTTCATTCCGTTTAGCTAACCCTTCCTGATCATATAATTTCTGACTATCCCCAAATAATTTGAAATAGCCATCATGTCAACCCCTTCACAACCACTCTGCATTGGGATGATTAATATTTGTATCAAAATAAATAGTGATATAACCTTAAATCCTGAGAATTCTCACTTAGCTTCTTGGATTATCATATGGCACAATCAACACAACATATTCGTTTATCTCCCCAATCACCAGCATGCTATTGGCTCTCTACCTGCAACCCTTTGCAAAACGTTGATACCATTCCTTGGGGCACCAAAAACGTTCATGCACTGTGGTCCTGGTGGGGCATGGATTGAAAATTGCCAATCAAATCCTACTCAAATCTTATTTGTTGAGGGAGTATTTATGACTGATGCAAATGATCCCTCCTCATCTCAGAAACCCAATCTAGCATTGATGTTCTTCACATGGTATCCAAACCTTCTATTCATAATGGAAAGCTTTCGAACACAAGATTTCAAGCTTAAAATGCCCAAAGAATATGACTGTAATACTCATAGTCAATGTCAACTTTTTACTCCATCATTGCCCGCTTCAAACTCAACGCAAGCTTCATATCCTGCTGTTTCATCATTGATTTCCAAGCAAAAACTGATACAATTACCCAGTGGATCAGACCTCCCCATGATGACCCCGCCCCATGCCATTATTCAAACCCCCCTCCTCCCTCATCAAAAGACCAGACTAGCTTTTCTCTGGGATCAAGAAATCCCCAATGGCCAATCAGCCCGTAACCTTTGGGCCACCTCACCCCCAGGATCCACTTTCAATGCCAGGCACATCATTACAAACAAGGTCGTTAGCTCATTTTAATCCCTTTTGACCAATACCCCTCTTGAAGGACTGCTCATGGATGATATGGGATTAGGTAAAACCATTCAGGCCATTGCTCTAATTGGTACCTCCAAGGAGCGGATGATTGCAAACCACCATTGCTCCACGCCCACCATGATCATCTGCCCCCCTCGCTTAATTACCAACTGGCAATCAGAAATATCCAAGCATGCTCAGGAAGGAGCGCTGCATTCCAAAATCTACCATGGTCCCACTCGTCACTCATTATCCAAAGACGACATCTTAAAATATGATATCATCATCACTTCTTACAATACTATCACCCAACAATTTAAGCAAACCAATACCTCTACATCATTCATTTTTCAAATCAATTGGCATTGTATAATTTTGGATGAAGCACAGTGAGTGTCTGATCTTAAATGATTCAAATTACCTTTTATATCCAATAACCCTTGCCCCATCTTATAGCTATATTCGGTCTCAATACACTGCCACCCACCGTGCCATTAATAGCCTCCTTTATCCCGCCGAATATGTTTAACGGGCACACCTATTCACAACACCATTTATGACCTTTTGGGCATAATATCATTCATCACTCAACCCCAGAGCGCCGATCAAGATAACTGGTCACCATTCATCCTGAGTGGTCTCTCCAAAGGTTGCAATGATATCTTGCATTTGGCATTGCGTCATTTAAGTTTGCGCCGCACCAAAACCACACATCTCGAATCCCTCCCCACTATTAGCCATCATTATGAGCTGCTCCCACTCAACCTGACCATGCAGCAAGAATAATCCATATTATATGAAGAATTCCTATCATCCAAAAGCAAAGGACCAGGAGAATTTTTCAGAAATATTAATAAGCTGCGAATATGTTGTAACCATCACATCATGCTTAACACAATTGTGGAGGCGGATTTGGAAGACCCCGAGGGCAGGAGCACTCAGGATAACTCGCCAACAATCACACGAACTATTGTGGATGGGGAAACATGCATGATGAGTAGTAAAATTGCACACCTCCTACAAAGCTTAATGAAGAACAAACAAACAAGGTGTGGTCCAACCAAATCGGTGGTTTACTCCAAATGGACCCAATTTCTAGATTTGTGCGTTAATTCTAATATGCATCCATTACCAATTGAATCCATCTGACTTTTTCATATTGTAGAATTGGTATTGCCCTTTCCCATAACTCTATCCTTTCAGCACGAATTGATGGACCAATTACAGCACAAGCACAGGAGAAGGCTCTGTAGAATTTCTTCAATAATGTTGAATGTGAAGTACTGATTGCATCCATTGCCACGTCTGGAACTGGCCTCAATATAGCTTGCTCTAATATTGTCTATTTAATGGTGAGGGGACGCCCAAAGTTCTGCCCTGACAATAATCCTGAATGTGAAATACTGATTGCATCCATTGCCGCAGCTGGAACTGGCCTCAATATAACTTGTGCTAATATGGTCTATTTAATGGTGAGGGGACCCCCAAAATTCTGCCCTGATTTGCGGCCCCTGACATCCACATTTCCAGGAGCCCAATTGGAACCCAGCCATTGAGGCTCAGGCTGTTGATCGACTCCATCATATTGGCCAACAACAACCTGTAAAGGTCATCCACTATATCACTCCTCATTCAATTGAGGTCAAAATGCGGAAGGTACCTTTCAAGCTCATCTTTGACCCTAATTGTATTGCTATTCTAGAATCCTTTCTTATGGAAATGCCATTTTCCAAACACCAATAGGTCCAAGAAAAGGAAAAATCATTTACTGCGTGAGCCTTACTGATATTATATAATTTGCGTTTGACCAAGTTGATCACACCTGCGCACCCTGGCACAGGTCCACAATTATGAACACCATGAGCTGGATTGAACTCCTTCAATATTTCCTGAATGAAAATGAGCAATAGATTATTATTTCTAAGGGAGACGGTGATACAGTCCAACTCATATCGTCTATATTCTGACATATTTAGCAAGTTGTTGCATCTTTAAGGAATAATACTCAGATTGTATTACACCTGCACAAATAATTCACAAAATGTTAATTTGTAACGGTGCTATACATTTATATTACCAAGTTATTGCAGAGCGTCATCATTTGGCCTAATAACTGGCATGTCAAGTATATTGAGGGCGCTAGTCTGCATCTTACTACAGCCTTTGAGCCAATCTTGATCAAATACCTGAAATGATAAGCCTTCCGGAATATCACCATCATCTGTCGATCGTAATTCTGGCAATCTATCAATAGTTTTTTTACCCTTTTTTTTAATGCGATTACAAAACTCTATGTCTTGATCCATTTTTAATACCAAATAATTAAATAACTTGGAGCACCAGCATAATCCAACTTTGCGGTAAACTTAACGGCCATTTTCCAGTACCTCCTCAGTATCTGAACATACTCGAGGGTCATTGAATTTTGATGCTAGAATGGGAAATTTAGCCGTATCACACCATTCATGACGGCGCTCACAGGTCTGCACATAATGAAGTAGATCATCATCAGTCTTTGCTCCCAATGAAAAAGAGATACATTAACTAACCCTTTGATGAATTTTCGCGAGCTTTTGATCCTCCTTCTTTTTAACCAAATACTCGGCATCCTTTTGAATAGACTTCCATTCTCTTTTCAAATAAGTGAAATATTGCTCCATTAAAGCCGCCACGACCCCATACTTATTATGATCCTTGTTCCAACAGTAATGATGATACTCAGTGCTGACCAGTGCAAGACGGAATGTACGGTAAAACACCATAGAGATCAGCTCATTGAAAGGATGTTGCCATGAGCTCTCCCAGTCCCAAGTGAATCGCTTTAGTCCTAGCTTGTGAAGCTCATTTTCTCAGTAGCTTTGGAAACCATGAGACTGAACCTGTGTTGATGGCTCATTGAAAACATCCTTGGGGACATATCCGATGTGACCAGCCACTTGAATTGCAATTTCACGCTCTTCTGTGCTGGGTGGTGCTGGTAGTGCGGAAAAATCCTTATCCCTAACTTTGAGTAGGAACAGGCAATGGGCATGTACTGCTGATCTCATTCCATGGAAATTCTCTGGAAGTTCTGCTTTCAGCCATTTTTGTTGCTCCTTCTGGCTTGCACGTTTTGCCACAATGTGAGCTTAACAAGCCTGGTTCCTTTGCTGTCTGACCTCGGATTGTTCAAGCATACTCTGGGTAAGGGGCATTTGAGGATGGGTGAACTCATTATTTGACTGAGTGCCATGCTCATGCGCCGTGAAATTGTCACTCCTTGGTTCATCATTTGTTTCCATTTGAGTCAGAGACATGATCTCATCCTCATCATCCACCATTTTTTGTCTTGATGAACTGGCATGAGCTGTTCTTGGTTTGGAGGCATATGGATGATGACGTCCAGTGACTTTCTCTTTATGGACCAGAGGTGAAGATGCATAAAGTTCATCACCTGCCATGCACAACATCAGTTAACACATCAAAAAATTAATGAAGACTGGTCAAACTCACAATCTACAATTGGCTCCTGAGATCGGACTGACTTGCCTTTAGGTGCCATATCTAATCCATGAAACAAACATATCAAATTGTGAAAAAGGTTATACTCCGAAATTAAAATGACTTACTTTGATGAAGCGTCAATCCTGGATTTCCCTCCAACAGACCACTCCAAGTTACATTCTCCAATGGTCTTTTTTGTCGCCCCCCATCCACGCGCCTTTCATCACCCACATGAACCTGAGATCCAGATGGAAGATTGAGGGTTGGCTGTTTACTTTGGCCAAAGGGATCCTGGGATGCGACTGGATTCCGACCGGGATTAAGGAGGAACTCACGTGTAAATTTTGATTGGGGATCAGGGTGTGCCTTCTGGCCCCTGAGACACATGCGTTTGTGTATTAGTGGGATTCGGGGGAATTGGAGTGACGGAAATATTTGGGATCGACCAAGTGCTTGAAGTTGGAGCCTTTGGATTGCCCACATCAATGTTAAGACCTGATACATTCATTGAGGATGCGATAGGGGTTGTGAGAGGAATGTTGGGGCTCAATGGTGACTGTGTTTGAACATATTCTATGCTAGATTCACTATTTGAGTCATGAGCAGAACCTGAACGGGATTTATGTGACTTGAAAGATGACATAAGGGCTGAAAAAGTACACTAATATTTTTAACTAGATAAAAAACCTCAGTATTATGATAAAATAGAGTGATATGAGATGTAATCTTTTCAAATTTAGAATAGACAAATTCTATGAATAGTTGGAACTAAGTGTTGCGTGAAAGTCCAATAAGCCTCTTTTTAGGAGAATCCTCCCTGCCTCCTCTTGAGCTCCTCTGCTTTTATCGGAAACCGGCCAGCCTATCACCATATAATGTAATATTTCCTTGATCTCAAAGGGGACCCATCATCCATAAGTAATCATATTTGGTAACATTTCTGCCTTCCCATTGTCACATTTTGTGAATTATCCAAACTGCCAATATATGCATTGAAATTCCACAGCATTGTACATCTGTAAAGGGGTATATTCATGAAGGATTTACCCACAAAGGATACATCACCTTTTCAAGAAAGGCAAGAGAATCCAAATCACATTCCAACCGATTAAAAGCCTGCTGCACTCCAACCAAATACCAAGACTTTAGCTGCACTCCAACCTTTTATGTAATAGAGTGATATCGTTATGTCTGTAATAAGGTTTAAGCCATGTACGATGGCGTGCCAGAGTACATGGTTTGAATGTCAATCCCCTCAAATCAATGTTGACACATCCCTATTAGAACACCCCTCAAGGGTCAAAACCGCAGTATCGCCATGTGTAAATAAAATAGAATATGTATGAGCATTGAGCAGCATGGCATTTTACCCAATTAAACTCCTAACCAATTCCGCCATCCAGATGAGACATGTTACACTCCATCAGCTGCAGCTCACGCACCATTACAAATGGGATAAAATTCTCAGATGGCTCAAATCATCTCCCCCTTCATAAATAATCACTCAATTTTTTTGCCAATTAATAACACTCCTAAACACTTTCACATCAGCCATAGATATTTATACACAAACCAACCGTACTCCCAATTCCTGCAACAATGACAACCCGCCGCTATTCCTCAATGCGTATATGCATGTGTCAACACTGCTCAACTCAAACACACTATTCCCCTGAGGGTGATAGGCCTGGAGCTGCCTTCACACCTTTCCAATATAAACAGCACATTAAAAAGCTCAAATCAACCATTGCACCCAAATCTCTTCCAAACATCCCTACTTCTGCATCAGGATCTGAGTGCCCACAACTTCTATTGGATCTAACATTCCCAGCTGATTATTCACCACCATGGGCCCAAAGCACCTTCTCCCCAGCACTGGGGCTCAATTCAATTGCACAGAAACCATACAGCAGCAGTCAAACCCTTCCTCCACAAGACCTTGCAATGATAATATCTGCCATTCTATCATTAAGCTATAATATACCCTGCACGGCTTCATGCATTCTCCACCCCGCCCTAAACCTGCTGATCAAGTCGAGCATCTCAAGTTCCGGTGGTCCCCCCATTCCTGCATTCCATATACCTAAAGATCTGAGTACCATATTTGAACATCTCCAATTGGAGCCAGTGATTCAAAACTATATATGTTGTCCTCAATGTTTCTCTCTTAATGGCCTTACTGAATCAGTCACAACTGACCAACCCCACTGTCAACGCCATAATGACCCAAATGATCATGATCCCCCTTGCACACAATCATTAGGCAAATTCATCTATTCATTTGAAACCCACACCCAAAACACCAACAAAACATTTTATTTATCAACCATTCAAAAATTGGCTTGCCAGATTTCTCCAGCGGGCTGGAATTATGGACATTCTGCATCAACATCAACAATCCCAAACTCCCAAAGATTCCCCAAAACGTGACGTCTGGGATGGATTGGTCTGGAGACGCTTCACTGGCACTAGAAATATCCATGACCCCCCATTCATGTCCATTCCTGGTGCATTGGCCTTCTCCATTTATGTGGACTGGTTTAATGCACATGGAAAGTCCACCCGGTTGGCCAGCATTGGACCTATCATGCTTATTTGTCTTAATCTCCCCCCAAGTGAAAGATTGAAGCCAGAGAATGTCTATGTTGCAGGAATCATCCCTGGTTCGAAGGAGCCAACTTCCCTTCAATTGAATTATTTATTAATGCCACTCATCAAGGAGCTCAAAGAGCTATGGCAAGGTTACCATTTTTCACCCACCTCAACCGGTCCTTCAGGATCCTTTATCCGTGTTGCCATTCTCACAGCCATTGCGGATGTGATTGCCATGCGCAAGCTTCCTGGATTTATTTCCCATTCAGGCAACCACTTTTGTAATTTTTGCACCATTCACAAAGCTCAAATTGATGAAATTTGTCCTCAATTCCACTACACACGCTCATATCAAAATCATAAATCAACCATTTCCAAATGGCTTTGGGCAACCCCACAACAAAGACAAGGAATTTTCTCTGAGTATGGCGTGCGATATTCAATTTTAGAAGACCTTCCGTATTGGGATGCAACCAGAATGGTTAATCTTGACATAATGCATAATTTAATACTTGGAATTTTGAAGGATCATGCAACTTTCAAATTGTGCATTCCAGAGTCCAAATCAAAAATTTACCTCAGGTCCCGCAGGAAATCCAATGACACCAACAGTTCAGACTCAGATTCCATTACCTCCAACAGCTCTCTTGATAAAATCACATTGAGAGAGGCCCGCTCCCTGAGAAGAGACGCAGCAAAAATAACAAATGAGCCACTCCCCACTACTTCCACCCGAAAAAACTACTTCCCAATGCCCACCCCTAACACAGAACATCCATCTAGTGGTTCTGCCGAGATTCCTTCATTTGATGCCGATTACATCCCCACTGAATTGGATATCACTGCACTGAGTGATCACCAGATCAAGGGTGAGGCTCTGGAGCATCTCCGACAAATCATATCTGAGACGATAATTTCCTCATCATGGAAAAGAGTACCTCACAACATGGGTTCCCCCTCTCATGGTAGCTTAAAAGCCGCTGAATGGGCTCTCTTATATAAGGTCTATATTCCATTTTTAATGCTCAGTCAACAGATGTCATTAGATGTACACCAATCCGCCAACATTCAAAGGCAAATGGGTCAGTCAGAAGAACTTGGAAATGAACTTACCAAGAATACATTCCATTTGATTAGTGCTATCAACATTGCCACAAGTTGGACTGTTTCAATAGAAGATGCGACTGCATTTGCTGAATATTGGAAAATATTCCGCCTTTCCAATCAACTCCTGTTCGCAAAACAGAAAAGTAAACCAAATCATCATTTTGCTGACCATATTCCCAAACTCTTCCAACATTGGGGCCCAGCACAAGCCGCAGCCACATGGGGTTATGAGCGCTTGATTGGAGTATTTGCAAAAATGCCAACAAATAACAAAATATGTATGTCAATTAATAAGATCAATATATTCACATTGATTAAACACCTGAACTTGATAAGATTAACTTCTTGCAACTCTAAATAGATGATATAGATAAAACCTTACTTCAACATATCTGTCGATGTTCCAACCTTTCCGTTCTCCTGAATTCCCCATCCGTGTCATGTGAAATAAAACAGTTTTTCAAATCACAGCCACCTGCCCTGTTCAATGACCATAAATATAACAAACCATCCCGCCATGACCAAGAAAATTATGATTGCCTGGTTGAGTACTTACAGAATTTTCATGCAACAAGGGAAATAGTTGATTGGATCAGCTTAGACACTACCGTGCAATCCACAAGTCATCTCACTTCAAGGATTGTCTCACCTTGGTATTTTCCAGTTTCAAACATTAATATTGGGAACAATATATTTTCAACTGAATCCAAAAATGTCAGCAAAAGTGTGATATGTTTTCTGAGGGGCAACTCACGACGCTTTGGTATTATTAATAGCATTTTTAAAATCTCTGAGCCATCTAGCATACTGGACAACAACTTTCTGATCTTAAAAACTTTGAAGATTGATGTGAATTTCTTACCAGATTGGCCGCATCTGAATATTTATAAAGCTGTTGGTTTTGATGATGGACACTTGATTATATCTGAAGAAGAAATAGAAGGTAACTGTGGATTGTATGATAACAAAGTTCTGTCATGTGGACTGCTTGTAATGATAAAGCCGTTATTTCATGAAATTTAGTCTACAGAAATGCAAATCTCTCAGATTCATTAGCAATTTTGCTAGTGAAATAACTGCCTGAAAATTTAGTGACAGAGACATGCCATTGTGACAAGCAAAGCCCATTATTTCACATTGCCACAAAGAACTTACTATTTTGACATTGGGTACAGTGTGAATAAGCCAAGTTCAATGATCAAATGACCCACACACTCACCTTTCACAGCATCCAAAATTTCTAACTGCGCCATCATCATGTTGGAAGGGGAAGCGGCCCTTGCGCACACGCCAATGCACACGCAAGCGCACCCGCACCCGCACACGCCAATGCATACGCAAGCGCACCCGCACCCGCACACGCCAATGCATACGCAAGCGCACCCGCACACGCCAATGCACACGCAAGCGCACCCGCACCCACACACGCCAATGCACACGCAAGCGCACCCGCACACGCACACGCAGTATTGTGTGGCGGGCTCTACCAGTGTCACCTGCAAAACTACAATCCCGCTCAGGCGGAGTCCTTTTATGGATGACCTGGTGAAGTCAAACCCCCCGCCTACATCAAGACTGGCTGAAGGACCTCTTTGATGTGTGTTTGTGCAAACAGGCGGGTCTTGTGTAATTTTCACCAACCATCGGACGGTTGCGGGATGATCAGGTGGTGAGGAATCTGAGTTGAAGGCACAGGGGAACCAATATTGGTGGATGTCACAGGATTTGGTGTAAGACAAGAGAAGGACGTGTGCTCAACGTTTGCTTGATTTTTGCTTGACGTGAGCTCAACTTTTATCCTGCTTGACATTTGCTTGACGTGAAGTCAATCGCCGACGATTGACACGAGATTTGCCCTGGTGTGAGTATGGAGTGTGATATTCAGTTTTACAAGACCTTCGGTATTGGGATGCAACCAGAATGGTTAATCTTGACATAATGCATAATTTAATACTTGGAATTTTGAAGGATCATGCAACTTTCAAATTGTGCATTCCAGAGTCCAAATCAAAAATTTACCTCAGGTCCCGCAGGAAATCCAATGACACCAACAGTTCAGACTCAGATTCCATTACCTCCAACAGCTCTCTTGATAAAATCACATTGAGAGAGGACCGCTCCCTGAGAAGAGACGCAGAAAAAATAATAAATGAGCCACTCCCCACTACTTCCACCCGAAAAAACTATTTCCCAATTCCCACCCCTCACACGGAACATCCATCTAGTGGTTTTGCGGAGATTCCTTCATTTGATGCTGATTACATCCCCACTTCTGAAGTCCCCTCTGAATTGGATATCACTGCACTGAGTGATCACCAGATCAAGGGTGAGGCTCTGGAGCATCTCCGACAAATCATATCTGAGACGATAATTCCCTCATCATGGACAAGAGTACCTTGCAACATGGGTTCCCCCTCTCATGGTAGCTTACAAGCCGCTGCATGGGCTCTCTTATATAAGGTCTATATTCAATTTTTAATGCTCAGTCAACAGATGTCATTAGATGTACACCAATCCGCCAACATTCAAAGAAAAATGGGTCAGTCAGAAGAACTTGGAAATGAACTAACCAAGAATACATTCCATTTGATTAGTGCTATCAACATTGCCACAACTTGGACTGTTTCAATAGATGATGCGACTGCATTTGCTGAACATTGGAAAAGATTCCGCCTTTCCAATCAGCTCCTATTCCCAAAACAGAAAAGTAAACCAAATCATCATTTTGCTGATCATATTCCCGAACTATTCCAACGTTGGGGCCCAGCACAAGCCTCAGCCACATGGGGTTATGAGCGCTTGATTGGTGTATTTGCAAAAATGCCAACAAATAACAAAATATGTTCGTCAATTAATAACATCAATATATTCACATTGATTAACACCTGAACTGAATAAGACTAACTTCTTCTAACTCTGAATAGATGATATAGATAAAACCTTACTTCAACATATCTGTCAATGTTCCAACCTTTCCGTTCTCCTGAATTCCCCATCCGTGCCATGTGAAATAAAACAGCTTTTTGAATCACAGCCACCTTCCCTGTTCAATCACTATAAATATAACAAACCATCCCGCCATGACCAAGAAAATTATGATTGCCTGGTTGAGTACTTACAGAATTTTCATGCAACAAGGGAAATAGTTGATTGGATCAGCTTAGACACTACCGTGCAATCCACAAGTCATCTCACTTCAAGGATTGTCTCACCTTGGTATTTTCCAGTTTCAAACATTAATATTGGGAACAATATATTTTCAACTGAATCCAAAAATGTCAGCAACAGTGTTATATCTTTTCTTAGGGGCAACTCACGACGATTTGGTATTATTAATAGCATTTTTGAAGTCTCTGAGCCATCTAGCATACTGAACAATAACTTTCTGATCTTAAAAACTTTGAAGATTGATGTGAATTTCTTACCAGATTGGCCGCATCTGAATATTTATAAAGCTGTTGGTTTGGATGATGGACACTTGATTATATCTGAAGAAGAAATTTAAGGTAACTGTGGATTGTATGATAACAAAGTCCTGTCATGTGGACTGCTTGTAATGATAAAGCCGTTATTTCATGATATTTAGTCTACAAAAATTCAAATATCTCAGATTCGTTAGCAATTTTGCTAGTGAAATAACTGCCTCAAAATTTAGTGACAGAGACACGCCATTGTGACAAGCAAAGCCCATTATTTCACATTGCCACAAAGAACTTACTATTTTGACATTGGGTACAGTGTGAATAAGCCAATTTCATTGATCAAATGACCGACACACTCACCTTTCACAGCATCCATAATTTCTAACTGCGCCATCATCATGTTGGAAGGGGAATCGGCCCTTGCGCACCCGCACAAGCCAATGCACACGCAAGCCCACCCGCACACGCGGTATTGTGCGGCGGGCTCTACCAGTGTCATCTGCAAGACGACAATCCCGCTCAGGCGGAGTCCTTTCATGGATGCCCATTATTTCACATTGCCACAAAGAACTTACTATTTTGACATTGGGTAAAGTGTGAATAAGCCAAGCTCAATGATAAAATGACCCACACACTCACCTTTCACAGCATCCAAAATTTCTAACTGCGCCATCATCATGTTGGAAGGGGAATCGGCCCTTGCGCACCCACACACGCCAATGCACACGCAAGCGCACCAGCACCTGCCAATGCACACGGAAGCGCACCCGCACCCGCACCCGCGGTATTGTGGGGCAGGATCTACCAGTGTCATCTGCAAAACGACAATCCCGCTCAGGTGGAGTCCTTTCATGGATGACCTGGTGAAGTCAAACCCCCAGCCTACATCAAGACTGGCTGAAGGACCTCCTTGATGTGTGTTTGTGCAAACAGGCGGGTCTTGTGTAATTTTTACCAACCATCGGACAGTTGCAGGATGATCCGGTGGTGAGGAATATGAGTTGAAGGCACAGGGGACCAATATTGGTGGATGTCACAGGATTTGGTGTAAGACAAGAGTAGGACGTGTGCTCAACGTTTGCTTGATTTTCGCTTGACGTGAGCTCAACTTTTATCCTGCTTGACGTTTGCTTGACGTGAAGTCAATCGCCAACGATTGACACGAGATTCGCCCTGGTGATATTGGATCAATTGGCCTCCCATCATTCAACAATTGATTCTCTTCAAGGCTTCATGGACGTTACCCTGGAAGTTGATACCAGGTACCATGAAAGGCAAAAGGAGAAGAATCACTATCCAGAGAAGAAACCTGAAGCCCCAAGATCATATACTTCTCATCCTCCAAATTCTTCAAGTTCAAGTCATAAGAAGAAGAAGAATTTTCAGAAGAGGGACAAACCCCATTGTTTTTTTTTTGAATAAGGATTTCAAGCTCATGAAATCTGAAAAATAAAGAAGAATCAAAGAGCGTCTTTGTACCTATTTTGGTGGGAAGCATAGTCTTGAGTCCTGTATCAAAAGGCCTCAAAACAAGCTTACCCAACTGTGAGGCCAATTTCCCAGCCAGGGAAAAGCCTGAGTGGATACCATGTTGTGTTCAATGGTCTTGACAGTTTTCTTTCCAGAGCACAATTGTGCATTCTGGATACTGGTGTCAAGAATTCTCTTGAATCTTTTGTTTTTTCTTCTCTTTTGGATTTTTTTTACAGTATTCTCATTGATTCTGGTGCTACACACTCATGTATTTCAAAGCAGTTTGTTCACAAATATTCATTGACTACATCAGAACTTCCAGAGAATATTCCTCTTATTATCTTGGACTCCTCTGAGTCCCCTTCCTTATTTGTGACTCACCATACTAAATATATGGTTGAGCTCCCTTCCTTCCCAAGCTTTGAATGGGACTTTTTAGTCATTGATACTCCCAAGGGAGAAGACCTCATATTGGGCTTTGACTTTCTAAATCAATTTAATCCTTCTATTGATTGGAGGCAAGGGCTGATCACCTTTAACGCTGATCATAAGGACTATTGTGATCCTTCTCATTCTTTCCATAATGACTTTTCTTCTGCCAAATCATGTGCATCTCTGGTTGGTGATTCTAGAACACCATCATTTCCATCTTCTGTCCATATTCCTTTGCTTAACTCCCATCAGTCATTACTATCATCTAGAGATGAATTCTTCAAAGAGATTCAAGATGTTGGAGAAGATAATTCTGTATCTTCACTTCATCTCTTCTTTGGGAATATGAACCTTCCTCCTTCATCTTATCATGACTCCCTGGAGGAGTTGTTGGATGAAGAGGAAGAGCCAGAAGATGTAGAAACCGTGATGAAGGTTGTTCCTTATTTTGGGCCTTGGGGGTCCTTTTGTCTCACCTTTGGCTTTGGGACACCCTTTTTCATTAGGGGGGTTTTGGCCTAAATGGCCTTTTTGGGACATTTAAGCCACGGTCCGTGGTCCATAGGCCATTTAGGCCCCTTTTGGCCTGATCCAATGAGGCCAAAAGGGGCCAAAGGGGGGACAATATAGCATCAAGGCCAGGTGGGTCCCAAACCACAATTGGACCCACCTGAGCCAATTTTGGGCATCAATCCCTTGGACACCAAAATGGCCATAGAACCCATAGAACCCAATTTTAGCCATGGACCACAATGGACCATATTTCCAGCCATGGCCTCTGGCAACCACCCGAGGCCACCAGACCAGCTCAGCAAGCTTTTCCCTCAACTTAAGGGGAATTCTTTCCATTCCTCCATGCATCCCGTACTCAAGTTGCAGGAGTGGTGCATATAGGGTATTATATACGATTATGCACCATTTTTTCTCATAAATTCAATGGTGACGTTTTCAGGACCAAATTCCACCTTTCCAAATTAAGGTCCCAAAATCCAACCCCCATTTTGAAGCAGGATTCTTTAACTCATCAGTCTGGCAATCCATGGCGGCAATCAGAAGACCATTCAAGGATCCCAATCACCTGGCCCTGCAGGAGTTGGGTTGGAAATTTCAATCAGGATTATTCCAAGGGCATTCTCAGAGGCTATACAGCCTTTCAATCAGCTTTCAAGGCATCAAGTATTTCAATACTGCTTGGACAACTCAATTGGTCCATACAGGCGTCAATCAATCAACCTGTATGTCCTTGGCCCAATTGGGCCAATTCAATCTTCCACTGTGGGAATTTAATCACACAGTTCAATTTGAAGATGGCCAGAACTGTATTGCCCCAATTCAGACTATACACCTGGTGATCCACCTTCCAGGATCAGTTTTTCAGTTTTTCACATATACTGGCCACCTTTCAGCGCCTGGGGACTTTTCCCCAGTTAATCAATATATGGGATTTATTATTATCTTTATTTTCTTTTACTTTATTAAAGTTAATACTGATAATCTTAAGTCAGTCATTCAGCACCTTTTCTCTTTTTCTTCCTTGCCTGTCAGTGGATATTGGTGGTCATATCCTTTACTAATTCCATTCCCTTTTCTGGCAGGTTGAAACAGTGAATTGAGGATTCACTTGGTTGGCTTCTTGGCCTTTGGCTTCTTTACTATCTTTAGCCTTTGTCTTCTTATCTTTTCCTTTTATCTTTGGGATACTTTTCTTCCCTTTCTTCTTCTTTAAAGAAATCAATCTTTATTCTTTCTTTTATCTTTTGGAGCCCTCCAAGTGAGTTCTTGATTCCTGAGTGCCAGGCCCTCTTGCTTCCATAAGAGGCCCTGTGACAGCCAAAAAGAAGGAGGAAACCAAGGAAGAAGCCCCTGTAGCTTCTACAAGCAAGCCCCAAGCCAACCCACTTCCCCACAAAGGGAAGAAGAACAAGAAAAAGAACTTGAGAAAACCATATTGCCCAAGTTTCAGGATTCTAAAAATACAAAACGAAGCCATGGACAATGTCTTCAACATTGCCAGAACCTTGATGGAAATCAAGGACAAGGAGGAACATAGAAGGAGACAACCTCATTTCCCAAAGAAATAAATTTGTCTCCAGATGTTGTGAATACTTTAACAGAAATTAAAAACACTTTTTACCTCTTAAATAAATAAAAAACAGTTTATCATTCTCACAAGAAATAAATAATAATTTAGCATATTTGACAAAAATGAAATTGATAACATTGAGTCTATTGTTGAAAATGATAAACCAAAATTTTCAATTGCAAAAACTCAAAAATTAATACAAGGACAACAGGAATTGTATAAATATTTAAAAGATATCAAGAAAAAACTTTTACAGTGAATTATGATGTGAGTATTGATAATCTTACAGAAAAAGTGAACAAATTAAATATTCCTGTAGAAATATTTGACAAAAAGACTTCATAACACCAAAAATTAGCTCTAGATCATGTGGAAAAAAGTTATGAAGTGTCAGCCTGTGACTCAAAACCAGAGCACAAGGATGACAGCCAAAATAGCATAAATCAATGGTATAGCCAAGATAGAACCAAAATATGGAGCTGAGCCAAATTAGAACAAAAGGTATCAAACGAAAGAGGAAACTCACCTCTTTCTGAAAATTTAAGTCCCATCATCATAGGACAAAGAATAACAAAGTTATTCATGCTCAAAGTTATTGCTGAGCATAAGCCTTAATTTTCACCTATCATCTGAAATACAGAGTAAGAGGCTTAACCCAATCAAATTGGTATGCAAAATGAAGCTCTAAGTCAGGGCTCTCTAATGGTATCAGCAAAACTGAGCTAGCACCAGTATTACAGAAGTTATGGTCAATTTCAGGCAAAATAATGGTGAACAAAACATTCACATCTCATCTAACTTCTACAGTTTTAGTGTGAGATACCTAAATTGTGGTCTTTTTGGAAAGAGCAAAATAAGTACTATCTGATGGTGTCACCCATTTGATCATATCTCAACTATAGCAGAAGCTATGGGGCAAACAAGCCCAATATAGCTTTTTGCCTAAACCACGCATGTGTATAAAAATCTTGTACATGGCATAACTTTGCCATATTTAATGATAGCCATATCAAATAAGGTACCATTGTTTAGAACGCATACAGGGCTACACACTGGTTCACTTTTGAGGTTGATATCTCAAGAACTGGAAAAGTTATGGCTATCTTAAGGTCAAAATCTCACATTCTGACCAATACAGCTTTACCCTGGGATAATATCCCATAACAATGATTATGAGGTGTCAAACAGACAAAAAAGCATGTTTATACTTCATTAACTCATAAGTCAGTCAATACTGGGGTCTCATACAGTTTCTGTACAGCATTCTACGTGTCATACACGTAAGAAGAGGGCTATGTGGTCCCCAGATGAAAATTATCACCTTGTATTGGTGAAAACTGCCCAGATATGGTTTCAAAACCACATCTGAGCCCAATACAGGCTATACATGTCCTTGAAAAGCACAAGCCTGTCTCAGAGAGTGAAAAAATCTTCACTTCCTCTACGTGGAAAGGTCTAACAGCCCTTCCACCCCATTTCAGGATAAAAAAGAGGCTTTTCACAACCAGAAATGCTTTCCTCATCCTGCTCTTGAATACCCTACATAGTAAACTGTCAGAAACAGTTTGACTCTTGGGTAATAAACAGGTATAATTATAATATTAATTATTGTAGCCTTTATTATTGTAACCCAACAGGTAAAGCTGCACCCAGGGCTTTCAACAGCACTCACCATGACTATATTTCATATACTAAAGCCCTTTAATTCTTAAATTAAAACCTCTTTAGCTCTTATAACTCTTTTTTAAGTCCTTTTTTACTGTGTCACAGTCATAATTAAAAGTTGTAAATACATTTTAATACTTTTATCATAGACTCAGCATGACATTTTGGGGGCCTGGCCATGCTTTTTTGAATTTTGGAACTTATAAGTAAGTTTTTTCACTTATTTATCACTTTCTGACTATTTTTTTGCATTTTTAGGCGTACTTTGCTTTAAAAAAATATATTATATATATATATATTCATTTAATTTGTCTATGTACCACCTTTTACTCATATATTAAGAGTATCTGTCATGTGGTTAATACCCACAAGACCTTTGTTTTTGGCGTGTTTTAGATATGAAAATACATAAGCCATCAATAAGTCCTGTATTTTTGATTAAATAAGGACACTTCTAACTGTAAAACCAACAGTTGAGGCATGGTTAAGCATATTGTTGACTAAATTACACTTATATAGAGCCACTTATTGTAAGGTGTGGATATGAAACTTTGATTAAAAATCAAGTACTTTTCCTGTCCTCAAAATTTGTATAAGGTAAAAATCAATTAAAAATAGTAAGAAATATCATTTTTAAGAGAAAACACCCCAATTTTATTGTTTATCAATTTATTAGTATAAAAAAATAATATTATAGAAATTTATTATTTTACCAACAATAAAAACTTATCCAAAAAATACTCTACAAGAGATATTTTAAGGCTACAAAAGAAATTTCTTCAAGAGCAATTTCAATTGGAATTAATTGAGCAAAGAACTGCAAGCAATTAATTAAAGAACAAAGTCTTTAAAAAGAATATTAAAGAGAAAACACGCCCAAAAGTGACCAGAGTGAATTTGGAAACAAACTGACAAAGTTTACAGTGATGAAAGATGCTTTAATTCACTTTTGGGGTGGTTCAGGGGTAAAAATGATTATAAGAGTTACAAAAAATGATTATAATGATTTTTTCACGTGGTTAAAAGGTTCAAAATGATTTTAAAAAGGTGGTTTGAATCGTTTATTGATTGGTTTAACAGTGTTTAAACTAATTAATTAAAGGAAAAGATTCTAACATGAAGAGAAAAGTGGGGCAAAGAAGACATTCTTTTATAGCCACCAATTCTCTTACTCCAAAAGTAAAATTTACTCTTGTCTGTCGTGAAAAACAGTCTGACAACAGAAAAGCCAATTATGGCATCATTGAACCCTGGTTCAGACCAGAAAGGGCTGGTTTAAGCCATTTTTAGCCATTTTTAGCCATTTTAGACCCTTAAATCAGCCATTACTATAGCAATACCAGGCCTAGAGCCTTCAAAACACGTCAGAATGTGTGTCAGAGGCGTAGAAACCATTTAAAACTGTTTTTAATATGATTTTTTTATCTTAAGGGTAGTTTTACCCTCTTGGCAACAGCTAAAAGTACCCCAGTTGGTATCAAAACCTCATCATCAATTCAGTTCACAGACCCTGTAACTCAATTCCAGGGCAAAAGTGATGAACTTTTGCATGAATTTTGACATCCAACGCCTGTCAGCAAGGAATTTGGGGGTCTAGCTCCCCCTTAGAGCTGGAGTTCCTTTTCCCCCCCAAATTTAATCTTTCCAATTTATTTTTCCTTTAATTCCTCATCATGTATTATACTTATAATTTACATATGTAATTCAATTCAATTGTACAGTACAATACAGTAATAATTGACACCTCATATGTAAATCAAAGTTCACTTATGTAATACACACGCACATTTTGACATTTCAATTGAATTCAATTGAAAATACTTCAATTCCTCATAACTTCTAAATTAAACACAACACCTAAGTTTAAACACAAAATTTGATGGTTAACACCACATGTGGTGCGAATTAAATTAAAGTTTTGAGGATTTTCAACTTTTGTATTGAAAATACTAAAAACTTAATTTAAGCTTATTTAGAGTTGAGTTACAAGAATTTCACTCTGAGGTGACCCCACCTGATTTTTTATGAGGAATCCAATGGTGAAATAATTTTTATTTCTTTATTTATTGGATAACAACTTATAATAACTTTTATTTAACTTTTTTCCAAATTCATTTATTTTTTCACAATTTTGTTAAAATTTCATTTTTACTTAATTTTTTCAAGTATAGATGTAATTTTATACTTACAAAATTTTAATGTATTTTTATTTTTAAATTGTAATTAATTTTTTTATTTTTAATAAAATTTTATATTTATATTTTGATTTTTATTTTAATAATATAAATAAATTTATTTTATCTATATTAATATGTTTTTTTTGTATATGTGGTCTTTTGGGTATATGAATTTACCTCTAAGGCTCACATTCCCTCCCCCTAAAAAGAATATTACTTTGTAATATTGGTATTTCTAGTGTGTCTGAACCTCCGGAAGAGTTTGGTAGCATCTGGTATATCTTATTCTTCTAACCATTCATCTTCACAAGTTGGGTCACTGTATCTAACAAGGTATTCCCTTACTTTCTTGGTTCTTAATTTCCTTTCTTTAAGAACTTTGGTAATTTTCTTAGTACTAGATGTCTCAATAGGAGGTATAACTTGGGGAATCTTATTCCTCAAGGGGGATTTCTCAGAATCACTAGATTTATATGGCTTTATCAAGCTCACTGGAAATGTGTGATGCTTATTGCTAAGTTCTTCAGATAATTCTACTTCAACAGCATTTTCCCCATGCAGGGCTTTAATGACAAAAGGTGCTGCAAAGGAGTCTTTAAGCTTTTTACATCCTTTGATGTTGTTGAAGTTTGTAGTGGATACTAGTAGTAAATCCCCTATCTTGAAATCTGGAGTGGCATGAGATTTGTCCCATTTATCTTTAGCATATGCAAATGAGTCTTCCATGCACCTTAATGCATGCTTTCTGGTTCTGTCTAGCATTACTTTGAAGCTGGCAGCTGTAGGATGTATTTCAACCAAATCTTTCCTTAAAGAATCTTGGGGTAATTTGGGATTCCATCCTTTTTCCAAAATAGCAGGAGTCTCATTGGTACTGGCGTGGATGGAAGTTTTGTATGCCAGTTCAAGTGCGGGTAGAAGAGTACACCAATCATGGGTGAAACCATCACTATCTTTAAGTTCAAGGCCATATGCACAAACTCTTCTCACCATATCTTCTAAGGTTTGAATCATTCTTTCATCTAGGCCATCAGTTTGTGGGTGGTAGGCTGTGGAGAAGGATAATTTTGTCCCAAATAGCTGGTGAAGATTTGTCCACAGTGCTGAGGTGAATTTAGGATCTCTGTCACTAATGATATTTGTAAATATTCCAGTCCATGATACTACTCTATTCCATATTAGAAGAGCTGTATTCATGGCTGTATCATCTTTGTGACAACGCAAAAAGATTGGAGTTTTACCAAATCTGTCCACAATTACTAGGCAAGCATTTTAACTCCTGTCACCCCCTGGTGGTAGGCCTGTTACCCAATCCATATGGACAATTTCCCAAGGTCTGCTGGGTTCTTGGATTTTGATCATATTTCCAAGTATTTTGCCAGTGGATTTATTTGCTTTCTGACATCTGTCACAGGTTTTGCAATACTCTGCAACATCCTTTTGCCACATTGGCCACCATATGCAGGTCTTTACTTTCTCTCTTGTTCCCTCTTCAGACAGATGTCCTGAAAAGGGGCTATCATGCCATTCCTTCAGTACAAGATTGATTAATGACCTGTCTACAACTGTCATGACACATGTGTGCTTGGTTCTGTGGTAAATTATACCATCCAGTAGGTGAAATCTTCCTTCATCATAAGATTTTTTCTATACTTCATCCAAGGCATGTATTAGAGAGTTTTCTTTACAGTCTTTGTTAAGTAATTGGCATAAGATGCTACTATTCTTATCTTGGGTGTAACTATTCCTGACATCCTCAAAGAAGGTGGTGTTCAAGTCTGTAACACTTATTCCTTCTATTGGGATTTGTGGTGAAGCTTCTTCTGGCACATAATCAGGATTATCAATATTATTTGGTAATGGCCATCTGCTCAGTCCATCTGCATTTTTATGAATATTCCCATCCTTATGAACAATAGTGGTATTGCCTCTGTATTCCTGTATGGCTATTTGCCATCTGAGCATATGTCTGTTGGGTGTTTTCATGTTTAAAAGTGACTTGACAGCTGTACAATCTGTTATCACCTCAAAAACACATCCCTCCAAGAAGTAGATCAATTTTTCCAAGGCCCAGACAAGGCATAGACATTCCATTTGACTTGCTCCATATCTGGCTTCAGTTGGTTTGATCTGCCTGGATATGAAACATATGGGTCCTTCTACAGGTTTATTATTTATGATCTGAACTTGGTGAAGTGCAGCACCCAGCCCATACCCTGATGCATCAATATACAATTTAAAAGGCAATTTAAAGTCTGGCATCAGTAAGAGTGGAGCAGTGGTCAAGGCTTCTCTTAGAGACTCAAAAGCTTTGACTCTTTCAAAAATCATTTCAAATACTATGTCTTTGTCACACAATTTATAAAGTGGTCTTGCTATGGATGCAAAATCTTTAATGTGTTGCCTGTAATATCCTGCAAAACCAAAGAATGACTGAATTTCCTTCTTATTCTGAGGCATGGGTTTTATGAATACTGCTGCAACTTTGGTTTTGTCAATTCCAAAGGACAAACCAGATACAACATGTCCTAGTGCTTTAAGTTCTTTAAATCCAAAATGACATTTCTTCAAGGAGATTTTAATGTTTACTGATTGAATTTTTGTCAAAACTCTGGACAATCTGTACATGTGCTCCTCCCAAGTTTTGGAACAGACAATAATGTCATTGATGTAAATGATTAACCATCCCTCTGAGAGCGCTTCAGGGAAGATTTCATTCATCATTCTTTGGAAGTGTGAAGGTGCATTTTTGATACCAAAGGGCATTCTTAAGTATTCATGCACTCCACAATGAACAATAATTCTCAAGTATTTTCTTGCTCTTGGTGTCACCACATTTTGATGGAATCCTTTAAGGGCATCCATAGTGGTTATATACACTGCTTGAGATATTTGAGTAAGGGCAATTTGGATTTTTGGTATTGGGTATCTGTCAGGCACAGTGTAAGTGTTCAGAGCCTAAAGTCCCCAACCATTCTAGATTTTCCATTATGCCATGCCACTATGACTGGTGTAGTTATTTCTACTTCTACATTGTGGCCTACTTTTCTTATTACACCAAGGTCCAGAAGTTCTTTGATATGAATTTCTAGAGCTCCTATTGATTTTGGACTTGCTGGATATGCAGGTCTTCTTAAGAGTGGTGGATAAGGTCTCTCAATGTTAAGAATGATGTCAACTTCATCACCAATAATTGCTCCTAGAGGTTCTTTGTCTGAAGCAAATGCTCCTCTGTGGTCATACAAAAGGGAAGAAAGTTCATTTTCTTGTTTATCAGTCAGATGAAGGCTTATTTCAGCCTCATTTAACTGTTCAGACTTGAATTTATCTAACTCTAAGTTGACTGGTGATACTTTGTTTACTGTAATTTGTCTTTTAAATGGTAAAAAGGCAAATTTTTGGTGCTTATTGTCCCCAATTGTAAAGTATCTGTCTTTGTTGTTATGCAAATCTATCCCATACATGATTAAATAGTCATTTCCCAATATAAAATGGGTACTAGAGCAATTTTCCATAACAACAAATTCAACTGTGATTCTTAAATTCCCATTGATGTGTGGGAATATGAAATTGGTCTCAAAGATTCCTAATGCTTGCATTGGGTTACTTGCATTGTTGAATTTTATACCATCAATTGGTAACAATTGGTCTTCAAAATTTGGTACACAAGTCTTAAGAAAAGATTTTCCAACACAAGAGCAGAAGGCTCCTGGGTCAAGTAAGAGTTTGGTGGGCTTGTTGCCAATCACCACTTCTGTTATACAGGAGTTACCAGCTGTATAACGTTTCCCTCTGTTTGGTTTTGTCTTCATAAGTTGTGCATCTTGAACTTTTGATAAATCAACTTGACCATTGCTCAATTGTGGCAAGTGGGAGTAAGATTCCATGATGTCAAAAGTGGCATTGATATTTTCTATATCTTTTGAAGATTCAGAAGATATGGATGACTTATCATTTGAATTGTCTTCAATTATGTCTTCTTTTTCAACATTAGGTTCTTTTTCAATGTCAATTTCATTGATTTTCCCTCTTTTTGGACATGTATTGGACAAATGGGTGGTGATTTGGCAAATATGGCACTTTCTGACTGTATCTGCAGATTTATACTTCATATTAATAGAATTTTCTTTGGGGTTTTTGTCCACAGAATCTTTCCAAGGTGTATTAAACCTTGTTTTGAGATTCACCCTACTAGAACCAATTTTAGTTCTGGTGCTTACTTCTTCTAATATATTGATAAGATCTTCTGCTGAAGATTGTTCAGTAGTCCTGCTTTTGACAGCATGCTCTAAGTCACTTCCACATTATCTCAGAATTTTTCTATGGATCATAAATTCTGACATGTCAGGATATAATGCTGTTAATCTGTCTTTTTGTTGGCAAAACCATGGTAAAGCTTTGTCTTTATCAGCATTAAATTTGGTAGATTCAAACACTGTTTCAACTTTAAGCCTCCAAGCATCATTTGCCCATTTGTTGATGATTTGGGTTTTCCACCAAGTCCAACTCTGGTGTCCATGTGCTTGTCTTATTTTGATGTACCATCTGTGAGCTGATCTGGTAAACACGGTGTTAAACCTGGCTGTTACCAATCTGTCTGGTAATTCAAAATCCTCTTTGATAATGTCAATACCTCTAATGAATTCTATATGGTCATACTCTCCTTCACCACTGGAGCGAGGCCATTCTTTAAGTTTTGGAACTTCTTTCAAGAGTGCTTGGCCCATTGATGGTTCCAAGTTATGAAAAGAAGTGGATAATTCATTTTTTTAATTGTGAATTATCAGGATCCAATACTTGTGGATTTGGAATTCTTGTGCCCTCATTTTGATTTAGAGGTGTAGACATTCTTGGTAAGGTGTTCAGTATTTGTTCAATGTCATTGATTTTACTGTTGCTACACCTTTGGGAATTTCTGTATTCATGTTGGAAGCTTTGTATTAAATTTATTACTTCAATTTTATACATGTCTTCCTTATGTGTTAGTTCTTGCCATAACTCTGTCTTTCTTGTGTTATCAGCAGTTACTTGATTCAATTTCATTGATAATTTTGATACTTCTTCTTGTGAAGCATCAAAACACTTTTTCAAGGCAATGGTATATGTCTTTACTTCAGTAAATGAATTTGAAATGTCATCAAGGACTTTCTTGTTATCTGCTTTGATAATATTTATGGATTGTTTAATTCTTGTTTCAATTATGTCATCAATATTGAATTTAGAATATTTATCTTTTAATTCTTTAATAATGGCAGATTGTTCATTCATTTTATTGCCAAAAGAATTATCATTATTGGAAATTTTAATTGTTCTTAAAATTTTCTCAAAACACATAAGTGTTTCATTAATTTGGCAAAGACTCAGGCTGTTTGTTTTAATAATGTTACAACTTGTTTCATTTTTATCAGAAAGATATTTTTTCACGTCATTTATAGCATCATACAACTCTGGGATGGAATCAAATATATCAGAAATCATTTCTGGAATCTTAATCTGGCTTCCTCTTTCTTCTGTAATTACATCATGGTTCTGGCCATTTGAAATACATTTTCCATGGCATCCTGTTGAATCTTTGGGATTATGTAGCCCTGGCTGTAAGGTTTTGGAGCCGGTGCCTTCCCTTTGCCCTTGTTTGGAACTTGTGGCTGTTTTTTCACATTGGAATTGGTGGTGCTGGCCACTGGGGCTGTTTTTGGTACTGGTTTGGGTGGTGGAGGGTTGTTTTTCCTCGATTCTAGTGTCAACAGCATCATGTTTTTCTTCTCCATCAATGGATGCCATCCATTGAGCAATTTGCAAGTGTTGGGATGGCCCAGGAATTTCCTTACTGTCAGGTATGAATTCATGCAATTCTTCCACAGGTATGCAATGAACTGGTACTCTTTGAATTGAAGTGCATTGTTGTATGCACTGTGGCTGGCTTTGTATATGTCCACAGAGGCTTGTTGTGGTGGTGTCAGCTCTTTTTGAAGGTAAAATGGTATTATCAGCTTCAGAATGGCCCATTTTAGTTATTTGGAAGTCATCAACTGACCCTTTTCCTTCTGTACCTGATTGGGCTCTGCCATAATCACGTCTATTACCTTTCTGGGAGCTGCTTGAGGGGTTATAGCTGGATCCTGACCTGATTGAAGCCATAATTATGGTTAAAAAGGCTTAAAATAGTAATTTTACTTCAAAAAGCTTACTATTGGCCAAATCTTTTGCTTTCTGAAGAGTATTAGTTATGTCCAAGTTAATCAATTCAGAAGATATTGGTTCAGGTTGGTTATTATGAGTCACAATAACAGTACTATTATGGTCTGAATTAATAGTACCGGCAGGAATAATGCTGGTGACTGTTGAGGCTGTTCCAATGTTTTCTTGTCTTACCACATTGTCAGACACTAAAATTAATTAAAAAAAACCATTTAATTAATCAAAAAAAAATATTTTCGAAAAGAAATGAAAATATAAGCCTCACTTATAATATGAAAAAAAAATATTTTTTATGGATTTTTTGATTATAAGTATTTTTTTATATGTTTTTAAATTTTTCAATATAAGAAAAAAGATTTAAAAAGAGTAAAGAAAATTGTCACAGGTAAAATATCACGTCTGGGCCCCCAAATGTAAGGTGTGGATATGAAACTTTGATTAAAAATCAAGTACTTTTCCTGTGCTCAAAATTGTATAAAATAAAAATCAATTAAAAATAGTAAGAAATATTATTTTTAAGAGAAAACATGCCAATTTTATTGCTTATAACCTTATTAGTAAAAAAACAATAATATTATAAAAATTTATCCAAAAAATACTCTACAGGAGATATTTTAAGGCTACAAAAGAAATTTCTTCAAGAGCAATTTCAATTGGAATCAATTGAGCAAATAACTGCAAGCAATTAATTAAAGAACAAAGTCTTCAAAAATAATATTAAAAGAAAACACGCCCAAAAGTGACCAGAGTGAATTTGGAAACAAAGTGACAAAGTTTACAGTGATGAAAGATGCTTTAATTCACTTTTGGGGTGGTTCAGGGGTAAAAGTGATTATAACAGTTACAAACAATAATTATAATGATTTTTTCACGTGGTTAAAAGGTTCAAAATGATTTTAAAAAGGTGTTTTGAATCTTTTATTGATTGGTTTAACAGTGTTTAAACTAATTAATTAAAGGAAAAGATTCTAACATGAAGAGAAAAGTGGGGCAAAGAAGACATTCTTTTATAGCCACCAATTCTCTTACTCCAAAAGTAAAATTTACTCTTGTCAGTCGTGAAAAGCAGTCTGACAACAGAAAAGCCAATTATGGCATCATTGAACCCTGGTTCAGACCAGAAAGGGCTGGTTTAAGCCATTTTTAGCCATTTTTAGCCATTTTAGACCCTTAAATCAGCCATTACTATAGCAATACCAGGCCTAGAGCCTTCAAAACACTTCAGAATGTGTGTCAGAGGCGTAGAAACCAGTTAAAACTGTTTTTCCTATGATTGTTTTATCTTAAGGGTAGTTTTACCCTCTTGGCAGCAGCTAAAAGTACCCCAGTTGGTATCAAAACCTCATCATGAATTGAGTTCACAGACCCTGTAACTCAATTCCAGGCCAAAAGTGATGAACCTTTGCGTGAATTTTGACATCCCACGCCTGTCAGCAAGGAATTTGGGGGTCTAGCTCCTCCTTAGAGCTGGAGTTCCTTTTCCCCCCCAAATTTAATCTTTCCAATTTATTTTTCCTTTAATTCCTCATCATGTATTATACTTATAATTTACATATGTAATTCAATTCAATTGTACAGTACAATACAGTAATAATTGACACCTCATATGTAAATCAAAGTTCACTTATGTAATACATGCGCATATTTTGACATTTTGATTGAATTCAATTAAAAATACTTCAATTCCTCATAACTTCTAAACTAAACACAACACCTCAATTTTAACACAAAAATTGATGGTTAACACCACATGTGGTGCGAATTAAATTAAAGTTTTGAGGATTTTCAAATTTTGTATTGAAAATACTAAAAACTTAATTTAAGCTTATTTAGAGTTGAGTTACAAGAATTTCACTCAGAGGTGACCCCACCTGATTTTTTATGAGGAATCCAATGGTGAAATAATTTTTATGTGTTTACTTATTGGATAAACAATTATAATAATTTTCATTTAACCTTTTTCCAAATTTTTTTATTTTCTCACAATTTTGTTAAAATGTCATTTTTACTTAATTTTTTCAAGTATAAATGTAATTTTATACTTTCAAAATTTTAATGTATTTTTATTTTTAAATTGTAATTAATTTTTTTATTTTTGATATAATTTTATATTTATATTTTGATTTTTATTTTAATAATATAAACAAATTTATTTTATTTATATTAATATGTTATTTTTGTATTTGTGGTCTTTTGGGTATATGAAATTACCTCTAAGGCTCACACTTATACAGATCACACTTGAAAACCCAAAGTAATTCTGTGGGATACTGGTACACAAGAAGTGTAACAGGGTACCAAAAGCTGTAATTCTGACGTGGAAGTATTAATTCAATTACAATGTTATTATACAGGGCATATTGTAGTAATATAAAAGCCCAGAGGCCATTCTTAGATGTGCAAACAGCATTTTAAGAAGTCTTAACTGACATCAGCCCTCTTTTTCCTAATTTGATTAAGTGGAAGAGAATAATATCCCACTTGAGACCCAGTCACAGGCCAACACACCAGTGACACCCTCAGAACCAGAGGGCAGCAAGGGCAAAGGAAAGAGGCACAGTGAAGGCCTGATTATAGCAAAGAAGTGGACACCAATAGCCACCCAGAGAAGTAGAAAGCCACAAAACTCTGCATCAATACAAGGTAAACCAACCTTAACAACTTGTACAGGGAAGATGACTATAATTAACCCAGTGTAACCTCTAAAGGTAAATTGCCTGAATCAGCAGACAAAAAATTTTTACAAGGCACAGTCAAAGGTAAATACCCTAATAAAATGAAGTTTTCGACTGCTTGCAAAAACTGATATGTCGCCTGTATACCTCAGAGATCTGGGCTTTCAAAGGAACCAGTCAGAGGACAGAGAAGGCTTGTCCAGAACCAGAAGACCTGGAAGAGGACACCTTGGACACAGTGGTGGATGGAAAAACAATGAGGGAGATGATATCAACCCTGTCATTCACACTCCAATTCAACAGGAAACTCAAACCAGAGGACTGGAAGGATATGGATCAAGTTCTTCAGCTCCATCAACTCCTCAAAAATTGTTTCAATGGAGCATGGACAACAAGAGGTTCAACCTGGCATCTCACTGGGAAGAACTTGTGGCAAGTTTCCAGAAGATCTGTCTCAAAGAGATAGAGTTCAAAGACCTTATGGTATTCACCAAAGGTTGGAATCCTACCAGGAAGTTCAGACTCCTGGAGGCAAGGCAACAAAGGATAAGGGAGGATCAAGCCACTATCCAAGCTATAGAAGAACAGTTAACCCAGAAAGGCCCTGCTCAGATTTCTTCAGGCTCACAAGGAGCAGGCCAAATCAGCTCTCCAGTGGCTTCACACCATTCAGAAACCAGCAGATCAGTGGCCAAGAGTCACCATTCTTCACAATTCCAGAAGGTTTCCAGGAGAAGACAAGGAAACAAGGGCAAGAACAAAACCTCCTTCAGCCAGAGGAGGAAAGAGTCAGACCCCATGATCCAGAAACTATTGGACTTGGTAAAAGAAGTACAAAATAACCAGAAGTAGTTGTAAACCACTCTAGAATCAGTAGTCCCATTAATAGAAATATTACCCCCACTCAGATTGAACATAATGTTATCACACCTGAGAGTAACTTAAACATTGATGCACTGTGGTTACAAATGTCCCAATATGCTGAGCGCACTCAAAAGCAGCTTGCAGAACTTGAAGCAAGACATTAGAGGATGAAAAAATTAACACCCTCCATGGATAAAATTGGTAAAACTTTACAAGAAGTACATGCTCAATTGAGCAAAGCATCTGAAGAAACTAACAAAAGACGGAATATAGTTTTTGAAGAACAACACCACAGCAAAAGGGACAGGGATTGTCTGAACCAAGACATAAACAAACTTTTTAATGTCTACCATAACTTGAAGCCCCAACCACAAGGCCAAGTTATTGAGAAACAATATCAACCAGATGCCATGTTGATGAATAAGGCAAGATATCCATCACAATACTAGGATGGGGATGACATGTCTCATTCAGAGAAGGAAGCCTTGAAACAGCTTCCTGAAGCCTCAAGCTGGCCCAAATTCTCTGGATCAGGAGAATATGATCATATGGAACTCATAGATTATATTGATGGACTATTCATTGATTTACCAAGCATACCATATTACTGGATTACTGCTAGACTAAATACAGCATTTAAAGGTCATGCTAGTATATGGTACACAGAAATGAAATAAACCCATGGCAAAAGAAACTGACCATGGTGGAAGAGTCAAATCATCTAAAAGTACAGTAATTTAACTTCGATATGCAAAAAGACTATTTCATTTGACAATGACAAATACTCTGTGCACACAGATCCATATGTGTTGTGTCTTAGACATTTGAAAAGACTTAAAGCCATTGATACTCAGATGAAAATCCAAATGAGGAATCACATGCTTCTGACACAACT
The DNA here is from genome assembly GCA_023105745.1 of Austropuccinia psidii. Classification (NCBI taxonomy): domain Eukaryota; kingdom Fungi; phylum Basidiomycota; class Pucciniomycetes; order Pucciniales; family Sphaerophragmiaceae; genus Austropuccinia; species Austropuccinia psidii. The sequence continues at coordinate 10,845,325 of JALGQZ010000004.1, read as the reverse complement.
TCAAGGAGAACTAAAGCATTCAGTAAAAAGCAGATGCAACCAAAATTGCACTGAAGATAAAATTTCTAATACCTTAAAAGACATAAGGAAAAGAACTAATATAGGGGAATTCATCCCATATAAAAGCAGTGGTTTCAGAGAGAAACAACCTTTCAGGGTAGAGTTTAGAGACAAACCAATAAAGGGTGGTAGAAGTGACAAAGAAGAAGGATTCTGGTTACAATTTTGGTTCAACAGACCACTATTCCAACACCTGTCCAAAGGAAAAGAAAAAGGTCTATGCCATTGAGAAAGTCCCAGAGGAGGAATCCCCAACAGAGGATTCTGAATCAGACTCCATGGGTGATCCCATCAGAGAACCATTTGATGATGACCAAGACCCAAGAGAAGAATTTCTAGTGGAATACCAAGAGGAAACCCCACTACAAATTCAGGACATACAGTTGGAAGCAGGGATGCCACAGGACACTGCCCACAAACACTTGTGCAAACATACACAAGATACACAAACATTCCTGGTCACACCAACAACAGGAATGGCATATATACATGGAACAGCCACAAAAATGACTGTCTGTATTGACAATGCTCAACATCAATTGATCATTGATAGTGGGGCACACTGCTCCATAGTTGCCAGAAACTATCTGGATAACTACTTCCCAAATTGGCAAAAGCATCTCTTGACCAACAAGGCAAGGAACTTTAAAAGTGCTTCAGGGAAGATGACTTCTATTGGGACAATTATCAAAGAAAAAATGATACCCCACAGGAAGGGTGATATCACACTCAATCCAGATTTTGTAGTGCTTAATCATACCCACATCCAAGGGTTCTTTCTGGGAACAGACTACCAGAGGATGTATGGCATAGATATTTCTAACAGTAAAAACAAGCACATTACCATTGGTACCAACAAGGAAAAGAAATTTTCACTTGATATATACAATACATCTTGTCAAGATCCACTAGAAGAACTTCTGAATGAATTCAGAGAGGGACAGTTTAGCACTACCCTCACCAGTAAATAAAAACTAAGTTTACTGAAGATGCTGAGCAAGAACAGACCAGAATTTGCCATTGGTGAAGAACCATTGGGCAAGATGAAAGGCCATGATATAGAACTATATATGGATGTGAAAAGACCTTATCCACCCATGCTTAGGAGACCTCCTTATCCAGAAATCCTGGAAACCAGCAAAGAAATTGAGAAACATATCAATAAACTCTTGGACATGGATGTCATCAGGAAGATTGGACATAATGAAATAGTGGAAATAACCACCCCAGTCCTAATCACCTGGCCTGATGGCAAGTCTAAAATGTGTGGAGACTTCAGAGCTCTGAATAACTACACAAAAGCAGACAGGTACCCTATACCCAGGATACGTCATGCCTTGGATAAACTGGCAAAAGCCAAATACATAACCAAAATGGATGGTATGAAAGGCTTCCACCAAAATGTAGTTAAACCAAAAACCATGAAATTACTCAGAATAATATGCCATATGGGCATATCTGAGTATAGCAGGATGCCATTTGGCATCAAAAATGCACCAGCCCACTTCCAAAGGATGACAGACACAATATTTCAAGAAGAAATATTGGAAAGCTGGATAGTGGTATATATTGATGATATCATTATATACTCAGAGACATGGGAAGACAATATAAAATACATAGACAGAGTGTTAAGTAAATTTACACCCATCAATCTGATGATCTCACTGGAAAAGTATAATTTGGGCCAACCAGAGCTGCTAGCTCTAGGATATAAAGTCTCTGGTCTTAGTCTGGCAATTGACCAGAATAAAGTAGCAGAAGTACTGCAAAATCCAGTACCAACAAGCCTCAAAGAGATGCATTCTTTCCTTGGGTTTGCTAGCTACTACGGAAACCACATCAAGGATTTTTCTCACATAACTAGTAGTTTATACAAGTTATGTTCAAAAGATGTAGTTTTTGAAATTACCAAGGAAAGAAGGGATGAATATGAGAGGACCAAAGATGAACTCACAAATGCACCTGTGCTCATCATGCCTCACTTCAAACTACCATTCAAGTTATATATAGATGCAGCATGTAGCCAAGGCTTAGGAGCAGCCCTTCACCAAAGACAAATTGTGGATGGTGAACCAAGAGAGGGAGTAATATGCTACATCTCTAGGCAACAGAAAGATTCAGAGGCCAGGTATGGGGCCTCCCAGACTGAATGTCTATATCTAGTCTGGGCGCTGGGAAAACTCTATTATTATCTGGAGGGTGCAGATTTGAAGTATACACAGACTGCACAGCCTTCAAGTCTTTACTGAACATGAAGACTACAAATAGGCACATGCTGAGATGGCAAATAGCCATCCAAGAGTATAGAGGCAATATGACCATCATATAAAAATAATTTAAAGCCATACCAATCCAGATGGCCTTAGAAGATGGCCACTGGATAATGTCAAGAGCAATCCAGCTTATGACCCTGAAGTTTCAGCCAAGATCCCTATACATTTCATGGGGAATGATAGGAGGAGGAACTTCAGATTCTCTGAATGGGCACCAGGAAGTGATACCCTTGACAGTAAGAACACTGATTCAGAAGAAACAGAAACTCCCATACTGGGAATAAGTTCTGCAGAGCTGCACAATGAATTTTTTAGTTCAGTACTGAAGTCTTATGGCAAACACAAACAGTGTGGCATATTACTAAAACTCCTTCAACAAATCTACAGGAGTCCAGAACTGGAATCTCAGCAGGAAGAACCCTGGTTGAGGGCCTACAAGGATAGCAAGTTCTTCCTTGTGGATGGTCTGCTTTACCATAGAGAGAAGCACACAAGTGCACTCAAAGTGGTAGACAGAGACCATATCTCCCTGATCCTACAGGAATGTCATGACTGCCCCTATATGGGACACATGAGTGAAGACATGTCAGATAGAGTCTATGTTGAAGCAGTAATTAGGCTATTTACAACTAGAACTTTGACTCTGACACGTATAAAATGGTTTAAAAGAAGGGTGTTTGAGGAAAATAATGATTTTTAACATAATTAAAGGGTTCTACTATTGAGGAATAGTGGTGGTGAACGCTATTGAGAACCCTGGGTGCAGTCTTAACAGTTGGATTACTATAATAAGAGCTACAATAATTTAAATTATAATTATACCTGATTTATTACCCAAAAGTAAAGCTGTTTTGGACAGTTTACTACGTAGGTTTTCAAGAGCAGGATGGAGGAACAATTATGGCTGTGAAAAGCTGCCTTTTTATCTGGAAATGGGGTGGAAAGGGTGCTAGACCTTTCCATGTAGAGGAAGTGAAGATTTTTTCACTCTCTAGGACTGGCTTGTGGTTTGCAAACAACCTGTATAGCTTTTATTGGGCCCAGGTGTGGTTTTGAAACCACATCTGGCCAGTTTTCACCAATACAGGGTGAAAATTTCATCTGGGGACCTCACAGCCTAATTCTGATGTGTATGACATGTAGAATGCCGTACAGGAACTGTATGGGACCCCAGTATTGGCTGACAAATGAGGTATTGAAGTTAAAACAAGCTTCTTTGTCTATTTGACACCTCATATTCATGGTTATGGGATATTATCCCATGGTAAGGCTGTATATGACAGCAGGTGGGAATCTGACCTTAAAACAGCCATAACTTTGTCAATTCTTGAGATATCAACCTCAGAATTGGTTCAGTGTGTAGCCCTATATGTACTCTACACAATGGTACCTCATTTGATATGGGTATCATTAAATATGGCAAAGTTATCCTATGTACAAGACTTTTGTACATTTGCATGGTATAGGCAACAAGCTGTATTGAGCTTATTTGTGCCATAACCTTTGTTCTAGTTGATCTATGGGTAAATGGATGACACCATCAGATAGCCCTGAATTTTCCCTTTCCAAAAAGACCCCACTTTAGGTATCTCATGCTAAAACTCCAAAAGTTAGATGGGAGGTGAATGTTTTGTTCACTCTTATTTGGCCTGAAATTGACCATAACTCCAGTAATATTGGTGCTAGCTCAGTTTGGCTGGTACCATTTGATAGCCCTGGCTTAGAGCTTCATTTTGAAAACCCATTTGATGGTTTTGAACCTCTCCTTCTGGATTCTAGATGAGAGGTGAAAATTCAGGTTTATGCTCAGCAATAACTTCGAGCAGGAATAACTTTCTTATTCCTTGTCCTATGGTGATGGGACTTGTATTTTTAGAAAGAGGTTAGTTTCCTCTTTCTTTTGATACCTTTTGAGATGATTTGGCTGAGCTCCATGTTTTGGTGGTATCTTGGCTATACCATTGCTTTATGGTATTTTGGATGTCATGCTTGTGCTCTGGTTTTGAGTCATAGGCTGACATACCCTCCCTCTAAAAAAGGCTCATCATTTATGAGAATTTTCAGTCCTCCCAGAGGCTCTGAATCTCCTTAAATGAAGGTTCCCATCTGGTATGGCATCTTCTGCCAACCATTTGTCCTTATCAGCTGTTTGGTTCTTGAATCTGACTAAGTACTGTGTTTGATCCTTCCCCTTAAGTCTGATCTTTCTGGCCTTTATGATTTTACTCACAGGTCCTGCATAATCCTCTACTTCCACTATCTCTGGTGGTGTGAGGATCTTCTTCCTGGAGGGGAATTTACCATCTTCAGTTTGGAAGTATGGTTTGACCAAACTCACTGGAAAGACTGGGCGTTTCCTGGAAAACTCCTCTGTGAGCTTGACTTCCACTGCATTCCTGGCTTCTTCCTTAAAGTCAGATTCCATGTGTTTCTTGTCCCACCTCTGCTTATTATAATCTTTTGCCTCAGCTATGCACCTGGCAGCTGTTTTACAAGCTCTCTGCCACATATCATGGAAGTCTTTTGCTGTGGGGTGGATGGTCAGAAGATTCTTCTTCCAGTGATCCACAGGCAACAAGGGATTCCACCCTTTCTCTACCAGTGCAGGTGTTTTTCCTGTGGTGGAGTTCTGACTTGTATTATAAGCCAGTTAGACTGCTGGTAGAAGGGTATCCCAGTCATGGGTATATCCCTCATGGTCCTTATATTCCATGCCATAGGCACAGAACCTCCTAAGGATGTCCTCAATTGTTTGGATCATCCTCTCTGCTAGGCCATCTGTTTGTGGATGGTAGGCTGTGGGAAAAGCAAGCTCGGTGCCAAGCATGTCATACAAGTTGGTCCAAAATTCAGATGTGAATTTTGGGTCCCTATCACTAATGTTGATCTTAGGGACTCCACAGGTGGATATGATGTTATTCCAAAATAGCAGAGAAGTATCCATGGCTGTGTCCTCCTTGTGGCAAGGTAGACACCTCATGGTCTTTCTGAACCTACCAAATATGATTAAGCAGGCATTGTAGTTGTCTTTGCCTCCTGGGACAAGTCCTGTAACCCAGTCCATATTGATGGTTTCCCATGGATGTTTGGGCTCTTCTATATGTTGAAGTAACCCACACTTCTTCCCATGTTTCCTATTTTCCTTTTGGCATCTTTCAAAAGTGTTGATGTATTCACTCAACTCTTGTTCCCACTTGGGCCACCAAGCTGGGCTTGCTACCCTCTCCTTGGTCCTGTCTTCACTCATGTGTCCCATATAGGGGCAGTCATGGCATTCCTGCAGGATCAGGGAGATGTGGTCTCTGTCTACCACTGTGAGTGCACTTGTGTGTTTTTCTCTATGGTAGAGCAGGCCATATATAAGGAAGAGCTTGTTATCTTTATAGGCCCTCAACCAGGGTTCTTCCATCTGAAATTCTAGTTCTGTACTCCTGTACCTTTTTTGAAGGAATTGTAGTAATATGCCACACTGTTTGTGTTTGGCATAAGACTTCAGTACTGCACAGAAAAATTCATTGTGTAGTTCTGAGGAACTTATTCCCAGTATGGGAGTTTCTGTTCCTTCTTAATCATTGTTCCCACTGTCAAGGGTACCACTTCCTGGTGCCCATTCAGAGAATCTGAAGTTTCTCCTCCTATCTATTTCCATGAAACGGATGGGGATCTTGGCTGCAACTTCAGGGTCATAAGCTGAATTGCTCTTGACATTATCCAGTGGCCATCTGGATTGGTATGACTTTTACCTTCTTTGTATATGATGGTCATGTTCCCTCTATACTCCTGGATGCCTATTTGCCATCTCAGCATGTGTCTATTTGTGGTCTTCATTTTCAGTAAAGACTTCAAGGCTGTGCAGTCTGTTTAGACTTCAAAGACTGTACCCTCCAGATAATAATGGAATTTTTCTATAGTACAGACTAGAAATAGACACTCACTCTGAGTGGACGCATACCTGGCTTCTGAATCTTTCAGTTGCCTTGAGATGAAGCAAATTACTCCTTCTCTTGGTTCACCATCCACAATTTGTCTTTGGTGAAGGGCTGCTCCTAGGCCTTGACTACATGCTGCATCTATGTATAACTTGAATGGTAGTTCAAATTCAGGTAAGATGAGCACAGGTTAATTAGTGAGTTCATATTTGATCCTCTCCTATGCATCCCTCCTTTCCTTGGTGATTTCAAAAGCTACATCTTTTGAACACAGCTCATATAAACTACAAGTAGTGTGGGAAATATTCTTGATGTGGTTTCCGTAGTAGCTAGAAAACCCAAGGTAAGATTGCATCTCCTTGATGCTCTTTGGTACTGGCTTCTGCAGTACTGCTGCTACTTTATTCTGGTCAATTGCCAGACTAAGACCTGAGACTTTATGTCCTAGGGCCACTAGCTCTTGTTGGCCAAAATTACACTTTTTCAGTGAAATTTTAAGATTGATGGGTGCACATTTGCTTAGCACTCTGTCTATGTATTGTACATGGTCTTCCCATGTCTCTGAGTATATAATGATATCATCAATATATACCACTATCCAGCTTTCCAATATTTCTTCTTGAAATATTGTGTCTGTCATCCTTTGGAAGTGGGCTGGTGCATTTTTGATGCCAAATGGCATCCTGCTATACTCAGATATGCCCATATGGCATATTATTCTGAGTAATTTCATGGTTTTTGGTTTAACTACATTTTGGTGGAAGCCTTTCATACAATTCATTTTGGTTATGTATTTGGCTTTTGCCAGTTTATCCAAGGCATGAGGTATCCTGGGTAAAGGGTACCTGTCTGCTTTTGTGTAGTTATTCAGAGCTCTGAAGTCTCCACACAGTCTAGACTTGCCATCATTCCAGGTGATTAGAACTGGGGTGGTGATTTCCACTCTTTCATTATGTGCCATCTTCCTGATGACATCCATGTCCAAGAGTTAATTGATATGTTTCTCAATTTCTGTGCTGGCTTCCAGGCTTGCTGGATAAGGAGGTCTCCTAAGCATGGGTGGATAAGGTCTTTCCAAATACAGATATAGTTCTATATCATGGCCTTTGATCTTGCCCAATGGTTCTTCACCAATGGAAAATGCTAGTCTGTTCTTTCTCAGCATATTCAGTAAACTTAGTTTTTGTTTACTGGTGAGGGTAGTGCTAAACTGTCTCTCTCTTAATTCATTCAGAAGTTCTTCTAGTGGATCTTGAGAAGATATATGGTATAAATCAAGCAAAAATTTCTTTTCCTTATTGATACCAATGGTAATGTGCCTGTTTTTACTGTTATAAATATCTATTCCATACATCCTTTGGTAGTCCGTTCCCAGTAAGAACCCTTGGATGTGGGCATCATTAAGCACTACAAACTGTGGGTTGAGTCTGATATTACCCTCCCTGTGGGGTATAATTATCTCTTTGATAATTGTACCAATGGAAGTCGTCTCTCCTGAGGCACTTTTAAAGTTCTTTCCCTTGGTGAGAAAGAGCTGTTTTTCTCAATGTGGGAAGTGGTTGGCCAGATATTCTCTGGCCACTATGGAGCAGTGTGCTCCATGGTCAATGATCAGTGGATACTGAGAATTGTCAATACAGACAGTCATATTTGTGGCTGTTCCATGTATATATGCCATCCCCTTGATTGGTGTGACCAGGAATTTTTATGCATCTTGTGTGTGTTTGCGTGAGCCTTAGAGGTGATTTCATATACCCAAAAGACCACAAATACAAAATTAACATATAAATATGAATAAAATAAATTTATTTATATTATTAAAATGAAAATATAAATAAAAATATAAAATTATATTCACAATTAAAAATTTAATTACAACTTAAAAATAAAATTACATTGAATTTTGAAAGTGTGGAAATACATTTATACTTGAAAAAATTAAGTAAAAATGAATTTTTAACAAAATTGTAAAAAAATAAACAAATTTGGAAAAAAGTTAATAAAAAATTATTATAACTTTTTATCTAATAAATAAACATATAAAAATTATTTCACCATCGCATTCCTCATAAAAATCAGGTGGGGTCACCTCTGAGTAAAAACTTTGTAACTCAACTATAAATAAGCTTAAATTAAGTTCTTAGTATCTTCTGTATGAAAATTGAAAATCCTCAAGATTTTAATTGAATTCACATCAAATGTAGTGTTAATCACCAAAATTTGTGTTGACATTGATGTGTTGTGTATATTTTAGAAGTTATGAAGAATTAAAGTATTTTCAATTGAATTCAATTGAAATGTCAAAATGTGCGCGTGGATTACATAAGTGAACTTTGATTTACATATGAGGTATCAATTATTACTGTTTTGAACTGTACAACTCAATTGAATTACACATGCAAATTATAAGTATAATACATGATGAGGAATTAAAGGAAAAAATAAATTGGAAAGATTAAATTTGGGGGGGAAAAGGGAACTCCAGCTCTAAGGGGGAGCTGCACCCCCAAATTCCTTCCTGACAGGCGTGTGGTGTCAAAATTCATGCAAAGGTTCATCACTTTTGGCCTGGAATTGAGTTACAGGGTCTGTGAACTCAATTGATGATGAGGTTTTGATACCAACTGGGGTAGTTTTAGCTGTTTCCAAGAGGGTAAAACTACCCTTAAGATGAAAAAAATCATAGTAAAAACAGTTTTAACCGGTTTCTACATCTCTTACACACATTCTGACGTGTTTTGAAGGCTCTAGACCAGGTATTGCTATAGTAATGGCTGATTCAAGGGTCTAAGATGGCTCAAAATGGCTAAAAATGGCTTAAACCAGCCCTTTTTTAGTCTAAACCAGGGTTCAATGATGCCATAATTGGCTTTTCTGATGTCAGGCTGTTTTTCACGACTGACAAGAGTAAATTTTACTTTTGGAGTAAGAAAATTGATGGCTATAAAAGAATGTCTTCTTTGCCCCACTTTTCTCTTCATGTTAGAATCTTTTCCTTTTATCATTAGTTTAAACACTGTTAAACCAATCAATAAAAGATTCCAACCACAATTTTTAAATAATTTTAATCCTTTAAACCACGTTAAAAAATCATTATAATCATTGTTTTTAACTCTTATAATCATTTTTACCCCTGAACCACCCCAAAAGTGAATTAAAGCATCTTTCATCACTGTAAACTTTGTCACTTTGTTTCCAAATTCACTCTGGTCACTTTTGGGCATGTTTCCTCTTTCATATTCTTTTTAAAGACTTTGTTCTTTAATTATTTTCTTGCAGTTCTTTGCTCAATTAATTCCCATTGAAATTGCTCTTGAAGAAATCTCTTTTGTAGCCTTAAAATATCTCTTGTAGAGTATTTTTGGATAAATTTTTATTGTTGGTAAAACAATAAATCTTTATAATATTATTGTTTTATACTAATAAAGCTATAAACAATAAAATTGGCAGGTTTTCTTTCAAAAAAAAAATTTCTTACTATTTTTAATTAATTATTACCTTATACAAATTTTGAGGACAGGAAAAGTACTTGATTTTTAATCATAGTTTCATATCCACGCCTTACAGTTTGCACAAGTTTTTATTGGCAGTATCCTGTGGCATTCCTGCTTCCAACTGTGTGTCCTGAATTTCTAGTGGGGTTTCCTCTTGGTATTCTACTAGAAATTCTTCCTTTGGGTCTTGGTCATCATCAGATAGGTCTCTGATGGCATCACCCATACAGTCTGATTCAGAATCCTCTGTGGGGGATTTCACCTCTGGGACTTTCTCAATGGCATAGACTTTTTTCTTTGCCTTTGGACAGTTGTTGGCATAGTGGTCTGTTGAACCACAATTGTGACAAGAATTTCTCTTCTTAGCCACTTCTGCCATTTTTCTTTGGTTTTTTCTTTAAACTGCACCCTGAAAGCTTGTTTCTCTTTGAAACCACTGCTCTCATACGGGGTGAATTTCCCTATATTAGTACTTTTCCTTATGTCTTTCAAGGTGTTGGCAATGTCATCTAGAGTGCAATTTTGGTTGCATCTGCATTTTGCTGCATGTTCTAGTTCTCCTGGCAGTTGTTTCAGGAGTATGTGATTCCTCATTTGAATGTTCATCTGAGGATTAATGGCTTTAAGTCTCTTGGACTGTCTAAGACACCACTTATATGGATCCTATAGTTCCATTACTGTACTTTTAGATGATTTGACTCTTCCACCATGGTCAGTTTCTTTTGCCATGGGTTTATTTCATTTCTGTGTACCATATACTAGCATGACCTTTAAATGCTGTATTTAGTCTAGCAGTAATCCATTAATATGGTATGCTTGGTACATCAATGAAGAGTCCATCAATATAATCTATGAGCTCCATATGATCATATTCTCCTGATCCAGAGAGTTTGGGCCAGCTTGAGGCCTCAGGAAGCTGTTTCAAGGCTTCCTTCTCTGAATGAGACATGTCATCCCCATCCTAGTATTGTGATGGATATCTTGCCTTATTCATCAACATGGCATCTGGTTGATATGGTTTCTCCATAACTTGGCCTTGTCGTTGGGGCTTCAAGTTATGCTAGTGTGGAACTCCTTTTAGTGTGGGATTGGATGAGGCAGTCCTTGAGGGGGAAAACACAGGTAAACAGTTTTGAATTTCTGAAATAATCCTGTAACCAAGGGTTCTAATGGTGTTTTAGCTGCCCCTCTCAATATACTAAATAATCTCCCTACAGAGCTTACAAATCAATATTTAAGATTGTGGCTTTACAACTAGAGAAGAATTTTCAGCAGTCTCTATCAGACCTATTCAATGATCAGACTAATGATAAAATAATTTCAAAAGATAAATTTGTAGGTGATTTTATGATAATAAAGTAATAATTGAGTAAAATAAATAAAACATATAATAGTACTAAGTGGTGATTTGAAGTTGTTTTCTTTGTTGAAGGTATTTTATTTTAATGGATAATAGCTCAATATGAGAAAAATTTAGTAATAGTGATAATATATAATAATATTGTTTAATAGTTCAAATAGTTGTTGTTGGTAAATAATTTTGATAATATGTAAAATATATTTTGTGATAATAATAATAATATTGATATGTATTTTCTTTTAGTGATAAGAGTATAATATAAATATTCTGTTGAATATGAGTATTTCACTAATAGATGAATTTATAATATAGGCAGACCTAATGTTCACTACAGCTATTTCTACACCACTATTTAGTGTAATTTAATAATAATTTCTAGATTAACCTACTAGTAAGGGATGAATAATTATTCTCCTTCTTGGTATATAATTATTTGCATTCATGGGGAGAAGAGGAGAAAATTAGAGATAGAGGCCTCCTTGTATGTTGTGAGAAGTACCCATGGGCTCTCCATGTAAAGTTTCATTCTTGCCCTTGAGATAATTTTGCTGGTGTAGATTTTGGTAGCAAAAGTCAGATGACCTATCTGTTATACTGCATTAGTAATCTTGCACAGCCTTGAGAGATTAATGCTAGTGTGTAAAATTGGGAATGGTATCATATGACTGAGATATTTTCATCATTTGTTTGGTCAAAATGAAAGCTGAGATGTTTTGCTTGGTGGAGATTTTGATACAAATATCAGGTGACTTCTCTTTTACACTTCTTTAGTCAACTTGAATAGCCTTGAGTAATTAATTTTGGTGAGTAAAGGATGAAGGTGGTGTTATGTGAATAAGCCTTGTATAATTTTGTTTGTAAGATTTCTTTAGTTTCACGCAATAATGCTGTGCAATGTGGGGATATCTTCTTGAGTTTTAATTCTTGATTACTTTAATTGCTGTGTGGTTTACAGTTTAGTGTATTCCCCTTGCATGCAGCTAGTTGAAGTCGAATTGAGTGGTATTTGATGATCTTGAGGCTGTGTAATGTACAGATGCCATGCTGGGGATTGCATAAACTTTCTTTAAGTGCCTGTATTGTTATTTAATTTCAGGTTTTTAGTGGATTTACCATGTATTGAGTTGAATTTGATACTGTCATATGATCCTTGTGTCACATGAAGTACATTTTGGTTACTGTAATTATTTGTAATATAATCTTCTTGATGGCTTTAAGGTGGATATAATTTTACAATTTTACTTTGCCTATGTAATTTTGAGTTTTCTGTATGTATTAAGCCTATTGTTGATCATGTAAGCCTTATATTTAAGTTTTATTGTGTAACTCCATAAGATTGGACTCCTCTATTATTCATTTAATTATAGAAGTATATTGAATATTTCAATGGTGAATGCTAAAATCTTCCATTCCTCCCTACTGTTGATGCTGTTCCTGGGTGTGTGTGATTTTTAATTGTGTCCTTTGAGTGGTGATTTCCTGAATTAACCATTTTGATCTTGATTTTCCAACTGTTAATTTTAAAAAAAATTCGTGAAACTGGTAAAAAGGTATGGAATACCACAGTAGACATTAAACAATTTGTTTAAGTCTTGGTCCAGACAATCCCTGTCCCTTTTGCTGTGGTGTTGTTCTTCAAAGACTATATTCATTCTTTTGTTAATTTCTTCAGAGGCTTTTCCCAATTGAGAATGTCCTTCTTGAAGATCTTTAACTATTTTTTCCATGGAGGCTTGTAATTTTTTCATCCTCTCATGGCTGGCTTCAAGTTCCACAAACTGCTTTGCAGATTGCTCGGCATATTGGGACATTTGTAACCACAGTGTATCACTGTTGATGTTAATCTCAAATGTGATAATGTTATGTTCAGTCTGAGTGGGGGTAATGTTTCTATTACTAGGACCACTGATTCTAGAGTGTTTTAAAACTACTTATGGTTCTTGTGCACTTCTTCTACCAAATCCAACAGCTTCTGAATCATAGGGTTTGACTCTTTCCTCCTCTGATTGAAGGAGGCTTTGCTCTTGCCCTTGTTCCCTTGTCTTCTCCTGGAAAGTTCCTGGAATCGTGAAGAATGGTGACTCTTGGCCACTGATCTGCTGGTTTCTGAATGGTGTGAAGCCACTGGAGAGCTGATTTGTCCTTCTCCTTGTGAGCGTGAAGGAATCTGAGTAGGCCCTGTATGCGTTAACTGTTCTTATATAACTTGGATAGTGGCTTGATTCTGCCTTATCCTCTGTGCCCTTGACTCCAGGAGTCTGAACTGCCTGGTAGGATTACAACCTTTGGTGATTACCATCAGGTCTTTGAAGTCTATCTCTTTGAGACAGATCTTTTGGCAACTTGCTCCAAGTGCTGCGCAGTGAGATGCCAGGTTGAACCGTTTGTTGTCCATGCTCCATTGGAAGAAGTCCTTGAGGAGTTGGTGGAGCTAGAGAACTTGATCCATGTCTTTCCAGTCCTCTGGTATGAGGTCTCCATTGAATTGGAGTGTGAATGGCAAGGTTGAGATTATCTCTCTCCTTGTTTTTCCATCCACTGCTGTGTCCAAGGTGTCCTCTTTCACGTCTTCTTGTTCTGGACAAACCTTCTCTGTCCTCTGGTTGGTTCCTTTCCAAGCCAAGATCTCTGAGGTGTAAAGGTGACATGTTAGTGTTTGCAAGCAGTCAAAAAATTTATTTTCTTAGGGTATTTACCTTTGACTGTGCCTGGTACAAATTTGTTGTCTGCTGATTTGGGCAATTTACCTTTGGAGGTTACAACTGGCTTAATTATAGTAATTTTCCCTGTACAAGTTATTAAGGTTGGTTTACCTTGTATTGAAGCAGAAGTTAGTGGTTTTCTACTCTTCTGTTTGGCAAGGGGTGTCCACTCCTTTGCTGTTATCAGGCCTTCACTGTGCCTCTTTTCTTTCCTTTTGCTGCCCTCTGATTCTGAGGAGGTCACTGGTGTGTTGGCCTGTGACTGGCTTTCTAGTGGTATGGAATTATCTTCCACTGAATCAAAACAGGAAAAAGAGGGCTTAATGTCAGTTAAGACTTCTTAAAATGCTTTTTTCACGTCTAAGAATGGCCTCTGGGCTTTTATATTACTACAATGTGCCCTTGTACTACAACAGTGTAATTGAATCAACAATTGCACGTCAGAAATACAGCTTTCTAATATTTGGTATACTATTTGTATACCAATATCTCATAGATTACTTGTAATTAGCAAGTATAGTCTGTCAAAAGTGGTGTATAACAGGGCAATTGTGTTAACAATATCTCCAACCATGCCCCAACTGTTGGTTTATCAGTATGAGGTGTCTTAATTTAATTAAGAAATAAGACTGTATTAATGGCTCAAGTGTTTTTATATGTAAAACATGCCAAAAATAAGGGTCTTGTGGTTATTAGCCATGTGACAGATACTCTTAAAATATGAGTATAAAGTGGTATATATACCAAAATAAAGGGAAATACATATATAATATATATTTTTCAGAAAATTTACCCCTAAAAATAATTAAACAAATGTCAGAAAGTGAGAAATGAGAGAAAAAAATCACTTACAAGGGTCCAAAAAAGGTTTCAAACACGGCCAGGCCCCCAAAATGTCAGATATAGTCTATGTTGAAGCACTAATTAGGCTATTTACAACTAGAACGTTGACTGTGACATGTAGAACATGATTTAAAATAAGGGTGTTTGAGTAAAATAATGGTTTATAATATAATTAAAGGGTTCTACTATTGAGGAATAGTGGTGGTGAGCGCTATTGAGAACCCTGGGTGCAGTCTTACCAGTTGGATTACTATAATAGGAGCTACAATAATTAAAATTAGAATTATACCTGATTTATTACCAAAAGAGTAAAAATGTTTTGGACAGTTTAATACATAGGGTATTCAAGATCAGGATGAGGAAACAATTCTGGCTGTGAAAAGCCTCCATTTTATCCTGGAATGGGGTGGAAAGGGTGCTAGACCTTTCCACGTAGAGGAAGTGAAGATTTTTTCACTCTCTAGGACTGGCTTGTGGTTTGCAAACAACCTGTATAGCCTTCATTGGGCCCATATGTGGTTTTGAAACCACATATGGGCAGTTTTCACCAATACAGGGTGAAGATTAGCATCTGGGGACCTCACAGCCTGATTCTAACGTGTATGACATGTAGAATTCTGTACAGAAGCTGTATGGGACGACAGTATTGGCTGAAATATGAGGTATTGAAGTAAAAAACAAGCTTCTTTGTCTATTTGACACCTCATGTTCATGGTTATGGGATATCATCCCATAGTAAGGCTGTATATGACAGCAGGTGGGAATCTGACCTTAAAACAGCCATACCTTTGTCAGTTCTTGGGATATCCACCTCAGAATTGGTTCAGTGTGTAGCCCTGTATGTGCTCTACACATTGGTACCTCATTTGATATGGGTATCATTAAATATGGCAAAGTTATCCCATGTACAAGATTTTTGTACATTTGCGTGGTATAGGCAAAAAGCTGTATTGAGCTTATTTGCCCCATACCTTTTATTCTAGTTGAGCTATTGGGAAATGGATGCCACCATCAGATAGCCCTGAATGTTCTCTTTCCAAAAAGACCCCACTTTAGGTATGTCACGCTAAAACTGCAAAAGTTAGATGAGAGGTGAATGTTTTGTTCACCCTTATTTGGCCTGAAATTGACCATAACTCCAGTAATATTGGTGCTAGCTCAGTTTGGCTGGTACCATTGGATGGCCCTGGCTTAGAGATTCATTTTGAATACCCATTTGAGGGGGTTAAGATTCTCCTTCTGGATTTTAGATGAGAGGTGAAAATTAAGGTTTATGCTCAGCAATAACTTTGAGCAGGAATAACTTTGTTATTCTTTGTCCTATGGTGATGGGACTTATATTTTCAGAAGGAGGTGGGTTTCCTCTTTCTTTTGATATGTTTTGAGCTAATTTGTCTCATATCCATGTTTTGGTGGTATCTTGGCTATACCATTGGTTCATGGTATTTTGGCTGTCATGCTTGTGCTCTTGTTTTGAGTCACAGGCTGAAAAGACATGACCAGAGAGAGGGTAGCAAGGACAGCTTGGTGGCCCAAGTGGGAACAAGAGTTGAGTGAATAGATCAACACTTGTGAAAGATGCCAAAAGGCAAATAGGAAACCTGGGAAAAAGTATGGGTTACTTCAACATATAGAGGAACCCAAACACCCATGGGAAACTATTAATATGGACTGGGTCACAGGACTTTTCCCAGGGGTAAAGATAACTAAAATTCCTGCCTAATAATAGTTGATAGGTTCAGCAAGAGCATGAGGTGTCTACCATGGCATAAAGAGGACACAGCCATGGATACTGCTCTCTTATTCTGGAATAACATCATATCCACCTGTGGAGTCCCTAAGATAATCATTAGTGATAGGGACCCAAAATTCACATCCAAATTTTGTACCAACTTGTATGACATGCTTGGCACCAAGCTTGCTTTTTCCATAGCTTCCCATCCACAAACAGATGGCCTAGCTGAGAGGATGATCCATACAATGGAGTACATCCTTAGAAGGTTCTGTGCCTATCCCATGGAATACAAGGACCATGAGGGATACAACCATGACTGGGTTACCCTTCTACCAGATTTTCAATTGGCTTATAGTATAAGTACGAACTCTACCACAGGAAAAACCCCTGAAGTGGTAGAGAAAGGGTGAAATCCCCTTCTTCTTGTGGATCACTTGAAGAAGAATCTTATAACCATCCACCTCACAGCCAAAGACTTCCATGATATCACCAGGGAAAATCTTGCGTCAATCGTCGGCTATTGACTTCAGGTCGGACCACGCTCAGTAGAAAATCTTGCTTCAGTCGCGTTCATGTCACTTTATAGTCACTGGATTTAGTGGGTCACGTCACATCAGCGTCAAGACAATGTCAATTGTCACATGAGAATGTAACTCAAAGCCCAAACACATTTCAACACTATTTGCAACATTTGGGTAATTTCACCTCTTTGGCTTCCACCTCGCCAACGCTTAGCATGCTTACGCATCCGCACCGCCCTCCAGATGAGACTCCAACACTGCCCCCCCATCTCCGTCCTCACCACTCCTTCACTTTCACACCCCCTCCCTTACCATCCTTATGCTTGTTTAGTGCCCTCCCAACATGCCTCTGACACAGCTTACCATCCTTATGCTCGCAGTGTGCCCTCCCGACATGCTCACAACACTGCTTACCATCCTTACACTTGTGGAGTGCCCTCCCAACATGCTCCCAACACTGCTTACCATCCTTATGCTTGCGGAGTGCCCTCCCAACATGCTCCCGACACCACTTATCCTTACCCTTCCGTATTAAATCCATAGTGTACGGTGGCTTGTTTGCGTACACAATGAACGCAATTGCCAAAGTATGCTGAGTGGCCTTCTCTGCCAACAGAACCTAAGGGGAAATTGGTCAGTATATTCACAATGTTGTGGTTAGTGTTTAAATCATGAGACTCACATATTAAAAACTAATAAGTGGACTATTTAAGACAAGAATTGTGACTCCTGTTGCCCCAACAAAACCATTTTATTTCATATCATTCAAATGGAACACTTTGCTTAGTCCTTACCTCATGAGCATTGAATAGTTCAAAGGTTGACTTTAGTAGGTTTCTCACTAGTCAAGTTTATTCAATGTCTCACAGGGAAGTGATTTCATTTGAATGAGATGAAATAATTTGCAACACATTGCCTCCTTCAATTTCCTGACAGATTATATTTTGCAAATGCAATACAATTTCAATAGAAGGTTCCAAGTCTGTTGATGCACAGGTTTATTTTGGTCAGCTTGTGGCTCTAAAATGTATTTTTTCTAAAATATTCAAAAACTCTTAAGCTTATTTCAATTGATATTTAGCTTCTTTCAAACTCTCCAAAATTCTCCAATATTACCTCAAAAAGAATCAATTATTTTAAACTTATTTTACTTCCACCTTTTTTCTTAAATTTGGAGATTTTTATTCAAAAATTTTCAAACAAGTTATCAATCAACTCGTCACCATCTATTTGCTTAAAAAACTACCTCCGCTATGGCCCACACCCTGGGAAATTCAATTGAATTCAATGAACAACCAACTTCAGCCCCAGAGAGTGGAAGTAAAATTGCTGATATGGCCAGTAGTTGTGAATTAGCCATTGAAGTAGAGAGACAGTCACATGAAGATAATCAAGATCTACCAGTTCTTCCAGAATGTGAGTATGCATCCATATTGAATATTTCAAATCTCTCAAAACCTGATATTGTGTCATAGCCTCTATTTCAGGTCAGCCTCCAAGCTCTCAGAAATCAAATTTTAAAAGCTATGAGAAGGAAGAGACTGTTTAAACTTGTGCACTGACAGAAGATGATGGGCAAGATGATGTAATTTTTGGTGTGGAGGTGGAAAATATATCCAAGGAACAATTTGTCTCCAACATTGTTCAAACAATCCCAAGGCTTGAAAAAATTCATGATTATGCGCATCAAAAGATTGCTGAAGCCATGAGCCTCCTCAAAATGGATTTGAACCATAAGTCCATTACTAATTCAAAACAAAATTGAAAAAAATAGCTGCTTACAATATATGGGCAGGTGTGGAGGTGGGAGAATCTCTACCTGAAGGATCTCGAGTCGTAATTGGATTTCCAGGAAAAGGATTAGGAAAAAGAGCAAATATACATTCAACCAAAAAAACAAACAAAAAAAGCCGTACGTCTGAAGCCGCAAAGGATTCATGGGATCAAGGTGATGAAATGATCAATGTTGAAGTTGACCATATTGATAATGAATCTCAGAATACAGAACCACCCCCATACTCAATGAAACAATCCATGATGAAGCTCCACATACTGAAAGCCCCCCAATACTCAATGAAACAATCCATGATGAAACCCCTCCCGCCTTTCCTCAAAATATTCAAGCCTTTCAAGAAAGGGAGACAATTAAGCATGATACAATGGGACGACATATGACTGATATAATTCCTGAGCCTGCGCCCAAAGTGTCATCATCTGCTAATTTTCAAGGAACATTTTCATCCCACATGGAGGAGTTTGCAGGCATTTTGAATTATCATT
Source organism: Austropuccinia psidii (assembly GCA_023105745.1). NCBI lineage: Eukaryota > Fungi > Basidiomycota > Pucciniomycetes > Pucciniales > Sphaerophragmiaceae > Austropuccinia > Austropuccinia psidii. The sequence goes on along the minus strand of JALGQZ010000004.1, from coordinate 10,826,125 downwards.
CCAATATTTCTCAACAATCATGGAGAAGGGGGCTTGATAATATCAATAGTATGTACAAAAATTGATGGGACAATTTACCAAAAAAGGATTCTCATACATTCCTTCCTGTTGTTATTAAGGTGATCAGTAACCAAGAGCTTAACATGTAGGCCTGGCTGGAGGAGGTTGAGATGGCAGGTGAGTTTTATCTTTGTGCATGATAAATGATTGTTGGCTGTTGACTGGTGATGGAAATTGCAATATACAGGGTTAGAATTTTTTAAGCCAACAGAAACAGAAGTGTTTTTTGATAAAAACATTTGGAATCTCAACTTGATGAAGGAATAAGCTTAACCTCCAGATAATCTCCCAACATCTGAACACTCCTTCTTCAAAATTGTTCAGAGCCTTCTTTACCCCACCAATCCAGTTAAAGATTTTTGGGCAAATGTTATGTTTGAATCCATTAGTTTAGTCTCATACAATGTGATTGCACCTAAACCATATGTTGCACCAACATCAAATTCAACCAATCCCCAAACAAGGACATCACCAGGATAGTCTCTGAATTTCTAGAAAACTTAAAATTTAAAAAAAATCTCATTATTTCCAATTTTTATCTCTTGTAATACTTTCTTTTAAATAAATTATTTTTATTCAATAATTGTTACATTCAATTTCTATTACATTCTTTGTTCACGTAAAAATGATTTATTTCCTCCTTAGAGAAAATCCCTGATTGTGTGAGAATAATTTTTGTAAATGCCCCACCAAACGTTAGGGTGAGTATTTGTTTGTGTGAACCTCTTTTGCCAAAAATGCACCAATAGTCACCATTACCGTCTCCTATATTTTATTCTGATATGGTTGACAGCCATACCAAATCTTAACTGCAAAAAAGTGGGAGGTTCCTGCATGTGAGCAATCCACTCCAGATTCATGAGAAATTGCCTTTCCTATTGTCACACACTATTCATCTTAGTCATGTATTGAATTGTCCAAATTGTTGGGAACCTTCAAAAGCGCAAGGATTGGTGTGTGAATTGTTGGAAGCCTGCACAGGCGTAAGGAATTTTTGGAATTGTTGGAGACCTTCACAAGCGTTGTGGGACTCCTCTTGTGTGGGATAAATGAGGCAGTACCTGGAAGGGGAAATTACAATAGAACAGTTTTGAATTTCTGTTCAAGCTTGTAACCCTTGCTCTGCTTGTGTGTCAGAATAATCTGAATTTCCCTTCCTGAAAATGCTGAATTATCTTGACTTGAGCTCACAATCAATTTATTTTATTTGATGGTGGCTAGTCAGAAAAGTATATTCAACAGACTCTATCAGACTTTGTTTGATCTGGAGACAATGGCTTGATAAACCTTAACACAAATAAATAAAGATATAAAACTGGTAAAATAATTCTTAATTCCTTTACTGAGAACAGTAACAACTTGAGGAATTTACAATTTTGATGATAACACTGTTGATAATATGATCAATAATAATAACAAACACTAATATTTTTTTAAGAGTTTAATAATTATATGATGATAACCTAGGATAACAGACACTACTATTGTTCAATTTACTACTGAGCTTGGCTACTGAGTAAAGAACTTTGTCAATGGGATGGATTTATAAAATAATGTAGACCAACTGTTAACTACTATTATCTATAAAACACCCAGACAATGCTACTGAGCTTACCTACTGAGCAGATTTAGGAATGGAGGTAGTCAATGAGATGAGTTTATGAATTAAAGTAGACCAACTGTTAACTACTATTGATTATAAATCACTCAGAAATTGCTACTGAGCTTAGTTACTGAGCAGAATTTAGGAATGGGGTAACAATATCAATGGGATAGTCAATGAGTTTAATTTATAAATCAATGAAGACAAGCTGTTATCTACTATTAATTATATAAAGAAGACTCAGACAGTGCTTCTGAGCTTACCTACTGAGCAATAATGGGATGGAGATAGGCAATGAGATGAGCTTATTAATTAAGAGTAGACCAAATTTTAACTACTATTAATTGTAAATCACTCAGACAGTGCTATTGAGCTTAGCTACTGAGCAGATTTAGGAATGGGGTAACAATATCAATGGGATAGTCAATGAGTTTAATTTAAAAATCAATGAAGACCAACTGTTATCTACTATTAATCATATAAAGAAGACTCAGATAGTGCTTCTGAGCTTAGCTACTGAGAAATAATGGGATGGAGATAGTAAATGAGATTAGTTTTTGAATCATAAGTAGACCAACTGTTAACTACTATGAATTGTAAATCACTCAGACAGTGCTACTGAGCTTAGCTACTGAGTATTCCTAAAAAATTAGGATAATGTGGATGGATGGAGGGGATTTCCCTCAGAAAAAATATTAAGAAGTTACATTTTTGTGATGAGCCTCTTTCAAGGCCATGAGGAAAAAACAATTGAGAGGGGGGAGGGGACCTCTATTTATAGTTTTTGGGGCCCCCATGGGGGTGTCAAAAAGAGGGGACTTAGAATTTTTCAGCTTTCCAATCTGGGTTTTTGCCATGTGACCTTTATTATGAAATAAGGTTTGGTGGTGTTGGATCATGAGACCTGTATTTTTAGTTGAGTTCTTGAAATTGTGGGGAAATGATATCATTTGATTATGTAATCAATTGAGTTTCCTGGGATCCTTATCTCCTTGATTAGTAATCCTGGTTTAATTCCTGTTGATGATGTATTTTAGTATGTAATCAATTGCAAGCCCTGGAATTCTTATCTCCCTGACCACTGTATTAAAGTGCTCCTGTATTATCCTGTCTTTTTCTGTGACTAGGTGTCCTGTAACTGTAACTGTATTACAGTACACCCTTGGGAAACTGCTGTAATCTTGCTCTGAACCTTCTGTAATACTACTGTGACATGTCTACTGTTTAATCTTGTCTTCCTAGCCTATTTTCGTCCACATTCAACACCATTTTACCATCTCTCCACACCTTAAATGTTGAATTTATTCCTTCTAACATCACAATGACCACCTTATCATAATCATCAAATTATTACTAATTTTTTAAATATGTTCAGATCCTTTTTGTAATGCTAGACTTCCTCAAAAGAGTCAGAGAATACAATACACCTGTACTTTTCTTGTTTCAATGGTCTCCTAAGCCTGAATTAAACACTTTTCCTAGATTTAACGCTCTAAATTTAATATTCATTTCCCTCTCAAAATTAATAGAAAGACTTAATTTCATCTATATACCCAATTCCACCCTTTTGATATATCAATGAACTTTTAATTAATATTTATGACCCCTATTATGCTACAACTCTGCCCTGAAGTTTAATTGCATGCATCCTCATTGTAACTAGGACCTTCTGTGCTGTAGTATATGTTTGTTGATTTTTACTACCCACAATATTTAAAGAAAATTGAAGTAAAATAAATTTAGAGATAAAAATATATAAAAAATAATAATTTTTTTAGTTTTACCAATCCCTTGAAAGTTAATTCATCTGGGTGGTGCATTGGGGTGTCACATCATAATTGTCAAGTTCATTTATTAACAAAAGGAGTTTATTGAGTTTTAATGGTGTTAGTCCTTCTTATAATGTATTTTGAAAAAATGAATACTCTAATATATTGGGAAAAGCCTAAGGAAAATTGAAAAATGTTGCTGCTTAATTTGGCCATCAATCCAAATTGGTACAGGTATACCACAGCATAAGTATTGGCATGTGAATTGTCAGAAGCCTGCTCCGGCGTATGGAATTGTTTGAATTGTCAGGATTCGCATGTGAATTTTCCGAAGCTTGTACAGGCGTAAGGAATTTTTAGCATTTTTGGGAACCTGCATGCGCTTAAGGATTGGCATGTGAATTGTTGGGAGCCTGCAAAGGCGTAAGGATTGGCGTGTGAATTGTAAGGAGCCTGCACAGGCATAAGAATTGGTGTGTGAATTGTCAAGAGCCTGCACCGGCATATGAAATTTTCAGCATCGTCATGAACCTTCACAAGCGTAAGGATTGGCCTGTGAATTTTCTGAAGCCTGCACCGGCGTAATGAATTTTTAGCATTGTGGAGAACCTTCACAAGCGTAAGGATTCGCTTGTGAATTGTCCAAACCTGCACAGGCGTAATGAATTTTTAGCATTGTGGGGAACCTTCACAAGCGTAAGGATTAGCGTGTGAATTGTCAGGAACCTGCACATGCATATGAAATTTTCAGCATTTTAAGGAACCTGCAAAAGCGTCAGGATTTGTGTGTCAACTATTAGATGCCTGCACCAGCATAAGAAAGCTGTTAAATTGTCAGGAACCTGCAGAACATAAAGAATTCTGTGGGAGGTGTTGGGAGCCTGAACCACCGTAGCAAGTTTTTTGAATTGTCGGGAGCTCATACAAGCGTAATGATTTGCGTGTGAAGCGTCGGAAGCCCACACAGGCATAAGGAACTTTTAGCATTGTCGGAACCTGCACAAGAGTATGGATCCACATGTGAAGCATTGGCATCCTGGCCAAAAGCAACAAACCAGGACATATGTATGATGGCATGCCATCATACATAATTGTCTTCACCCCTTTTTCATGTGAGCCACCCTATCTCCTGCACTCAAAACCATCCAATCCTGGTGTATATTGTCCTCTGCCTTACCCCACCATTATTTACCCATCACGCTGCAATTCCAACACACATGCTAATCTCCTCATTATTTGAGTTGGAATAAGATTGTATGACCATCCCTTATTTGATAGCCCCCTCCTTTGCCAATCTCATAATAGCCGTGGCTTTTTTGGCACATTGTTTTTGCCAACCTCCTTGAGCATTGTTCATACATACCCACTAGTGTCGTGCTTTCGTTGTCCTGTGCTGGATCAGTATAATGAACAAATGTACTACTGGCCCACACTACCTGAATGCACCCAAGACATGCGGATAGATCAATCCAAAAATGCTCATTTGGGAAAATCAATTTTCCCCCTGTACACTGCCTTGAGGCATCTGTTTGAATTTGGCCGCTCCGCTTATCAGGTTGAAACCACCATCCCAAAGCATACAGCAATGCATCCTTATCAATATGAGGTGAGTTTTTGAATCCATTCATGGTGAAAGTGAGTGCGGAAGAAAACTGGCATGCGCCCTTATTTGCGGGAATATTGAATTGATAGTTGAGTTGATCAAAAGACAGAACCCCCAATCAGTTGTAGCAATTTTGAATCTTTTCAAATAAATTATCCCCAAAAGATCCTAAGGATTGACTTAAAATGAAACCCACTGAGCTGAGCTTGGCACCTTGGTTCCGCCATTCATCTTTTGCGTTTTCAATTTTTCCGACACTTCCATACAGACCAAATTGTTCATTCTTTGTGCTGCATTTGCACCACCCAATCCCAAACATAAATCCATCCAGTAATGCTCCATTTGTTGCAATCGGGTCGGTGAATCTCTTTTTGCGAAATAAGAATTGTGATAATTCATCCCATTTATTGACCTTGACTTCACTCATTGTTGTGAATGGTCGGAATTCAACAAGGGCAATGAGTAATCCGGTTGAAGTGAAATTGCCACACGGCCAAAGTGAATGTGTTTTATCTGATTGACATCCACAACCCTCCAAATTTCACTTGGGGTCATATTTGCTGATACTGGCATTGATATTTGTGCTGTTGGGCGAGAGAAGGAAAACAATCTATTCATTCAGGTCATTTTGCGCTCATTTGTCTCTTGGGATCTGCCACTATTCCCAAGTGGTTGAGGGATCACTTTGTGTTGAAGAAGACAAGATATCAGATACTGCTTCCTGCCATTTGAAGCTAAGGAGTTTTGAGTCCAGGATGGTGCCCAATGCCCAAGGAGCTTTATTAGGCACACATCCTTTGACTTCCATGCTGGAGCCCACATGACATTGGCACAATCTGAACCGACTAAAGCCAATGTTCTTCCGTGGGGGCCAATGAGGGTGACACATAAATGTGGAAGCATATATATATATCTATATATATACACTGAGATTAAGCAAGCAACTCACAATTTCCTTCCTCAGCCCAATACTTTCCCACAAGTTCCCTTTTGCGCTCATTTCCTTTTTTCCTGAATGGCATGCTTGCAGCGGAAAATGAAATGAAAACGAATGATTACTTATTTATTAATATCACCTAAATTGGATTGCGGTTGATGAATCTTTTTCAATTGCAGCTAAAAATAAAGATCACACCTGACCTTCGCAAATTTGTGATTTCAAATACCTGAACCTGAAATATGCAGTGGATAGTGCATTATTCAATTTGACATATTGATGTTCCCGTGCAGTAACTTTCCAATCCAACAATGTGGAATATAGCAAGCACGCACGAATGCAATATGCACCCTGCTGTGGATCCCTAGTTATCCTAGTCCTCCTTAAAGACACAGGAAAATTTGGCGTATTATGGGCTGGGAGGAAGTGATAAAAGCAACTTCCCGCAATGCCCCCGCGTGTGCTACTTTCAGGCACAACTGCCTGACTCAGCTTGCGTCTTGTCGGAGTATTTTCAATGGTGTACGGAGGCATGCCGCCGTAAAATTAGTATTGGTATTCATACTGTGGCATTTGGGCAGTAGTAGGATAGGTATTCACTATTAATAAATTTATAAATGACTTTGCAAAATTCAATTACAATCTATCTAGTACAAAGCTAATATAACACGGGTCAATCCTGGTTGTAAGTTTAGCAGACCTGGGTACAGTCAATGTGACCTCATCACTTGAATCAAGACCGTGCTTTGCCACCCAGGCATCACCAAAGTCTAATACCAAGCATTGTGAAAATTCAAATCTAAGAGGTACGGTGGGGTTCAAAGACTCTGATGAGAAGAAACCTTTGTTCAGTAAATTACATATATACTTATTAGTACGTAGCCACACTGGCTCCACTAGATTTTTACCCTCTGTAAGTCTTTTGGAAATTTCAATGAGTGATAAAGCCCCTTTAACTGAGCTTGTTCTCCAGTCATCTGAGCATACCATCAAACCACAAACCCCCGCCGCACAGAATGCCGCTAATATACCATAGAAAATTCAATTGATTCCAATATTCTTGTGACACGTCACAAGATCTTTGATGGCCCAATTTTTTTTGAGTTCGTGAGTTTGCCTTTGATGCCATTAAGTTTGACCTTTGTATGTGCACGTACCATGTTGTATGCAATCATCACATGGATAACTGTATCCATTAGATCCTCCAGGTTCTTGTGCGGCTTTGTGTATATCTCATTGTCAGCCTCACCACCTTGAATGCTGGGTTGGGTTGCACGTTGCTTTAATTTACTCAAGCAGGAGGCAAGTTATTCAACTGCTTCCTGCTTGAGTCCAAGAGGATCAGTTGAATTAGATGTTGGTGCAACATATGGTTTGGGTGCAATCACATTGTATGAGACTAAACTAATGGATTCAAACATAACATTTGCCCAAAAATGTTTAACTTGATTGCCAGGGTAAAGAAAGCTCTGAACCATCTTGAAGAAGGAGTGTTCAGAGTTTGAGAGATTATCTGGAGCTTTAGCTGATTCCTTCATCAATTTTAGATTCCAAATGTGGTTATCAAAAAACGCTTCTGTTTCTGTTGGCTTAAAAAAATCTAACCCTGTATATTGCACTTAATATCACCAGTCAACAGCCAATAATTATGTATCATGCACAAAGATAAAACTCACCTGCCATCTCAAGGTCCTCAAGCCAGGCCAACATTTTAAGCTCTTGGTTACTGATCACTTTAATACCAACAGGCAGGAATGTATGAGCATCCTTTGTTGGTGAATTGTCCCATCAATTTTTGTAAATACTATTGATATTATCAAGCCGCCTTTTCCATGATTCTTGAGTAATATTGGAATGATAATTCAAAATGCCTGCAAACTCTTCCATGTGGAATAAAAATCTTCCTTTAAAATTAACAGACAATGACACTTTGGGCTCAGGCTCAGGAATTACATTAGTTATATCTTGTCCCATTGTATAATGTTTAATTGTCTCCCTTTCTTGAAAGGCTTGAATATTTCAAGGAGAGGCAGGAGGGGTTTCATCATGGGTTGTTTCATTGAGTATTGGGGGGCTTTCAGTATGTGGAGCTTCATCATGGATTGTTTCATTGAGTTTGGGGGGGTTCAGTATGCAGAGGTTCATTATCAATATGGCCCTTTCAACATTGATCATTTCATCACCTTGATCCCAAGAATCCTTTGTGGCTTCAAATGTATGGCCTTTTTTGTTTTTTTTGGTCACATGTATATTTGGTCTTTTTCCTAGTCCTTGGCCTGGAAATCCAATTACGACTCAAGATCCTTCAGGTAGAGAATCTCCAACCTGCACACCTGCCCATATATTGTAATCAGCTATTTTGATCAATTTTGTTTTGAATTAGTAATGGACTTACAGTTCAAATCCACTTTGAGGAGGCTCATGGCTTCAGCAATCTTTTGATGCATATAATCAGGAATTCTACTATCATTTTGATTTTTTTCAAGCCTTGGGATTGTTTGAGCAATGTTGGAGACAAATTGTTCCTTGAATATAATTTCCACCTCCCCACTCAAAACTACATCATCTTTCCCATCTTCTGCTGTTGGTGCACAAGGTTCAACAGTCTTTTCCTTCTCATAGCTTTTAAAACTTGGTTTCTGAGAGCTTGGAGGCTGACCTTAAATAAAGGCTATGACACAATATCAGCTTTTGAGAGATTTGAAATATTCAAGATGGATGTATACTCACATTCTGGAAGAACTGGTGGGTCTTGATTATCTTCATGTGACTGGCTCTCTACTTCAATGGCTAATTAATGACTACTGGCCATATCAGAGATTTCACTTCCACTCTCTGGGGCTGAAGTTGGTCGTTCATTGAATTCAGTTGAATTTCCCCAGGTTTGGGCCATGACGGAGGTAGTTTATTAAGTGAATAGATGGTGACGAGTTGATTGATAACTTCTTTGAGAATTTTTTGAATAAAAACATCCAAATTGAAGAAAAAGGTGGAAGTGAAATAAGTTTCAAATAATTGATTCTTTTTGAGGTAATATTGGAGAATTTTGGTGAGTTTGAAAGAAGTTAAATATAAACTTAAAACAACTTAAGAGTTATTGAATATTCTAGAGAAAATACATTTTAGAACCACAAGCTGACCAAAATAAACTTGTGCATCAACAGACTTGGAAACTTCTATTGAAATTATATTGCATTTGCAAAATATAATCTGTCGGAAAATTGAAGGAGGCAATGTGTTACAAATTATTTCATCTCATTCAAATGAAATCACTTCCCTGTGAGACATTGAATAAACTTGACTAGTGAGAAACCTACTAAAGTCAACTTTTGAACTATCCAACGCTCATGAGGTAAGGACTAAGCAAAGTGTTCCATTTGAATGATATGAAATAAAATGGTTTTTTTGGGGCAAAAGGAGACACAATTCTTGTCTTAAATAGTCCACTTATTAGGTTTTAATTTGTGAGTCTCATTATTTAAACACTAACCACAACATTGTGAATATACTGACCAATTTCCCCTTAGGTTCTGTTGGCAGAGAAGGCCACTCAGCATATTTTGGCAATTGCGTTCATTGTATACGCCAACAAGCCACCATACACTACGGATGTAATATGGAAACATAAGGATAAGTGGTGTTGGGAGCATGTTGGGAGGGCACTCCACGAGCGTAAGGATGGTAAGCAGTGTTGGGAGCGCACTCTGCAGGCGTAAGGATGGTAAGCTGTGCCGGAGGCATGTTGGGAGGGCACTCCGCAAGCCTAAGGATGGTAAGCAGTGTTGGGAGAATGTCAGGAGGGCACTCCGTGAGCGTAAGGATGGTAAGCTGTGTTGGAGGCATGTTGGGAGGGCACTCCACGAGCATAAGGATGGTAAGCTGTGTTGGAGGCATGTTGGTAGGGCACAACACAGGCGTAAGGATAAGTGGTGTTGGGAGCATGTCGGAAGGGCACTACACAAGCGTAAGGATATATGGTGTCACAAGAATGTTGGGAGGGCACTCCGCAAGCTTAAGGATGGTAAGCAATGTCAGGAGCATTTTGGGAGGGAATTCTGCGAGCGTAAGGATGGTAAGCTGTGTCAGAGGCATGTCGCGAGAGCACTACACAAGCATAAGGATGGTAAGGGCGGGGGTGTAAAAGACAGGGGTAAGGGTATTCATCAATACACCCACTCAAACACCTCAAATCAGCAGATCCAGTATCTGCATCAGCATTTAGTTTCAGCAATCTTCATTCTGAAACATGCATACAGCCTGTCAATACCTGTACAGGTTGGATTCACCCAATACAGTTTCAATACAGCAGTATGGAACTGTATGATCACTCAAATACACCACACCTCTTGTACAGGTTCTGTACAGCTGTACGGGACCTGTATTGGCCAGACTCAATTCAATAATTCAATCCTCTCATGAAAATTGTTCCTCTGGATCAGGGCTGGTGTTTCTCACATATACCAGCCCCTCTTTCTCCCCCTGGGGACTTTTCCCCAGTTAATTAATTTAGTTGATTTATTATTTTAAGAATATTCTTATCCTTATTTTTATGTATTATATTTATTTAATATTAAGTTAGTCTTTGCATTTTCTCTCTTTGCCTGTACAGTATGAGTTGGGTGGCCATATCCTTATTAACCCTTCTCTTTTCATTCTGACAGGTTGAAAAAGTGGACTTGGACTTGTTTGTGGTTGGCTTTTATATTCTTTTATTATTATTCTTTTGTTGCTGCTTTCTTATATTCATTCTTTTAGTAATTCATCTTTAACACTCTTAAGTGTATCCTTTCTTACCATATCTTTGAGCCCTCCATAAGTGAGTCCCAGTTTACTGAGTACCAGGCCCTCTTCACTTCGAAGAGCCCCTGTGACATTAAATTAATTAACTCATATTGATTCTTTCTTTTCATTCTTTTATAATCATTTCTCTCATTCATCAATTATGATCTCTTTTATGATTTAATGATCTTTAATGATTATGATTTTTCTCTCTCATCAATTTCATCTCATTCATTTCATTCGCATGAAATTGATTTTTCTTCTTTCTTAATCATTTCTGACCAATTCATCACTTCATTTTATTTTTTATCAAATCAAATTTTTGCTGTGTTCTAATGCAGCTCTTATTCAGGATTTATTGATTGGTTTAATTGATTGGATTATTCATTGGGATTTATTTGGTTCATTGATTCAGCGATTCAGGATTTTTCATTTGCATTGGATTGATTGACTTTGAATTCTCAAGATATTTTATTGATACTCAAGAATTGATTTTGATGATTGATTGATTTGACTAATCAAGATATTTGAATTTATTTCTGAAGATTATGAATTGATTGATTGATTCCTCAAGAACTTGATTCATATTGAAGACACTGATTTATTGATTGATTGTTTATTTACTTAAGATTATTGATATTTGATTTGAATTGCATTTATTGTTGATTTTTGATTGAATTTATTGATTGTTGATTGAAGTTGATTTCACCTCAAGGATTGAATTGATTCCTCAAGACTCATCAAGATTTTATTGTGATTGATTTGGCCAAGTTTTGATTTCTGTTCTCAATACAATCAACTTTCTTTTATTCAATTTCTGTTAATAATACCAGTTCAGTGGCAGATGCCTTGGCAAATGCTCCAGAGGTGCCTCAGGGTTCTAATCTAGCCCTTTCTAGTAAACCTCTGGTCTCTCAAACTGATCCAAGTCTCCTCAAGATGATGGAGCAGATGACTCAATTCATGGGGCAACTCACTCAAGCAGTTGCTCCCAGGTACAATTTCAAAGCCCCTGCTTTCAAGACTCCATCCATGAAGGCACCCGATTCTTTTGATGGTACACAAGCTCATAAATTGAGAGGATTTATCCAATCCTGTCAATTAATCTTCCATAATCATCCAGAAAATTTATTCTCTGACAGGAAGAAAGTTCTTTACTCAACTTCTTTTCTCACTGGTAGAGCTGGAAAGTGGATTGAACCCTATCTCTCAAATATTTCCAATGAAGACCCTTCCTACCTCCTCAATAATTGGCCATTATTCGAATCTCAATCAGTCACTCTGCTTGGTGACCCCAATGAAGTCAGGAAAGCTGAACAAGAGTTGGACAATTTGAGGATGAAGGAGAGTGGTCATGTTTCCTTGTAAATTGCAGATTTCAGAAGCTTAATGTCAAGAATTGGAGATGGGGGGGAAAGAGCTTATATTCATGTTTACAGAAGAGGATTGGCATCAAAATTATTGGATCAGTTGGCTTCTCACCCTGGAACTTTTGATACTCTTCAAGAACTTATGGATGTCACTTTAGAGTTAGACACAAGATATCATGATAGGCAAAAAGAAAAGGGTGGAAATCAAGAAAAGAAGCCTCCAGTCAATGGATTTAATCAATCTAGGCCTCCTCAAAACTCATCTTCAAAGAGGCCTCACCAGAAGAAGAACAAGAAGGGCAAGCAGTTTCAATATTCAAAGGACAATCCTCATGCTGCTCTCCTCAATAAGGATAATAAATTAACTGGTTCTGAAAAGGAGAGGAGCATTAAGGAGGGGTTGTGCACTTATTATGGTGGAAAGCACCCAATTGAAAAATGCTTCAAGAGACCTAAGAACAAGCATGGGCCATCATCAAGAGGCCTCCCTAGCAAGCAGGAAAAAGCCTGAGTGGGGATCATGATGTGTTGAATGGTTCTCACTTATTTCCTTCAAGAGCACAATTGTGCACTTTGAATGATAGTGTCAATAAATCTTTAAAGAATTCTTATTTTTTCTTCTACCTCTGATATTTTTTATAGTATTCTCTTGATTCTGGTGCTAGAAACTCTTTTATTGCAAAGAATTTTGTTCTCAAGTACTCATTGACTCTGTCAGAGCTCCCTGAAAAGATTCCTCTTTTCATTCTGGATTCTAATGAATCCCCTGCCTTGTTCATCACTCATTATACCAACTGGGTAGTTGGCTTGCCTCCCTTCCCAAGCTTTCAATGGGACTTCTTTATCATAGATTCACCCAAGGGAGAAGACCTGATATTGGGCTATGATTTCCTTTACCCTTTTAATCCCATTATTGATTGGAAAAATGGATTGATCACCTATGATTCTAATCATAAGGATTCTAGTGGTATTATTCCTTCTGCTAGTAATGACTTGGCTACTGCTGTCAACAGTGTTGCTCTGGCTGGTGAACTTAAGACAACTTCCCTTCCTTCTTCTGTCCATATCCCTTCCATCAATCCCTCTTAGTAATTACTTCCATTAAGAGATGAAGTATTCAAAGAGATAAAAGATGTTGGAGAAGATGTTGCTATATCACCACTTCATCTCTTTCAAGGGGATATGGACCTTCCTCCCTTATCTTTTCATGCATCCCTGGAGGAGCAGTTGGATGAGGAGGAAGAGCCAGAAGAAATTGAAACTGTGTTGAAGGTCGTCCCTCCTGCTTATCACCAATATTTGGATGTATTCTCCAAGGTGAAAGCAGAGAAACTTCCTCCACACTGTGCGTGTGATCATCATATTGAATTGGAGGGTCTTCTACCTCCAATTGGTGTTATCTACTCATTATCAAATCAAGAGTCAGAAACACTGCGGGCCTACATTTCAGAGAATGTAGAGAAATGTTTCATAAGACCAAACTCCTCTTCAACAGGAGCACCTGTCCTTTTTGTCAAGAAAAAGGATGGAGGTCTTCATTTGTGTGTTGACTACCGCAAACTCAATGCTGTCACTAGGAAGAACAGATACCCTGTTCCTCCTATGAACCAGCTCCTCACCGTATTCAACGGTTCCACTATCTTCTGCAAGATAGATTTGCGTGGTGCATATAACCTTCTGAGAATCAAAGAGGGGGATGAGCACTTAACTACCTTTAGTACCAAATATGGTAGTTATGAGTATTTGGTCATGCCATTTGGGTTGACCAATGCTCCTGCTTCATTCCAGAATATTGTGAATGATATATTTTCAGATTTATTGGATGTGTTTGTTGTGGTTTATCTAGATGATATTATGTTATTCTCAAGTTCTGAGGAAGGACATGTCAAAAATGTGACATCTGTCCTCCAAAGACTCAGAGAGAATAATTTATTTGCCAAAGCCTCCAAGTGTGTATTCCATGCCTCAAGTGTGGAATACTTGGGCTATGTTGTTTCAAGTGATGGCCTCAAGATGGATTCTTCAAAAGTTCAGCAGATCCTCAATTGGCCTCAGCCCAGAAACATCAAAGCACTTCAATCTTTTCTTGGCTTTTCCAATTTTTATTGTTGTTTCATTAAAAATTATTCCAAAAAAATCACTGCTCTCACTTCCCTCCTTAAAAAAGATTCTCCTTTCATCTTCAATGAGGAAGCTCTTAGTCAGTTTCAAGAACTCAAAGAAGCTTTCACCTCTGCTCCTATCTTATCCCATTTCAATCCATCTCTACCTACTATTGTAGAGACTGATGCTTCTGATTATGCATTGGGCACGGTACTGAGTCATGTGAATGACTCAGGAAAGCACCCCATTGCATTTGATAGTTGCAAGCTTCTCCCAGCTGAGCTGAACTATGAAACTCATGACAAGGAACTCCTTGGCATAATTTGGGCTCTCAAGCGCTGGAGAGCATTTCTTCTTTCTCTTTCCAATCCTTTTGAGGTCTTGACAGACCATTCTTCCTTGCAGTATTTCATGTCTTCCAAAGCTCTCACTTGTCGTCAGGCATGTTGGGCTGAATTTCTCTCAGAATTTCATTTCACTATCACTTACTGCCCAGGCAGGCTGGCCACTTTACCAGATGCCTTGTCACATTGGGACGACGTGTACTCAGAGAGGGGGGTGGACTTAATCAGCAAGAATCCTCAAAATTTTCATCAAGTACTTAAGCAAGATGGAATTCAACAGTCAAGATTCTTCTCAATAAAAGTGAAGATTTTCTCAGATTTAGTTGACAAGATTCAAAAAGAAGTATGGCAAGACAAAGACTATAAAGAAATACTCAAGCAACTAGCAAGAGGTGAATCAGTTCCATATTATTCTCTTGAACCTCAAGCCAAGTTATTATTAGTCAAAGATAGAGTGGTAATCCAAAGCAATGAGGAACTTCAACTCAATATTCTTCAAAAGCATCATGACTCACCATTGGCTGGCCATCCTGGCAAGGAGAAGACCCTCAAGCTCATCAAGAGGTATTTTTATTGGGCTGGCATGAATCAATTCATCAAGGACTATGTGTCCTCATACCAGCAATGTTCAAGAAACAAGAACATTCATCACAAGAAGTTTGGATTACTCAAGCCTCTTTCAATTCGGTCTGGTCCTTGCAATTAATTATCAATGGACTTCATAACTCAATTGCCACTGTCAAAGAACTTTGATTCAATTTTAGTAGTTGTGGACAGATTCTCAAAAATGGCAATCTTCATTCCCACTCATGGAAAAATCATTGCACTGGACTTAGCTCAAATCTCCATTAGTCATGTATTTTCCAAGCATGGCCTTCCAGTCAGTATCATCAGTGATAGAGGATCTTTATTTGTTTCATCATTTTGCACTCAATTATATCAGCAGCTCAAGATATCACGAGATCTTTCAACTGCTTTTCATCCTGAAACAGATGGACAGACAGAGAAGGTAAATCAAATTCTAGAACAGTATCTTCGGATGTATGTCAGCTATCATCAAGATGACTGGTACACCTGGCTCCCTCTGGCTAAATTTGCCTATAATAATGCAGAACATTCATCAGCAAAGCAATCACCTTTTTTCACCATTTATGGAAGAAAACCCAGCTTTGACTCAATCCATATTTCTCAAGATTTACCTGCTGGAAAGTTATCAACAAAACTCCAATCAGTACAGCAAGTTGTCAAATAAGAATTACAGTCAGCAATAACGAGATTCAAGAAGTATGCAGATAGAAATAGAGCAATTCCACCTGATTTCCAACCTGGGGACAAAGTATGGCTAGCTTCCAAGAATATAAATACAACAAGACCCACCAAGAAATTTTCAGAAAGATGGTTGGGACCTTTTGAAGTTCTGAAGAAGATTGGCAGCCATGCATATCACCTCAAGTTGCCTCAGCAATGGGAGACAGTTCACCCTGTATTCCATGTGTCCTTATCAGAACCAGTCAAGCATTCAACTATCCCAAATCATCATCAATTGCCACCACCACCAGTCTTAGTGGAGGAGCAAGAGGAATGGCAAGTGGCTCAGGTTCTGGACTCAAAACTGAAAAGAGGTAAATTATGGTATCTTGTAGAGCGGAAAGGATTCAGTGAAGACCAGAAAGAACCACTTGGGAACCAGCTTCCAACCTTACCAACACACCAGACTTTGTCAAGGATTTCCATTCATTATATCCAGCCAAGCCTGGTCCAATTACCTCAAGAGTTTAATTATGGTGCTTGGTGGGGAGAAGAGGCTATGAAAGTAAGTTCCTCTCCTGGCATTCACCTTTAAGGGGGTATTCTACCCGTATTTTGTTGTAAGCATCACCTTGGACACTTTGTGAGCACTTGTCAATTCTTTAGACAGGTTCAGGAAGCATATGACATCAATACCCTCCATTTGGACCTTATCAAGATATAGCCAAATGTTTTCTCTCTTTCTTTTTCTCTGTCTTTTCTCTTATTTATCATTTCATTTATGCCAATCATCATGATTCAAGACTTTAATTACTTCAAGTCACTTATGGCATATCATTTCACAAGTCATTTATAGAATTTCATTTCAGAAGTCATTTATGGCAATCCATTTCAGTTTTATGGTGCTTGGTGGGGAGTGGAAGTTATGAAAGTAAGTTCCACCTCCTGGTATGAATCCCTGAGGGTTCTACTTCTTGTAAAACATTACCTTGGCCACTCTGTGAGCATCAAATGCTTGGTTTTCATTTTTCAGACACTTCTTGGCCAGAATCAAGCAACTCACCACAAGGAGGACCAGCCATCAGGATTTTTCTTTATTTCTTTTCTTTACTCTCATTTTCTCTTATTATTTTATTTTCTTTCTTTCTTTACTTGTATAAATTTCTTTCTTTTATTTCTTTAAAGCAGCAGCATCCCCTCCCAACTAATGTATTGGGATGTTCCATTATTTTTTCATTTTTTAGTATTTATAAGTGTGAGCGTTAGAGATAATTTCATATACCCAAAGACCACAAATTTAAAATTAACATATAAATATGAACAAAATAAATTTGTTTATATTATTAAAAGAAAAATAAAAATAAAAATATAAGATTATAGTCAAAATTAAAAATTTAATTACAATTTAAAAATAAAATTACTTTAAATTTTGAAATTGTAAAATTACATTTATACTTGAAAAAATTAAGTAAAAATGAATTTTTAATAAAATTGTAAAAAATTAAAGAAATTTTGAAAAAAGTTCATTAACAATTATTATAACTTTTTATCTATTAAATAAACATGTAAAAATTATTTCACCATTGGATTCCTCAAAAAAATCAGGTGGGGTCACCTCTGAGTGAAATTCTTGTAACTCAACTCTAAATAAGCTTAGATTAAGTTTTTAGTATTTTCAATACAAAAGTTGAAAATCCTCAAAACTTTAATTTTATTCCCTCCACATGTGGTGTGAACCATCAATTTTTGTGTTAAAATTGAGGTGCTGTGTTTAGCTTAGAAGTTATGAGGAATTGAAGTATTTTCAATTGAATTCAATTGAAATGCCAAAATGTGCATGTGTATTACATAAGTGAGCTTTGATTTACATATGAGGTGTCAATTACTACTGCATTGAAATTTACAATTCAATTGAATTACATATGTAAATTATAAGTATAATACATGATGAGGAATTAAAGAAAAAAATAAATTGGAAAGATTAAAATTGGGGTGGAAAAGGAACTCTAGCGCTAAGGGGGAGCCAGACCCCCAAAATCCTTGCTGACAGGCGTGGGATGTCAAAATTCACGCAAAGGTTCATCACTTTTGGCCTGGATTTTAGTTACAGGGTCTGTGGACTCAATTGATGATGAGGTTTTGATACCAACTGGGGTAGTTTTAGCTGTTGCCAAGAGGGTAAAACTACCCTTAAGATAAAAAAATCATAGTAAAAACAGTTTTGACTGGTTTCTACGCCTCTTACACACATTCTGATGTGTTTTGAAGGCTCTAGAACAGGTATTGCTATAGTAATGGCTGATTTAAGGGTCTAAAATGGCTAAAAATGGCTAAAAATGGCTTAAACCAGCCCTTTTTTGGTCTAAACCAGGGTTCCATGATGCCATAATTGGCTTTTCTGTTGTCAGACTGTTTTTCACGACTGAAAAGAGTATATTTTACTTTTGGAGTAAGAAAATTGGGGGCTATAAAAGAATGTCTTCTTTGCCCCACTTTTCTCTTCATGTTAGAATCTGTTCCTTTTACTAATTAGTTTAAACACTGTTAAACCAATCAATAGAAGATTCCAACCACCTCTTTTAAATCATTTTAAACCTCTTAACCACGTTAAAAAATCACCATAATCTTTTTTTGTAACTCTTATAATCATTTTTACCCCCGGAACCACCCCAAAAGTGAATTAAAGCATCTTTCATCACTGTAAACTTTGTCACTTTGTTTCCAAATTCACTCTGGGAACTTTTGGGCGTGTTTTTTCTTTAATATTATTTTTAAAGACTCTGTTCTTTAATTAATTTCTTGCAGTTCATTGCTCAATTAATTCCAATTGAAATTGCTCTTGAAGAAATTTCTTATGTAGCATTAAAATATCTCTTGTAGAGTATTTTTGGGATAAATTTTTATTGTTGGTAAAACAATAAATTTTTATAATATTATTGCTTTATACTAATAAAGCTATAAACAATAAAATTGATGTGTTTTCTCTTAAAAATAATATTTCTTACTATTTTCAATTGATTTTTACCTTATACAAATTTTGAGGACAGGAAAAGTACTTGCTCTTTAATCAAACTTTCATATGCACACCTTACAATAAGAGTGAGGATAGAAGTCAAACCAAACACAAACAAGGAAAATGAAAACTAGTTATCTCTACCTAAATCATCAAAAGTTCTCTGGAAATCATTCATCAACTCATCTTCATACCAGGCAAATTTTTCAGCCATCTCTTCAGAAGCAGTACCGGGAATAGTCCTGTCATTGGCATACATAATCACCTCTCTGCTATTTCTATCAACCCTCCTGAATAATCTGGCCACAGCATCTTGATTTTCACTAGCTGCATTGGGATCTTCTCTGGTAACCCGTATAGGCCAACATTCTCTTCTTTGAAAACCTTGAGTAGCAGGAAACGGCAAAGGGGACAATCCATCTCTTCTTCTGCTGGAGCTGGCCACAGGTTTCAGTTGACAGGAGGTGTTTATGGGTGAGTTTCGGGGTTGTTGAACTGGTGATGGTCTTACTGCTTGATTCCAGGCAGGCCTGGTGGTGTGGGAAGTAGTTGGTGAAGGAGGAGGAAGGGTTGTAGGAATGGTAGCAAGCATTGGTTGGAAGGTTCTGGGAGTGCTGAGAATAATTTGTCTTTGGAATCTAGCATTGGCAAGAGGTTGAGAAGAGGAATCTCTGGATGTATGGCCAACTGAATAAGGAACAACTTCAACTTCTTCACCATCCAACTCATCACTTCCTTCAGCATCTGGATCTGTTGGGGAATCAACAATTCTTCTTAGTTTTTTCGCTACCTTCACTACTCCATCAGTATTGGTCCTTGAGATTGGGATTTCTGAGCTGTAATGTATGGGCATACCACCGATTGGAATGGGCCCTTCAACATTAGTCCACCTGGCCACATCCCTCTGCCTGGAACCAGTCACTACATCAAAATATCAGTACCAATTCAATCAAGATATGCAAAATCACTCACATTGAGAAAATCCTGAGGTTGCATCAGGAGTAGGTTCCTCAGAAATGGGGAGTTCCTGTCCAAAAGGCCCATCCTTTCTGCTCCATAAATGCCTTCTGACGTTGGACAAAGTTGACCGGGTACAATGACATGGTTTCTTTCCAATGAAGCAAAAATGGCATTTTGACGATTGAGGATTGTAATGTTGAAAGCAATCCTTACCCTTGGCCAAACATTCAGTACAGGCAGGATCAAGAACTGCAACTGCTCTGAACCCATCATAGGTTTGGGAGTGATCAAAATGACCAGAAGACGCCATGGAAGGGGAGGATAATTGACTGAAGACGCCAGAACCACAAAGAACAGATGATCGCGGTGCAGAAGGAGAAGATTCAGTGAGTTCAGTCAGTTTGGAACTTATAAATGAAGAATATGCAAGCAGAAGATTCAAGACGTCAGAGTCAATCCACTCCATATCAACAAGCTGTTATTGGCCTCAAGGAAATGGGGGCCATAACTAAATTATGCCCCCTCTCAAAGCCTCTAAGGTGAAGGTTCATACCCCTTTGGGGCTGAACTCATCACCCAGGGCCTCCCCTGCAACCTTGGGGAGGCCAGGATCTTGATGGTCCTGGACCCCATCAATGGGTCCAGGCCATATATGGTGAAGTTAGGGTTTGGGCTAATTCTGGGCCCCTTGGTCACCCTGGGTCCCCAGCAAAATTGGGCCTGGGGGCCTCCAATAGCCCCCACGGACCATGGACTGCGGCGTACGGCCTGCGGACTGTAGGACCCCAAAGACCTCAAATGGCCAAAAATAGCCATAGATCATAAAATCATCAAAAATCACCAAAAACCCAAAAAGGCCATAAAAATCAAGACTCATCAGGGAAGAGGCCACAGCCCAAAAAACATTTTGGAGAGCTGTTTGACGCCATTTCCATGGACAATGGGGACAAGGCCCCTTGGAGGAAATTTTTCAAGATTTCATTTGGATTCAGCGTTGCCCAATGAGTACACTTCATATACTCATTGGGCATCATTTTTTGAGCACAAGAGCTCAGTGGCCATCATTTTGGGATATATCCCAAGGCCATACCCCAAGGGCAAGATTCACTTAATCAGAAGAAAGAAAAAGCATATTTCGAAGTGGAATACTTACTCAAAACTTGAAAGAAGGGTGGGAATAAATTAAATTTGACAGAGAAGAATTGAATAAGGCTTTTCAGGATAATGGTCAAGAGGAAAAGAAAATTTTTTGAAAAAAATGTGGGGATATTGAGATGCCACTCAACAGTGGCAGGGTATTATAGTGTTCAGGAGCCCACCGGTTTCAAGAGGGGGATACTATAACAACCACTCAGCAGGGGTAAGGGTATTCATCAATACACCCACTCAAACACCTCAAATCAGCAGATCCAGTATCTGCATCAGCATTCAGTTTCAGCAATCTTCATTCTGAAACATGCATACAGCTTGGTACATCAATACAGCCTGTCAATACCTGTACAGGTTGGATTCACCCAATACAGTTTCAATACATCAGTATGAAACTGTATGATCACTCAAATACACCACACCTCTTGTACAGGTTCCGTACAGCTGTACAGGACCTGTATTGGCCAGACTCAATTCAATAATTCAATCCTCTCATGAAAATTGTTCCTCTGGCTCAGGGCTGGTGTTTCTCACATATACCAGCCCCTCTTTCTCCCCCTGGGGACTTTTCCCCAGTTAATTAATTTAATTTATTTATTATTTTATGAATATTCTTATCCTTATTTTTGGGTATTATATTTATTTAATATTAAGTTAGTCTTTGCATTTTCTCTCTTTGCCTGTACAGTATGAGCTGGGTGGCCCTCTCCTTATTATCCCTTCTCTTTTCATTCTGACAGGTTGAAACAGTGGACTTGGACTTGTTTGTGGTTGGCTCTTCTATTCTTTTATTCTTATTCTTTTGTTTCTGCTTTCTTATATTCATTCTTTTAGTAATTCATCTTTAACACTCTTAAGTGTATCCTTTCTTACCATATCTTTGAGCCCTCCATAAGTGAGTCCCAGGCCCCTGTGACAGGGGCAGTTTTGGAGTCTCATCTGGAGGGCGGAGCGGGCACATAAGCATGGTAAACGTTGGGGGGGCGGAAGCCAATGAGGTGATATTACCCAAACGTTGCAAATAGTGTTGAAATGGGTTTGGGCTTTGAGTGACTTTCTCATGTGACACATGTGACAATTGACATTGTCTTGACGCTGACCCGATGTGACCCACTAAGTGTGAACCTTTGAGATATGACCACATACCCAAAAAGGTCACAAGAAATATTTAATATAATTATACATTAAAAATAAATACCTTGAAACTACAAAAATACCATAAATTGGTATAAAACTTGGTTTAACTTAAAAACCCAATTAATCAACATGTGAAATAAATTACACCATTGGATTCCCCTTGTTAAAATACACATATACCACTTTTATGGCATATCTGTAAAGTCAATATTTAATAAGTTATAAGTAATAATACCTTATAAAAGACACAAATCCTTATTTATTTCAAAAGCCAATGAAACAACATGTGAAATAAATGGTACCATTGGATTCTCAATAAAAATCCACACATAAAACAATCGATAAGCTAAGCTTCAAAATCAATACTTAAGGAATTAACCTGAATATATGCACTTTTTTGGGCAATGCATATATTCAAGGATTTTGGCTAATATTTCTTGAATTATGCATGATAGAGTGATGAACCAAAAATAAATTCATCACGTAATTACTGTAGAAATACAGACATGAGGTTTATTTCACAAGTTATAAACAAGGTTAAAAATAGATATCTTAAATCAGAAAGACAGATATTTTACCATAGGAGACAATAAGAGGCAAAAATTTGGGTTTTTGGGTTTTTGAACAACAAAAAACAAATTACAGTCATGAAAAAAGAAGAGAAAAACCTAGAAAAAGAATTTTGCATAGGGGACCAAATTAAAGAGGCAGAATTCAATCAAAAATTGACAAAAAAATGAAAGAAAAATTGATTGACCTCTTATTCAAATATGAAGATGCCTTTACAACTGACAAAGAGCCACTAGGTGCCATTATTGGAAATGAAGTAGACATCATCCTTAATTTAGAAAAACGTTTACACCTCTGTTAAGGAGACCAGCTTACCCAGCTAGCCCAAGAGCTAGATATGCCTTAGAGGTACGCATTAAAGAATTGATGGACTTTGGAGTATTAAGGAAAGTAGGACATAATGAACAGGTAGAAGTCACTACACATGTCATTATTACTTGGAATAATGAAAAAACAAGGATTATAGGAAACTTTAGAGATCTAAATACCTACAGATATCCAATACCCAGAATTCATGAGACATTGACACAAGTGTCACAGGGTAAGTCCATTACAGCCATGGATGCTCTGAAAGGATTTCATCAAAATTTCTTCACAGACAATTTTAAGAAGTTACTGAGGATAATAGCCCACTGTGGCATATATGGATATTTAAAGAGAGCTGTTGACCACTTTGTTGTGAAAGTGGTCCAAACTTAAAAAAAAGGAGACAGTTGGATTCTACTAGTTCATTCTTGAAGAATGATGTATTTTTATTATAGTATTCAAGGTATAAGTTCTTAAAATCATAGTTTGAAGTTTAAAATATTAAATTTCGACAGAAAAGATGAGTTACAAGAAAGATCATCAAAAATAGAGTTTTGATGATGTAATAAAATGCTCTTGGAAGAATAATAAGGTTATGCAAAGCTATCAGAAGGCAATCTCTGAAGTGCTGTAGCGTGTAAATCTTAAACGTTATTAAGGATCAAAGTTTGAGCTTAATTTGATCATTTATGATCACTCACTGTAACCTTAAATTAAGTTTAAGAATCATATAAGTGATGAAATTGGTGAATACTATTAGTTTATGATTAAAAATCATAAAATCCACGAAATTTGGGGTTCTGCCAAGCATTTGACGTCATCAAACTTAGAGTTATAGTGATAACTCTAAATAATGGTGTAATAATGATGTAATCATCACCAAACCTTAAAGTATTGATCGATTCCAGTGGATATGATCAGTACACGTCTACTAGAAGCCTGTTGGACTCTAGGAGGGAGTTATTTACTATAAATAGAGCTCTTTTTACTCTGTTTTCCCCTCAGACGCATCAAAAACATTAAATCAATGCAATAAAAAGGTAATTTCTTTATTCTTTATATATAAAACTTTTATATTATTAAAGAACAAAGATAATCTTACTATAATCATCAATTTTGATGTGATTAAATCATTTATTCAATTGTTTTTGTTAAAAATCTCTCTAAAATCCCATTTCCACGTAAAAATCAAGAATATTTGTAATTTCTCTATTTTTAATTGTAAATACAACTTAGATAAGCTGTATTTATATTCTTTGGCATAAAATATCTCAAAATTATCATATTAAGTATTAAAAGTAGGTTATTTTCTCTTATTATAATAATTTTCTCTCTATTATTCTTTTAGTAATTCTTTAATTAATATAAATAGTATTTATATTAATTTATAGCTTTAATATTAGTAATATTATTGTTATTAATTGTTTTTATTAATAAAAAACAATTTTTTACGCCTTTGTTATTTGTTTTTAACAATAATAAAGTGCTTTGAATATATTAATTATCTTATATTAATATATCTATTTTATTATATTATATTTTATAATATAAATTATATTATCATATCTTATTAATAATAGAATTTTTTTTACGCCATAATTATAATAATTATTTTTATCTTATTTATTTCATTTATAAGGACATTCATAGTACAGTAAGGAAAATATTAGTAATTTCACTTATTGTTTCATAGTCAAACCTTACATTTGGGGGCCTGGCAGTGATATTTACTCTAAAAGACCTTTAAAAAGATTCTAATTGGGCTTATCCAATAATAAATTATATTTATAATCATAAAATTATATAATAATTTTATATTTATTGATTTTAAAAGCTATTGAGGCATTTGGAAAGCAATTGTACTGTCTTACACGTGGTTTTTCACATCCTTAGACTTAAAAAAAATTCTTTGAGTGACTCTAGTGATTGAAAAAGATATTTTATAAATTCAAAATAATTTTATATTATAAATTAATTTGATAAAAGAGTCATATTCATTTTTATTTTTTTCTTTAAAAGTAAAAACTTAAAAAAAATAAAATAAAAATATTAAAACCAATAAAAAGTTATTTTATTCATTTTAATTCCATTTCTTTAATTATTTTCATTTTTTTAATAAAAAAAAAGATATAAAAGCAATTTTTACATGGAAAATTGCCATATCTTACCAAAAATAACACTTTTATATAAAAGACTTATATTGATTTGTCTATTTTAGTGTTTGAAGACAACCCAACAGAGGATAGCCAAACCACTGTTGAAATAGTAGTGGAAGAAACTTGTCAAAGTTCTCCAACACCAATAATCACTCAGAAAAAGAAAGCCAAGAAATTGGACTTTCCAGGACCCAGTATTCAGGACTCTGAAGGTGGGTACCTCATTTATAAATTGCCATAAGAGTATTTCTGTTCTAAAATCCTCTTATTTCTTATTTTTATTATAACATGACTACCAGAAGAGGATCCCAATACTCCATCCAATCACATAGAGCTGGACTCAGAGGTAGAATTGATTCCTCAAAAAGGAAAAGGAAGGGCAATATCCCCAGTGGAACAGAATCCACACAAGGAAGTGCCTTATCCCAAAGGCAAGTCCCAGAAATGCCCATGATATCTGAACCTGAATTGGAACTAAGTATGAGTGACTCAAATAGGTACAAATACAATTCAGAGGGCTCAAATAGACATCTACATGAGCCAATACAAACAGTAATACACAGTGTACAAGGACAAAGATTGGGAAATGTTGCCTCAAATACACCAAGGAGTGATGAACTCCTGGCACATCCTAAAGAATTTCCTCAAAGAGGGGGAAATAGTGAGATACTCCAATGGATGGAATCCACTATCATCCAAACCTCAAATCAAAAAGATCAAGGAGTCTCATGCCAAAAAGAAGGAGGCAACCAAGGAAGAAGCTCCAGTAGCTTCTACCAGCAAGCCCCAAGCCAACCCACTTCCCCAAGAAGGGAAGAAGAACAAGAAAAAGAATTGGAGAAAACCATGTTCCCCAAGCTACAGGATTCCCAAAATCCAAAAAGATGCCATGAACAATGTCTTCAACATGGCCAGAACTTTGATGGAATTCAAAGACAAAGAGGACAAAGAATGAGACAACCCCATTTCCCAAAAAAAATAACCTTGTCTCCTGATGTTGTAAATACTTTAACAGAGCTTAAACATAGTATTTTACCTCTTAAAGACATTAAAAATAGTTTATTATCTTTCCAAGGAATAAATAACAGTTTATCATCTTTAACAAAACTTGTTGTACAAAATAAGAAAGAAATTGATAACATAAAATTTATGATTGAAAATAATAAACCAAAAGTATTAATTGACAATACTCTAAAATTAATACAAGGACAACAAGAGTCATATAAATACATAAGTTATATCAAAGAAAAAACTTTTACAATCAATTATGATGTGAGTATTGACAATCTTACAGAAAAATTAAACAAATTAATTATTTCTGTAGAAAAATTTGAAGAAAAGACTTCATCACCCCAAAAAATACTTCTGGACAATGTGGAAAAAAGTGATTACGCAAGAATGCATCTGAAATATGACATTCAAAGTGAAATAAGGCATATTACTGAAAAAATGGATAAAATTAATGAGGCTAATTTAAATATGCCAAAGTTATCAACACCATTTTCTCACATAAGAAGCCCTGTTAAACCAAAAGAGGAATTAACAAATCCATTCATAACAGACTTGAGTCACCAAGACAATAATCAAGTCTTAATGAAGGAAGCACCTCAATTGAAAGAATGGCCAACATTCACAGGAGAAGGTGAATATGACCACATGTCATTTATCAAGACAATTGACATGCTACAAGAAGATTATGCCATACCAGATGAATTAATCACTGCAATATTACATTCATTGTTTGAGAAATCTGCAAAAAGATGGTATTATGGCATAAGGCAAACAAATGGCAAAAATACTTGGTCTTGGTGGAAACAAGAAATAATCACCAAGTGGGCTAATGATGCCTGGAGGTACAAAATAGAAAATGCATTTGAAAATTCTTTCTTTGACCCATACAAAGACAAACCTTTAACTTGGTTCTTGAAACAAGTTGAAAGACTTAATGCATTGTACCCAGAAATGTCACAAAAGATGGTGCATATGAAAATACTCAAGAAATGTGGAGGAGAGCTAGAAAATGCCCTAAGAAGCAGGTGTATAGAACCATGCTCCACAGAAGAGTACATTAATGCACTAGAAGGCATAGTGACAAGAACAAAAATTGGCAGGACTTGGAAGAAATTGGACATTAAAAGCCCAAATAAACCATTTATCAAAAAAGATAAATCAAAAGAATCCTTCAAGCTCAATAAATCCAACAATAATGAGCAAAGAAAATGCCATAAATGTGGAGGTATTGGACACTTAGCCAATAATTGCCTTAAAAAGGCAAAAATTAATGAAATTGTGGAAACAGAAAACCACAATGACAAAGAAGAGGAATCGGACTCTGAAAAAGAGACAGAAGAGTCAGAAATCTCTGAAAGTGATGAAATCAATATAATTAATGCACAAATTAATAATATTGATATAATTTATGAATTACTGGATGTTAAATCAAACTTACCACAAGTTGGGACTTCTGATACAAACCTGACAAACATACAAGATGCCAAAATGTATAGGACCAAACCTGCAAGAGGAATGGGATATAAAGCTGGAAAATCAAGTATAAGTATTGTTATGGTTAATAACCAAGAAGGAAAAGTTAACTTAGATACAGGAGCATATTGCACCTATGTTGGTAAAAGTTATTTAAAAACCATTGTCCAAGACTGGCAAGAAAAACTTATGCCAATACAAGGTGTCAAATTTAGTAGTGCAAGTGAGAGCATGAAGCCCCTTGGAATAATTGATTTAACACTAATTTTTCCTCATCCCTCACGATGTGTCAGAATTAAAGTATAGTTTGTAGTAATGTACAACTGTACTAGTAATCACTTCATACTTTGGAAGGACTACTTATCAATTTATGGTATAGATATCTCTAACCAAAAGGATAGATATTTTACCATAGGAGACAACAAAAGACAAAGGTTTGGATTCTTAAATAACAAAAAACAAATCACAGTCATTAAGAATGAAGGACAAATTCCAGAAAAGATACTTTTTATATCTGAACAACTTAAAGAGGCAGAATTCAATCAAGAATTAACATAAAAAATGAAAGAAAAACTGATTGAGCTCTTATTTAAATACAAAAACGCCTTTGCAACTGACAAAGAACCACTAGGTGCCATAATTGGACATGAAGTGGATATAATTCTTAATGTGGAAAAACCTTACCCACCTTTACTAAGGAGACCTGCTGACCCAGCTAGTCCAACAGCCAGAGAAGCCCTAGAGGTACACATTAAAGAATTAATGGACCTTGGAGTATTAAGAAAGGTAGGACATAATGAGCAGGTAGAAGTCACTACCCCTGTCATTATAGCTTGGCATAATGGAAAATCAAGGATGGTAGGAGGCTTCAGAGCCCTGAACACCTATACCATTCCAGACAGGTATCCAATACGCAGGATCCATGAGACATTGACACAATTGTAACAAGCTAAGTTCATCACAGCCATGGATGCCTTAAAGGGTTTTCATCAAAATGTCTTAACAGACAATGCCAAAAAACTACTGAGGATAATAGTCCACTGTGGAATTTTTGAATACTTAAGAATGCCATTTGGCATAAAAAATGCACCTTCCCATTATCAAAGAATGATGAATACCATATTTCCTGAAGAATTATCAGAAGGATGGTCAATTTTCTATATTGATGATATCAATGTTTGCTCAGAAACTTGGGAAAATCACCTTGCAAGACTAGAAAGGGTAATACAAAAAATATTCCAAGTGAATATGAAAATTTCCTTGAAAAAGTGTCATTTTGCATATAGTGAATTAAAAGCACTAGGAAATGTGGTATCTGAACTTAGTCTAGGCATAGACAAGAATAAAGTAGCAGAAGTACTACTTAAAACAATGCCTCAAACCAAAAAAGAAATGCAATCATTTCTAGGATTTGCTGGTTACTATAGACAGCATATAAAGGACTTTGCAAAAATTGCTAAATCCTTGTATAAACTATGTGACCAACGAACAGTCTATGAAATGACAGAAAAAAGAGTCAAGGCATATGAAGAATTGAAAAATTCCTTAACAAATGCCCCATTTCTTCTAATTCCAGATTGGAAACTAACCTTCAAACTTTACATTGATGCTTGTGGAGAAGGACTGGGTGCTGCACTACACCAGACACAAATTATCAATGATAAACCAGTGGAAGGACCAATCTGTTTTATTTCAAGACAGATAAAGCCAACAGAAGCAAGATATGGAGCAAGCCAAATGGATTGCCTCTGCTTAGTGTGGGCTTTAGAAAAATTACATTACTACTTGGATGGAACAGTATTTGATGTGATTACAGACTTTAATGCTGTAAAATCTCTGTTAAATATGAAAACTTCAAATAGAAATATGCTGAGATGGCAAATTGCCATCCAAGAATATAGAGTAAATATGACTATTGTTCATAAATCTGGAAATATTCATAAAAATGCAGATGGTCTTAGCAGATGGGCTCTAGCAAATACCCCTGACAATCCAGCATGGGTACCACAAAAAGAACATCATATAGAAGGAATATGTGTTACAGAAATTGGCACATAATTCTTTAACAAAGTTAAAGAAAGCTATAAGATAGACAAAAAATTGCCATATCTTAAGCCAACTTATAATGAAAGACTGCAAAGACCCATCACTTTCATCAAAACTAGACGAAACAGGGAAAAAGGCATATGATGAAGGAAGATTCCACCTCCTTGATGGAATCCTTTACCATAGAACAAAACACACATGTGTTATGGCCTTAACAGATAGAACCCTGATAAACACTATTTTACATGAGTGTCATGATAGTGTTGCAGCTGGACACCTTTCAGAAGACAGGACACTAGAGAGGGTAAAAACCGGCTCTTGGTGGCCAAATTGGAAGAAAGATGTTATAGAATACTTCCAAACCTGTGACAGATGTCAAAAAGCCAACAGAGCCACAGGAAAGAAATTTGGAATGATGATCCAAATCCAAGAACCAAAATCCCCTTTGGAAATAGTTCATATGGATTGGGTAACAGCCTTACCTCCAGGAGGAGATAGAACCTATAATGCATGCCTAGTATTGGTTGACAGATATAGCAAAACTCCGATGTTCCTACCATGTCACAAAGATGACACAGCTATGGACACAGCTATAATGATATGGAATAGAGTTATTAGCCATACAGGCTTATTCCAGAATATTATAAGTGACAGAGACCCAAAGTTCACTTCAGCATTATGGACAAATCTCCATAACTTGTTTGGGACAAAGTTATCATTCTCAACAGCTTACCATCCTCAAACTGATGGTTTAGCAGAAAGAATGATACAGACCTTAGAGGACATTATCAGAAGATTCTGTGCTTATGGGCTAGAATTCAAAGATTCTGATGGTTTTACCCATGATTGGTGTACACTAATACCAGCTCTTGAACTGGCATATAAAACATCAATCCATTCTTCTACTGGCAAAACACCAGCAATACTAGAAAAAGGTTGGAATCCAAGACTTCCTTATGACACCCTCAAAAAGGACTTAGTGGATATACATCCAACACCAAGCAGTTTTAAGATAATGCTTGACAAAGCAAGACACCATGCAAACAGATGTATGCAAGATTCTTTCAAATATGCAAAAGAAAGATGGGATAAAATTCATAAGCCACTTGATTTCAAAATGGGAGACTTGGTCCTAGTATCAACCCTTAATTTCAATAACATAAAAGGCCCAAAGAAATTGAAAGATTCCTTTGCAGGACCATTTATGATAAAAGCACTTCATGGACCCAATGCTGTGCAATTGGAACTCACAGGTGAACTAATGGACAAACACCCAACTTTCCCTGTAAGTCTGATAGAACCTTAAAGTTCAAGTGACAAGGAGTTATTTTCACTAAGAAATGAACCCCCACTTGAAATTCCCCCCTTGGAAGAAGGAGAGGAAAAGAAAATAGTAAAAGTCCTTAAAGAAAGAAGGACAAGAAACAAAAAAGAAAGGGAATACCTTGTAAGGTATAGAAATTCAACTCAAGAGGATGAATGGCTACTTGAGAAAGATATAACAAATTCTGACAAACTACAAAGAAGGTTTAGACATGAAAGAAAACCTGAAAAATAGAAAAGTTAAGCATTATTGAGCTTCAAGACTAACAAAGTCTATTGAAGAGGTAGGACAGTGGATGATACCCCAATTACACATATCAGATTGTGGTACAATCTGTTTTGGTGGTAGGAAATGTGCACCTTTGAGATATGACCACATACCCAAAAAGGTCACAAGAAATATTTAATATAATTATACATTAAAAATAAGTACCTTAAAGCTACAAAAATACCATAAATTGGTATAAAACTTGGTTTAACTTAAAAACCAATGAATCAACATGTAAAATAAATTAAATCATTGGATTCCGCATGGTAAAATACACATATACCATTTTTATGCCATATCGGTAAAGTCAATATTTAATAAGTTATAAGTAATAATACCTTATAAAAGACACAAATCCTTATTTATTTCAAAAACCAATGAAACAACATGTAAAATGAATGGTACCATTGGATTCTACATAAAACTCCACACATAAAACAATTAATAAGCTAAGCTTCAAAATCAATACTTAAGGAATTAACCTGAATATATGGACTTTTTTCGTCAATGCATATATTCAAGGATTTTAGCTAATATCTCTTGAATTATGCATGATAGAGTGATGAACCAAAAATAAAGTCATCACTTAATTACTGTAGGAATACATATATGAAGTTTATTTCACACATTATAAACAAGGTTAAAACCTGTAAGGAATTATTGATTAAAATCAACAGAGCTGTTGACCACTTTGTTATGAAAGTGGTCCAAACTTAAAAAGAAGTAGACAGTTGGGTTCTACTAGTTTATTCGTGAAGAATGATTTCTTTTTTATTATAATATTCAAGGTATAACCCCTTGAAATCATAGTTTGAAGTTTAAAATATTAAATTTTGACAAAAAAGATGAGTTACAAGAAAAATCATCAAAAAGTGAGTTTTGATGATGTAATAAAATTCTCTTGGAAGCATAATGAGGTTATGCCAAGTTATCAGAATCTGATCTCTGAAGTGCTGTAGCGTGTAAATCTTAAAAGTTATTAAGGATAAAAGTTTGAGCTTAATTTGATCATTTATGATCACTCACTGTAACCTTAAATTAAGTTTAACAGTCATATAAGTGATAAAATTGGTGAATACTACTAGTTTATGATTAAAACTAATACAATCCACGAAATTTGGGGTTCTGCCAAGCATATGACGTCATCAGACGTAGAGCTATAGTAATAACTCTAAATAATGGTGTAATAATGATGTAATGAGGTTTGATCATGATGTAATCATCACCAAACCTTAAAATATTGATCAATTACAGTGGATATGATCAGTACACGTCTACTAGAAGCCTGTTGGACTCTAGGAGGGAGGTATTTACTATAAATAGAGCTCTTTTTACTCTGTTTTCCCCTCAGACGCATCAAAAACATTAAATCAATACAATAAAAAGGTAATTTCTTTATTCTTTATATATAAAACTTTTCTATTATTAAAGACCAAAGATAATCTTATTATAATCATCAATTTTGATGTGATTAAATCATTTATTCAATGGTTTTTGTTAAAAATCTCTCTAAAATCCCATTTCCACATAAAAATCAAGAATATTTGTAATTTCTCTATTTTTTATTGAAAATACAATTTGGATAAGTTGTATTTATATTATTTGGCATAAAATATCTCAAAATTATTATATTAAGTATTAAAAGTAGGTTATTTTCTCTTATTATAATAATTTTCTCTCTATTATTCTTTTAATAATTCTTTAATTAATATAAATAGTATTTATATTAATTTATAACTTTAATATTAGTAATATTATTGTGATTAATTGTTTTTATTAATAAAAAATAATTTTTAAGCCTTTATTATTTTCTTGTAACAATAATAAAGTGCTTTGAATATATTAATTATCTTATATTAATATATTTATTTTATTATATTATATTTTATAATATAAATTATATTATCATATTTTATTAATAATATAATCATTTTTACGCCATAATTATAATAATTCTTTATTATTATAATTATTTTTCTCTTATTTATTTCATTTATCAGGAAATTCATAGTACAATAAGTAAAATATTAGTAATTTTTACTTATTGTTTCATAGTCAAATCTTCCACTAAGTCCAGTGACTATAAAGTGACACTAACGCGACTGAAGCATGATTTTATACTGACCGTGGTGCAACGTGAAGTCAATTGCTGATGATTGACGTGAGATTTGCCCTGGTGATACAGTGACCTACTGGGCAATGGTGGTGGTGGAGAGGAAAATGTCACTGTGGGGATCTGTTTGTGTGGGTGGGTGAGGTATTTACAGTGGCATGCCACCAAACATGAGTTTTTTTATATGCAAAAAGCTTTGTGGACTTACACTGAATGTAATTCCAGGGGGGAGTGTGTGACTTTTGGCTGGAAGACAGGTGCCAAAACCTTGGTGGTGTGTGTGAACGTCCAGGGTATACCTCACGGTGGTGGGTCTCCATGTCAAACAATACAGCGTCAGGGATCATAGGTGAAGAGGATTTTAATGGGTATGAGGCTGTAGATAATCCCCGCTAATGGACCTCAAGTTTCCCCTGCAGGTGGGTGAGCAAGTGAAGATGAGTGGGCCACCCACACAAAGGAATTTTTGGTCAGAGGACAGATGGTAAAAGGTCAGCCATGCTGGTGAAAATTTCCTGCGTATGACCCATGGAAGGGTGCATCTGAAAGCGTGTGGCAGCCCAGCAACTTGTGGGTGTGAAATTCATAAGCGGGCGCAAGTCATAGTTTGCCACACCCTTGGAACCAGAGTGAATCAACCGTTTGAATATGACACAAACAATTCCTCATCCCAAATTGCACCCCTTACCATAACTTGGAATACACCAGCATCTGTGTCTTAGCTAGGTGGAGCTCTCCAACCTTCATCAAAGGGATTCATTTGAGGAATTAGACTCGATGCCTTGGCTTGATTGCATTTTAAATTCTTGTCAATGATTTTCACAGCCCCGCAGCAAACATGAGCACCAAAGGTGTATGTACTAAAAGGTTGGCTGATCTACAGATTAGGATGGTGTAATACTACTTCAGCATTCATGCATATTACCAATGGGTATCCCTTCCAATCCTTTGCTTAGGTTTAAATCATGTGCCACATGCTCAGCATTGTGATTCACCTGATTTTCACATGCCAGCTCAGCATGTAATTGTCAAAAGCTCACTACAGAAGATTTCAGGAATGCCATCATGGGAGGACTTTTCACAATAGTCGATTAGAAAGCCCACTTCTGAGCACTTCACCAAAGTGCATGATATGCTCAGCCTGGCCACAATGTCTTCCAATATTGTGCAAAATGCTCAGGAGAAGTGCTTACAAAGAGTAAATAGCAATTTCTCAGCAGGGCTGCATTTAATATTGTTATATCAATCGCTCAACAGCCGTCCAATTCAAATTTTCAGCCACTGAGCATTTCAATTATACCCCAAAGCAGACCTGCGCAATTGGTCAACCAAATCTCATGCTGTATTCACTTTTCATACAGCCTCTCAACCTTTTGTTGAAACTGTATCACCTGGACATAATGGTGGTATGCTTGCCGTGGTGAGCTGTGACCAAATGCACCATGTAATTTTCTGCATGGGGGTTTTGTGGATTGCATGCATGGTGCATATTCAACAATACCCTCACAAAAGCACTCCTAGGCAATCGGATGGCTTTTTAAGGCAGAAAAGGGGATATGACTGAGTATGGCACTTCAATCAATTGCAATACTCAGCCCGAACACCTTTGTTCCCCTGCCTCACACAGGCATTTCCCTTCTCAGTGGAAGCATTGGCTGCAACTGAGATTTCATTTTTTGAAAAGGCTTTGAAGCTGAGACCTTGGAGGTTGCTGGAAGTGTTACATTGGGCTCAGATTCTCCATTGTATAAAATACCATCTTCGCCCAACACACCCTTCACTTTCTCAAAGCTCACCGCCTCTTCTTGTTGTGGGTCTTCCCCTTTGTCTTCCTCCCTTTCAACTCATTTCTATTGCACCAAACTACCACTCCCCTCCCTTCCTTTTTGCTGTTTTTTTTTCAATTATCCTTTCAGAAACCACCTTCTATCTACATTGTATGTCATTTTCTCCATTTAACAGTTTCATCCATGCTATGTTCCAGTCAAAGTAGTAAATTTTCATTATGACTTTCTTTCAGAATTTTCAAACCTCCCTTCTAAAGCTTCAAGAATTGAATTCCAATTTAATTTGTTAAATCATCGTATGTCTTCCTCTTTGGTTGGAATTTACCTTTCTATTCAGCTACTAACCTAAATTGTCTTGTTCTTAGATGTAATGCACTTTATGCACTAAGCGGGGTATCCCCTGCATCTGCTCCTCCACGAAAACCAATGCCTGTGATGCTTTCTGATAAGCACACAAGAAATGCTCATTTGTGGTGCAACCCTTCCAACCATGTGGCCAGAGGAGTTCAGGCCCAAGATGCCGTAGTGAGGACTCCTCTGTGGTCAACAATGATGAAAGCATTCCTGAGAGGGAATGGACTCCACGACCCCAAGCTGGAAGACGGGAATGCTCCCAGACAATTGGCCCTGTGCCCTCAAGTATTGATTTTTCCACCCCCTCTCCAAGGCCACCATCTAATGGTCACTTCACTCCTTGACCGGAAAGAAGTGATTATCCACCCAATGAAGGATGGCGATGCCAAGAGGAGATTGAAGCTTGGGCTGATTGTCACCATGTCTTGTCACTCATGGGACTCAAAAATCAAAGTAAGCTCTTATTTCTCCTCTCTGACTCATTTGTCTTCATTCAATCATACTAACTATTTTTATTTGACCTGAGAACAAAACCCACCAAATCCCCTGCAACAAGGCACTCCTGTTCCTTGTATGCCTTGCAAGCAAACTCTACGGCAACCAAATCCAGGCCCAAGTGGAACCCAATGGTTGGAGGACTTTTTCCATGGTAAGCAGCAAACCATTCATTTGCTAATTTCAACTTTTGACTCAAGTGAACTGACTCCTTCCTCATTTTGTAGAAACCTCCCAATGCAATGAGCCACCTATTCAATCCTCTGAATCTCAATTCCCATCACATGAGGACATTTCAACTTGTGAGCCTGAACGTGAGGTGGCTCCGACACAATCCATGGAGGAACCTTTTGGTAATTCCCCACTTTAATTCTTTTAGTCTTAACAACTTTTTCTCACCCCTCCTTTAACCATCTCCAGTTTGTCCCACTACTCCCCACTCAGTCATTATCATTGATCATATGCCTGTTGGCTCCCCCCGTTCCTTCCCAGGAGATACCCCCAATTTCCCCCAATATCCCAACTGCCTCCTCATTCCCATGATGAGGCTTGGCAGGAATTTACCGAATTGCGACCAACCCTAATGATTCCTCAAGCAATCATCCACAACTCAATCAACCAAATCTTGTTGGAGCAACGCCAATTTCTCCACATGATTCCCTTTGTGGATGCAACTCATTGAAATGAGATGCACCGGGGATTCGGGGAGGAACTAAACCCCCCCCTTGGCCAGGAATTGGAGGCTTATCTGAAGGAGGACATCACCAGGATAGTCTCAAGATTCCTCAAAAAATAAATAATAATAATAAAATTGAATGATTTTCACTGATTTGCTTTTTGAATACACTCTTTTAAATGATTTAGTTGAAAAAAATACACAATTTTTTCCCTTTTTGTTCTATTCATTTTTTGGGTGAGAATTCCTTTTTCACCAATTGTGAGAATCACATATTGTGTGTGAATAATCTATGTGAGTGGCCGATCATATCTTTCAGTCAGTATTTCTCTCTTTTGCAGAAAATGCACAAATACCCACCATTACTTCCTCCTGCATTCTCTGCTTTCATGGCTATAAACCATATGAGATCTTAACTGAAAAAACCTGGGGTTCCCCACATGTGAGCAATCCACCTGGAATTCATCAGTAATTGCTATGGTCACATGCTATTAATCTGAGTTGTGCAAGGAATCATGTGAAGAAATGGGAGCCTGCACCAGAGTATGGAATGGTTTGAATTGTCGGGAACCTGTACAGGTATAAGGAGTTGCATGTGAAGCATTGGGAGCCTGAACTGGCATAAGGAGTAGTTGGATTTGTCAGGAATCTGTACAAGCATAAGGATTTGCCTGTGAAGACTTGGGAGCCTGGACAGGAATAATGATTTTCATGTGAACATCCAGGATCCTGGACAGGCGTAAGTATTTGAGTGTGAAGCATGGGGCTCCTGGCCAAGCGTAAGGATTTGTGTGTGAAGAAGAGCAAGGAAACAGGACAAGTGGAAAGATTCACATTTGAAGAACGGGGATACTGGGAATGCCAATGCATCTGAATACCTGTGTGACTCCCAGGCCCTGTTTGTGACCATGAAGCATACATGAATCATTGGGGGTAACTCCCAATTACCAGGATGACCAGCTTTTCCTAATATTAAGAACAAGTGAGAATAGCCTTAATACCCTCATTATATGCCCATTAAGGGCCAGATTCCCAAACATTTTCATGGTATGAGATCAACAGTTTATCAGCATTTCTAGTTCCTCCTCAATGTTCCTAACAAATATTTGGCAAAGCTTCCAGAACCACCAACCCCTGAAGAAAGAAAAGTGGCAGTTGAAGCTGCTGGTCATTTGGGCTACTTGACAGCAAAGACCTTTAATGACCCATCCAAACAAATTCAATCAAATGCTTTCCACACTTATTGTCAAAATTAGCTTCATAATCTTGGTCTTCAAAGATTCACATGGGATTGGGAAAGCTCATGGCAATACCCATTCAAGGATCTCATGACAATTATCTTTTATTGTACCTTGCACTGGTCAGCACAGAACACCATAATTTTTTCTGGGATAAAGGTCACAACACCCATGGAGTAGTTTCAAGCTTGATGGAACAATATTTTTCATATTTTCAAAAGGAATGGAAGGAAATTCAATAAAAGTTAGAACATGTGACCACAAAAAGGGAGAAGAAAAGGCTATAAAAGATTTGGAAAAAGACATGTATCTTTTTGATATTGGTAATTTAAAATGGGTCTGAAGAATGAATTTAGTTATTACTTTTATACATTCCAATGCCGAGAAGAGTGGTGTGATAATGCCAAATTCCCTATTCTATCCTCACAGTTTCATTACCCAAGGACTTTTTCAGATACTGAGGAATTTGAAAAAGATGGAATGATATTTTTGTGAAATGTTGGGGTGGAATGGCGCTCAGATTTGTTCAAGAAGTTTATTGAGAAGATTGATAAAGATATTTCCATGGGATTCAACATAAAAAAAAGAAGCCCCAGTTTCTAAGCCAACTGCACGCAATCAGAAGTGTTGATGAAGGTGATATTCCAAAAAAAGCTTTCCAAACAAGTCTTTAACCCTGAAGGGTTACATGCTTTAAGAAAACCAAATATAAAGGCCGTTGAAATGTTAGACATGCCAATTGTCAATTCAAATGGGGATGCATTTCAATAACATATTATTTTATAGAGAGCTTTTAATTGTGTATGCTGTTTTATCTTGTGATTGTGACAGGGATTTTTTATTTGGAAAGTATAAGGTATTCTTTCACTGTATGTATTGATAGAATTGTCATATTTGGATGGTTAAAGTCTAGCACATTGAATGAGCTGTATATACTTAATGAAATATTTGTCATTTTAATCAGATGACCTCAAGTCCTTATGGAATGGATAAATATTAGCAGGTTTGGGTGTCAAAAAAGTATTAATTGAAGGCCCCTTCCTATAAATCTTTGTTTTTCAATACAAAATTTTCCAAAAAATTACCTTCAACTTTAACACAGGTTATTCTAAAAACCTTATTTTAACAAAAATCAAATTTTTAACATATGACTTCATATTTCATTTTATTTTTCGTTTCTTTGTTTCTAATTTTTGAAGCCCTTAATTTCCTAATTGAAGAATCCCATCTATTACCAAAAGGTTAATGTATCCTTTCTGGATGGGTTATATTTGAGCTACGCCAGCTGGTCTATATTGAAATTTTCATTTTTTTTAATCTTTATTTAAAACACCTATAGCCCCTTACCTGCCAATTAAAGATATTTTTGAACATAAATGGCAGTTTTAGCCCTACTCCTTGGCTATTATTTGTTATTGATCCACTTTTCTCTCACACCTCATCTGCAATTATCCAAAGTCATTTTCAAAAACAACCTTTTTGCCAAAATTCTTGTCTTATTTTATTACTTCTGCTTACTTCATTTTCTTGCCAACTACCCATTCAGGATTTTTGTGATTGCAATTTCTTCCCAGGCATTTATTTCTCACCTGAAATATTTCCGAAACTACTTAGAAAGCTAGTGTATTTGTCTAGATTGATTTTATGTTAGATACACCAACTAGTCTAGATTGAAATTTTTCGAATTTTTTGTTCTTTTTTTCAAACAGCTCTGGTGTCTTAATTACCAAATGAACATACTTTTGGACTTAAATAGAAATTTTAGCCCTGCTCATTGGATACATTTCATTCTCAATTTGTCCTTTTCCCAGATGCCATCCTCCTATCTCACAAAGGATTTCAAAAAAACCACTTTTTTTCCAACAATTTATCTTGTAGCTTGGCTTATCACCTCTTCTTAGTTATTTCTCTTCACAACCCCAATTTTAATTTTTTTATTTTTAAATATCTTCCAGCCCTTTCTCTCATAGTTGAAACAGCTCAGCCATTTTTTAAAAAGGTAGTGTATCTGTCTGGATTTATTTTATGTTAGATACACCAGCTAGTCTAGATTCAAATTTTCAGAATTTTTTGCTCTTTTCTTCAAGCAGCTCTAGTATCTTACCTACCAGGTGAACATACTTTTGGACATAAATGGAGATTGTATCCCTGCTTATTGGCTACATTTTATCATTAATTCATCTTTTTCCCAGATGCCAACTTCCTATCTCAAAAAGGATTTCAAAAAACCCACTTTTTTCCAAAAATTGAGACTTTAAGAATATTTTGGTCTATGGCCTTCTTATTGGCTACATTGATTATTGATTCATCCTTTTCCCAGATGCCATCTTCCTATCTCAAAAAGGATTTCAAAAAAACCACTTTGTTTCCAAAATTAATCTCTTAGCTTAGCTTATCACCTCTTCTTAGTTATTTCTCTTCACAACCCCATGTCAATCTTTTTTCTTGTAAATTTCTTCCAGCCCTTTCTCTCATAGTTGAAAAATCCCAGCCATTTATTAAAACGTTAGTGTATTTTTATTGATTGATTTTATGTTAGATACACCAGCTAGTCTAGATTGAAATTTTTGCAATTTTTTGCTCTTTCCTTAAAACAGCTCTAGTGTCTTACCTACCAAGTGAACATACTTTTGGACTTAAATAGCAATTTTAGCCCTGCTCATTGGATAAATTTTATTCTTAACTCATCTTTTTCCCAGAAACCATCTTCCTATCTCAAAAAGGATTTCAAAAAACCCACTTTTTTCTGAAAATTGAGACTTTAAGATTATTATACTCTATTCTAGCTGTTAGTCCCATTTTGTTCATAAACTTATTTATTTATTCTGGGTGGATTCTTGGCTGTGAAAAACTTCCTAAACCCATTTTTGGGGACGTAAGACATTACCCAGAGTAAAGCTGAATCCTTCCCTCATGTTAGGAATAGCAATACTAACTTTATAATTTTCGGAATTTTTTGTCTATTTGTTCAAACAGCTCTAGTGCCTTACCCTCCAACTAAACATACTTTGAGACTTAAATATTGATTTTAGCCCTGAATCCTGTCTTCAACCTTCAATTAATACAAAAATTTTCTTTATTTCCCCTTCATATCCTCAAAGTATCACTAAGAAAACTACTTTTTTTCAAAAATTGTCCCTTCCTTAGAGCTATGGCCGGAAAGCAAAGAGAAGGTAGATATCATGGAAAAGGAAAGAGCCATTCCCAATCTTGGCACAAATATAAACTTCTTAATAAAAAAACTAGGTTGTTCAATTTTAAATCATTATCTTAGATCTTTGCAATTTTCTGTTGGAAGTTGTTTCAACCCAGTTCCTTCTAATGATCTTGAAAGAAAAGAATTGAGATTAATTTTCTTAGAAAAAATCCCTGTTTTTGGAGATTTCATTGAAAAATATTATCATTCTATTGATTCAGGCTTTAGCGTTCCTCATGATAAATCAATCTCTCCCTCCTCAGATAAAGCCTTTCCTATTATGAATTTCATTCCATTTAGAGAAATTACTCATAATAAGAAAGAAAAATTAAATTTTGTCTCTCAGTTTTTAATTGAATATATCCCTTTCTTATCAAAGCTTCAAGAATCAGGGAACAAAATCAATGGTTCTATGTTTGCTATTGTCTGGTGTCTTCCAAGACTTGGTTAAGAAACAATTGGCCAGTATATCTCTCCTTCTAACATTTCAAAAGACATCCCAATTTATGATCACTTAAGCAACAAAATTCCTGAAGTGGCCAAAATTCTCAAGAAAATTCTCCAACACCTCTCTTTAACAATCTTCAAAAATAACAACAAAGATATGAATGAAGCTGGCATTCCTGGTTTTGAAATATTGGATTTTTGTGATTCTGAAACTGAATCCTTTTTCTTTTTTCAAAAGGGGAATTTTTTGATACCAACAAGGCTTTTTCGTTTTCTTGAATAGGTCAATTATCTTGATAAAAATTTGGGATTTCTTCAGTCCTCATGTGCCTCCTTCTTTACAAGGATTCTTCTTTTTCTCCAATAGGGAAACTATCTTAATAAAAATTTGAGATTTCCTCAGTCCTCATGTGTCTTCTTCTGCTGAATTAGGGTTTTTTTTGATATCAACAAAGTTTTTTCTTTTTCTCCAATAGGTAAATTATCTTTATAACAATGCAGCATTGATGCAATACCAATTTGCATTGTATTTTTCTGGAAAAAGGGAGTTTTTGTACCAACAGGATATTCTTTTTTTCTTAATGGGGGATTTTCTTGTTAGAAATGTGGAGTTTATTTTATTCCAATGAGGAATTATTTCTGGCTTCATTAGGCAATTAATTTTCTATAAAAGTGCAGGATTTCTTTATCTTATTTTAAAATGATGTTAATTTGAGTGAGTGAAATTAAGTTCTTAAATGATCTCCAGTGATAAAATCTAAGCCATTGTGAAATATATATCACATATTATATTATCTCAATTTCTTGATAGCTCCTTTATATGAGCTTGAAGTGAATGTTCCTCAGCCCGGAAATAGTATTTCCAACTGGTTTAAATAAGAGAGAATTGGGACTAACACCTCCTTGACTTGAAGTCAAGTGCCAGTTATTGATGCCTATTCTCCCTGGTGACTATTTTTCTTTACCCATAGAAAAAAACCCACCAAATCCTCCATGAAAAGACACTCCCGTTCCTCGAGTGGCACCTGATGGTGAGAGGACTTATTCCAGGGTAAGCAGAAAACCATCCCTTTTCTAATTTCATCTTTTCAACCAAGTGAACTGACTCTTCCTTCTTTTGCAGAACCACCTATTCCAGCTCCAAGTCAATCCTCAGAACCACATGAGGATTCTTCAACTCATGAGCCTGAACCTGAGGTGGCTCTGACACAATCCATGGAGGAACCTTTTGGTAATTCCCAATTGACTTTTTTTACTCATAGCAAGTTTACCTCAGCCCTCCTTTGACCATCTCCAGTGTATCCCGCTACTCCCTGCTCCATCATTATCATCAACCATATGCCCGTCCACTCCCCCTCTGTTCCCCCTCCCTCCACTCCTATTTTTTTTGAGATCCCAACTGCCTCCTCCCGTCAATCCCACAATGAACTTTTGAAATCACTGGGAGGCTTCCTTGCGTAAGGGGTTGTCTGAATTGTTGGGAACCTGTACAAGCTGAAGGATGTGTCTGTGAAGCATCATGAACCTGTACAAGCATAAGGATTTGAGTGTGAGTTGTTGGAAGCCTGCACTGACGTAAGGAATTTTTTGAATTATTGGGAACCTGCACAACATAAGGATTTGCATGTGAAGCATTGGTAGCCTGCACCAGAATAAGGAAGTTTCACAGTTGTTGGGAGGCTTCCCGGTGTAGAAAGTTGTTTGAATTGGTGGGAACTTGTAAAAGTGTATGGATTTGCATGTGAAGAGTTGGGACCCTGGACAAGAATAAGGAATTTTTGGCATTTTCAGGAGGCTTCCTCTGCACAAGGTTTTGCATGTGAAGCGTTGGGATCCCAGACAGGCGTAATAATTTGAGTGCAAAGTGTTGGTATCCTGAACAAGAGCAAGGAGCAAGGACAAGCATACAGTGGCATGCCACCGTAAATGAGCCATTTCACCCCTTTTCATGTGAGCCACCATAGCAACCCAGCTCCAACCCATCAAGACCAGGTGTATACTGTCCTTCACATTATCACACCCTTATTAACCAATCACCTTCTAACTCCCTCATTCTGCTAATTTGGATGAGATTGTATCACCATCCCTGATTTGATAGCCCACTCCCTTGAAAATTTCATAATAGCCATGGCTTTTCCGCCACATTGTTTTTGCTAACCTCCTTGAGCATTGTGCAGACATACCCACTAGTGTTGTGCTTTGGTTGTCCTGTTCTGGATAAGCATAATGACCAAATATACTACTGGCCCACACTACCTGAATGAGTGCATGACAATTGGATAGATCAATCCGGTAGTGCTCATTTGGAAAAATCAATTTTCCCCCTGTACACCGCTCTGTTGCATCTCCTTGAATTTGGCCAGTCCGCTTATCAGCTTGAATCCACCATCCTGAAGCATACAGCAATGCATCCTTATCAAGATGAGGTGATTTTTTGAATCCATTCATGGTGAAAGTGAGTGCGGAAGAAAATTGGAATGCACCCTGATTTCCGGGAATATTGCCTTCATAGTTGACTTGATCAAAAGACAGAACCCCCAATCAGTTGTAGAAATTTTGAATCTTCTCAAATAAATTATCCCCAAAAGATCGTAAGGATTGACTCAGAATGAAACCCACCAAGCTGAGATTGGCACCTTGGTTCCGCCATTCATCTTTTGCGTTTTCAATTTTTCCAACACTTCCATACAGACCATATTGTTCATTCTAAGTATTGATCTAGAATGCAACCCACAGAGCTAAGATTTGCCCCTTGCTTCTGCCATTCATCTTTTGCGTTTTCAATTTTACCAAGACTTCCATAAAGACCAAATTGTTCATTATTTGTGCTGCATTTTCACCACCCAATTGGCAAAATAAATCCCTCCAGTAATTCCCCATTTATTCCAATTGGGTTGGTGAATTTTCTCTTGCAAAAGAAGAATTGTGATAATTCATCCCATTGATTGAACTCGACTTCACTCTTTGTTGTGAATAGTCTGTATTAAGCAAGGGAAATGAGTAATCCGGTTGGAAAGAAAATTGCCACATGTCCAAAGTGAATGTTTTTTATCTTATTGACATCCACAACCCTCCAAATTTCACTTGGGGCCATATTTGCTGATACTGGCATTGATGTTTGTGCTGTTGTTCAAGTGGAGGGAAATACCTTATTCTTTTGGGTGCTTTTAGCCTCATTTTTCTACTGGGATGTCCCAGTATTCCTGAGTGGTTGAGGGATCACTTTGTGTCAAAGCAGACAAGATATCAGATACTGCTGACCCCCATTTGAAGCCAAGGCCTTTCAAACCAGAATAGTGGCCAATGCCCAATGAGGTTTATTTGGAACACATCCTTGACTTTCCTGTTGGAGCCCACATGGTATTGGCTCAATCTAAACTGACTAAAGCCAATATTCTTCCATGGGGCCCAATT
The DNA here is from genome assembly GCA_023105745.1 of Austropuccinia psidii. NCBI lineage: Eukaryota > Fungi > Basidiomycota > Pucciniomycetes > Pucciniales > Sphaerophragmiaceae > Austropuccinia > Austropuccinia psidii. The sequence continues at coordinate 10,781,177 of JALGQZ010000004.1, read as the reverse complement.
AGGGTGCCACATGATTTCCAAGCCCTATATATATGCTGAGAATAAGTGAGCCACTCACACTTTCTTTCTACACCACCATGCTTTCCTAAAAGTTCATTTTACACTCATTTTCTTTTTTTGTGAATGGCATGATTGCACAGGAAAATGAAATTAAACCAAATGATTAGTCACTGTTGTGTGAATTCTTAATTTCAACTAAATTTGGTTTTGGTTAATGGAAGTTTTTTAATTTCCACTAAAATGAAACATTACATTGGCCTTTTGCACAGTGGCAATATCAAGTACCTGAACATAAAAAATGCAGTGGATACTGCATTATTCAATTTGTTATATTGATATTCCCATTCAATAAGGTTCAAATCCGACTATGTGGAATATTGCAAGCATACATGAATGCAATATGTACTCCACTGCGGATCACTAATCATCCTAGTCCTCTTGAAAGAATAAGTTCCTTTTGGCCTATTGTCAGCCTGTGACTCAAAACCAGAGCACAAGCATGACAGCCAAAATACCATAAACCAATGGTATAGCTAAGATACCACAAAAACATCGAGCTGAGCCAAATCATCTCAAAAGTTATCAAACAAAAGGGGAAACTCACCTCTTTCTGAAAATACAAGTCCCATCACCATAGGACAGAGAATAACAAAGTTATTGCTGAGCATAAACCTTAATTTTCACCTCTCATCTAAAATACAGAAGGAGAGGCTTAACCCCATCAAATGGGTATTCATAAGAAAGCTCTAAGCCAGGGCTATACAATGGTACCAGCCAAATTGAGCTAGCACCAATATTAATGGAGTTATGGTCAATTTCAGGCCAAATAAGGGTGAACAAAACATTCACCTCTCATCTAACTTTTGCAGTTTTAGCATGAGTTACCTAAAGTGGGGTCTTTTTGGAAATAGAACAATCAGGGCTATCTGATGATGTCATCCATCTGCCCATAGCCCAACTAGAACAAAGGTTATGGGGAAAATGAGCTCAATACAGCTTTTTGCCTATACCAGGCAAATGTACAAAATCCTTGTACATGGGATAACTTTGCCATATTGAATGATACCCATCTCAAATAAGGTACCATTGTGTAGAGAACATACAGGGCTACACACCGAACCAATTTTGAGGTTGATATCTCAAGAATTGACAAAGTTATGGCTGTTTTAAGGTCAGATTCCCACCTGCTGGCATATACAGCCTTACCATGGGATAATATCCCATAACCATTTATATGAGGTCTCAAATAGACAAAGAAGCTTGTTTTTACTGAAATACCTCATATTTCAGCCAATAATGGGGTCCCATACAGTTTCTGTACAGCATTCTATGCGTCATACACGTCAGAATCAGGCTGTGAGGTCTCCAGATGAAAGTTTTCACCCTGTATTGGTGAAAACTGCCCAGATGTGGTTTCAAAACCACATCTGGGCCCTATACAGGCTATACAAGCTGTTTTCAAACCACAAGCCAGTCCTAGAGAGTGAAAAAATCTTCACTTCCTCTACGTTGAAAGGTCTAGCACCCTTTCCACCCCATTTCAGGATAAAAAGGAGGCTTTTCACAGCTAAAATTGTTTCCTCATCCTGCTCTTGAATACCCTACGTATTAAACTGTCCAAAACAGTTTTACTCTTGGGTAATAAATCAGGTATAATTATAATTTTAATTATTGTAGCTGTTATTATAGCAATCCAACTGGTAAGACTGCACCCAGGGTTCTCAATAGCACTCACCACCACTCTTCCTCAATAGTAGAACCCTTTAATTATATTATAAATCATTATTTTACTCAAAAACCCTTATTTCAAATCATTTTCTACATGTCACAGTCAAAGTTCTAGTTGTAAATAGACTAATTACTGCTTCAACATAGACTTTATCTGACACCTATTATGAGCTAGTGGGAAGGAACAAAACCCATTTCCCGCAATGCCCCTGTGTGTGCTGAATGCATGCACAACTGCAATTCCCCTGTGTGTGCTAATCCCGGGCACAACTGCCTCACTCTGTTTGCATCTTGTTGGACTATTTTCAATGGTGTACGGAGGGATGCCTCTGTACAAAGGTAGTTATTATTGGTATTCATACTGAGGCATCTGGGTAGTAGTAGGATAGGTAGTCACAATTATTAAATTTATAAATCACTTTGCAGAATTCAATTACAATCTATGTCATACAAAGCTATTTTAAAAGGGGTCAATCCTGGATGTAAGTTTAGCTGACCTGGGTACAGTCAATGTGACCTCATCACTTGAACCAAGACTGTGCTTCTCCACCCAGGCATCACCAAAGTCTAATACCAAGCATTGTGCAAATTCAAATCTAAGAGGTACAGTGGGGTGAAAAGACTCTGATGAGAAGAAACTCTTATTCAGTAAATTACATATATACTTATTAGTACGTAGCCACACTGGCTCTACTAGATTTTTACGCTCTGTAAGTCTTTTGGAAATTTCAATGAGTTATAAAGCCCCTTTCACTGATCTTCTTCTTCAGTTGTAAGATTTTACTATGAAACTGATGATAATATTACTGTTGATAAACAGTACTATGTCCATCCTTATGAAGTATGATAATAGAATATTATTATAACCACAATTAAATAATTAACAAATTATTTCTTTCACGTTCTAAACACTACTAGTGATTTTAATAGTGAGCAGTAATTGTCTACAAGAATCAATTACAAGAAAAATTTAATAATAAAAAGTTCCTTTATTAAAATAATAAATTATTTTAATATATAATTATCTTTTGCAAGAATTATTTTAAAGATAATTCCCAAAAAAAACTAATTTTAGATAAAAACTTTAAGAATTAAATTTAAATGAATCACTTATACTCAAAGAACTTATTGAAAGATATAAGTAGAGAAATTTTGACATAGAATTGTGGATTTAAGGTATAAAAATGATTTTTGGAAGGATTAAAACAATATATAGTTGGATTATATGATTTCAAGTATTTCTGATTGATTCTGGAAGAATTAAAACACTTAAGAAAAGTGTCAACTAATACTTACTTGTTGGTAACAATGGTATAAATGAATAATGTGATGATTCTTGGAAAAAACAGCAAGAGGAGGCCTCTTTGAAGTCAACAACAGCTCACAGAGGCGTGCCATGGAGCAAACAGAAATCCCAGTGAGTGAGAAAATAATAAACCCTTTTGGATTATTGATTGCATCATCCGTTGTCAGGAAAGATTATCATAATTACTTAATTGATGCTTGTACGTGACTACCAACCCCAATATGGTTAAGAATAAATGGAGTAAAATCTGTAAATCTTATTTTATTTCCAAATAATCATTGATTTCTTCAAGGTATCAATGTTATTAAAAATTTCATCACAGGTTGTAATTACTGTGAATTTTTGACGATTCAGTGTTTCACATAGAATAGTCAAAAATGGACTGTAAGTAAAACTTTTAATTTTACTATTAAAGCTATATTTCTTTTTGGTTGAAGAATAGATAAGACAGTTCTTCATTTGTCCTGAAGTTTTCAGAGAAATTCATCAAGAATTGTCATTTTAACGAATTTTTGAAGTGTTTACCTCATTTCTACGTAGAATTTGAAATATCAGTGTTTAACTGGTTGCTATGGGGTAAATCAATGGATAAAAGTCCAAAAACGGTTTTAATTACTCTTTTAGGGTCTATCCACAGAAAATCATTAAAAATTGACATGGTTACAGCAGTCTTAGTAGCTGTTTACCTCCTTGGCACATCAAAATAGCAGGTTATTTGATATTTTCTTATGATTTACTGTAGTTGTAACATGGTAACCAAGTTCCCAAAGTGTTTTAGTTTGCTAATTGGGCCAATATCAGCCATGGATCCAAGCTTTGGAGCTGTCCACACCTCTGAGGCCTCAGAAGCTGGGTACCCTGGCTCTCTTTGATGTCTTTTGTCCCCCTTGGCTATTTGTTACATCAAAATAGAATTTTAAGCTTCAAGTGACATATCCACTATGGGTGTACCAAAGGTGCATGTAAGAATACCATAATATTAAGTGCTCAAAACATGCATAACACTATTCTTAGTGTGTATGTAACATGGGATTTCTCACATTCCCATTATTTTGGCATGAAATTAAGAAAAACAAAAATTTTCATGCATCTTTTATGTGGTATTGATGATGTGGTATTGAAGTATTTTCCATATTACCACCTCAAAGAGTTAACTTGTGCTTATTCACTCTATGGAGCTACCCTAGTTGAATTGTTTTGTTGAATCCAAATCTGGCCTTAAATTCATGGATTTACTTACTCAATAAAAGGTTATTCATCTTCTCTGAAATCAAAAATGATGAATTTTGGATATATGCATGACTTATGAGTTATGCATGATTCAGAATTTTTTTTAACATAATTGTGGCCTATTTGGATATGTAAAAAATACCTCAAGGCACACACCAGTCATCTGAGCATACCATCAAACCACGAGCCCTGCCACACAGAATGCCACTAATATACCATAGCAAACTTGAGTAATTGCAAGATTCTTGTTAAATGCCAAAAGATCTTTGATGGACTTGTTTTTTTTGAGCTTGTGAATTTGCCTTCATGCCATAGACTTCAAACTTTGTATGTGCACATACCATGCTGTGCACAATCATAAAGTGGATCACTGTATCCATGAGATCCTCCATGTTCTTGTGTGGCTTTGTCAATATCTCATTGTCAGCCCTGCCACCTTCAATGCTCAGTTTTGTTGCACGTTGCTTTGATTTATTCAAGCAGGAGGCAAGCTATTCAACCGCACCCCATTTGAGTCCAAGAGTATTTGTCAAATTCGATGTTGGTGCCACATAAGGTTTGGGTGCAATCACATCGTATGAGACTGAACTCATGGATTCCAACATAACATTTTCCCAAAAATGTTTAATTGGATTGGTGGGGTAAAGAAGGCTATGAACCATTTTGAAGAAGGAGTGTTCAGATTTTGGAATATTATCTGGAGGGTTCTCTGATTGCTTCATCAATTTGAGATTCCAAATGTTATTATTACAAAACACTTCTGTTTCTGTTTCCTTAAAAGATCTAACCCTATATATTGCAATTTATATCACTTGAGTCATCAGCCAACTTGCAAAAATATAAAATCCACCTGCAATCTCAAGCTCCTGAAGCCACACCAACATTTTAAGCTCTTGGTTACTGACCACCTTAATACCAACAGGCAGGAATGTATCAGCATCATTTGTGAGTAAATTGTCCCATCAATTTTTGTAGATACTATTGATATTATCAAGCCCCCTTTGCCATCATTTCTGAGTAATACTGGAATGATAATTAAAAATTTCTCCAAAATCTTCAATGTGGGATAAAAATATTCCTTGAACATTAGCAGAGGATGAGACTTCAGGCTCAGGGTCAGGCATCAAATCAGTCATATCTTGACCCATTGTATCATGTTTAATTGTCTCCCTTTCTTGAAAGGCTTGAATATTTCAAAGAGAGACAGGCGGGGTTTCATCATGGATTGTTTCATTGATTATGGGGGGCATTCAATATGGTCCACTTCAACATTGATCATGTCATCACCTTGATCCCAGGAATCTTTTGCGGCTTCAAAGGAAAGGCGTTTTTTGTTGATTTTTTGGTGGAATTCATATTTGGTCTTTTTCCTAAACCTTTGCCTGGAACTCCAATTACCACTTCAGATCCTTCAGGTAGAGATTCTCCCACCTCCACACCTGCCCATATATTGTAAGCAGCCATTTTTAATGTTTTTGTATTGAAATAGTAGTAGACTTACAGTTCAAATAAATTTTGAGGAGGCTCATTTCTTCACCAATGTTTTGACGTACATAATCTGGAATTTTACTATCATTTTGAATTTTTTCCAGCTTTGGGATTGTTTGCATGATGTTTGAGACAAATTGTTCCTTTGATATAATTTCAACCTCACCACTGAAAATTATGTCATGTTGCCCAGCACCTTTTGTTGGTGCACAAGGTTCAATAGTCTTCTCCTTCTCATAGATTTTAAAATTTTGTTTTTGAGATCTTGGAGGCTGAGCTGAAATAAAGGCTATGACAAAATATCAGGTTTTGAGAGATTCCAAATATCCAAGATGGATGCATGCTCACATTTTGGAAGAATGGGTGGATCTTGGTTATTTTCATGTGACTGGCTCCCTACTTCAATGCCTAATTCATGAATACCTACCATATCAGAGATTTCACTTCCACTCTCTGGGGCTGAAGTTTTTTTTTCACTGAATTCAGTTGAATTTCCTGTGTTTTGAGCCATTGCTTGGGGCATAGCGGAGGTAGTTTATTAAGTAAATGGATGGTGACAAGTTGATTGATAAATTTATTGAAAATTCTAGAATAAAAAGATCAAAACTGGAGAAAAAAGGCGGTGTTCTGAAAGTGGTAGAAGTAAAATAAGTGTAAGATAATGGATTTTTTTTTGGGTAATATCAATATTGGAGAGTTTTGGTAAGTTTGAAACAAGTTAAATCTCAATTTAAATCAGTTCAATACTTGGTGAAACTCTTAGAAAACAGACATTTTAGAACCACAACCTTACCAAAAGCAAACTGCCCATCAACAGCCTTGGAACCTTCCATAAATATCAATTGAATTTGTATTGCATTACAAAAATATGATTTGTTGGGAAATTCACAGAGGTGCGTGTTGCAAATTACTTCATATCATTCAAATGAAATTACTTCCCTGTGAGAAATTGAATAAAGTTGACTAGTGAGAAACCTACTAAAGTCAACTTTTGAACTATTCAACTCTCATGAGGTAAGTACTAAGAAAAGTGTTCTATTTGAATGATATGAAATAAAATGGTCTTGTTGCAAAAAAAGAAGACACAATTTAGGTTTTGAAAAGTACACTTATTAGGTTTCAATTTGTGAGTCTCATGATTTAAACCCTAACCACAACATTGTGAATATCCCCACCAATTTCACCTGAGATCCTTTTAGCAGAGAATGCCACTCAGCATATTTCTGTTTTTGCATTCATTGTGTACGCCAAAGCGCCACTGTACCCTATGGATCTAATACAGAAGCATAAGGATGGTAAGCAGTGGAGAAGACAGTGGGAACTTGTTCCATGATATGATGTAAAATGAGGGAGAGAGGACCTCTATATATAGCTTTTGGGCCTCCATAGAGCTTCTCAAAACAGGGTACTTAGAAAAAATTATGGTTGAAATATTTTAGCTGGTGAGACGTGTAACTTCGATGTAGCAAAGTGTTTGCTGAGAGAAATATGCTGGTTGTTCTTTTTCTTATCAAAATCATGTGATGTAATTGAGATAATTTGGCTGGTGAGATTTTCTTTTTTTCTTTTTTTTTCAAGTTGTGTGAGGTCATTGAGCTAATATGGCTGGTGATGTTTTTTTTAAGGTGGGGAAAGTATTTTTTGTTTCAATTAGTTACATATGTTGTGAGATAATTATTCTGGTGGTACTTTTTCTTATCAAAATCATGTGATGTATTTGAGATAATTTGGCTGGTGAGATTTTCTTTTTTTTTCCAAGTGGAGAAAATACACCTCCTGAAAATTGGGCTTTCTTCAAGTCATATAATATATATGAGAAAATTATGCTGTTGAGGTTTTTGTTGGAAGTGGGGAAAGTGGGGAAAATAAAGGTTTTTCTATTGGGTGCACTGCCATTATATTTGAAAAACATGGGGAAATTGGTATTTTAAATTTTGATTGAATTTCTTCTGTTTGAAACTTTAATCTTCTTGATTATGCCCTAGGACTTCTTCACAGACCAGCCATCTTTCAGATAGCTTATTGGCGGGTCTAGTTGATTTGATGTTCTTGGAAGAAAGGCATACCATGTCACCCGGATTGAAAACAGGTGGAATTTCTCTACTTTTATCTGCATACCTCTTAAACCTTTTTAGGGAAAATTCAAGTTCTCTCTTGAAATATTGCTGTACTTATTGGATTTTTGTTGATAAATTTCCAGCAGGATCATCTTGAGTGATATGAACTGAGTCAGATTGTGGATCTCTTCCATAAACAGTATAAGAAGGTGATTGTTTTGTTGAAGAGTGATCAGAATTATTGTAGGCAAATTCAGCCAGAGGGAGCCAGGTGTTCCAATCATCTTGATTATAACTGACATAAATCCAAAGGTACTGTTCTATTATCTGATTTACCCTCTCTGTATGTCCATCAGTTTCTGAATGGTAAGAAGTTAACAGATCTCTTAAAATCTTGAGCTGCTGACACAGATTGGTCCAAAAGGAAGAAACAAAAAGTGAACCTCTATCACTAACAATGCTTGAGGGAAGGCCATGCTTTGAAATGATATTCTTGATGAATAAATGGGCCAAATACAGGGAAGTTATTGAAGACATTGTTACAATAAAAACTGCCATTTTGGAGAATCTATCCACAATGACAGGAATTGGACAGTGGAAATTGAGTGATGCAATCCATTGAAAGACAAATCCAAGGACCATTTGGAATTGAAAGAGGTTTGAGGAGTCCAAACTTCTTGTGATGAATATTTTTCTTTCTTGAGCACTGTTTACAGGATGATACATAATCCTTGATAAATTGAGTCATTCTGGACCAGTGGAAATCCTGCTTGTCAATTTTGAGAGTCTTCTCTTGACCAGGGTCTCCAGCTAGAGGAGAGTAATGCCTCTTTTGAAGTATGCTGAGTTGAATTGTGGGGTCATTTGGAACCAGAACCCAATCTTTGAACAGGAGGAGTTGGGAAGAGGAATCAAGAGAGTAATCTTGGACAGATTTACCTTTAGCCAATTCTTGAAGAATTGTTCTATACTAAGAAACTTGCCATAATTTCTTCTGAATTAATTTGATCAAATTTGAAAAACATTCCACTTTTACTGCAAAATATTTTGACAGTTGAACTTCATCTTTCATAATAAGTTTCTGAAAACTCATGGATTCTTGCTGATGAAATCCTCCCCCCTCTCCAGATAAATGTCATCCCAATGTCATAAGGCATCCGGAAGAGTAGCTAGGCGCCCAGGGAGGTAAGTGATAGAGGAATGAAATTCAGAAAGGAATCCAGCCCAGCTGGCTTGACGTTGAGTAACAATGTTTGAAGACATGAAGTATTGCAAGGAAGAGTGATTGGTGAGAACTTCAAAAGGGAAAGGGAGTGAAAGAAGAAAAGATCTCTGGTTCTTGAGAGCCCAGACTATGCCAAGGAGTTCCTTGTCATGAATCTCATAGTTGAGCTCTTCTGGAATAAGCTTGCATCTATCAAATGCAATGGAATGTTTTCCTGAGTCAGAAACCTGACTCAGTACAGCACTCAAGGAATAATCAGCTGCACTGGTCTCCACAATGGTGGGTACAGAAGTATTGTAGCTGTTGTAAAGGCCTCTTTGAGTTGATGAAACTAACTAAGATATTTCTCATTGAGGGGAAAAAAGGAATCTTTCTTGAGGAAACTGGTGGGCTAAATAATATTCTTTGAATACTTCTTAATAAACAGGTGGTAGAAACTGGCAAATCCAAGGCATTATTGAAGAGCCTTCAGGTTTCTTGGAGGTGGCAAATTGAGAATTTTCTGTACTTTTTCTTGGTCCATCTTTAGGCCCTCAGAAGAAACAACACAACCTAAATACTCTACACTGGAAACATTAAATAGGCACTTGGAGGCCTTAGAAAAGAGGTTATTGACTCTGAGTCTGGAAAGAACTCAGGACAAATGAGTGACATGTTCTCCATAAGACTTGGAAAAGACCATAATGTAATCCAAATAAACCACCAAAGGAATATCATAAAGATAATAGAAAATATCATTGACAAGATTTTGAAAAGGGGTAGGAGCATTGGTGAGTCCAAATGGAATAGCTGTAAGGTTTGTCTATGAAACTCTTGATAATAGTAGCAATATCAAGAGTACTATGACCGTCCTGGGTAGAAATATATAATATAATAAAATACTATAACCACAAATTTAAATTTAATTATTATTGTAAAAATTTAATAATAAAAAATATAATAATTATAATAAATTATAATTATTCTATTATTGTTATAGTCACTGACAGTTATAACAATAAGAAGTGTAAAGCTCTTAATGAGACAATTACACGTGGAAAATATGAATCTTAACCACTTATAAATAATATGATATTATTTATAAAAGAATTAAAACACACACTGTTCAGAAATAATTCTTATAGAATAAAAATTCTATATAAAAAAATAAATACTACATAAAAAAGATATAGAACTTTGGAGAAAACTTACTTATAATATTTATTTAATACAACAATTCAAACAAAAACAGTTATTATGTTAAATAAAAATTATAAGTTAAAAACACGCCAAAAATCAATATTTTTAAAGATAAAGCAACTTTTTATAATAAAAATTATGATTAAAGAGTTTTTAAGAGGAATTTGTGGATTTTAAAAGATATTTAAGATGATAATTTTATATAATAAAATGTATTATTGGTGATTTCAACAATAATCTGAATTCTATGATTTCAATTCTTTCATTGTAATTAATAAAGAATAAAATAACTTAAGAATTACTTTAATAATAAGATTTTATATTTAATAAAACTTTACCTGTTTAACTTTCTAATATGTTTGGATTGATCATGAATGATGGAAAAAAACAGTGATGAAAGACTCTTTTTATGTCTTCAGAGCAGCTCTCATGATTAATAATGAATATAGGGGGCGTGCTCAGGTCAAAACTGAAAAACTATGCTTAAAAATAAAGTTCTTAGCTTAAGGTAACTTATTTTTAATTCCAATTCAAAGTTATCAGTGTTATTCTTAACTCCATGTAGCTTTAATCCTCATTTAAACTAATTATTTTCAGTTTTGAATATAAAAAAACTTATTTACATTAAATTTCATCACATGAAAAACTTGAAAATAGAGTTTCAAGCAGAAATCTCTTAAACTCAATTTTTAATGAATTTTTAAAGAAATCAAAATTTGCTTTGAGCTTTATTTAAAAGAGTAAATTTCCAGGCTAAAATACCCAGGAAATTCATTTATAAAAGATACTTAAAATTTAATTTATATACAGATAATATTCAATTGTAATCTGTGTAAAACCTTCAAGTAAATCCATTAAGAATTGGATTTTTAATGAATTTTTGAAGTTATTGCTATTTTTCACGTAAAATAGCAATACACACCAAACCTTATGTTTTGATAAGGTTTTAATGCTTGTAACCTTAAAGTTTTGAGCTGATTTAATCTTTTTAAGCTTATTTAAGGTTTTTAAGATTCTTTAAGATTTTTAAGCTCAATTAAGCTTTGACAGTTCTTAAAACCTTAAACTCAAGCCTGCATATTGAGATTTACCCTTTGGCTCCTTGGAATTCCTGTCTAAATTGGGATAAAACCAGTTTAAACTTTGATGTTGGATCAAAGTCTAATCTTAAAGTTTAAATAAGGTTGAAAATCCTCCAATACAGGTGGACAACCTTAATTGAATCCTTGCAGATCCAAAAATTTGGGTACCCCAGCTCTTTTTTGTCTTTTTCCTTTGTCCCTCCTTTCTGCATGTATTTTGCCCTTTTATTTATTTAAAGCCATACTATGTCCTTAAACCCTTTTAAATTGAGCTCACGCATGATTTAAATTCTGTATGGCAAATCCTTAGCTAAGTCAGTAAATATACACAACACCTCAATTTTAACTAAAATTTTGGTAAGTTTGCATGAACTTTATCCAACTTTAAATTTAAGCTTATTTGAGCTTAAATTTAACAATTTTAACAAAATGTTCAAAAAGTTACATTAGTACTGTGAGTATCTTAAATCTTCCAATAACATAAGGAATAAGTGTTTTTGGGTATAACACCTTATGGATGTACCCTAGGTTATTTTTGGTGTAAAATCCAAAAATGACATAATATTCATACCTTTGTTTATCCAAAAAAAAGTTATACTTTTTTTTTGTTATTTTTTATTTTAAGTTCAATTAAAAAGTCTGTTGAAAACATATTTAACGTGTCTAAAGTTATTTGTGGCCTTATGGGTATGTTATACATACCTCACAGGCTCACATTCCCTACCACCAAAAACATTGTACCACAATTTTCCTATTGTAGTATACCCCCAAGTTATTTGGGTGGGGTATAATCCACTGTCCAACCTCTCTACTTATACCTTTTTAAGTATGTAAAGCACACAATACAAACTTTTTATTGAGCAATTGGTCTTCTCTCATGTCTGAATCTTCTGAGAATCTTTTGGGAATCAGGTATTTTGCTTTCTACAATCCATTCATCTTCATGTTGTGAATTTTTATACCTGACTAAGTATTCTCTTTCATTTTTTCCCCTAAGTCTTCTTTCTTTCAAGACTTTTAGTACCTTTTTATCCTCACTTTGATCTAGTGGGGGTACTTCTAAGGGTGTTTAATTTCTCAAAGGGAATAATTCCTTATCACTTGAAGTGTAATGCTTTACTAGACTAACAGAGAAAGTTGAATGGTTGTTTTCCAGTTCTCCTGTCAGTTCTACTTGTACTGCATTTGTCCAAATGAAGGGCTTTAATAATAAATGGTCCTGCAAAGGAATCTTTTAATTTCTTTGGGCGTTTAATATTATTAGAGTTCAAGGTTGAAACTAGTATTAAGTCCCCTACTTTGAATTCTTGGGTCTTATGACTCTTATCCCATTTCTGTTTAGCATATTCAAACGCATCATTCATGCTTCTATTTTCATTATGTCTTACTTTATCAAGCAATAACTTAAAGCTTGAAGCAGTTGGATGAATGTCAACCATATCTTTTGTCAAAGTATCAATTGGAATATTGGGGTTCCATCCTTTCTCCAACATCGCAGGAATTTTGCCTGTTGAATCATGGATGGAGGTCTTGTAGGATAATTCCAATGCTGTTATAAGAGTACACCAATCATGGGTAAAGACCTCAGAATCGTTAACCTCCAGGCCATAAGCATAAAATATTCTGATCATGTCCTCAGGAGTTTGAATCATTCTTTCTGCCAGCCCATCTGTTTGTGGATGGTAGGCTGTGGAGAATGATAGTCTTGTACCCAAAAGCTTATGTAAACTTTGGGTCTGTGTCACTAATGATGTTTTTAAAGAGACCAGTATTGGATATTACTCTATTCCAGATCAAAAGAGCTGTATCCATAGTTGTGTCATCTTTGTGACATGGTAAAAAGATTGGTGTTTTGCTATATCTGTCCACAATGACAAGACATGCATTGTAACTTTTATCACCTCCAGGTGGTAAGGCAGTTACCCAATCCATGTGAACCACTTCCCATGGGGTACTTGGTTCTTGAATATGGATCATTAAACCAAATCTTTTACCAGTAGCTTTATTGGCTTTCCGGCATCTATCACAACTGTGACAGTACTCAATGACATATTTTCTCCAAAATTGCCACCAGGCACATGTCTTAATTCTTTCCATAGTTCTGTCTTCAGACAGATGTCCAGGATATATGTTATCCTGGAATTCTAGTAGTATGGTGTTAATTAACATTTTACTACATAGGACCATGACACATGTTTGTTTAGATCTATGATATAGTATACCATCAAAAAAATGGAATCTTCCATTATCATAAGATGTTTTCCAAATATCATTCAGGGAATTAGCCATGGCTACATCTTTGCAATCTTTGTCAAGTAGAGAAGTAAGAATATAAAAATTCTTATTTTGCTTATAGCTTTCTCTAACTTCTTCAAAGAATTCTCTTCCAACATCTCCGATATTAATTCCTTCAATTGGAATTTGAGGTTCTGCACTTTTAGGAACATAGGCAGGGTTATCAGGTGTATTTGGTAATGCCCATCTACCTAAGCCATCAGCATTTGTTTGAATATTTCCAGCTTTATGTACTATGGTCATATTGCCTCTATACTCCTGTATAGAAATCTACCATCTTAACATGGGTCTGTTTGGAGTTTTCATGTTAAGAAGTGATTTTACTGCATTACAATCAGTAATTTCTTCAAGCACACTACCATCAAGATAGTAATGAAGTTTTTCCAAAGCCCAAACAAGGAAAAGGCACTCCATTTGGCTAGTTCCATATCTTACCTCAGTAGGTTTAATTTGTCTTGAAATAAAATAAATTGGACCTTCATAAGGTTTTTCATTGAAGTTTAGAACTTGATGAAGAGCAGCTCCCAAACCTTCACCACATGCATAAATATACAGCTTGAAAGGAAGTTTCCAGCCTGGCATCAATAATGATGGCGCATTGGTCAAGGCATACTTGATTTTATCATATGCTTGAATTCTCTCCTGTTTCATCTCAAAAACAGTTTGTTGATCACAAATTCTGTATAATGATCTGGTATGGATTGAAAAACCTTTAAGGTGTTGCCTGTAGTAACTGGAAAACCCTAAAAAAGACATCATTTCTTTTTTGTTCTGGGGAATTTGTTTCAGTAAAACTGCAGCCACTTTGTTTTTGTCAACACCAAGGCTCAGTCCTGAGACTACATGTCCTAGAGCTTTTAACTCATGAAACCCAAAATTACATTTCTTAAGAGATATTTTCATGCTCACTTGAAGAATTTTCTTAAGTACTAAAGAAAGTCTCTCTAAGTGCAATTGCTAGGTTTCTGAACAAATGATAATGTCATCAATATAAATCATTAACCATCCTTCTGACAATTAATCTGGGAAGATGGTATTCATCATTCTCTGCTAATGAGAGGGTGCATTTTTAAAACCAAAAGGCATTATCAAATACTCATAAATCCCACAATGAGCAATTATTCTCAATAATTTCCTAGCATGAGGTGTCAAAACATTCTGATGAAAGACTTTCAGAGCATCCATGGAAGTAATGAATATTGCTTTGGATAATTGAGTCAAAGTCTCATGAATTCTAGGGATTTGATACCTGGCTGGAATAGTATAGGTATTCAGTGCTCTAAAACCACCGACCATTCTGGACTTATCATTATGCCAATGTCACAGCCTAGGAGGCAGGGGCATTACCAATCATCTTCAACAATCATTACTTCATTGATACCCTTCAAAACCCAATCAGCAAGGGGGTTTCATTCAACATTCTCCAAATACAGTTTCCAGACCTCAATACAGCTTCATACAGGCAAGACCCAAATACAGGATTCACCAAATACAGGCCTGTCATCAATACAGGCGCAAATACCTCTATTGACTGTATAACCTGTATTGGATTCACCAATACAGGATTCAATCCCACATCCAACTTCTTCCAGAATACAGGCAAGTATCTCAACACTCAAACTCCAAGGCTGGTATTTCTCACATATACCGGCCCCTCTTCACCCACCTGGGGGTTTTTCCCCCAGTTAATTAAAATTTTGGATTTATTATTTAATATTATTTTATTTCTCATTAAGAAGTATTATTTTATTAATTATTAAGTTAGTCTTTGCCTTCCCTCACCTGTTCAGTAGAGTCCTGGTGGCCAAATCCTTTATTAATCCTTTTCTCTTTTCTGGACAGGTTGAAACAGTGGTTGGCTCTTTGTTATAGCTTTTGTTTTTCTCATATCTTTTAATGCTGATTATTTTATGATTAGGAATTTATCCTCCTACTTCATTACTCTTATCATTGAGTATTTTATTCTGAGCCCTCCATAAGTAAGTCTGTTCACTGAGTGCCAGGCCCTCTTCCCTTAGAAGAGCCCCTGTGACAGCCAAGTAATGATTACTGGAGTTGTGACTTCTACCTCCTCATTGTGTCCAACCTTTTCAAGAACTCCAAGTTTCATTAGTTCGTTAATATGAGTTTCTAATGCTTCTCTAGCCCTAGGGCTAGCTGGGTAAGCTGGTCTTCTTGATAGTGGCGGATAAGGCCTTTCCACATAAAGCATAATGTCCACTTCATGGCCTTTTATAGCTCCAAGTGGTTCATTATCTGAAGGAAAGGCTTCCCTGTGTTGAAAAAAATTTTCACTAATCTCTTCCTTCATTTATAGTGTTAATTCAGGACTAATTTTTGCTTCAATCAATTGACTTGACACAAATATTTCCTTATTAATATTTTTCACTTGTTTAATGACAGTAATTTTTCCTTTTTCTAGAGGAAAAGCAAATTTTTGTCTTTTATTTTCCTCTATAGTGAAATACCTGTCTTTATGATTATTAATGTCAATACAATAAATATCAAGATAATCATTTCCAAGTATAAAGTGTTGTGAAGTACAATTATTTAGGACAACAATTTCAACTTTCAATCTTATACTTCCTGCAAGATGAGGAAATATGATTGCTGCCTCAAATATACCCAGGGGGTGCGTATTTTGGCTAGCACTGCTGAATGTTATACCTTCAATTGTCATTAATCTGTCTTGCCAATTGGTAAAAACTCTGTCAAGATAATCCTTTCCAACACAAGTTCAAAAAGCACCTGAGTCAATGTGTATCTTGGCTTGTGTGTTGTTTATCACAATATTAGTAATACAAGATGAACCAGCTGTATAAGCTTTACCTCTGGCAGGATTGGCTTTCTGCATTTTGGCATCTTGCACATGTATGAGATCCATACATTCAGCACTATACTGTGGTAAATGAGTGTGTACCGCAGTGACTTCAAAAGAAACATTAGTGTTTTCTATACTAAGCTCCTCTGGTACTTCTTCTTCTTCTGAAAGCTCAGAATCACTTTCATGTAAAGATACATCAATTGTTTCTTTTGTGTCTTCCACTTTTTGAACATTTATCTCATTTATTCTTGTCTTTTTTGGGCAAGTTTTTGCTAAATGATATGTACTTCCACATTTGTGACATTTCAAAGGAAGTGTGTCTTGTGGCTTATCTGGCTTTGAAATTGGTTTCCCATTAGTCTTTTTGTCTATTGGTGATTTGGACCGATTTCTTCCAATTTTTGTTTTAGTAGTGATGTCCTCCATAGCATTGGAATAATCTTCTGTAGAGCAAGGCTCAATACATCTGCTTCTATAGCATGCTCAAGGTCACCACCACACCTTCTTAATATCATTTTATTTACAATTGTTTCAGACATATCAGGATGAAGGGCAGTTAATCTTTCCTTCTGTTTAAGAAACCAAGACATGGGCCTGTCCCTCTCAATATTAAAAATGGCTTCTTCAAAAGAATTTTCCATTCTAAATCTCCAGGAATCATTTGCCCATTTGGAAATAATTTGTTCTTTCCACCAAGGCCAAGAATGTTTACCATGGTCTTGTCTTGTTTTGTAATACCATTTCTTTGCTGATCTGGTACATAATTAGTGTAATCTGGAACTTATGTATTCATCTGGTATGTTGAAGTCTTCTTTGAACATATCAATTGTTTTCATAAATTGCATATGATTATATTCTCCTTCACCATTGAAGGTTGGCCATTCCTCTAATTTTGGAATGTTTTTGAAATTGCAAGCAGTTTCCACCTCATTACTTGAAAAGGTATGATGTAAATCATTAAGCACATTTCTGTCAAGAATTGGTGTGGATTGCCTTGGGAATTCATTTTATAGTGATATAATATTAATACTTGATTGAATGTCTTCTTTCAATTAGAGTCTTGCTTTATGACTTTTTTCCACTTGTTCTTGGAAAAGAGCTGCATTGTGACCAGTTGAATTTTCCAAGTTTTGAACTTGTAATTTCAATTCTCTTAACTGTTCGGTTATAAAAGAAATTGAATTGTCATCTGGTTGATTGAGCAAAGTAACTTTAGACTCAATTCTTGCACAAATTTGCATCAAAGACACAATATTGTCTTTATTAACATTTTCAAGGCCAATAATGGTTTTTTGTTGGTCTTTTACTTGTAATATCTCATTACCCAACTTTTGTTGGATATACTCAAATGATTTGAAATTTGTAATAATTTCTTTATTACAAGATTCAAATTGAGTTACAATCTTAACAAGATCTACTTCTTTGGGGAAGATTGGCTCAATATTTCTTCCTCCTTGTTTTTGAATTCCATCAGAGTTCTTGCCATGTTGAACACATAAGCCTTGTTCCACTTGGGCTTTTCCTTTCCCTTTTCCTTTTTTTTGCCCTTCTGATTGGTCTTTGGGGCTTGCTTGGCCTTGCTTGGCACTTGTTGAGGCCAATTTTTGCAGGTGGATGCTTGCGGAGCTTCCACTGGGCTGTTTTCCTTGCCTTGGGCCAACTTCTTCTTCTGATACTCTGATAACATGCTTTGGTTTTTCAACCAAGCTTTTATCTGTTGGATGTGTCCTTTGCAAGACAATGGTTTCCAACCCTTCAGAAGTTCTTCTGTCTTTTCTGGCCACATGAAATTCTTCACTTGAAGATAAGAGTCCATTGTGCCTATCAAAAGACTTGGGAGAAGTTCCCACTCTTGCTGTGTTGGGGCCATAAACCAGTTCTTGTACTGAGACTGGTAAATCTCCACTGCTTCCTGTTGAAAATGATTCAGGTCTAACAGAAATAGCAGTTATGTCAGCTTCTGGACTCTCAATAAGAGGTTCAAAGGTGCTGGCTAACCTTTGGGAACTGGTGGAAGCTCTGGCATCCTGAATTTGTGCTTCTGGGTTTACATTCTTGTCTTTTTGATTTGTGACTGGAATGTCCTGGTCCAGATCCATTTGATTGGATGGAGTAATTACTTCCAGTTCTAGTAGGATTCATTTCACGTCAATTTTAAGAAAAAGTAGACTAAGAATAAATTGAATTCACCTGCTGGACCTTTGAAGGGTTCTTTGGTTATCAAACCCTTTAGTTCTGGGATAGTTTGAATTTCAATACTAGACTCTGAGGCTTCAGAGTCTGAAGAGCTGTCTATAATTGATGACACTAGAGAAAAATAAAAATATAAGTAATTTTATCAAACAATAAAAATAATTTATAAACCCAACTTATTGAATAAAGTTGTTGTAATGTAATTTATGGCAAATTACGTCAAAAATAAACAAAAATGTCAAAGATACAAGAAAAAATATTTTTAGTAAAGATTTTTGATTTTTTAATTTTTTCTTTGATTTCTTACTTTCTTTAAAGGAATAATAATTATGCAATTGTCAAGTTTATTAATCAAAATTGTATTATTTTTCACTTTATACTAGAATAACTCAAAGAATAGATTTCAAGTCTGTGATGTGCAAAAGCAACTAGTTAGACAAAGGAAATTTATTCCAAGTCACCCAATGGTATATTGTTTCAAACAATATTCTTAAGAAAAAATAAATTTATTAATATTATAAAGATTCTTTATAAGGGATAAGTCCCAAAAAACCAATATTAACATAAATATGGAAATTTTACGTCAAAAAATAGTAAAATAAGGTCTGAAATATGATTTATGTCTCAAATATTGGTTAAAATAATGGCCAGGCCCCCAGATGTAAGGTTTGTCTATGAAACTCTTGATAATAGTAGCAATATGAAGAGTACTATGACTGCCCTCAGTAGAAATATATAATATAATAAAATACTATAACCACAAATTTGAATCTAATTATTAAAAACAATTATATAAGAAAAGAAATTTAATTATTATTATAAAAATATAATAATAAGAAAATATAATAATTATAATAAATTATAATTATTCTATTATTGCTATAGTCACTGACAAGTATAACAATAAGAAGTGTAAAGCTCTTAATGAGACAATTACACGTGGAAAATATGAATATTAGCCTTATAAAGAATATAAATCTTATTTATAAAAGAATTAAAACACACACTGTGCATAAATAATTCTTATAGAATAAAAACTCTATATAAAAAGACTAATACTAAATAAAAAAGATATAGAACTTTAGAGAAAACTGACTTATAATATTTGTTTAATGCAAAAAGTCAAACAACAACAGTTATTATATTGAATAATGATTATAAGCTAAAAGCACGGCAAAAATCAATATTTTTAAAGATTAAACAACTTTTTAGAATAAAAATTATGATTAATGAGTTTTTAAGACGTATTTGTGAATTTGAAAAGATATTTAAGATGATAATTTTATATAATAAAATGTATTATTGGTTATTTCAACAATAATTTTAATTCTATGATTTCAATTCTTTAATTGTAATTAATAAAGAATAAAATAACTTAAGAATTACTTTAAAAATAAGATTTTATATTTAATAAAACTTTGCCTGTTTAAATTTCTAACATGATTGGATTGATAATGAATGATGGAAAAAAATAGTGATGAAAGACTCTTTTTATGTCTTCAGAGCAGCTCCCATGATTAAAAATGAATATAGAGGGCGTTCTCAGGTCAAAATTAAAAAACATGCTTCAAAAAAAGTCTTTAACTTAAGGTAACTTATTTTTAATTCCAATTTAAGGTTATCAGTGTTATTCTCAACTCCATGTAACTTTAATCCTCATTAAAACTAATTATTTTAAACTTTTTAATATAAGTAAACTTATTTATATCAAAGTTAATCACATGAACAACTTAAAAATAGAGTTTCAAGAAGAAATATCTTGAGCTCAATTTTTAAATAATTTTTAAAGAAATTATAATTTTCTTTGAGCTTTAATTCAAAGATTAAATTTCCAGGATAAATACCCAGGAAATTTATTTATAAAAGATACTTAAAATTCAATTTATATACAGATGATATTCAATTGTAATTTGTGTGAAACGTTCAAGTAAATACACTACGATCTGGATATTTAATGAATTTTTGAAGTTATTGCTATTTTTCCACATAAAATAGCAATACACACCAAACCTTAAGTTTTGATAAGGTTTTAATGCTTGTAACCTTAACGTTTTCAGCTTATTTAAGCTTTTTAACCTTATCAAGATTTGATAGTTCTTAAAACCTTAAATTCAAGCCTGCATATTGAGATTTACCCTTTGCCTCCTTGAAATTCCTGTCTAAATTGGGATAAAACCAGTTTAAACTTGAATGTTGGATCAAAGTCTAATCTTAAAGTTTAAATAAGGTTGAAAATTCTCCAATACAGGTGGAAAACCTTAACCGAATCCTTGCAGATCCAAAAAGTTGGGTACCCCAACTCTATTTGGTCTTTTTCCTTTGTCCCACTTTTCTGCGTGGATTTTGCCCTTTTATTTATTTAAAGCCATACTATGGCCTTAAATTCTTTTAAATTGAGCTCGCGCAGGAATTAAATTATGTATGGCAAATCCTTAGCCAATTCAGTAAATATACACAACACCTCAATATTAACTAAAATTTTGGTAAGTTAGCATAAACTTTATGCAACTTTAAATTTAATCTTATTTAAGCTTAAATTTAACAATTTAGAAAAAATGTTATAAAAGATACATTAGTACTGTGAGATTCTTAAATCTTCCAATAACATATGAAATAAGTGTTTTTGGGTATAACACCTTATGGATGTACCCTAGTTTATTTTTGGTGTAGAATCCAAAAGTGACATAATATTTATCATTTTGTTTATCCAAAAAAATTTATACTTATTTTTTATTATTTTTTATTTTAAGTTCAATTAAAAAGTCTGTTGAAGACAAACTTAACTGTGTCTAAAGTTATTTGTGGCTTTACGGGTATGTTATACATACCTCCCAGGCTCACAATAACCAAACACTGATAACTGTCATATTTAGTTCTAAAAGCTTTCAAGTGTTCATCACCCTCCTTGATTCTGAGAAGGTTATATGAACCATGCAAATAAATCTTGGAGAATATAAATGAACCATTAAAAACTGTGAGAAGCTGGTTCATAGGAGGAACAGGATACTTGTTCTTCCTAGTAACAGCATTGAGTTTGTAGTAATAAACCCACAGACAGAGGCCACCATCCTCCTTTTTGACAAAAAGAACAGGTGCCGCTGTTGAAGAGGAGCTTGGACAGATGAAACCTTTCTCTAAATTCTCTGAAATGTAGGTCCTGAGTGTATCTGACTCTTGGTTTGATAAAGAATAGATCACCCCAACTGGAGGTCAAAACCCCTCCAGCTCAATATGATTATCACAGGCGCAGTGAGAAGGAAGTTTCTCTGCTTTCACCTTGGAGAATACATCCGAGTACTGGTGATAAACAGAAGGAAGAAGCTTAATCACAGTTTCTATTTCTTCTGGCTCTTCCTCTTCATCCCACAACTCCTCCAGAGAGTCATGATAAGATGAAGGAGGGAGGTCCTTATTCTCCAAGAAGAGGTGAAGTGAAGATACAGAATTATTTTCTTAAAAATCTTGAATATCTTTGAAGACTTCATCTCTAGAGGATATTAATGACTGATGGTAATTAAAGGAAGGAATATGGACAGAAGATGAAAAGAATGGTGTTCTAGAATCACCAACCAGAGCTGCACATGATTTGGAAGAAGAAAAGTCATTATTGAAATATCTTGAAGGATAATAATATTCCTTATGATCAGAATTAAAGGTGATCAGCCCTTGCCTCCAATCAATGGATGGATTAAAATTATTAATAAAGTCAAAGCCCAATATGAGGTCTTCTCCGTTGGGAGTATCAATGACTAGAAAGTCCTATTCAAAGCTTGGGAATGAGGGTGAGTCACAAATAAGGACGGGGACTCAGAGTCCAAAATGATAAGAGTAATATTCTCTGAGAGTTCAGACATAGTCAAAGAATACTTGTGAACAAACTGCTTTGCAATAAATGAGTTGGTAGCACAAGAATCAATGAGAATACTGTAAAAAACATCAGAGAGAGAAGAAAAAACAAAGAATTTGAAAGAATTATTGACACCGGTATTCAGAATGCACAATTCTTCTCTGGATGGAAAACAGGGAAGACCATTGAACACAATGTGATCTCCACTCAGGCTTTTCCCTGGCTGCAAAATTTGCCTGACAGTTGGGTAAGCTTTTTTTGAGGCCTTTTGAAACAGGATTCAAGACTATGATTCCCAACACAATAGGTACAAAGACCCTCCTTTATTCTTCTTTCTATTTCAGAATTCATCAACTTGAAATCTTTATTCAACAAAGAAGAATTCTGCTTGTCCCTCTTGTGAGAATTCTTCTTCTTTTGACTTGAGCTTGAAGAATTTTGAGGATGAGGAGAATTTTAATTTAAGGCTTCAGGCTTCTTCTCTTGATAATGACTCTCTCTTTTTGCCTCTCATGGTACCTGGTATCAAGGTCCAGGGTAACGCCCATTAAGTCTTGAAAAGAGTCAATTCTTGAAGGATGGGAGGCCAATTGATCCAAAATCCTGGATGGCAATCTCCTCCTGAAATGATGGGTGAGAGCTCTTTCACCCCAATCCCCAATTCTTGAGACCAAACTTCTGAAATTAGCAATTTATAATGATACATGCCCACCTTCTTTCATTCTTAAAGAATACAATTCTGCTTCAGCTTTTCTGACTTCATTTGGGTCTACAAATGAGGTGAAGAGTTGGGATTTGAATAATTTCCAAGAATTGAGAAGGTAATTTGGATCTTGATTGGTGAGATTGGAAAGATAAGGCTTAATCTATTTTGCAGCCCTGCCAATGAGAAATGAAGTGGCATAAAGGACCTTCTTTCTGTCTTCAGAGAAGTTTTGCGGATCATTATGAGAAATTAATTGACAAGGCTGAATAAAGTTTCTGACTTTGAAGGGCTGAGTCCCATCAAAGCATTCTGGTGCCTTCATAGATGGAGTCTTGAAGGCTGGTGGTCTTGATGAATCAGAAGATGAAACAACTTAAAGATTTTACATAGTTTTAGTCATATTCTGCATGATGGCCAATAAGGTTGGTTTAGAATGATGAGAGAAAGGCTGATTAGACTGGGCTAGAGTTGGCCCTCCAGTACCTTGGGATTCTGTGAGCCTTTGAGATATGACCACATACCCAATAAGGTCACAAGAAAGACTCATAATAACTATACCTTTAAGATAATTATACTAAAATTACTTAGAATAATTATACATTAAAATTAATTACTTTAAAAATACCATAAATTGGTACAAAAAATGGTTTATCTTAAAAACCAATGAATCAACATGTGAAATAAATTATACCATTGGATTCCTCATGGTAAAATACACATATAACACTATTATGGCATATCTGTAAAGTCAATATTTAATGAGTTATAAGGAATAATACCTTATAAAAACCATAAATCCTTATTTATTTCAAGAACCAATGGAAAAAACATGTAAAATGAATTGTACCATTGGATTCCCCATGAAATTCCACACATAAAACAATTAATGAGCTAATTTCCAAAGTTAATACTTAAGGAATTAACCTAAATATATGCACTTTTTTGGTCAACGCATATACTCAAGGATCATAGCTGATATCTCTTAAACTATACAAGATAGAGTGATGAACCAAAAATAAAGTTACCACGTAATTACTGTAAAAACACAGATATAAACTTTATTTTACAAATTATAATCAAGGTTAAAACCTATGATGAAATATTGATAAAAATCAACAGAGCTGTTGACCACTTTGTTGTGAAAGTGGTCCAAACTTGAAAAAAAGTACACAGTTGGATTCTACTAGTTCATTCTTGAAAAAGGATGTAATTTTTTTATTAAATTCAGGGTACAACCCCCTGAAATCATGGTTTGAAGTTTAAATTATTGAATTTTGACAGAAAAGATGAGTTACAAGAAAAATCATCAAAATGAGAGTTTTGATGATGTAATGGAAAGCTCTTGGCAGCATAATAAGGTTATGTCAGGCTATCAGAATTCACTCTCTGAATTGCTGTAGCGTGTAAAATATAAAAGTTATTAAAGATCAAAGTTTGAGCTTAAATTGAGCAGTTATGATCACTGTCACAACCACGAGTTTTGGCCCTCCTCCTTGATGGCTGCGGCAATCCAACCTGGAGCCAAGATGGGGCCAATTGGTCATGTCATGTCCTTTATGGCCAATTGGCCCCCTTGGGTGTTTTATGGTTTTTACGCCATAGCCCCTCTCAACCATCATTTATGGCCTCAGGCCATATCCTGCCATCATTGGCCTTCTTGGCCAATTTCCACCTCACCAACCCCCAGGCCTTCATCTTTTATTTTGGGCCTGGGGGGTTCTGGACCCCCTAGCCATCATCATTGGCCCCTGGCCAACCCCTTTCATTATGGGGGTTTTGGCCTAAATGGCCTTTTTGGGCCATTTAGGCCCCCTACGGCTTCAACGGTCCGTACGGACCATGGGCCGCGGTCCGTAGGCCAATTAGGCCCCTTTTGGCCTAATCCAATGAGGCCAATAGGGGCCAGCCACCTAGGCCCGAAGGCCAGGTGGGTCCCAAACCACAATTGGGCCCACCTGAGCCAATTTTGGCCATTATTTCCTTGGACCCAAAAATGACCAAATCCCTCTTGGACACCCTTTTGGCCATAAATACCATAGGACCCAATTTTGGCCATGGACCACCATGGCCTCTGGCAACCACCAGAGGCCACCAGATCAGCTCAGCAAGCCTTCCCCTCAACTTAAGGGGAATTCTTTCCTTTCCTTCATGCACTCCATACTCAAGATTGCAGGTGTGGTGCATATATGGTATTATATACCATTATGCACCATTTTTACTCAGCAACCCAATGGTGACGTTTTCAGGACCCATTTCCACCTTTCCATTTCAAGGTCCATAATTCCAATGCCCATTTTGAAGGAGGACTTTTCAGCTCATCAGTCTGGCAATCTATGGCGGCAATTCAGAAGATCATGCAAGGATCCCAACCACCTGTATCTGCAGGAGTTGCGTTAGTACAATTCATTCAGGATTATTCTAAGGTCAATTCTCAAGAGGTATTACATCATTTAAATCAGTTTTCAAGACATCAAGTATTCAATACTCCTTGGACAACCCAATTCATCCATACAGGCCTTATTCAATCAACCTTTATGGCCTTGGCCCAATTGGGCCATTTCTTATTCCACTGTGTGAATTCAATCACACAGCTCAAATTTCAAGATGGCCAGAACTGTATTTCCCGATTCGGACAATACAGTCATTGATCCACCTTCCAGGATCAATCTTTCAGCTTTTCACATATACCGGCCACCTTTCATCACCTGGGGACTTTTTCCCCAGTTAATTAATATATTGGATTTATTTTTATCCTTATTTTCTTTTACATTATTAAAGTTAATACTGATAATCTTAAGTCAGTCATTAGCACCCTTTTCTCTTTTCTTTCCTCGCCTGTCAGTGGATATTGGTGGTCATATCCTTTTACTAATTCCATTGTTCTTTCTGGCAGGTTGAAACAGTGAATTGAGGATTCACTTGGTTGGCTTCTTGGCCTTGGCTTTCTTTTATCTTTGGCCTTTGGCTTCCTTCTTATTATTCTTTGTTCTTTGGCATACTTGTCCTTTCCTTTTATTTCTGCTTAAGAAATATATTCCATAATATTTCTTATCATCTTTTGAGCCCTCCAAGTGAGTTCTTGATTCCTAAGTGCCAGGCCACTCTTGTATTTCCACAAGAGCCCCTGTGACATTATGTTAATTAACTCATAATTTCTTTTCATTCTATTCATTCATTCTTCATCAATTTCATTCATTCATTCATCGAAATAATGACTCTTTAACGCTTATGAAAATTAATGATTCTCTGTCACCTCTCAATTTTCTCTCATTCATTTCTTCACTCTGAAAATTGAAAGCTGACCCAATTTTTATCTTCTGTATGTTTCCAATCTCATTCTTCATTATCATCAATATTCCTCTTATCCGTAATTTAGTCATTTTTATTTTGATCCTCATATTATTCATCAGATTATTCAGACACGTTCTTCATATCAGGATTCATTTTTATTTATTCCTGAAGAATTTTGATTTTGGAAGAATTCACTTGGAATTGATTTGATTGACCAATTTGACATAATTGAAATTGATATCAAGATAATTGATTTACCTGAAGATTTTATTGATTTGCTGATTATTCACATCAAGAATTCATTTTGATTGATTGATTTTCTGCAAGATTTTGATTTGATTTGATTGTGATTGATTTGATTCATTGATTTACTTCAAGACATTGATTTGATTTTGACTTCAAGACGTCATTTGATTTTGATTTATTGACGTACCTGAAGATTTTCACTTGATTCATTTATTTCCTCAAGATTTGATTGTTGATTCTTTACTTAAAGATAATTTTGAATTTCCTTTCATTTATTTGATTTATTATTCCTGAATCATGCCAGTTGAACATTCACCTCCTGCAAGACAGACCAGATCTCAGGCCAGAACTCAAGCTGTTCTGACTCCAACTCCAAGGGCTCCTCTTGACAGTACCCCAGCAGTTTCTCAACTGCGGGCCAGATTGGACAGAGGACCCACTTTGGAAGGAGCAGCACCATCCAGGAAGGAAGGAAGAGGGCCAAGGAGATCAATCTCATTATCAGGAGTGGTTGGCGGATTCCCAGGACTTCCAAGAACCAGTCTCAAGGTTCAAGGTGAAGATGATGAAGAGGAGGAGGAGAATTCTGTGGAAGAGGAAGAGTCTAATGGCACGGAGGCTGCTCCTGCTCCTGTGGGAGCATCTGAAGGCACCAGAGGACCAACTCTAGCCCAGTCTGATCAGCCTGTCTCTCATCAGTCTGAACCATCTTTATTGGCCATCATGCAGCAGATGACTCAAATTATGGCCAATCTTCAAGCAGCTTCTTCCTCTGAGTCATCAAGACCACCAGCCTTCAAGAATCCCTCTATGAAGGCTCCACAATGCTTTGATGGGACTCAGCCCTTCAAAGTCAGAAGCTTCATTCAATCCTGTCAACTCATCTTTCATAATGATCTAGGGCTGCAAAATGGATTGAGCCTTATCTTTCCAATCTCAATAATCAAGACTCAAGTTACCTTCTCAATTCCTGGCCACTGTTTGAATCCCAATTGTTTACTTTATTTGGAGACCCAAATGAAGTTAGAAAAGCTGAAGCAGAATTGGATGGCCTTAGGATGAAAGAAGGTGGGTATCTTGCTTTATATATTGCCGATTTCAGGAGTTTGGTTTCAAGAATTGGGGATTGGAGGGCTTGGCCTCCAGAATTCTGGATCAATCAGCCTCCCATCCTTCAAATATTGATTATCTTCAAGACTTAATGGACGTCAGCCTGGAACTTGATACCAGGTACCATGAGAGGCAAAAGGAGAAGAATCATCATCAAGAGAAGAAGCCTGAAGCCTCGAAGTCTCACTCTTCTCATCATCAAGTTTCTTCAAGCTCAAGGCATAAGAAGAAATTTCATTCTCAAAAGCGGGACAAGCCCCATTCTTCCTTGTTGAATAAGGACTTCAAGTTGAAGGGTTCTGAAAAAGAGAGAAGAATCAAAGAGGGCTTGTATACCTATTGTGGTGGGAAGCATAGTCTTGAGTCCTGTGTCAAAAGGCCTCAAAATAAGCTTACCCAACCGTCAGGCAGTTTTCCCAGCCAGGGAAAAGCCTGAGTGAAGATCATGTTGTGTTCAATGGTCTTCACAGTTTTCCTTCCAGAGCACAATTGTGCATTCTGAATACTGGTATCAAAAATTCTCTTAAATGTTTTGTTTTTTCTTCTCTTTCTGATGTTTTTTAAAGTATTCTCATTGATTCTGGTGCTACACACTCATTTATTGCAAAGCAGTTTGTTCACAAGTACTCATTGACTACGTCAGAACTCCAAGAGAAGATTCCTCTTATCATTTTGGACTCCTCTGAGTCCCCTTCCTTATTTGTTACTCACCATACTAAATATATGGTTGAGATCCCTTCCTTCCCAAGCTTTGAATGGGACTTTTTAGTCATTGATACTCCCAAGGGAGAAGAATTCATATTGGGCTTTGACTTTCTCAATCATTTTAATCCTTCTATTGATTGGAGGCAAGGGCTGATCACCTTTAATTCTGCTCATTTGGACTATTCTGATTGTTCTAATTCTGTCCGTAATGACTTTCCTTCTGCCAAATCTTGTGCAGCTCTGGCTGGTGATTCTAGAACACCATCATTTCCGTCTTCTGTCCATATTCCTTCCCTTAATTCCCCACAGTCATTACTATCTCCTAGAGCTGAAGTCTTCAAAGAGATTCAAGATGTTGGAGAAGATAATTCTGTATTTTCACTTCACCTCTTATTGGGGAATATGGACCTTCCTCCTTCATCTTATCATGACTCCCTGGAGGAGTTGTGGGATGAAGAGGAAGAGCCAGAAGAAGTAGAAACCGTGATGAAGGTTGTTCCTTCTGTCTATCACCAGTACTTGGATGTATTCTTCAAGTTGAAAGCAGAGAAACGTCCTTCTCACTGCTCCTGTGATCATCATATTGAGCTGGAGGGGTCTCTACCTCCAGTTGGGGTGATCTACTCTTTATCCAAACAAGAGTCAGATACACTCAGGGCCTACATTTCAGAGAATTTAGAGAAAGGTTTCATCCGGCCAAGCTCCTCTTCTACAGGAGCACCTGTTCTTTTTGTCAAAAAGAAAGATGGTGGCCTCCGTTTGTGTGTTGATTACTGCAAACTCAATGCTGTTACTAGGAAGAACAAGTATCCTGTTCCTCCTATGAATCAGCTCCTCAATGTCTTTAATGGTTCTTCTATCTTCTCCAAGATTGATTTGCGTGGTGCATATAACCTGCTCAGAATCAAGGAGGGTGATGAACATTTGACCTGTTTTAGAACTAAATATGGCAGTTATGAGTACTTGGTTATGCCGTTTGGGCTCACCAATGCTCCTGCTTCTTTTCAAAATCTTGTCAATGATATCTTCCAAGATTTGCTTGATGTTTATGTTGTGGTTTATTTAGACAATATTATGGTATTTTCCAAGTCTGAGGTAGAGCATGTCACTCATGTGTCCACTGTTCTTTCCAGACTTAGGGCCAATAATCTTTTTGCTAAGGCATCAAAATGCCTTTTTCATGTTTCTAGTGTTGAATACCTTGGTTATGTTGTTTCTTCTGAAGGCCTCAAGATGGACCAACAAAAGTCCAGAAGATTCTCAATTGGCCTCCTCCAAGAAACCTCAAGGCACTTCAATCCTTTCTTGGCTTTGCCAATTTTTACCGCCGTTTCATCAAGAATTATTCAAAGAAGATCAGTTCACTCACCAGCTTCCTCAAGAGAGATTCCTGTTTCCCCCTCAATGAGGAAGCTCTTAGTCAGTTTCATCAACTCAAAGAGGCTTTCACCACCGCTCCAATCCTTCTCTACCCACCATTGTCGAGACCGATGCATCCGATTATGCCTTGGGTGCTGTACTGAGTCAGGTCTCTGACTCAGGAAAACATCCCATTGCATTTGACAGCCGCAAGCTTATTCCAGCGGAGCTCAACTATGAGATTCATGACAAGGAACTCCTTGGCATAGTCTGGGCTCTCAAGCGCTGGAGGGCTTTTCTTGTTTCTCTGTCTTCCCCTTTTGAAGTTCTGACCAATCATTCTTCTCTTCAATACTTTATGTCATCAAAGATCCTTACTCGCCGTCAAGCCCGTTGGGCTGAATTCCTTTCTGAATTTCATTTCTCAATCACTTACCGCCCTGGCCGCCTGGCTACTCTTCCGGATGCTTTATCACGTCGGGACGACGTTTATCCGGAGAGGAAGGAGGATTTCATCAGCAAGAATCCAATGAATTTTCAGCAACTCATTAAGAAAGATGAAGTTCAACCCTCAAAGTTCTTTGCAGTCAAGGTGGAGTCATTTTCAAATCTGATTGACTCAATTCAGAAGGCAGTATGGCAAGATCCTCAGTACAGAAGTATCCTTGAAGATTTGGGTAAAGGTAAATCTGTCCAAGATTATTCTCTTGATTCCTCCTCCCAACTTCTTCTCTTCAAAGATCGGGTGGTAGTCCCAAATGACTCCACAATTCAACTCAGCATTCTTCAAAAGTGTCACGATTCTCCTCTAGCTGGACACCCTGGCCAAGAGAAGACTCTCAAACTTGTCAAGCGGGATTTCCACTGGTCCGGCATGATTCAATTCATCAAGGATTATATATCATCCTGTCAACAGTGTTCAAGAAACAAAAATATTCATCACAAGAAGTTTGGACTCCTCAAGCCTCTTCCAATTCCAAGTGGTCCTTGGATTTGTCTTTCAATGGATTTCATCACTCAATTGCCACTGTCCAATTCCTTTGACTCAATCCTTGTCATAGTGGACAGATTCTCAAAAATCGTGGTTTTTATTCCAACAGTAGCTTCAATCACTTCATTAGATTTGGCCCATTTGTTCATCAAGAATATTTTCTCAAAGCATGGCCTTCCTTCAAGAATTGTTAGTGATAGAGGTTCTCTTTTTGTTTCTTCCTTTTGGACCAATCTTTGTCAGCAGCTCAAGATTTCAAGAGATCTGTCAACTGCTTATCATCCAGAAACTGATGGACAGACAGAGAGGGTAAATCAGATACTAGAACAGTATCTTTGGATGTATGTCATTTATCATCAAGATGATTGGAACACCTGGCTCCCTCTGGCTGAATTTTCCTACAATAATTCTGATCACTCTTCAACCAAGCAATCACCGTTTTTCACTGTTTATGGAAGAGATCCACAATTTGATTCAGTTCACATCACTCAAGATACTCCTGCTGGAAAGATATCAACAAAAATCCAATCAGTACAGCAAGATGTCAAGATAGAACTTGAAATCGCCATAAACCGGTTTAAGAGGTATGCAGATAAAGGTAGAGCAAGTCCACCTGTTTTCAATCCTGGTGACATGGTATGGCTTTCTTCCAAGAACATCAAATGAACCAGACCCACCAAAAAACTATCCGAAAGATGGTTGGGTCCTTTTCCAATCTTGAAGAAAGTCAGTTCTCATGCTTACCACCTCAAGCTTCCATCCACCCAGTCTTCCATATCTCACTTTTGGAACCAGTCAAGACATCAACAATCCCAAATTGGCATCAAGAGCCTCCTCCTCCAATTATCATTGAAGAAGAAGAGGAATGGGAAGTCTCTCAAATACTGGACTCAAAGCTCAAGAGAAGAAAATTATGGTATCTGGTGGAATGGAAAGGTTTCAGTCAAGACCCAGAAAGATCCACTTGGGAACCAGCCGAAAACCTCAAGAATTGTCCTGAACTTGTCAAATATTTCCATTCTTTATATCCTGACAAGCCGGGTTCCAATTCTTCAAAAGCTTTATTCATTTATGGTGCTCGGTGGGGAGAGGAATTACCAACAGTAAGTCCCACTCCTGGTATGCACCTTTTGGGGTATTCTGCCCTTATCTGTTGTAAGCATCACCTTGGCCACTCTGTGAGCACTTTGCAATTTTGGACACAGATCTTGGCCTGGCTTTTCAATATTCAATTCCAAAATTATGGCAATTTTCACTTGGAAAAATGTACCATTCACCCTTTTACTTCTTTTCCAAGTTTTCCAATTGAATTCAATCCTTAACAAGCTGTTTTTCTTTTGTGGCACTGGCGGGATTGGCAACTACCACAAGTAAGTTCCTTTCCCGGTGTGCACTTCCCTGAGGGGTCTACAATCTGTCCAAAACATCACCTTGGCCACGTTGTGAGCACCTGGCATCAAATCTCTTTTCCAGGTACCCTGGCCACTCTCAATTCAATTCTCAAAATCCGTGATGAAGATTGAACCCCCTTAAATTTTTCTTTTTATTTATTTTTCTGTTTTGTTCCATTTTCTTTTATTTTCTTTCTTTATCATTTCAATTTTCTTTTATTATGATCTTTATGCCAAAATTCTGCGTCAATTCAATCCTTCAACATTTTCAAAGCCAAATGTCAAGAGAAGACTACGTCAACCTCAATTCATATGCCAAAACTATTATCAGTTCAAAATTTCTCTTTTCAAAGATGAAATACCTCTGGAATTCCTCCATCCAATCCGTCTTAATAGCCTCAACAGGCTTCTACCTTATCTTGGTGCTCAGGAGCTCACCATTCAAGGTAGGGGGGTACTGTCACAACCACTAGTTTTGGCCCTCCTCCTTGATGGCTGCGGCAATCCAACCTGGAGCCAAGATGGGGCCAATTGGTCATGTCATGTCCTTTATGGCCAATTGGCCCCCTTGGGTGTTTTATGGTTTTTACGCCATAGCCCCTCTCAACCATCATTTATGGCCTCAGGCCATATCCTGCCATCATTGGCCTTCTTGGCCAATTTCCACCTCACCAACCCCCAGGCCTTCATCTTTTATTTTGGGCCTGGGGGGTTCTGGACCCCCTAGCCATCATCATTGGCCCCTGGCCAACCCCTTTCATTATGGGGGTTTTGGCCTAAATGGCCTTTTTGGGCCATTTAGGCCCCCTACGGCTTCAACGGTCCGTACGGACCATGGGCCGCGGTCCGTAGGCCAATTAGGCCCCTTTTGGCCTAATCCAATGAGGCCAATAGGGGCCAGCCACCTAGGCCCGAAGGCCAGGTGGGTCCCAAACCACAATTGGGCCCACCTGAGCCAATTTTGGCCATTATTTCCTTGGACCCAAAAATGACCAAATCCCTCTTGGACACCCTTTTGGCCATAAATACCATAGGACCCAATTTTGGCCATGGACCACCATGGCCTCTGGCAACCACCAGAGGCCACCAGATCAGCTCAGCAAGCCTTCCCCTCAACTTAAGGGGAATTCTTTCCTTTCCTTCATGCACTCCATACTCAAGATTGCAGGTGTGGTGCATATATGGTATTATATACCATTATGCACCATTTTTACTCAGCAACCCAATGGTGACGTTTTCAGGACCCATTTCCACCTTTCCATTTCAAGGTCCATAATTCCAACGCCCATTTCGAAGGAGGACTTTTCAGCTCATCAGTCTGGCAATCTATGGCGGCAATTCAGAAGATCATGCAAGGATCCCAACCACCTGTATCTGCAGGAGTTGGGTTGGTACAATTCATTCAGGATTATTCTAAGGTCAATTCTCAAGAGGTATTACATCATCCAAATAAGTTGTCAAGGCATCAAGTATTAAATACTCCTTGGACAACCCAATTCATCCGTACAGGCCTTCTTCAATCAACCTGTATGGCCTTGGCCCAATTGGGCTACTTCTTATTCCATTGTGTGAATTCAATCACACAGCTCAAATTTCAAGATGGCCAGAACTGTATTTCCCGATTCGGACAATACAGTCATTGATCCACCTTCCAGGATCAATCTTTCAGCTTTTCACATATACCGGCCACCTTTCATCACCTGGGGACTTTTTCCCCAGTTAATTAATATATTGGATTTATTTTTATCCTTATTTTCTTTTACATTATTAAAGTTAATACTGATAATCTTAAGTGAGTCATTAGCACCCTTTTCTCTTTTCTTTCCTCGCCTGTCAGTGGATATTGGTGGTCATATCCTTTTACTAATTCCATTGTTCTTTCTGGCAGGTTGAAACAGTGAATTGAGGATTCACTTGGTTGGCTTCTTGGCCTTGGCTTTCTTTTATCTTTGGCCTTTGGCTTCCTTCTTATTATTCTTTGTTCTTTGGCATACTTGTCCTTTCCTTTTATTTCTGCTTAAGAAATATATTCCATAATATTTCTTATCATCTTTGGAGCCCTCCAAGTGAGTTCTTGATTCCTGAGTGCCAGGCCACTCTTGTATTTCCACAAGAGCCCCTGTGAGAATCACCTACTGTAACCTTAAATTAAGTTTAACAGTCATATGAGTGATTTAATTGGTGAATACTATTACTTTATGATTAAAACTAATAAAATCCACGAAATTTGGGGTTCTGCCAAGCCTCTGATGTCATCAAACTCAGAGTTATAGTGATAACTCTAAATAATGGTGTAATAATGATGTAATGTGGTTTGATCATGATGTAATCCCCCTCAAACCTTAAAATATTGATCAATTCCAGTGGATATTATCAGTGCACGTCTACTAGAAGCCTGTTGGACTCTAGGAGGGAGGTATTTACTATAAATAGAGCTCTTTTTACTCTGTTTTCCCCTCAGATGCATAAAAAACATTAAATCAATTAAATCAAAGGTAATTTCTTTATTCTTTATATATAATACTATTATATTATTAAAGACCAAAGACGACCTTGTTATAATCATCCATTTTGACGTGATTAAATCATTTATTTAATTGTTTTTGCTAAAAATCTCTCTAAAAACTCATTTCCACATAAAAATCAAGAATATTAGTAATTTTCTTTATTTTTATTGTAAATACAATTTGAAAAGGTTTTATTTATATTTTTTGGTGTAAAATATTACAAAATCATTATTTTAAGTGTTAAAAGTAGGTTATTTTCTCTTTTTACAATAATTTTCTCTTTATTATTATTTTAATAATTCCTTAATTCATATAAATAGTATTTATATTAATTTATAACTTTAATATTGGTAATATTATTGTTATTAATTGTTTTTTATTAATAAAAAACAATCTTTTACGCCTTTATTATTTGTTTGTAACAATAATAAAGTGCTTTTAAATATATTAATTATTTTATATTAATATATTTATTTTATTATATTATATTTTATAACATAAATTATATTATTATACTTTATTAATAATATGATTATTTTTACGCCTTAATTATAATAATTCTTTATTATTATAGTTATTTTTTATCTTCTTTATTTCATTTATAAGGACATTCATAGTACAATAAGTAAAATATTAGTAATTTTTGCTTATTGTTTCTTAGTCAAACCTTACATTTGGGGGCCTGGCCGTGATATTTACTTGAAAGACCTTTTAAAAAGATTCTAATTGGGCTTATCCAATAATAAATTATATTTATAATAATAAAATTATATAATAATTTTATATTTTATTGATTTTAAAAGATATTGAGGCATTTGGAAAGCAATTGTACTGTCTTACACGTGGTTTTTCACATCCTTAGACTTGCAAGAACTTTCTTCGAGTGAAGCTAGTGATTAAAAAAAATTATATTTTAAGAATCATATCCATTTTTTTATTTTCATTCTTTAAAAAGAGAAATATAAAAAATATTAAAAAATATTAAAAACCAATAAAAAAGTTATTTTTATCCATTTTTATTCATTTATTTATTCATTTCAATTTTTTAAAGATATAAAAGCAATTTCAACGTGGAAAATTGCCATATCTTACCAAAAAATAACACTTCTTATAAAAAGACTTATATTTATTTGTCTTTTTTAGTGTTTGAAGATAACCCAACAGAAGAAAACCAAGCTACTGTTGAGAGATTGGTGGAAGAAACTTGTCAAAGCTCTCCAACACCAGTTATCACTAAAAGAAAGAAAGCTAAGAAATGAGACTTTCCAGGACCCACCATTTAAGACTCTGAAGGTGAGCACCTCTTTTATAATTGCCATGAAAAGAATTTTTATTCTAAAATACTTTTATTTTTCTTATTCCTTAAACTATGACTACCATAAGAGGTTCCCAATACTCCATCCAATCAGATGGAGCTGGACTCAGAGGTAGAACTGATCCCTCAAAAGGGAAAAGAAAGGGCAATATCCCCCGTGGAACAGAATCCACACAAGGAAGTGCCTTATCCCAAAGGCAAGTCCCAGAAATGCCCATGATATCTGAACCTGAATTGGAACTAAGTATGAGTAACTTAAATAGGTACAAATCACATTCAGAGGTCTCAAATAGAAATCTAAATGAGCCAGTACAAGCCGTATTACACAGTGTACAAGGAAAAAGATTGGGAAATGCTACCTCAAATACACCAAGGAGTGATGAAGTCCTGGCACATCCTGAAAAAGTTCCTCAAAGAGCAGGAGATAGTGAAATAATCCAATGGATGGAATCCACTGTCATCCAAACCTCAAATCAAAAAAATCAAGTATTACCACACCAAAAAGAGGGAGGCAACCAAGGAAGAAGCCCCAGTAGCTTCTACCAGCAAGCCCCAAGCCAACCCACTTCCCCAAGAAGGGAAGAAGAACAAGAAAAAGAATTGGAGGAAACCATATTCCCCAAGCTACAGGATCCCAAAAATCCAAAAAGATGCCATGGACAATTTTTTCAACATGGCCAGAACTTTGATGGAATTCAAAGACAAAGAGGAACAAAGAATGAGACAACCCCATTTCCCAAAGAAATAACCTTGTCTCCTGATGTTTTAAATACTTTAACAGAGCTTAAAAATAGTATTTTACCTCTTAAAGACATTAAAAATAGTTTATTATCTTTCCAAGAAATAAATAATAGCTTATCATCTTGAACCAAACTTGTTGTACAAAATAAGAAAGAAATTGATAACATCAAATTTATGATTGAAAACAATAAACAAAAAGTATTAATTGACAATACTCAGAAATTAATACAAGGGCAACAAGAATTGTACAAATACATAAGTGATATCAAAGATAAAACTTTGACAATCAATTATGATGTGAGTATTGACAATCTTACAGAAAAATTAGACAAATTAAGTATTTCTGTAGAAAAATTTGAAGAAAAGACTTCATCACACCAAAAATTACTTTTGGACCATGTGGAAAAAGGTGATGAAGCAAGGATGCATCTAAAAGATGATATTCAAAGTGAAATAAGGCTTATTACTGAAAAAATGGATAAAATGAATGAGGCTAACTTAAATATGCCAAAGTTATCAACTCCATTTTGCCATATAAGAAGCCCTGTTAAAACAAAAGAGGAATTGACAAATTCTTTCATAACAGACTTGAGTCACCAAGAAAATAACCAAGTCTTAATGAAGGAAGCACGTCAGCTGAAATAATGGCCAACATTCACAGGAGAAGGTGAATATGACCACATGTCATTTATTAAAACAATTGACATGTTACAAGAAGACTATGCAATACCAGATGAATTAATCACTGCAAGATTACATTCATTGTTTGAGAAATCTGCAAAAAGATGGTATTATGGCATAAGACAAACAAATGGTAAAAATACCTGGTCTTGGTGGAAACAAGAAATAATCACCAAGTGGGCAAATGATGCCTGGAGGTACAAAATAGAAAATGCATTTGAAAATTCTTTCTTTGACCCACACAAAGATAAACCTTTAACCTGGCTCTTAAAACAAGTTGAAAGACTTAATGCATTGTACCCAGAAATGTCACAAAAAATGGTGCATATGAAAATACTCAAGAAATGTGGAGGAGAGCTAGAACATGCGCTAAGAAGAAGGTGTATAGAACCCTGCTCCATATAAGAGTATATTAATGCACTGGAAGACATAGTGACAAGAACAAAAATTGGCAGGAATTGGAAGAAATTGGACATTAAAAGCCCAAATAAACCATTTATCAAAAAAGATAAATTAAAAGAATCCTTCAAGCCCAGTACATCCAATAATAATGAGCAAAGAAAATGCCATAAATGTGGAGGTATTGGACACTTAGCCAATAATTGCCTAAAAAAGGCAAAAATCAATGAAATTGTGGAAACAGAAAACCACAATGACAAAGAGGAGGAATCTGACTCTGAAAAAGAGACAGAAGAATCAGAAACTTCTGAAAGTGATTAAATCAATATAATTAATGCAGAAATTAATAATATTGATATAATTTATGAAGTACTAGATGTCAACTCAAACTTACCACAAGTTGGAACATCTGACACAAACCTGACAAATGTTCAAGATGCCAAACAGTACAAAACCAAACCTGCAAGAGGAATGGGGTATACAGCTGGAAAATCAAGTATAACTATTGTCATGGTTGATAACCAAGAAGCAAAGGTGAACTTGGACACAGGAGCAGATTGCACCTGTGTTGGTAAAAGTTATTTAAGTACAATTGTTCCAGACTGGCAAGAAAAACTTATACCAATCCAAGGTGTCAAATTTAGTAGTGCAAGTGAAAGCATGATGCCCTTTGGAATAATTGACTTAACACTTATCTTCCCTCACCCTTCACAATGTTTCAGAATTAAAGTGAAATTTGTGGTAATGGACCACTGTACCAGTAATAACTTTATCCTGGGAAATGACTACTTATCAATCTATGGTATAGATATCTCTAACCAGAAGGATAGATATTTTACTATAGGAGACAATAACAGACAAAAGTTTGGCTTCTTAAATAACAAAAAACAAATTACAGTTATTAAGAAGGAAGAAAAGATTCCAGAAAAGGAAGTTTTTATATCTGAACGACTTAAAGAGGCAGAATTCAATCAAGAATTAACAGAAAAAATGAAAGAAAAATTGATTAACCTCTTATTTAAGTATGAAGATGCCTTTGCAACTGACAAAGAGCCACTAGGTGCTATAATTGAACATGAAGTAGACATAATTCTTAATGTGGAAAAGCCTTACCCACCCTTACTAAGAAGACCAGCTTACCCAGCTATTCCAAGGGCTAGAGAAGCCTTAGAGGTACACATTAAATAATTAATGGACCTTGGAGTATTAAGAAAAGTTGGACATAATGAACAGGTAGAAGTTACTACTCCTGTCATTATAACTTGGCATAATGGAAAATCAAGGATGGTAGGAGACTTCAGAGCCCTGAACACCTATACCATTCCAGATAGATATCCAATACCTAGAATCCATGAGACATTGACACAATTGTCACAAGCTAAGTTCATTACAGCTATGGATGCCTTAAAGGGTTTTCATCAAAATGTCTTAACAGACAATGCCAAAAAACTACTGAGGATAATAGTCCACTGTGGAATTTTTGAATACTTAAGAATGCCATTTGGGATAAAAAATGCACCCTCCCATTACCAAAGAATGATTAATACCATATTTCCTGAAGAATTATCAGAAGGATGGTTGATTATCTATATTGATGATATCATAGTTTGCTCAGAAACTTGGGAAAATCACCTTACAAGACTAGAAAGGGTACTACAGAAAATAGTCCAAGTGAATATGAAAATTTCCTGGAAAAAGTGTCATTTTGCATATAGTGAATTAAAAGCACTAGGACATGTTGTATCTGGACTTAGTCTAGGCATAGACAAAAATAAAGTAGCAGCAGTACTACTTAAACCAATGCCTCAAACCAAAAAAGAGATGCAATCATTTTTAGGATTTGCTGGTTACTATAGACAGCATATAAAGGACTTTGCAAAAATTGCCAAATCCTTATATAAATTATGTGACCAACAAACAGTTTATGAAATGACTGAAGAAAGAGTCAAGGCATATGAACAATTGAAAAATTCACTAACAAATGCCCCATTTCTTCTAATGCCAGATTGGAAACTACCCTTCAAACTATACATTGATGCTTGTGGAGAAGGACTAGGTGCTGCACTTCACCAAACACAAATTATCAATGATAAACCAGTGGAAGGACCAATTTGTTTCATTTCAAGGCAGATATAGCCAACAGAAGCAAGGTATGGAGCCAGCCAAATGGAATGCTTATGCTTAGTGTGGGCTTTAGAAAAACTGCATTATTATTTGGATGGCACAGTATTTGATGTAATAACAGACTGTAATGCTGTGGAATCACTATTAAATATGAAGACTCCAAATAGACATATTCTGAGATGGCAACTTGCTATCCAAGAATACAGAGGAAAATGACTATTGTTCACAAATCTGGTAATATCCATAAAAATGCAGATTGTCTTAGTAGATGGGCTCTAGCAAATACCCCTGACAATCCAGCATGGGTGCCACAAGAAGAACACCATATAGAAGGAATATGTGTTACAGATATTGGCACAGAATTCTTTAACCAAGTTAAAGAAAGCTATAAGATAGACATAAATTGCCATATCTTAAGCCAACCTCTAAGGAAAGACTGCAAAGACCCATCACTTTCATCAAAACTAGATGAAACATGGAAAAAGGCATATGATGAAGGAAGATTCCACCTCCTTGATGGAATCCTTTACCATAGAACAAAACACACATGTGTTATGGCCTTAACAGATAGAACCCTGATAAACACTATTTTACATGAATGTCATGAAAGTGTTGCAGCTGGACACCTTTCAGAAGATAGAACACTAGAGAGGGTGAAAACCTGCTCTTGGTTGCCAAATTGGAAGAAAGATGTTACAGAATACTGCCAAACCTGTGACAGATGTCAAAAAGCCAACAGAGCCACAGGAAAGAAATTTGGAATGATGATCCAAATCCAAGAACCAAAATCCCCATGGGAAATAGTTCATATGGACTGGGTAACAGCTTTACCTCCAGGAGGAGACAGGAGTTATAATGCATGCCTAGTGTTAGTTCACAGATACCGTAAAACTCCCATGTTCTTACCATGTCATAAAGATGACACAGCTATGGACACAGCCATAATGATATGGAATAAAGTTATTAGCCATACAGGCTTATTCCAGAATATTATAAGTGACAGAGAGCCAAAGTTCACTTCAGCATTATGGACAAATCTCCATAACTTATTTAGGACAAAGCTATCATTCTCAACAGCTTACCATCCTCAAACTGATGGCTTAGCAGAAAGAATGATACAGACCTTAGAGGACATGATCAGAAGATTC
This sequence comes from Austropuccinia psidii, assembly GCA_023105745.1. NCBI lineage: Eukaryota > Fungi > Basidiomycota > Pucciniomycetes > Pucciniales > Sphaerophragmiaceae > Austropuccinia > Austropuccinia psidii. The sequence goes on along the minus strand of JALGQZ010000004.1, from coordinate 10,740,009 downwards.
TGTGCTTATGGGCTAGAATTCAAAGATTATGATGGTTTTACCCATGATTCGTGTACACTAATACCAGCTCTTGAACTAGCATATAAGACATCAATCCATTCTTCTACTGGCAAAACACCAGCAATGCTAGAAAAAGGTTGGAATCCAAGACTTCCTTATGACACCCTCAAAAAGGACTTAGTGGATATACATCCAACAGCAAGCAGCTTTAAGATGATGCTTGACAAGGCAATACACCATGCAAACAGATGTATGCCAGATTCTTTCAAATATGCAAAAGAAAGATGGGATAAAAGTCATAAGCCACCTGATTTCAAAATAGGAGCCTTGGTCTTAGTATCAACCCTTAATTTCAATAACATAAGAGGCCCAACGAAATTGAAAGATTCCTTTGCAGGACCATTTATGATAAAAGCACTTCATGGACCCAATGCTGTGCAATTGGAACTCACAGGTGAACTAATGAACAAACACCCAACTTTCCCTGTAAGTCTGATAAAACCTTACAGTTCAAGTGACAAGGAGTTATTTCCACTAAGAAATAAACCCCCACTTGAAATTCCCCCCTTGGAAGAAGGAGAGGAAAAGAAAATAGTAAAAGTCCTTAAAGAAAGAAGGACAAGAAACAAAAAAGAAAGGGAATACCTTGGAAGGTATAGAAATTCAACTCAAGAAGATGAATGGCTACTTGAGAAAGATATAACAAATGCTGATAAACTACTAAGAAGGTTCAGACATGAAAGAAAGCCTGAAAAATAGAAAAGTTAAGCATTATTGAGCTTCAAGACTAACAAAGTCTATTGAAGAGGTAGGACAGTGGATGATACCCTAATTACACATATCAGATTGTGGTACAATCTTTTTTGGTGGTAGGGAATGTGAGCCTTTGAGATATGACCACATACCCAATAAGGTCACAAGAAAGACTCAGAATAATTATACCCTTTAAGATAATTATACTAAAATTACTTAAAATAATTATACATTAAAATTAATTACTTTAAAAATACAAAAATACCATAAATTGGTACAAAAATTGGTTCAACTTAAAAACCAATGAATCAACATGTGAAATAAATTATACCATTGGATTCCTCATGGTAAAATACACATACACCATTTTTATGGCATATCTGTAAAGTCAATATTTAATGAGTTATAAGGAATAATACCTTATAAAAAACATCAATCCTTATTTATTTCAAGAACCAATGAAACAACATGTGAAATAAATTGTACCATTGGATTCCCCATAAAAGTCCACACATAAAACAATTAATGAGCTAAGTTCCAAAGCTAATACTTAAGGAATTAACCTGAATATATGCACAAGATAGAGTGATGAACCAAAAATAAAGTTACCACGTAATCACTGTAAGAACACAGATATAAACTTTTTTTTACAAATTATAATACAGGTCAAAACCTATGATGAAATATTGATAAAAATCAACAAAGCTGTTGACCACTTTGTTGTGAAAGTGGTCCAAACTTAAAAAAAAGTACACAGTTGGATTCTAATAGTTTATTCGTGAAGAATGATGTAATTTTTATTATTAAATTCAGGGTACAACCCCCTGAAATCATGGTTTGAAGTTTAAAATATTGAATTTTGACAGAAAAGATGAGTTACAAGAAAAATCATCAAAATTAGAGTTTTGATGATGTAATGAAAGGCTCTTGGCAGCATAATAAGGTTATGTCAGGCTATCAGAATTCACTCTCTGAATTGCTGTAGCGTGTAAAAATTCAAAGTTATTAAAGATTCAAGTTTGAGATTAAATTGAGCAGTTATGATCACCTACTGTAACCTTAAATTAAGTTTAACAGTCATATGAGTGATACAATTGGTGAATACTATTAGTTTATGATTAAAACTAATAAAATTCACGAAATTTGGGGTTCTGCCAAGCCTCTGATGTCATCAAACTCAGAGTTATAGTGATAACTCTAAATAATGGTGTAATAATGATGTAATATGGTTTGATCATGATGTAATCATCCTCAAACCTTAAAATATTGATCAATTCCAGTGAATATGATCAGTGCACGTCTACTAGAAGCCTGTTGGACTCTAGGAGGGAGGTATTTACTATAAAGAGAGCTCTTTTTACTCTGTTTTCCCCTCAGACGCATAAAAAACATTAAATCCATTAAATCAAAGGTAATTTCTTTATTCTTTATATATAATACTATTATATTATTAAAGACCAAAGACCACCTTGTTATAATCATCCATTTTGACGTGATTAAATCATTTATTTAATTGTTTTTGCTAAAAATCTCTCTAGAAACTCATTGCCACATAAAAATCAAAAATATTAGTAATTTTCTTTATTTTTATTGTGAATACAATTTTAAAAGGTTGTATTTATATTTTTTGGCGTGAAATATTACAAAATTATTATATTAAGTGTTAAAAGTAGGTTATTTTCTCTTATTACAATAATTTTCTCTTTATTATTATTTTAATAATTCCTTAATTAATATAAATAGTATTTATATTAATTTATAGCTTTAATATTGGTAATATTATTGTTATTAATTGTTTTTTATTAATAAAAAACAATTTTTTACGCCTTTATTATTTCTTTGTAACAACAATGAAGTGCTTTTAAATATATTAATTATTTTATATTAATATATTTATTTTATTATATTATATTTTATAATATAAATTATATTATTATATTTTATTAATAATAGAATTATTTTTACGCCTTAATTATAATAATTCTTTATTATTATAATTATTTTTTTATCCTCTTTATTTCATTTATAAGGACATTCATAGTATAATAAGTAAAATATTAGTAATTTTTACTTATTGTTTCATAGTCAAACCTTACAGATTCCCCCACAGGAGCAGGAACAACTTCAATACCATCAGACTCTTCCTCTTCCACAGAATTCTCCTCCTCCTCTTCATCATCTTAACCAGGAGCTCTGAAACTGGTCCTTGAAGTTCCTGGAACCCCACCAACTACTTCTGAAAATAAATTTTTTATCTTCTTGGCCCTCTTCCTTCTTTCCTGGATAGTTTTGCTCCTTCCATAATGGGCCCTCAGTTGAGGAACTGTTGGGGTGGTGTCAAGAGGAGCTCTTGGAGTGAGAGTGAGAACAGCTTGAGCTCTGGCCTGAGATCTGGTCTGTCTTGCAGGAGGTTAATGTTGAATGGGCATGATTCTGAAATAAGAACTTAACATAAATGAATAAAATAAAAATTTGAAGTGAAAATTTTGAGGCAAATCAACTTGAAATCTGGAAGTCAAAATCAAATGTAACAAGCAATGTCTTGAATAAAAATAAATGAATCAAAATGAAATATTGAGGTAATCCATCAATAAATATGTTAAATCAATCAAACAATCAAATGAATTCTTGAGGCAAATAAATTTTAGGTCAACAATTATTGATGTGAAAAATCAGCAAAATCAATAAAATCTTCAGGTAAATCAGCTTTCTTGAGGTCAATATCAATTATGTCAAATTAATCAATCAAATCAAAATGTAGTGAGTTTTTCTTAAAGATTAAAATTATTGTAGAATGAATCAAATATGAATGTTGATATGAAGAATGTGTCTGAATAATTTGATGAGAAATTTAAAAATCAAATGAATCTTAAGATTACTCCTGAATTGAGAATAGAATTAAATTGATGATTTGAGATAAGGTTTTAAAAACAGAAACAAAAATAAAGTTTGGGTCAGATTTCAATTTTCAAAAATGAAGAATGAACAAGAGAAAATTTAGAAGTGACAATAAATCATACAGCTCATAAGAATTGAAGAGTCATAATTTTGATGAAGTGAAGGAATGAAATTCTAGAAAGAAATGAACACAATGAAAAGAAATGATTAGTTAATTAATATAATGTCACAGGGGGTCTTATGGAAGCAAGAGTGGCCTGGAACTGAGGAATTAAGAACTCACTTGGAGGGCTCCAAAAGAATAAAGAAATAAAAAGGAATATATTTCTTTGAGGAAGAATAAGAGTAAATACAAGTATTCCAAAGATAAAATAAAAGGAAGCCAATGGCCAAGATAATAAGAAAGCCAAAAGCTGAAGAGCAAACCAAATGAATCCTCACTTCACTGTTCCAACCTCCCAGAAAGAACAATGGAATTAGTAAAGGATATGACCTTCAATATCCACTGACAGGCAAAGATGAAAAGGTGCAAATTAATGACTTAAAATTATCAGTATTTACTTTAATAAAAGAAAAGAAAATAAGGATAAAAATAAATCTGATATATTAATTCACTGGCAAAAAAGTCCCCAGGGAAGAAAAGGTGGCCAGTATATGTGAAAAGTTGAAGACTGCTCCTGGAAGGTTGATCCCCAGCTGTATTGACTGATTTGGGTCAATACCAATCTGGCCATTTCTAAAACTGATCTGTGTGATGGAATTCCCACAGTGGAATATGAATTGGCCCAAGAGGGCCAATTCCATACAGCTTGCTGGAATACAGCCTGTATGGACCAATTGAGTTGTCCAAGGAATACTGAGGTACTTGATGCCTTGAGAATTGATTGAATGCTTGATAACCTCTTGAAATTTCCCTTGGAAGAATCCTGAAAGAAAGTACAACCAACTCCTGCATGGCCAGGTTGTTGGGGTGCTTGAATGGACTTCTGGTAGCTGCCAGGGATTGCAAAACTGAATGGCTGAGAAGTCTTCCTTTGAAATGAGTGATGGATTTGGTGACTGGAGTTGGAATTATTTAATTTTGTCCTAAAAATATTTCCATTAGATTGCTGAGGAAAACTGGTACACAATGGTATCCAATTCAATATATGTACCATGCTTGGTTCCCACATAATGAGTCCAATTCAAGTTGAAGTTGGAGGTTTCCCTGATTGCAAGGGTAAACCCCTTTATGAAGGTTACTGGGGGCGTCTTGTGACTGCCAGTGGCCATGGTTCAAGTCTTTAGGGGGAAAGTCGCCTATGGTCATTGTCAGGGTGAGTCTATGATAAAGAGCTAAAAAGGCTATTTACAACTTTAACTATGACTGTGACAAGGATAAAAAGTATTAATTTTTTTTTGATTATATCTGAAAAGGCTTTAATAATGAGAATTAGTGCCAGTGAGTCCTAATGAAAGCCCTGGGTGCAGCTTTACCTGTTAGGTACAATAATAAAGACTACAATACTAATATTTATAGTATAACCTGATTGATTTCCGAGAATATAACTGTTTTCAACATTTTTACTATGTAGGAATTCCTTTTCTGGAAGTGAAGAGTCCTCCTTTTATCCTGAAATGGGGTGAAAATGCTGCTAGACTGTTTTACGTAGAGGAAATGAATATTTTTCACTCTCAAGGACTGGCTTGTGGTTTGCAAAAGGCCTTTTTGGCCTGTATTGGGCTCAGATATGGTTTTGAAACCACATCTGGGAAGTTTCCATGAGTACAGGGTAAAAAATTTCATCTGGGGACCACACAGCCTGTTTCTGACGTGTATGATGTGTGGAATGCTGTGCAGAACATGCATGGGACCCCAGTGTTGAATGAACTATGAGGTATTTAAGTAAAAACAAGCCTCTTTGTCTGTTTGACACCTCATAATCATGGTTATGGGATATTATCCCATGGTAAGACTGTATTGGCCAAACTGTGGGATTTTGACCTTAAAACAGCCATACCTTTTCCAGTTTTTGAGATATCAACCTCAAAACTGATTCAGTTTGTATGCCTGTATGTGTTCTACACAATGGTACAACATTTGATATTTCTATCATTAAATTTGGCAGAGTTCTCCCATGTACAAGATTTTTATACATATGTGTGTTTCAGGCAAAAAGCTGTATTGGGCTTGTTTGCCTTAGAATGTTTGTTCTATATGAGATATGGGGATATAAATGGCACCATCAGATATACCTGATTGTACTCTTTCCAAAAAGACCCCACTTTAGGTATCTCACACTAAAAATGTAGGAGTTAAATGAGAGGTGAATATCTTATTCACCCTTATTTTGCCTGAATTTGGCCATAACTTCTTTAATACTGGTTCTAGCTCATCCGGGCTGTTTCCATTGAATAGCTCTGACTTAAAGCTTAATTTTTAATACCCATTTGATGGGGTTAAGCCTCTTACTCTTTATTTCATATGGGAGGTGAAAATTAAGGTTTATTCTCAGCAATAACTTTGAGCAGGAATAATTTTGTTATTCTTTGTCTTATGGGGATAGGAGTTTTATATTTGGAAAGGGGTGAGTTTCCTCTTTCTTTTGATACCTTTTGAGCTGATTTGGATCAGTTCCGTGTCTTGGTGGTATATTGGCTATACAATTGATTTATGGTATTTGGCTGTCATGCGTGTGCTCTGGTTTTGACTCATAGGCTGACATGCCCTCCCTCTAAAAAAGGCTCATCATTGATGAGACTGTTCGGTTCTCCTTGAGGCTATGAAGCTTTTTAAATGAAGGTTCCCATCTGGTATGGCATCTTCTGCCAACCATTTGCCCTTATCAGCTTTTTGGTTCTTGACCCTCACTAAGTACTGTCTCTGATCCTTACCATTAAGTCTGATCTTCCAGGCCTTGGTAATTCTCTTCACTGGTCCAGGGGAATCCTCAACTTCCACTATTTCTGGTGGTGGGGGGTTCCTTTTTCTGGAGAGGAATTTATCCTCCTCTGTCTGGAAGTATGGCTTGACTAAACTCACTGGAAAGACAGGGTGTTTCCTGCAAAATTCCTCTGTGAGTTTGACTTCTACTGCATTTTTCCCTATTAATTCAATTATAGTCAATGGCCCTATAAAGGATTCTCTCATTTCCTTGGGTCCTTTGAGATTATTAAAGCTAAGTGTAGGCACTAACACTTGGTCCCTCTCTTCAAAGTCAGGTTCCATGTGTGATTTGTCCCACCTCTGCTTATTATATTCCTTTGCCTCAGCTGTGTCACAAGCTCTCCTCTACATTTCATGGAAATCTTTAGCTGTGGGGTGGATGGTCAGAAGAGCTTTCTTCAGGAGATTCACAGGCAATAGGGGATTCCCCCTTTCCCTACCAATGCATGTGTTTTTCCTGCGGTAGAGTGCTGACTTGTTTTATAAGCCAGCTAAAATGCTGGTAGAAGGGTAACCCAGTCATTGGTGTAACCTTCATGACCTTTGTGTTCCATGCCAGAGGCACAGAATCTTCTAAGGATGCCCTCCATTGTCTGTATCATCCTTTCTGAAAATCCATCTTTTTGTGGATGGTAAGGTGTAGAAAAAGCAAGTTTAGTACCCAGCATGTGGTAGAGGTTGGTCCAAAAATCAGATGTGAACTTTGGGTTCCTATCACTAATGATGATCTTAGGGACTCCACAGGTGGATATGATGTTGTTCCAGAATAACAGAGAAGTATCCATGGCTGTTTCCTCCTTGTGACATGGTAGGCACCTCATACTCTTTCTGAACCTATGAAATATTATTAAGCATGCATTGAATTTTTCTTTGCCTCCTGGGACAAGTCCTGTAGCCCAGTCCATGTTGATGGTTTCCCATGGGCATTTGGGTTCTTCTATGTGCTTAAGTAACCCATACTTCTTCCCATGTTTTCTGTTTACCTTTTGGCATCTTTCACAAGTTTTGATGTATTCACTCAACTCTTGATCCCATCTGTGCCACCAAGTAGTTCTTGCTACCCTTCCTTGGGTCCTATCTTCACTCATGTGTCCCATATAGGGGGAATCATGGCATTCCTGTAGGATCAAAGATATATGGTCTCTGTATATTTTTGTAAGTGCACTAGTGTGCTTCTCTCTATGGTAGAGCAGGTTATCTATAAGGAAAAATTTATTTTCATTATACTCCCTCAACCAGGGTTCCTCTAGCTGGGATTGCAGTTCTGGCCTCCTGTATTTTTGTTGAAGGAGTTTTAACAATATGCCACACCGTTTGTGTTTGGCATGTGTCTTCATCACTGCATTGCAGAATTCAGTATGCAATTCTGAGGAGCTTATTCCCAGTATGGCAGTTTCTATTCCTTCTTAGTTAGTTTTTTCACTGTCTGGGGTACCACTTTCTGGTGCCCACTCAGAAAATCTGACATTTTTCTCGCTGTCTATTTCCCTGAAATGGATAGGAATCTTAGCTGCTACTTCAGGGTAATAAGCTGGGTTGCTTTTGACATTATCCAGTTGCCATCTGCTGAGATTATCTGCATTCTTATGACTTTTACTTTCTTTGTATATGACGTTCATATTCCCTCTATACTCCTAGATGGCTATTTGCCACCTCAGCATGTGTCTATTGGTGGTCTTCATGTTCAGTAAAGAATTCAAGGCTGAAGACTGCACCCTCCAAATAATAATGGAGTTTCTCTCAAGCTCAGACTAAGAATAGACATTGCATCTGGGTGGCCCCATACCTGGTTTCTGAATCTTTCAGCAGCCTAGAGATGTAACATATAACTACCTCTGGCTCATGTCATCTTGTGACTCAAAACCAGACAAGATACCACCAGAACATGGAACTTAGCTAAATTAGCTCAAAATGTATCAAAGGAAAGAGGAAACTCACCCCCTTCTGAAAATATAAGTCCCATCAACAGAGGACAAAGAATAACAAAGTTATTCATGCTCAAAGTTATTTCTGAGGATAAACCTTAATTTTCATCTCTCATCTGAAATACAGAGTAAGGGGCTTAACCCCATCAAATGGGTATGTAAAATGAATCTCTAAGCCAGGGCTATCAAATGGTACCAGCCAACCTGAGCTAGCACCAGCATTACTGAAGCTATGGTCAAATTCAGGCCAAATAAGGGTGACCAAAACATTCACCTCCCACCTAACTTCTACAGTTTTAGGGTGAGATACCTAAAGTGGGATCTTTTTGAAAAGAGCACAATCAGGGATTTCCAATGGCTTCATCAATTTCCTCTTATCTCAACTATAGCAGAAGTTATGGGGCAAACAAGCCCAATATAGCTTTTAGCCTAAACCACGCATATGTACAAAAGTCTTGTACATGGCATACCTTTGCCATATTTAATAATAACCATATCAAATAAGGAACCATTGTGTAGAGCACATACAGGGATACACACTGATTCAGCTTTGAGGTTGATATCTCATGAACAGACAATGGTATAGCTGTTTTAAGGTCAAAATCCCACATTCTGACCAATACAGCCTTACCATGGTATGATATCCCATAACCATGATTATGAGGTGTCAAACTGACAAAGAAGCATGTTTATACTTCAATACCTCATACGTAAGTCAATACTGGGGTCCCATACAGTTTTTGTACAGCATTCTAGGTGTCATACACATCAGAAGAGGGCTATGTGGTCCCCAGGTGAAAATATTCACCCTGTATTGGTGAAAACTGCCCAGATGTGGTTTCAAAACCACATCTGAGCCAGATACAGGCTATACAGGTCCTTGCAAACCACAAGCCTGTGTCAGAGAGTGAAAAAATCTTCACTTCCTCTACGTGGAAAGGTCTCACAGCCGTCCCACCCCATTTCAGGATAAAAAGGAGGCTTCTCACAGCCAGAATAGCTTTCCTCATCCTGATCTTGAATACCCTACTAAGTAAACTGTCAAAAACTGTTTTACTCTTGGGTAATAAACAGGTATAATTATAATTTTAATTATTGTAGTCTTTATTATTGTAACCCAACAGGTAAACCTGCACCCAGGGCTTTCAACAGCGCTCACCACCACTATATTCAATACATTAAAGCCCTTTTATTTTTAAATTAAACCATTTTTAATTCTCATAAATCTCTTTGAAATCCTTTTTACCATGTCACAGTTGTAGTTAAAAGTTGTAAATACAATTATTTTACTTTTATCATAGACTCAGCCTGACAGTTCACCCTCAACAATTTTTCTCTGGTGAAGGGCTGCCCCTAAGCCTTGGCTACATGCTGCATCTATTTATAACTTGAATGGAAGTTCAAAGTCAAGCAAGATGAGCACAGGTGCATTTGTGAGTTCATATTTGATCCTCTCATATGCATCCCTTCTTTCCTTGGTAGTTTCAAAAACTACATCTTTTGAACATAACTTGTATAAACTACTAGTTATGTGGGCAAACGTTTTAATGTTGTTTCTATAGTAGCTAGCAAACCCAAGGAAAGATTGCTCCTCTTTGATGTCTCGTTCTACTGGCTTTTGCAGTACTGCTGCTACTTTGTTCTGGTTGATTGCCAGACCAAGATCTCAGACATTATGTCCTAGAGCTTGTAGCTCTTCTTGGCCAAAATTTCAGTTTTTGAGTGAAATTTTCAGATTTATGGGCAGGCATTTACTTAGCACGCTTTCTATGCATTGCACATGGTCTTCCCATGTCTCTGAGTATATCATTATGTCATCAATATATACTACCATCCAGAATTCCAATCTTTCTTCTTGAAATATGGTGTCCATCATCCTTTGGAAGTGGGCTGGTACATTCTTGATTCCAAATGGCATCCTGGTGTACTCATATATGCCAATATGACATATGATTCTGAGTAATTTCATGAAGTTTTATTTAACTACATTCTGGTGGAAGCCTTTCATAGAATCCCTGTTGGTTATGTATCCGGCTTTTACTAGTTTGTTTAAGGCATGAGGCATCCTGTGTATAGGGTACCTGTCAGACTTGTTGTAGTTATTCAGAGCCCTGAAATATGCACACAACCTAGACTTGCCATCATGCCAGGTGATCAGGACGGGAGTGCTAATTTGCAATATTTCATTATGTCCAATCTTTCTGATGACATCCATGTCCAGGAGTTTGTCAATATGTTTTTCAATTTCCTTCCTGGTTTCCAGACTTGCTGGGTAAGGAGGTCTGCTGAGAATGGGTGGATAAGGCCTTTCCACATCAAGATATAGTTTTATATCATGCCCTCTAATCTTGCCTAATGGTTCTTCACCAATGGAAAATGCTGGTCTATTCTTTCTCAGTAGTTCTAGTAGACTTAGTTTCTGTTTACTGGTGAGGGTAGTGCTAAACTCTCCCTCTCTTAATCACTAAATGAGTCACAGGGGCTCTTATGAACGTAAGAATGGCCTGGCACTCAGGTATCAAGAACTAACTTGGAGGGCTCCAAAAGAATAAAGAAATAAAATAATATATTTCTTGAAATAAGAATAAAAAGGTTAAAGACAAGTATGCCAAAGATGAAAGAAAAGGGACCCAATGGCCAGGATAATAAGAAGCCAAAAGACAAAGAGCCAAACAAATGAATCCTCAATTCTCTTTTTCAACTTAATATTATCAGTATTTACTTTAATAAGCTTAAAGAAAATAAGGATAAAAATAAATCAAATATATTAATTAACTGGGCAAAAGTCCCCAGGTGATGAAAGGTGGCCAGTATATGTGAAAAACTGGGGCTGATCCTGGAAAGCTAGTCATCCGGCTGTATTGCCTGAATTGGGTGAATACAGCTCTGGCCATCTTGAAAACTGGACTGTGTGATTAAACTTCCACAGTAGAATATGTATTGGCCGAATTGGGCCAAGGACATAGGTTGATTGATTGCTGCCTGCATGGACCAATTGAATTGTCCAAGGAGTATTGAAGTACTTTCTGCCTTGACAACTTATTGAATGATGAATAACCTCTGAGAATGGCCCTTGGAATAATCCTGGAAGAATTGGCAACCCCACTCCTACAAAACCAGGTAGATGGCATCCTGGGATGGTCTTCTGATTGCCATGGATTACCAGACTGATGAGCTGACGAGTCCTCCTTAGAAATTGGTGATGAATTTTGGGACCTTGACTGGGAATCATGGAATTGGGTCCTGAAAACGTCACCATTGGATTGCTGAGAAAAAGTGGTGCATAATGGTATATAATAGCATATATACACCACTCCTGCATCCTTGAGTATGGGGTGGATGGGGGAATGGCAAATTTTCCCCTTTAGCTGAGGGGAAGAGTGGATTTTAGCTGAGCTGTTGGCCTCTGGCAGTTACCAGAGGCCATGGCTGGAAATGGGCCAGAGGTGGTTCTTGGTTGGAAGTTGGGTCCTTTAGGTTCTTGGCCAAAGTTGGTGGATTTGGTTTCATGGTCAGAAACTGGCTCAGGTGGACCCACCTGTCCTTGCGGGCTAGTGGACTCCCCCCTTTGGCCCCTTTTGGCCTCATTGGATTAGGCCAGACAGGGCCTAAATGGCCCGCGGACCATGCACCCTGGATTATGGCCCACAGGCAATAGAGGCCGTAGGAAGCCTAAATGGCCCAAAACCTCCCTAATTTAAGGGGTTGGGCCAAGGTCCTTGATGCTGGCTAGCGGATCCATAAAGTTATTTCTGAGCATAAACCTTAATTTTCATCTCTCATCTGAAATACAGAGTAAGGGGCTTAACCCCATCAAATGGGTATGCAAAATGAATCTCTTAGCCAGGGCTATCAAATGGTACCAGCCAACCTGAGCTAGCACCAGCATTACTGAAGCTATGGTCAAATTCAGGCCAAATAAGGGTGACCAAAACATTCACCTCTCAGCTAATTTCTACAGTTTTAGGGTGAGATACCTAAAGTGGGATCTTTTTGAAAAGAGCACAATCAGGGATTTCTGATGGCTTCATCAATTTCCTCTTATCTCAACTATAGCAGAAGTTATGGGGCAAACAAGCCCAATATAGCTTTTAGCCTAAACCACGCATATGTACAAAAGTCTTGCACATGGCATACCTTTGCCATATTTAATGATAAACATATCAAATAAGGAACCATTGTGTAGAACACATACAGGGATACACACTGCTTCAGTTTTTAGGTTGATATCTCATGAACAGACAATGGTACAGCTGTTTTCAGGTCAAAATCCCACATTCTGACCAATACAGCCTTACCATGTGATAATATCCCATAACCATGATTATGAGGTGTCAAACTGACAAAGAAGCATGTTTATACTTCAATACCACATAATTAAGTCAATGCTGGGGTCCCATACAGTTTCTGTACAACATTCTACGTGTCATACACGTCAGAGGAGGGCTATGTGGTCCCCAGGTGAAAATATTCACCCCGTATTGGTGAAAACTGTCCAGATGTGGTTTCAAAACCACGTCTGAGTGCAATACAGGCTATACAGGTCCTTTAAAACCACAAGCCTCTGTCAGAGAGTGAAACAATCTTCACTTCCTCTACGTGGAAAGGTCTCACAGCCCTCCCACCCCATTTCAGGATAAAAAGGAGGCTTTTCACAGCCAGAATAGCTTTCCTCATCCTGCTCTTGAATACCCTACATAGTAAACTTTCAAAAGCAGTTTTACTCTTGGGTAATAAACAGGTATAATTATAATTTTAATTATTGTAACTCAACAGGTAAACCTGCACACAGGGCTTTCAACAGCGCTCACCACCACTATATTTGATATAGTAAAGCCCTTTTATTTTTAGATTAAACCATTTTTAATTCTCATAAATCTATTTGAAATCCTACTTACCATGTCACAGTCATAGTTAAAAGCTTTAAAAACAATTAGATTACTTTTATCATAGGCTCAGCCTGACATTTTGTGGGCCTGGCCTTGTTTTTGAACTTTTTTGGACCTTAAAAGTAAGTTTTTCACTTATTTTCTTTATTTCTGAAATCTTGTTTTACATTTTTAGGCGTATTTTCTTTTAAATAATATATATTTTATATATCTTTTTTCATCAAATTGGTCTATGTACCATCTTTTACTCATATTTTAAGAGTATCTGTCACGTGGTTAATACCCACAAGACCTTTATTTTTGGGTGTGTTTTTCATATAAAAACACATAAGCCATCAATAAGTCCTGGATTTTTGATTAAGTAAAGACACCTCTGACCGTAAAACCAACAGTTGAGGTGTGGGTAAGTGTATTGTTGACTCAATTACACTTATACAGAGCCACTTATACATATAAAACTTGAAACCCACAAGTGAATCTGTGGGATACTGGTGCACAAACAGTGTAACAGGGTACCAAAAGCTGTAATTCTGACGTGGAATTGTTAATTCAATTACACTGTCATTATACAGGGCATATTGTAGTGATATAGAAGCCCAGAGGCCATTCTTAGACGTGCAAACAGAATTTTAAGAAGTCTTAACTGACATCAGCCCTCTTTTCCTACTTTGATTCAGTGGAAGAAAATTATATCCACTTGAAACCCAGTCACAGGCCAACACACCAGTGACACCCTCAGAACCAGAAAGCAGCAAGGTCAAAGGAAAGAGGCACAGTGAAGGCCTGATTACAGCCACAAATTGCACACCAATAGCCACCCAGAGAAGTAAAAAACCACAAAACTCTGCATCAATACAAGGTAAACAAAACTTAACAGCTTGTACAGGCAAGATTACTATAATTCACCCGGTTGTAACCTCTAAAGGTAAATTGCCCAAATCAGCAGACAACAAATTTGTACAAGGCACAGTCAAAGGTAAATACCCTAAGAAAATAAAGTTTTGGACGGCTTGCAAACACTGATATGTCACCTGTATACCTCAAAGACCTTGGCTTCCAAAGGAACCAGCCACAGGACAGAGAAGGCTTGTCTAGAACCAGAAGACTTGAAAGAAATTTTCCCTTGATATATACCAATTGTCCAACCAAGACCCCTTAGAGGAATTAATAAATGGATTCAAAGAGGGGCCTTTCAGTTCTAACCTCACCAGTAATCAAAAGCTCCGTTTACTGAGAATTATGAGGAAGAACAGACCAGCTTTTTCCATTGGTAAAGAACCCTTGGGAAAGGTAATAGGCCATGATATAGAAATATCTCTATTTGTGTAAAGACCTTTTCCACCCATGCTCAGAGGGCCTCCACATCAAGCAAGCCTGGAAACTAGCAAATGAATTGAGAAACACATCAATGAAGTCCTATATATGGATGCTATCAGAAATATAGGACATAATGAAGCAGCAGAAATCACCACTCCTGTCCATATCACTTGGAATGATGAAAAATCTAGGTTGTGTGAGGAATTCAGATCCTTAAATAACTACATAAAAGCTGACAGGTACCCTAGACATGCTGTCAATTGCCAAATACATAACCAAGATGGATTTTATGGAGGGTTTTCACCAGAATGGAGTACAGCCAAACTCCCTGAAATTTCTCAGAGTCATATGCCATATGTGCATATATGGGTACACCAGAATACATTTTGACATTAAAAATTCACCAGAAAACTTAGAAAGGATTATGGACAAAATACTTCAAGAATAAGTATTGGAAGTATTGGTGGTGGTATATATTTATGATATCATTATATACTCAGAGACATGGTAAGATGAGTGGGGTACATGGACAGAGTTCTTAGTAAATTTACACCCACTAATCTGAAAATTTCACCTCAGAATTGTAATTTTGGTCAACAAGAAATATTGGCACTAGGACTTCAAGTATCAGGCCTTAGTCTGGCCATAGATCTGAAAAGAGTAGCAGCAGGACTGCAAAAACCAGTACCAAAGAACATCAAAGAGATGCAATCTTTGCTTTGGTTTGCTAGCTACTTCAGAAACCACATCCAGGATTTTGCTCATATGTCTAGCATTGTATAAGATTTATGCTGAAAAGATGTAGTCTTTAAAATCACTAAACAAAGGAGGGATGCATATGAGAGGATCAAACATGAACTCACCAATGCACCTGTCCTGATACTCCCTGAATTTGAATGACCATTTAATCTGTACATAGATTCAGATTGCAGTCAAGGTTTGGGAGGAGCCCTTCACCAAAGACACATTGTGGATGATGAACCACTGGAGGGAGTAATATGCTAAATTTACAGTAAACTGAAAGATTCAGAAACCAGGTATAGGGCTACTCAGACTTAATGATTATGTTTGGTCTGAGCTATGGAAAAACTCTATTATTACTTGTAAGGTTCAGCCTTTCAAGTCTACACAAACTACACACCCTTGAATTCTTTACTTAGCATGAAGACCACAAATAGACACATGTTTAGATGGTAAATAGCCATCCAAGAGTATAGAGGTAACATGACCATCATATACAAAGAGGGCAAAGGCCACACCAATGCAGTTGGACTCAGTAGATGGCCACTGGACAATGTCAAAAGCAACCCAGCTTATGACTGTTAAGTAGCTGCCAACATTCCTATCCATTTCAAGGAAATAGAAAGGAGGAAGAACGTTAAATTTTGTCAATATGCACCAGAATTTGGTACCTCAGACAGTGATAACACTCACACAGAAGGGAAAAAGACTCCCATATTGGGAATAAGTTCCTCAGAACTGCATAATTAATTTTTCAGTTTGGTCACCAAAACTATGCAAAACACAAACATTGTAGCATATTTTTGCAACTCCTTCAACAAAAATACAGGAGCTCAGATGTTTTTCAAAATTGTTGAATTTAAGCTTAAATAAGCTCAATTTGAAAGTCGAATAAGTTTTATGCAAACTTACCAAAAGTTGAGTGAAAATTGAGGTGTTGAGTATATTTACTGAATTGGCTAAGGATTTGTAATACAGAATGTAAATCCTGCGTGAGCTCAATTTTAAACTGTTCAAGGCCATAGAATGGCATTAAATAAATAAAAGGGCAAAATCCATGCAAAAAGGTGGGACAAAGGAAAAATACCAAACAGAGCTTGGGTACCCAACTTTTTGGATCTGCAAGGATTCAATTAAGGTTGTTCACCTGTATTGGAAGATTTTCAACCTTATTTAAACTTTGAGATTAGACTTTGATCCAACCTTAAAGTTTAAACTGGTTTTATCCCAATTTGGACCGGAATTTCAACCTGCCAAAGGGTAAATCCCAATATGCAGGCTTGAAATTAAAGTTTTGAGACTGGTCAAAGCTTAGAAAAGCTCAAAAATCTTAAATAAGCTTACACCTTTAAGGTCTCAAGCATTAAGATCTTATCAAAAGTTAAGGTTTAGTGTGTATTGCTATTTTATGTGGGAAAATAGTAGTAACTTCAAAAATCCATTCAAAATACAATTCTTGATGGATTTTCTTGAACATTTCACACATCTTGTAATTTAATATTATCTCTATATACATTGAATTTTAAGTATGTTTTATAAAAAGATTTCCTGGGTAATTAGCCGGGAAATTTACTCTTTTAATTATACTTAAAGAAAATTAAGCTCTCTTTAAAAATCAATCAAAAATTGAGTTTAAGATATTTTGCTTGAAACTCTATTTTTAAGTTGTTCAAGTGATTAAATTTAATTTAAATAAAGTGATTCTATATTAAAAATTTAAATAATTAACTTAAATGAGGATTAAAGCTACTTGGAGTTAAGAATAACATTGATAACTTTAAATTGGAATTAAAAATAAGTTACCTTAAGTTAAGAACCTTATTTTTAAGCATGGTTTTTCAGCTTATATAAAATCTTATTATTAGAATATTTCTTAAGTATTTTATTCTTTATAAATCTTAAATTAAGTAATGAAAATCATAGAAATTAGATTATTGTTGTAATCACAAATAATATATTTTATTTTATAAAATTTTTGTCTTTAAAATATCTTTTATAATCCACAAATTTCTCTCAAAAACTCTTTAATAATATTTTTTATTATGAAAAGTTTTTTTCAAAATATTGATTTTTGGCGTGTTTTTAACTTATAATAATTATATAATATGATAACTGTTGTATTTGAATTTTTGTATCAAATTTATATTATAAGTTTTTTTTAAAACTTTATATCTTTTCTATCTATTATTAGTTTTTTTATATAGAACTTTTCTATAAGAATTATTTCTGCACAGTGTGTATTATGTTTCTTTTATAAATAGTATTTTTATGTTTTCTGTAAGTGGTTAAATATTTACATTTTACATGTGTAATTGTCTCATTAAGAGATTTACACTTCTTATCGTTAGAATTGTCAGTGACTATAACAATAATAGAATAATTAGAATTTATTATAATTATTATATTTTTATCATTATTATTTTATATAATAAGAATTAAGCTTATTTTTTTATATTCAAATTTGTTTTTTTAATATTTTATTATATTATATTTTTCTACTGAGGACAGTCACAGTACGCTTGATATTGTTACTATTATGAAGGGTTTCATAGACAAACCTTACATTGGGAGGCCTGGCTTTGATTGTAAACCAATTTTTAGCGAAATAAATCATATTCTAGACCTTATTTTACTGTTTTTTGACGTAAAATTGCCATATTTACTTTAATATTGCCTTTTTTGGGACTTATCCCTCATAAATAATCTTTATCATATTGATAAAGTTAATTTTTCTTAAGAATATTGTTTGAAACAATATACAATTGAGTGACTTGGAATAAATTTCTTTTGTCTAACTAGTGGCTTTTTGACATCACAGACTTGGAATTTCTTTTTTGAGTTATTCTAGTGTAAAGTGAATAATATAATTATGATTAATAGCTTATTAATTTCACAATTATTATTTCCTTAAATAAAATATAAAATAAAACAAAATATTTACTACAAACTTTTTTTTTCTTCAATCTTGGACATTTTTCTTTGTTTTTGACACAAATTGCATAAATTACAATAAAACAACTTTATCCAATAAGCTGCGTTTATAAGTTATTTTTATTTTTTGATAAAATAACTTATTTTTCTTTTCTCTAGTGTCATCCATCAGAGAAACCTCTTCAGACTCTGAAACCTCAGAGTCTAGTATTGAAATTCAAACTAGCCCATCACCAAGGGGTTTCATTACCAAAGAACCCTTTAAAGGTCCAGCAGGTGAATTCAATCCATTTCTTGTATTAATTGCTTCATATTGACGTGAAATGACTCCTACTAGAAGTGGAAGTAGCTACTCCATCCAATCAAATAGATCTTGACCAGCACATTCAAGTCATAAATCCAAAAGACAATAATGTCAGCCCAGAGGAGAGGTACAAATGGAGGATGCCAGAACTTCCACCAGTTCCCAAAGGTTACCCAACACCTTTGAGACTCTTATTGAGAGTGCAGAAGCTGACATAACTGCTATTTCTGTTGTTAGATCTGAATCACTTTCAACAGGCAATAGTAGAGATATACCAGTCCCACTACAAGGACTGGTTTATGGCAGCAAAACAGCAAGAGTGGGAACTTCTCCCAAGTCTTTGGATAGGAACCATGAAATCATATCTTAAAGTGAAGAAGTTCATGAGGCCAGAAAAGACAGAGCAACTTCTCAAGGCTTGGACACCCATGTCTTGCACAGGACAAGTCCAACAGATGAACTCTTGGTTGAAAAACCAAAGCATGTTATCAGAGGACCAGAAGAAGAAGTTGGCCCAAGGGATGGAAAACAGTCCAGTGGAAGCTCCCCAAGCCTCCACAAGCAAAATGTTGCCTAAACAAGTGCCAAACAAGCCCAAGAAACCCTAAAGACCAACCAGCAGGGAAAGCAAAATGAAAAGGGAAAGGAAAAACCCAAGCGGAACAAGCCTTACCCGCAGAATTACAGGATTCCCAAGAAAGAGAAGACATCCATGGACAATGTGTTCAATATGGCAAGAACTTTGATGGAATTCAACAACAAGGAAGAGGAAATATTGAACCAATCTTTTCCAAGGAAGTAGATATTTTAAAACTTGTAAACCAAATTTAAAGTTATAATAAAGAAATTATAACAAAGCTCAAAAAATTTGAGTATATCCAAAAGAATTTTGGTAGTGAGATGCTACAAGTGAAAGAGTCACAAAAGACAAATATTGGCCTTTGAAATGTTAATAAAGAAATATCAATGCTGTGGAGGACATCACTACTAGAAGAAAAATTGGTAGAATAGGAATAAACCCCCAATGGACAACAGGGCCAGTGGGAAGCCAATTCCAAAACCCAATACACCACATTATAAGGTCCTTTGAAATGTCATAAGTGTGGAAGTACATCTCATTTGGCTAATACTTGTGATAAAAGGACAAGAATCAATGAGATAGAAACTGAAAAAGAATACACAAAGGAAACAAATGATGTCCCTGTACATGAAAGTGATTCTGAGCCTTCTGAAGAGGAGGAATTAGCAGATAAACTTAATATAGAAAATATTAATGTTTCCTTTGAAGTCACAGAAGTGCATACTCACTTACCACAGTATAGTGATGAATGTATGGATCTCATACAAGTGCAAGATTCTAAAATTCAGAACACCAAGGCAGCCAGAGGTAAACATTATACAGCTGGATCATCTTGTATCACTAATATTGTGAAAAACAAGAGAGAAGCAAAGATACATTTTGACTCAGGTTACTTTTGTACTTGTGTTGAAAAAGATCATCTTGACAATATTTATACAAATTGGCAAGACATGTTAATGCCAATTGAAGGTATGAAATTGAGCAGTGCCAGTCAAAATATGCACCCCTTGCATATATTTGAAGCAGAAGTTATATTCCCTCAGCCTGCAGGAAGTAGCAGATTAAAAGTTACAATTTTTTTTAATGAATAATTGTACTTCACAACACTTTATACTTGGAAATGATTATGTCAATATTTTTGGTGTTGATATTAATAATCATAAACACAGGTATTTCACTATAGGGGAAAATAAAAGGCAAAAATTTCCTTTTACTATAGAGAAAAGAGAAATCACAGTCATTCAACAAGTGAAAAAAGTTAATAAAGAAAAATTTGTGTCAGATCAATGATTTACGCACAAATTAGTCCTGAATTGACACCAGAAGTGCAGGAGGAACTTATTAAAATTTGATTTCAATATGAGGAAGCCTTTGCTTCTGATAATGAACCACTTGGGGCTATCAAAGGAAATGAAGTAGACATTATGCTTCATGTGGAAAGACCTTACCCTCAACTTTTAAGAAGACAAGCTTACCCAGCTAGCCCTATGGCCAGAGAAGCATTAGAGTGTCATATTAATGAACTAATGAAACTGGGAGTTCTTAGAAGAACTGGACACAATTAAGAAGCATAAGTCACAACTCCTGTAATCACTGTTTGGCATAATGATAAATCAAGGATGGTTGGTGATTTTAGGTAATTGAATACCTACACTATTACAGACAGGTATCCAATCCCTAGAATCCATGAGACTTTGACCCAATTATCCAAATCAAGATTTATTACCTCTATGGATTCTCTTAAAGGCTTCAATCAGAATCGTTTAACACCTCATGCTAGGATATTATTGAGGATTATTGCTCATTGTGGTATTTATGGATACTTGAGGATTCCTTTTGGTATCAAATATGCACCCTCTCACTATCAAGGAATGATGAACACTATTTTCCCACATGAATTATCAGAGGGATGGTTAATCATTTATATTGATGACATTATCAATTGTTCAGAAACCTGGCAACTGCATTTGAAGCAACATTCATCAGTACTTAAGAAAATTATTCAAGTGAACATGAAAATATCTCTTAAAAAATGTAATTTTGGGTTTCATGAGTTGAACGCTCTATGACATGTAGTCTCAGGACTCAGCCTTGGTGTTGGTAAAAACAAAGTGGCTGCAGTGTTACTGAAACAAATTCTCCAGAAAAAGAAAGAAATGATATCTTTATTAGGGTTTGCCAGTTATTACAGGCAACACCTTTGTCAGATAGAGTCTATGTTGAAGAAGTAATTAGGCTATTTACAGCTAGAACTATGACTGTGACACGCAGAAAATGGTTTAAAATAAGGATTTGAATTTAAGATGATGGTTTATAATATAATAAAAAGGTTCTACTATTGAATAATAGTGGTGGTGAGCACTATTGAGAACCCAGGGTGTGGTCTTACCAGTTGGATTACTATGATAAGAGCTACAATAATTCAAACTATAATTATACCTGATTTTTACCCAAGGGTAAAACTGTTTTGGAGAGTTTACTACGTAGGGTATTCAAGAGAAGGATGAGGAAACAATTTTGGCTGTGAAAAGCCTCCTTTTTATCCTGAAATGGGGTGGAAAGGGTGCTAGACCTTTTCACTTAGAGGAAGTGAAGATTTTTTCACTCTCTAGGACTGGCTTGTGGTTTGCAAGCTTTCACCAATACAGGGTGAACATTTTCATTTGGGGACCTCACATCCTGATTCTGACATGTATGACACTTAGAATGCTGTACAAAAACTGTATGGGACCCATTATTGGCTGACATATGAGGTATTTCAGTAAAAACAAGCTTTTTTGTCTATTTGACACCTCATATTAATGGTTATGGGATATTATCCCATGGTAAGGCTGTATATGACAGCAGGTGTGAATCTGACTTTAAAACAGCCATACCTTTGTCAATTCTTGAGATATCAACCTCAAAATTGGTTCAGTGTGTAGCCCTGCATGTTCTCTACACAATGGTACCTCACTTGATATGGGTATCATTTAATATGGCAAAGTTATTCCATGTACAAGATATTTGTACATGTTTGTGGTATAGGCAAAAAGGTGTATTGGGCTTATTTTCCCCATAACCTTTGTTCTAAATGAGCTATGAGCAAATGGATGACACCATCAAATAGCTCTGATTGTGCTCTTTCCAAAAAGACCCCACTTTAGGTATCTCATGCTAAAACTGCAAAAGTTAGATGAATGGTGAATGTTTTGTTCACCCTTATTTGGCCTGAAATTGACCATAACTCCATTAATATTGGTCGTAGCTCAGTTTGGCTGGTACCATTGGATAGTTCTGGCTTAGAGATTCATTTTGAATACCCATTTGATGGGGTTAAGCCTCTCCTTCTGTATTTTAGATGAGAGGTGAAAATTAAGGTTTATGCTCAGCAATAACTTTGAGCAGCAATAACCTTGTTATTCTTTCTCCTATGGTTATGGGACTTATATTATCAGAAAGAGGTGAGTTTCCTCTTTCCTTTGATAAATTTTGAGCTTATTTGGCTCAGCTCTATGTTTTGGTGGTATCTTGGCTATACCATTGGTTTATGGTATTTTGGCTGTCATGCTTCTGCTCTGGTTTTCAGTCACAGGCTGACATACCCTCCCTCTAAAAAGGCTCATCATTGATGAGACTGTTCAGTCCTCCTAGAGGCTCTGAATCTCCTTAAATTAAGGTTCCCATCTGGTATGGCAACTTCTGCCAACCATTTGTCCTTATCGGCTGTTTTGTTCTTGAATCTGACTGAGTACTGTCTTTGATCCTTCCCATTAAGTCTGATCTTTCTGGCCCTGATTATTTTACTCACAGGTCCTGGGGAATCCTCTACTTCCACTATCTCTGGTGGTGTGAGGATCTTCTTCCTGGATGGGAATTTACCCTCTTCAGTTTGGAAGTATGGTTTGACCAAGCTCACTGGAAAACTCCTCTGTGAGCTTGACACCCACTGCATTCCTTCCTATCAACTTGATGATAGTAAAGCACCCTACAAATGAGTCTCTCATCTTCTTGGATCCTTTAAGATTTTTGAAGTTCAGTATAGAAACTAACACCTGGTCCCCTTCCTTAAGGTCAGGTTCCATGTGTGTCTTGTCCCACCTCTGCTTATTATAGTCTTTTGCCTCAGCTATGCATTTAGCAGCTGTTTTACAAGCTCTCTTCCACATATCATGGAAGTCTTTGGCTGTGGGGTGGATGGTAAGAAGATTCTTCTTCAAGTGATCCACAGGCAACAAGGGATTCCACCCTTTCTCTACCAGTGCATGTGTTTTTCCTGTGGTAGAGTGCTGAATTTTATTATAAGCCCGTTGGACTGCTGGTAGAAGGGTAACCCAGTCATGGGTTTATTCCTCATGGTCCTTATATTCCATGCCATAGGCAGAGAACCTCCTAAGGATGTCCTCCATTGTTTGGATCATCCTTTCTGCTAGGCCATCTGTTTGTGGATGGTAAGGTGTGGAAAATACAGGCTGGCTGCCAAGCATTTCATACAAGTTGGTTCAAAATTCAGATGTGAATTTTGGGTCCCAATCACTAATGATTATCTTAGGGACTCCACAGGTAGATATGATGTTATTCCAAAATAAAAGAGCAGTATCCATGGCTTTGTCCTCCTTGTGGCATGGTAGACAACTCATGCTCTTGCTGAACCTATCAACTATGATCAAACAGGCATTGAAGTTTTCTTTGCCTCCTGGGACAAGTCCTGTAACCCAGTCTATATTGATGGTTTCCCATGGGTTTTTCGGTTCTTCTATATGTTGAAGTAACTTATACTTCTTCCCACGATTCCTATTTTCCTTCTGGCATCTTTCACAAGTGTTTATGTATTCACTCAACTCTTGTTCCCACTTGGGCCACCAAGCTATGCTTGCTGACCTCTCCTTGGTCCTTTCTTCACTCATGTGTCCCATATAGGGGCAGTCATGGCATTCCTGCAGGATCATGGAGATGTGGTCTCTGTCTACCACTGTGAGTGCACTTGTGTGTTTTTCTCTATGGTAGACCAGGCCATCTATAAGGACAAACTTGTAAACCTTATAGCCCCTCAACCATAGTTCTTCCAGCTGGGATTCCAGTTCTGGACTCCTGTACTTTTTTAGAAGGAGTTGTAGTAATATGCCACACTGTTTGTGTTTGGAATAAGACTTCAGTACTGCACTGAAAAATTCATTGTGTAGTTCTGAGGAACTTATTCCCAGTATGGGAGTTTCTGTTCCTTCTGAATCAGTGTTCCCACTGTCAAGGGTACCACTTCCTGGTGCCCATTCAGAGAATCTGAAGTTTCTCCTCCTATATATTTCCATTAAATGGATGGGGATCTTGGTTGCACCTTCAGGGTCATAAGCTGAATTGCTCTTGACATTATCCAGTGGCCATCTGCATTGGTATGATTTTTACCTTCTTTGTATATGATGGTCATGTTCCCTCTATACTCCTGGATGGCTATTTGCCATCTCAGCATGTGTCTATTTGTGGTCTTCATGTTCAGTAAAGACTTCAAGGCTGTGCAGTCTGTGTAGACTTCAAAGACTGCACCCTCCAGATAATAATGGAGTTTTCCTAGAGCCCAGACTAGACATAGACACTCAGTCTGGGTGGCCCCATACCTCCCTTCTGAATTTTTCAGTTGCCTTGAAATGTAGCAAATTACTACTTCTCTTGGTTTACCATCCACAATTTGTCTTTGGTGAAGGGCTGCTCCTAGGCCTTGACTACATGCTGCATCTATGTATAACTTGAATAGTAGTTCAAAGTGTGGTAAGATGAGCACAGGTGCATTTCTGAGTTCATATTTGATGCTCTCATATGCATTCCTCCTTTCTTTGGTGATTTCAAAATCTACATCTTTTGAACACAACTTGTATAAACTACTAGTTATGTGGGCAAAATTCTTGATGTGGTTTCTATAATAGCTAGAAAACCCAAGGAAAGATTGCATCTCTTTTATGCTCTTTGGTACTGGCTTTTTCAGTACTGCTGCTACTTTATTCTGGTCAATTGCCATACTAAGACCTGAGACTTTATTTCCTACAGCCAGTAACTCTTGTTGGCCAAAATTACACTTTTTCAGTGAAATTTTCAGATTGATGGGTGTACATTTGCTTAGCACTCTGTCTATGTAATGTACATGGTCTTCCCACATCTCTGAGTATATAATGATATCATCAATATACACCACCATCCAGCCTTCCAATATTTGTTCTTCAAATATTGTGTCCAACATCCTTTGGAAGCTGGCTGGTGCATTTTTGATGTGAATGGCATCCTGGTATACTCATATATACCCATATGGCATATTATTCTGAGTAATTGCATTGAGTTTGGTATAACTCCATTTTGGTGGAAGCCTTTCATAAAATCCATCTTGGTTATGTATTTGGCTTTTGCCTGTTTATCCAAGGCATGAGGTATCCTGGTTATAGGGTACCTGTCTGCTTTTGTGTAGTTATTCAGAGCTCTGAAGTCTCCACACAGTCTAGACTTTCCATCATGGAAGGTGATTAGGACTGGGGTGGTGATTTCCACTATTTCATTATGTCCAATCCTGCTGATGAAATCCATGTCCAAGAATTCATTGATATGTTTCTCAATTTCTTTCCTGGTTTTCAGGCTTGCTGGATAAGGAGGTCTCCTAAGCATGGGTGGATAAGGTCTTTCCACATCCAGATATAGTTCTATATCATAGCCTTTGATCTTGCCCAATGGTTCTTCACCAATCGCAAATGCTGGTCTGTTCTTTCTTGGCATCTTCAGTAAACTTAGTTTTTGTTTACTGGTGAGGGTAGTGCTAAACTGTCCCTCTCTAAATTCATTCAGAAGTTTTCTAGTGGATCTTGAGAAGATATATGGTATATATCAAGTGAAATTTTTTTTCCTTGTTGGTACCAATGGTAATGTGCCTGTTTTTACTGTTATGAATATCTATTCCATATATCCTCTGGTGGTTTGTTCCCAGTAAGAACCCTTGGATGTGGCATCATTAAGCACTACAAACTCTGGGTTGAGTCTCATATTACCCTTCCTGTGGGGTATAATTATCTATTTAATAATTGTACCAATGGAAGTCTTCTTCCCAGAGGCACTTCCAAAGCTCTTTGCCTCAGTGGGCAAGAGCTGCTTTTCCCAATGTGGGAAGTGGTTGTCCAGATATTCTCTGGCAACTATGTAGCAGTGTGCTCCACTATCAATGATCAGTGGATGCTGAGCATTGTCAATACAGACAGTCATCTTTGTGCCTGTTCCATGTATATATGCCATGTAAGGTTTGTCTATGAAACTCTTGATAATAGTAGCGAATATCAAGAGTCCTATGACCTTCCTCACTAGAAATATATAATATAACATAATATTATAACCACAAATTTAAATATAATTATTAAGAAAGAATTATATAAAGAATAAAGTTAATTATTATTATAAAAATATAATAATAATAATAAAATAATAACTATAATAAATCATAATTATTCTATTATTGTTTTAGTCACTGACAGTTATAACAATAAGAAGTGTAAAGCTCTTAATGAGACAGTTACACATGGAAAATATGAATATTAACCACTTATAAATAATATAGATATTATTTATAAAAGAATTAAAACACACACTGTGCAGAAAGAATTCTTATAGAATAAAATTCTATATAAAAAACTAACATTAGATAAAAAAGATATAGAACTTTAGAGAAAACTTACTTATAATATTTATTTAATACAACAAGTCAAATAACAACAGTTATTATATTAAATAATAATTATAAGTTAAAAACACGCCAAAAATCAATATTTTTTAAAAATAAAACAACTTTTTGTAATAAAAATTATGATTAAAGAGTTTTTTAAGAGGAATTTGTGAATTTTTAAAATATATTTAAGATGCTTAATTTTATATAATAAAATATATTATTGTTGATTACAACAATAATCTAAATTCTATGATTTCAATTCTTTACTTTTAATTAATAAAGAATGAAATAACTTAAGAATTACTTTGATAATAAGATTTTATATTTAATAAAACTTTACCTGTTTAAATTTTTAATATGATTGGATTGATAATGAATTGATGGACAAAAACAATGATGAAAAGACTCTTTTTATGTCTTCATAGCAGCTCTCATGATTCATAATGGATATAAAGGGCGTTCTCAGGTCAAAACTGAAAAACCATGCTTAAAATTAAAGTTCTTAACTTAAGGTAACTTAATTTTATTTCCAATTTAAAGTTATCAGTGTTATTCTTAACTCCATGCAAATTTAATCTTCATTTAAACTACTTATATCAAGTTTTTAATATAAATAAACTTATTTATATTAAAGTTCATCACATGAGAAACTTAAAAACATAGTTTCAAGCAGAAATCTCTTAAAATCAATTTTGAATTAATTTTTAAAGAAATTAAAATTTTCTTTGAGCTTTAATTAAAAGAGTAAATTTCCAGGCTATTACCCAGAAAGCTTATTTATAAAGGATACCTAGAATTTGACTTATATGTAGATAGTATTAAATTGTAAGCTGTGTGAAATTTCCAAACATATCCATCAAGAATTGTATTTTTAATGAATTTTTGAAGTTATTGCTATTTTTCCACGTAAAATAGAAATACATACCAAACCTTAAGTTTTGATAAGGTTTTAATGCTTGAAGCCTTAAGGTTTTAAGCTTATTTAGGCTTTTTAAGCTTAATTAAGCTTTGACAGTTTTTGAAACTTGAATTCAAGCCTGAATATTGGGATTTACCCTTTGGAAGCTTGAAATTCCTGTCTGAATTGGGATAAAACCAGTTTAAACTTTAATGTTGGATCAAAGTCTAATCTGAAAGTTTATATAAGGTTGAAAATCCTCCAATACAGGTGGACAACCTTAATTGAATCCTTGCAGATTCAAAAAGCTGGGTACCTCAGCTCTATTTGGTCTTTTTCCTTTGTCCCACCTTTTTATGCGGATTTTGCCCTTTTATTTATTTAAAGCCATACTATGGCCTTAAATTCTTTGAAATTGAGCTCACACAGGATTTACATTCTGTATGGAAAATCCTTAGCCAATTCAGTAAATATACACCACACCTCAATTTTAACTAAAATTTTGGTAAGTTTGTATAAACCTTATGCAACTTTAAATTTAAGCTTATTTAAGCTTAAATTTAACAATTTTAAAAAAATGTTAAAAAAGTTAAATTAGCACTGTGGGATTCTTAATTCTTCTAATAAAATAATAAATAAGTTTTTTTGGGTATAAGACCTTATGGATGTACCCTAGGTTATTTTTGGTGTAGAATCCAAAAATGACATAATATTTATAACTTTGTTTATCCAAAAAAAAGTTATACTTATTTTTTTTTATTTTTTATCTTAAATTCAATTAAAAAGTCTATTGAAGACAAATTGAAATGTTTATAAAGCTATTTGTGGCCTTATGGGTATGTTATACATACCTCACAGGCTCACATTCCCTACCATCAAAAAAAACTGTACACAATTTTTCTTTTGTAGTTAACCCCCAAGTTATTTGGGGGGGTATAATCCACTGTCCAAACTCTCTGCTTATACTTTTCTGATTATGTAAAGCACACAATTCAGACTTTTTCATTGAGCAATTGGTCTTCTCTCATGTCTGAATCTTCTGAGAAACTTTTTGGAATCAGGTACTTTGCTTTCTACAATCCATTCATCTTCGTGTTGTGGATTTCTATACCTGACTAAGTATTCTCTTTCATTTTTTCCCCTAAGTCTTCTTTCTTTTAAGACTTTTATTAACTTTTTATTGTCACTTTGATTTAGTGGGGGTACTTCTAAGGGTGTTTCACTTCTCAAAGGAAATAATTCCTTATCACTAGAAGTGTAATGCTTTAATAGACTGACAGGGAAAGTTGGATGGTTGTTTTCCAGTTCTCCTGCCAGTTCTACTTGTACTGCATTTGTCCCATGATGGGCTTTAATAATAAATGGTTCTGAAAAGGAATTTGTTAATTTCTTTTGGCCTTTAATGTTATTAAAGTTAAAGGTTGAAGCTAGTATTAAGTCCCCTACTTTGAATTATGGGGTTTTATGACTTTTATCCCATTTCTGTTTAGCATATTCAACGGCATCATTCATGCTTTGATTTTCATGATGTCTCACTTTATCAAGCAATGACTTAAAGCTGGAAGCAGTTGGATGAATATCAACCAGATCTTTTTTCAAAGTATCTATTGGAAGCTTTGGGTTCCATCCTTTTTCCAACATTGCAGGAGTTTTACCTGTTAAAGCATGGATGGAGGTCTTGCAGGCTAATTCCAATGCTGGCATAAGCATACACCAATTATGGGTAAAGCCATCAGAATCCTCAAGCTCCAGGCCATAAGCACAAAATCTTCTGATCATGTCCTCAAGGGTTTGAATCATTATTTCTTCCAGCCCATCTGTTTGTGGATGGTAGGCTGTTGAGAATGATAGTCTTGTACCCAACAGCTTATGTAAATTAGTCCATAAGGCTGATGTGAGTTTTGGGTCTCTGTCACTAATGATGTTTTTAAAGAGACCAGTATGGGATATTACTCTATTCCAGATCAAAAGAGCTGTATCCATAGCTGTGTCATTTTTGTGACATGGTAAAAAGATTGGTGTTTTGCTATATCTGTCCACAATAACAAGACATGCATTGTAACCTTTATCACCTCCAGGTGGTAAGGCAGTTACCCAATCCATGTGAGCCACTTCCCATGGGGTACTTGGTTCTTGAATATGGATCATTAAACCAAATCTTTTACCAGTAGCTTTATTGGCTTTCTGGAATCTATCACAACTGTGGCAGTACTCAATGACATATTTTCTCCAAAATTGCCACCAGGAACATTTCTTAATTCTTTCCATAGTTCTGTCTTCAGACAGATGTCCAGAGTATGTGTTATCATTGCATTCTAGTAGTATGATATTAATTAACATTCTACTACATAGGACCATGACACATGTGTGTTTAGATCTATGATATAGTATACCATCAAACAAATGGAATCTTCCATTATCATAAGATGTTCTCCAAATATCATCCAGAGAATTAGCCAAGGCTACATCTTTGCAATCTTTATCGAGTAGAGCAGTAAGAATATCAGGGTTATCAGGTGTATTTGGTAATGCCCATCTTCTTAAGCCATCAGCATTCTTATGAATATTTCCAGCGTTATGTACTATGGTCATATTGCCTGTATACTCCTGTATAGTAATCTGCCATCTTAACATGTGTCTGTTTGGATTTTTCATGCCAAGAAGTGATTTTACTGAATTACAATCAGTAATTACTTCAAAAACACTACTTTAAAGATAGTAATGAAGTTTTTCCAAAGCCCAAACAAGGCAAAGGCACTCCATTTGGCTAGCTCCATATCTTGCCTCAGTAGGTTTAATTTGTCTTGAAATAAAACAAATTGGACCCTCATAAGGTTTGTCCTTGACAATTTGAACTTGATGAAGAGCAGCTCCTAAACCTTCACCGCATGCATCAATATATAGCTTTAAAGGAAGCTTCCAGTCTGGCATCAATAATGATGTTGCATTGTTCAATGCAGACTT
The DNA here is from genome assembly GCA_023105745.1 of Austropuccinia psidii. Taxonomy (NCBI): domain Eukaryota; kingdom Fungi; phylum Basidiomycota; class Pucciniomycetes; order Pucciniales; family Sphaerophragmiaceae; genus Austropuccinia; species Austropuccinia psidii. The sequence goes on along the minus strand of JALGQZ010000004.1, from coordinate 10,709,214 downwards.
GATTTTATCATATGCTTGAATTCTCTCTTGTGTCATCTCAAAAACAGTTTGTTGATCACAAATTCTGTATAATGATCTGGCATGGATTGAAAAACCTTTAAGGTGTTGCCTGTAACAACTGGCAAACCCTAAAAAAGACATCATTTATTTTTTGTTCTGGGGAATTGGTTTCAGTAAGTCTGCAGCCAGTTTTTTTTGTCAACACCAAGGCTCAGTCCTGAGACTACATGTCCTAGAGCCTTTAACTCATCAAACCCAAAATTACATTTTTTAAGAGATATTTTAATGTTCACTTCAAGAATCTTCTTAAGTACTAATGAAAGTCTCTCTAAATGTAATTGCCAGGTTTCTGAACAAATGATAATGTCACCAATATAAATGATTAACCATCCTTCTGGGAATTCATGTGAGAAGATGGTATTTATCATTCCCTGATAATGAGAGGGTGCATTTTTAATACCCAAAGGCATTCTCAAATACTCATAGATCCCACAATGAGCAATTATTCTCAATAATTTCCTAGCATGAGGTATCAAAACATTCTGATGAAAGCCTTTCAGAGAATCCATGGAAGTAATGAATATTGCTTTGGATAATTGAGTCAAAGTCTCATGAATTCTAGGAATTGGATACCTGTCTGGAATAGTATAGGTATTCAGTGCTTTAAAATCACCAACCATCATTGACTTATCATTATGCCAATTAATGATTACTGGAGTTGTTACTTCTACCTCCTCATTGTGTCCAACTTTTGTAAGAACTCCCAGTTTCATTAGTTCATTAATATGAGTTTCTAATTCTTCTCTAGCCCTAGGGCTAGCTGGGTAAGCTTGTCTTCTCAATAGTTGCGGATAAAGCCTTTCCACATTAAGCATATTGTCCACTTCATGGCCTTTTATAGCTCCAAGTGGTTCATTATCTGAAGCAAAGGCTTCTCTGCATACAAATAAAATCTCAATAAGCTCTTCCTTCATTTCCAGTGTCAATTCAGGACTAATTTGTGCTTCAATCAATTGACTTGGAACAAATTCTTCCTTATGAACATTTTTTACTTGTTTAATGACATTAATTTCTCTTTTTTCTAGAGGAAAAGCAAATTTTTGTCTTTTATTTTCCCCTATAGTTAAATACCTGTCTTTATGATTATTAATATCAATACCATAAATATTGAGATAATCATTCCCAAGTATAAAGTGTTGTGAAGTACAATTATTCATGACAACAATTTCAACTTTCAATCTTATACTTCCTGCAGGATGAAGAAATATTATCGCTGCTTCAAATATACCCAAGGGGTTCATATTTTGGCTAGCACTGCTGAATGTTATACCTTCAATTGGCATTAATTTGTCTTGCCAATTGGTATAAACCTTGTCAAGATAATCCTTTCCAGCACAAGTGAAAAAAGCACCTGAGTCAAGGTGTATCCTGGCTTCTGTGTTGTTTATCACAATATTAGTGATGCCAGATGAACCAGCTGTATAACCTTTATGTCTGGCAGGTTTGGTTTTCTGCATTTTAGCATCTTACACATGTATGAGATCCATACATTCATAACTATACTGTGGTAAATGAGTGTGTACCTCAGTGACTTCAAAAGAAACATTAATTTTTTCTATACTAAGCTCCTCCAGTACTTCTTCTTCTCAAGGCTCAGAGTGACTTTCATGTAAAGATAAATCAGTTGTTTCTTTTGTGTCTTCCACTTTTTCAGAATTTATCTCATGGATTCTTGTCTTTTTTGGGCAAGTGTTTTCTAAATGAGATGTGCTTCCACATTTGTGACATTTCAAAGGAAGTATTTCTTGTGGCTTATTTGGCTTTGAAATTGGCTTCCCATTAGGCTTGTTGTCTATTGGGGATTTGGACCAATTTCTTCCAATTTTTCTTCTAGTAGTGATGTCCTCCATAGCATTGATATAATCTTCTGTAGAGCAAGGCTCAATACATCTGCTTCTTATAGCATGCTCAAGGTCACCACCGCACTTTCTTAATATCCTTTTATGTACCATTGTTTCAGACATATCAGGATGAAGGGCAGTTAATCTGTCCTTCTGTTTAAGAAACCAAGACATGGGCCTGTCCCTCTCAATATTAAAGATGGATTCAAAAGTATTTTCCATTCTAAATCTTAAGGAATCATTTGCCCATTTGGAAATAATTTGTTCTTTCCACCAAGGCCAAGAATGTTTACCATGGTCTTGTCTCATTTTGTAATACCATTTATTTGCTTATCTGGTAAATAATGAGTGTAATCTGGCACTTATGTATTCATCTGGTATGCTAAAGTATTCTTTGAACATATCAATTGTTTTCATAAATTGCATATGATTATATTCTCCTTCACCATTGAGGGTTGGCCATTCCTATAATTTTGGAATGTTTTTGAAATTGCAAGCAGTTTCCACCTCATTACTTGAAAGGGTATGATGTAAATCATTAAGCACATTTCTGTCAAGAATTGGTGTGGATTGCCTTGGCAATTCACTTTTCACTGATATATTATTAATACTTGATTTAATTTCTGCTTTCAATTCAAGTCTTGCTTTATCACTTTTTTCCAATTGTTCTTGAAAAAGAGCTGCATTTTGACCAGTTTAATTTTCCAAGTTTTGAACTTGTAATGTAAATTCTCTCAACTGTCCAGTTATAAAAGAAATTGAATTGTCATCTGGTTGATTGAGCAAAGTAACTTTAGGGTCAATTCTTGCACAAATTTGTGTCAAAGACACAATATTGTCTTTATTAACGTTTTCAAGGCCAATAATGGTTTTTTGTTGGTCTTTTACTTGTAATATCTCATTACCCAGCTTTTGTTGGATATACTCCAATGATTTAAACTTTGTCATAATTTCTTTATGACAAGATTCAAATTGAGTTACAAGCTTAACAAGATCTATTTCTTTGGGAAAGATTGGCTCAACATTTCCTCCTCCTTGTTTTTGAATTCCATCAGAGTTCTTGCCATGTTGAACACATTGTCCATGGCTGTCTTTTCTTTCTTTGGGATTCTGTAATTCTGTGGGTAAGGCTTGTTCCATTTGGGCTTTCCCTTTCCCTTTGCCTTTTACTTGCCCTTCTGATTGGTCTTTGGGGCTTGCTTGGAACTTGTTGAGGCGGATTTTTGCTTGCAGATGCTTGGGGAGCTTCCAATTGGCTGTTTTCCTCGCCTTGGGCCAACTTCTTCTTCTGATACTCTGATAACATGCTTTGGTTTTTCAAGCAAGCTTTTATCTGTTGGACTTGTCCTTTGCAAGAAATTAGTGTCCAACCCTTCAGAAGTTCTTCTGTCTTTTCTGGCCCCATGAACTTCTTCACTTGAAGATAAGAGCTCATGGTGCCTATCCAGAGACTTTGGAGAAGTTCCCACTCTTGCTCTTTGGCCGCCATAAACCAGTTCTTGTAATGAGACTGGTAAATCTCCACTTCTGCCTGTTGGAAATGATTCAGGTCTAAAAGCAATAGCAGTTATGTCAGCTTCTGGAGTCTCAATAAGAGGTTCAAAGGTGATGGCTAACCTTTGCAAACTGCTGGAAGGTCCGGCATCCTCCATTTGTGCCTCTCCTCTGGGCTGACATTCTAGCCTTTTTGATTTGTGACTGGAATGTCCTGGTCCAGATCCATTTGAATGGATGGAGTAATTACTTCCACTTCTAGTAGGAGTAATTGTACGTCAATTTTAAAAAAATATAGACTAAGAATGGGTTGAATTCACCTGCTGGACCTTTAAAGGGTTCTTTGGTTATGAAACCTCCGGGTTCTGGGCTGGTTTTAATTTCAATACTAGACTCTGTGGCTTCAGAGTCTGAAGAGCTATCTCTAATTGATGACACTAGAGGAAAAAATGAAAATATAAGCTATCTTATCAAACAATAAAAATAACTTAAAAACTCAACTTATTGAATAAAGTTGTTTTAATGTAATTTATGGCAAATTACGTCAAAAATAAAGAAAAATATCAAAGATAAAAGAAAAAATATTTTTAGTAAAGATTTTTGATTTTTTAATTTTTTATTTGATTTTTTATTTTCTTCAAAGAAATAAAAATTATGCAATTAACAAGTTTATTCATCAAAATTGTATTATTATTCACTTTATACTAGAATAACTCAAAGAATAAATTTCAAGTCTGTGATGTGAAAAAGCCACTAGTTATACAAAGAAAATTCATTCCAAGTCACTCAATAGTATATTGTTTCAAACAATATTCTTAAGAAAAAATAACTTTATTAATATTTTAAAGATTATTTATAAGGGATAAGTCCCAAAAAGCCAATATTAAGATATATATGGCAATTTTATGTCAAAAAATAGTAAAATAAGGTCTAGAATATGATATATGTCCCAGAAATTGGTTAAAATTACAGCCAAGCCCCCAAAATGTAAGGTTTGTCTATGAAACTTTGAAAATAGTAGCAAATATCAAGAGTACTATGACTGTCGTAAGTAGAAATATATATTATAACAAAATATTATAACCACAAATTTAAATATAATTATTAAGAAATAATTATATGAAAAATAAATTTAATTATTATTAAAAAAATATAATAATAATAATAAAATAAGAATTGTTCTATTATTGTTATAGTCACTGACAGTTATAACAAGAAGAAGTGTAAAGCTCTTAATGAGACAATTACACATGGAAAATATGAATATTAACCACTTATAAATAATTTAAATATTATTTATAAAATAATTAAAACACACACTGTGCAGAAATAATTCTTATAAAATAAAATTCTATATAAAAAAACTAATATTAGATAAAAAAGATATAGAACTTTAGAGAAAACTTACTTATAATATTTATTTAATACAACAAGTCAAATAACAACAGTTATTATATTAAATAATAATTATAAGTTAAAAACACGCCAAAAATAAATATTTTTTAAAAATAAAACAACTTTTTATAATAAAAACTATTATTAGAGAGTTTTTTAAGAGGAATTTGTGGATTTTTAAGAGATATTCAAGATGATTAGTTTTATATAATAAAATATATTATTGGTGATTACAACAATAATCTAAATTCTATGATTTCAATTCTTTAATTTTAATTAATAAAGAATGAAATAACTTAAGAATTACTTTAATAATAAGATTTTATACTTAATAAAACTTTACCTGTTTAAATTTTTAATATGATTGGATTCATAATGAATTGATGGACAAAAACAGTGATGAAAAGACTCTTTTTATGTCTTCAGAGAAGCTCTCACGATTCATGATGGATATAGAGGGCGTGCTCAGGTCAAAAGTGAAACACCATGCTTAAAATTAAAGTTCTTAACTTAAGGTAGCTTAATTTTATTTCCAATTTAAAGTTATCAGTGTTATTCTTAACTCCATGCAAATTTAATCTTCATTTAAACTACTTATATCAAGTTTTTAATATAAATAAACTTATTTATATTAAAGTTCATCACATGAACAACTTCAAAACAGACTTTCAAGCAGAAATCTCTTAAACTCAATTTTTAATTAATTTTTAAAGAAATTATAATTTTCTGTGAGCTTTAATTAAAAGAGTAAATTTACAGACTAATTACCCAGGAAATTTTTATATAAAGGATACATAAAATTTGATTTATATGTAGATAATATTAAATAGTAAGCTGTGTGAAAATTTCAAGCAAATCCATTAAGAATTGGATTTTTAATGAATTTTTGAAGTTATTGCTATTTTTCCACGTGAAATAGCAATACACACCAAACCTTGAGTTTTGATAAGGTTTTAATGCTTGAAACCTTAAGGTTTTAACCTTATTTAGGCTTTTCAGGTTAATTAAGCTTTGACAGTTCTCAAAACCTTGAATTCAAGCCTGCATATTGGGATTTACCCTTTGGCAGGTTGAAATTCCTGTCTAAATTGGGATAAAACCAGTTTAAACTTTAATGTTGGATCAAAGTCTAATCTGAAAGTTTAGATAAGGTTGAAAATCCTCCAATACAGGTGGAAAACCTTAATTGAATCCTTGCAGATCAAAAAGGTTGGGTACCCCAGCTCTATTTGGTCTTTTTCCTTTGTCCCACCTTTTTGTGTGGATTTTCCCCTTTTATTTATTTAAAGCCATACTATGGCCTTAAACCCTTTTAAATTAAGCTCACGCAGGATTTACCTTTTGTATGGCAAATTGTTAGCCAATTCAGTAAATATACACCACACTTCAATTTTAACCAAAATTTTGGTAAGTGTGCATAAACCTTATGCAACTTTACAGTTAAGCTTATTTAAGCTTAAATTTAACAATTTTAAAAAAATGGTAAAAAATTTACATTAGTACTGCAAGATTCTTAATTCTTCTAATAACATAATAAATAAGTGTTCTTGGGTATAACACCTTATGGATGTACCCTAGGTTATATTTGGTGTAAAATCCAAAAATAACATAATATTTATAACTTTGTTTATCCAAAAAAAATTATACTTATTTTTTCTAATTTTTTATTTCAAATTAAATTAAAAAGTCTATAGAAGACAGATTTAAATTTTTATAAAGCTATTTGTGGGCTTATGGGTATGTTGTACATACCTCACAGGCTTGCATGCCATCCCTTTGGCTGGTGTAACCAGGAATTTTTGTGCATCTTGTGTGTGTTTTCACAAGTTTTTATTGGCAGTATCCTGTGGCATGCCTGCTTCCAACTGCATGTCCTGAATTTCTAGTGGGGTTTCCTCTTGGTATCCTACTAGAAATTCTTCCATTGGGTCTTGGTCATCATCAGATAGGTCTCTGATGGCATCACCCATAGAGTCTGATTCAGAATCCTCTGTTGGGGATTCCTCCTCTGGGACTTTCTCAATGGCATAGACTTTTTTCTTTGACTTTGGACAGTTATTGGCATAGCGGTCTGTTGAACCACAATTGTGACAAGAATTTCTCTGCTTTGCCACTTCTGCCACTCTTTCTTTCAGTTTGTCTTGAAGCTCTACCCTGAAAGGTTGTTTCTCTTTGAAACCACTGCTCTTATATGGGCTGAGCTTCCCTATATTAGGCCTTTTCCCTATGTCTTGTAAGGTGTTGGTAATTGTGAGCCTTAGAGGTAATTTCATATACGCAAAAGACCACAAATACAAAATTAACATATAAATATAAATGAAATAAATTTATTTATATTATTAAAATAAAAATTAAAATATAAATATAAAATTATATTCACAATTAAAGATTTAATTACAATTTAAAAATAAAATTACATTAAAATTTTGAAATTGCAAAATTACATTTATAGTTGAAAAAATTAAGTAAAAATTAATTTTTAACAAAATTGTAAAAAAATAAACAAATTTGCAAAAGAGTTAAATAAAAATTATTATAACTTTTTATCCAATAAATAAACATATAAAAATTATTTCACCATTGGATTCCTCATAAAAAATCAGGTGGGGTCACCTCTGGATGAAATTTCTGTCACTCAACTCTAAATAAGCGTAAATTAAGTTTTTAGTATTTTCAATACAAAAGTTGAAAATCCTCAAAACTTTAATTTAATTTGCACCACATGTGGTGTTAACCATCAATTTTTGTGTTAAAATTGAGGTGTTGTGTTTAGTTTAGAAGTTATGAGGAATTGAAGTATTTTCAATTGAAATGTCAAAATGTGCGCGTGTATTACATAAGTGAACTTTAATTTACATATGAGGTGTCAATTATTACTGTATTGAACTGTACAACTAAATTGAATTACATATGTAAATTATAACTATAATACATGATGAAGAATTAAAGGAAAAATAAATTGGAAAGATTAAATTTGGGGGGGAAAAGGAACTCCAGCTCAAAGGGGAGGCTAGACCCCCAAAACCCTTGCTCACAGGCGTGGGATGTCAAAATTCACGCAAACGTTCATCACTTTTGGCCTGAAATTGAGTTACAGGGTCTGTGGACTCAATCGATGATGAGGTTTTGATACCAACTGGGGTAGTTTTAGCTGTTGCCAAGGGGGTAAAACTACCCTTAAGATAAAACAATCATAGTAAAAACAGTTTTAACTGGTTTCTACGCCTCTTACACACATTCTGACGTGTCTTGAAGGCTCTAGACCAGGTATTACTATAGTAATGGCTGATGTATGGGTCTAAAATGGCTAAAAATGGCTAAAAATGGCTAAAAATGGCTTAAACCAGCCCTTTTTTGGTCTGAACCAGGGTTCAATGATGCCATAATTGGCTTTTCTGTTGTCAGACTGTTTCACGACTGACAAGAGTAAACTTCACTTTTGGAGTAAGAAAATTGATGGCTATAAAGGAATGTCTTCTTTGCCCCACTTTTCTCTTCATGTTCGAATCTTTTCCTTTTATAATTAGTTTAAACACTGTTAAACCAATCAATAAAGGATTCTAACCACCTTTTTTAAATCATTTCAAACCTTTTAAGCCCGTGAAAAAATAATTATAATCATTGTTTGTAACTCTTCTAATCATTTTTGCCCCTGAACCACCCCAAAAGTGAATTAAAGCATCTTTCATCACTGTTAGCTTTGTCACTTTGTTTCCAAATTCACTCTGGTCACTTTTGGGCGTGTTTTCTCTTTAATATTCTTTTTAAAGACTCTGTTATTTAATTAATTTCTTGCAGTTCATTGCTCAATTAATTCCAATTGAAATTGCTCTTGAAGAAATTTCTTTTGTAGCCTTAAAATATCTCTTGTAGAGTATTTTTTGGATAAGTTTTTATTGTTGGTAAAACAATAAATTTTTATAATATTATTGTTTTATACTAATAAAGTTATAAAAAATAAAATTGGCGTGTTTTCTCTTAAAAATAATATTTCTTACTATTTTTAATTGATTTTTACCTTATACAAATTTTCAGGACAGGAAAAGTACTTGATTTTTAATCAAAGTTTCATATCCACACCTTACATTTGGGGGCTCAGCCATGATATTTTACCTGTGACATATCTTTTTAATCTTTTTAAATCTTTTTTCTTATATTGGAAAACTTAAAAACATATAAAAAGTACTTATAAAAAAAAATCCATAAAAAATAATTTTTTTCATATTATAAGTGAGGCTTATATTTTCATTTCTTTTGGGGAATATTCTTTTTTACTTAATTAATTGGTTTTTTCATTAATTTTAGTGTCTGACAACGTGGTAAGACAAGAAAAAATTGAAACAGCTTCAACAGTAACCAGCATTATTCCTGCCAGTACTGTTAATTCTGATCATAATAGTACTATTATTGTGACTCAGAATATTCAACCAGAGCCAACTTCTTCTGAATTTGTCAACTTGGAAATAAGTAATACTCTTCAGAAAGCCAAAGATTTGGCCAATAGTAAGTTTTTTAACATAAAAATACTATTTTAAGCCTTTTTAAATCATAAAATATGCCTTCAACTAGATCAGGAGCCAGCTATAACCCCTCAAGCAGCTCCCAGAAAGGTAATAGACGTGATTATGGCAGAGGCCAATGAGGTACAGAAGGAAAAGGGTCAGTTGATGACTTCCAAACAACTATAATGGGTCATTCTGAAGCTGATAATACCATTTTACCTTCAAAAAGAGCTGACACCGCCACAACAAGCCTCTGTGGACATATACAAAGCCAGCCACAGTGCATACAACAATGCACTTCAATTCAAGAAGTACCAGATCCTTGCAGACCCCTGGAAGAATTGCATGAATTCTTCCCTAACTGTGAGAAAATTCCTGGGCCATCCCAATACTTGCAAATTGCTTAATGGATGGCATCCATTGATGGAGAAGAAAAACATGATGCTGTTGACACTAGAATGGAGGAAAAACAACACTCCACCACCCAAACCAGTGCCAAAAACAGCCCCAGTGGCCAGCAGCAGCAATTCCAACGTGAAAAAGCAGCCACAAACTCCAAATAAGGGCAAAGGGAAGGCACCAGCCCCAAAACCTTACAGCCAGGGCTACAGAATCCCAAAGATTCAACAGGATGCCATGGAAAATGTATTTCAGATGGCCAGAACCATGATGGAATTACAGAAGAAGGAGGAAGCCAGATTAGAATATCAAAAATGATTTCCGATACTTTTAATTGTTTTCCAGAGTTGTATAAAGCTATTTCTGATGTAAAAAGTCATCTTTCTGATTAAAATACATCAATTTGTGACAATCTCAAAACAAATAACTTGAGTCTGAGCCAAATCAATGATACACCGGAATGCTTTGAAAGAGTTTTAAGAACAATAAAAACTTCCAATAATGATAATTATTTTGGCATTAAGATAAATGAACAATCTGCCATTATTAAAGAATTAACAGACAAATATTCTAAATTCAATATTGATGACATAATTGAAACAAGAATAAAACAAGCCATAAACACTTTCAAAGAAGATAATAAAAAATCTCTTTCTGATATTTCAAAATCATTTGCTGAAGTAAAGACAAATACAATTGCCTTGAAAAAGCATTTTGATACCTCAAGAGAGGATATATCAAAATTCACAATAAAGTTAAATGAAGTTATATCTGATAATACTAAACAAAAAGAGCTATGGAATGAGCTTACATATAAAGAGGATGATCATAAAAAGAATGTCATAGACTCTATAAAAAGCTTACAACATGAATTAAGAAATTCACAAAGGCATAACAACAGTAAAATGAATGACATTGAACAACTGCTAAACACCTTGCCAAAAATGTCTACACCTCTGAACCAAAATGAGGGAGCAAGAACTCCTAATCCACAAGTATTGGATATTGAAAATTAACAGTTAAAAGATGAATTTCCTACTTCTTTTCATAACTTGGAACCATCAATGGGCCAAGCACTCTTGAAAGAAGTTCCAAAACTTAAAGAATGGCCTCACTTCAGTGGTGAAGGAGAGTATGACCATATGGAACTCATAAGAGGTATTGACATGATCAAAGAGGATTCTGAATTACCAGACAGATTGGTAAAAGCAAGATTTAACACCTTGTTTACCAAATCAGCTCACAGATGGTACATCAAAATAAGGCTAGGACATGGACACCAGAGTTGGACTTGGTGGAAAACCCAAATTATTAACAAATGGGCAAATGATGCTTGGAGGTTCAAGGTTGAAACAGCCTTTGAATCTGCCAAGTTTAATGCTGATAAAGACAAAGCTTTACCATGGCTTTTGCCAACAAAAAGACAGATTAACAGCATTATATCCAGACATGTCAGAATTTATGATCCATAGGAAGATTCTGAGACAATGTGGAGGTGACTTAGAGCATGCTGTCAAAAGCAGTACTACTGAAAAGTCTTCAGCAGAGGATATTATCAATATATTAGAAGAAGTAACCGCAAAACCAAAATTGGTTCTAGTAGGGTGAATCTCAAAACAAGGTTTAATACACCTTGGAGAAAATCTGTGTACAAAAGCCCCAAAGAAAATTCTAGTAATATTAAGTATAAATCTGCAGATACAGTCAGAAAGTGCCATATTTGCCAAAGCACCTCCCATTTAGCCAATACATGTCCAAAAAGGGGGAAAATCAATGAAATTGATAATGAAAAGGAACCTGCTTTTGAAAAAGATGACATAATCAAAGACAATTCAGATTACAAGTCATCAATATTTTCTGAATCTTCAAAAGATATAGAAAATATCAATGCCACTTTTGACGTCATGGAATCTTATTCCCACTTGCCACAATTGAGCAATGGTCAACTTGACTTATCAAAAATTCAAGATGCACAACTCATGAAAACCAAACCAAACAGAGGGAAAGGTTATACAGCTGGTAACTCCTGTATAACAGAAGTGGTGATTGACAACAAGCCCACCAAACCTTTGCTTACCCCAGGAGCCTTCTGCTCTTCTGTTGGAAAATCTTTTTTTAAGACTTGTGTACCAAATTTTGAAGACCAATTGTTACCAATTGATGGTATAAAACTCAATAGTGCAATTAATCCAATGAAAGCATTAGGAATTTTTGAAAGCAATGTCATATTCCCACACATAAATGGGAATTCAAGAATCACAGTTGAATTTGTTGTTATGGAAAATTGCTCTAGTAGCCATTTTATATTGGGAAATGACTATTTAATCCTGTATGGGATAGATTTGCATAACAACAAAGACAGATACTTTACTATTGGAGACAATAAGCACCAAAAATTTGCCTTTTTACCATTTAAGAAGCAAATTACAGTAAACAAAGTATCACCAGTCAACTTAGAGTTAGAGAAATTCAAGTCTGAACAGTTAAATGAGGCTAAAATAAGCCTTCATCTGACTGATAAACAAGAAAATGAACTTTCTTCCCTTTTGTATGACCACAGAGGAGCATTTGCTTCAGACAAAGAACCTCTAGGTGAAATTATTGGTCATGAAGTTGACATCATTCTTAACATTGAGAGACCTTATCCACCACTCTTAAGAAGACCTGCATATCTAGCAAGTCCAAAATCAAGAGAAGCTCTAGAAATTCATATCAAAGAGCTTCTGGACCTTGGTGTAATAAGAAAAGTAGGCCACAATGAAGAAGTAGAAATAATTACACCAGTCATAGTGGCATGGCATAATGGAAAATCTAGAATGGTTGGTGACTTTGCAACTCTGAACACTTACACTGTTCCAGACAGTTACCCAATACCAAAAATCCAAATTGCCCTTACTGAAATATCTCAAGCAGTGTATATAACCACTATGGATGCCCTTAAAGGATTCCATCAAAATGTGGTGACACCAAGAGCAAGAAAATACTTCAGAATTATTGTTCATTGTGGAGTGTATGAATACTTGAGGATGCCCTTTGGTATCAAAAATGCACCTTCACACTTCCAAAGAATGATGAAAGAAATCTTCCCTGAAGAGCTCTCAGAGGGATGGTTAATCATTTACATTGATTACATTATTATCTGTTCCAAAACTTGGGAGGAGCACATGCACAGATTGTCCAGAATTTTGACAAAAATTCAATCAGTTAACGTGAAGATATCCTTGAAGAAATGTCATTTTGGATTTAAAGAACTTAAAGCACTAGGACATGTTGTATCTGGTTTGTCCCTTGAAATTGACAAAAACAAAGTTGCAGCAGTATTGCTAAAACCCATGCCTCAGAATAAGAAGGAAATTCAGTCATTCTTAGGTTCTGCAGTATATTACAGGCAACACATTGAAGATTTTGCATCCATAGCAAGACCACTTTATAAATTGTGTGACAAAGACACATTATTTGAAATGACTGTTGACAGAGTCAAAGCTTTTGAGTCTCTAAGAGAAGCCTTGACCAATGCTCCACTCTTACTGATGTCAGAATTTAAATTGCCTTTCAAATTGTATATTGATTCATCAGGGGATGGGCTGGGTGCTGCACTTCACCAAGTTCAGATCATAAATGACAAATGTGTAGAAGGACCCATATGTTTCATATCCATGCAAATCAAACCAACTGAAGCCAGATATGGGGCAAGTCAAATGGAATGTCTATGCCTTGTCTAGGACTTGGAGAAATTGAACTACTTCTTAGAGGGATGTGTTTTTGAGGTGATAACAGATTTTACAGCTGTCAAATCACTTTTAAACATGAAAACACCCAACAGACATATGCTCAGATGGCAAATAGCCCTACAAGAATACAGGGGCAATATGACTATTGTTCATAAAGATGGGAATATTCATAAGAATGCAGATGGACTAAGCAGATGGCCATTACCAAATAACATTAATAATCCTGCTTATGTGCCAGAAGAAGCTTCACCACAGATCCCAATAGAAGGAATAAGTGTTACAGACTTGAACACCAACTTCTTTGAAGAACTAAGACACAGTTACACCCAAGATAAGAATTGCAGCATCTTCTACCAATTACTTAATAAAGACTGTAAAGACGACTCTCTAATACATGCCTTGGATGAAGTATGGAAAAAATCTTATGATGAAGGAAGATTTCACCTACTGGATGGTATCATTTACCACAGGACCAAGCACACATGTGTCATGACAGTTGTAGACAGGTCATTAATCAATCTTGTACTGAAAGAATGCCATGATAGCCCTTTTTCAGGACATCTGTCTGAAGACAGAACAAGAGAGAAAGTAAAGACCTGCATATGGTGGCCAATGTGGCAGAAAGATGTTTCAGAGTATTGCAAAACCTGTGACAGATGCCAAAAGGCAAATAAATCCACTGGCAAAAGACTTGGAAATATGATAAAAATCCAAGAACAAAGCAGACCTTGGGAGATTGTCCATATGGATTGGGTAACTGGACTACCACCAGGAGTTGACAGAAGCTATAATGCTTGCCTAGTAATTGTGGACAGATTCAGTAAAACTCCAATCTTTTTACCATGTCACAAAGATGATACAGCCATGGATACAGCTATTCTGATATGGAATAGAGTAGTGTAATGGGCTGGGATATTTACAAATATCATTAGTGATAGAGATCCTAAATTCACTTCAGCACTATGGACAAATCTTCACCAACTATTTGGCACTAAGCTGTCTTTCTCTACAGCGTACCACCCACAAACTGATGGACTGGCTGAAAGGATGATCCAAACCTTAGAGGACATGGTAAGAAGATTTTGTGCATATGGCCTTGGATTCAAAGATTGTGATGGATTTACGCATGATTGGTGTACTCTGCTACCAGCACTGGAATTAGCATATAAAACATCAATCCATGCCAGTACCAATCAAACTCCTGCAATCCTAGAAAAAGGATGGAACCCCAAATTACCCCAAGATTCCTTGAGGAAAGATTTGATTGAAATACATCCAACAGCTGCTAGCTTCAAAGGAATGCTAGAAAAAGCTAGGAAGCATGCAGTAAGATTCATGAAAGACTCCTTTGCATATGCTAAAGACAAATGGGATAAATCACATGCAACTCCAGATTTCAAAGTGGGGGACCTAGTTCTTGTATCCACCACTAACCCCAATAAAATCAAAGGATGTAAAATGTTGAAAGACTCCTTTGCAGGACCTTTTTTTATTAAGGGCCTCCATGGAGAAAATTCTGTTGAAGTAGAGTTATCTGAAGAACTTAGCAATAAGCATCCCACATTTCCAGTGAGCTTGATATAGCCATATAAATCTAGTGATGCTGAAAAATTACCCTTGAGGAATAAAGTTCCCCAAGTTATACCTCCTATAGAGTCATCTGGTAGAGAGAAAATTAACAAAGTTATCAAAGAAACAAAGTTGAGAACCAACAAAGTAAGGGAATACCTTGTTAGGTACAGTGACCCAGCTTGTGAAGATGAATGGTTGCCAAAAAAGGACATACCTGAAGCTACTAAACTTCTCAGAAGGCTCAGGCACACTAGAAATAGCAATATTAGAGAGTAATATTCTTTTTTTATGGGGAGGGAATGTGAGCCTTAGAGGTAATTTCATATACCCAAAAGACCACAAATACAAAATTAACATATAAATATAAAAAAAATAAATTTATTCATATTATTAAAATGAAAATTAAAATATAAATATAAAATTCTATTCAAAATTAAAAATTTTATTACAATTTAAAAAGAAAATTACATTAAAATTTTGAAATTGCAAAATTACATTTATACTTGAAAAAATTAAGTAAAAATTAATTTTTAACAAAATTGTAAAAAAATAAACAAATTTGCAAAAGAGTTAAATAAAAATTATTATAACTTTTTATCCAATAAATAAACATACAAAAATTATTTCACCATTGGATTCCTCATAAAAAATCAGGTGGGGTCACCTCTGGATGAAATTTCTGTCACTCAACTCTAAATAAGCTTAAATTAAGTTTTTAGTATTTTCAATACAAAAGTTGAAAATCCTCAAAACTTTAATTTACTTCACGCCATATGTGGTGTTAACCATCAATTTTTGTCTTAAAATTGAGGTGTTGTGTTTAGTTTAGAAGTTATGAGGAATTGAAGTATTTTCAATTGAATTCAATTAAAATGTCAAAATGTGCGCGTGTATTACATAAGTGAACTTTGATTTACATATGAGGTGTCTATTATGACTGTATTGTACTGTACAAGTCAATTGAATTACATATGTAAGTTATAAGTATAATACATGATGAAGAATTAAAGCAAAAATAAATTGGAAAGATTAACTTTGGGGGGGAAAAGGAACTCCAGCTCTAAGGGCAAGCTAGACCCCCAAAATCCTTGCTGACAGGGGTAGGATGTCAAAATTCACGCAAAAGTTCATCACTTTTGGCCTGGAATTGAGTTACAGGGTCTGTGGACTCAATTGATGATGAGGTTTTGATACCAACTGGGGTAGTTTTAGCTGTTGCCAAGAGGGTAAAACTACCCTGAAGATAAAATAATCACTGTAAAAACAGTTTTAACTGGTCTCTACGCCTCTTACACACATTCTGACTTGTTTTGAAGGCTCTAGACCAGGTATTGCCATATTAATGGCTGATTTAAGGGTCTAAAATGGCTTAAACCTGCCCTTTTTTGGTCCAAACCAGGGTTCAATGAGGCCATAATTGGCTTTTCTGTTGTCAGACTGTTTTTCGCGACTGACAAGAGTAAATTTTACTTTTGGAGTAAAAAAAATTGATGGCTATAAAAGAATGTCTTCTTTGCCCCACTTTTCTCTTCATGTTAGAATCTTTTCCTTTTATTAATTAGTTTAAACATTGTTAAACCAATCAATAAAAGATTCAAACAATCTTTTTTAAATCATTTTAATCCTTTTAACCACGTGAAAAAATCATT
The DNA here is from genome assembly GCA_023105745.1 of Austropuccinia psidii. Classification (NCBI taxonomy): domain Eukaryota; kingdom Fungi; phylum Basidiomycota; class Pucciniomycetes; order Pucciniales; family Sphaerophragmiaceae; genus Austropuccinia; species Austropuccinia psidii. The sequence continues at coordinate 10,692,571 of JALGQZ010000004.1, read as the reverse complement.
CTAATCATTGTTTGTAACTCTTATAATCATTTTTACCCCTGAACCACCCCAAAAGAGAATTAAAGAATCCTCATCACTGTAAACTTTGTCACTTTGTTTCCAAATTCACTCTGGTCACTTTTGGGCGTGTTTTCTCTTTAATATTCTTTTTAAAGACTCTGTTCTTTAATTAATTGCTCGCAGTTCATTGCTCAATTAATTCCAATTGAAATTGCTCTTGAGGAAATTTATTTTGTAGCCTTAAAACATCTCTTGTAGAGGATTTTTTTTGATAAATTTTTATTGTTGGTAAAACAATAAATCTTTACTATATTATTGTTTTATAGTAATAAGGTTATATACAATAAAATTGTTGTTTTTTCTCTTAAAAATAATATTTCTTACTATTTTTAATTGATTTTTACCTTATACAAATTTTGAGGACAGGAAAAGTACTTAATTTTCAATCAAATTTTCATATCCAAACCTTACAGTAATGTCATATAGAGTGCAATTTTGGTTTCATCTGTATCTTACTTCATGCTCTGGTTCTCCTGGCAGTTGTGTCAGGAGTTTGTGATTCCTCATTTGAATGTTCATCTGAGGATCAATGGCTTTAAGTCTCTTGGACTGTCTCAGACACCACTCATATGGATCCTTGTCCACAGAGTATTTGTAATTTTCAAATGACATGGTCTTCCGCCATATCCAATTTCCATTACTGTAATTTTGGATGATTTGACTCTTCCACCATGGCCAGTTTCTTCTTCCATGGATTTCTCTCATTTCTGTGTACCATATACTAGCATGACCTTTAAATGCAGTATTCAATCTAGCAGTAATCCAGTAATATGGTATGCTTGGTACATCAATGAAGAGTCCATCAATATAATCTATGAGCTTCATATGATCATATTCTCCTGATCCAGAGAATTTGGGCCGGCTTGAGGCCTCACGAAGCTGTTTCAAGGCTTCCTTATCTAAATAAGACATTCCATCTCCATCCTGGTATTGTTATGGAGATCTTGGCTTATTCATCAACATGGCATCTGGTTGATATGGATTCTCCATAACTTGGCCTTGTGGTTGGAGCTTCAAGTTATGGTAGACATTAATCAATTTTTTTATTTCTTGGTCCAGAAAATCCCTGTCCCTTTTGCTGTGGTGTTGCTCTTCAAAGACTAGATTCAGTCTTTTGTTAGTTTCTTCAGAGGCTTTGCTCAATTGAGCATGTCCTTCTTGAAGATTTTTAACTATTTTTTCCATGGAGGCTTGTAATTTTTTCATCCTCTCATGGCTGGCTTCAAGTTCTGCAAACTGCTTTGCAGATTGCTCAGCATATTGGGACATTTGTAACCACAGTGTATCACTGTTGATGTTACTCTCAGATGTGACAATATTATGTTCAGTGTGAGTGGGGGTAATGTTTTCATTACAAGGACTACTGATTCTAGAGTGGTTTACAGCTACTTCTGGTTCTTGTGCACTTCTTTTACCAAATCCAACAGCTTCTGAATCATAGTGTCTGACTCTTTCCTCCTCTGGTTGAATGACGCTTTGTTCTTGCCCTTGTTTCCTTGTCTTCTCCTGGAAACTTCCTGGAATTGTGAAGAATTGTGAATCTTGGCCACTGATCTGCTGTTTTCTGAAGGGTGTGAAGCCACTGGAGAGCTGATTTGGCCTGCTCCTTGTGAGCCTGAAGGAATCTGGGTAGTCCCTGTCTGGGTAACTGTTCTTCTATAGCTTGGATAGTGGCTTGATTCTCCCTTATCCTCTGTGCCTTTGCCTCCAGGAGTCTGAACTGGCTGGTAGGATTCCAACCTTTGGTGATTACCATCAGGTCTTAGAAGTCTATCTCTTTGAGACAGATCTTTTGGCAACTTGCTCCAATTTCTTCCCAGTGAGATGCCAGGTTGAACCTCTTGTTGTCCATTCTTTATTGGAATAAGTCCTTGAGGAGTTGGTGGAGCTGAAGAACTTGATCCATGTCTTTCCAGTCCTCTGTTTTGAGGTCTCCATTGAATTGGAGTTTGAATGGCAGGGTTGATATTATCTCCCTCATTGTTTTTCCATCCACTATTGTGTCCAATGTTTTTTTTTCAGGTCTTCTGGTTCTGGGCAAACCTTCTCTGTCCTCTGGTTGGTTCCTTTGGAAGCCAAGATCTCTGAGGTGTACAGGTGACATGTTAGTGTTTACAAGCAGTCAAAAGCTTTATGTTCTTAGGGTATTTACCTTTGACTGTGCCTTGTACAAATTTGCTGTCTGCTGATTTGGGCAATTTACCTTTGGAGGTTACAACTGGGTTAATTATAGTAATTTTCCCTGTACAAGTTATCAAGGTTGGTTTACCTTGTATTGAAGCAGAATCTCGTGGTTTTCTACTCTTCTGTGTGGCAATAGGTGTCCATTTCTTTGCTGTTATCAGGCCTTCACTGTGCCTCTTTCCTTTGCCTTTGCTGCCCTCTGGTTCTGAGGGTGTCACTGGTGTGTTGGCCTGTGACTGGCTTTCAAGTGGTATGAATGTATCTTCCACTGAATCAAAACAGGAAAATGAGGGCTTAATGTCAGTTAAGACTTCTTAAAATGCTGTTTGCACGTCTAACAATGGCCTCTGGGCTTGTATATTACTACAATGTGCCCTTGTACAATGACAGTGTAATTGAATTAACACCTTCACATCAAAAATACAGCTTACTGATGATTGGTATACTATTTGTATACCAATATCTGACCAATTACTTGCAATTAGCAAGTATATACTGTCAAAAGTGGTGTATAAAACGGCAATTGAGTTAACAATATGTCCAACCACGCCTCAACTGTTGGTTTATCAGTATGAGGTGTCTTATTTTAATTAAAAAATAAGACTGTCTTAATGGCTCAAGTGTTTTTATATGTAAAACATGCCAAAAATGAGAGTCTTGTGGTTATTAGCCACATGACAGATACTTTCAAAATATAGGTATAAAGTGGTATATATACCAAAAAAAGGAATATATATAAAATATATATATTTTTAAGAAACATTTACGCCTAAAAAGAATAAAACAATTGTCATAAAGTGAAAAATAGGAGAAAAAACTCACTTATAAGGGTCCAAAAAAGGTTTAAAACAAGGCCAGGCCCCCAAGATGTCAGATAGAGTCTATGTTGAAGCAGTAATTAGGCTATTTAAAACTAGAACTATGACTGTGACACGTAGAAAATGGTTTAAAATAAGGATTTTAATTTAAGATGATGGTTTATAATATCATAAAAGGGCTCTACTATTGAATAATAGTGGTGGTGAGTGCTATTGAGAACCCAGGGTGCAGTCTTACCAGTTGGATTACTATAATAAGAACTACAATAATTAAAATTATGATTATACCTGATTATTACCCAAGAGTAAAACTGTTTTTGACAGTTTACAATGTAGGGTATTCAAGAGCAGGATGAGGAAACAATTCTGGCTGTGAAGAGCCTCCTTTTTATCCTGAAATGGGGTGGAAAGGGTGCTAGATCTTTCCACATAGAGGAAGTGAAGATTTTTCACTCTCTAGGACTGGCTTGTGGTTTCCAAACAGCCTGTACAGCCTGTACAGCCTGTATTGGGCTCAGATGTGGCTTTGAAACCACATCTGGGCAGTTTTCACCAATACAGGGTGAAAATATTCATCTGGGGACCTCACAGCCTGATTCTGATGTGTATGATGCGTAGAATGCTGTACAGAAACTGTATGGGACCCCAGTATTGGCTGAAATATGAGGTATTGACGTAAAACCAAGCTTCTTTGTCTATTTGACACCTCATATTCATGGTTATGGGAGATTATCCCATGGTAAGGCTGTATATGACAGCATGTGGGAATCTGACCTTACAACAGCCATAACTATGTCAATTCTTGAGATATAAACCTCAAAATTGGTTCAGTGTCTATCCCTGTATGTTCTCTTCACAATGGTACCTCATTTGACATGGGTATCATTAAATATGGAAAGGCTATCCCATGTACAAGGTTTTTGTACATTTGTGTGGTGTAGGCAAAAAGCTGTATTGAGCTTACTTGCTCCATAAAATCTGTTATAGTTGGGATATGGGAAAATGGATGACACCATCAGATAGCCCTGATTGTGCGCTTTCTACAAAGACCCCTTTCAAGTATCTCACACTAAAACTGTAGAAGCTGGATGAGAGATGAATGTTTTGTTCACCCTTATTTGGCCTGAAACTGACCATAACTCCAGTAATGTTGGTGCTAGCTCAGTTTGGCTTGTACCATTGGATAGCCCTGGCTTAAAGCTTTATTCTGAATACCCATTTGATGGGGTTAAGCCTCTCCTTCTGGATTTTAGATGAGAGGTGAAAATTAAGGTTTATGCTCAGCAATAACTTTGAGCAGGAATAACTTTGTTATTCCTTTTCCTATGGTGATGGGACTTATATTTTAAGAAAGAGGTGAATTTCCTCTTTCTTTTGATACCTTTTGGGCTGATTTGGCTCAGCTCCATGTTTTGGTGGTATCTTGGCTATACCATTGGTTTATGGTATTTTGGCTGTCATGCTTGTGCTCTGGTTTTGAGTCACAGGCTGACAACCTTAAAGATTTTGCAATCCATGCCAGATCGTTGTACAGAATTTGTTATCAAAAAACTTTCTTTGAAATGACACTGGAGAGTATTCAAGCATATGAAAAGATCAGATATTCTTGACCAATTCACCATTACTAATGATGCCAGACTGGAAACTTCCTTTCAAGCTTTATGTCACAGGGGCTCTTTGAAGTGAAGAGGGCCTGGCACTCAGTAAACTGGGACTCACTTATGGAGGGCTCAAAGATATGGTAAGAAGGAACACAATAAAGAGTGTTAAAGATAAATTGCCAAAAGAATAAATATAAGAAAAGCAGCAACAAGAAATAAGAGTAAGAAATAGAAGAGCCAACCACAAACAATTCCAAGTCCACTGTTTCAACCTGTCAGAATGGAAAGAGAAGGGTTAATAAGGATATGGCCACCCAACTCATACTGTACAGGCGAAGAGAGAAAAGGCAAAGACTAACTTAAAATTAAATAATTATAATACCCAATTATAAAATAATAAATAAACTAAATTAATTAACTGGGGAAAAGTCCCCAGGGGGGAGAAAGAGGGGCTGGTATATGTGAGAATCACCAGCCCTGATCCGGAGGAAGAATTTTCATGAGAATATTTGATGATTGAATTGAGTCTGGCCAATACAGGTCCTGTACGGCTGTACAGAACCTGTACAAGAGGTGTGGTGTATTTGAGTGATCATACAGTTTCAAGTTGGTGTATTGAAACTGTATTGGGTGAACCCAGCCTGTACAGGTATTGACAGGCTGTATTGAGGTACAAAGCTGTATGCATGTTCAGAATGAAGATTGCTGAAATTGAATGCTGATACAAATGCTGGATCTGCTGATTTGGGGTGTTTGAGTGGGTGTATGAATGAATACCCTTACCCCTGATGAGTGGTTGTTACAGTATCCCCCTCTTGAAACTGGTGGGCTCCTGAACACCATGATACCCTGCCATTGTTGAGTGGCATCTCACTACCCCACACAATTCTTTTAAAAGTTTTCTTTTGACCATTATCTCGAAATCCTTCTCCATCTCTTCTCTGTCAATTAAATTTATTCCCCCCTTCTTTAACTTTGAGTAAATACCCCACTTCAAACTGTTCTTTCTTCTGATTGAAACAACTGACGTCCTTGGGTTGTATCCCAAAATTATGGCCACTGAGGTCTTGTGCTCAAAAAATGGTGCCAGATGAGTATATGAAGTGTACTCATCTGGCCAGCCCAATCAAAGAAAATGATGATGACAAGAATTCAGGGGTCTTGTCCCCAATGGCCTTCAAAATGCCTCAACCAGCCCTTTATAGTGATTTTGGGCTGGTGCCTTCTCTATGGAGGATCTTGAGGATCCTTGAATTTATGGCCATTTTGGCCTTTTTTGGATCCTTGGTGTCTTTGGGTGAAACTTTGGTCCATGGCCTTTTATGGCCAAATTGTGGTTTTTGCAAATTTCTGGCCCTTTTGGCCTTTTGGAGTCTTTGGGGTCTTACGGTCCGCGGGCCGTACGCCGCGGTCCATGGGCCGTGGTCTGCGGTCCATGGGGGTTATTGGAAGCCCCCAGGGCCCAAATTTGCTGGGGACCCAAGGGGGTCATGGGACCTAAAATGGCCCAAAAAAGAAGGTTTCACCTTATATGGCCTGGACCCATTGGTGGGGTCCAGGACCACCAAACCCTGGCCTTCCCCAAAGTTGCAGGGGAGGCCCTGGGTGATGACTCCAGCCCCCAAAGGGGCCTTGGACCTTGACATTGAGAGGTTTTGAGGGGGGCCATGATTGACTTGTGGCCCAATTCCCTTGAGGTCGAACTTTTGATTTGACATGAACTTAACGATTTGGGTGGAGTGAAATCCAGTGTCTTGTTCCTGTTTAAGGTTGGTTTGACTCCTATTCATGCTCTCATAACAACTAATAAATGAGATAAAATAAAATGATTAAAATAATAAAGGCACCTCCCAATACGTGATTTGGAAGGGGATGCTCCTGCTTCCAATGAAATAAAAAGAAATTATACAAGTAAAGAAAGAAAAGAAATGAAAATGAATAAGAGAAAAATGAGAGTAAAGAAAGAAATAAAGAAAAATCCTGATGGTTGGTCCTTCTTGTGGTGAGTTGCTTGATTTTGGCCAATAAGTGTCTGAAAAAATGAAAACCAAGCATTTTGATGCTCACAAAGTGGCCAAGGTAATGTTTTACAAGAAGTAGAACCCTCAGGGATGCATACCAGGAGATGGAACTTACTTTCATAACTTCCACTCCCCACCAAGCACCATAAAATTGAAAAGAATTGCCATAAATGACTTCTGAGATGAATTGCCATAAATGACTTCTAAAATGAATTGCCGTAAATGACTTGAAGTAATGAATGTCTTGAATTATGATGATTGGCATAAAATGAAATGATAATAAAGAAAGAAATGAAAAAATAAAGAAAGAAAACATTGGGCCATATCTTGATAAGGTCCAAATGGAGGGTATCAATGTTGTATGCTTCCTGAGCCTGTCCAAAGTCATGACAAGTGCTCACAAAGTGGCCAAGGTGATGCTTACAACAACATATGGGTAGAATACCCCCTTAAAGGTGCATGCCAGGAGAGGAACTTACTTTCATAACTTCCTCTCCCCACCAAGCACCAGAAATCAAACTCTTGAGGTATTTGGAACAGGCTTGTCTGGATACAATGAATGGAAATCCTTGACAAGGTCTGGTGAGTTGGTAAGGTTGGAAGATGGTTCCCAAGTGGTTCTTTCTGCGTCTTCACTGAATCCTTTCCACTCTACAAGATACCATAATTTACCTCTTTTGAGTTTTGAGTCCAGAACCTGAGCTACTTCCCATTCGTCTTGCTCTTCCACTTAAACTGGTGGTGGCGGCAATCAATGACGATTTGGGATAGTTGAACGCTTGACTGGTTCTAATAAGGACACATGGAATACAGGGTGAACTGTCTTCCATTGCTGAGGTAACTTGAGGTGATATGCATGGCTGCCAATCTTCTTAAGAACTTCAAAGGGTCCCAACCATCTTTCTGATAATTTCTTGGTGGGTCTTGTTGTCTTGATGTTCTTGGAAGCCAGCCATACTTTGTCCCCAGGTTGGAAATCAGGTGGAATTTCCCTATTTCTATCTGCATACTTCTTGAATCTCCTTATTGCTGACTCTAATTCTTCTTTGACAACTTGCTGTACTGATTGGAGTTTTGTTGATAACTTTCCAGCAGGTGAATCTTGAGAAATATGGATTGAGTCAAAGCTGGGATTTCTTCCATAAATGGTGAAAAAAGGTGATTGCTTGGTTGATGAATGTTCTGCATTATTATAGGCAAATTCAGCCAGAGGGAGCCAGGTGTACCAGTCATCTTGATGATAGCTGACATACATCCAAAGGTACTGTTCTAGTATCTGATTTACCCTCTCTGTCTATCCATCTATTTCAGGGTGAAAGGCAGTTGAAAGATCTCTTGATATCTTGAGCTGCTGACACAATTGAGTCCAAAATGATGAAACAAATAAGGATCCTCTATCACTGACAATACTGACTGGAAGTCCATGTTTGGAAAATACTTGACTAATGAAGATTTGAGCTAAATCCAGAGCAGTGATTGTGCCATAAGTTGGAATGAAGATTGCCATTTTTGAGAATCTGTCCACAACTACTAAAATTGAATCAAAGTTGTTTTACAGTGGCAATTGAGTGATGAAGTCCATTGATAATGAATTCCAAGGACCAGATGGAATTGAAAGAGGCTTGAGTAATCCAAACTTCTTGTGATGAATGTTCGCGTTTCTTGAACATTGCTGACATGAGGACACATAGTCCTTGATGAATTGATTCATGCCAGCCCAATAAAAATCCCTCTTGATGAGCTTTATGGTCTTCTCCTGGCCAGGATGGCCAGCCAATGGTGATTCATGACGCTTTTGAAGAATATTGAGTTGAAGTTCTTCATTGCTTGGGATTACCACTCTATCTTTGAATAATAATAACTTGGCTTGAGGTTCAAGAGAATAATCTGGAACTGATTCACCTCTTGCTAGTTGCTTGAGTATTTCCTTATAGTCTTTGTCTTGCCATACTTCTTTTTGAATCTTGTCCACTAAATCTGTGAAAATTTCCACTTTGATTGAGAAGAATCTTGACTCTTGAATTCAATCTTGCTTAAGTATTTGATGAAAATTATGAGGATTCTTGCTGATGAAGTCCACCCCCCTCTCTGGGTACACGTCGTCCCGACATGACAAGGCATCTGGCAAAGTGGCCAGTCTGCCTGGGCGGTAAGTGATAGTGAAATGAAATTCTGAGAGAAATTCAGCCCAACGGGCCTGACAACAAGTAAGAACTTTGGAAGACAGGAAAAACTGCAAGGAAGAGTGGTCTGTCAAGACCTCAAAAGGATTGGAAAAAGAAAGAAGAAATGCCCTCCAGCGCTTGAGAGCCCAAACTATGCCAAGGAGTTCCTTGTCATGAATTTCATAGTTGAGTTCAGCTGGTAAGAGCTTGCGACTATGCAATGCAATGGGATGCTTTCCAGAGTCATTCACCTGACTTAGTACGGCGCCCAATGCATAATCAGAAGCATCAGTCTCTACAATAGTAGGTAGAGATGGGTTGAAATGGGATAAGATAGGAGCAGAGGTGAAAGCTTCTTTGAGTGCTTGAAACTGACTAAGAGCTTCCTCATTGAAGGTGAAAGGAGAATCTTTTTTGAGAAAGGAAGTGAGGGAAGTGATTTTTTTGGAATAATTTTTAATGAAATGACGATAAAAATTGGCAAAGCCAAGAAGGGATTGAAGAGCCTTGATGTTTTTGGGCTGAGGCCAATTGAGGATTTGCTGAACTTTTGAAGAATCCATCTTGAGGCCACCACTTGAAACAACATAGCCCAAGTATTCCACACTTGAGGCATGGAATACACACTTGAAGACTTTGGAAAACAGATTATTGTCCCTCAGTCTTTGGAGGACAGAGGCCACATGTTTGACATGTTCCTCCTCAGAACTGGAAAAGACCATAATATCATCTAGATAAACCACAACAAAAACATCCAAAAAATCTGCAAAGATATCATTTACTAGATTTTGGAAAGAAGCAGGAGCATTGGTCAAACCAAATGGCATGACCAAATACTCATAACTGCCATATTTGGTTCTAAAGGCAGTTAAGTGCTCAGCCCCCTCATTGATTCTCAGAAGGTTATAAGCACCACGCAAATCTATCTTGGAGAAGATAGTGGAACCGTTGAATACGGTAAGAAGCTGGTTCATAGGAGGAACAGGGTATCTGTTCTTCCTAGTTACAGCATTGAGTTTGTGGTAGTCAACACACAAACGAAGACCTCCATCCTTTTTCTTGACAAAAAGGACAGGTGCTCCTGTTGAAGAGGAGCTTGGTCTAATGAAACCTTTCTTTACATTCTCTGAAATGTAGGCCCACAGTGTTTCTGACACTTGATTTGATAATGAGTAGATAACACCAATTGGAGGTAGAAGACCCTCCAATTCGATATGGTGATCACAGGCGCGGTGTGGAGGAAGTTTTTCTTCTTTCACCTTGGAGAATAAATCCAAATATTGGTGATAAGCAGGAGGAACAACCTTCAACACAGTTTCAATTTCTTCTGGCTCTTCCTCCTCATCCCACTGCTCCTCCAGGGATGCATGAAAAGATAAGGGAGGAAGGTCCATATCCCCTTGAAAGAGATGAAGTGAAGATATGGCAACATCTTCTCCAACATCCTTTATCTCTTTGAAGACTTCATCTCTTAATGGAAGTAATGACTGAGAGGGAATAATGGAAGGGATATGGACAGAAGAAGGAAGGGAAGGTGTCTTAAGTTCACCGACCAGAGCTACACTGTTGACAGCAGTGGCTAAGTCATTACTAGTAGAAGAAATAATACCACTAGAATCCTTATGACTAGAATAATAGGTGATCAATCCATTTTTCCAATCAATAATGGGATTAAAACGGTAAAGGAAATCATAGCCCAATATCAGGTCTTCTCCCTTGGGTGAATCTAGGATAAAAAAGTCCCACTCAAAGCTTGAGAAGGAAGGCAATTCAACTACCCACTTGGTATAATGGGTGATGAACAAGGCAGGGGATTCATTAGAATCCAAAATGAAAAGAGGAATCTTTTCAGGGAGCTCTGACAGAGTCAATGAATACTTGAGAACAAAATTCTTTGCAATAAAAGAGTTTGTAGCACCAGAATCAATGAGAATACTATATAAAATATCAGAGACAGAAGAGAAAATAAGAAATTTTAAAGATTTCTTGACACTAGTATTCAGAGTGCACAATTGTACTTTTGAAGGAAATAAGTGAGAACCATTGAGCACATCATGATTCCCACTCAGGCTTTTCCCTGCTTGCTAGGGAAGCCTCTTGATGATGACCCAGGCTTGTTCTGAGGTCTCTTGAAGCATTTTTCAATTGGGTGCTTGCCACCACAATAAGTACACAACCCCGCTTGAATCCTCCTCTCCTTTTCAGAACCGATTAACTTATTGTCCTTATTGAGGAGAGCAGAGTGAGGCTTGTCCTTTGAAGGCTGAAATTGCTTGCCCTTCTTATTCTTCTTCTGATGAGGCCTCTTTGAAAATGAGTTTTGAGGAGGTCTAGATTGATTGGATCCATTGACAGGAGGCTTCTTTTCTTGATTGCCACCCTTTTCTTTTTGTCTCTCATGAAATCTTGTGTCTAATTCTAAAGTGACATCCATAAGTTCTTGAAGAGTATCAAAGGTTCCAGGGTGTGAAGCCAACTGATCCAATAATCTTGATGCCAATCCTCTTCTGTAAACATGGATATAAGCTCTTTCCCCGCAATATCCAATTCTTGACATTAAGCTTCTGAAATCTGCAATGTACAAGGATACATGACCACTTTCCTTCATCCTCAAATTGTCCAACTCTTGTTCAGATTTCCTGACTTCATTGGGGTCACCAAAAAGAGTGAATAATTGAGATTCAAATAATGGCCAATTATTGAGGAGGTAGGAAGGGTCTTCATTGGAAATATTTGAGAGATAGGGTTCAATCCACTTTCCAGCTCTACCAGTGAGAAAATAAGTTGAGTAAAGAACATTATTCCTGTCAGAGAAGAAATTTGCTGGATCATTATGGAAGATTAATTGACAGGATTGGATAAATCCTCTCAATTTATGAGCTTGAGTACCATCAAAAGAATCAGGTGCCTTCATGGATGGAGTCTTGAAAGCAGGGGCTTTGGAATTTTCCCTGGGAGCAACTGCTTGAGTGAGTTGCCCCATGAATTGAGTCATCTGCTCCATCATCTTGAGGAGACTTGGATCAGTTTGAGAGACAAGAGGTTGACTAGAAAGGGCTGGATTAGAGCCCTGAGGCACCTCTGGAGCATTTGCCAAGGCATCTGCCACTTCAGTTTCCCCAGAATCTTCCTCTTTCACAGACTCTTCCCCCTCTTCATCTTCAACTTCCCCTTGTCTTGCTCTTGCACCTTCAGACATGCCAGGGTAGCCACCAAAAAGTCCAGAGAAAGATCTTGATCTTCTAGATTTCATTCCGCCTCTTCTTGAGGGTGCTGCTCCTTCCATTGGGGGTCCTCTGTCCAAATTTGCACTCAGTTGATGAACTGATGGTGTGCGGTCAAGAGGAGCCCTTGCTGTAGGAGTGAGAACAGCTTGAATTCTTTGGGATCTAGTATTTTTGGCTGGGGGACTATGCTGAACTGGCATTTTGAAATAAGTGAAATAAAACTTGATGGTATTAAGGATAATCAAACTTGGCCAAATCAATCACAATAAAATCTTGATGAATCTTGAGGAATCAATTCAAATCTTGAGGAAGCAAATTCAATCAACAGTCAAATAAATTCAATCAATCAACAATAAATTCAAATCAAATATCAATAATCTTGAGGAAATAAATAATCAATCAATATTCAATCAATAATTAATCAATAAATGTCTTCAATATGAAATCAAGTCTTGAGGAATCAATCAATCAGTTCAAAATCTTCAGAAATCAATTCAATATCTTGATGAGTCAAATCAAATCAATAATCAAAATCAATTCTTGAGGATCAATCAATATCTTGAGAGTTCAAAGTCAATAAATCCAATAAATCCTGAATCAATAACCCAAATGAATCCCAATGAATAATCCAATCAATTAAACCAATCAATAATTCCTAGATAAAACCTGAATAAGAACACAGAAAAATTTGATTGATAAAAATAAAATGAAGTGATGAAATGGTCAGCAATGATTGATAAAGGAAAAAGAATCAATTTTCATAAGAATGAATGAATGAGATGAAAATTGATGGGAGAGAAAAAATTCATAAAAAATCATAAAAATCATAAAATCATGAAAAGGTCATAACTGAAGAATGAGAGAAATGAATAAAATGAATGAAAGAAAGAATCAAATATGAGTTAATTAATTTAATGTCACAGGGGCTCTTCGAGGTTGAGAGGGCCTGGCACTCAGTAAACTGGGACTCACTTATGGAGGGCTCAAAGATATGGTAAGAAGGAACACAATAAAGAGTGTTAAAGATAAATTTCTAAAAGAATAAATATAAGAAAAGCAGCAACAAGAAATAAGAGTAAGAAATAGAAGAGCCAACCACAAACAAGTCCAAGTCCACTGTTTCAACCTGTCAGAATGGAAAGAGAAGGGTTAATAAGGATATGGCCACCCAACTCATACTGTACAGGCGAAGAGAGAAAAGGCAAAGACTAACTTAAAATTAAATAATTATAATACCCAATTATAAGGATAAGAATAATTATAAAATAATAAATAAACTAAATTAATTAACTGGGGAAAAGTCCCCAGGGGGGAGAAAGAGGGGCTGGTATATGTGAGAATCACCAGCCCTGATCCGGAGGAAGAATTTTCATGAGAATATTTGATGATTGAATTGAGTCTGGCCAATACAGGTCCTGTACGGCTGTACAGAACCTGTAAAAGAGGTGTGGTGTATTTGAGTGATCATACAGTTTCAAGTTGGTGTATTGAAACTGTATTGGGTGAACCCAGCCTGTACAGGTATTGACAGGCTGTATTGAGGTACCAAGCTGTATGCATGTTCAGAATGAAGATTGCTGAAATTGAATGCTGATACAAAACCTGGATCTGCTGATTTGGGGTGTTTGAGTGGGTGTGTGAATGAATACCCTTACCCCTGATGAGTGGTTGTTACACTTTATATTGATGCATGTGGTGAGGGCCTATCTGCAGCTCTTCATCAAGTTCAAATTGTCAATGAAAAAGCTTATGAAGGTCCAATTTGTTTTATTTAAAGACGAATCAAACCTACTGAGGCCAGATATGGAGCTAGCCAAATGGGGTGCCTTTGCCTTGTATGGGCTCTAGAAAAACTTCATCATATCTTGATGGTACTTTTTTTGAAGTAATTACTGATTTCAATGCATTCAAATCACTTCTTAACATGAAAACTCCAAACAGGCACATGTTAAGATGGAAGATTGCTATACTGGAGTATAGAGGTAATGTGAACATAGTACATAAAGCTGTAAATATTCACAAGAATGCTGATGGCTTAAGTAGATTGGAATTACCCAATACACCTGACAATCCTTCCTATTTTCCCATAGGTGCAGACCCTCAAATTCCAATTGAAGGAATTAACTAACAGATGTTGGAACAGAATTCTTTGAAGGAGTTGAAGATAGCTATAAGCTGGATAATAATTGTCATATTCTGACTTCTCTACTTGGAAAAGATTGCAAAGATGCAGCTTACGCTAATTCTCTTGAAGATATTCCAAAAACATCTTATGAAAATGGAAGATTCCATTTATTTGATGGTATCTTATATCATAGATCTAAACACACATGTGTCATGGTCCTGTGCAGTAGAATGTTAATTTACACAATACTGCTAGAATGCCATGATAACATTTATTCTGGACATCTGTCTGAAGACAGAAAGATGGAAAGAATTAAGACATGTGCCCGGTGGCCCTCTTGGAGAAAAGATGTCATTGAGTACTGTCATAGTTGTGATAGATTCGCAAAATCCAATAAAGCTACTATTGAAAGATTTGATTTGGTGATTCATATCCAAAAGTCAAGTACCCCATGGGAAGCGGTTCGTATGGATTGGGTAACTGCCTTACCACCTGGAGGTGATAAAGGTTACAATGAATGTCTTGTCATTTTAGACAGATATAGCAAAAAACAATTTTTTTTACCATGTCATAAAGATGACACAGCTATGGATACAGCTCTTTTGATTTGGAACAGAGTGATATCTCATACTGGTCTCATTAAAAAGATTATTAGTGATAGAGACCCAAAATTTACATCAGCCTGATGGACCAATTTACATAGGCCTTTGGGTATAAAACTATCATTCTAAACAGCATACCATCCACAAACACATTGGCTAGCAGAAAGAGTGATTCAAACCCTTGAGGACATGATCAGAACATTTTGTGCTTATGGCCTGGATTTTAAAGATTCTGATGGCTTTACTCATGATTGGTGTACTCTTATGCCAGAATTGGAATTAGCCTACAAGACTTCTATCCATGCTTCAACAGGCAAGACTCCTGCAATGTTGGAAAAAGGATGGAACCCAAAACTTGCAGTTGATACTTTGAAGAAGAATTTAGTTGATATTCATCCAGCTGCTTCAAGCTTTAAGTTATTTCTTGATAAAGTGAGGCATCATGCAAATTAAAGCATGAATGATGCCTTTGAATATGGTAAACAGAAATAGGATAAAAGTCACCTTGAACCCTGATAATATTAAAGGTCCAAAGAAATTGGAAGATTCCTTTGCAGACCCATTTATTATTAAAGCCCTTCATGTGACCACTGCAGTACAAGTAGAACTTTCAGGGGAATGGGAGACAAACATCCAGCTTTTCCTGTTAGTCTGGTACAGAATTACACTTCAGGTGATAAGGAATTATTTCCTTTGATAAATAAAACACCCTTAGAAGTACCTCCGCTTGATCAGGGTGAAGGGAAAAAAGTAATAAAAGTCTTGAAAGAAAGAAGACTTGAGGAAAAAGATGAAAGAGAATACTTGGTCAGGTACAGAAATCCACAACATGAATATGAATGGATTTTAGCAGAAAAGATACCTGATTCCAAAAAGTTTCTCAGGAGATTCAGACATGAGAGAAGACCATTTCCTCAATAAAACATCTGAATTGTCTGCTTTACATACTTGAAAGTATAATTAGAGAGGTTGTACAGTGGATGATACCCTCAATTAACCTGGGGTATACTGCTAAAAGAAAATTGTTGTACACAATTTTTTTTGGTGGTAGGGAATGTGAGCCTGTGGGGTATGTATAACATACCCATAAGGCCACAAATAATTTTATATACAGCTTATTTAGTCTAAAACAGACTTTCCAATTCAATTTAAAATAAAAAATAACAAAAAATAAATATAACTTTCTTGTGGATAAACAAAGTTATAAATATTATGTCATTTTGGGATTCTAAACCAAAAATGACCTAGAGTGAACCCATAGGGTGTCATACCAAAAAAGCTTATTTCTTATGTTATTGGAAGATTTAAGAATCTCACAGTACTAATGTCACTTTTTTAAAAAACAATTAAAATTGCTAAATTTAAGCTTAAATAAGCTTAAATTTGAAGTTGCATAAAGTTTATGCAAACTTACCAAAATTTTAGTTAAAATTGAGGTGTTATGTATATTTACTAAATTGGCTAAGGATTTGCCATACAGGATGCAAATCCTGTGTGAGCTCACTTTAAAGTTGTTTAAGGCCATAGTATGGCTTTAAATAAATAAAAGGGCAAAATCCATGCAAAAAGGTGGGACAAAGGAAAAATACCAAACAGAGCTGGGGTACCCAACTTTTTGGATCTGCAAGGATTTAATTAAGGTTGTCCACCCGTATTGGGGTATTTTCAACCTTATTCAAGCTTTAAGATTAGACTTTGATCCAACCTTAAAGTTTAAACTGGTTTTATCCCAATTTGGACAGGAATTTCAACCTGCCAAAGGGTAAATCCCAATATGCAGGCTTGAAATTAAAGTTATGAGACTGGTCAAATCTTGAAAAAGCTCAAAAATCTTAAATAAGCTTACACCTTTAAGATTACAAGCATTAAAATCTTATCAAAAGTTAACGTTTAGTGTGTATTGCTATTTTATGTGGAAAAATAGTAGTAACTTCAAAAACTCATTAAACATACAATTCTTAATGGATTTGCTTGAAAATTGAATACAGCGTACAATTTAATATTATTTATATATAAATTAAGTTTTAAGTATCTTTTATAAACAGATTTCCTGGGTAATTAGCCTTCAACTTTACTCTTTTAATTATACTTAAAGAAAATTGAGATCTCTTTAAAAATTAATTAAAAATTGAGTTTAAGATATTTCTGCTTGAAAATCTATTTTCAAGTTTTCCATGTGATCAAATTTCATTTAAATAAACTTCTTTTCTATTAAATTTGAAATAATTAACTTAAATGAGAATTAAAGTTACTTGGAGTTAAGAATAAAACTTCTAACTTTAAATAGGAATTAAAAATAAGCTACCTTAAACTAAGAACCTTATTTTTAAGCATGGGTTTTCAGTTGTGACCTGAGCACACCCTCTATATCCATTATGAATCATGAGAGCTTCTCTGTAGACATAAAAAGAGGATTTTCATTACTGTTTTTGTCCATCATCAATTTTTAATCCAATCATATTAGACATTTGAACAGGTAAAGTTGTATTATATATAAAGCCTTATTCTTAAAATATTTATTTAAGTATTTTATTCTTTATAAATCTTAAATTGAAGAATTGAAATCATAGATATTAGATTATTTTTGTAATCACCAATGATATATTTCATTTCATAAAATTATTGTCTTTAAAATATCTTTTAAAATCCACAAATTCCTCTCCAAAACTCTTTAATCATATTTTTTCTCATAAAACACTTTCTCATTGGAAATATTGATTTTTGGTGTGTTTTCAACTTATAATAATTATTTAATATAATAACTGTTGTATTTGACTTGTTGTATCAAATCTATATTATAAGTAAGTTTTTTCTAAAATTCTATATATTTTTCATCTATAATTAGTTTTTTTATACATAATTTTTCTATAAGAATTATTTCTGCACAGTGTGTGTTAGAATTATCTTATAACTAATATTTTATATTTATATTTTCAGCATGTAATTGTCTCATTAAGAGCTTTACACTTCTTATTGTTATAGTTGTCAGTGACTATAACAATAATATAATAATTATAATTTATTAGAGTTGTTATATTTTTATTTTATATAACAAGAATTGAATTTATTTTTATATATAATTATTCTTAATAATTATATTTAAATTTGAGGTTATAATATTTTCTTATGTTATATTTTTCTACTGAGGACAGTCATAGTACTCTTGATATTTTTCCTATTATCAGAAGTTTCATTTAAAAACAATATATCAGAACTGGGATCACAGTTAGAGGAACCCTGGTTAAAGGACTATAAGGATAATAACTTTTGCCATATAGATGGGCTATACTATCACAAAGAGAACAATCATAGTTCCCTCAAACTGATAGATAGAGACCACATATCCATGATCCTGCAAGAATGCCATGACTTCCCCTATGCGGGACACATGATTTAAGACAGAAGAAAAGAGGGCATAACAAGCACAGATTGGTGGCACCAATGGGAACAACAGTTATGTGAATATATCATTACTTGTGAAAGATGCCAGGAGGCAAATAGGAAGAATGGGAAGATATATGGGTTATTTCAACATATAGAAGAACCAGAACACCTATGGGAAACCACAAAATGTACTGGGTCACAGGACTAGTCCCAGGAGGTAGAGAAAACATTAATTCTTGCCTGGTTATAGTTGATAGGTAAAGTAAAAGTGTAAGGTGCGTAACATGTCACAAGGAGGACACAGCTATGGATACAGCCTTGTTATTTGGGATTAACATCATATCCACATGGGGAGTCCCAAAAATCATAATTAGTGCTAGGGATCCAAAATTAACATCAGAATTTTGGACCAACCTCTATGACATGCTTGGACAAAAACTTGCATTTTCTATAGCGTACCATCCACAAACCAATGGTTTAGCTGAAAGGATGATTCAAAGAATGGAGGACAAACTTCTACCAGAAGTCAAACTGGCTTACAACACCATTTGGCACTCTACCACATGGAAAACACCCTTGCTAGTAGAAAAAGGGTGGAATTCCCCATTTGCTGTGGATCACTTGGAGAAAAATCTTCTAACCATCCACCCCACAGCCAGAGGATTCCATGAAATGTGGAACAGAGCATTTGAGACAGCTTCTAAGTGAATAGCTGAGGCTAAAAAGTACAACAAACAGAGGTATGACAAGACAAACATGGAACCAGACTTCAAAGAATGGGACTGTCAGGTTAAGTCTATGATAGAGGTGTATAATAGTAATTGCAACATTAACTATAAATGTGACATGGAAAAAATTGTTTGAGAAAGATTTTGATTTATGATAATAAATGGTTGAATTATGATATTAAGGGCTTTACTATAATAATATATTGGTGGTGAGCACTGCTGAAAGCCCCGGGTGCAGTCTTACCAGTTGGATTACTATAATAAGAACTTCAATAATTAAGTTTAAAGTATAACCTCTTTATTTTCAAGAGTATAGCTGTTTTTGACAGTTTTACTACATAGGAATTCAAGAGCAGGATGAGGAAACCTTTTCTGGCTGTGAAAAGGCCCCGTTTTATCCTAAAATGGGATGGAAAGGCTTCTAGACCATTCCACATAGAGGAAGTGAATATTTTTCATTCCCAAGTACTGGCTGGTGGTTTTTCAAAAAGCCTTTATAGGGTGTATTGGTCTCAGATGTGGTTTTGAAACCACATCTGGGCAGTTTCAACAATACAGGGTGAAAATCTTCATCTGGGAACCACATAGCCTAATTCTGACGTGTATTACGCATAGCATGCTGTACATAACCTGTATGGTACCCAAGGATAGAATTAACTATGAGTTATTGAATTATAAACATTCTTCTTTGTGTGTTTGACACCTCATAATCATGGTTATGGGATATTATCCAACTATGAGGCTGTATTGGCCAAACTGTGGGAATTTGGCTTAAAACTGCCATACTTTGTCAGTTTTTGAGATATCAAGCTAAAGGTTGGTTCCTTGAGTAGCCCTGGGTGTGTTCTACACATTGGTACTTCATTTGATATGGCTATAATTCAATATGGAAGAGCTATGTCATGTACAAGTTTCCTTACACACATTTGTGATTTATCCAAAAACTGTATGGACCTTGTTTGCTCCATATATTTTATTCTAGATGAGATATGGGAAAATTGATGGCACCATCAGAAAGCCTTGATTTTTCCCTTTCCAAAAAGACCCCACTTTAGGTATCTCACACTAAAACTATAGAAGTTAGATGAGAGGTGAATAATTTTTCACCCTTATTTAGCCTGATT
This sequence comes from Austropuccinia psidii, assembly GCA_023105745.1. Taxonomy (NCBI): domain Eukaryota; kingdom Fungi; phylum Basidiomycota; class Pucciniomycetes; order Pucciniales; family Sphaerophragmiaceae; genus Austropuccinia; species Austropuccinia psidii. The sequence goes on along the minus strand of JALGQZ010000004.1, from coordinate 10,672,532 downwards.
TTGGCCATAACTTCTGTAATACTGGTGCTAGCTCAATTTGGGAGGCACTATTTGGTATCCCTGACTTAGAGCTTCATTTTTATACCCATTCTATGGGGCTAAGCCTCTTCCTCTGTATTTCAGATGAGAGGTGAAAATTAAGGTTTATGCTCAGAAACAACTTTGAGCAGGAATAACTTTTTTATTCTTTGTTCTATGATGATGCGACTTGTATATTTGAAAAGGGGTGAGTTCCCTCTTTTGTTTGATACTTTTTGAGCTGATTTGTCTCAGCTCCATGTTTTGGTGGTAATTTGGCTATACCATTGATTTATGGTGTTTGGCTTTCATGCTTGTGCTTTGTTTTTGATTCACAGGCTGACAGGGACCAAGTGTTAGTGTCCATACTAACCTTTAATAGCCTCATTGGATGAAAGAAAATGAAATACTCATTTCTGGGACCCTTCACTATCATCTAATTGATAGGGAAAATGCAGGGGAGGTGAGACTTACAGAGGAATTCTCTAGGAAAGACCCAGTATTCCCAGCACTTTTGGTCAAACCCTACTTCCAGAAAGTAGAAGAAAAGTTTCCCTCCAGGAAAAAGACCTTCAGCTCACCAGAAATATTGGAAGTGGAAGCCTCCCCTGGCCCAGTGAAAAAATCATCAAGGCCAGGAAAATCAGATTGAATGGTAAGGACCAGAGACAATATTTAGTCAGACTCAACAACTAAACAGCTGCTAAGAATTAATGGTTGGAAGGAGATGCCATACCCAATGGTAAGCTTCAAATGAGAGATTCACACCCTCTAGTAGGGCTGAACAGTCTCTTCATTGATGAGCCTTTTTTAGAGGGAGGGTATGTTAGCCTGTGATTCAACACCAGAACACAAGCATGAAAGCCAAATACCATCAACCAATGGTACAGCAAAATACAACCAGAACATGGATCTGAGCCAAACCAGCTCAAAAGGTATTAAAATAAAGAGGAAAGAACCCCATTTTTAAATATTCATGTCCCAGCATCATAGGAAAAAGAATAACAAATTTATTCCCGCTCAAAGTTGTTGCTGAGCATAAACCTTAATTTTCACCTCTCATCTGCGTTTCATCAAAAGAGGCTTAACTTCATAAAATGGGTATCAAAATTGAGTATTTAGGTCAGGGCTATCTGATATTACTAGCCAAATCAAGCTTACACCAAAACTACAGAAGTTATGGCTAAAATAAGCTCAAATAAGGGTCGAAAACAAATCACCTCTAATCTAAATTCTTCAGTTTTAGTGTGATATACCTAAAGTGGGGTCTTTCTGGAAAAAGCCAAATTGAGGCTATCTGATAGTTCCATTCTTTTCCCCATATCTCATGTAGAATAAAAGGTATGGGCAAAAGAAGTTTAATACAGGTTTTGAGAACATCATATATATGGATAGCAAACTTTGAACATGGCATAACTTTGTCATATTTAATTTTTCCCATACCAAACAAGCTAAAATAGCTTAGATCCCATGCAGGGCTACACAATGAACCAAATTTGATCTCAATATCATGAAAACAGACAAAGGTATAGCAACTTCAAGTCAAAATCCCACAGTTTGGCCAATACACCTTTACTGTGGGATACTATCACATAACTATGATTATGAGGTGTCAAGCAGACAAATAATCTTTTTATCCTTCAAAAACTCATATTTCATTCAATAATGGGGACCCATACAAGTTCTGTACCGTATTTTATGTGTCATACATGTCAGAACAGGGCTGTGTGGTCCCCAAATGAAACTTTTCACCCTGTATTGGGGAACATTGTTGAGATGTGGTTTCAAAGCCACATTTGAACCCAATACAGAGTATAAATTCCTTTTGAAAACCACAAGCCAGTACTCTGAAGTAAAAAGTCCTTACTTCCTCTACGTGGATGGTCTGGAGGACCTTTCCACCCCATTTCAGGATCAAAGGAGGCCTTCTCTCTTCCTGAAAAGGAATCCCCATACTGCTCTTGAATTCCTACAGAGTACAGCTTTCCAAAAACAGTTCTACTGTTGGAAAATAATCAGGTATACCTTCATTAGTGTATTTTAGCTCTTATTATAGTAACCCAACTGGTACGACTGCACCCAGGGCTTTCAACAGTGCTCACCACCACTATTATTTATAGTATAGCCTTTAAATTATCTATTAGAAGTCCTTTTCAAACTTAAATATCCATTTAACAGTCAGATTTAAAGTTTTATATGCATTTATTGACCATTTCATCATAGGCCCAGCCTGACAAGAAATATCCTATTATCTTGACCATTGCACAGTGGTATCTTCCTGATTATTTCCCTAATCACTCAAATACCAGGGCAAATGTTGTGTCAATTCCCAACAATTGACTTCATGTTGAACTGCGGTCAGTATAAAATTGTGCTTCAGTTGCGTTAGTGTCACATTATTGTCACTGGATTTAGTGGGTCATGTCAGGTCTGCATCAGGATAATGTCAATTTTCACATGAGAATGTCACTCAAATACAAACCCATTTCAACACTATTGCCAAGGTTTGGGTAATGTCACAGGGGCTCTCATGGAAGCAAAAGTGGCCTGGCACTCAGGAATCAAGAACTCACTTGGAGGGCTTCAAAAGATTAAATAAAATAAGAAGAATAAATTTCTTTAAGCAAGAATAAAAGTAAAGACAAGTATACAAAAGAATAAAAGAAAGGGAAGCCAATTGCAAGGAAAATAAGAAATCCAAAAGCCAAAGAGCCAACCAAATGAATCCTCAATTCACTGCTTCAACCTTCCAGAAAGAACAATGGAATTAGTAAAGGATATGACCACCAATATCCACTGACAGGCAAAGAAGCAAAGGTGCAAATTACTGAATTAAGATTATCAGTATTCAATTTAATAAGTTAAAAGAAAATGAGGATAAAAATAAACCCAATATAGGGTAATGTCCCCAGGTGATGAAAGGTGGCCAATATATGTAAAAAGCTGAAAGGCTGATCCTGGAAGGTTAGTCACCCGGCTGTATTTTCTGGATTGGGCCAACAAAGTCCTGGCCATCTTGAGAATTGAACTGTGGGACTGAATTCCCACAGTGGAATATGAATTGGCCCAATTGGGCCAATGCCATACAAGATCCTTGATAACGACCTGTATGGACCAATTGAGTTTTCCAATGGATGCTGAATACTTGATGCCTTGAAAATGATTAAAGTGACTGATTACCTGTGATAATTACCCTTAGAATAATCCTGATGAGAAATGACAACCCAATTGCTGCAGGGCCAGGTGGTTGGGGTCCTAGAATGGTTTTCTGGTAGATGCCAGGGAATCGCCAGACTGAACAGCTGAAAAAATCCTCCTTCCAATTTGTGATGGATTGGGTACTTGATTTGGAATTATGAAATTTGGTCCTGAAAGTGTTACCATTGGATTGCTGAGGTAAAATGGTGCATAATGGTATATTATACCATATATGCACCACTCCTGGATCCTTGAGTACAGGGTGCATTGAGGAAGGAGAAGTCTTCCCCTGAACTGGAGGGGAATCCTTTCTTGGAGCTGATCTGGTGGCCTCTGATTGTTGCCAGAGGCCATGGCCTTATTTATGGCCAATTTGGGACCTAAGGTGGTTTTTGGCCATTTTGGGTTGATTGGGTTTTGGGGCCAAAACTGGCTCAGGTGGGCCCACTTGTGGTTTGGGGGCTGATGGAATGCCCCCTTGGCCCGTTTTGGCCACATTGGAATGGGGCCAAAAGGGGTCTTAGCATCACATGGACAGTGGATTATGGCCAATGCGCCTAGAGGCCATAGGGGGCCTAAATGGCCCAAAAAGGCAATTTAGGCCAAAACCCCACTAATAAAAGAGGTTGGGCCAAGGGCCCTGGTAGTGGTTAGAGGGTCCATAGGCCCCTGAAATATTAACAGGACCTCCAGGCCCAAAACAAAGGTAATGGCCTGGGGGTTGATGAGGTGGAGAATTGGCCAAGAACGCCAATGAAGGAAGGATATGGCCAGAGAAGAGATCAGATGGCCAAGAGGGCATAGACCACTAGAGGGGGGCAATTGGTCATAAAGGATATGGTATGGCCAATTGGCCCTAACTTGGGTCAGGCTATAATTGCTGCAACACTCATTGAGGGGGGTGATTATTTGTGGTTGTGACAGGTAATTACACCTCATGGTGCAAGGAAGCAGTTTGGGATGCTCATATTTGGGCATGAGAGGACTTCCACCCCACCCCTTTGCCATTCCTACTCTCATGCATGAATTGGATTCTGCTTCCCCTCCTAATCCTCTTTGACCCTTAGCATGCTTACACACCCACACCGCCCTCCAGATGTGACTCCAACGCTTCCCCCATCTCTGCCCTCATCCCTGCCACTTAACATGCTAACGTTCCTGCGGTGCCCTCAAGATATGCCTCCAATGCTGCCCTTACCCCTCCTTACGCTTTCTGCCACTTACCATCCTTACGCTCGCGTAGCCCCTCCCAACATGCCTCCAACACCACCCTCACACCGGTCTAATCCTCAACGCCACCTACCATCCTTATGCTCCTGTAGTGCCCTCACCACTCCTCATCTTTGCTGCAAACAATCCTTATGCTCCTGCAGCGCCCTCAACCTGCCTAATCCTCTCCACCCCTGACCATCCTTACACTCATGTAGTGCCCTCCCAATATGCCTCAAATGCTGCCCACACACCAGCCTAATCCTCAATTCCACTTAGCATCCTTACACTGCTGCAGCTCCCTCAAGTTGACACTACAATTCTGCCCCCCATCTGTCAGATAGATTCTATGTTGAAGCAATAATTAGGCTATTTACAACTAGAACTATGACTGTGACACATAGAAAATGGTTTAAAATAAGGATTTGAATTTAAGATGATGGTTTATAATATAATAAAAGGGTTCTGCTATTGAATAATAGTGGTGGTGAGCGCTATTGAGAACCCAGGGTGCAGTCTTACCAGTTGGATTACTATAATAAGAGCTACCATAATTAATATTATAATTATACCTGATTATTACCCAATAGTAAAACTGTTTTTGACAGTTTACTACCTAGGGTATTCAAGAGCAGGATGAGGAAACAATTCTGGCTGTGAAAAGCCTCCTTTTTATCCTGAAATGGGGTGGAAAGGGTGCTAGACCTTTTCACATAGAGGAAGTGAAGATTTTTCACTCTCTAGGACTGGCTTGTGATTTGAAAACAGCCTTTATAGCCTGTATTGGGCCCAGATATGGCTTTGAAACCACATCGGGGCAGTTTTCACCAATACAGGGTGAACATTTTCATCTGGGGACCTCACATCCTGATTCTGACATGTATGACACATAGAATGCTGTACAGAAACTGTATGGGACCCCATTATTGGCTGACATATGAGGTATTGCAGTAAACACAAGCTTCTTTGTCTATTTGACACCTCATATTAATGGTTATGGGATATTATCCCATAGTAAGGCTGTACATGACAGCAGGTTGGAATCTGACCTTAAAACAGCCATAAATGTGTCAATTCTTGAGATATAAACCTCAAAATTGGTTCAGTGTCTAGCCCTGTATTTTCTCTACACAATGGTACCTCATTTGATATGGGTATCATTAAATATGGCAAAGCTATCCCATGTACAAGGTTTTTGTACATTTGCGTGGTATAGGCAAAAAGCTGTATTAAGCTTATTTACCCCATAACTTCTGTTATAGTTGAGACATTGGGAAAATGGATGACACATTCAGATATCCCTGATTGTGTGCTTTCTAAAAAGACCCCACTTCAAGTATCTCACACTAAAACTGTAGAAGTTAGATGAGAGTTGAATGTTTTGTTCACCCTTATTTGGCCTGAAAACAGTTTGGCTGGTACCATTGGATAGCCCTGTCTGAGAGCTTCATTTTGAATACCCATTCGAGGGGGTTAAGCCTCTCCTTCTGGATTTTAGATGTGAGGTGAAAATTAAGGTTTATGCTCAGCAATAACTTTGAGCAGGGATAACTTTGTTATTCCTTGTCCTATGGTGATGGGACTTATATTTTCAGAAAGAGGTGATTTTCCTCTTTCTTTTTATACCTTTTGAGCTGTTTTGGCTCAGCTCCATGTTTTGGTGGTATCTTGGCTATACCATTGGTTTATGGTATTTTGGCTGTCATGCTTGTGCTCTGGTTTTGAGTCACAGGCTGACACCATCTCTGCCCTCACCACTCATCATGCTTCTGCATCCCGCCTGATCTTCTCTTCCGCTTACAATGTTTAGTTTCCCGAGGCACCCTCCAGATATGCCTCCAATGCCACCCTCAACCCCCCTTACACCTCCTCCTACCCACCTAATCCTGTCCGCCCTTTACCATGATTATGCTCATGTATTAGATTCATAGGGCACATTGGCTTGTTGGAGTACATGATGAATGCAATGACAGAAATATGCTGAGTGGCCTTCTCTGCAAACAGGTTCTGGGGGAACTTGGTGGGGATGTACACCATGTTATGGTTAGGGTTTAGATCATGAGGCCCACAAATTAAAACCTAATAAGTGTACTATTTAAAAACCAAATTGTGTCTTCTGTTTTTGAAACCAAACCATTTTATTTCATATAACTCAAATGGAATGCTTTGCTTCATCCCTACCTCATGAGCATTGAATAGTTCAAAAGTTGACTTTGGTATGCTTCTCACTAGTCAACAATATTCAATTTCTCACAAAGAAGTTATTTCATTTGAATTATATAAAATACTTTGCAACACATCATCTCCTTGAATTTCCCAACAAATCATATTTTGAAGATCCATCAAAATTTAAATATATATTGATGAAAAGTTCCAAGGCTGTGGATGGGCAGGTTCCTTTTGGTCAGCTTGTGGTTCTAAAATATCTTTTTTCTGGAAGACTCAACAACTATTGAACTGATTTAAATTTATATTTAACTTCTTCCAAACTTTCAAAAATTCTCAAATATTGATTTTACCTAAAAAAGGATCAATTATGTAAGCTTATTTTACTTCCCCCACTTTCAGAACTCCCCCCTTTTTTTGTCAATTTTGATCTTTTTTTCAAATAATTTCAATCAAGTTATCCATCAACCTGTCACCATCTCTTTACTCAATCAACTACCTCTGCTATCCCCAAACCACAGGAAATTCAACTGCATATAATGAACTACAACCTTTAACCCCAAAGAGTGGAAGTGAGAGCTCTGATAGGATCAGTAGTCATGAATTAGGAATTTAAGTAGAGAGAATGGAACATGAAATTAATCCAGATCCACCAGTTCTTTCAGAATATGAGCATAGTTATATCTTGAAATTTTGTAATCCCTCCAAACCTGATAGTTTTGTCATAGCCTTTATTTCAGCTCAGCCTCCAAGCTCTCAGGAACCAAATTTTAAAAGCTATGAGAAGGAAAAGACTGTTGAACCTTTTACACCAACAGAAGATGCTGGGCAAGGTAACGTAATTTTCAGTGGGTGGTTGAAATTGTATCCAAGGAGCAATTTGTCTCAAACATTGCTCAAACAATCCCAAGGCTGGAAAAAATTTAAAATGATGGTAAAAATCCTGATTATGTATGTTAAAATATTTCTGAACCAATGAGCCTCCTCAAAATGAATTTCAACTGTAAGTCCATTACTAATGCAATACAAAATCGTTAAAAATGGCTGTTTACAATATATGAGCCTTGAGGTATATTTTACATACCCAAATACACCACAATTATGTTAAAAAGAAATTTTGAATTATACATAACTCATAAATCATGCATATATTCAAAATTCATCATTTTTGATTTCAGAAAAGATGAATAACTTTTTATTGAGTAAGTAAATCCATGGATTTAACGCGAGATTTGAATTCTACACAAAGATTCACCTAGGGTAGCTCCATAGAGTGAATAAGCTCAAATTAACTCCTTGAGGTGGTAATATGGAAAATACTTCAACACCACATCATTAATACCACATAAAAGATCCGTGAAAATTTTTGTTTTTCTTGATTTTACACCAAAATAATGGGAAAGTGAGAAATCCCATGTTACATATACACTAAGAATAGTTTTATACATGTTTTGAGCACTTAATATTATGGTATTCTTACATGCACTTTTGGTACACCCATAGTGGATATCTCACTTTAAGCTTAAATTTGTATTTCTACGTGAAAAAGAAGCAAGGGGGACAAAAGACATCAAAGAGAGCCAGGGTACTTAACTTCTGAGGCCCCAGAGGTGTGGATAGCTCCAAAGCTTGGTTCCATGGTTGATCTTGACCCAATTGGTAAACTAAACCTCTTTGGGAACTTGGTTACCAAGTTACAACTACTGTAAAACACCAGAAAATAGCAAATAACCTGCTATTTTGACGTGCCAAGGAGGTAAAAAGCTACTTACACTCCTGTAACCATGTCAATTACTAATGACTTTCCATGGATAAACCCCAAAAGAGTAATTAAAACCCTTTTTGGACTAGTATCTATTGATTTACCTCATAGCAACCAGTCAAACACTGATATTTGCAATTCTACGTAGAAATGAGGTAAGAACTTCAAAAATTAATTAAAAATACAATTCTTAATGAATCTTTCTGAAGCTTTCAAGACCAATTGAGAACTGTACTATCTATGGTACAACCAAAAAGAATTACAGTTTTACTAGTAAAATGAAAAGTTTTACCTATAGTCCATTTTTGGCTATTCTACGTGAAACACTGAATCTTCAAAAATTCACAGTAAATACAACCTGTGATGAAATTGTCAATAACATTGATAACTTTGGGAAATCAATGATTACTTTGGAATAAAAGAAGATTTACATATGTTACTCCTTTTATTCTTAACCATATTGGGGTTGGTAGTCACGTAAAAGCATCAATTAAGCAATTAGGACAATTTTACATGACAACAGATGATGTAAGTACTAATCCAAAAGGGTTTAATGCTTTCTCACTCACTGGTTTTTCAGTTTGCTCCATGGCACGCCTCTGTGAGCTGTTGTTGACTTAAAAGAGGCCTTCTCTTGCTGTTTTTTCCGTATGATCATCTTATTATCATTTTATATCATTGTTACCAACAAGTAAGTATTAGTTAAACTATTCTTAAGTGTTTTAAATCTTTCAGAATCAATCAGAAAGACGTGAAATCATAGAATCCAACTATATATTGTTGTAATCCTGCTATAAATCATTTTGATTTCTCAAATCCACAATTCTACGTCAAATTTCTCTACTTTTATCTATCAATAAGTTCTTTGGAGTATTAGTGAGTCATTTATCTTTAATTCTTAAAGTTTTTCTCTAGTAATAGTTTTCTTCAAGGATTATCTTTATAATTATTCTTGCAAAAGATAATTATATATTAAAATAATTTTATTATTTTAATAAAAGAAGTTTTTATTATTAAATTCTTCTTGTAATTGATTCTTGTAGACAATTACTTGCTCACTGTTAAAATCACTAGTAGTGCTTAACACGTGAAAGAAATAATTATTTAATTATTTAATTGTGGTTATAATAATATTTTATTATTATATTTCATAAGAACAGACATAGTACTGTTGATTAATAGTAATATTATCATCAGTTTCATAGTCACATCTTACATTTGGGGGCCTGGCCGTGTTTTTTTGAACCTTGTACCCTTAATTAATATATTTTTAAGTTCTAAAATATATTAATGTGACATTTTTTTTCTTCAATTAAAAGAAAAAATTATTTTTATTTTTGAAATTGTCTTAAAATCTTATTTCATTGAGGAATTTGGTTTAATTTTGTACTGTTTTTACACGTGGCTTTTTCACATCCAAAAACTTATAAAATTATTCTTTGAGTTACTCTGACTTAATTTTTTATTCAAATTCTTAAATTTTAATACCTTTTTCTTCAAAAAGAATATTTTTTTAATATCAAAAAATAATAAAACTTATAAAAAATCTTTTAAAAATATCTTAAATCATAAAAAAAAATTTCTTTTAACTTATTTTTTCTTTAAGTGTCTTTAATCAAATACTGTGCAACAGACTCAGTAAAAGATACATCACTAGTCCTGAATCTTCAGAAGCAGAATCTGAAGAAAGTATTGGGGTCCAAATTGCTAAAAGAGGCACCTTATTTAACTCAGAAAAGAATAAATTACCACCAAAAGGTGTGTTTTTATCTTTAAATTTACTCTTTATCCTTCAATTGACATGAAAATGGTGCATACCAGAAATGGAAGCAACTATTCAGTCCAACCAGATGGATGTGGACAAGGAAGAGTCAAGAAAAAATCCAGAAGTGCCAAATCTTCCACAAGAAAGACACATCTAGAGGATGCCAGAGTTGCCCCCCATTCCCCAAGGTCTGTACCAACAGATTTTGACATGAATTCTGAGCCTGAACTAATTCATGATATTATTTCCATGGCTGAACCATTTCCAAGTGGCAGCAATAGAAATATATCAATGCCAGTACAAAAACTGGTTCACAGCAGCCAAGGAGGAAGAATGGGAAATCTGCCCAAGCCTTTGGCAGGGGGCCATGAAGTCCTACTTACACATCAAGAGCTTTCTGGGTCAGGAGAAGACCATAGAACTCTTAGGAGGTTGGAGCCCCCTGTCTTGCAAAGACAAGGTCAAAAAGATAAAGAACTGGTTGAAGAACCAAAGTCTTTTATCCATAGACCAGAAGAAAGAGTTGGAAATGACTCCAGCTTTGGAGACAGAGGCACCAGTGGCGTCCACCAGCTTCAAACCAGCTCCAGAAATGTCCAAGGACAAGCCCAAGGGACCTCAGAAGAAGCAGAAAGGTCCCAAGAACCATAAAGGCAAAGGAAAAGGCAAAGCCAATTGGCACAGACCTTACACACAAGGGTACAGGATCCCCAAATTGGAGCCTTCAGCCGTGGACAGTGTCTTCAATATGGCCAGGACTCTGATGGAATTTACAGCCAAAGAGCAGGAAAGGATGAACAGAAACTTTCCACGGAAATAATTGGTGTACAGACTAGTATTAATGTAGAAATTGGTAAACTTGATGGCAAGTTAACTAAAATTGCATCAGATATAGTTGAATTAAAGAAAAATGACAAGAAATACATTGAATTGCACCAAGTGACAAATGCCAAACTTGACTCAATTACCAATTCTTGCATAATAATTGAATACATGTGCCAAGTTCAGCATGAGAAGATGAAAGATCTTTCCATTTTTAAAATGAATGATCAATTTAAGACTCTGCAAGACCATGTCTTTAAGATGGTTGAGAATACCAATCAATTTGCTATACACTTAGCAAAAAGTGACAGTGAAAGGCAGAAGTTGAAAAATGAAATAATTGCAAGTGTGGAACAAATTCATAAGAATCATGAACCACATATGCCAAGACATTCTACACCTTTAACTGAAGAGAAACTTTCTGTTAAAGAAAGTCTCACCCCATTCTTGGGAGAAAATGCCTACTCTGCAAGAGATATTCCCAAAATAGAAGAATGGCCAACATTCTCTGGTGAAGGAGAATACAACCATATTGAATTAATCAGGACTATTGATATGTTGCAAGAAGACTTTAATATACCTGATGAAATCATAGTGGGAAAATTACATTGTCTGTTTACCAGAACTGCAAAGAAATGGTATTACAAAATGAGGATTGATCATGGTAAACATGATTGGTCTTGGTGGAAATCTGAAGTGATCATCAAATGGGCCAAAAATTCTTGGAGGTTTAAGATATAAAATGCCTTTGAGAGTGCCATTTTTAACTCAGAGAAAGATAAACCACTTACTTGGTTCTTCAAACAAAAAGACAGATTATCTGCTTTACAACCAGATATGTCTGACACTATGATTAATATGAAAATATTAAGAAAGTGTGGAGGAGAATTAGAACATGCTATCAAAAGCAGATGTGTAGAACCCTGTTCAACAGATGACTACATTAATGCTATGGAAGATATCATTGCCAGAACAAGAATTGGTAAGACTTGGTCTAAAATCCCAGCAGAATCCGAGATGACCTCCAAGATTCCCAGGGAGGACAAAAGACCAGACAAACCTGTCTTAAAGTGTCATAAATGTGGAAGCACTTCACATTTAGCCAACACTTGCACCAAAAAGGCAAAAATCAATGAAGTTCAAGTCATTGAAGAAGTTCAATGTACTGAAGAGAAAGAAGAATCTGATCAAGATTCTGCAATCTCTGAAGATACACCAGTGGAAGACTATCCCATTGAAAACATCACAGCTTTCTTTGAAGTCACTGAAGTCCATACCCACTTGCCACAGTATAGTGAAGATTGCTACAACCTTATTAATGTTCAGGATGCCAGAATGTGTAAAGCCAAACCTGTTAAAGGAAAAGGTTATACTGCTGGAGCATCTTGTATCACATCAATTCTGATGAATAATGTTGAAGCCAAAGTAAATTTGGATACAGGAGCATTTTGCACTTGTGTAGGCAAAGATTATCTCCAAGCTATACTTCCTGAATGGAAAAACCATCTATTACCAATAGAAGGTATACAATTTAGTAGTACCAGTACCAATATGTACCCTTTGGATATACTAGACACTACTCTTGTATTTCCCCATCCTACAGGAAGTATAAGAATGAAATCTGAGGTTGTAGTAATGGACAACTGCACATCTCAACATATCATTCTTGGAAATGATTACCTAAGTATTTATGGTATTGACATCAATAACCATAAAGACAGATATTTCACAATTGGGGATAACAAAAGACAGAAATTTGCCTTCTCCAATATGCCAAAGCAAATATCAGTAGTATCTTCTGAGAAAGATACTTATAAAGAAGAATTTGTGTCCACACAACTTGTTGAAGCACAAATTAATCCATCATTGTCACCAAAAATAAAGAATGAACTTATTGATGTGTTATACATGTACAATACTGCATTTGCCTCTGATAATGAACCATTAGGTGCTATAAGAGGACATGAAGTTGATATAACTCTTAGTATTGACAGACCATATCCCCCAGTACTTAGAAGACCAGCTTATCCAGCCAGTCCCAGAGCTAGAGAAGCCTTGGAGAAACATATCCAAGAGTTAATTCAACTTGGTGTACTAAGGAAAGTAGGCCATAATGAGGAGGTTGAAGTGACAACACCTGTTATCATTGCTTGGCATAATGATAAGTCAAGAATGGTTGGAGATTTTAGAGCTTTGAATACCTACACAGTTCCAGATAGGTATCCAATCCCTAGAATCCAAGAAACCTTGACTCAATTATCTAAAGCCAAGTATATAACATCAATGGATGCATTAAAAGGTTTCCATCAGAATGTTTTGACGCCTAAAGCTAAGAAATTACTTAGAATTATCACTCACTGTGGTATTTTTGAGTATCTTAGAATTCCATTTGGCATTAAAAATGCTCCATCTCATTATCAAATAATGATGAATACCATCTTCCCCACAGAATTGTCTGAAGGATGGCTTATCATTTATATTGATGATATTATCATATGTTCTGACTCATGGTCTTTGCACCTTGAAAGACTTGCAAAAGTACTCCACAAAGTTGCAGAAGTGAATATCAAAATTTCACTTAAGAAATGCAACTTTTGTTTTGAACAACTTAAAGTATTAGGACATGTTGTTTCTGGTTTAAGCTTGGGTATTGACAAAAATAAAGTGGCAGCAGTGCTACTTAAGCCAATACCCCAGAATAAAAAAGAAATGATGTCTTTTCTTGGATTTGCTAGTTACTATAGGCAACACTTAAAAGATCTTGCAATTCTAGCCAAATCACTCTATAGAATCTGTGATCAACAGACTCTATTTGAGATGACACAGGAGAGAATTAAAGCTTATGAGGAAATAAAGAAAGCCCTTACAGAAGCACCTTTACTCCTCATGCCTGACTGGGATATTCCTTTTAAGTTGTACATTGATGCATGTGGAGATGGATTAGGGGCAGCCCTACATCAAGTCCAAATTATTAATGACAAACCTACAGAAGGACCAGTTTGTTGTATCTCAAGACAAATCAAACCAACAGAAGCCAGATATGGTGCAAGCCAAATGGAGTGCTTATGTTTGGTATGGGCACTTGAGAAATTACACTATTACCTTGATGGCAGTGTTTTTGAAGTGATAACTGACTGTAATGCAGTAAAATCACTTCTTAACATGAAAACTCTCAACAGACATATGTTGAGATGGCAAATAGCTATTCAAGAATATAGAGGAAACATGACTATAGTTCATAAAGCAGGAAACATTCACAAGAATGCTGATGGACTTAGTAAATGGGCTTTAGCAAACACTCCTGATAACCCAGCTTATGTACCTTTGGAAGCTGAACCACAGATGCCAATTGAAGGAATTAACATAACTGATATTGGGACTGAATTCTTTGAGGAGGTCAGAGAATCTTATAAACAAGACAAGAATTGCCATATCTTGACTTCTTTATTAGATAAAGACTGCAAGGACCCATCTTTAGTTAATGCACTTGATGAAGTTTGGAAAAATTCCTATTCTGAAGGAAGATTTCACTTGTTTGATGCGATCATTTACCACAGAACAAAACATTCTTGTGTTATGACATTGTGCAGTAGATTACTTATCAATACCATTCTTCATGAATGTCATGATAGTATCTACTCTGGACACCTGTCAGAAGACAGAACACTTGAGAAAGTGAAAAACTGTGCATGGTGGACATCTTGGAGAAAAGAAACCATTGAATATTGCCATACCTGTGTTTCAACCTGTGACTCAAAACCAGAACACAAACATGACAGCCAAAATACCATAAACCAATGGTATAGCCAAAATACCACCAAAACATGGAGCTGAGCCAATTTAGCTCAAAAGGTATCAAACGAAAGAGGAAACTCACCTCTTTCTGAAAATATAAGTCTCATCACCATAGGACAAGAAATAACAAAGTTATTCCTGCTCAAAGTTATTGCTGAGCATAAACCTTAAATTTCAACTCTCATCTAAAATCTAGAAGGAGAGGCTTAACCCCATCAAATGGGTATTCAAAATGAAGCTCTAAGCCAGGGTTATCTAATGGTGCTAGCCAAACTGAGCTAGCACCAGTATTACTTGAGTTATGGTCAAATTCAGACCAAATAAGGGTGAACAAAACATTCACCTCCCATCTAACTTTTACAGTTCTAGTGTGAGATATTTAAAGTGGGGTCTTTTTGGAAAGAGCACAATCAGGGCTATCTGATGGTTCCATCCATTTCCTCATAGCTCAACTACAACAGAAGTTATTGGCTAAACAAGCTTAATACAGCTTTTGCCCAAACCACGCCAATGTACAAAAATACTTGTACATGGGATAACTTTGTCATATCTAATTCTAACCATGTCAAGTTGGGTACCATTGTGTAAAGCTCATATAGAGCTATTCAATGAACCAATTTTGAGCTTGATATCTCAAAAACTGACAGAGTTATGACCATGTTAAGGTCAAAATCCCACCTGCTGTCATATACAGCCTTACCATGGGATAATATCCCATAACCATGAACATGAGGTGTCAAATAGACAAAGAAGCATGTTTTTACTTCAATACCTCATATGTCAGTCAATACTGGGGTCCCATACAGTTTCTGTACAGCATTCTACGCGTCATACACGTCAGAATCAGGCTGTGAGGTCCTCAGATGAAAATCTTCACCCTGTATTGGTGAAAACCACCAAGATGTGGTTTCAAAACCACATCTGAGCCCAATACAGAGTATACAGGCTGTTTGCAAACCACAAGCCTTTCATAGAGAGTGAAAAATCTTCACTTCCTCTACGTGGAAAGGTCTGGCAGCCTTTCCACCTCAATTTCAGGATAAAAGGAGGGTTTTTCACAGGCAAAAGCTTTCCTCATTCTGCTCTTGAATAACCTACGTAGTAAACTGTCAAAAAAAGTTTTACTCTTGGTTAATAATCAGGTATAATTATAAGTTTAATTATTGTAGTCTTTTATTATTGTAACCCAACAGATAAAGCTGCACCCAGGGCTTTCAATAGCGCTCACCACCACTATATCCATTATAGTAAAGCCCTTATATTTTAAATTAAATCCATCTTTAACCCTTATAAATTCTTTTTTAAACTATTTTCCACGTGTCACAGTCATAGTTTTAGTTGTGAATAGCTTTATTACCACTTCAACATAGACTCATCCTGACATTTTGGGGGCCTGGCCGTGTTTTAAATCTTTTTTGGGACCTTACAAGTAAGTCTTTTCTCTTTTTATGACTTATTAACAAGTGTTTTATCCTTTTTTTTAGGCGTAATTTTTCCATTAAAATATATATTTTATATATTTTTACCCTTTTATTTATACATACTCATATTATAAGAGTATTATTCAGGTGGCTAATACCCACTGAAAATAACTATTATTGGCGTGTTTTGTATATAAAAACACATAAGCCATCAATAAGTCCTGTATTCTTGATTGAATAAGGACGCCTCTGACTGAAAAACCATCAGTTGAGGCGTGGTTAAGTGTATTGTTAACTCAATCACACTTATACAGAGCCACTTATTCAGATTACACTTGAAAACCACAAGTGTATCTGTGGGATACTGGCACACAAACAGTGTGACAGGGTACCAAAAGCTGTAATTCTGACATGGAATTGTTGATTCTCACACTGTCATTATACAGGGCACATTTTAGTAACATACAAGCCCAGAGGCCAATCTCAGACGTGCAAAACCAGCATTTTTTGAGAAGTCTTAACTGACATAAGCCCTCCTTTTTCCTGCTTTGATTTCAGTGGAAGAGAATTACATCCCACTTGAGACCCAGTCACAGGCCAACACACCAGTGACACCCTCAGAACCAGAGGGCAGCAAGGGCAAAGGAAAGAGGCACAGTGAAGGTCTCATCACAGCCAAGAAGTGGACACCAATAGCCACTCAGAGAAGTAGAAAACCACAAAACTCTGCATCAATACAAGGTAAACCAACGTTAACCACTTGTACAGGGAAGATTACAATTATTAACCCAGTTGTAACTTCCAAAGGCAAACTGCCCAAATCAGTAGACAATAAATTTGTACAAGGCACAGTCAAAGGTAAATACCCTAAGAACATAAAGTTGTTGACTGTTTGCAGACACTGATATGTCCCCTGTATACCTCAGAGACCTTGGCTTCCAAAGGAACCAGCCAGAGGATAGAGGAGGATTGTCCAGAACCAGAAGACCTGAAAGAGGACACCCTGGACACAGTGGTGGATGGCAAAACAATGAGGGAGATAATATCAACCTTGCCATTCACACTCCAATTCAACAGAAACCTCAAACCAGAGGACTGGAAGGATATGGATCAAGTTCTTCAGATCCACCAACTCCTCAGAGATTTATATCAATGGAGCATGGACAACAAGAGGTTCAACCTAGCAACTCACTGGGCAGAACTGGTATCAAGTTGCCAGAAGATCTGTCTCAAAGAGATAGACTTCAAAGACCTTATGGTAATCACCAAGGGTTGGAATCCTACCAGGCAGCACAGACTCCTGGAGGCAAGGGCACAGAGGATAAGGGAGAATCAAGCCACTATCCTAGCTATAGAAGAACAGTTGACCCAAACAGGGCCTACTCAGATTCCTTCAGGTTCACAAGGAGCAGGCCAAATCAGCTCTCCAGTGGCTTCACACCATTCAGAAACCAGCAGATCAGTGGCCAAGAGTCACCATTCTTCACAATTCCAGGAAGTTTCCAGGAGAAGACAAGGAAACAAGGGCAAGAACAAAACCTCCTTCAACCAGAGGAGGAAAGAGTCAGACCCCCTGATCCAGAAGCTGTTAGACTTGGTAAAGGAAGTACACAAGAACCAGAAGTAGTTGTAAACCACTCTAGAATCAGTAGTCCTAGTAATAGAAACATAACCCCCACTCAGACTGAAAATAACATTGTCACATCTGAGAGTAACATCAACAGTGATACACTGTGGTTACAAGTGTCCCAATATGCTGAACAATCTGCAAAGCAATTTGCAGAAATTAAAGCTAGCCAAGAGAGGATGAGACAAACTCAAGCCTCCTTGGAACAAATAGTTAAGAATCTTCGAGAAGGATATGCTCAACTGAGCAAAGCCTCTGAAGAATCCAAAAAAAGACTAAATCAAGTCTTTGAAGAACAACACCACAGCACAAGGGACAGGGAGTGTCTGGATCAAGACATTAACAAATTGTTTAATGCCTACCATATCTTGAAGCCCCAACCACAAGGCCAAGCTATGGAGAATCCATATCAACCAGATGACATCAAACCAGATGCCATGTTGTTGAATAAGGCAAGATCTCCATCACAATACCAGGATGGAGATGGCATGTCTTATTCAGAGAAGGAAGCCTTGAAACAGCTTCCTGAGGCCTCAAACTGGCCCAAATTCTCTGGATCAGGAGAATATGATCATATGGAACTCATAGATTATATTGATGGACTCTTCATTGATGTACTAAGCATACCAGATGACTGGATTACTGCTAGACTGAATACTGCATTAAAAGGTCATGCAAGTATATGGTACACAGAAATGAAAGAAATCCATGGCAGAAGAAACTGGCCATGGTGGAAGAGTCAAATAATCCAAAAGTACAGTAATGGAACTTGGATATGGCAAAAGACCATGTCATTTGAGAATGACAAATACTCTGTGGACAAAGATCCATATGAGTGGTGTCTTAGACAGTCTAAAAGACTTAAAGCCATTGATCCTCAGATGAACATCCAAATGAGGAATCACAAACTTCTGACAGAACTGCCAGGAGAGCTATAGCATGCAGTAAAATGCAGGTGCAACCAGAATTGCACTCTAGATGACATAGCCAACACCTTACAAGACATAAGGAAGAGGACTAATATAGGGAAATTTACCCCATAGAGAAGCAGTATTTTCAAGGAGAAACAACCTTTCAGGGTGGAGTTTAAAGACAAACCCAGAGAAAGAGTGGCAGAAGTGGCAAGGAAGAAGAATTCTTGTCACAATTGTGGTTCAACAGACCACTATGCCAACAACTGTCCAAAGGCAAAGAAAAAAGTCTATGCTATAGAAAAAGTCCCTGAAGAAGAACCTCCAACAGAGGATTCTGAATCAGGTTCTATGGGAGATGCCATCAGAGAACCATCTGATGAGGATCAAGACCCAAGAGAGGAATTTCTAGTGGAATACCAAGAGGAAACCCCATTGGAAATCCAGGACATACAGTTGGAAGCAGGCATGCCACAGGACACTGCCAACAAGAACTTGTGCAAACACACACAAGATGCACAAACATTCCTGCTTACACCAACCAAAGGAATGGCATATATACATGGAACAGCCACAAAAATGACTGTATGTATTGACAATGCTCAGCACCCACTGATCATTGACAGTGGAGCACATTGCTCCATAGTGGCCAGAAATTATCTGGATAACCACTTCCCAAACTGGGAAAAACAGCTCTTGACCACTAAGGCAAAGAACTTCAAAAGTGCATCAGGGAAGATGACTTCCATTGGGACGATTATCAAAGAGATAATTATACCCCACAGGAAGGGTAATATCAGACTCAACCCAGAGTTTGTAGTGCTTGAAGATGCCCACATCCAAGGGTTTTTACTGGGAACAGATTACCAGAGGATGTATGGCATAGATATTTACAACAGTAAAAACAAGCACATTACCATTGGTACCAACAAGGAAAAGAAATTTTCACTTGATATATACCACATATCTTCACAGGATCCACTAGAAGAACTCTTGAAGGAATTCAAGAAGGGACAGTTTAGCACTACCCTCACCAGTAAACAAAAACTAAGTTTACTGAAGATGCTGAGGAAGAACAAACCAGCATTTGCCATTGGTGAAGAACCACTAGGCAAGATTAAAGGCCATGATATAGAACTATATCTGGATGTGGAAAGACCTTATCCACCCATGCTGAGGAGACCTCCTTATCCAGCAAGTCTGGAAACCAGGAAAGAAATTGAGAAATATATCAATGAACTCCTGGACATGGATGTCATCAGGAAGATTGGACATAATGAAATAGTGGAAATCAACACTCCTGTCCTGATCACCTGACATGATGGCAAGTCTAGATTGTGTGGAGAATTCAGAGCCCTGAATAACTACACAAAAGCGGACATAACCAAGGATACCTCATGCCTTGAATAAGCTGGCCAAAGCCAAATACATAACCAAGATGGATTGTATGAAAGGCTTCCACCAAAATGGAGTTAAACCAAACTCCATGAAATTGCTCAGAATAATATGCCATATGGGCATATATGAGTACACCAGGATTCCATTTGGCATCAAGAATGCACCAGCCCACTTCCAAAGGATGATGGACACCATATTTCAAGAAGAAATAATGGAAGGCTGGATGGTAGTATATATTGATGATATCATTATATACTCAGAGACATGGGAAGACCATGTACAATACATAGACAGAATGCTAAGTAAATCTACACCCATCAATCTGAAAATTTCACTTAAAAAGTGTAATTTTGGCCAACAAGAGCTACTAGCTCTAGGACACAAAGTCTCAGGCCTTAGTCTGGCAATTGACCAGAAAAAAGTAGCAGCAGTACTGCAAAAGCCAGTACCAAAGAACATCAAAGAGATGCAATCATTCCTTGGGTTTGCTAGCTACTATAGAAACCACAGTAAGAACTTTGCACACATAACTAGTCGTTTATACAAGTTATGCTCAAAGGATGTAGTTTTTGAAATAACCAAGGAAAGGAGGGATGAATATGAGAGGATCAAATATGAACTCACAAATGCACCTGTGCTCATCTTGCCTGACTTTGAACTACCATTCAAGTTATATATAGATGCAGCATGCAGCCAAGGCTTGGGAGCAGCCCTTCACCAAAGACAAATTGTGGATGGTGAACCCAGAGAAGGTGTAATATGTTACATCTCCAGGCAGCTGAAAGATTCAGAAGCCAGGTATGGGGCCACCCAGACAGAATGTCTATGTCTAGTCTGGGCTCTAGAAAAACTCCATTATTATTTGGAGGGAGCAGTCTTTGAAGTCTACACAGACTGCACAGCCTTGAAGTCTTTACTAAACATGAAGACTACTAATAGACACATGCTGAGATGGCAAATAGCCATCCAGGAGTATAGAGGGAACATGACCATCATATACAAGGAAGGTAAAAGCCATATCAATGCAGATGGCCTTAGCAGATGGCCACTGGACAATGTCAAAAGCAATCCAGCTTATGACCCTGAAGTTGCTGCAAAAATTCCTATCCATTTTATGGAAATAAATAGGAAGAAGAACTTCAGATTCTCTGAATGGGCACCAGGGAGTGGTACCCTTGACAGTGGAAACACTGATTCAGAAGGGACAGAAACCCCCATACTGGGAATAAGTTCCTCAGAACTGCACAATGAATTTTTCAATGCAGTACTGAAATCTTATGCTAAACACAAACAGTGTAGCATACTACTCCAACTCCTTCAACAAAAATACAGGAGCCCAGAACTGGAAACCCAGCTGGAGGAACCCTGGTTGAGGGCCTATAAGGACAATAAATTCTTCCTTATAGATGGCCTGATTTATCACAGAGAAAAGCACACCAGTGCACTCACAGTGATAGACAGAGACCACATCTCTTTAATCCTGCAGGAATGCCATGGCTGCCCCTATATGGGACACATGAGTGAGGACAGGACTAAAGAGAGGGTAGCAAGCACAGCTTGGTGGCCCAAGTGGGAGCAAGAGTTGAGTGAATACATCAACACTTGTGAAAGATGCCAAAAGGCAAATAGAAAACATGGGAAGAAATATGGGTTGCTTCAACAAATAGAAGAACCCAAACACCCATGGGAAACCATCAACATGGACTGGGTCACAGGACTTGTCCCAGGAGGCAAAGAAAACTACAATGCCTGCTTAATCATAGTTGATAGGTTCAGCAAGAGCATGAGATGTCTACCATGCCATAAAGAGGACACAGCCATGGACACTGCTCTGTTATTTTGGAATAACATCATATCCACCTGTGGAGTCCCTAAGATCATAATTAGTGACAGGGACCCAAAATTCACATCTGAATTTTGGACCAATTTATATGACATGCTTGGCACCAAGCTTGCTTTTTCCACAGCTTACCATCCACAAACAGATGGCCTAGCTGAGAGGATGATCCAAACAATGGAGGACATCCTCAGGAGGTTCTGTGCCTATGGCATGGAATACAAGGACCATGAGGGATACACCCATGATTGGGTCACCCTCTTACCAGCAGTTCAACTGGCTTATAATACAAGCCAGCACTCTACCACAGGAAAAACACCTGCACTGGTAGAGAAAGGGTGGAATCCCCTGTTACCTGTGGATCACTTGAAGAAAAATCTTCTGACTATCCACCCCACAGCCAAAGACTTCCATGATATGTAGAAGAAAGCCTGTGATACTGCTGCCAAATTCATAGCTGAGGCCAAAGAGTATAACAAGCAAAGGTGGGACAAGTCACATATGGAACCTGACTTCAAGGAAGGGGACCAGGTGTTAGTGTCTACACTGAACTTTAACAATCTCAAAGGACCTAAGAAAATGAGAGACTCATTTGTAGGGCCCTTCACTATCATTAAGTTGATGGGGAAGAATGCCGTAGAGGTCGAGCTCACTGAGGAGTTTTCTAGGAAACACCCAGTCTTTCCAGTGAGCCTGGTCAAACCATCCTTCCAAACAGAGGAGGATAAATTCCCCTCCAGGAAGAAAAACATCACTCCACCAGAAATAGTGGAAGTAGAAGACTCCCCTGGACCTGTGAGTAAAATCATCAGGGCCAGAAAAATCAGACTTAATGGGAAGGATCAGAGACAATATCTAGTTAGATTCAAGAACCAGACAGCTGACAAAGACAAATGGTTGGCAGAGGATACCATACCAGATGGAAACCTTCATTTAAGAAGATTCAGAGCCTCTAGGAGGACTGAACAGTCTCATCTATGATGAGCCTTTTTTAGAGGGAGGGTATGTCAGCCTGTGACTCAAAACCAGAGCACAAACATGACAGCCAAAATACCATAAACCAACGGTATAGCCAAAATACCACCAATACATGGAGCTGAGCCAATTTAGCTCAAAAGGTATCAAAAGAAAGAGGAAACTCACCTCTTTCTGAAAATATAAGTCTCATCACCATAGGACAAGAAATAACAAAGTTATTCCTGCTCAAAGTTATTGCTGAGCATAAACCTTAAATTTCACCTCTCATCTAAAATCTAGAAGGAGAGGCTTAACCCCATCAAATGGGTATTCAAAATGAAGCTCTAAGCCAGGGCTATCTAATGGTGATAGCCAAACTGAGCTAGCACCAGTATTACTTGAGTTATGGTCAAATTCAGACCAAATAAGGGTGAACAAAACATTCACCTCTCATCTAACTTTTACAGTTTGAGTGTGAGATACTTAAAGTGGGGTCTTTTTGGCAAGAGCACAATCAGGGCTATCTGATGGTGCCATCCATTTCTTCATAGCTCAACTACAACAGAAGTTATTGGCTAAACAAGCTTAATACAGCTTTTGCCCAAACCATGCCAATGTACAAAAATACTTGTACATGGGATAACTTTGTTATATCTAATGATAACCATGTCAAGCTGGGTACCATTGTGTAAAGCTCATATAGAGCTATTCAATGAACCAATTTTGAGCTTGATATCTCAAAAACTGACAGAGTTATGACTATTTTAAGGTCAAAATCCCACCTGCTGTCATATACAGCCTTACCATGGGATAATATCCCATAACCATGAACATGAGGTGTCAAATAGACAAAGAAGCATGTTTTTACTTCAATACCTCATATGTAAGTCAATACTGGGGTCCCATACAGTTTCTGTACAGCATTCTACGCGTCATACACGTCAGAATCAGGCTGTGAGGTCCCCAGATGGAAATTTTCACCCTGTATTGGTGAAAACCACCAAGATGTGGTTTCAAAACCACATCTGAGCCCAATACAGAGTATACAGGCTGTTTGCAAACCACAAGCCTGTCATAGAGAGTGAAAAATCTTCACTTCCTCTACGTGGAAAGGTCTGGCAGCCTTTCCACCTCAATTTCAGGATAAAAGGAGGGTTTTTCACAGCCAAAAGCTTTCCTCATCCTGCTCTTGAATAACCTACGTAGTAAACTGTCAAAAACAGTTTTACTCTTGGTTTATAATCAGGTATAATTATAAATTTAATTATTGTAGTCTTTTATTATTGTAACCCAACAGATAAAGCTGCACCCAGGGCTTTCAATAGCGCTCACCACCACTATATCCATTATAGTAAAGCCCTTATATTTTAAATTAAATCCATCTTCAACCCTTATGAAATCTTTTTTAAACTATTTTCCACGTGTCACAGTCATAGTTTTAGTTGTAAATAGCTTTATTACCACTTCAACATAGACTCATCCTGACACTGTGACAGATGCCAAAAAGCAAACAGGAGTACAGGCAAGAAATTTGGACTTATGATCCATATTCAAGAACCAAAAATCCCATGGGAGGTTGTTCACATGGATTGGGTCACAGCACTTCCTCCAAGTGGTGACAGAAGTTATAATGCTTGTTTAGTCATATTAGACAGATACAGCAAAACTCCTATATTCTTACCATTTCATAAAGATGACAGTGCTATAGATACAGCTCTTCTTTTATGGAGTAGAGTTATTTCTCATACAGGATTATTTAAGAATATCATAAGTGACAGATATCCTAAGTTCACATCTGCACTTTGGACCAACCTTCATAGATTGTTTGGGACTAAGTTATCATTCTCTACAGCATATCACCCTCAGACAGATGGGCTAGCAGAGAGGATGATTCAAACTTTAGAGGACATGATCAGGAGATTTTGTGCTTATGGATTGGAATTAAAAGACTCAGATGGCTTTACCCATGACTGGTGCACTCTGATACCTGCATTAGAATTGGCATATAAGACATCAGTCCATTCTTCCACAGGACAAACTCCTGCTATGTTAGAGAAAGGATGGAATCCAAGACTCCCAGCAAACACACTGAGGAAAGACTTGATTGACATTCATCCTACAGCTTCCAGCTTCAAAATAATGCTTGATAAAGTAAGACTTCATGCAAAACAAAGTATGGATGATGCTTTTAATTATGCAAAAGAGAAGTGGGACAAGAGTCATAAAGTACCAGACTTCAAAGTAGGGGACTTAGTTTTAGTTTCAACCTTTAATTTTAATAATATCAAAGGCCCAAAGAAACTTAAAGATTCTTATGTAGGACCTTTTGTTATTGTTGCTTTACATGGAACCAATGCAGTTCAAGTGGAATTGAGTGGTGAATTGGAAAATAAACACCCCACCTTTCCAGTCAGCTTGATAAAGCCTTATCAACCAGCTGATAAAGAATTGTTTCCTTTAAGAAACCCAACTCCTTTAACTGTACCACCTGTGGAACAGAATGAAGACAAAAAGATAAAGAAAGTCATTAAAGAAAGGAGACTTAGGGGTAAAAATCAAAGGGAATATCTTGTCAGCTATAGAAATCCAGTACATGAAGATGAATGGATGGCAGAATCAGAAATACCTGACTCAGATAAGCTCTTAAGAAGATTTAGACATGAAAGAAGGCCACAAGCCTGAATATGTCTATAAATGTGCTTAAAATTACTTGATCTGAGTGATGTAAAGAGTTTGGACAGTGGATATTAAGCACCTTTGGGGCCTTATTCTTTTATCAATAATAAAATTGTAGTACAATTTTATTTTTTGGTGGGAGGGAATGTGAGCCTTGAGGTATATTTTACATACCCAAATAGGCCACAATTATCTTAAAAAAAAACTTTGAATTATACATAACTCATAAATCATGCATATATTCAAAATTCATCATTTTTGATTTCAGAAAAGATGAATAACTTTTTATTGAGTAAGTAAATCCATGGATTTAAGGCCAGATTTGGATTCTACACAAAGATTCACCTAGGGTAGCTCCATAGAGTGAATAAGCTCAAATTAACTCCTTGAGGTGGTAATATGGAAAATACTTCAACACCACATCATTAATACCACATAAAAGATCTGTGAAAATTTTTGTTTTTCTTGATTTTACGCCAAAATAATGGGAAAGTGAGAAATCCCATGTTACATATACACTAAGAATAGTGTTATACATGTTTTGAGCACTTAATATTATGGTATTCTTACATGCACTTTTGGTACACCCATAGTGGATATCTCACTTTAAGCTTAAATTTGTATTTCTACGTGAAAAAGAAGCAAGGGGGACAAAAGACATCAAAGAGAGCCAGGGTACTTAACTTCTGAGGCCCCAGAGGTGTGGATAGCTCCAAAGCTTGGTTCCATGGTTGATCTTGACCCAATTGGTAAACTAAACCTCTTTGGGAACTTGGTTACCAAGTTACAACTACTGTAAAACACCAGAAAATAGCAAATAACCTGCTATTTTGACGTGCCAAGGAGGTAAAAAGCTACTTACACTCCTGTAACCATGTCAATTACTAATGACTTTCCATGGATAAACCCCAAAAGAGTAATTAAAACCCTTTTTGGACTAGTATCTATTGATTTACCTCATAGCAACCAGTCAAACACTGATATTTGCAATTCTACGTAGAAATGAGGTAAGAACTTCAAAAATTAATTAAAAATACAATTCTTAATGAATCTTTCTGAAGCTTTCAAGACCAATTGAGAACTGTACTATCTATGGTACAACCAAAAAGAATTACAGTTTTACTAGTAAAATGAAAAGTTTTACCTATAGTCCATTTTTGGCTATTCTACGTGAAACACTGAATCTTCAAAAATTCACAGTAAATACAACCTGTGATGAAATTGTCAATAACATTGATAACTTTGGGAAATCAATGATTACTTTGGAATAAAAGAAGATTTACATATGTTACTCCTTTTATTCTTAACCATATTGGGGTTGGTAGTCACGTAAAAGCATCAATTAAGCAATTATGACAATTTTACGTGACAACAGATGATGTAAGTACTAATACAAAAGGGTTTAATGCTTTCTCAATCACTGGTTTTTCAGTTTCCTCCATGGCACGCCTCTGTGAGCTGTTGTTGACTTAAAAGAGGCCTTCTCTTGCTGTTTTTTCCGTATGATCATCTTATTATCATTTTATATCATTGTTACCAACAAGTAAGTATTAGTTAAACTATTCTTAAGTGTTTTAAATCTTTCAGAATCAATCAGAAAGACGTGAAATCATAGAATCCAACTATATATTGTTGTAATCCTGCTATAAATCATTTTGATCTCTCAAATCCACAATTCTACGTCAAATTTGTCTACTTTTATCTATCAATAAGCTCTTTGGAGTATTAGTGAGTCATTTATCTTTAATTCTTAAAGTTTTTCTCTAGTAATAGTTTTCTTCAAGGATTATCTTTATAATTATTCTTGCAAAAGATAATTATATATTAAAATAATTTTATTATTTTAATAAAAGAAGTTTTTATTATTAAATTCTTCTTGTAATTGATTCTTGTAGACAATTACTTGCTCACTGTTAAAATCAATAGTAGTGCTTAACACGTGAAAGAAATAATTATTTAATTATTTAATTGTGGTTATAATAATATTTTATTATTATATTTCATAAGAACAGACATAGTACTGTTGATTAATAGTAATATTATCATCAGTTTCATACTCACATCTTACACAATATATGGGCAGGTGTGGAGGTGGGAGAATCTCTACCTGAAGGATCTTGGGTGGTAATTGGAGTACCAGGCAAATGTTTAGGAAAAATACAAAATATAAATGCCACAAAAAAACCAACAAAAAATGGCATACCTTTGAAGGCACAAAAGATTCCCAGGATCAAGGTGATGAAATGATCAATGTTGAAGTGGACCATATTGATAATTGGCCTCCAAATATTGAAAGCCCCCATGCTCAATGAAGCAATCCATGATGAAACCCCTCTCACCTCTCCTATAAATATTCAAGCTTTTCAAGAAAGGGAGACGATTAAACATGATACAATGGGTGAAGATATGACTGATATAATGCCTGACCCTGATCAGAAGGTCCCATCCTCCGCTGATTTTCAAAGGGTATTTTCAACCCCCATTGAAGAGTTTGGAGGAATTTTGAATTATCATTCCAATATTAGTCAAAAATCATGGAAAAGGGGTCTTGATAATATCAACAGTATATACAAAAATCAATGGGACAATTTACCAACAAATGATTCTGATGCATTCCTTCCTGTTGGTGTAAAGGTGATCAGTAACCAAGAGCTTAAGATGTTGGCGTGGCTGGAGGAGCTTGCGATTTCAGGTGAATTTTATCTTTGTGAAGGATACATTATTATTTGGCTGATGACTCACGCAAGATGAATTGCAATATATATAGTTATACTTTTTTAAGGCAACACAAACAGAAGCCTTTTTTAATAATAATGTGTGTAATCTCAAATTGATGAAGGAATCAGCAAATCCTGGAGATAATCTCCCAAAATCTGAACACTCCTTCTTCAAAATGTTTCAGAGGCTTCTTTACCCCTCAAATCCAATTAAACATTTTTGAGTGAATTTTATGTTTGGATCCATTAGTTTAGTCTCATATGATGTGATTGCACCCAAACCATATGTGGTACCAACAACAAATGCTGCCAATTCTCTTGGACTCATTTGGGGAGCAGTTGAATACCTTGCCTTCTGCTTGAGTAAATTGAAGTAACATGCAACACAACTTAGCATTGAAGGTGGCAGGGCTGACAATGAGATATTGGCAAAGCCACACAAGAGCCTAGAGGATCTAATGGATGCAGTTATCCACTTGATGATTGCATACAAAATGGTACATGCACATACAAAGGCCAAAGTCTATGGAATCAAAGGCAAACTGACCAGCTCAAAAGAAATGAGGCCATCAAAGATCTTTGGGCGTTTCACAAGAATCTCAGAATAAATCAAATTTGCTATGGTAAATTAACTGCATTCTGTGTGGCAGCAGTTTGTGGTTTGATGGTATGCTCAGATGACTGGAGAACAAGCTCAGGGAAAGGGGATTTATCACTCATTGACATTTCTAAAATATTTTCAGAGGGTAAAAATATAGTAGAGCTGGTGTGGCTACATACTAATAAGTATATTTAATTTACTTAATAAGAGTTTCTTCTCATCAGAGTCTCTTTCACCCACTTTACCTCTTAGATCTGAATTTGCACAATGCATGGTATCAGACTTTGGTGATGCCTTGGTGGAGAAGCGGGGTCTTGGTTCAAGTAATGAGGTCACATTGATTGTATGCAGGTAAGCTAAACTTAAGGCCAGGATTGACCCATTTTAGATTAGCTTTGTATCAGATAGATTGTAACTTAACTTTAGAAAGTGATTTATGAATTTAAAAATTTTGACTACCTATTGTACCACTTCCTTGATGCCTCAGTATGAAAGCCAATAACAACTACCTTTGTATGGAGGCATGTCTACATACACCATTGAAAATACTCTGACAAGATGCAAAATGAGTCAGGCCGTTGTGCCTGAAAATAGCACATGCAGGGGCATTGCAGGAAGGAGGTTTTAACACTTCCCCACAGCTCATAATAGCTCAAATAGCATTGCTTCTTTCAAGATGAATAGGATGATTAGGAATATTCAACGGAATGCATATTGCATTCACATGTGCTTGCAATATTCCACATGGTTGGATTTGAAACTCATTGAATTTGACTATAAATATATCAAATTGAATAATGCAGTATCCAATGCATTATTTTAGGCTCAGATACTTGATATCCCCAATTTGCAAAAGTCACTTTGAATATGTTTGTTAGTGGCAAATAAAAACATCAATAAACTGAGATCAAATTCAGGTGAAATTAATAATTCACACAATGGTCACTAATCCTTTGGTTTCATTTCATTTTCCTGTGCAAGCATGCCATTCACAAAAAAAGGAAAGGAGCATAAAAGTAAACTCAGGGGAAAGTGTTGGGGTGAGGAAGGATATTGTAAGTGGCTGACTTATTCCCACCATATATATAAAGATATATGTACATGCTTTGGCATTCATGTGGGCCCCTCATTGGGCCCCATGGAAGAAAATTGGCCTTAGTCAGTTTATATCAAGCTAATGCCATGTGGGCACCAACAGGGAAGTCAAAGATGTGTGCCAAGCAAACTAATTGGGAATTCATCACCATTTTGGATTCAAAAGGCCTTAGCTTCAAATGGGAGGAAGCAGTATCTGATATCTTTTCTTCTTCAACACAAAGTAATCACTCAACCACTTGGGAATAGTGGGACATCCCAAAAGAGAAATGAGGCCAAAACAACCCAAAATAGTAAGTTTTTTTCCTCCACTTGACCAACAGGGTAAATATCAATGCCAGTATCAGTTGTGGATTTCACTCAAATCAAATGCATTCACTTTGGAAGTGGGGCTATTTTCTCTTCAACCGGATTAGTCATTTTCCTTGTCAAATTCAGACCATTCACAACAATGAGTGGAGTCAAGGTCAATCAATGGGATGAATTATCATAATTCTTATTTTACAAGAGAAAATTTACTGACCCAATTGCAACAAATGGGGCATTACTGGAGGAATTGATGTTTGCAATTGGGTGGCACAAATGCAGCACAAAGAACAAAAAATTTGGGATTTACGCAAGCCTTGGGAGAATTGAAGACACAAAAGATGAATGGCGTAACCAAGGTGCAAATATTAGCTTGGTTGGTTGCATTATAGGTCAATCCTTAGGATATGTTGGGGATAATTTATTTCAAAAGATTCAAAATTGCTACAAGTCATTGGGGATTCTGTCCTTTGATCAAATAAGCTATGAAGGCAATATTTCTGTAAATAAGAGGGAATTCAAGTTTGCTTCCACACTCAGTTTCACCATGAATGGATTCAAAAGCTCAGTTCATGTTGATAAGGATGCATCTTTGTATGCTTTGGGATGGTGGTTTAAGCTGAGTAGTGGACCAGCCAAATTTAAAGACATGCATCAAAGCCGTGTACAGGAGAAAAATTGATTTTGCCAAATGATCATTTCTGGATTGATCTATCCAAATTTCATGGGCTCATTTAGGCAGTGTGGGCCAGTAGTACATTTGTTCATTATACCGATCCAGCACAGGACAACAAAAGCACAACACTAGTGGTATGTCTGCACAATGCTCAAGGAGGTAAGAAAAAACTATGTGGCGGAGAAGCCACGGCTATTATGAGATGCGCGATGGAGCGGGCTATCACATCAGGGATGGTAATACAATCTCATCACAATGAGAAGAATGAGGGAATTTGGATGAATCTGGGAGCTAGAGGGTGATTGGAGAATAAGGGTGTGATAATGCGCAGGACAGTATACACTTTGTTTTGATGGGTGGGAATGGGGGTTATACAATGGCTCACATGAAAAAGGGGTAAAATGGCTCATTTCCAGTGGCATGCCACTGCCCGCTTGTCCTGGTTCCTTGCTCTTCACACACCACTCCTTTCCATTGTCCAGGATCCCAATCCTTCAAATGCAAATCCTTATTCCTGTCCAGGATCCCAATGCTTCACATGTAAATCCTTATTCCAGGGCAGCCACCCAACAATTCCAACAATTCCTTACGCTTGTCCAGGCTCCCAATGTTTCACACACAAATTCTTATGCTTTTACAGGTTCCCAAATATTTAAACTCCTTACACCGGGGCAGCCTCCCAACAATTCCAACACTTCCTTACCCCATTGCAGGTGCCCAATGCTTCACACTCAAATCCTTACCTTTGTACAGATTACCGGCAATTCAAACAATTCCTTACCCTTGGGAAGGCTTCCAATGCTTCAAGCGCAAAGCGTTATGCTTTTACAGGTTCCTGATACTTCACATGCACATCCTTATGCTTGTACAGGTTCCCAACACTTCACACACACATCCTCATGCTTGTTCAGGTTGCCGACAATTCAGACAATTCCTTATGCCAGGGAAGCCTCCCGACAATTCTAAATATTCCTTACATTACTAAGATTAATGGCATGTGACAAAAGGAAAGGCAATGACTCATGAATATTTGGTGGAATGCTCACATTATTTCTACAGTTAAGATCTGATATGCTTATGAACCATGGAAGCAGAAAATATAGGAGGAAGTAATGGTGACTATTTTTGCATTTTCTGCAAAAGAGGTTCACATGAAGAAATACTGTCTGAAACATTCAATGGGGCACTTACAAAAATTATTCTCACACAATAGGTGATTTGCCCCATTGGGGAAATAAAATATTTTCACATCAACAAAGAATGTAATAGAAACTGAAGAAATGTTTCCTTGAATACAAATAACTTATTGAAAGGGGTGTATTATAAAAGGTGAAAGCAATACACATTTCTTTTGCAAGGAATCTTGAGACTATCCCAGTGATGTCCTCCTTTGGATAAGCCTCCAGTTGGTGGCCATAGATGGAGTTTAGTTCCTCCCAGAATTCCCGGTGCATCTCATTTCAATGAGTCACATCCACAAAAGGAATCATGTGGAGCAATTGGCAATGCTCCAACAAGATTCAGTTGATTAAAATGTGTAAAATTGATTGAAGAATCATGAGGGTTGGTCATAAGTCCACAAATTCCTTCCAAGCCTCATTGTGGGAATGGGGGAGGAGGAGGTTGGTGTCAGGCCAAGTCTATCATCAAGATGAAATAAGGCTATTGACAACTTTAACTCTTCCTGTGAGACAGATAAAAGTATTTAAAACAAGTTTAATTAAAGATATGTAGGGCTTTACTAATGAGTATTAGTGGTGGTGAGTGCTATTGCAAGCCCTGGGTGCAGCTTTACTTGTTGGGTTACAATAATAAAGACTACAATACTAATATTTATAGTATAGCCTGATTACTTTCCAAGAATATAACTCTTTTGGAATGTTCCCCCACGTAGGAATTCAAGATCAGGATGGGGATTCCTTTCCTAGCAGTGGAAAGGCCTTCTTTTATCCTGAAATGGGGTTAAAAGGCTGATAGACCTTTTCACATAGAGGAAGTGAAGATTTTTCACTCTCAAGGACAGGCTTGTGGTTTGCAAAAGGCCTTTAGAGCCTGTATTGGGCTCAGATATGGTTTCAAAACCACATCTGGGCAGTTTTCACGAATACAGGGTGAAACCTTTCACCTGGGCACCACATAGCCTGACTCTGATGTGTATGACGCATAGAATTCTATACAGAACCTGTATGAGACCCCAGTATTGAAGTAAAAACAACCTTCTTTCTCTTTTTGACACCTCATAATCATGGTTATGGGATGATATCCCATGGTAAATCTGTATTGGCCAAACTGTGGGATTTTGATCTTAAAACAGCCATACCTTTGTCAGTTTTTGAGATATCAACCTCAAAATTGGTTCAGTGTGTACCCTGTATGTGCTTTACACAATGGCACATCATTTGATATAGCTATCACTCAATATGGCAAAGCTATTCCATGTACTAAGTTTTTGTACATATGTGGGTTTTAGTCAAAAAGCTGTATTGAGCTTATTTACCCCATAACTTCTGTTATAGTTGAGACATTGGGAAAATGGATGACACCATCAGATAGCCCTGATTGTGCGCTTTCTAAAAAGACCCCACTTCAAGTATCTCACACTAAAGCTGTAGAAGCTAGATGAGAGGTGAATGTTTTGTTCACTCTTATTTGGCCTGAAATTGACCATAACTCCAGTAATATTGGTGCTAGCTAAGTTTTGCTGGTACCATTGGATAGCGCTGACTTAGAGCTTAAATTTGAATACCCATTTGATGGGGTTAAGCCTCTTACTCTGTATTTCAGATGAGAGATGAAAATTAAGGTTTATGCTCAGCAACAACTTTGAGAAGGAATAAGTTTGTTATTCTTTTTCCTATTATTATGGCACTTGTATATTTGCAAAGAGCTGAGTTTCCTCTTTCTTTTGATACCTTTTGAGATAATTTTGCTCAGCTCCATTTTTTGATGGTATCTTGGCTTTACCATTGGTTTATGGTATTTGGCTGTCATGCTTGTGCTCTGGTTTTGAGTCACAGGCCAACGGTTGGGATGTCTGGGCAAGGAATGGAGGGAGGGGGAAAAGAAGGGGAGGTGGGATCTGACGGGCATATTTTAAATGAAGATTACAGAGGGGGGTGTAGTGGGACAAGCTGGATATGGGCAGAGGAAGGGTCAGGAAAAGCTGAGATGAGTGAAAAAAGTGAAGTTGGGACTTACCATAACATTCCTCCATGGATTTTGTCGGAGCCACCTCAGGTTCAGGCTCACAAGCGGAATCATCCTCATGTGGTTCTGAGGGTTGACTTGGGCCTGGAATAGGTCGCTCATTGGGTTGGGAGGGTTCTACAAAAGGAGGAAGAATGAGTTTAATTGAGTCAAAATTTGAAATTAGCAAAGAATATTTGGCTTCTTACAGCAGAATAAGTCCTCTGACCATTGGGTGCCACTTGGGCCTGGAGTCAGTTGCTTCCCAGTTTGCTTGCAAGGAAAACTAGGAAAAGGAGAGTCTTGTCACAGGGGATTTGGTTGGTTTGGTTCAATGCATAATGGAGAAAAGTCAGTATGATTGCATGAAGAGAAATGAAACAAGGAGGAAAAAGAAAAATTACTTTGGCATTTGAATCCCATGGGTGACAAGAAATGGTGATGATTGGCCCAAGCTTGAATGTCCTCTCACCATTTCCATCCTTCATCAGCTGGATAATCACTTCTCTCTGGTTGAGGAGTGAAGTGACCATCAGATGGTGGCTTAGGAGGGGGGGTGGACAAATTGATACCAGATGGAACCGGGCTAATTTCCCAGAATTTTCCCCATATTCCTGTTTGGGGTGCCAGCCTCCATTCCCACTTGGTAATGCTTTCATGATTGTTGACCACAAAGGAGTCCTCAAAAGGGCATATTGGGCAAGAAGTCCTCTTGCTGCGCTGTTGGAAGGGTTGCCCAACAAACAAGCATTTCTTGTGTGCTTGTCAGCAAGCATCACAAGCGTTGGTCATTGTGAAGGAGTGGATGCAGGGGATACCCCGCTTAGCACACAAAGTTCATGAAATTTAAAATACATACAAATTATTTAGTATCCATATAGAAATTGACATTTGAAGCAAAAAGGAAGACATAAAATGAATTCATTATTTGAAATGTGATCAAAATAATGGGAAAGCTCTAGGGTGAGTGTTGAAAAGTCTGGAAGAAATTCATGATGAAGATTTAGTATCAAGAGCAGAACATAACATGGAAAAAACTGTTAAATGGAGAATATAACACAGGATGTGGATAGAAGGGGGTATCTGAAAGTATAATTGGCAAAAAACACCAAAAGGGGAGGGAGGGGAGTGGTTAGCTTGGTGCCATTGAAATGAGTGGAAAGGGAGGAAGAGCAAGGGGGATATGTGCAGTAATGAGAAGAGCGTGTGAACTGGAAAAAAGTGGAGCGGGTGAGAAAATAAATGAAGGGTGTGTTGCGCAAAGATGGTCTTTTATACAATGGTGAAGCTGAGCCAATTGCAGCAGTCGCATCACCCAACAATGTCTCAGCTTCAAGGCATTTTGAAAAGATGAAAGCTCAGTTGAAGTCAATGCTACAACTGAGAAGGGTAATGCCTGTGTGAGTCAGAGGAACAAAGGGTTTTGGCTGAGTATTGCCATTGATTGAATGATGAGACTCACTCTGATCCCCTTTGTTGCCTTAAATAGCCACCTGATTTCCGAGGAGGGCTTTTGTGAGGGCATTGTTGAATGTGCACAGTGGGTGCAATCCACAAATGCCCCATGCACATTAGGATGTGGCATTTTTGGTCACAGGTGACTGCAGAAAGCATACCAGCCTTATGGCCAGGGGAAAGTGTTTGAACAAAGGGTTTCGCGGCTGTATGACAAGCTAATACAGCATGAGCTTGGGTTGACCCATTTCTCAGGTCTGCTTTTGTCACAATGCTGTCTGCCAGACCTCAGCAAAGGGAACTCTTGCCAAAAAGGCTATTAAACCGGTTGAAAGACCGGTTCATACTGGCAAGTTGTAGATCACATTCCACCATGTGACAGTACCCCTGGGTTTAGAGCACTGCATCCCAAAGTGCATGTAACTGATGGTATTACCCATGTGACCCTCATGGAGTTACATTAGTCACAACAGGAGCCTACAAGGAACCCCCAAGGGGCGGAACCCTTGTACGCCAATGAAGCGGAAAACCCAGCGATTTCTGGTTGTTTGATTGAGACCCCTCCTTGTCTCCAACTGGAATTGAACCCATGACGTTGGTAACCGGTTTATTGTCACAATGCTGTCTGCCAGACCTCAGCAAAGGGAACTCTTGCCAAAAAGGCTATTAAACTGGTTGAAAGACCGGTTCATACTGGCAAGTTGTAGATCACATTCCACCATGTGACAGCTTTGGGATTATAATTGAAATGTTCAGTGGCTGAACATTTGAATTGCACAGCTTTTGAGCTATTGATATAATATTATGAAATGAACCCCTGCTGATAAATCGCTATTTCATCTTTGTAAGCACATGTAAGGTGTGGATATGAAACTTTGATTAAAAATCAAGTACTTTTCCTGTCCTCAAAATTTGTATAAGGTAAAATTCAGTTAAAAATAGTATGAAATATTATTTTTAAGAGAAAACACGCCAATTTTATTGTTTATAACTTTATTAGTATAAAACAATAATATTATAAAAATTTATTGTTTTACCAACAATAAAAATTTATCCAAAAAATACTCTACAAGAGATATTTTAAGGCTACAAAAGAAATTTCTTCAAGAGCAATTTCAATTGGAATTAATTGAGCAAAGAACTGCAAGCAATTAATTAAAGAACAAAGTCTTTAAAAAGAATATTAAAGAGAAAACACGCCCAAAAGTGACCAGAGTGAATTTGGAAACAAAGTGACAAAGTTAACAGTGATGAAAGATGCTTTAATTCACTTATGGGGTGGTTCAGGGGTAAAAATGATTATAAGAGTTACAAACAATGATTATAATGATTTTTTCACGTGGTTAAAAGGTTCAAAATGATTTAAAAAGGGTGGTTGGAATCTTTTATTGATTGGTTTAACAGCTTTAAACTAATTAATAAAAGGAAAAGATTCTAACATGAAGAGAAAAGTGGGGCAAAGAAGACATTCTTTTATAGCCATCAATTCTCTTACTCCAAAAGTAAAATTTACTCTTGTCAGTCGTGAAAAAAAGTCTGACAACAGAAAAGCCAATTATGGCATCATTGAACCCTGGTTTAGACCAAAAAAGGGCTGGTTTAAGCCATTTTTAGCCATTTTTAGCCATTTTAGACCCTTAAATCAGCCATTACTATAGCAATACCAGGCCTAGAGCCTTCAAAACACGTCAGAATGTGTGTCAGAGGCGTAGAAAACAGTTAAAACTGTTTTTACTATGATTGTTTTATCTTAAGGGTAGTTTTACCCTCTTGGCAACAGCTAAAACTACCCCAGTTGGTATCAAAACCTCATCATCAATTGAGTTCACAGACCCTGTAACTCAATTCCAGGCCAAAAGTGATGAACTTTTGCGTGAATTTTGACATCCCACGCCTGTCAGCAAGGAATTTGGGGGTCTAGCTCCCCCTTAGAGCTGGAGTTCCTTTTCCCCCCCAAATTTAATCTTTCCAATTTATTTTTCCTTTAATTCCTCATCATGTATTATACTTATAATTTATATATGTGATTCAATTCAATTGTACAGTACAATACAGTAATAATTGATACCTCATATGTAAATCAAAGTTCACTTATGTAATACACGCGCACATTTTGACATTTCAATTGAATTCAATTGAAAATACTTCAATTCCTCATAACTTCTAAACTAAACACAACACCTCAATTTTAACACAAAAATTGATGGTTAACACCACATGTGGTGTGAATTAAATTAAGGTTTTGAGGATTTTCAACTTTTGTATTGAAAATACTAAAAACTTAATTTAAGCTTATTTAGAGTTGAGTTACAAGAATTTCACTCAGAGGTGACCCCACCTGATTTTTTATGAGGAATCCAATGGTGAAATAAATTTTATGTGTTTATTTATTGGATAAAAAGTTATGATAATTTTTATATAACTTTTTTCCAAATTTATTTATTTTTTCACAATTTTGTTAAAATTTTATTTTTACTTAATTTTTTCAAGTATAAAAGTAATTTTATACTTACAAAATTTAATGTATTTTTTATTTTTAAATTGTAATTAATTTTTTATTTTTAATATAATTTTATATTTATATTTTGATTTTTATTTTAATAATATAAATAAATTTATTTTATTTATATTAATATGTTGTTTTTTATATTTGTGGTCTTTTGGGTATATGAAATTACCTCTAAGGCTCACATTCCCTCCCCCTAAAAAAGAATATTACTTTGTAATATTGGTGTTTCTAGTGTGTCTGAATCTCCTCACGAGTTTGGTAGCTTCTGGTATATCTTTTTCTTCTAACCATTCATCTTCACAAGTTGGGTCACTGTACCTAACAAGGTATTCCCTTACTTTCTTGGTTCTTAATTTCCTTTCTTTAAGAACTTTGGTTATTTTCTTAGTACCAGATGTCTCAATAGGAGGTATAACTTGGGGAACCTTATTCCTCAAGGGAAATTTCTCAGCATCACTAGATTTATATGGTTTTATCAGGCTCACTGGAAATGTAGGATGCTTATTGCTAAGCTCTTCAGATAACTCTACTTCAACAGCATTTTCTCCATGGAGGGCTTTAATCACAAAAGGTCCTGCAAAGGAGTCTTTCAACTTTTTACATCCTTTGATGTTATTGAAGTTAGTGGTGGATACAAGAACTAGGTCCCCCACTTTGAAATCTGGAGTTGCATGTGATTTATCCCATTTGTCTTTAGCATATGCAAAAGAGTCCTCCATGCATCTCACTGCATGCCTTCTAGCTTTTTCTAGCATTCCTTTGAAGCTAGCAGCTGTGGGATGTATTTCAATTAAGTCTTTCCTCAAGGAATCTTGGGGTAACTTGGGGTTCCATCCTTTTTCTAGAATAGCAGGAGTCTGATTGGTACTGGCATGGATTGATGTTTTATATGCCAATTCCAGTGCTGGCAACAGAGTACACCAATCATGGGTAAATCCATCACAATCTTTGAATTCAAGGCCATATGCACAAAATCTTCTTACCATGTCCTCTAAGGTTTGGATCATTCTTTCAGCCAGGCCATCAGTTTGTGGGTGGTAGGCTGTAGAAAAAGACAGTTTAGTGCCAAATAATTGGTGAAGATTTGTCCATAGTGCTGAAGTGAATTTGGGATCTCTATCACTAATGATATTTGTAAATATCCCAGTCCATGACACTACTCTATTCCATATCAGAAGAGCTGTATCCATGGCTGTATCATCTTTGTGACATGGTAAAAAGATTGGAGTTTTACTGAATCTGTCCACAATTACTAGGCAAGCATTATAGCTTCTGTCACCTCCTGGTGGTAGGCCAGTTACCCAATCCATATGGATAATTTCTCAAGGTCTGCTTGGTTCTTGGATTTTCATCATATTTCCAAGTCTTTTGCCAGTGGATTTTTTTGCCTTTTGGCATCTGTCACAGGTTTTGCAATACTCTGCAACATCTTTCTGCCACATTGGCCACCATATGCAGGTCTTTACTTTCTCTCTTGTTCTGTATTCAGAAAGATGTCCTGAAAAGGGACTATCATGGCATTCTTTCAGTACAAGATTGATTAGTGACCTGTCCACAACTGTCATAACACATGTGTGTTTTGTTCTGTGGTAAATTATACCATCTAGTAGGTGAAATCTTCCTTCATCATAAGATTTTTTCCATACTTCATCCAAGGCATGTGTAAGAGAGTTGTCCTTACAGTCCTTGGTAAGTAATTGGCATAAGATGCTACAATTCTTATCTTGAGTGTAACTGTTTCTGACTTCTTCAAAGAAGGTGGTGTTTAAGTCTGTAACACTTATCCCTTCTATTGGAATTTGTGGGGAGGCTTCTTCTGGTACATAAGCAGGATTATCAATATCATTTGGTAATGGCCATCTGCTTAGTCCATCTGCATTTTTATGAATATTGCCATCTTTGTGAACAATAGTCATATTGCCCCTATATTTTTGTATGGCTATTTGCCACCTAAGCATATGTCTGTTGGGTGTTTTCATGTTCAGAAGTGATTTAACAGCGGTACAATCTGTTATTACTTCAAAGACACATCCTTCTAGAAAGTAATTTAGCTTTTCCAGATCCCAAACAAGGCATAAACACTCCATCTGACTTGCTCCATATCTGGCTTCAGTTGGTTTGATTTGCCTAGATATGAAACATATGGGTCCTTCTACAGGTTTATCATTTATAATCTGAACTTGGTGAAGTGCAGCACCTAGCCCATCTCCTGATGCATCAATATAAAGCTTAAAGGGCAGCTTAAAGTCTGGCATCAGTAAGAGTGGAGCAGTGGTCAAGGCTTGTCTCAAAGATTCAAAGGCTTTTACTCTGTCAACTGTCATTTCAAAGACTGTGTCTTTGTCACATAGCTTATAAAGAGGTCTTGCTATGGATGCAAAATCTTTAATGTGTTGCCTGTAATACCCTGCAAAACCCAAAAATGATTGAATTTCTTTTTTGTTTTGAGGCATGGGTTTAAGCAGTACTGCTGCAACTTTGTTTTTGTCAATTCCAAGAGATAAACCAGATACTACATGCCCTAGTGCTTTAAGCTCTTTAAATCCAAAATGGCATTTCTTCAAAGAAATTTTCATATTGACAGATTGAATTTTTGTCAAAACCCTGGACAATCTGTACATATGTTCTTCCCAAGTTTTGGAGCAGACTATAATGTCATCAATGTAAATGATTAACCATCCTTCTGAAAGTTCTTCAGGGAAGATTTCATTCATCATTCTTTGGAAGTGTGAAGGTGCATTTTTGATACCAAAAGGCATTCTTAAATATTCATAAACTCCACAATGAACAATGATTCTCAAATACTTCCTTGCTCTTGGTGTTACCACATTCTGATGAAATCCCTTAAGAGCATCCATAGTGCTTATATATACTGCTTGAGATATCTGAGTGAGGGCAATCTGAATCTTTGGAATTGGGTATCTGTCTGGAACAGTATAAGTGTTCAGAGCTCTAAAGTCCCCAACCATTCTAGATTTTCCATTATGCCAAGCCACTATGACTGGTGTAGTTATTTCTACTTCTTCATTGTGGCCTACTTTTCTTATTACACCAAGGTCTAAAAGTTCTGTAAT
Organism: Austropuccinia psidii; assembly: GCA_023105745.1. Classification (NCBI taxonomy): domain Eukaryota; kingdom Fungi; phylum Basidiomycota; class Pucciniomycetes; order Pucciniales; family Sphaerophragmiaceae; genus Austropuccinia; species Austropuccinia psidii. Next base: position 10,631,351 of record JALGQZ010000004.1, on the reverse strand, counting down.
ATGGCTTTCTAGTGCTTCTCTTGATTTTGGACTTGCTGGATATGCAGGTCTTCTTAAGAGTGGTGGATAAGGTCTCTCAATATTAAGAATAATATCAATTTCATGACCAATGATTGCCCCTAGGGGTTCTTTATCTGAGGCAAATGCTTCTTTATGGTCATATAAAAGAGAAAAGAGTTCATTTTCTTGTTTATCACTCAAATGAAGGCTTATTTCAGCTTCATTTAAGTGTTCAGACTTGAATTTCTGTAACTCTAAGTTGACTGGTGATACTTTGTTTACTGTAATTTGTCTTTTAAATGGTAAAAAGGCAAATTTTTGGCGCTTATTGTCTCCAATAGTAAAGTATCTGTCTTTGTTGTTGTGTAAATCTATGCCATACATGATTAAATAATCATTTCCCAATATGAAATGGGTACTAGAGCAATTTTCCATAACAACAAATTCAACAGTGATTCTTAAATTTCCATTGATATGTGGAAATATGACACTAGTCTCAAATATTCCCAATGCTTTCATTGGGTTACTTGCACTATTGAATTTTATGCCATCAATTGGCAATAATTGATCTTCAAAGTTTGGTACACAAGTTTTAAGAAAAGATTTACCAACACAAGAGCAGAAGGCTCCTGGGTCAAGCAAAAGTTTAGTGGGTTTGTTGACAATCACCACTTCTGTTATACAGGAGTTACCAGCTGTATAACCTTTTCCTCTGTTTGGTTTGGTTTTCATGAGTTGTGCATCTTGGATTTTTGATAAATAAAGTTGACCATTGCTTAATTGTGGCAATTGGGAATAAGATTCCATGATGTCAAAAGTGGCATTGATATTTTCTATATCTTTTGAAGATTCAGAAAATATGGATGACTTTTCGTCTGAATTTTCTTCAATTATGTCATCTTTTTCAACATCAGGTTCTTTCTCCACATCAATTTCATTGATTTTCCCTCTCTTTGGACATGTATTGGCTAAATGAGTGGTGCTTTGGCAAATATGGCACTTTCTGACTGTATCTGCAGACTTATTTTTAATATTATTAGAGTTTTCTTTGGGGTTTTTGTCCACAGAATCCTTCCAAGGTGTATTAAACCTTGTTTTGAGATTCACCCTACTGGAACCAATTCTGGTTCTTGTGGTTACTTCCTCTAATATATTGATAATGTCTTCTGCTGAAGATTGTTCAGTAGTCCTGCTCTTGACAGCATGCTCTAAGTCACCTCCACATTGTCTTAGAATTTTTCTATGAATCATAAATTCTGACATGTCAGGGTATAATGCTGTTAACCTGTCCTTTTGTTGACAAAACCATGGTAAGGCTTTGTCTTTATCAGCATTAAATTTGGCGGATTCAAAGGCTGTTTCAACTTTAAACCTCCATGCATCATTGGCCCATTTTTTGACAATTTGGGTTTTCCACCAAGTCCAACTCTGGTGTCCATGTGCTTGTCTCAATTTGATATACCATCTGTGAGCTGATTTGGTAAACAAGGTGTTAAACCTGGCTGTTACCAATCTGTCTGGTAATTCAAAATCTTCTTTGATCATGTCAATACCTCTGATAAATTCCATATGGTCATATTCTCCTTCACCACTGAAGTGAGGTCATTCCTTAAGTTTTGGAACTTCTTTTAATAGTGCTTGGCCCATTGATGGTTCCAAGTTATGAAAAGAGGTAGAAAATTCATCTTTTAACTGTGAATTTTCTCCATCCAATACTTGTGGATTGGGAATTCTTGCACCCTCATTCTGGTTCAGAGGTGTAGAAATCCTTGGTAAGGTGTTTAGCAGTTGTTCAATATCATTCATTTTACTGTTGTTACACCTTTGAGAATTTTTAACTCATGTTGTAAGCTTTGTATAGAGTTTATGACATTCTTTTTATGTTCATCCTCTTTATATGTAAGCTCATTCCATAACTCTGTTTGTCTAGTATTATCAGATATAACTTCATCCAATTTCATTGTTAATTTTGATATTTCCTCTTTTGAGGTATCAAAATCCTTTTTCAAGGCAATTGTATTTGTCTTTACTTCAGCAAATGCTTTTGAAACATAATCCAGAGTCTTTTTATTGTCCTCTTTGATAGTACTAATGGCATGTTTTATTCTTGTCTCAATTATGTCATCAATATTGAGTTTAGAATATTTTTCTGTTAATTCTTTAATAATGGCAGATTGTTCATTTATCTTAATGCCAAAAGAAGTATCATTATTGGAAGTTTTAATTGTTTTTAAAACCTTTTCAAAACACATAAGTGTTTCATTGATTTGGCACAGGCTCAAGTTGTTTGTTTTAATGTTGTTACAAATGGATTCATTTTTATCAGAAAGATGTTTTTTCACGTCATTTATAGCATCATACAACTCTGGGATGGAATCAAATATATCAGAAATCATTTCTGGAACTTTAATCTGGCTTCCTCCTTCTTTTGTAATTCCATCATGGTTCTGGCCATCTGAAATACATTTTCCATGGCATCCTGTTGAATCTTTGGGATCCTGTAGCCCTGGCTGTAAGGTTTTGGAGCTTGTGCCTTCCCTTTGCCCTTGTTTGGAGGTTGTGGCTGCTTTTTCACGTTGGAAGTGCTGCTGCTGGCCACTGGGGCTGTTTTTGGCACTGGTTTTGGTGGTGGAGGGTTGTTTTTCCTCCATTCCAGTGTCAAAAGCATCATGTTTTTCTTCTCCATCAATGGATGCCATCCATTGAGCAATTTGCAAGTGTTGGGATGGCCCAAGAATTTTCTTACTGTCAGGTAAGAATTCATGCAATTCTTCCACAGGTCTGTAAGGATCTGGTACTCTTTGAATTGAAGTGCATTGTTGTATGCACTGTGGCTGGCTTTGTATATGTCCACAGAGGCTTGTTGTGGCGGTGTCAGCTCTTTTTGAAGGTAAAATAGTATTATCAGCTTCAGAATGACCCAATTTAGTTGTTTGGAAGTCATCAACTGACCCTTTTCCTTCTGTACCTGATTGGCCTCTGCCATAATCACGTCTATTACCTTTTTGGGAGCTGCTTGAGGGGTTGTAGCTGGCTCCTGACCTGGTTGAAGGCATAATTATGGTTAAAAAGGCTTAAAATAGTATTTTTACGTCAAAAACTTACTATTGGCCAAATCTTTAGCTTTCTGAAGGGTATTACTTATGTCCAAGTTAATTAATTCAGAAGATATTGGTTCAGGTTGGTTATTTTGAGTCACAATAACAGTACTATTATGATCAGAATTAACAGTACTGGCAGGGATAATGCTGGTTACTGTTGAGGCTGTTTCAATGTTTTCTTGTCTTACCATGTTGTCAGACACTAAAATTAATGAAAAAGCCAATTAATTAAGTAAAAAAAGGATATTTCAAAAAAGAAATAAAAATATAAGCCTCACTTATAATATGAAAAAAATTATTTTTTAAGGATTTTTTGGATTATAAGTATTTTTTATATGTTTTTAAATTTTTCAATATAAGAAAAAAGATTTAAAAAGAGTAAAAAAAATATGTCACAGGTAAAATATCACGGCTGGGCCCCCAAATGTAAGGTGTGGATATGAAACTTTGATTAAAAATCAAGTACTTTTCCTGTCCTCAAAATTTGTATAAGGTAAAATTCAGTTAAAAATAGTATGAAATATTATTTTTAAGAGAAAACACGCCAATTTTATTGTTTATAACTTTATTAGTATAAAACAATAATATTATAAAAATTTATTGTTTTACCAACAATAAAAATTTATCCAAAAAATACTCTACAAGAGATATTTTAAGGCTACAAAAGAAATTTCTTCAAGAGCAATTTCAATTGGAATTAATTGAGCAAAGAACTGCAAGCAATTAATTAAAGAACAAAGTCTTTAAAAAGAATATTAAAGAGAAAACACGCCCAAAAGTGACCAGAGTGAATTTGGAAACAAAGTGACAAAGTTAACAGTGATGAAAGATGCTTTAATTCACTTATGGGGTGGTTCAGGGGTAAAAATGATTATAAGAGTTACAAACAATGATTATAATGATTTTTTCACGTGGTTAAAAGGTTCAAAATGATTTAAAAAGGGTGGTTGGAATCTTTTATTGATTGGTTTAACAGTTTTAAACTAATTAATAAAAGGAAAAGATTCTAACATGAAGAGAAAAGTGGGGCAAAGAAGACATTCTTTTATAGCCATCAATTCTCTTACTCCAAAAGTAAAATTTACTCTTGTCAGTCGTGAAAAAAAGTCTGACAACAGAAAAGCCAATTATGGCATCATTGAACCCTGGTTTAGACCAAAAAAGGGCTGGTTTAAGCCATTTTTAGCCATTTTTAGCCATTTTAGACCCTTAAATCAGCCATTACTATAGCAATACCAGGCCTAGAGCCTTCAAAACACGTCAGAATGTGTGTCAGAGGCGTAGAAAACAGTTAAAACTGTTTTTACTATGATTGTTTTATCTTAAGGGTAGTTTTACCCTCTTGGCAACAGCTAAAACTACCCCAGTTGGTATCAAAACCTCATCATCAATTGAGTTCACAGACCCTGTAACTCAATTCCAGGCCAAAAGTGATGAACTTTTGCGTGAATTTTGACATCCCACGCCTGTCAGCAAGGAATTTGGGGGTCTAGCTCCCCCTTAGAGCTGGAGTTCCTTTTCCCCCACAAATTTAATCTTTCCAATTTATTTTTCCTTTAATTCCTCATCATGTATTATACTTATAATTTATATATGTGATTCAATTCAATTGTACAGTACAATACAGTAATAATTGATACCTCATATGTAAATCAAAGTTCACTTATGTAATACACGCGCACATTTTGACATTTCAATTGAATTCAATTGAAAATACTTCAATTCCTCATAACTTCTAAACTAAACACAACACCTCAATTTTAACACAAAAATTGATGGTTAACACCACATGTGGTGTGAATTAAATTAAGGTTTTGAGGATTTTCAACTTTTGTATTGAAAATACTAAAAACTTAATTTAAGCTTATTTAGAGTTGAGTTACAAGAATTTCACTCAGAGGTGACCCCACCTGATTTTTTATGAGGAATCCAATGGTGAAATAAATTTTATGTGTTTATTTATTGGATAAAAAGTTATGATAATTTTTATATAACTTTTTTCCAAATTTATTTATTTTTTCACAATTTTGTTAAAATTTTATTTTTACTTAATTTTTTGAAGTATAAAAGTAATTTTATACTTACAAAATTTAATGTATTTTTTATTTTTAAATTGTAATTAATTTTTTATTTTTAATATAATTTTATATTTATATTTTGATTTTTATTTTAATAATATAAATAAATTTATTTTATTTATATTAATATGTTGTTTTTTATATTTGTGGTCTTTTGGGTATATGAAATTACCTCTAAGGCTCACAGCACATATCCTGACCATTTTGCAAATCATAAGAAGAAATTTTTGCCAGGTTGAGAATTTCATGCGCTTAGGTAAAGTGCACAGAAGTGGGATTTCTGATCACCTATTTTGAGAAGTCCTCCAATAATGGCATTCCAAAAATCTTCTGTAGTGATATTTTGAGAATTACATGCTGATCTGGCATGTCAAACTCAGGTGAATAACCATACTGAGCATGTGGGACTTGAGCTAGATGTATGCAAAAAATTGGAAGGTGAATACCCATTGGCAATACAAATACAGGATGAAGTAGTATTACAAAATGTTAATTTTTACAGCTGACATTTTAGTACATACACCTTTGTACATGTATGCTGCAGGGAAGAGCAAAAGCTGCACAAGAATGGAACATGCAATCATGCCATGCCATCAATTTGATCTTCTCAAATGCATCCCTTTGATGCACCTTGTTTGAGGACTCTGCCTGCCTATTGCACAGATGCTGTTGTATTCCAGGTTATGGTAAGGGGTGCATATTGGGATGAGTAATGATTTGGGTCATATGCAATTGGTGGATTCACTCTGGTGTGAGGTCAAGGAAAATTATGACTGGCCCCTGCTTATGATTTTCATACCCGCACACTGTCGTGCCGCCACATGCTTTCATATGCACCCCCCATGGGTCATACACAGGCAATTTTCACATGGCTGGAAGAACTTTTACCACCTGTCTTCCAACCAGCTATTTGCTTGTGCAAGTGACCTGCTTAACTGTAGACGCTCACATGCTTTCACGTGGAAACCTGAGGCCAATCAGAATGGATTTTCTTGAAACACATACACATTAGCTTAACCCCTGCCTTTGATCTCTGAGGGGTTTTTTTGCGCAGGGATTGGCCACCATGGGTCATATTCTGGATATTCTCACATGTATTTTACAATTTTTGGCGCCTGTCTTCCAGCCAAAAGTTACCTTGGGAAGCTGGCCTATTCCTCCAGAGATTCTCCTGCGTGTGAGGGGAAATGGCTGATGTCAACCTGGGTGGATTAGTACAAACCTCAAATGCAATTGGGGTAAATGTGTAAGTTGATCATGGCTCACGGATAGCACCCCCTTTGATCAACTCACACATTGTCCCATGGAACCCTGGTAGGCGTCAGTCCACAAGACCTTTTTCACAAAACCAAACTCATTTTTGGTGACATGTCCCCATAAATACCTCACCTGCCCACACAAAAAGAAGCCCACAGTGAAATTTTACTTTCCACTGCGACCATTGCCCTGTAGGTTACTATACACAAATTCCACTGTGCAACATACACTTACTTTTTTCTGTCACACTAGCAAACATGGCTGCATGCCTCTAATATGCCACTGTACAAGAAATTGCTCCAACCCACCCAGTTTTGAATATGCTAATGCAAACCTTGGTCCACCCATCCTTGCTCAATATGTGGCAGATCCAGTAGTCATATTGGTGCACCCACATTCTTGCCACCTAGCGTTGATATATGCCCCAAATTTGGTATGAAAGTTATAACTCCAAGAGGACCATATTTGTAAAGACCATGCACATAACCACAGGCCATCCCCCTTTGAGCCCATTTCTTTCTCTCATATAGCTTTGCCACCTGTGCTTATTTGTCTTCATTACCTTTAGCTAGCCCTTCCTTATAATATAATTTCCCACTGTCCCCAAATAATTCATAATAGCCATCATGTCAACCCCTTCACAACGACTTTGCATTGGGATGATTCATATTTGTATTCAAATAAATAGTGATATAACCTCGAAAATTGATAATTCCCACTTAGATTCTTGGATTATCCTATGTCACAATCCATGAAACATATTCATATATCCCCCCAATCACCAGCATACTATTGGCTCTCTCCCTGGAACCCTTTCCAACACATTGATACCATTCCTTGGGGCACCACAAACTTTCATGCACTGTGGTCCTGGTGGGGCATGGATTGAAAATTTCCAATCCAATCCTACTCAAACTTTATTTGTTGAGGGAGTATTGATGACTGATCCAAATGATCCTTCCTTATCTCAGAAACCCAATCTAGCATTTATGTTCTTCACATTGTATCCAAAAATTCTATTCATAATTGAAAGTTTCTTAAAGCAAGACTTCAAGCTCAAAATGCCTAAGGAATATGACTGTAAAGCTCATAGTCAATGTCAACTTTTTACTCCCACATTTCCCACTTCAAACTTGATGCCACCCTCATATAATACTCTCTTTTCATTGACTTCCGAGAAAAAACTGATACAATTACCCAGTGGATCAGACCTTTCCATGATCCAAACCCCCCTCCTCCCTCATCAAAAAACTGGAATAGCTTTTATCTGGGATTATGAAATCCCCAATGGACAATCAGCCCATAACCTTTGTGTCACCTCACCCCCTGTATCTAATTTTAATGCCAGCCACATAATTACAAACAAGGCTGTCAGCTCATTCAAATCCCTTCTGACCAATACTCCTCTCAGAGGACTGCTTGCAGATGATATGGGATTAGGTAAAACCAATCAGGCCATTGCACTAATTGGTACCTCCAAGGAGCAGCTAATTAAAAACTCCCAACCCTCCATGCCCACATCATCATCTTCCCCCCTTGCTTAATAACCAACTGGAAATCAGAAATATTCAAGCATGCTCAGGCTGGAGCGCTGAAAGGCAAAATCTACCATGGTCCCACTTGTCACTCATTATCTGAGGCCAACATCTTAAAATGTGATATAATAATCACTTCTTACAATACTATCACCCAAGAATTTAAGCCAACCAATACCTCTATATCATTCATTTTTGAAATCAATTGGTATTGTATTATTTAGGACGAAGCACAGTGAGTGTATGATCTTTTAATAAGTCAAATTACCTATCATATACAATAATCCTTCCCCCATCTTATAGCTATATTCCCTCTCAATACACTGCCACTAACCATGGAATCAGTAGCCTCCTATCATCCTGTCAAATATGTTTAATGGGCACCCATATTCACAACACCATTTATTACCTTTTTGGAATAATATCAATCATCAACCAACCCCAGAGCTCAGATCAAGATAACTTGTCACCCTTCATCCTGAGTAGTCTTTCCACAGGTAGCAATGATATTTTGCATTTGGCATTGCGGCATTTAAGCTCGCACTGCACCAAAACCACACATCTAAAATCTCTCCCAGCTATTATCCATCACTATGAACTGCTCCCAATTAACCCAACAATGCAGCAAGAATATTCCACATTCAACAAAGGATTCCTATCATCCAAAAGCAAAGCACCAGCAGAACATTTAGAAATATTAATAGCTGCAAATATGTTCTAACCATCATATAATAGTTAACACAATGGTGGATGTATATTTGGAAGACAATGAGGGCAGGAGCACTCAGTATAACTCCTCAACAATCACACAAATATTTTTGATCTGGAAACATGCATGATGAGTAGTAAAATTTCACACCTCCTAAGATTCTTACTGAAGAACAAAAAATCAAATTTTGGTCCAACCAAATCAGTAGTTTACACCCAATGGACCCAATTTCTTGATTTGTGAGTTAACTCTACTATGCATCCATTAACAATTGAATCCATCTGACCATATTTCTTTGGTAGAATTGGTATTGCACTTGCCCATCACTCTATCCTTTCAGCATGAATTTATGAAACAATTACAGCATGAGCAAAGGAGAAGGCCCTGGAGAACTTCTCCAATAATCCTGAATGTGAAGTACTCATTTCATCCATTGCCACAGCTGGAACTGGACTCAACATAACTTGTGCTAATAGTGTCTATTTAATGGTGAGGAACCTCCAAAATTTAAACTTAACTTTCAGACTGTGACATCCACCTTTCCAGGATCCCAATTGGAGCCCAGCCATTGAGGCTCAGTCTGTTGATTGACTCCATCATATTGGCCAAAGAAAACCTGTGAAGGTCATTGTCACAGAAGGTGGAACTGTGACCTATAATACCAGAAAAAGATCAAGGAAATACAACCTTGATCTTGTAGCCTTTTCTGCTCAGTTGTGATGATTGCGCAATCAAGCAACCTAGGGTCTAGTCATGGTGGTGGTGGGGGACCACCTGTTCCGACATGACCCTGAGTGGAGAGCTTGAGTGCTTGTTGATGGTTTCTGGCATCAATGTGACAGAAGATCAAGGTTTACTGTCATGGGTGGATTTCACAATTGTGAGGGAGACACATTGCAAAATTTGGGGGTTTCAAACCTGTTGGCAGAAAGGGCTTGGGAGTGATGACCCAACAACCCTTATGGCTCCTTATACTGGCCTGTTGAGTAGCTGATGCCCCTGATTGATGAAAGGGTTGCCCATCTGTGTTAGTGCACTTTGGGACGCAGTGCTTCCTACCCCGGGGGTACTGTCACAGACGGTGGAACTGTGACCAATAATACCAGAAAAATATCAAGGAAATTCAGCCTTGATCTTGTAGCCTTTTCTGCTAAGTTGTGATGATTGTGCAATCAAGCAACCTAGGGTCTAGTCATGGTGGTGATAGGGGACCACCTGTTCCGACATGACCCTGAGTGGAGAGCTCGAGTGCTTGTTGATGGTTTCTGGCATCAATGTGACAGTCATTCACTATATCACTACTCATTTAGTGTAGGTCAACATTTGGAAGGTACCTTTCAAGCTCATCTCTGTCCTTGATTGTATTACTATTCTGAAATCTTTCTTTATTGGAATCCTGTATTCCAATCACCAATAGGTCCGAGAAAAGAAAAACTCATTAACTGCATGAGCCTTCCTGATATTATCTAATTTGTGTTTGAAAAAGCTGATAATTGCTTTGCACCCCATCACAGGTCCACAATTATGAACATTATGAGCTGAATCAAACTTCTTCAATATTCTCCCAATGAAAAGGAGCAATAGAGTATTATTTATGCGGAAGACAGTGATACATTCCAATTCATATTGTTTATATTCTAACATATTTAGCAAGTTGTTGCATATCTAAGGAATAATAATCAGACTGTATTACACCTGCACTAATAATTTACAACATGTTAATGTGCAACTGTTTCTTACATTTATCTTACTGAGTTATTGCAAAGAATCCCCATTCGTGCTAATAACTGGAATTTCAATTATCTTGAGGGCAATTGCCTGCATCTTACTACAACCTTTCAACCAATCTTGATCAAATATCTCAAAAGATAGCCCTTAAGGAATATAATCATCATCTATTGAGATAATTTCTGGTAATCTATCAATAGTCTTTTGACCCTTTTTTTAATCCAATTACAAAACTCTATGTCTGTATCAATTTTTAATACCAACTCATTAAATAAGTGTGAGGGCCAGCATAATCCCACTCTGTGGTAAGCTTTGAATTCATTGCAACTACCTCCCCAGTATCTGAGCATACTCAAGGGTTGTTGAATTTGGATTCTAGAATTGGAAATTTAGCTGTATCACACCATTCACAACAGCGCTCACAGGTCTTCACATCATGAATTAGATTATCATCAGACATACTTCAAAATGAAGCAAAGATACAGTAACTAACCCTTTCAATAATCTTTTCAAGCTTTTGATTCTCCTTCTTCTTTACCAAATACTCTGCATCCTTTTGAATAGACTTCCATTATCTTTTCAAATAAGTTAAATATTGCTCCATTAAAGCTCCCATGACCCCATAGTTATTATGATCTTTGTTCCAACAGTAATGATGACACTCGGTTCTGACAAGTGCAAGACGGAAGGTACAGTAAAACACCATAGACATCAACTCGTTGAAGGGATGTTGCCATGAGCTCTCCAGGTTTCAAATGAATTGCTTTAGTCCTAACTTATGGAGCTCATTTTTGTGGTAGCTTTGGAAACCCTGATACTGAACCTGCGTTGATTGCACATTGAAAACATCCTTGGGGACATATCCCAGATGACCAGCAATCTTAATCGCAATTTCAGGCTCTGCTGTGCTGGGTGGTGCTGGTAGTGAGGAAAAATGCTCATCCCTCACTTTGAGTAGGAACAGGCAACGGGTTTGTACAGCAGATCTCATTTCATGGACATTTTCTGGAAGTTCAGCTTTCAGCCATCTTTGTTGCTCATTCTGGCTTGCACATTTTGCCACATTGTGAGCTTTGTGAGCCTGATTCCTTTGCTGTTGGATCTCAGATTGTTCAAGCATACTCTGGGCAAGGGGAATTTGAGGGTGGGTGAACTCACTATTTGACTGAGTGCCCTCTTCATGCGCCATGAGATTCTCCCTTTTTGGTTCATCATTTGTTTCACCGTGATTGGGAGACATTTTCTCATCCTCATCATCCCCAATTTTATTTTCTTGATGAACTGGCATGAGCTATTCTTGGTTTAGCTGCATATTGATGATGACATCCAGTGATTTCTTTTTTATGGACCAGAGGTAAAGATGCATAAATTTCACCAGCTGCCACGCAAAACATCAGTTAACACACCAAAAAATTAATAGATACTGGTCATACTCATGATCTTTGATTGGCTCCTGAGATCAGACTGTCTTGCCTTTAGGTGCCATATCTAACCCATGAAACAAACATATCAAATTGTGAAAAAGTTTCTACTCCAACATAAAAATGACTTACTTTAATGAAGCCTCACTCCCGGGTTTCCCTCAGACAGACCACTCTGAGTAACATTTTCCAATAGTCTTTTATGTTGCCCCACATTAACCCTCTTTTCATTGCCCACATGAACCTGATATCCTGATTGAATATTAAGGGTTGGCTGTTTATTTTGCCCAAAGGCTTCCTGAAACATTACTGGATTCTGACCAGGATCAAGGAGGAAGTCATGTGGAGATTATGATTGGGGATTAGCCTTTGATGAGATTTCTGGTGTGCTTCATGGCCCCTCAGACACGTGGATTTCTTTATTAGTGGGATTTGCGCAAATTGAAGTGATGGGAATATTTGGGATTGACCAAGTGCTTGAAGTTGGAACCATCATATTTCCCACATCAATTTTGAGACCTGATACATTCATTGAGGATGAAATAGGGGTAGTGAGTGGAATTTTGGGAATCATTTCTGACTGTGTTTGAACCTATTCTAAGCTATATTCATTATCTGAGTCATGAACAGAACTTGAACAGGATTTATGTTGCTTAGGAGATGACATAAGGGCTAAAAAACTACAGTAATATTTTCAAATTGATAAAACAGGTCAGTATTATGATAAAATAGAGTGATATGAGATGAAAGATTTCCAATTTTATAATAGAGAAACTCTAAGAATAGTGGGAACCAAGTCTCTCATGGACGTCTAATAAGATTCTTTTTAGGAGAATTTCATTGATCTCAAAGGGGACCCATCATTCATAAGTAATGATATTCAATAAACATTTCCCCCTCCCCATCATCACATTGTGTGAATTATCCAAAATGCCAATATATGCATCAAAATTCTCCAGCATTCTATATCTGTATAAGGGTATATCCATGAAGGATTTACCCACAAAACAGACATCACTTTTTTGAGAAAGGCAAGACAATTCAAATCACATTCCACCAAATTAAAGGCCTGCTGAACCCAAAACAAATACCAAGACTTTAGCTCCACCCCAAACACTTATGTGATAGACTTATAGTGTTATGTCTGTAATAAGGTTTAAACCATGTATGATGGCATGCCAGCATACATGTTTTAAATGTTAATGCCCTCAATTTAATGTTGACACATCACTAATAAAACACCCCTCAAGGGTCAAACCCACAGTATTGCCATGTGTAAATAAACTATAATATGTAAGAGCATTGAGAAGCATGGCCTTTTCCCAAGTAAACTCCTAACCAATTCCCCCATCCACATTAGACATGTTACACTTTATCCCCTGCGCCTCAGCCACCATTACAAATGGGATATAATTCTCCACTGGCTCAAATCATCTCCCTTGCATAAATGATCACTCAATTCTTTTCCTAGTTAATCACACTCCTAAGCACTTGCACATCAACCATAGATCTTTATAAACAAACCACATTTATTCATGATTCCTGCAACAATGACAACCTGCCACTATTCCTCAATGCAGGTATGCATGTGTTAACACTGCTGAGCTCAAACACACTCATTGTAACAGCCACTAATCAGGGGTAAGGGTATTCATACTTACACCCACTCAAAAAACTCAAACCAGCAAATCCACTGTGTGTATCAGCATTCAGTTTCAGCAATATTCCTTGCTGAAACATGCATAGAGTCTGGTTCATCAATACAGCCTGTCAATACTTTTACAGGTTGGAATTACTCAATACAGTTTGGATACACCATCCCCAAACTTTATAATCACTCAAGACCACAACTCCTCTTGTACAGGACCTGTATTGGCCAGAATCAATTCAATGATCAAATCTTCTCATGAAAATTCTCTGTCTGAATCAGGGCTGGTGATTCTAACATATACCATCCCCTCTTTCTCCCCCTGGGGACTTTTCCCCAGTTAATTAATTTAGTATATTTATTATTTTATAATTATTCTTATCCTTATTTTGGGTATTATGATTTTTTGATTTTAAGTTAGTCTTAGACTTTTTTCTTTCTTTTCCTGTACAGTATTAGTTGGGTGGCCATATCCTTATTAACCCTTCTCTTTCCATTCTGTCAGGTCGAAACAGTGGACTTGGACTTGTTTGTGGTTGGCTCTTTTATTCTTACTCTTATTATTTGATGCTTCTTCTCTTATATTCTTTTATTTAATAATTTATCTCTTACCACTCTTCAGTGTACTCTTTTCTTACCATATCCTGAGCCCTCCATAGGTAAGTGCCAGGCCCTCTTCACTTAGAAGAGCCCCTGTGACATGAAATTAATTAACTCATATTTTATTCTTTATTTTCATTCATTTAACTTCATTTCTCTAATTTATAAATATATGACTCTTTTATGATCTTATGATTTCTCATGATTATTATTTTTCCATCTTCAATTTTCATCTCATTCATTATATTCATATAAAAAAATTTTATTTCATTTCTTAATTATTGCTTACCATCTAATTTCATTCTCGATTCTATTACAATCAGATATTTCTTTTGTTTCTAAATTCAGGTCTTATCAGGAGTTCTTGATTGGTTAATTGAATGGTTTATTGATTGGGAGTCATTTGGGTTATTGATTCAGCAATTCAGTATTTCATTTGGATTGGAATGATTGACTTTTGAATTCCTCAAGATAACTGATTTATCCTCAAGAATTTATTATTGATTATTGATTTATTTGATTCCTGAAGATATTTATTTGACTAATTGATTCCTCAAGAACTTGAATTGACATTGAAGACATTCATTGATTTACTGATTGATTGTTAAATTCTTCAAGATTTGTTGATATTTGATTGACTGAATTGATTTATTGATTGATTTAATTTGATTTCACCTAAAGACTGTTGATTAATTCCTCAAAATCATCAAGATTTTTTTGATTATTGATTTGACCAAGCTTTGATTCCTTATGCTCAAGTATCAACATTTTTTTATTCTTAATTTCTCAATAATGCCATTTCAGCATATCTCTGCAGCCACAAACACTAGATCTCAAAGAAATCCAGCTGTTCTCACTGCTACAGCAAGGGTTCCTCTTGATTGCACACCATCATTTGATCAACTTAGTGCAAATTTTGATAGAGGACCACCAATGGAAGGAGCAGAACCCTCCATAAGCGGGGGAATGAAATCAAGAAGATCAAGATCTTTCTGTTGCTTGTTGGGTGGTTATCCTGGCATTTCTGAAGGTGCAAGAGCAAGACTAGGAGAAGTTGAAGATGAAGAGGGGGAGGAGTTTGTGGAAGAGGAAGATTTTGTGGAAACTGAATTGGCAGATGCTTTGGAAAATGCTCCAGAGGTACCCCAGGGTTCTAATCTAGCCCCTACTAATCAACCTCTTGTCTCTCAATCTGATCCAAGTCTCCTCAAGATCATGGCGCAAATGGCTCCTATTATGTGACAGCTCTCTCAAGCAGCAGCCCCCAAGGACAATTCAAAAGCACCTGCATTCAATACTCCATCAATGAAGGCCCCTGATTTTTTTGATGGTACTCAGGCTAATAAATTGAGAGGATTTATCCAATCCTTTCAATTGATTTTCCATAATGATCCAGCAAATTTCTTCTCTGACAGGAATAAAGCTCTGTATGCAACTTCTTTTCTCACTGGTAGAGCTGGCAAATGGATTGAACCCTACCTCTTCAATATTTACAATGAAGATCCTTCCCACCTCCTCAATAATGGGAAGTTATTTGACACTCAATTATTCACTCTGTTTGGTGATCCCAATGAAGTCAGGAAATCTGAACAAGAGTTGGACAATTTGAGGAGGAAGGAAAGTGGTCATTTATCCTTGTACATTTCTGATTTCAGAAGCTTAATGTCAAGAATTGGAGATTTGGGAGCAAGAGCTTGTATTAATGTGTACAGAAGAGGATTTGCATCAAGACTTTTGGACCAGTTGGCTTCCTACCCTGGTAACTTTGATACTCTTCAAGAACTCATGGACATTACCCTGGAATTATATGCCAGATACCATGAGAGACAGAAAGAGAAGGGTATTAATCAAGAAAAGAAGCCTCCTGTCACTTGATCCAACCCTTCAAGGCCTCCTCAAGACTCATCTTCAAAAAGGCCTGGCCATAAGAAGAATAAGAAGGGCAAGCAATTTCAAGCTTCAAAGGACAAGCGCCATTCTGCTCTCCTCAATAAGCAAAATGAATTGATTGGTTCTGAAAAGGAGAAGAGGATCAAAAAAGGATTATATACTTATTGTGGTGGAAAACATCCAATTGAAAAATGCTTCAAGAGACCACAGAACAAGCCTGGGTCATCAAGAGGCTTCCCTAGCCACCAGGGAAAATCCTGAGTGGGCATCATGATGTGTTCAATGGTTCTCACTTTTTTCTTTCAAGAGCACAATTGTGCACTCTTAATAGTAGTGTCAAGAAATCTTTAGAGTTTCTTATTTTTTATTGTATTCTCATTTATTTTGGTGCTAGAAACTCTTTTATTGCAAAGAATTTTTTTCTCAAGTACTCATTGACTATGTCAGAGCTCCCTGAAAAGATTCCTCTTTTCATTCTGGATTCAAACGAATCCCCTGCCTTGTTCATCACCCATTATACCAAGTGGGATGTTGACTTTCCTTCTTTCCCAAGCTTTTAATGGGACTTTTTTATCATAGATTCACCCAAAGGAGAAGACCTGATATTGGGGTATGATTTTCTCTACCATATTAATCCTATTATTGATTGGAAAAGTGTGCTGATCACCTATGATTGTAGTCATAAGGATTCTAGTGGTATTAAATCTGCTGGTAGTAACTCCTTGGCCACTGCTGTCAACAGTGTTGCTCTGGTTGGTGAACTCAAGACACCTTTCCTTTCTTCTTCTGTCCATATCCCTTCCATCATGCCATCTCAGTCATTAATCAAATAAAGATATGAGGTCTTCAAGGAGATAAATGTTGTTGGAGAGGATTTTTCTATATCTTCACTTCATCTCTTTCAAGGGGATATGTACCAGTGGGATGAGGAGGAAGAGCCAGAAGAAATTGAAACTGCATTGAAGGTAGTCCCTCCTACTTATCACCAATATGTCACATGGTGGAATGTGATCTACAACTTGCCAGTATTAATTGGTCTCTCAACCGGTTTAATAGCCTTTTCGGCAAGAGTTCCCTTTGCTGGGATCTGGAAGACAGCATTGTGACAATAAACTGGTTACCAATGTCATGGATTCAATTCTGGTTGGAGAAAAGAGGACGTCTCAATCAAACAACCAGAAATTTCTGGGTTTCCACTTGTTTGGCGTACAAGGGTTCCGCCCCTTGGGGGTTCCTTGTAGGCTCCTGTTGTGACTAATGTAAATCCATGAGGTGACATGGGTAATACCATCAGTTACATGCACTTTGGGACGCAGTGCCCTAAACCCAGGGGTGCTGTCACATGGTGGAATGTGATCTACAACTTGCCAGTATTAATGTGTCAAACAACCGTTTTAATAGCCTTTTTGGCAAGAGTTCCCTTTGCTGAGCTCTGGCAGACAGCATTGTGACACAACATTTGGATGTATTCTCCAAGGTGAAAGCAGAGAAATTTCCTCCACACCATGCCTGTGATCACCATATCAAATTGGAGGGTCCTCTACCTCCAGTTGGTGTTATCTACTCATTATCAAATCAAGAGTCAGAAACACTGCAGGCCTAAATTTCAGAGATGTAGAGAAAGTTTTCATAAGGCCAAGCTCCTCTTCAACAGGAGTACCTGTCCTTTTTGTCAAGAAAGAGGATGGAGGTCTTTGTTTGTGTGTTGACTACTGCAAACTCAATGCTGTCACTAGGAAGAACAGGTATCCTGTTCCTCCTATGAACCAGCTTCTTACCGTATTCAACGGTTCCACTATCTTCTCCAAGATAGATCTGCTTAGTGCATATAATCTCCTGAGAATCAAAGAGGGGGATGAGCACTTAACTGCCTTCAGACCCAAATATGGTAGTTATGAGTATTTGGTTATGCCATTTGGCCTTACCAATGCACAAGCTTCTTTCCAGAATCTTGTGAATGACATATTTGCAGATTTCTTGGATATTTTTGTTATAGTTTATTTAGATGATATTATGGTCTTTTCCAGTTCTGAGGAGGAACATGTCAAACATGTGGCTGCTGTCTTCGAATGACTGAGAGACAATAATTTTTTTGCCAAAGCCTCCAGGTGTGTATTCCATTCCTCAAGTGTGGAATACTTGGGCTATATTGTTTCAAGTGATGGCCTCAAGATGGATTCTTCAAAATTTAATCAATTCCTCAACTAGCCTCAGCTCAAGAACATCAAAGCTCTTCAATCTTTTCTTGGCTTTGCCAATTTCTATTGTTGTTTCATTGAAAATTACTCCAAAAAAATTACTGCTCTCACTTCCCTTCTCAAAAAAGACTCTCCCTTTCTCTTCAATGAGGAAGCTCTTAGTCAGCTTCGAATACTCAAAGAAGCATTCACCACTGCTCCTATCCTTTCCCATTCCAATCCTTCTCTACCAACTAACGTAGAGACTGATGCTTCTGATTATGGCTTGGGTGCTGCACTGAGTCAGGTGAATGACTCAGGAAAGCATCCCATTGCATTTGATAGTTGCAAGCTTCTCCCAGCTGAGCTGAATTATGGAATTCATGACAAGAAACTCCTTGGCATAGTTTGGGCTCTTCAGCACTGGAGAGCCTTTCTTCTTTCTATTTCCAATTCTTTTGCGGTCTTGAAAGACTACTCTTCTCTTCAGTATTTTATTTCTTCCAAAGTTCTTACTCATTGTCAGGCCCATTGGGCTCAATTTCTTTCTGCATTTCATTTCACTATCACTTACCCCCAAGGAAGCTGGCCATTTTGGCAGATGCCTTGTCACATTGGGATGATGTGTACCCAGAGAGGGGGGTGGACTTCATCAGCAAGAATCCTCAGAATTTTTATCAAGCAATCAAACAAAATGGAATTCAAGAGTGAAGATTTTTCTCAATCAAAGTGGAAATATTCTCAGATTTAGTTGACAAGATTCAAAAAAGAAGTATGGCAAGACAAAGACAATCAAGAAATACTCAAGCAACTAGCAAGAGGTGAATCAGTTACAGATTATTCTCTTGAACCTCAAGCCAAGTTATTATTATTCAAAGATAGAGTGTCAATCCCAAGCCATGAAGAAATTCAACTTAATATTCTTCAAAAGCATCATTACTCACCATTGGCTGGCCATCCTGGCCAGGAGAAGACCCTCAAGCTCATCAAGAGGGATTTTTATTGGGCTGGCATGAATCAATTCATTAAGGACTATGTTTCCTCATGTCAGCAATGTTCAAGAAACAAGAACATTCATCATAAGAAGTTTTTATTACTCAAGCCTCTTCAAATTCTGTCTGGTCCTTGGAGTTCTTTATCAATGGACTTCATCAGTCAATTGCCACTGTCCAAAAACCTTGATTCAATTCCAGTAGTTGTGGATAGATTCTCGAAAATGGCACTCTTCATTCCAGCTTATGGAACAATCACTGGCCTGGAATTAGCTCAAATCTTCATCAGCCTTATCTTTTCCAAACATGGACTTCCAGTAAGTATTTTCAGTGATAGAGGATCTTTGTTTGTTTCATCATTCTGGACCAATTTATGTCAGCAGCTCAAGATATCGAGATATTTCAACTGCATTTCCTCCTGGAACAGATGGACAGACAGAGAGGGTAAATCAGATTCTAGAACAGTATCTTTGAATGCATGTCAGCTACCATCAAGATGGCTGGAACACCTGGCTCCCTCTCGCTGAATTTGCCTACAATAATGCAGAACACTCATCAACAAAGCAATTCCCATTTTTCACCATTTATGGAAGAAATCCCAGCTTTGACTCAATCCATATTTCTTAAGACTAACCTGCTTGAAAGTTACCAACAACACTCCAATCAGTACAGCAAGTGGTCAAAGAATCAGAGTCAGTAATAAGGAGATTCAAGAAGTATGCAGATAGAAATAGGTAAATTCCACATGATTTCCAACCTGGGGACAAAGTATGGCTAGCTTCCTAGAACATAAAAACTACAAGACCCACCAAAAAACTGTCAGAAAGATGGCTGGGACCCTTTAAAGTCATTAAGAAGATTGGAAGTCATTCTTATCACATCAAGTTGCCTTTGCAATGGAAGTAAGTTCACCCTGTAAGCCACGTGTCATTACTAAAACCAGTCAAGCAGTAAAGCATCCCAAATCATAATTTATTGCCACGACCCCCAGTTCATGTGGAGGAGCAAGAAGAATGGGAATTGGGTCAGGTTCTGGACTCAAAACTCAAAACAGGTAGATTATGGTATCTTGTAGAATGGAAAGGATTCAGTGAAGAACCAGAAATAAAAACTTGGGCACCAACTTCCAACCTTACCAACTCACCAGACCTTGTCAATAATTTCCACTTGTTGTATCCAGACAAGCATGGCCCAATTACCTCAAGAGTTTGATTTTATGGTGCTTGGTGGGGAGAAGAGGCTATGAAAGTAAGTTCCTCTCCTGGCATGCACCTTTAAGGGGGTATTCTACCCAAATTTTGTTGTAAGAATCACCTTGGCCACTTTTTGAGCACTTGTCACTTCTTTGGACAGGCTCAGAAGGCCTTTGTGAGCCTTGAGGTATATTCTAAATACCCAAATAGGCCACAATTATCTTAAAAATAAACTCTGCACTATACATAACCCAGAAGGCATGCATATATTCAAAATTCATCAATTTTGATTTCAGAAAAGATGAATAACCTTTTATCGAGTAAGTAAATCCATGGATTTAAGGCCAGATTTGGATTCTACACAAATTTCACCTAGGGTAGCGCCATAGAGTGAATAAGCTCAAATCAACTCTTTGAGGTGGTAATATGGAAAATACCTCAATACCACATAAAAGATCCATGAAATTTTTAATTTTTCTCTAATTCATGCCAAAATAATGGGAACATGAGAAATAATATGTTACATACACACTAAGAATAGTGTTGTGCATGTTTTGAGTACTTAATATTATGGTATTCTTACATGCATTTTTGGTACACCCATAGTGGATATCTCACTTGAAGCTTAAAATTCTATTTTGATGTAAAGAATAGGCAAGGGGGACAAAAGACATCAAAGAGAGCCAGGGTACCCAACTTCTGAGGCCTCTGAGGCGTGTACAGCCCAAAGCTTGGATCCATGGCTGATTTTGGCCCAATTAGTAAGCTAAAACCTTTTGGAAACTTCGTTACCATGTTACAAGTACAGTAAATTATCAGAAAATAGCAAATAACCTGCGATTTTGATGTGCTAAGTAGGTAAAGAACAACTTAGACTCCTGCGACCATGTCAATTATTAATGACTTACCATGTAGAAGCTCCCAAAGAGTAATTAAAACCCTTTTTGTACTAGTATCCATTGATTTACTTCATAGCAACCAGCCATCTACTGCTATTTGCAATTCTACATAGAATTGAGGTAAAAACTTCAAAAATTCATTAAAAATACAATTCTTAATGAATCTTTCTGAAGCTTTCAGGAACGATTAAGAACTGCATAATTTATATAGAAACCAGAAACAATTTTACTTCTATATGTAAAATTAAAAGTTTTACCTACAGTCCATTTTTGATGATGCCACATGAAACACAGAATCTTTAAAATTTTACAGAAAATACATTATGTGATTAAGTTTTCAATAACATTGATAACTTTGATAAATCAATGATTCTTTTGGAATAAACAAAGATTCACAGTTGTTACTCCTTTTATTCTTAACCGTAAATGGGTAGGTAGTCACGTAAAAGTCTCAATTAAGCAATTATGATAATCTTAAGGGACAACAAATGATGCAATCAATAATCCAAAAAAGCTTTATTGTTTTCTCACTCACTGGTTTGTCAGTTTTCTCCATGGCACGCCTTTGTGAGCTGTCTTAGACTTAAAACAGGCCTCCTCTTCCTTTTTTTTCCACATCATCACATTATTATATTATATCTTTATTACCAAACAAGTAAGTATTAGTTAAAACTATTTCTTAAGTGTTTTATTCTTTCAAAAATCAATCAGAAAGACGTGAAATCATAGAAAGAAAGCTATAATTTGTTGTAATACTGTTATAAATCAATTTTAATCTGTTA
This sequence comes from Austropuccinia psidii, assembly GCA_023105745.1. Lineage (NCBI taxonomy): Eukaryota > Fungi > Basidiomycota > Pucciniomycetes > Pucciniales > Sphaerophragmiaceae > Austropuccinia > Austropuccinia psidii. The sequence continues at coordinate 10,609,341 of JALGQZ010000004.1, read as the reverse complement.
AATCCACAATTCCACATCGGGTTTCTCTACTATTATGATCTAAAAGGTTCATTGTATTAATAATAAGTAATTTTTCTCAATTCTTAAAGTTATTCTCTACTAATAGTTTTCTTCAAGAATTATCTTTATAATTCTTCTTGAAAAGATAATTATTTATTAAAATAACTTTATCATTTTAATGAAAGAAGTTTTTATTATGAAATTCTTCTTGTAATTGATTCTTGTAGACAATTACTGCTTACTGTTATATTCACTAGTAGTGCATAACAGGTAAAAGAAATAATTGTTTAATTATTTAATTGTGGTTATAACAATTTTTTACCATTATATTTCAAAAGAACAGTCATAGTCCTATTGATTAATACTAAAATTACCAACAGTTTCATAGACACATCTTACATCCTTGCAACATCAATGCCCTCAAATTTGGACCTTGAATCAAGATATGGCCAAATTCCCTCTTTCTTTTTTATCCTTTATTTTTCTATTCTTTTCCAGTTTATGCCAGTCATATTTTTTCAAGACATTAATTACTTCAAAGTTAATTGTGGCAAATTTATCTGCTTTGTGGTGCTTGTGTCACAGGGGCTCTAGTGGAAATACAAGAGTGGCCTGGCACTCAGCAATCAGGGAACTCACTTGGAAGACTCCAAAAGAATAAAGAGTAAAAATAATAAGAATGGATTCCTCTAAAAGATATGCAGGTACAAGATGAGATGCAAAAGAGGAAAGGGAAGCCAAATGGCCAAAGAGCCAACCAAGTAAGTCCTTAATCACTGTTTCAACCTGCCAAAATGAATAATGTAATTAGTAAGGATATGACCACCAAATATCCATTGACAGGCGAAGAAAGAGAAAGAGAAAAGTGCTAAATGACTGACTTAATAATATCAGTATGTGCTTCACTAAAATGAAAAGAAAATAAAGATAAAAAAAAATCAAAGTGTATTAATTAACTGGGGAAAAACCCCCCAGGGTGGAAAGGGTAGCCAGTATATGTGAAAAGTTGGGAGCTTGAGTTCTTCAGGCTGAAAACTGATCTGTATTGATCCTTGCGGCTGTATTGATTGTTTTGGAAACTGATACAGCTGGCTAATATTGAAATTGAATTGGGTTGAATGAACTTCCCATGCTTGAAAATGAAATACAATTCTTGATGGATCCAGACTGTATTGAAATGAATATGGTTGCCAAGATGGATTGAGTGGAGCTTTGACACTTGACAACTTCTTTTGGCACTGCCTCTTGAATACACTTTTAGAATGAATTGACAGTATTACCTTGGGAGGAATACTTGGAGTGAGAATAACCAATGACTGCTTGATGGCATCATTGGTCTTTGACACTGAAACAATTGCTCTTGAGCCTTCATGATTCCTCTGACTGATTGGGTGCCTTGATGACGTGATGAGATGTTGGAATGTTGAAATGACCATTTGATATTGCCACCATTGAATTGCTGTTGAAAAATGATGCACAATGATATATAACATCATTTATGGCATATTGGTTCATTGGCAAGAAGATTATGTCCAAAGGTCTTGAGATGGAAAGGCAGAGGGGAAAAGGATGGATGTGATGGCTTCAGGGCTTGGAATAGTGTTTCTGGGCCCTTTGGGGTTTTTGGCCACTTTTGGGTTCTGAGCCAAAAACTGGCCCAAAAGGCGGGAAAGTGTCTTTTGAAAACTTTGCTTCAAAGTGCGCAAAATGCGCAAAAGTGTGCAAAAATGTGCAAATATGCGCAAATGCGCAAAAATGTGCTAATGCGCATTATGAGCCCAAATGGCCAAAAACAGCCATTTGGGCCATTTCCCCTGGCTTTGAGGGAAATGAACAGAAATACCCATTTGGGCATAAATTGCCGCTATGGGTTCTGGATTGAGGTGAAGGGCCATCAAGGCCCCAAAACACAAATGGCCATAAATGGTCCATAAGATGATGACATGGCCATATTGGCCACTGGTGATGGATATGGCCAATTGGCCATAAAGAAACTGTGGCTTGATATGCCATATGGGGATCCAAGGAGGTGAATTGCCATGGTTGTGACAGTACCCCCCACCTTGGAATGGTGAGCTCCTGAGCACCAATACAAGGTAAAGACTGTTGAGGCTATTGGAAAGATTTTGAGAAAGTCATTCAAGAGGACTGATTAAGATAAAATTTGAAAACTGATATTAAAAATTTGACATTTGATGCAGGACTTGCTTGATCTCCTTTTGACATTGGCTTCATGATTTGAATTGAATTTTAAAATAAATGAAAAATTTTGACGTGATAAAAGAAAATAAAATAAAAATAAAGAATGAAAATGAAAATAAGAGAAAGAGAAAAGAGAAAAGAAAATTGAATTGAATCTTGAGGAGGTTCCAATCTTCATCAAAGAGGTTGATAACTGATTTTAAAATTGGCCAAGGACCTGGAAAAAGAAATTTGATGCCAGGTGCTCACAAAGTGGCCAAGGTGATGTTTTGACAAGATTGTAGACCCCTCAGGGAAGTGCACACCAGGAGAGGAACTTACTTTAAGTAGTTACCACTCCCGCCAGTGCCATAAAAATAAAAACAAAAAATCTGAAGGAATGAATTTGATTGTGGAATATTGGAAATGAATTGAAAAGTGAATGGCCCATTGTCCCAAGTGAAATGGCCATAAGATTGGAAATGAATGTTGAAAAGCCCGGCCAAAGATCTGTGTCCAAAATTTGCAAAGTGCTCACAGAGTGGCCAAGGTGATGCTTACAACAAAAGAGTAGAATACCCCAAAGGTGCATACCAGGAATGGGACTTACTTTTGGTAATTACTCTCCCGACCAAGCACCATAATGAATCAAGATTTTGAAGAATTGGGCCCAGGCTTGTCAGGATATAATAAATGCAAAATCTTTGACGAGTTCAGGACGATTCTTGAGGTTTTCAGTTGGTTCCCAAGTGGATCTTTCTGGGTCTTGACTGAAACCTTTCCATTCCACCAGATACCATAATTTTCCTCTCTTGAGCTTTGAGTCCAGTATTTGAGAGAATTCCGATTCTTCTTCTTCTTCAATGATTATTGGAGGAGGTGGCTCTTGATGCCTATTTGGGATTGTTGACGTCTTGACTGGTTCCAAAAGGGAAATATGGAAAACTGGGTGGATGGACTTCCATTGAGATGGGAGCTTGAGGTGGTAGGCATGAGTACTGGCTTTCTTCAATATTGGAAAAGGACCCAGCCATCTTTCAGACAGCTTTTTGGTGGGTCTGGTTGATTTGATGTTCTTGGAAGAAAGCCATACCATGTCACCGGGATTGAAAACAGGTGGACTTGCTCTACTTTTATCTGCATACCTCTTAAACCTGTTTATGGCAACTTCAAGTTCTCTCTTGACATCTTGCTGTACTGATTGGACTGTTGATGATCACTTTCCAGAAGGAGTATCTTGAGTGATGTGAACTGAGTCAAATTGTGGATCTCTTCCATAAACAGTGAAAAACAGTGATTGTTTTGTTGAAGAGTGGTCAGAGTTATTGTAGGCAAATTCAGCCAGAGGCAGCCAGGTGTTCCAATCATCTTGATTATAACTGACATACATCCAAAGGTACTGTTCTAGTATCTGATTTACCCTCTCTGTCTTTCCATCAGTTTCTGGATGATAAGCAGTTGACAGATCTCTTGAAAACTCGGGCTGCTGACAAAGATTGGTCCAAAAGGAAGAAACAAAAAGAGAACCTCTATCACTAACAATTCTTGAAGGAAGGCCATGCTTTGAGACAATATTCATGATGAACAAATGGGCCAAATCTAATGAAGTGATTGAAGCTATTGTTGGAATAAAAACCGCCATTTTTGAGAATCTGTCCACTATGACAAGGATTGAGTCAAAGGAATTGGACAGTGGCAATTGAGTGATGAAATCCATTGAAAGACAAATCCAAGGACCACTTGGAATTGGCAGAGGCTTGAGGAGTCCAAACTTCTTGTGATGAATATTTTTGTTTCTTGAACACTGTTGACAGGATTATATATAATCCTTGATAAATTGAGTCATGCCGTACCAGTGGAAACCCGCTTGACAAGTTTGAGAGTCTTCTCTTGGCCAGGGTGTCCAGCTAGAGGAGAGTAATGCTGATTTTGAAGTATATTGAGTTGAATTGTGGGTTCTTTTGGGACCACCACCCAATCTTTGAAAAGGAGAAGTTTGGAAGAGGAATCAAGAGAATAATCTTGGACAGATTTACCTTTTCCCAAATCTTCAACGACACTTCTATATTGAGAATCTTGCCACACTGCCTTCTGAATTGAATCAATCAAATTTGAAAATGAATCCACCTTGACTGCAAAAAACTTTGAGGCTTGAATTTCATCTTGCTTGATTATCTTCTGATATTTCATTGGATTCTTGCTGATGAAATCCTCCCCCCTCTCTGGGTAAACGTCGTCCTGACATGACAAGGCATATGGAAGGTTGGCCAATTGTCCAGGGCTGTAAGTGATTGAGAAATGGAATTCAGATAAAAATTCATCCCAGCGGGCTTGACGGCAAGTGAGAATCTTGGAAGACATAAAATATTGAAGAGATGAATGATTGGTGAGAACTTCAAAAGGGGAAGAAATGGAAAGAAGGAAAGCTCTCCAGCGCTTGAGAGCCCAGACTATGCCAAGGAGTGCCTTGTCATGAATCTCATAATTGAGCTCAGCTGGGAGAAGCTTGCGGCTATCAAATGCAATGGGATGTTTTCCTGAGTCAGAGACCTGACTCAGTACAGCACCCAAGGCATCATCTGATGCATCTGTCTCTACAATGGTGGGTAGAGAAGGATTGAAGTGAGAAAGGATTGGAGCAGTGGTGAATGCCTCTTTGAGTTGATGAAACTGACTAAGAGCTTCCTCATTGAGGGGAAAATGGGAATCTTTCTTGAGGAAACTTGTGAGTGAACTAATTTTCTTTGAATAATTCTTGATGAAACTGCGGTAGAAATTGGCAAAGCCAAGGAATGATTGAAGAGCCTTGAGGTTTCTTGGAGGTGGCCAATTGAGAATTTGCTGGACTTTTGCTTGGTTCAACTTGAGGCCTTCAGAAGAAACAACATAACCTAAATACTCTACACTAGAGACATGGAAGAGGCATTTGGACGCCTTAGCAAAGAGGTTATTGGCTCTGAGTCTGGAAAGAACAGTGGACACATGAGTGACATGTTCGTCCTCAGATTTGCAAAAGACCATAATGTTATCCAAATAAACCACAACATAAACATCAAGAAGATCATAAAAAATATCATTGAAAATATTTTGAAAAGAAGCCAGAGCATTGGTAAGCCCAAATGGCATAACCAAGTACTCATAACTACCATATTTGGTTCTAAAACAAGTCAAATGTTCATCACCTTCTGTCACAGGGGCTCTAGTGGAAATACAAGAGTGGCCTGGCACTCAGCAATCAGGGAACTCACTTGGAAGACTCCAAAAGAAATGAAGAATAAAAATAATAAGAATTAATTCCTCTAAAAGATATGCAGGTACAAGATGAGATGCAAAGAGGAAAAGGAAGCCAAATGGCCAAGAGCCAACCAAGTAAGTCCTTAATCACTGTTTCAACCTGCCAAAAATGAATAATGGAATTAGTAAGGATATGACCACCAAATATCCATTGACAGGCGAAGAAAGATAAAGAGAAATGTGCTAAATGACTGACTTAATAATATCAGTATTTGCTTAACTAAAATGAAAAGAAAACAGAGATAAAATAAAATCAAAGTATATTAATTAACTGGGGAAAAACCCCCCAGGGTGGAAAGGGTAGCCGGTATATGTGAAAAGTTGGGAGCTTGAGTTCTTCAGGCTGAAAACTGATCTGTATTGATCCTTGAGGCTGTATTGATTGTTTTGGGAATTGATACAGCTGGCTAATATTGAAATTGAATTGGGTTGAATGAACTTCCCATGCTTGAAAATGAAATACAGTCCTTGGTGGATCCAGACTGTATTGAAATGAATATGGTTGCCAAGATGGATTGAGTGGAGCTTTGACACTTGACAACTTCTTTTGGCACCGCCTCTTGAATACACTTTTGAGAATGAATTGAAAGTATTCCATTGGAAGGAATACTTGGAGTGAGAAGAACCAATGACTGCTTGATGGCGTCATTGGTCTTTGACGCTGAAACACTTGCTCTTGAGCCTTGATGATTCCTCTGAATGATTGGGTGCCTTGATGACGTGATGAGATGTTGGAATGTTGAAATGACCATTTGATATTGCCACCATTGAATTGCTGTTGAAAAATGGTGCACAATGATGTATAACATCATTTGTGGCATATTGGTTCATTGACAAGAAGATTACGTCCAAAGGACTTGAGATGGAAAGGCAGAGGTGAAAAGGATGGCTGTGGTGACTTCAGACCTTGGAAGGTGTTTCTGGGCCCTTTGGGGGTTTTGGCCACTTTTGGGTTCTGAGCCAAAACTGGCCCAAAAGGCGGGAAAGTGTCTTTTGGACACTTTGTGTCAAAGTGCGCAAAAAATGCGCAAATGCGCAAAGTGCGCAAAGTGCGCAAATATGCGCAAATGCGCAAAGTGCGCAAAAAGTGCGCAAATGCGCAAAAGTGCGCAAAATGCGCAAAAAGTGCGCAAATGCGCAAAAATGCGCATTATGAGCCCAAATGGCCAAAAACAGCCATTTGGGCCATTTCCCCTGTTTTTGAGGGAAATGACCAGAAATACCCATTTGGGCATAAATTGCCGCTATGGGTTCTGGATTGAGGTGAAGGGCCATGAAGGCCCCAAATCACAAATGGCCGTAAAAGGTCCATAAGATGATGACGTGGCCATATTGGCCACTGATGATGGATATGGCCAATTGGCCATAAATGAACTGTGGCTTGATATGCCATATGGGGATCCAAGGAGGTGAATTGCCATGGTTGTGACAGTACCCCCCACCTTGAAATGGTGAGCTCCTGAGCACCAATACAAGGTGAAGCCTGTTGAGGCTATTGGAAAGATTTTGAGAGAGTGATTCAAGAGGACTGATTAAGTTGAAGAATTCGAAAACTGATATTAAAAATTTGACATTTGACGCAGGACTTGCTTGATCTTCTTTTGACATTGGCTTCATGATTTTGAGTTGAATTTTAAAATGAATGAAAATTTTTGACGTGATAATTGACATGATAAAATAAAATTTAAAATGAAAATAAAATGAAAATAAAGAATGAAAATGAAAATAAAAGAAAAAGAAAAAGAGAAAAGAAAATGAATTGAATCTTGAGGAGGTTCCAATCTTCATCACGGAGGTTAATAACTGATTTTGAAATTGGCCAAGGACCTGGAAAGAGAAATTTGATGCCAGGTGCTCACAAAGTGGCCAAGGAGATGTTTTGACAAGATTGTAGACCCCTCAGGGAAGTGCACACCAGGAGAGGAACTTACTTTTAGTAGTTACCACTCCCGCCAGTGCCATAAAAATAAAAACAAAAATTCTGAAGGAATGACTTTGAATTTGGAGTCTTGGAAATGAATTGAAAAGTGAATGGCCCATTGTCCCAAGTGAAATGGCCATAAGATTTGGAAATGAATGTTGAAAAGCCCGGCCAAAGATCTGTGTCCAAAATTTGCAAAGTGCTCACAGAGTGGCCAAGGTGATGCTTACAACAAAAAGAGTAGAATACCCCTAAAGGTGCATACCAGGAGTGGGACTTACTTTTGGTAATTCCTCTCCCCACCAAGCACCATAAATGAATCAAGCTTTTGAAGAATTGGGACCTGGCTTGTCAGGATATAAAGAATGAAAATCTTTGACAAGTTCAGGACAATTCTTGAGGTTTTCGGCTGGTTCCCAAGTGGATCTTTCTGAGTCTTGACTGAAACCTTTCCATTCCACCAGATACCATAATTTTCTTCTCTTGAGCTTTGAGTCCAGTATTTGAGAGACTTCCCATTCCTCTTCTTCTTCAATGATAATTGGAGGAGGAGGCTCTTGATGCTGATTTGGGATTGTTGATGTCTTGACTGGTTCCAAAAGTGAGATATGGAAGACTGGGTGGATGGATTTCCATTGAGATGGAAGCTTGAGGTGGTAAGCATGAGAACTGACTTTCTTCAAGATTGGAAAAGGACCCAAACATCTTTTGGATAGTTTTTTGGTGGGTCTGGTTGATTTGATGTTCTTGGAAGAAAGCCATACCATGTCACCAGGATTGAAAACAGGTGGACTTGCTCTACCTTTATCTGCATACCTCTTAAACCGGTTTATGGCGATTTCAAGTTCTCTCTTGACATCTTGCTGTACTGATTGGATTTTTGTTGATAACTTTCCAGCAGGAGTATCTTGAGTGATGTGAACTGAATCAAATTGTGGATCTCTCCCATAAAGAGTGAAAAACGGTGATTGCTTGGTTGAAGAGTGATCAGAATTATTGTAGGCAAATTCAGCCAGAGGGAGCCAGGTGTTCCAATCATCTTGATGATAACTGACATACATCCGAAGATACTGTTCTAGTATCTGATTTACCCTCTCTGTCTGTCCATCAGTTTCTGGATGATAAGCAGTTGACAAGTCTCTTGAAATCTTGAGCTGCTGACAAAGGTTGGTCCAAAAGGAAGAAACAAAAAGAGAACCTCGATCACTAACGATGCTTGAAGGAAGGCCATGCTTTGAGAAAATATTCTTGATGAATAAATGGGCCAAATCTAATGAAGTGATTGAAGCTATTGTTGGAATAAAAACCACCATTTTTGAGAATCTGTCCACTATGACAAGGATTGAGTCAAAGGAATTGGACAGTGGCAATTGAGTGATGAAATCCATTGAAAGACAAATCCAAGGACCACTTGGAATTGGAAGAGGCTTGAGGAGTCCAAACTTCTTGTGATGAATATTTTTGTTTCTTGAACACTGTTGACAGGATGAGACATAATCCTTGATGAATTGAGTCATGCCGGACCAGTGAAAATCCCGCTTGACAAGTTTGAGAGTCTTCTCTTGGCCAGGGTGTCCAGCTAGAGGAGAGTAATGCTGATTTTGAAGTATATTGAGTTGAATTGTGGGGTCATTTGGGACCACCACCCGATCTTTGAAAAGGAGAAGTTTGGAAGAGGAATCAAGAGAATAATCTGTGACAGATTTACCTTTACCCAAATCTTCAAGGACACTTCTATATTGAGGGTCTTGCCACACTGCCTTCTGAATTGAATCAATCAAATTTGAAAATGAATCCACCTTGACTGCAAAAAACTTTGAGGCTTGAATTTCATCTTGCTTGATTATCTTCTGATAGTTCATTGGATTCTTGCTGATGAAATCCTCCCCCCTCTCTGGGTAAACGTCGTCCCGACGTGACAAGGCATCTGGAAGGGTGGCCAAGCGGCCAGGGCGGTAAGTGATTGAGAAATGAAATTCAGATAGAAATTCAGCCCAGCGGGCTTGACGGCGAGTGAGAATCTTGGAAGACATAAAATATTGAAGAGATGAATGATCGGTGAGAACTTCAAAAGGGGAAGAAATGGAAAGAAGAAAAGCTCTCCAGCGCTTGAGAGCCCAGACTATGCCAAGGAGTTCCTCGTCATGAATCTCATAATTCAGCTCAGCTGGGAGAAGCTTGCGGCTATCAAATGCAATGGGATGTTTTCCTGAGTCAGAGACCTGACTCAGTACAGCACCCAAGGCATAATCTGATGCATCGGTCTCTACAATGGTGGGTAGAGAAGGATTGAAGTGAGAAAGGATTGGAGCAGTGGTGAATGCCTCTTTGAGTTGATGAAACTGTCTAAGAGCTTCCTCATTGAGGGGAAAACGGGAATCTTTCTTGAAGAAACTTGTGAGTGAACTAATTTTCTTTGAATAATTCTTGATGAAACGGCGGTAAAAATTGGCAAAGCCAAGGAATGATTGAAGAGCCTTGAGGTTTCTTGGAGGCGGCCAATTGAGAATTTGCTGGACTTTTGCTTGGTCCATCTTGAGGCCTTCAGAAGAAACAACATAACCTAAGTACTCTACACTAGAAACATGGAATAGGCATTTGGACGCCTTAGCAAAGAGGTTATTGGCTCTGAGTCTGGAAAGAACAGTGGACACATGAGTGACATGTTCTTCCTCAGATTTGGAAAAGACCATAATGTCATCCAAATAAACCACAACATAAACATCAAGAAGATCATAAAAAATATCATTGACAAGATTTTGAAAAGAAGCAGGAGCATTGGTAAGCCCAAAAGGCATAACCAAGTACTCATAACTACCATATTTGGTTCTAAAGCAAGTCAAATGTTCATCACCTTCCTTGATTCTGAGCAGGTTATATGCACCATGCAAATCAATCTTGGAGAAGATAGAAGAACCATTAAAAAAAGTGAGAAGCTGATTCATAGGAGGAACAGGATACTTGTTCTTCCTAGTAACAGCATTGAGTTTGCGGTAATCAACACACAAACGGAGGCCACCATCTTTCTTTTTGACAAAAAGAACAGGTGCTCCTGTAGAAGAGGAGCTTGGCCGGATGAAACCTTTCTCTACATTCTCTGAAATGTAGGCCCTGAGTGTATCTGACTCTTGGTTTGATAAAGAGTAGAACACCCCAACTGGAGGTAGAGACCCCTCCAGCTCGATATGATGATCACAGGCGCGGTGAGGAGGAAGTTTCTCTGCTTTCACCTTGGAGAATACATCCAAGTATTGGTGATAAACAGGAGGAACAACCTTCATCACGGTTTCTATTTCCTCTGGCTCTTCCTCTTCATCCCACAACTCCTCCAGGGAGTCATGATAAGACAAAGGAGGAAGGTCCATATTCCCAAAGAAGAGATGAAGTGAAGATACAGAATTATCTTCTCCAACATCTTGAATCTCTTTGAAGACTTCATCTCTAGATGATAGTAATGACTGATGGGAATTAAGGGAAAGAATATGGACAGAAGACGGAAATGATGGTGTTCTAGAATCACCAACCAGAGCTGCACATGATTTGGCAGAAGAAGAGTCATTACTGAAAGAAATTAAAGGATCATTATAGTCCTTATGATCAGAATTAAAGGTGATCAATCCTTGCCTCCAATCAATAAACGGATTAAAATGATTAAGAAAGTCAAAGCCCAATATGAGGTCTTCTCCCTTGGGAGTATCAATGACTAAAAAGTCCCATTCAAAGCTTGGGAAGGAAGGGAGCTCAACCATATATTTAGTATGGTGAGTCACAAATAAAGAAGGAGACTCAGAGGAGTCTAAAATGATGAGGGGAATCTTCTCTGGAAGTTCTGACGTAGTCAATGAATACTTGTGAACAAACTGCTTTGCAATAAATGAGTTGGTAGCACCAGAATCAATGAGAATACTGTAAAAAACATCAGAAAGAGAAGAAAAAACAAAAAATTTAAGAGAATTTTTGACACCAGTATTCAGAATGCACAATTGTGCTCTGGATGGAAAACTGTGAAGACCATTGAACACAACATGATCTTCACTCAGGCTTTTCCCTGGCTGGGAAATTTGCCTGACGGTTGGGTAAGCTTGTTTTGAGGCCTTTTGAAACAGGTCTCAAGACTATGCTTCCCACCACAATAGGTACAAAGACCCTCCTTGATTCTTCTTTCTTTTTCAGAGTTCATGAGCTTGAAATCTTTATTCAATAAAGAAGAATGGGGCTTGTCCCTCTTCTGAAAATTCTTCTTCTTCTTTTGACTTGAGCTTGAAGAATTTTGAGGATGAGAAGAACTTGACTTTGAGGCTTCTGGCTTCTTCTCTTGATGATGACTCTTTTCATTTTGCCTCTCATGGTACCTGGTATCAAGTTCCAGGGTAACGTCCATGAAGTCTTGAAGAGAGTCAATTCTTGAAGGATGGGAGGCCAATTGATCCAAAATCCTGGATGGCAATCCCTTCCTGAAATGATGGATAAGAGCTCTTTCACCCCAATCCCTGATTCTTGAGACTAGACTTCTGAAATCAGCAATGTATAAGGATACATGCCCACCTTCTTTCATTCTTAAAGAATCCAACTCAGCTTCTGCTTTTCTGACTTCATTCGGGTCACCAAATAGAGTGAAGAGTTGAGATTCAAAAAGACACCAAGAATTGAGAAGATAATTTGAGTCTTGATTGGTGAGATTGGAAAGATAAGGCTCAATCCATTTTGCAGCCCTGCCAATGAGAAATGAAGTGGCATAAAGAACTTTCTTTCTGTCTTGAGAGAAATTTGCCGGATCATTATGAAAGATAAGCTGGCATGACTGAATAAAGCTTCTGACTTTGAAGGGCTGAGTCCCATCAAAGCATTCCGGTGCCTTCATAGATGGAGTCTTGAAGGCTGGTGGTCTTGATGCTTCAGAAGATGAAGCTGCTTGAAGATTGGCCATAATCTGAGTCATTTGCTGCATGATGGCCAATAGGGATGGTTCAGACTGATGAGAGACAGGCTGATTAGACTGGGCTAGAGTTGGCCCTCCAGTACCTTGGGGTGCTTCCACCGGGGCAGGAGCACCTTCAGTACCATCAGACCCTTCCTCTTCCACAGAATTCTCCTCCTCCTCTTCACCATCTTCACCTGGACCTTTGAAAATAGTCCTTGAAGTTCCTGGAAATCGGCCAACTACTCCTGAAAATGAACTTGATCTTCTGGGCCCTCTTCCTTCCTTCCTGGATGGTGCTGCTCCTTCCATGCGGGGTCCTCTATCTAATTGGGCCCTCAGTTGAGGAACTGCTGGGGTGCCATCTAGAGGAGCTCTTGGAGTTGGAGTGAGAACAGCTTGAGCTCTGGCCTGAGATCTTGTCTGTCTTGCTGGAGGTGAATGTTGAATAGGCATGATAACAGGAATAAAATGAATTAAATGAATAAGAATCAAAATTTGCTTGAAGTGAAAAGAGTCAACAATCAAATCTTGAGGAAAATGAATGAATCAAAATGAAAATCTTCAAGTACGTCAATAAATCAAAATCAAATGAAGTCTTGAAGTCAAATCAAATCAAAGTCTTGAAGAATCAATGAACAAAATGAAATCTTGAGGTAAATCAATCAATCAAATTCAAATAAAGTCTTCAAGTCAATAAATCAATCAATCAAAATCAAAATCTTGCAGAAAACCAATCAATTAAAATGAATTCTTGAGGCAAAATCAATTATGTCAAAATTCTTGATGTGAAAAATCAGCAAAATCAATGAAATCTTCAGGTCAATCAATTTTCTTGAGGTCAATATCAAATATGTCAAATCAATCAATCAATCAAAATCAAGTGAATTATTCTTTAAAAACCAAAATTCTTGAAGAATGAATCAATTATGAATCTTGATGTGAATAACGTGTCTGAATATCTTGATGAAAAATTTGAAAATCAAAGAAAACCAAGATGATGCCTGAATTATGAATGAAATGAAAATTGATAATTTGAAAAAGATTTTAAAGAGAATAACAAAAATAAAAGTGGGTCAGCTTTCAATTTTCAAAATGAAGAATTAATGAAAGAAAATTGAGAGGTGACGATGAATCATTAAGTTCATAAGAGTAAAAGAATCATAATTTTGATGAAATGAGTGAATGAAATTATAAAGAAAGAATGAACAGAATGAAAAAGAAATTATGAGTTAATTAATATAATGTCACAGGGGCTCTAGTGGAAATACAAGAGTGGCCTGGCACTCAGCAATCAGGGAACTCACTTGGAAGACTCCAAAAGAAATGAAGAATAAAAATAATAAGAATTAATTCCTCTAAAAGATATGCAGGTACAAGATGAGATGCAAAGAGGAAAAGGAAGCCAAATGGCCAAGAGCCAACCAAGTAAGTCCTTAATCACTGTTTCAACCTGCCAAAAATGAATAATGGAATTAGTAAGGATATGACCACCAAATATCCATTGACAGGCGAAGAAAGATAAAGAGAAATGTGCTAAATGACTGACTTAATAATATCAGTATTTGCTTAACTAAAATGAAAAGAAAATAGAGATAAAATAAAATCAAAGTATATTAATTAACTGGGGAAAAACCCCCCAGGGTGGAAAGGGTAGCCGGTATATGTGAAAAGTTGGGAGCTTGAGTTCTTCAGGCTGAAAACTGATCTGTATTGATCCTTGAGGCTGTATTGATTGTTTTGGGAATTGATACAGCTGGCTAATATTGAAATTGAATTGGGTTGAATGAACTTCCCATGCTTGAAAATGAAATACAGTCCTTGGTGGATCCAGACTGTATTGAAATGAATATGGTTGCCAAGATGGATTGAGTGGAGCTTTGACACTTGACAACTTCTTTTGGCACCGCCTCTTGAATACACTTTTGAGAATGAATTGAAAGTATTCCATTGGAAGGAATACTTGGAGTGAGAAGAACCAATGACTGCTTGATGGCGTCATTGGTCTTTGACGCTGAAACACTTGCTCTTGAGCCTTGATGATTCCTCTGAATGATTGGGTGCCTTGATGACGTGATGAGATGTTGGAATGTTGAAATGACCATTTGATATTGCCACCATTGAATTGCTGTTGAAAAATGGTGCACAATGATGTATAACATCATTTGTGGCATATTGGTTCATTGACAAGAAGATTACGTCCAAAGGAGTTGAGATGGAAAGGCAGAGGTGAAAAGGATGGCTGTGGTGACTTCAGAGCTTGGAAGGTGTTTCTGGGCCCTTTGGGGGTTTTGGCCACTTTTGGGTTCTGTACCAAAACTGGCCCAAAAGGCGGGAAAGTGTCTTTTGGACACTTTGCGTCAAAGTGCGCAAAAAATGTGCAAATGCGCAAATGCGCAAAGTGCGCAAATATGCGCAAATGCGCAAAGTGCGCAAAAGTGCGCAAAATGCGCAAAAAGTGCGCAAAATGCGCAAAAAGTGCGCAAATGCGCAAAAATGCGCAAAATGCGCAAAAATGCGCATTATGAGCCCAAATGGCCAAAAACAGCCATTTGGGCCATTTCCCCTGGTTTTGAGGGAAATGACCAGAAATACCCATTTGGGCATAAATTGCCGCTATGGGTTCTGGATTGAGGTGAAGGGCCATGAAGGCCCCAAATCACAAATGGCCGTAAAAGGTCCATAAGATGATGACGTGGCCATATTGGCCACTGATGATGGATATGGCCAATTGGCCATAAATGAACTGTGGCTTGATATGCCATATGGGGATCCAAGGAGGTTAATTGCCATGGTTGTGACACCTTCCTTGATTGTGAGCAGGTTATATGCACCACGCAAATCAATCTTGGAGAAGATAGAAGAACCATTGAAAACAGTGAGAAGCTGATTCATAGGAGGAACAGGATACTTGTTCTTCCTAGTAACAGCATTGAGTTTGCCGTAATCAACACACAAACGGAGGCCACCATCTTGCTTTTTGACAAAAAGAACAAGTGCTCCTGTAGAAGAGGAGCTTGGCCGGATGAAACCTTTCTCTACATTCTCTGAAATGTAGGCCCTGAGTGTATCTGACTCTTGGTTTGATAAAGAGTAGATCACCCCAACTGGAGGTAGGGACCCCTCCAGCGCGATATGATGATCACAGGTGCGGTGAGGAGGAATTTTCTCTGCTTTCACCTTGGAGAATACATCCAAGTATTCGTGATAAACAGAAGGAACAACCTTCATCACGGTTTTGATTTCCTCTGGCTCTTCCTCTTCATCCCACAACTCCTCCAGGGAGTCATGATAAGATGAAGCAGGAAGGTCCATATTCCCAAAGAAGAGATGAAGTGAAGATACAGAATTATCTTCTCCAACATCTTGAATCTCTTTGAAGACTTCATCTCTAGATGATAGTAATGACTGATGGGAATTAAGGGAAGTAATATGGACAGAAGACCAAAATGATGGTGTTCTAGAATCACCAACCAGAGCTGCACATGATTTGGCAGAAGAAAAGTCATTACTGAAAGAAATTAAAGGATCATTATAGTCCTTATGATTAGAATTAAAGGTGATCAATCCTTGCCTCCAATCAATAAACGGATTAAAATGATTAAGAAAGTCAAAGCCCAATATGAGGTCTTCTCCCTTGGGAGTATCAATGACTAAAAAGTCCCATTCAAAGCTTGGGAAGGAAGGGAGCTCAACCATACACTTAGTATGGTGAGTCACAAATAAAGAAGGAGACTCAGAGGAGTCTAAAATGATGAGATGAATCTTCTCTGGAAGTTCTGACGTAGTTAATGAATACTTGTGAACAAACTGCTTTGCAATAAATGAGTTGGTAGCACCAGAATCAATGAGAATACTGTAAAAAACATCAGAAAGAGAAGAAAAAACAAAAAATTTAAGAGAATTCTTGACACCAGTATTCAGAATGCACAATTGTGCTTTGGATGGAAAACTGTGAAGACCATTGAACACAACATGGTCTTCACTCAGGCTTTTCCTTGGCTGGGAAATTTGCCTGACGTTTGGGTAAGCTTGTTTTGAGGCCTTTTGAAACAGGACTCAAGACTATGCTTCCCACCACAATAGGTACAAAGACCCTCCTTGATTCTTCTTTCTTTTTCAGAGTTCATGAGCTTGAAGTCTTTATTCAATAAAGAAGAATGGGGCTTGTCCCTCTTCTGAAAATTCTTCTTCTTCTTATGACTTGAACATGAAGAATTTTGAGGATGAGAAGAACTTGACTTTGAGGCTTCTGGCTTCTTCTCTTGATGATGACTCTTTTCATTTTGCCTATCATGGTACCTGGTATCAAGTTCCAGGGTAACGTCCATTAAGTCTTGAAGAGAGTCAATTCTTGAAGGATGGGAGGCCAATGGATCCAAAATCCTGGATGGCAATCCCTTCCTGAAATGATGGATGAGAGCTCTTTCACCCCAATCCCCTATTCTTGAGACTAAACTTCTGAAATCAGCAATGTATAAGGATACATGCCCACCTTCTTTCATTCTTAAAGAATCCAATTCTGCTTCAGCTTTTCTGACTTCATTTGAGTCACCAAATAGAGTGAAGAGTTGAGATTCAAATAAAGGCCAAGAATTGAGAAGATAATTTGAGTCTTGATTGGTGAGATTCGAAAGATAAGGCTCAATTCATTTTGCAGCCCTGCCAATAAGAAATGATGTGGCATAGAGAACTTTCTTTCTGTCTTGAGAGAAATTTGCCGCATCATTATGAAATATCAATTGACAAGACTGAATGAAACTTCTAACTTTGAAGGGCAGTGTCCCATCAAAGCATTCCGGTGCCTTCATAGATGGAGTCTTGAAGGTTGGTGGTCTTGATGCTTCAGAAGATGAAGCTGCTTGAATATTGGCCATAAGCTGAG
This sequence comes from Austropuccinia psidii, assembly GCA_023105745.1. Lineage (NCBI taxonomy): Eukaryota > Fungi > Basidiomycota > Pucciniomycetes > Pucciniales > Sphaerophragmiaceae > Austropuccinia > Austropuccinia psidii. Next base: position 10,592,142 of record JALGQZ010000004.1, on the reverse strand, counting down.
TCATTTGCTGCATTATGGCCAATAAAGATTGTTCAGACTGATGAGAGACAGGCTGATTAGACTGGGCTAGAGTTGGCCCTCCAGTACCTTGAGATGCTTCGACCGGAGCAGGAGCACCTTCAGTACCATCAGACTCTTCCTCTTCCACAGAATTCTCCGCCTGCTCTTCACCATCTTCACCTGGACCTTTGAAAATAGTCCTTGAAGTTCCTGGAAATCGGCCAACTACTCCTGAAAATGAACTTGATCTTCTGGGCCCTCTTTCTTCCTTCCTGGATGGTGCTGCTCCTTCCATGCAGGGTCCTCTATCTAATTGGGCCCTCAGTTGAGGAACTTCTGGGGTGTCATCTAGAGGAGCTCTTGGAGTTGGAGTGAAAACAGCTGGAGCTCTGGCCTGAGATCTTGTCTGTCTTGCCAAAGGTGAATGTTGAACAGGCATGATATCAGGAATAAAATTGAAATAAATGAATAAAAATCAAAATTTTCTTGAAGTGAAAAGAGTCAACAATCAAATCTTGAGGAAAATGAATGAATCAAAATGAAAATCTTCAAGTACGTTGTGGTATTCCATACCAGTTCTTCCAAGGTTCAAATCCACAATTTCAAAGCTAAAACTTTGATCAATAATAATAATAATATATATATATATAAAGAAAATAAAGAAAAAAAGTGAAAGATAAAAGTAAAGAAAAATTGGCAAGAAAAAGGAGGATAGTTATATTAAAATAACAAAAATAAGTATTCCACTGGAATCTACATCAAATTTTACCTATAGTCACATATTGCCTCAACCCCATAATGTCAATAATTTTCTAGATAACATGGATTAAAGAAGAGAAATGATACTATACACTCTATACTAGGTACAAGAATATGCTTAAAGATAATGCAGCTTGTCTAAATATTCAATATGAATAAACATGTGTAATATTACATAAGTGATACCATTACTCTTACAACATCATGTGTTACATGTCTTGACATAAAAAAAACACTTACATATAAGTTAACATAGTGTTACATTACTCAATCCCCACTTAAACTCCCATAACCAAACATTACAGGTATTATTTACAAATTAAATTTTACATAAAGAAATACTCAACTGAATACATATCAAGGCTGTGAGGAAGAAAAATAAGGTTAGTAGAGATAAGAATACAGTTTTTAAAATGGTGCAATCAACCAAACATATGGTGCAATATCTGTATCAAATGACACCATTCCAAATTTAACCACCAGCAAAAATGTCTCAAGGCTGTGCATAATAAGAATAAAGCTTAGTTAAAATATAAGTATAATTCAAAAAGTATGGTGCAATCAACCAAACATATGGTGCAATATCCTGAACAAATGACACCATTCCAAATTTAACCACTAGCAAAAATGTCTCAAGGCTGTGCACTGACAATAATAAGGTTCAGAATGGTGCAATGAACCAAACATATGGTGCAATATCTTGATCAAATGACACCATTTTTAATTTACCCACCAGCAAAAATGTCTCAAGGTGGAATTTTTTCTAAGTCCCTTGTTTTTGGAAGGCTCTATGGAGGGCCCAAAAGGTATAAATAAAGGGCCTCTCTCCCTGTTTTTCCCCCCATGCTTCTGATTCAGACAATAATCTTGAGGATCAATCCATCCCTTCTCTAGTAGGATAATCTAGTATTTATATTGAAAAAGATCAGTAGCAAGGCTCAGTATCTTATAGTGTTATTTATGATTAATTAATGAAAGATATTTATAATATTAATGAAAGAGTTTAATGTTATTTAAATAGTCTTACCATTATAGTAGTAGTGTTGAAGTAGTGTTGGAAGATATTATCAATAGTGATCTTATCTAACTTATCAATAACCCTTATTTATAGGAGGGATATCATCTTACCCTTATACCTTATATCATAAGCCTTTTAGGTATATTGGATTATATTTATATTGATCCTAATAGTATTATATTACTATTATATCATTTATATCTTACCTTTATATTAAACAAAACAACCATTAAAGAATTATCTTACCCTTAAATTATTATAGCTATATTAATAGTATTATTAAATCACCTTTAAAAGTATTAGCTAGCTATCAAGATTATTATTAATATTAATAGTGATCTTAAAAAAATATTATTTAAAATATCTCAGGTATTGAAAGTAGGAATACTAGAAGAATTAATTAAAAAGAATTATAATCAATAACAAGAAAGTTAAGCAAAACTAAATTATTATTAAAAAAATATTAACTATTACCATTATTATCATAGTGATCTTTTATTGACAGACTGATAGAGACTGCTGAAGAAAATTCTCTAATTGAAAAGCCACAAAACTAAATAATTGATTTGTGATCTCATCAAAAAAGGGTATCTTTTTCAGTATATTTAGAGGGGCAGCTAATACACCTTAGCACCCATGGTTATTGGCTCATTCTGAAATTCAAAACAGACTCACCAATAATTTCCCCCTCAAGGTACTGCCTATTATTTATCCCACAACAAAAGGAGTTCCCACATCTGGTGTCCCAACAGTGGCCTTCAAATCTCAAGTATCATTAATAAGATCACAGTATCAATCTTAAAAATCATAAAAAAAATCAAAAAAAAAAAAAAAAAATCAATCAAAAAAAAAAATAAATAAAAATTAAATCATTGTTTAGATCACAACTATAATGGAGGAATCATCATCCTCAAAGAAGGCTCTAACCTTGGAGGAGGAATTGGAAAAAGAGCAGTCCAGAATTGAGGAATTAGGTCAGGAAGAAAGTGAAGAAGAGGATTTTTCTTATTTAGAAAATGATGAAGAATTTCAGAAGAAAAGATTAGAATTACAGAAGGCTATGGAAAGAGCTGCAAGAAGACATGGAAAGAAGACAAAATCAAGTCAATTCTCACCTGAAACTACTGGGGATGCAACTATTGAAAGAATGCTCAGACCCCAGCAACCATCACCATCACCAACCCCAAAGACATTTGCAACATCCACACCAGGAACATTGCCAAGAACTGCAAGATTTGCAAAAAGGGTACATATTACAACACCAACTCAGCAACCTGAAAGAGTTACAATACCTACAAGAAAGATTGTTAAAATAAAGGCAAAAGATTATAACCTCAACTTTGATGGAAGTGATGTTGAGGATTTTATAAAAAGAGCTGAAAGGATAGCATCAATTGAAGGAGCCAATGAAAGGGATTTGGCCATGCAAATAGCATTCTGGAGTGAAGATAAGGATATCAGATATGAAATTGAAGGAATGCCAGGATATGAAATGGAGGATTGGGATCAATTGAAAAAGGAAATGATCAGTAAATGGGGAAAGGTGGAACCAGAAAGAAGACACAGAAAAGATTCATTAACAAGACTATTTAATCAAACTCAACAGGAAGGAGGAGTCAAAAGTTTGTCCCAATACAGAAAGTTCATTGGGGAATATGACATAATTTCAAAATATCTGCTGAAGTATGGGTATATCAAAAAGGAAAATGATTATCATGAAGATGTATTTGATTCTTTATCACCAGAAATTAGAAGTAGTGTTACTAAAGAAATGATCAAAGACAGGACCATGGTTCAAGCAAGAGATGGAGGATATATCTTACCTGAGATGGATATCCTCAGAAATTATATTGAGGCAGAATTGGAGGCAGCAGTAGTTATTAAAGGGAAATCACAATTATCAAAGTCAGATGAAATCAAAAGCAAAAAGAAAACCAGATTTGAAGATGAAAGCTGGGAGGAGGTTATCAAACAAATGAAAGATATTACAAAGAAAATAAAGAATCCACCAGCTCAAGAGGCTCATGTTAATGAAGCACCAAAAGAAGTAAATCCAATGAAGGATGTTTTGGACCATCTTAAAGAACTATCAGAGGCTGTTAATCCACCAAAGAAGGTCTGGAAGGATAAATCAAATACACAAGGATCAGGCTTAGCACCAAATGCACAGCCATTCAGACCAAGAAATACCCAGGCACCTTTACCTGCAAATTATCAACCTTATGTTCCAGCACAACTGTATCCAAGACCACCCTTAAGGTGCTATTACTGTTTTGAAAATGGTCATTCATTGACAAGATGCAGCTACCTGGCAGAAGATATGGAAAAAAGAATTGTCAGTAGGCAAGGATTAAATTTCCTTTACCCTAATTTCCAAAGAGTACCCTCAGAAGGAACCAAATCTCCAAAGGATTTAGTCAGGGAATTTGATAAGGAACAAAAAGAAATTTCAAACAAGATAATTGAAAAGGAAAAGCCTTTAGCAAGACCAGAAGATCAAAAGATAGTTGAGCTGAAAAAGGAAGAAAAAGAAGTTTCAATTGCTCAAGTAGAAGACTGGGGTAATTGGGAACCACCAACAGTATCTTCACCCACTGAGATGTTGGAAACACATGCAACTCTCAGACAGACAAAGCAAAGATTGGCTAAGCAAGAAAGCCAAAATAGAGAAGATTCTCAAAGTAAAAAGCCTATACTACCAGGAACCTATCATGAGGATGAGGCTGAAGAGGAGATGAAGATGATTGTTCCAACCAAATATAAAGATAAACATACAAAAAGAGATGAAACATTTGAAGGAAGTGAAAGTAAAGAAAAAGAGAATGTTGAGGAGGAAAGTGACAAGCTAAATAAAAAGATGGTTCACCACAAAACTGAAAAGAAAGAATTCATAAAGTATAAGAAAGAATTAAAACCAAAATTAGCAATTGAAAATGTAATAAAGAAAATCTTGGAACAGAAAATTAACTTAACCTTGGAAGAAATATTATCAGTTTCACCAACCTTCATTCACAGGCTTCAAGGGATTTCTCTTGAAGAAAAGGAAGCTATCAAATTAGTTAACACTTTGGACATTAAAGAAGATGTTATTTCTATAAAAATTAAAGACTTTGAAAAACCAAGACTTCATTATGCCTGTCCACTTGGGTTTATGCAAGTATTTGTTGGAAAAGAAGAATATCCAGTAATGGCACTGGTAGATACAGGATCAGAGCTCAACATAATAACTGAAGATGCAGCAATAAAAGCCTCTCTTCCAAACAGAAAGCTCAACATGAATTTAAGAGGAATTGGAGGACATACAACATCATTAATTGGATTGGCTGAATTCACACAAGTACTTTTACCTTCTGGAGAAGAAAAAGAAATTCATTTCTTCATTGCCAAGGGAGCAGTACATACAGTCCTTGGAAGGCCCTTCTTGGCAGACAATAACATTAGATTGGACTTTTCACAGAAACAAGGAGAAATATTTAGCTATCAAGAAGCAGATGGTAGAAGATTATGTATGCCAATATGCAAACCCCATATGTTAGGATGGCAAACAGGACCACCAAGAGGAATGGAGCTTTGTTCAATGGGAAAAATAAAGGATTGGTTTAGCAAAGTTCAATTAAAAGAAGCTGAAGATAAATCTAAATCAAAAATAAAAAGTATTTTCAAATCAACAAAAAACAAAGATTATCAAAAGATAAAGTCTATGGAATGTAATTTAGATGGAAGATTATCCATAATGGATAGGGGAATAGAGAATGAACCTCAGAAGGAAGTGGAAAGAGACCAAGGGGTGGAAACACAAGAGCCAGAACAGGGACCATCAACAGAAGCACAATCAAACCAAATTAAACCAGAAGAGACAAAGTCATTAGCCTGGTACTTAGACAAGGCAATAAAAGAAAACAAGGAATGGGCTACATTTGATCCCAAAAGGTGGGAGGAATGGATCAACAGAAATCTACCACCTTCAAGTGAATATGAAGATTATGTTAAAAATAAAAACCCTCAAGTAAACAACTTAAGCTTAAGCCCATGCCCTGACTTCTGGAAAATTGATGATGAACCTGAAAACAATAAAAGTTATATATGGAAACAAGATGAAAAATCAAATTGGTATATGGAAGAAGTCAATGAAGCAGAGAAAAAGGAAAATAAAATTACTTATAAACCAATTGACACCAATGGTATGTTATATCAGGTTTTGGTTAATGGCTCAGAAATAATAGAAGGACCACCAATACATAGTAGAAAGAATCTGTTTGACATATTTTCCAAGAAAAAATACCCACAAGATATGGAAATTGAAATGAAGGCAGAAATGAACAGTGATCAATACTGTGAAGACTCATTGGAAGATCTTAGAAGTAAAATTAATGACTGTTTCAAAGATGAAGAATTTATTAAGGAATACAATAAAGAAGAATCTAATCAAACTGATGATTTCCAAATACATGAAATTTCTCAAGATCCTCCAAAGAAGAAACTAAAGCACTCTCATGCTTATGAAAATCTTTGGGAGGCCTACAATAATCATGACTCTTTACAAGAAATTAAACCAAGATTATCTTCAGATTCAAAGCCAGAAGAAAATTTGATAGAAGTTGAAGTCTCACCATTGCAGAAAGATCTCATGAACACTATTCTGTCATATGATTTAAACCCAAAAAACCCATGGAGAATTGATAAAGACAAGGAAATGGACTTGGATAAAGAAAGTTTCTTGAAGCATTACGATGAAATGTCTCACTGGCAACTTCCAACACCTGAAGAAGAGCCAGATTTCATAATTCTTCCCTACATTGAATTCAAAGATATATACTTTGAGGGTCCATCAAGAATAAAAGGAGGAAAATGGTTGAAGAATCTTCCAGGATATGACCTGTCAAAATTAGACTTCATGGAGCTCTTGAATGAGGAAGGAATTAAGGGTAATTTGGAAAACCAGTATTGGGAGGAAGTATTTTACTTTGATGAACAAACAAGGAAGGCTCTTTATGATGGTAGAATTTGGCCACAAGAAGACTTCAATTTGCATAATATGGAGCTTCTTGGTGGAAATCTTTTCTGGGAAGAGTATGGATACCTCTTTATACACAAAGAAGAAGGATTCATCAGAAATTGGAAAGGTAATACCCTAGAAGAAAGGAAGAAAGGAAGGAAAATACTGGGAGAAATAGCCAAGGATATATGTGTGAATAGAGTTCTTCAACAAAAAGAAAAAGGAAAATGGGTTTCATGAATTGAATATATTTTTCTGCACATGTAAAAAAAAAAAAAAAAAGAACAAAAAAAAAAAACTTAAAAAAAAAAAACTTAAAAAAAAAAAAAAAAAAAAAAAAAAAAAAAAAAAATTAAAAAATATATATGAATGATGATTTGGGTATGCAAGAGTTTTAACTGTAAAAGTATTATAAGGCTATGTTTCAATTAAAAAAATGGGGGTGGGTGTCTGTTTCTTATTCCACCTCTAATGGTTTAAGTTTTTGGGATGAAATCCTTGGGAATTTCAATATAAATTTCTATTCAATTTAAATATCAATATCATTAATTTCAAGACCTTTTGAAAAACAGAAAAAAATTGATAAGATCATAATCTTTAATAAAATTAACAAAAAATCAAGATGCCAAAGCTTGGATGTTATGGGGATGAATTGTTGGAGGATGAAGAAATTTTGGATCAAAGGCAATTGAAGAAGCAATATGAAGAATTCATTTTTGAGTATGAAGATGAATTTCAAGAATGTCAGTCATCAAGTCACCAATCAAGAGAAGAAAAGGAAAAATTGGAAGAAATAAGGTTTTTATTGGAGGAACTTAGAGTTTTGAATGAAAAATTAGCTTATTATAGAAATTACTTACCATCAATGAGTAAAGTACAGCTGAAGCCAATTCTAAAAACCTCCAGCTTACATAGTTCAAAAACAAAGAAGAGAAGAAAATCAGTAAGATTCAATTTAAACAATCAAGTCCAGTATTTTTGGCAGTGACTTCCTGCCTTATCAAAGAAGAACAAAATATTTCTCACCTTATAGCTTAAAATTTCAATTTATTCAGTTTTTGGCAGTGACTTCCTGCCTTATCAAAGAGGATTAATTCTTTAAGAAATATTTTACTTAGATTATTTATTTCATTAACCTTTACCAAGAAGCTATTATAATTAATCATATTTTTTTAACATCAAGAAACCATTAGCAATTTTTTTATCATATTTTATATTTTATAATCATCATGTCTGAAACTAATGAAGCAGACAATACCATCTGTGTCTATTGACCACACTCAGAAACAAATGAAGAAAGCCAAGACCTCTGGATTAATCATCACTTTCAAGGACTTAACAATGAAGACCAAAGATGGGGCTTACCAATTATTGAATACTTCAAGATACCAATTATTCAAAGTATCCCCTTTATTGAATTTGAAGACCTATTTGGAAATGAAGATATTACTCAAGAAACCCCTGCAGAAGCCTATTTAAGCCAACTTCCTGGATCAAACCTTTCAAAACTAGAATTTTTGGATATACTTAATTATGATGGAATTAAAGGAAATCTCAATAATGACTATTGGAATGGAATTTTCTATATGGATTCAGATATAAGGAGTAGTCTTTACTGGGGAACAATACAAGCTCAGAGATGGTTTTGTCTTGAAGAATATCAAATTGAGGGTAGAAGTGTTAAATGGAGAGGGGATTGCTATATTATTGAAAAGGGATTGGATTTTGATTTAGAGGATAAAGTCTTACAATTAATAATTATAATGAAAAATCACCAGTTTTGTTTGAGAAAAGAAGAATGGAATAAGTTATGGAAAGAAATTGTCAGCAGCAATATTGAAATGAAAATGAAGAAGAATCAAGATTATTTCAAGAAAATTATTCTTCAGAAAATTAAAGGCCCAGCATGGCCTTAAACTGCAATTAAACTATTTGGTTACTGTTTCTCTTACTCTATTTTAAGTCAGTTCATCAAAAAAAAAAAAGAAAGAATATATCAACAAATGCAAGGACCAATGATACATTATGGCCCAGCATGGCCTTAAACTGCAAATTTAATTTCTGAATTTTCTGTAATAGTATCAAAAAGAAACATAAAAAAAAATATATAAAAAAAAATCTATTGATAATCAATAAATCAATGAAGAAAAAAAATCTATATATAACTAATAAAACAATAAAAATTAATAATTGATATGGAGATCAGAAGTGATAGTTGTGGTAAAGATATATCAATTAGTATAAAAAAATAAAAAATAAAAAAGAAGAAAAAAAAGAGAGCTGGTTATAAAATTCATTTAGAAAGAATGTTTTAGTTTTTTTATTCTGTAATAGTATCAGTAGTTTTCATATTTAAAAAATAGGGGTGGTTAACTATTTCATATACCACCCAAAGCACAAGTGGCTATAAGTTTTGGGGAAAGTGGGACTTTATTAATTAAAGATCAGCTTATAGCTTTAATCAATGAAAATCAATTTCAGTTATTTTACCTTAATAAAGAATTATCAATTTACCATTAAATAATAGCTTATTTTCCATTAATGAAGTACTTAGATATCTCTTTAATTATAAATTTCATAAATAATTACCTTTCATAAGGTCAAAAAAAAAATCACTTATCATTGCACTTCTTCAAAAGAAGATCATTGTTTGTTAAAAAAAAAAATCAAGTTTCAATTTCAAAAGAAAATAATTTCAAAATATAATTCAACAAAATAATCTAAAAAAAAAGGAAGATTCAATCAGTATTATGTTGAAATTGAAAATAAATAAGAAAATAGGTTCTATGAACTTACTAATACAAGAGGATATCTTGAATCAAAAATACTGCAAGATTTTTTCACTACAAGAAGACTAGACATTTTAGAAGGAAAAAAAAAAAAAAAAAAAAAACTCATCAGTTGTGTGCAGTATCAATCCTCAAAGAGAAATTATAAAGAAACTTATCTTAATATTCTAGAACTGAATCAATCAGGAAGCCAAAATGGAAATTATTGAGCTGAACTACTCAATACACATACATGCTACACACATACACACAGCATGCATACACACATAGCACACACAAAGAATCCAACTCACAAGGAGGGATGACCAGATTTTTCAATTTAATTTTTCTCTTTTTTCAATTTTTTAATTTTTTTAATTTTTTAATTTTTTTTTAATTTTTTTTAAAAAAAAAAATTAATAAAAAAAAACTGGCCACCCCTCCTTGCTTTAAAAAAAAAGAAATTGAAAGAAATAAACAAAATAAAACCAATTCATCAGGAAGGAGGAAGCAATGTAGAAAATCAATATAAAGCTATATTGAATAAGATAATATTATAATAATATAAGTATCATAATATTATAATATTAAAAATAAAATAATATTAAAATAAGAATAATATCATAATACTATAATATTCTAAGGGATGATATATAATCCCAATAACATATTATATTTAAGAAACAACTATTGTTTTAATTTAGTAACATTATTATTTGATAAAAAAAATAATGTTATATGGATATCCTTAAGTTATTTTGTGAAAATAATATAATTTTAAATTCAATAAAAGAAAAAAAAACAGCTATATTAAAAGGGATATGTCCCTGAATGATGAATAAATATAAATAATCTTATTGATTTAACATGATAACATTTAGAATATAATTTTAACCTTAAAATATATGTAATGATAGATATTATCAAGGTTATTCAAAAGATAAATATTCAGAGGCAACTGGCCAGGTTGACCCTGCATAATTTATTTTTTTTAACCTCACTTGGTTTAAAGCATAACAAAAATTTAGAATATTTTTCTCTAAATATATAAATAGAGAATTACTTTGAAAAGAATAATTATAAAAATAATGGGAGAGTAGCTTGAGAATGTAGCTCCTTTTATATTGAAGAGAAGGGCTTTTGGCTCACCCACAACTTGACCATCATAACACTAGAAACAGAATAAACTTTGTGGTTCTTTGCAATTTTTTTTTAGTTTAATTTATATTTTTAATTAATTTCAAAGTTTAAATTATCTTTATTTAATCTTTTATAAATATATATATATGGATACAAATAAATATAAATATAAATATAAATTAATATAAATATATATAAATAAATATATCTAAATATAAACAAATATAAATATATATAAATAAAGATATATAAATATAAATATATATATATGGATACAAATAAATATAAATAAATAAATATAAATAAATATAAATTTATATAAACAAATATACAAAATACAAATAAATATAAATAAATGTAAATTTATATAAATAAATATATACAAATATAAATAAAAATTAATATATATAAGTAAATGTATATATATATAAATACAAATAAAGATAAATTTATATAAATATATATAAAATACAAATAAATATAAATAAATATATACAAATATAAATATAGATTAATATAAATATATATAAACAAAGATATACAAAGATAAATAAATATAAATAAATTAATATATAAACATAAATAAATATAAATAAAAATAAATAAGTATAAATAAATTCATATAAATACAAATAAATATATATTAATATAAATACAAATAAATATAAATTTATATAAATACAAATAAATATATATTAATATAAATATATAAATATATATAAACATGAATAAATATACAAAAATAAATAAAAATTAAACCAAATATAAAAATTTATTACTATTATTTAAATATCAAAGCAATAACAATAGAATTGTTTATGTTTTTATTTTTTTAAAAAAAAAAAAAAAAAAAAAGAGTCGCGATTGAATGAAAAGACAGTACAGATTAGCACTGTACTATACCACACAGTTAGTCTACTCTACTGTACCAAACTAAATCAAATACAAAAAAACAAAAAAAAAAAAAAAAAAAAAAATATAGTAGAGATAAAAAAAAAACTCTCCATGCAATCCAAATTAAAACAAAAAAAATATACTAATAACAAATAATATTAAACAAAAAAAAAATTATTAATTTAAAATCAAAGCATTTATTAAATATCTAAAAAAAACTAATAGATTTTTTCTAAAAAAAAAAAAAAAGAAACGATCGCTCAAGCGATCATATATAAAAAAGATTAATAGAAAAAGAATAGACGCGATTAAAAAAAATGTACATTACAGTGCACTAGTGCAATACTATACTGTACTACTGTACAGTACTGTACTGTACAGTAAAATTATTCTACTGTCGTACAGTACACTCTACTACAAAAAAAAAGAGATAATAAAAAAATAAAAAAAAACCATGAGCGATCAAAAAAATAAAGTTATCATTGTAATTATATAACTAAAAAAAAAAAAAAAATTAAAATTACTTATATATTAAAAAAAAGAATACAGAAGCACTCATGCGATCAAAACTTAACATGAAACTAAATCAATACAATCAAGGTTAATTCTTAAAAAAAAAAAAAAAAAAAAGTAAAAAATCATCAGTATTGATAAAATGAGCTTGAAGCGAATCACATTGAGATCACCTATACTGCAGTTTAGATTAATGAATAACTAATAAGATTTATTTTATTTTTATTTTTTATTTTTTTCAAAAAAAAATATTATTAAATTAAACAATTGATTAGTATCTATAAAGAACTTGAAGCGATCTTGTTTTTTAAAACACCTAAACTATATCTGAGACCTATGATCAACAATTAAGATAATTCAAATATATAAAAAAATGAGAAACTAATAAAAGATTAGTACTGATAAAGAAAACCTATAGCGAATTAAGTTGAACTCACCTATACTGTAGTTTAGATTGATGATGAGCTACTAGGATTTTTCTAAGACAAAATATTCAAAATTCAAATTATCAATCAGTATTGATAAAAAGAGCTTGAAGCGAATTAATTTGAGCTCACCTATACTGCATTTAAGATTAATTATTAACTAATAAGAATTTTTTGTCAATAAAAAATTATTAAATTATATAATTGATTAGTATTTATGAAGAACCTGAAGCAACTTGATTTGAAGATACCTATACTAAATTTGAGAACTATCATCAATTAAAATATGTAAAAAAAAGGAATAAAAGATTGATAAGAGAACCTTGAAGCGAACTGAATTTAACAAAAATAGTGGGAATACAAGGTCACCTCATCGACTTAACAGCAAGTCTTGCATTAGTTGTTTTGTTTGAACCTAAATCTATAATATATTAAAATAACAGTAAAAATAGTAATTAGTAAATTAATACACAAAAAAAATAAAAGGATTTAGTGATCTAAAAAATCAAACAAACATACCTGTGAATTTAATGAGTTCAAAATGATAAGAAAACCTTCAAGCGAATTAAATCTAAAACACCTACTAAAATTATTTGCTATCCAGTTTACATAAATAAAATTGAAGAAAGAAATAAAACCAAACTCACCTGTATGCATCTTGTGTGAAAATGAAATTTGAATTATTGCTAGGAGGTTTTTTTTAAAAAAAAAAAAAAAGAACTATATATATTTATTTTGAATAATAAAAAATAAAAAAATTAGTTATTAAGTTTATTTTGAAGGTCTTGAAGCAAAGCTAAATCACACAACTAGGAATAAAAATATTTCTATTATCCTTTCAGCTTTAATAGAATCAAAAAAAATTGCTAGAATAAATAATATGGTATAAAATGAATAAGAATATATATCATACTACTTTCACCATAATAACAAATTAATCTTTAATTAAGAAAAAAAAACAAAAAAAAACAGGTCCTCTATGACTTTAAACTGGAAAATTATTTAAATTATTAAATTTATCTTTGATCTTTTATTTTTTATATGGTTTTTTTTTCATTCATTTTTTTTTTTTTTTATAAAAAAGTCATTAATTTCAATTTGGTCCCCCATGACCTAAAACTGGAAAATTATCCCTCTACTTATTATCTACTTTAATTAATACTTAAATCAAAATAATATGATAATATATAGAAATATTTATTACCACATAAGCTATAAGATTGATTATAGGTGGACCTTAAAGAAACAAGTCCTCCATGACTTTAAACTGGAAAATTATGGAAATAATTAGATTTGTCTTTGGTCTTTTAATTTCTATTTTTTTTAATTCATTTTTTTACTTATAAAAAATATATATATTCATTAGTGTCAATTAGGCCCACAATGACCTAAAACTGGATTATTTAGTAAAATTATAAGATATATTTTTTTCTTATAGGTCCTCTATGACCATAAACTAGATTATTATTATTATTATTTTTCAAAAAAAAAAAAAAAAAATATTTATTTTAATATTAATTCCCAGATACATTTTGATAATTAATTCAACAAAAAATTTGATAAATATCATGATATTTAAGTTATTTATTCAAAAATTCATTTTAAAGTGAGTCCACCATGACCTTAAACTAGAAATATTAAAATCTCTATACTCTAAAAGGTTATATAAGAAAAAGTAAAAAATATACATATAAATAAACATAAATATACTCAATAAAAAAAAGAAGAAACAATAAAAACTATTTATACCTCAGAAATTATAAATATGATTTTTATTATTAATATTATTATTAAAAACATCTCATTCAGAAAAGAAAGGCTTTAATGGTCTTCCTGCTCTAGGGGGCACTTGGACAAGTGGTCTATATGTACATAAGAAATACATATACACTGAGCAGCTAAGGTCAGACTTGGTCTGATGAGGGGAAATATCTCTGAGTTGATTAGAGCTATAGCCTTGTAGACTGCCACTATATAGTGTCAGGCCACCACACAAATTAAACCCTCTTCTTAGTATGAATAAGACTCATAATAATAATAATATTAATATTAATAATAAAAAATAATAATAACGATAATAAGAATAATAAAACTTTAAAACACCTCAAGAAAATATTACAAGAATCAAAGACAAAATACAAATAAAGTAGAAAAACCAACTACAGAAATTTAAATGGAGAGGGGGTCTTATCCCAAAGCTGAAGATTAATATTACAGATAGAAAGAAGAAAGAAGAATGAAAAAAGATATCTTAATAGTATCTTGAAAGCTCAATCATGATATGATGAATCTTCATAATAATGAATGGAAGATGATAAATATAGAATGATTTTCTTTTAAACTCATCATCAAAACATCCTGAAGGCATAATGAACTCTAAAATTATGAGAATTTCTTTCAATATATAAAATTGGCAATTTAATGAATCCATGAAGGGAGTAGTGGAATTTTAAGTCCTTGTATGACTTAAAACTACAGGGGTAGCACACCTGAGGGCTTATAATCTATTTCTTTATTTTAGTCCATGAAAGGAGTAGTGGTATTAAAGAAATAATGTGAAGAAAGAAGAGGTCAGATTTGGAATGGTTCAAATAAAATCCTCAAATATATGTGATAAATTGGCCAAAGCATAAAATATTGAAGAAAGAAGGACAAAAATGTGGAATTGAAATATGCAAGGAGATTGGTAATGACTGAAAAGAAGCAAGAAATATCTATCAAACTCAACATTTTATGAATTATTAAGCCTCAAGGTAGCTTAAGTTGATATTAGTATAAGGAATCTTTCAACTTAACACAAGAAATAAAAATAAAAATAAAAAAATAAACTGCCCTTGGATCAAGTCAAATTGAAGACCAGGAGGTCCTCAGCATGACATAAAACTGCTCCCTTGTGAAGAAATGGACAAGGGGTCTTATTGTCCTTGTATGACATAAAAAGGCAGGATTTTGTATACCTAATATACAGGGTCTGCACACCTGAGTTGTAGGGTCCTGTATGACCTAAAACTGCAAACTCAAATATATGGACAGAAAGAAGATAAAAGAAGTGAAGATTTATTTAATTTAATAAATTATTAAAATAAGGAGAAGAAATAAAGAAAATAGAAGAATTAATACTATATTGAATACAACTTAACCAGTTTTAAAAAGAAAAATATATATATATAATATAGAAATATCAAAGAGAAAAACAGAATCATTTCAGTGATATTACAAAATGGATTACCAAAATAGTGCAGCAAAATACAAATCAGTACTCAAGAAGGTCAAACCAGTTAATGAGCCTATGCCACAAGACATAAATCCTCCTTTGGGAAGGCCACCATTATCAAGAGACCCTTATAATACACCACTATCACCAAAACCACCTAAGTTTATGGTCACATCAAAAATAACACAAGAAAGATTTGAATTGATAAATTTTGGACCACCTGGATGGCTTTCAGAAGAAGAAAGGAGTCTTCTGATGAGTGTCATAGTTTTAAGAGAAAAAGCAATTGCATTCAGTGCAGAGGAAAGGGGTTTACTGAAACATTCATATGGAAAACCCTATAAAATACCAGTAATACCACATACACCTTGGCAAAAGAAGCCAATACCAATACCAAAGCCCATAATACCACAGTTTATTGAATTGGTAAGGGAAAGGATTAGAACAGGCTTGTATGAGCAGTCTACCTCCAGCTATACAAGTCCAGTATTTTGTGTTGCAAAGTCAAATGGAAAACTTAGAATTGTCCATGACTTACAGGATCTTAATAAAGTAACCATTAAAGATGCAGGATTACCACCACATATTGAAGAATTTGTAGATGCCTTTTCAGGGAGAGCTTGTTATGGACTTGGTGACATAATGGGAGGGTATGATGAAAGAGAATTAGACATTTCTACAAGACCCTTAACTACATTTGAAACACCACTTGGAAGGCTACAACTCACAAGATTACCACAAGGAGCAACCAATTCTGTTGCAGTTTATCAAGCCCAAATGACTTGGATACTTCAAGAAGAAATACCAGAGAATGTAGGAATTTTTATTGATGATGGAGGGATAAAAGGTCCAAGATCAACATATAATAATGAAACTTTACAAGAAAATAATTTGATAAGAAGATTCATTTGGGAATATGCAGTTACATTAGAGAGAATATTATTCAGAATTGAAGAGGCAGGACTTACCATATCAGGTATCAAATTTGCATGTTGTGTGCCAGCATTGGACATAGTAGGGCATGTAGTTTCTTTGAATGGAAGAAAAATTTCAAAGCAGAAGATTAATAAAATACAAAGTTGGCCAAAGCCCCTCAATAAAAAGGAAGTAAGAGGATTTTTGGGACTTTGTGCATATGTTAGAATGTTCATTCAAAATTTCTCTCAAATTGCATCACCACTAAGAAGATTAACAAGAGATGATGAAGAATGGGAATGGAATACTAAATGTGATGAAGCATTTGAAAATTTAAGAAAAATTGTAGGGGAGGAAATAACATTAAAAAATTTGGATTATGACAAGGGAGCAGGGAAGATTAAATTAGCAGTAGACTCAAGCCATATAGCTGCAGGAGCAGTACTTACTCAAGAAGACAAAGAAGGAAAGGACAGACCAGTTCTTTATGAATCAATAACATTCTCAAGATTGGAATCAAAATACTCACAGCCAAAGCTGGAGCTATGTGGAGTGGCCAAAATGCTCAAGAAACTCCAAACAGTACTTTGGGGACAACATTTTGAGCTACAAGTAGATGCAAAAGCCTTAATTGAAATGATAAACTCACCCTGTTTGCCAAATGCCCCAATGACCAGATGGGTTGCATTTATTCAATTGTTTTCTTTTGACTTAGTTCATAAGCCAGGGAAGACCTTCACAATGCCAGATGGGCTTTCAAGAAGACCTCAGTCAGAAGATGAAGAAAAAGAAAAATCTGATTTTGATGAAGAAGAAGAATGGATAAAACCACACCCAGGGTTTGGAGCAAAACATAATAATATAATAAAATTGGCAGGAATAAAGCTACCATCAAAGCAAGAAGGATTTTGGAAAAGAATGGTGGAATACTTAAATACATTGAAAAGGCCCTTTGGTAGTAAAGAGGATGACTTCAAAAAAATTAAAAGGAAGTCATCAAATTTCTTTCTGGAGGAAGGCCAACTCAAAAGAAGAAATACACCAAATCCACAAGTAGTTGTGTCAAGTCAGAGTTCTCAAAGAAGAATACTAAAATCATTACATGAAGAAATGGGACACAGAGGAGAAAATGAAACATACAGAAGAGTTAAAGAAAGATTTTGGTGGGAAGGAATGAAGAAAATAGTCAAAAAATGGGTCAAATCTTGTAAAGCTTGTCAAAAGAGAAGTCATTATCACCAAAAAGAGGAAGGAAGAATCTCATTCACCTCAACATTATTTGAAAGAGTCAGTATAGATGCAGTACATGTAAAAGCAGGAAGATGGAAGTATTTAGTAGTGGCCAGGGATGATTTCTCAGGATGGCCAGAGACAATTGGTTTAGTAAAGCTTACAGCAAAGTCAGTATCAGAATGGTTCACTTCTGAATGGATTTGCAGGTATGGAGCCCCAAAAGAGGTCACAGTAGATGGAGGGCCTGAGTTTGGAAAGGAATTACAAGATGCAGTAAAAAAAGCAGGCTCAAAGATAAGGGTAACAACACCCTACTACCCTGAGTCACAAGGAATGGTAGAAAGGGGGCATAAACAATTGAAGGATGCATTGGTGAAGATGTGTGGTGAAAATGGTTCAAAATGGAAAGAATACTTACCTTTGGTTACATTGGCTGACAGAATATCAACCAAAAGAACAACAGGTTACTCCCCATTTGAACTTCAGTTTGGTCAAAAGGCAGTACTACCAATAGACATTGAAGCAAAAACATACTTATCAATTGAATGGCACAAAGTACAATCAACAGAAGATTTATTGGAAGCAAGAGCTGAACAGCTATCAGGAAAAGAAGAAATAAGAAAAAGGGCAAAAGAGAAATTAAAAAAGGCCAGGGAGGATTCAGTAAAATATTGGGACAGGAAATTAGCACATCAAATAAGAAAGCCAATTCATCCAGGTGAAATTGTTCTTGTATACAATAAAGCATTAGAGTCACAATGGGGATTATTGTTCAAGAATAGATGGGATGGACCATATAGAGTTGTGAGACAAATAAACAATGGTCCATATGATCTGGAAGAATTAGATGGTACAAAGCTAGCAAGAAGGTTTGCAGCAAGTCAAATAAAGAAGTTTTATCCAAGAGGAAAAGAGTTGGACTCAGAGGAGGAAGAGGAAGAAGGAGAAGAGGAAGTTGAAGATGAATCTCAATTTGAAGATGAAGAGGACTTTGATGAATAAAAATCCTTTTATTCAAAAAAAAGGGGGGAAATGTTTGATTGTTTTTTGAAAAAAGTAAGTGGATTATCACCTTGAATGCTGGGGACAGCATTAAATGGAGAGGGGGATGTGGTATTCCATACCAGTTCTTCCAAGGTTCAAATCCACAATTTCAAAGCTAAAACTTTGATCAATAATAATAATAATATATATATATATAAAGAAAATAAAGAAAAAAAGTGAAAGATAAAAGTAAAGAAAAATTGGCAAGAAAAAGGAGGATAGTTATATTAAAATAACAAAAATAAGTATTCCACTGGAATCTACATCAAATTTTACCTATAGTCACATATTGCCTCAACCCCATAATGTCAATAATTTTCTAGATAACATGGATTAAAGAAGAGAAATGATACTATACACTCTATACTAGGTACAAGAATATGCTTAAAGATAATGCAGCTTGTCTAAATATTCAATATGAATAAACATGTGTAATATTACATAAGTGATACCATTACTCTTACAACATCATGTGTTACATGTCTTGACATAAAAAAAACACTTACATATAAGTTAACATAGTGTTACATTACTCAATCCCCACTTAAACTCCCATAACCAAACATTACAGGTATTATTTACAAATTAAATTTTACATAAAGAAATACTCAACTGAATACATATCAAGGCTGTGAGGAAGAAAAATAAGGTTAGTAGAGATAAGAATACAGTTTTTAAAATGGTGCGATCAACCAAACATATGGTGCAATATCTGTATCAAATGACACCATTCCAAATTTAACCACCAGCAAAAATGTCTCAAGGCTGTGCATAATAAGAATAAAGTTTAGTTAAAATATAAGTATAATTCAAAAAGTATGGTGCAATCAACCAAACATATGGTGCAATATCCTGAACAAATGACACCATTCCAAATTTAACCACTAGCAAAAATGTCTCAAGGCTGTGCACTGACAATAATAAGGTTCAGAATGGTGCAATGAACCAAACATATGGTGCAATATCTTGATCAAATGACACCATTTTTAATTTACCCACCAGCAAAAATGTCTCAAGGTGGAATTTTTTCTAAGTCCCTTGTTTTTGGAAGGCTCTATGGAGGGCCCAAAAGGTATAAATAAAGGGCCTCTCTCCCTGTTTTTCCCCCCATGCTTCTGATTCAGACAATAATCTTGAGGATCAATCCATCCCTTCTCTAGTAGGATAATCTAGTATTTATATTGAAAAAGATCAGTAGCAAGGCTCAGTATCTTATAGTGTTATTTATGATTAATTAATGAAAGATATTTATAATATTAATGAAAGAGTTTAATGTTATTTAAATAGTCTTACCATTATAGTAGTAGTGTTGAAGTAGTGTTGGAAGATATTATCAATAGTGATCTTATCTAACTTATCAATAACCCTTATTTATAGGAGGGATATCATCTTACCCTTATACCTTATATCATAAGCCTTTTAGGTATATTGGATTATATTTATATTGATCCTAATAGTATTATATTACTATTATATCATTTATATCTTACCTTTATATTAAACAAAACAACCATTAAAGAATTATCTTACCCTTAAATTATTATAGCTATATTAATAGTATTATTAAATCACCTTTAAAAGTATTAGCTAGCTATCAAGATTATTATTAATATTAATAGTGATCTTAAAAAAATATTATTTAAAATATCTCAGGTATTGAAAGTAGGAATACTAGAAGAATTAATTAAAAAGAATTATAATCAATAACAAGAAAGTTAAGCAAAACTAAATTATTATTAAAAAAATATTAACTATTACCATTATTATCATAGTGATCTTTTATTGACAGACTGATAGAGACTGCTGAAGAAAATTCTCTAATTGAAAAGCCACAAAACTAAATAATTGATTTGTGATCTCATCAAAAGAGGGTATCTTTTTCAGTATATTTAGAGGGGCAGCTAATACACCTTAGCACCCATGGTTATTGGCTCATTCTGAAATTCAAAACAGACTCACCAATAATTTCCCCCTCAAGGTACTGCCTATTATTTATCCCACAACAAAAGGAGTTCCCACAACGTCAATAAATCAAAATCAAATGAAGTCTTGAAGTCAAAATCAAATCAATGTCTTGAAGAATCAATGAATAAAAATGAAATCTTGAGGTAAATCAATCAATCAAAATCAAATGAAGTCTTCAAGTCAATAAATCAATGAATCAAATCAATCAAAATCAAAATCTTACAGAAGATCAAGCAATCAAAATGAATTCTTGAGGCAAAATCAGTTTATGTCAAAAATCTTGATGTGAAAAATCAGCAAAATCAATGAAATCTTCAGGTCAATCAATTTCCTTGAGGTCAATATCAAATATGTCAAATCAATCAATAAATCAAAATCAAGTGAATTCTTCTTTAAAAACCAAAATTCTTGAAGAATGAATCAATTATGAATCTTGATGTGAAGAACGTGTCTGAATATCTTGATGAAAAAATTTGAAAATCAAAGAAAATCAAGATGACGCCTGAATTATGAATGAAATGAAAATCTGATTATTTGAAAAGATTTTAAAAGAATAACAAAAATAAGAATGGGTCAGCTTTCAATTTTCAAAATGAAGAACAAATAAAAGAAAATTGAGAGGTGAAAATGAATCATTAAGTTCATAAGTGTAAAAGAATCATAATTTTGATGAAATGAGTGAATGAAATTATAAAGAAAGAATGAAAAGAATGAAAAGGAAATTATGAGTTAATTAATATAATGTCACAGGGGCTCTAGTGGAAATACAAGAGTGGCCTGGCACTCAGCAATCAGGGAACTCACTTGGAAGACTCCAAAAGAATAAAGAATAAAAATAATAAGAATGGATTCCTCTAAAAGATATGCAGGTACAAGATGAGATGCAAAAGAGGAAAGGGAAGCCAAATGGCCAAAGAGCCAACCAAGTAAGTCCTTAATCACTGTTTCAACCTTCCAAAATGAATAATGGAATTAATAAGGATATGACCACCAAATATCCATTGACAGGCGAAGAAAGAGAAAGAGAAAAGTGTTAAATGACTGACTTAATAATATCAGTATTTGCTTCACCAAAATGAAAAGAAAATAAAGATAAAAATAAATCAAAGTGTATTAATTAACTGGGGAAAAACCCCCCAGGGTGGAAAGGGTAGCCGGTATATGTGAAAAATTGGGAGCTTGAGTTCTTCAGGCTGAAAACTGATCTGTATTGATCCTTGAGGCTGTATTGATTGTTTTGGAAATTGATACAGCTGGCTAATATTGAAATTGAATTTGGTTGAATGAACTTCCCATGCTTGAAAATGAAATACAGTTCTTTATGGATCCAGACTGTATTGAAATGAATATGGTTGCCAAGATGAATTGAGTGGAGCTTTGACACTTGACAAATTCTTTTGGCACTGCCTCTTGAATACACTTTGAGAATGAATTGACAGTATTACCTTGGGAGGAATACTTGGAGTGAGAATAACCAATGACTCCTTGATAGCATCATTGGTCTTTGACGCTGAAACACTTGCTCTTGAGCCTTCATGATTCCTCTGACTGATTGGGTGCCTTGATGACGTGATGAGATGTTGGAATGTTGAAATGACCATTTGATATTGCCACCATTGAATTGCTGTTGAAAAATGATGCACAATGATATATAACATCATTTATGGCATATTGGTTCATTGGCAAGAAGGTTATGTCCAAAGGTCTTGAGATGGAAAGGCAGAGGGGAAAAGGATGGATGTGATGGCTTCAGGGCTTGGAAAGGTGTTTCTGGGCCCTTTGGGGTTTTTGGCCACTTTTGGGTTCTCAGCCAAAAACTGGCCCAAAAGGCGGGAAAGTGTCTTTTGGACACTTTGCGTCAAAGTGCGCAAAATGCGCAAAAGTGCGTAAATGCGCAAAGTGTGCAAAAATGTGCAAATATGCGCAAATGCGCATTATGAGCCCAAATGGCCAAAAACAGCCATTTGGGCCATTTCCCCTGGCTTTGAGGGAAATGAACAGAAATACCCATTTGGGCATAAATTGCCGCTATGGGTTCTGGATTGAGGTGAAGGGCCATGAAGGCCCCAAAACACAAATGGCCATAAATGGTCCATAAGATGATGACATGGCCATATTGGCCACTGGTGATGGATATGGCCAATTGGCCAAAAAAGAACTGTGGCTTGATATGCCATATGGGGATCCAAGGAGGTGAATTGCCATGGTTGTGACAGTACCCCCCACCTTGGAATGGTGAGCTCCTGAGCACCAATACGAGGTAAAGCCTGTTGAGGCTATTGGAAAGATTTTGAGAAAGTCATTCAAGAGGACTGATTAAGATAAAATTTGAAAACTGATATTAAAAATTTGACATTTGATGCAGGACTTGCTTGATCTCCTTTTGACATTGGCTTCATGATTTGAATTGAATTTTAAAATAAATGAAAAATTTTGACGTGATAATTGACGTGATAAAAGAAAATTTCAAATGAAAATAAAATAAAAATAAATAATGAAAATGAAAATAAGAGAAAGAGAAAAGAGAAAAGAAAATTGAATTGAATCTTGAGGAGGTTCCAATCTTCATCAAAGAGGTTGATAACTGATTTTAGAATTGGCCAAGGACCTGGAAAAAGAAATTTGATGCCAGGTGCTCACAAAGTGGCCAAGGTGATGTTTTGACAAGATTGTAGACCCCTCAGGGAAGTGCACACCAGGAGAGGAACTTACTTCAAGTAGTTACCACTCCCGCCAGTGCCATAAAAATAAAAACAAAAAATCTGAAGGAATGAATTTGAATGTGGAATATTGGAAATGAATTGAAAATTGAATGGCCCATTGTCCCAAGTGAAATGGCCATAAGATTGGAAATGAATGTTGAAAACCATGCGGGGTCCTCTATCTAATTGGGCCCTCAGTTGAGGAACTTCTGGGGTGTCATCTAGAGGAGCTCTTGGAGTTGGAGTGAAAACAGCTGGAGCTGTGGCCTGAGATCTTGTCTGTCTTGCCAAAGGTGAATGTTGAACAGGCATGATATCAGGAATAAAATTGAAATAAATGAATAAAAATCAAAATTTTCTTGAAGTGAAAAGAGTCAACAATCAAATCTTGAGGAAAATGAATGAATCAAAATGAAAATCTTCAAGTATGTCAATAAATCAAAATCAAATGAAGTCTTGAAGTCAAAATCAAATCAATGCCTTGAAGAATCAATGAATAAAAATGAAATCTTGAGGTAAATCAATCAATCAAAATAAAATGAAGTCTTCAAGTCAATAAATCAATGAATCAAATCAATCAAAATCAAAATCTTGCAGAAGATCAAGCAATCAAAATGAATTCTTGAGGCAAAATCAGTTTATGTCGAAAATCTTGATGTGAAAAATCAGCAAAATCAATGAAATCTTCAGGTCAATCAATTTCCTTGAGGTCAATATCAAATATGTCAAATCAATCAATCAATCAAAATCAAGTGAATTCTTCTTTAAAAACCAAAATTCTTGAAGAATGAATCAATTATGAATCTTGATGTGAAGAACGTGTCTGAATATCTTGATAAAAAAATTTGAAAATCAAAGAAAATCAAGATGACGCCTGAATTATGAATGAAATGAAAATTTGATTATTTGAAAAGATTTTAAAAGAATAACAAAAATAAGAATGGGTCAGCTTTCAATTTTCAAAATGAAGAACAAATGAAAGAAAATTGAGAGGTGGCGATGAATCATTAAGTTCATAAGTGTAAAAGAATCATAATTTTGATGAAATGAGTGAATGAAATTATAAAGAAAGAATGAACAGAATAAAAAGGAAATTACGAGTTAATTAATATAATGTCACAGGGGCTCTAGTGGAAATACAAGAGTGGTCTGGCACTCAGCAATAAGGGAACTCACTTGGAAGACTCCAAAAGAATAAAGAATAAAAATGATAAGAATGGATTCCTCTAAAAGATATGCAGGTACAAGATGAGATGCAAAAGAGGAAAGGGAAGCCAAATGGCCAAAGAGCCAACCAAGTAAGTCCTTAATCACTGTTTCAACCTGCCAAAATGAATAATGGAATTAGTAAGGATATGACCACCAAATATCCATTGACAGGCAAAGAAAGAGAAAGAGAAAAGTGCTAAATGACTGACTTAATAATATCACTATTTGCTTCACTAAAATGAAAAGAAAATAAAGATAAAAATAAATCAAAGTGTATTAATTAACTGGGGAAAAACCCCCCAGGGTGGAAAGGGTAGCCGGTATATGTGAAAAGTTGGGAGCTTGAGTTCTTCAGGCTGAAAACTGATCTGTATTGATCCTTGAGGCTGTATTGATTGTTTTGGGAACTGATACAGCTGGCTAATATTGAAATTGAATTTGGTTGAATGAACTTCCCATGCTTGAAAATGAAATACAGTTCTTTATGGATCCAGACTGTATTGAAATGAATATGGTTGCCAAGATGGATTGAGTGGAGCTTTGACACTTGACAACTTCCTTTGGGACTGCCTCTTGAATACACTTTGAGAATGAATTGACAGTATTCCCTTGGGAGGAATACTTGGAGTGAGAATAACCAATGACTGCTTGATGGCATCATTGGTCTTTGAAGCTGAAACACTTGCTCTTGAGCCTTCATGATTCCTCTGACTGATTGGGTGCCTTGATGACGTGATGAGATGTTGGAATGTTGAAATGACCATTTGATATTTCCACCATTGAATTGCTGTTGAAAAATGATGCACAATGATCTATAACATCATTTATGGCATATTGGTTCATTGGCAAGAAGGTTATGTCCAAAGGTCTTGAGATGGAAAGGCAGAGGGGAAAAGGATGGATGTGATGGCTTCAGAGCTTGGAAAGGTGTTTCTGGGCCCTTTGGGGTTTTTAGCCACTTTTGGGTTCTGAGCCAAAAACTGGCCCAAGAGGCGGGAAAGTGTCTTTTGGACACTTTGCGTCAAAGTGCGCAAAAGTGCACAGAATGTGCAAAAGTGCGCAAATGTGTGCAAATATGCGCAAATGCGCAAAGTGCGCAAAAAGTGCGCAAATGCGCATTATGAGCCCAAATGGCCAAACACAGCCATTTGGGCCATTCCCCGGGTTTTGAGGGAAATGACCAGAAATACCCATTTGGGCATAAATTGCCGCTATGGGTTCTGGATTGAGGTTAAGGGCCATGAAGGCCTCAAAACACAAATGGCCATAAATGGTCCATAAGATGATGAAATGGCCATATTGGCCACTGGTGATGGATATGGCCAATTGGCCATAAAAGAACTGGGGCTTGATATGCCATATGGGGATCCAAGGAGGTGAATTGCCATGGTTGTGACAGCTTGGTGGGGAGTGGAAGTTATGAAAGTAAGCTCCATCTCCTGGTATGCATCCCTGAGGGTTCTACTTTTTGCAAAACATCACCTTGGCCACTCTGTGAGAATCAAATGCTTTATTTTTATTTTTCAAACAATGTGCCAAAAATCAAGCAACTCACCACAAGAAGGGCAAACTCAGGAATTCTTCTATTGTCCTTTCACTAATCTCTTTTTCTCTCATTTTCTTTCTTTTCTTTACTTGTATATTTCTTTTACTTCTTTTTTGAAGAGCAGCATCATCCCCTCCACAATCATGTACTGGTAGGTTCCAATTATTTTTTATTTTTCATTTTAATAGCTATAAGAGTGGGGATAGAAGTCAAACAAAACACAAAAAATTTAAGGTGTGGATATGAAACTTTGATTAAAAAATCAAGTACTTTGCCTCTCCTCAAAATTTGTATAAGGTAAAAATCAATTAAAAATAGTAAGAAATATTATTTTTAAGAGAAAACACGCCAATTTTATTGTTTATAACTTTTTTAGTATAAAACAATAATATTATAAAAATTTATTGTTTTACCAACAATAAAAATTTATCCAAAAAATACTCTACAAGCAATATTTTAAGGCTACAAAAGAAATTTCTTCAAGAGCAATTTCAATTGGAATTAATTGAGAAAAGAACTGCAAGCAATTAATTAAAAAACAAAGTCTTTAAAAAGGATATTAAAGAGAAAACACACCCAAAAGTGACCAGAGTGAATTTGGAAACAAAGTGACAAAGTTTACAGTGATGAAAGATGCTTTAATTCACTTTTGGGGTGGTTCAGGGGAAAAAATGATTATAAGAGTTACAAAGAATTATTATAATGATTTTTCACGTGGTTAAAAGGGTAAAATGATTTAAAAATGGTGGTTGGAATCTTTTATTGATTGGTTTAACAGTGTTTAAACTAATTAATAAAAGGAAAAGATTCTAACATGAAGAGAAAAGTGGGTCAAAGAAGAGATTCTTTTATAGCCACCAATTTTCTTACTCCAAAAGTAAAAGTTACTCTTGTCAGTCGTCAAAAACAGTCTGACAACAGAAAAGCCAATTATGGCATCATTGAACCCTGGTTTGGACCAAAAAAGGGCTGGTTTAAGCCATTTTTAGCCATTTTAGACCCTTAAATCAGCCATTACTATAGCAATACCTGGTCTAGAGCCTTCAAAACACGTCAGAAAGTGTGTGAGAGGCGTAGAAACCAGTTAAAACCGTTTTTGCTAAGTTCTTTTTATCTCAAGGGTAGTTTTACCCTCTTGGCAACAGCTAAAACTACCCCAGTTGGTATCAAAACCTCATTGTCAATTGAGTTCACAGACCCTGTAACTCAATTCCAGGCCAAAAGTGATGAACTTTTG
This sequence comes from Austropuccinia psidii, assembly GCA_023105745.1. NCBI lineage: Eukaryota > Fungi > Basidiomycota > Pucciniomycetes > Pucciniales > Sphaerophragmiaceae > Austropuccinia > Austropuccinia psidii. The sequence continues at coordinate 10,564,564 of JALGQZ010000004.1, read as the reverse complement.
CGTGAATTTTGACATCCCACGCCTGTCAGCAAGGATTTTGAAGGTCTGGCTCTCCCTTAGAGCTAGAGTTCCTTTTCCCCCCCAATTTATTTTTTCCTTTAATTCCTCATCATGTATTATACTTATAATTTACATATGTAATTCAATTGAATTGTACAGTACAATACAGTAATAATTGACACCTCATATGTAAATCAAAGTTCACTTATGTAATACACGCGCACATTTTGACATTTCAATTGAATTCAATTGAAAATACTTCAATTCCTCATAACTTCTAAACTAAACACAACACCTCAATTTTAACACAAAGATTGATGGTTAACACCACATGTGGTGTGAATTAAATTAGAGTTTTGAGGATTTTCAACTTTTGTATTGAAAATACTAAAAACTTAATTTAAGCTTATTTAGAGTTGAGTTACAAAAATTTCACTCAGAGGTGACCCCACCTAATTTTTTGTGAGGAATCAAATGGTGAAATAATTTTTATATGTTTATTTATTGGATAAAAAGTTATAATAATTTTTATTTAACTTTTTTCCAAATTTATTTAATTTTTTACAATTTTATTAAAAATTCATTTTTACTTTAATTTTTTCAAGTATAAATGTAATTTTATTTTTAAATTGTAATTAAATTTTTAATTTTATATTTATATTTTGATTTTCATTTTAATAATATAAATAAATTTATTTTATTTATATTTATATGTTAATTTTGTATGTTGTGGTCTTTTGGGTATATGAAATTACCTCTAAGGCTCACAAAAAAGGAAAAGTAAACTAGTCATCTGTACCCAAATATTCAAAAGTTTTCTGGAAATCATTCATCAACTCATCTTCATACCAGGAAAATTTTGCAGCTGTCTCCTCAGAAGCAGTCCCTGGAATAGTCCTATCATTAGCATACATAATCACCTCCCTACTATTTCTATCAACCCTCCTAAATAACCTGGAAGTAGCATCCTGATTATCACTTGCCCTATTTGGATCTTCTCTGGTAACTCGGATAGGCAATTTAACCCTATTCTGAAACACTTGCGCGGCAGGAAACAGCAAAGGAGAAAGTTCTTCTCTTCTTCTACTGGTACTGGCCACAGTTTGAAGTTGTTGTGAGGCGACTATGGGTGAGTTCCTGGATTGTTGGATGGGGGATGGTCTTACTTCTGGATTCAAGGCAGTCCTGGTGTGGGAATAGTGTCGTGAAGCAGGAGGAATGGAAGTAGGGATGGTAGCAAGAGTGGGTTGGAGTGTTCTGGGGGTACTGGGGATGACTTGACTTTGGAATCTCTTGGAAGGATCCTGGGAAGGATATGTATTGGATGGATGACCAGCAGAATTAGGAACCACCTCAACTTTGTCACCATCCATGTAAGGTGTGGATATGAAACTTTGTTTAAAAATAAAGTAAGAAATATTATTTTTAAGAGAAAACACACCAATTTTATTGTTTATAACTTTATTACTATAAAAAAATAATATTATAAAGATTTATTGTTTTACCCACAATAAAAATTTATCCAAAAATACCCTACAAAAGAAATTTCTTCAAGAGAAATTTCAATTGGAATTAATTGAGCAAAGAACTGCAATAAATTAATTAAAGAACAATATCTTCAAAAAGAATATTATAGAGAGAACACGCCCAAAAGTGCCCAGAGTGAATTTGGAAACAAAGTGACAAAGTTAACAGTGATGAAAGATGCTTTAATTCACTTTTGGGGTGGTTCAGGGGTAAAAATGATTATAAGAGTTACAAACAATGATTATAATGATTTTTTCACGTGGTTAAAAAGTTTGAAATTATTTAAGAAAGGTGGTTGGAATCTTTTATTGATTGGTTTAAGAATTTTTAAACTTATTATGTAAGGAAAAGATTCTAACATGAAGAGAAAAGTGGGGCAAAGAAAACATTCTTTTATAGCCATCAATTTTCTTACTCCAAAAGTAAAATTTGCTCTTTTCAGTCGTGAAAAACATTCTGACCAAAGAAAAGCCAATTATGGCATCATTGAACCCTGGTTTAGACTAAAAAAGGGCTGGTTTGAGCCATTTTTAGCCATTTTTTAGCCATTTTAGACCCTTAAATCAGCCATTACTATAGCAATACCTAGACTAGAGCCTTCAAAACTCGTAAGAATGTGTTTAAGGGACATAGAAACCAGTTAAAAATGTTTTTACTATGATTTTTTTATCTTAAGGGTAGTTTTACCCTCTTGGCAACAGCTAAAACTACCCCAGTTGGTATCAAAACCTCATCATCAATTGAGTCCACAGACCCTGTAACTCAATTCCAGGCCAAAAGTGATGAACCTTTGCGTGAATCTTGACACCACACGCCTGTCAGCAAGGATTTTGGGGGTGTAGCTCCCCCTTAGAGCTGGAGTTCCTTTTCCCGCCCCAAATTTAATCTTTCCAATTTATTTTTCCTTTAATTCCTCATCATGTATTATACTTATAATTTACATATATAATTCAATTAAGTTGTACAGTTCAGTACAGTAATAATTGATACCTCATATGTAAATCAAAGTTCACTTATGTAATACATGTGCACATTTTGAGATTTTAATTGAATTCAATTGAAAATACTCTAATTCCTCATAGCTTCTACAATATACACAACACCTCAATTTTAACACAAATTTTGGTGATTAACACTAAATTTGATGTGAATTAAATTGAAGTTTTGAGGATTTTCAATTTTTATACAGAAAATACTAAAAACTTAACTTAAGCTTATTTAGAGTTGAGTTACAAGATTTTCACCCAGAGGTGACCCCACTTGATTTTTTATGAGGAATCTAATGGTGAAATAATTTTTATATGTTTATTTATTGGGTTAAAAATTTATAATAATTTTTATTCAACTTTTTTCCAAATTTATTTATTTATTTACAATTTTGTTAAAAATTCATTTTTACTTAATTTTTTCAAGTATAAATGTAATTTCACAATTTTAAAATTTAATGTAACTTTATCTTTAAATTTTAATTCAATTTTTGATTGTGAATATAATTTTATATCTATATTTTGCTATTCATTTTAATAATATAAATAAATTTATTTTATTTATATTTATATGTTACTTTTGTATTTGTGGTCTTTTGGGTGTATGAAATTACCTCTAAGACTCACATTCCCTCCCCCTAAAAAAAGAATATTACTTTGTAATATTGTTATTTCTAGTGTGTCTGAACCTTCTGAGAATTTTAGTAGCTTCAGGTATGTCTTTTTCTGGCAACCATTCATCTTCACAAGTTGGGTCACTGTACCAAACAAGGTATTCCCTAACCTTGTTGGTTCTCAACTTTCTTTCTTTGAGAACTTTCACCAGGGCGAATCTCGCGTCAATCGTCGGCGATTGACTTCACGTCGCACTGCTGTCAGTATAAAATCTTGCTTCAGTCGCGTTAGTGTCACTTTATAGTCACTGGATTTAGTGGGTCACGTCACGTCAGCGTCAAGACAACGTCAATTGTCACATGTGTCACATGCGAATGTCACTCAAAGCCCAAACCCATTTCAACACTATTCACAATGTTCGGGTAATTTCACCTCATTGGCTTCCGCATCCCCACCTAATCCGCCCCGATGCTTTGCATGCTTACGAGCCCGCACCGCCCTCCAGATAAGACTCCAACACTGCCCCCCCATCTCCGTCCTCACCACTCCTTACGCTTTCACACCCCCGCCCATACCATCTTTATGCTCACGTGGTGCACTCCCGACATCACTTATCCTTACGCTCGCTCAAGTGCCCTCCCGACATGCTCCCAACACTGCTTATCCCTACGCTTGTGTAGTGCACTCCCGACATGCTCCCGACATCACTTATCCTTACGCTCGCTCAAGTGCCCTCCCGATATGCTCCCGACACTGCTTACGATCATTACGCTCGCGGAGTGCCCTCCCGACATGCTCCCGACACTGCTTATCCTTACGCTTGAGTAGTGCCCTCCCGACATGCTCCCGACACTGCTTATCCTTACGCTTGTGTAGTGCACTCCCGACATGCTCCCGACATCACTTATCCTTACGCTCGCTCAAGTGCCCTCCCGATATGCTCCCGACACTGCTTACGATCATTACGCTCGCGGAGTGCCCTCCCGACATGCTCCCGACATCACTTATCCTTACGCTCGCTCAAGTGCCCTCCCGACATGCTCCCAACACTGCTTATCCTTACGCTTGTGTAGTGCCCTCCCGACATGCTCCGGACACTGCTTATCCTTACGCTTGTGTAGTGCCCTCCCGACACTGCTTACCATCCTTACGCTCGCGGAGTGCACTCCCGACATGCTCCGACACCACTTATCCTTACGCTTGTGTAGTGCCCTCCCGACACCACTTATTCTTACGCTTGTGTGCTGCCCTCCCAACATGCTCCCGAAACCACCTATCCTTACGCTCGCGGAGTGCCTCTCAACATGCTCCCGACACGACTTATCCTTACGCTTCCGTACTACATCCATAGTGTACGGTGGCTTGTTGGCGTACACAATGGACGCCATCGCCGAAATATGCTGAGTGGCCTTCTCTGCCAACAGGACCTCAGGGGAAATTGGTCAGTATATTCACAATGTTGTGGTTAGGGTTTAAATCATGAGACTCACAAATTAAAACCTAATAAGTGGACTACTTAAGACAAGAATTGTGTCTCCTTTTTCGGCGACAAAACCATTTTATTTCATATCAATCAAATGAACACTTTGCTTAGTCCTTACCTCATGAGCGTTGAATAGTTCAAAAGTTGACTTTAGTAGGTTTCTCACTAGTCAACTTTATTCAATGTCTCACAGGGAAGTGATTTCATTTGCATGATATGAAATAAGTTGCAAAACATTGCCTCCTTCAATTTCCCGCCAAATCGCATTTTGCAAATGCGATTATTTTACTTGCACCTTTTTCCTTCAATTTGGATCTTTTTATTCAAAAATTTTCAAACAAGTTATCAATCAACTCATCACCATCTATTTGCTTAATAAACTACCTCCGCTATGGCCCGAACCCCGGGAAATTCAACTGAATTCAATGAACAACCAACTTCAGCCCCAGGGAGTGGAAGTGAAATCTCTGATATGGCCAGTAGTTGTGAATTAGGCATTGAAGTAGAGAGCCAGTCACATGAAGATAATCAAGATCCACCAGTTCTTCCAGAATGTGAGTATGCATCCATCTTGAATATATCAAATCTCTCAAAACCTGATATTGTGTCATAGCCTTTATTTCAGGTCAACCTCCAAGCTCTCAGAAACCAAATTTTAAAACTTATGAGAAGGAAAAGACTGTTGAACCTTGTGCACCGACAGAAGATGATGGGCAAGATGATGTAATTTTCAGTGGGGAGGTGGAAATTATATCCAAGGAACAATTTGTCTCCAACATTGCTCAAACAATCCCAAGGCTCGAAAAAATTCAAAATGATAGTAAAATTCCTGATTATGTGCGTCAAAAGATTGCTGAAGCCATGAGCCTCCTCAAAATGGATTTGAACCGTAAGTCCATTAATAATTCAAAACAAAATTGATAAAAATAGCTGCTTACAATATATGGGCAGGTGTGGAGGTGGGAGAATCTCTACCTGAAGGATCTTCAGTTGTAATTGGATTTCCAGGCAAAGGATTAGGAAAAAGACCAAATATACATGCGACCAAAAAAACAAACAAAAAACGCCGTACCTTTGAAGCCGCAAACAATTCTCGCGATCAAGGTCATGAAATTATCAATGTTGAAGGGGACCATATTGATAATCAACCTCCGCATACTGAACCCCCCCCAATACTCAATGAAACAATCCATGATGAAGCTCCACATACTGAAAGCCCCCCGATACCCAATGAAACAATGCATGATGCAACCCCTCCCGCCTCTCCTCGGAATATTCAAGCCTTTCAAGAAAGGGAAACAATTAAACATGATACAATGGGACGAGATATGACTGATATAATTCCCGACGCTGAGCCCGAAGTGTCATCCGCTGCGAATTTTCAAGGAATATTTTTATCCCGCATGGAAGAGTTTGCAGGCATTTTGAATTATCATTCCAATATTTGTCAACAATCATGGAAAAGGGGGCTTGAGATTATCAATAGGATTTACAAAAATAGATGGGACAATTTACCAACAAAGGATGCTCATACATTCCTGCCCGTTGGTATTAAGGTGATCAGTAACCGAGATCTTAAAATGTCGGCGTGGCTGCAGGACCTTGAGATGGCAGGTGAGTTTTATCTTTGTGCATGATACATGATTATTGGCTGTTGACTGGTGATATAAATTGCAATATACAGGGTTAGATTTTTTTAAGCCAACCAAAACAGAAGCGTTTTTTGATCACAACATTTGGAATCTCAAATTGATGAAGGAATCAGCTAAACCTCCAGATAATCTCCCAAAATCTGAACACTCCTTCTTCAAAATGGTTCAGAGCCTTCTTTACCCCGCGAATCCAGTTAAACATTTTTGGGCAAATGTTATGTTTGAATCCATTAGTTTAGTCTCATACGATGTGATTGCACCCAAACCATATGTTGCACCAACATCAAATTCGACCGATCCTCTTGGACTCGAACGCGGAGCAGTTGAATACCTTGCCTCCTGCTTGAGTAAATCGAAGCAACGTGCAACCCAACTCAGCATTGAAGGTGGCAGGGCTGACAATGAGATATCCACAAAGCCGCACAAGAACCTGGAGGATCTAATGGATACAGTTATCCATTTGATGATTGCGTACAACATGGTACGTGCACATACAAAGGTCGAAGTTAATGGCATCAAAGGCAAACTCACGAACTCAAAAAAAAATGAGGCCATCAAAGATCTTTTGGCATGTCACAAGAATCTTGGAATAAATCGAATTTGCTATGGTATATTAGCGGCATTCTGTGCGGCGGGGGTTCGTGGTTTGATGGTATGCTCAGATGACTGGAGAACAAGCTCAGTTAAAGGGGCTTTAGCACTAATTGACATTTCCGCAAAACTTTCAGAGGGTAAAAATCTAGTGGAGCCAGTGTGGCTACGTACTAATAAGTATATATGTAATTTACTGAATAAAAGTTTCTTCTCATCAGAGTCTTTCAACCCCACTGTACCTCTTAGATTTGAATTTGCACGATGCTTAGTATTAGACTTTGGTGATGCCTGGGTGGCGAAACGCGGTCTTGGTTCAAGTGATGAGGTCACCTTGACGGTACCCAGGTCAGCAAAGCTCACAACCAGGATTGACCCGTTTTAGATTAGCTTTGTACTAGATAGATTGTAATTTAATTTTGCAAAGTGATTTATGAATTTAATAATCATGACTTCCTATCCTACTACTGCCCGGATGCCACAGTCTGAGTACCAATAGTAATTGTACGGCGGCATGCCTCCGTACATCATTGCAAAGACTCCGACAAGACGCAAGCTGAGTCAGGCATTGTGCCCGCGAGTAGCACACGCGGGGGCATTGCGGGAGGTCGCGTTTATCCCTTCCCGCCAGCCCATAATAGGCCAAATGATCCTGTGTCTTTCAAGAGGACTAGGATAGGTAGGGATCCGCAGCAGGATGCAAATTGCATTTGCATGTGCTTGCAAGATTCCAAATGGTTGGATTGGAAAGTGATTGCATGGGAACATCAATGTGTAAAATTGAATAATGCACTATCCACTGCAATTTTCAGGTTCAGGTATTTGAGATCGTGAATTTGCCAAGGTCAGGCGTGAGCTTTCTTTTTACCGCAATTAAAAAAGATTCATCCACCGCAATCCAATTTAGGTGATATTAATAAATCAGTAATCATTCGGTTTCATTTCATTTTCTGCTGAAAGCATGCCATTCACGAAAAAAGGAAAAGAGCGTAAAAGGGAACTCGCGAGAAAGCAACGGGCTGAGGAAGGAAAGTGTGAGTTTCTCGCTTAATCTCAGTGTATATATGCTTCCACATTTATGTGGCACCCTCATTGGGCCCCATGGAAGAACATTGGCTTTAGTCGGTTCAGATTGTGCCAATGTCATGTGGGCTCCAACAGGGAAGTCAAAGGATGTGTGCCGAAGAAAGCTCCTTGGGGATTGGGCACCATTCTGGACTCAAAACTCCTTAGCTTCAAATGGCAGGAAGCAGTATCTGATATCTTGTCTGCTTCAACATAAAGTGATCCCTCAACCACTCGGGAATAGTCGGACATCCCAAAAGATAAATGAGGGCAAAACCACCCAAAAGCAGAGCTTTTTTTCCTCCTCTCGACCAACAGCACAAATATCAATGCCAGTATCAGCAAATATGATCCCAAGTGAAATTCGGAGCCTTGTGGATGTCAATCAGATCAAACGCATTCACTTTGGCCGTGTGGCAATTTTCTCTTCAACCGGATTACTCATTGCCCTTGTTGAATTCCGACCATTCACAACAATGAGTGAAGTCGAGGTCAATCAATGGGATGAATTATCACAATTCTTATTTCGCGAAAAGAGGTTCACTGACCCTATTGCAACAAATGGAGCATTACTGGAGGGATTTATGTTCGCGATTGGGTCGCACAAATGCACCACAAAGAATGAACAATTTGGTCTGTATGGAAGTGCTGTCAAAATTGAAAATGCAAAAGACGAATGGCGGGACCGAGGTGCCAATCTTAGCTCGGTGGGTTGCATTCTAGGTCAATCCTTACGATATGTTGGGGATAATTTATTTGAGAACATTCAAAATTTCTACAATTCATTGGGGGTTCCGTCTTTTGATCAAGTCAACTACCAAGGCAATATTCCGGCAAATCAGGGTGCATTCGAGTTCTCTTCCGCACTCACTTTCACCATGAATGGATTCAAAAACGCACCTCATGTTGATAAGGATGCATCGCTGTATGCTTCGGGATGGTGGTTTCAAGCTGATAAGGAGACCGGCCAAATTCAAAGAGATGCATCAAAGCGGTGTACAGGGGGGAAATTGATTTTCCCAAATGAGCATTTTTGGATTGATCTATCCGATTGTCATGGGCTCATTCAGGTAGTGTGGGCCAGCAGTACATTTGTTCATTATACTGATCCAGCACAGGACAATGAAAGCACGACACTAGTGGGTATGTCCGCACAATGCTCAAGGAGGTTGGCAAAAACAATGTGCCAAAAAAGCCACGGCTATTATGAGATTGGCGAGGGAGCGGCCTATCAAATCAGGGATGGTAATACAATCTCAGCCCAATTCAAAGAGTGAGGCAGTCGGAATAGCAGCGTGATTGGTAGATAATGGTGGGGTAAGGCAGAGGACAATATACACCAGGATTGGATGGTTTCGAGTGCGGGAGATGGGGTGTCTCACATGAAAAAGGGGTGAAGTGGATTATGTACGGAGGCATGCCATCGTACATATGCCAGGTTTGTTGCTCTTGTCCAGGATCCCAACGCTTCACACGCAAATGCTTATGCTTGTGCAGGTTCCGACAATGCTAAAAGTTCCTTACGCCTATGCGGGCTACCGACGCTTCACACGCCAATCCTTAGGCTTGTGAAGGTTGCCAACAATGCTGACAATTTCTTACGCCTGTGCAGGCTCCCGAAAATTCACACGCCAATCCTTACGCCTGTGCAGGCTCCCGACAGCTCACACGCGAATCCTTAGGCTTGTGAAGGATGCCAACAATGCTGACAATTTCTTACGCCTGTGCAGGCTCGCAAAAATTCCCACGCCAATCCTTACGCCTGTGCAGGCTCGCAAAAATTCCCACGCCAATCCTTACGCCTGTGCAGGCTCCCGACAGCTCACACGCGAATCCTTAGGCTTGTGAAGGATGCCAAGAATGCTGACAATTTCTTACGCCTGTGCAGGCTCCCAACAATTCACACGCCAATCCTTTCACCTGTGCAGGCTCCCGACAGCTCACACGCCAATCCTTACGCCTTTTCAGGCTCCCGACAGCTCACACGCCAATCCTTATGCCTTTTCAGGCTCCCGACAGCTCACACGCCAATCGTTACGCTTGTGAAGGTTCCCAACAATTTAAACAATTCAATACATGACTAAGATTAATAGCGTGTGACCATAGGAACGGCAATTTCTCATGAATCTGGAGTGGATTGCTCACATGCCGGAACCTCCTGCTTTTTTACAGTTAAGATTTGATATGGCTCTAAACAATGGAGGAAGAAAATATAGGAGGCAGGAATGGTGACTATTGGCGCATTTTTGGCAAAAGATTTTCTCACATACAAATACTAACTCAAACTTTTGGTGGGGCACTTACAAAAATTATTCTCACACAATAGTAAATATGAATCATTGAGGAATTATAATAAATTCACGTGAACAAAGAACATAAGAGAAATTGAAAATATCTTTCATTGAATACAAATAATTTATCTAAAGGAGTGTATTACAAAAGATAAAAAGAGGAAAGAATACGATTTTTTTTGTGGATTTTATTTTTCTAAGAATTTAGAGACTATCCCGGTGATGTCCTCCATTGGATAAGCCTCCATCGCCTCGCCAAGGAGGGAGTTTAGTTCCTCCCGGAATTCCCGGTGCATCTCATTTCGATGAGTTGCATCCACGAAAGGAATCATGTGGAGCAACCGACGATGCTCCAACAAGATTTGGGTGATCGATTCGTGGACGATGGCTTGAGGAATCATTAGTATCGGGCGCAGGTTGGTGAATTCCTGGCGAGCGTCATCGTAGGAATGAGATGAGCTTGGCACCGGGGGGGAGGAGGCGGTTGGGTTCTCGGCGTTAATGGGAGGGATATCCGGGGAAGGAACCGGGGTAGGAGTGGTGGGAGGGGGAACAGGAGGGGAAGGGGGAGGGGGGGATCCGACTGGCGTATCGTCAATGATGATAATCGAGCGGGGAGTTGCGGGACGAGCTGGAGATGGTCGAAGGAGGAGTGAGGAAAAGTTGAGTTGAGTTAAAAAAGTGAAATAGGGACTTACCAAAAGGTTCCTCTGTTGATTGCATAGGAGCCACCTCAGGTTGAGGCTCACGAGTTGCACTGTCCTCAGGTGGCTCGGAGGATGGACTCGGGCCAGGAATAGGTGGCTCATCGTGCTGGGAGGCTTCTACAAAAGGAGGAAGAGTCAGTTAACTTGATGCGAAAGTGAAAATGAGAAAACAGAAAGTTGGCTGCTTACCGCGGAATAAGTCCTCAGACCATCAGGTGCCACTCGGGCCTGGGGTGGGTTGCCGCGGGGTTTGCTCGCGAGGCAAAGTAGGAACGGGAGAGTCTTGTCGGGGGGGATTTGGGGGGTTTGGTTCTATGAGTAATGGAAAAAAGTTAGTATTATTGCGTGAAGATGAATGAGATAAGGAGGAGAAAGAAAACTTACTTTGGCGTTTGAATCCCATCGGTGACAAGACATGGTGACAATCAGCCCAAGCTCCAATGTCCTCTTTCCATCGCCATCCTTCATTGGCCGGATAATCACTTCGCTCAGGTCAAGGAGTGAAGTGACCATTGGATGGTGGCCTAGGAGGGGGGGTGGACAAATCGATGCTTGAGGGGACTGGGCTAATCGTCCTGAATCGTTCCCGCTGGCCTGTTTGGGGTCCCGGGGTCCACTCACGCTCGGAAATGGTTTCATCATCATTGGCCACAAAGGAGTCCTGGCGAGGGCGTCTTGGGCGGGAACTCCTCTGGCCGCGGGGTCGGAAGGGGCGGACGACGAACGAACATTTCTTGTGTGCTTGTCGGCAAGCATCACAAGCGTCGGTCGTGGTTGAGGAACGAGTGCAGGGGATACCCCGCTTGGTGCATAACGTGCACGACATCTAAAAACAAATCAAAACAGGTTAGTAACTGAATAGAAAGTAAGCAATCAAGGAAGAAAAGGAAGACATACGATGATTTATAATTTTAAAACGGAATTCAAATTAAAAAAGCGCTAGTAGGAGGTTTTTAAAAGTCTAGAAGAGAGTCGTGAAGAAAGGAAATTATTAATATTGGATCATAATGTTGACAAAAGCTTATTTGGAGAAAACGTACAAAGTAGATAGAAGTGGGGTTCTGAAAGTATTAGCAGGAAAAACAAAAAGCGAGCAGGAAGGGGAGTGGGGTTAGTCGAGTGCGAAAGAAAAGACTGGAAAGGCAGGAAGACGAGGGGGAATACGCACAAGAAGGACAAACGCGGGTGAGGTTGAACGAAGTGGAGCGGGTGAGAGAGAAAGTGAAGTGCGTGTCGTGTGAAGATGGTCTTTTATACCATGGTGAAGCTGTGACGATCTCAGCAGTTTCAGCAGCCACAAAAGTCTCAGCTTCAAGGCGTGTGGGCAAAATTGAAGCTGAGTCTCAGCGAATGCTGCAACTGGGAAGTGAAATGCTCGCGTGAGGCAGAAGAACAATGGGGGTCTGGCTGAGTATTGCAATTTATTGAATTGTCAAGCTGAGTCAAATCCCCTTTGTTTCCTTAAATAGCCACCCGATCACCCAGGAGGGTGGTCGTGAGGCCCATGTTGAATGTGCATTGTGGGTGCAATGCACAAGTGACCCATGCAGAAAAGCACCCGGTGCATTTGGTCACAAGTGACCGCAGCGAGATTACCGGCCATATGGCCTGGTAATAGTATGTGAACAAAGGGGGGGCTGTAAGACAAGTGAATACAGCGTGAGCTTGCCTCGACCCATTGCTCAGGTTTGCTTTTGGGTCATAATTGAAATGCTCAGTGGCTGAACATTGGAATTGCACAGTAATTGAACAATTGATATAACAAGATCAAATGCACCGCTGAGTATTGCAATTTATTGAATTGTCAAGCTGAGTCAAATCCCCTTTGTTTCCTTAAATTGCCACCCGATTACCCAGGAGGGTGGTCGTGAGGCCCATGTTGAATGTGCATTTTGGGTGCAATGCACAAGTGACCCATGCAGAAAAGCACCCGGTGCATTTGGTCACAAGTGACCGCGGCGAGATTACCGGCCATATGGCCTGGTAATAGTATGTGAACAAAGGGGGGGGCTGTAAGACAAGTGAATACAGCGTGAGCTTGCCTCGACCCATTGCTCAGGTTTGCTTTCAGGTCATAATTGAAATGCTCAGTGGCTGAACATTTTAATTGCACAGTGATTGAACTATAGATATAACAATATCAAATGCATCATGCTGAGCCATTGCTCAGTCGTTTTTGTATGCGCGCACTCTGAGCATTTGGCACAGCATCGGATGACATTTCAGCCAGGTGCAGCATTTCACACGCTTTGGTGAAGTGCTCCAAACTGAGCCTTCCAGTGAGCTATTGTAGAATTAGTTCATTCCATGGCTTTACTAAGCACTTTCACACGGTGCTTTTGACCATGACATGCTCAGCTTGCGTGTGCAAATCGGGTGAAACGCAATGCTGAGCATGTGGCACATGAGCTACGTAAATGCAAACGATCGGAAGGTGCATGCACATTTGCTATATGCATGCAGGCTCAAGTAGTATTACACCTTCCTGATCTGTACAGGACAGTCGACACTGTAGTACGCAGTACACCTTTGTAAATGTGTACTGCAGGGCAGAGCAAAAAGCTGTTCAACAATGTAACATGCAATCACGTCAAGCCATCGAGTCATATCTCTCACCTGCATCCCTTTGATGCACCTTGTTGGACAGCTCTGCCTAACTACGGCACAGATGCGCATGTAATCCAAGTGAATGTAAGTGGGTCATAATGGGATGACTTAATATTTGGGTCATACACAAAGAGTTGATTCACTCCGGTGCCATTGTTGGGGCAAACAATGACTGGCCCGCTTGTTCATTGTCGGGCAGCCACACGCTTTCATACGCACCCCCAATGGGTCATACGCAGGCAACTTGCACACGCCTGGAAGACATTTTACTGCTAGTCTTCCAGCTGCCTATTTTCTTGGTCGGGTTGTCAGCTTGACTGCAGACGCTCACCCGCTTGCGCGTGGAAACCTGAGGCCAATCAGTGTGGATTTGCTTCAGCCTCATCCACATTAGAATAACAATCCCAGCCTATGATTGCTGAGGCTGGTCATGTTTGCGTGGGTATCTCCCACCGAGGGTCATTTTCTTCACGTTCTCACACGCCCCGCGCAAGTTGTGGCACCTGGCTTGCAGCCAAAAAATCCCTTGGGCATGTGGCCTCTTTCTCCGGAGTTCTGTACGCGCGTGAGGCAAAGACCCGGATGCCAATCTCGGTGGATTAGTACCCGCCTCAAATGCCATAGGGGTGAATGTATATGTGGATCACGGCTCACGGCTGGCGCCCCCTTTGATCATCCCACACATTCCCCCCTGAAAGCCCAGTATGCATCAGTCAGCAAAAAACTTCAGGCAAAACCAAAGTCATGTTCGGTGGCATGCCACCGAACATATCTCACCCGCCCACACACAAACATCCCCACAGTGAGATTGCCCTTTGAAACTGCCAACATTGCCCAGTAGGTCCATGTGAACAATTAACCTGGGGAGGATACGCTCATTGTTTGCTGTCACACCAGCGAACATGACTGCATGCCTCTAATATGCCCTCCACAATAAGTTGCTACAACCCACCCAATTTCGGATGTGCTAATGTCAACCTTGTTCCACCAAATGTTTTGTAACTTGCTGCAGATCCAGCAGTCATATCGGTGCACCCACATTTTGGCCACCTTGCCTTGATATATGCCCCAAATCGGATATGAAAATTATGAGCCCAAGAGGCCCACCTCCATCAAGACCATGCACGTAACCACAGGCCATCCCCCTTTTGGCCTGTTGCTGCCACTCATATAAGTTCCCCACCTGCGCTTATTCCTCTTCATTCCCTTTAGCTAACCCTTCCCGATCATATAATTCCCAACTGTCCCCAAATAATTTAAAATAGCCATCATGTCAACCCCTTCACAACCACTTTGCATTGGGATGATTAATATTGGTATTCAAATAAATAGTGATATAACCTTAAAGCCTGAGAATTCCCACTTAGGTTCTTGGATTATCCTATGGCACAATCAACACAACATATTCGTATATCTCCCCAATCACCAGCATGCTATTGGCTCTCTCCCGGGAACCCTTTCCCAAACGTTGATACCATTCCTTGGGGCACCAAAAACGTTCATGCACTGTGGTCCTGGCGGGGCATGGATTGAAAATTGCCAATCCAATCCTACTCAAATATTATTTGTTGAGGGAGTATTTATGACTGATGCCAATGATCCCTCCTCATCTCAGAAACCCAATCTGGCATTGATGTTCTTCACATGGTATCCAAACATTTTATTCATAATGGAAATCTTTCGAACACAAGATTTCAAGCTTAAAATGCCCAAAGAATATGACTGTACTACTCATAGTCAATGTCAACTCTTTACTCCGACATTTCCCGCTTCAACCTCGACGCCTGCTTCATATCCTGCTGTTTCATCATTGATTTCCAAGCAAAAACTGATACAATTACCCAGTGGATCAGACCTCCCCATGATGACCCCGCCCCATTCCATTATTCAAACCCCCCTCCTCCCTCATCAAAAGACCGGGCTAGCTTTTCTCTGGGATCGAGAAATCCCCAATGGCCAATCAGCCCGTAACCTTTGGGCAACCTCACCCCCAGGATCCACTTTTAATGCCAGGCACATCATTACAAACAAGGTCGTTAGCTCATTTGAATCCCTTTCGACCAATACCCCTCTTGGAGGACTGCTTGCGGATGATATGGGATTAGGTAAAACCATTCAGGCCATTGCTCTAATTGGTACCTCCAAGGAGCGGATGATTGCAAACCCCCATCGCTCCACGCCCACCATGATCATCTGCCCCCCTCGCTTAATTACCAACTGGCAATCAGAAATATCCAAGCATGCTCAGGCTGGCGCGCTTCATTCCAAAATCTACCATGGTCCCACTCGTAACTCATTATCCCAAGCCGACATTTTAAAATATGATATCATCATCACTTCTTACAATACTATCACCCAAGAATTTAAGCAAACCAATCCATCTACATCATTCATTTTTCAAATCAATTGGCATCGTATAATCTTGGATGAAGCACAGTGAGTGGCTGCGCTTAAATGATTCAAATTACCTTTCATATCCAATAACCCTTGCCCCCTCTTATAGCTATATTCGCTCTCAATACACTGCCACTCACCGTGCCATTAATAGCCTCCTTTCATCCCGTCGAATATGTTTAACGGGCACACCTATTCACAACACCATTTATGACCTTTTGGGCATAATATCATTCATCACTCAACCCCAGAGCGCCGATCAAGATAACTGGTCACCATTCATCCTGAGTAGTCTTTCAAAAGGTTGCAATGATATTTTGCATTTGGCATTGCGGCATTTAAGTTTGCGCCACACCAAAACCACACATCTTGAATCCCTCCCCACTATTAGCCATCATTATGAGCTGCTCCCACTCAACCCAACCATGCAGCAAGAATATTCCACATTATATGAAGAATTCCTATCAGCCAAAAGCAAAGGATCAGGAGAGTTTTTCAGAAATATTAATAAGCTGCGAATATGTTGTAACCATCACATCATGCTTAACACAATTGCGGAGGCGGAGTTGGAAGACCCCGAGGGCAGGAGCACTCAGGATAACTCCCCAAGAATCACACGAACTATTGTGGATGTGGAAACATGCATGATGAGTAGTAAAATTGCACACCTCCTACAAAGCTTAATGAATAACAAACAAACAAGGTGTGGTCCGACGAAATCGGTGGTTTATACCCAATGGACCCAATTTCTAGATTTGTGCGTTAATTCTAATATGCATCCATTACCAATTGACTCCATCTGACTTTTTTATATTGTAGAATTGGTATTGCTCTTGCCCATCACTCTATCCTTTCAGCACGAATTGATGGAACAATTACACCACGAGCGCAGGACAAGGCGCTTGAGAATTTCTTCAATAATCCTGAATGTGAAGTACTCATTGCATCCATTGCCGCGGCTGGAACTGGCCTCAATATAACTTGTGCTAATATAGTCTATTTAATGGTGAGGGGCCCCCCAAAATTCTCCCCTGATTTTCGGACCCTGACATCCACATTTCCAGGAGCCCAATTGGAACCCAGCCATTGAGGCTCAGGCTGTTGATTGTCTACATCGTATTGGCCAACAACAACCTGTACAGGTCATCCACTATATCACTCCTCATTCAGTTGAAGTCAACATGCGGAAGGTACCTTTCAAGCTCATCTTTCACTTGATTGTATTACTATTCTGAAATCCTTCCTTATGGGAATGCCATATTCCAATCACCAATAGGTCCAAGAAAAGAAAAAATCATTAACTGCGTGAGCCTTACTGATATTATATAATTTGTGTTTGACAAAGTTGATAACTCCTGTTGACTCTGGCACAGGTCCACAATTATGAACACCATGAGCTGGATCGAACTTCTTCAATATTTCCTCAATGAAAATGAGGAATAGAGTATTATTGCTAAGGGAGACGGTGATACATTTCAATTCATATTGTCTATATTCTAACATATTTAGCAAGTTGTTGCATCCTTAAGAGATAATAATCAGATTTTATTACACCTGCACAAATAATTCACAAAATCTTAATTTGTCACAGTACTATACCGTGACAAATTACTAAGTTATTGCAGAGCATCACCATTAGGCCTAATAACTGGCATGTCAAGTATCTTGAGGGCGCTAGTCTGCATCTTACTACAGCCTTTGAGCCAATCTTGATCAAATACCTGAAATGATAGGCCCTCCGGAATATCACCATCATCTGTCGATCGTAATTCTGGCAATCTATCAATAGTTTTTTTACCCTTTTTTTAATCCGATTACAAAACTCTATGTCTCTATCCATTTTCAATACCAAATCATTAAATAACTGGGAGCGCCAGCGTAATCCCACTTTGCGGTAAACTTGACGGCCATTTTCCAGTACCTCCTCAGTATCTGAACATACTCGAGGGTCATTGAATTGTGATGCTAGAATGGGAAAATTAGCCGTATCACACCATTCACGACGGCGCTCACAGGTCTGCACATAATGAAGTAGATCATCATCAGTCTTTGCTCACAATGAAGAAGAGATACATTAACTAACCCTTTGACGAATCTTCGCGAGCTTTTGATTCTCTCTCTTTTTTACCAAATACTCCGCATCCTTTTGAATAGACTTCCATTCTCTTTTCAAATAAGTGAAATATCGCTTCATTAAAGCCGCCACGACCCCATAGTTGTTATGATCCTTGTTCCAACAGTAGTGATGATACTCAGTGCTGACAAGTGCGAGACGGAATGTACGGTAAAACACCATAGACATCAGCTCGTTGAAGGGATGTTGCCATGAGCTCTCCCAGTCCCAAGTGAATCGCTTTAGTCCTAGCTTGTGGAGCTCATTTTCGCAGTAGCTTTGGAAACCCTGAGACTGAACCTGTGTTGATGGGTCATTGAAAACATCCTCGGGGACATAACCGAGATGACCAGCCACTTGAATTGCAATTTCACGCTCTTCTGTGCTGGGTGGTGCTGGTAGTGAGGAAAAATCCTTATCCCTAACTTTGAGTAGGAACAGGCAATGTGCGTGTACTGCTGATCTCATTCCATGGACATTCTCTGGAAGTTCTGCCTTCAGCCATTTTTGTTGCTCCTTCTGGCTTGCACGTTTCGCCACATTGTGAGCTTTGCAGGCCTGGTTCCTTTGCTGTATGACCTCCGATTGTTCAAGCATACTCTGGGCAAGGCCCAGCTGAGGATGGGTGAACTCACTATTTGATTGAGTGCCTTGCTCATGCGCTGTGAAATTGTCCCTCCTTGGTTTATCATTTCTTTCACTTTGAGTCGGAGACATGTTCTCATCCTCATCATCCACAATTCTTTCTCTTGATGTACTGGCATGACCCGTTCTTGGTTTGGAGGCATATGGATGATGACGTCCAGTGACTTTCTCTTTATGGACCAGAGGTGAAGACGCATAAAGTTCATCCCCTGCCATGCAAATCATCAGTTAACACATCAAAAGATTAATGAAGACTGGTCATCCTCACGATCTTCAATTGGCTCCTGAGATCGGACTGACTTGCCTTTAGGTGCCATATCTAACCCATGAAACAAACATATCAAATTGTGAATAAGTTTCTACTCCAAAATTCAAATGACTTACTTTGATGAAGCGTCAATACTGGATTTCCCTCCGACAGACCGCTCCAAGATGCATTTTCCAAAGGTCTTTTTTGTCGCCCCCCATCCACGCGCCTTTCATCACCCACATGAACCTGAGATCCTGATGGAATATTTAGGGTTGGCTGTTTACTTTGGCCAAAGGGATCCTGGGATGCGACTGGATTCCGACCGGGATTAAGGAGGAACTCACGTGGAAATTTTGATTGGGGATTAGCGTGTGAGGAGATTTGAGGTGTGCCTTCTGGCCCCTGAGACACATGAATTTGTGTATTAGTGGGATTCGGGGGAATTGGAGTGACGGAAATATTTGGGATCGACCAAGAGCTTGAAGTTGGAGCCTTTGGATTGCCCACATCAATGTTAAGACCTGATACATTCATTGAGGATGCGATAGGGGTTGTGAGAGGAATGTTGGGACTCAATGATGACTGTGTTTGAACATATTCTATGCTAGATTCACTATTTGAGTCATGAACAGAACCTGAACGGGATTTATGTGACTTGAAAGATGACATAAGGGCTGAAAAAGTACACTAATATTTTTAACTAGATAAAACACCTCAGTATTATGATAAAATAGAGTGATATGAGATGAAATCTTTTCAAATTTAGAATAGAGAAATTCTATGAATAGTTGGAACTAAGTGTTGTGTGGAAGTCGGATAAGACTCTTTTGAGGAGAATCCTCCCTGCCTCCTCTTGAGCTCCTCCGCTTTTGTCGGAAACAACCGTGCACGGCCTACCAGCATATAATGTGATATTTCCTTGATCTGAAAGGGGACCCATCATCCATAAGTAATCATATTTGGTAACATTTCCGCCTCCCCATTGTCACATTTTGTGAATTATCCAAACTGTCAATATATGCATTGAAATTCCACAACATTGTACATCTGTAAAGGGGTATATTCATGAAGGATTTACCCACAAAAGAGACATCACCTTTTCACGAAAGGCAAGAAAATCCAAATCACATTCCAACTGATTCAAAGCCCGCCGCACTCAAACCAAATACCAAGACTTTAGCTGCACTCCAACCCCTTATGTAATAGAGTTATATAGTTATGTCTGTATTAAGGTTTAAACCATGTACGATGGCGTGCCAGCGTACATGGATTAAATGTTAATCCCCTCAATTCAATGGTAACACTTCACTAATGGAACCCCCTCAATGGTCAAACCCGCACTATCAAAATGTGTAAATAAACTAGAATATGTATGAGCATTGAGCAGCATGGCATTTTACCCAATTAAACGCCTAACCAATTCTGCCATCCAGATGAGACATGTTAAACTTTATCCACTGCAGCTAATCCTCCATTACAAATGGGATAAAATCCTCACCTGGCTCAAATCATCACCCCCTTCATAAATAATCACTGAATTTTATTTCCAATTAATAACACTCCTAAACACTTTCACATCAACCATAGATATTTATACACAAACCAACCGTACTCCCAATTCCTGCAACAATGACAACCCGGCCCTATTCCTCAATGCGTATATGCATGTGTCAACACTGCTCAACTCAAACACACTCTTCCCCTGAGGGTGATAGGCCTGGAGTTGCCTTCACACCTTTCCAATATAAACAGCACATTAAAAAGCTCAAATCAACCATTGCACCCAAATCTCTTCCAAACATCCCTACTTCTGCATCAGGATCTGGGTGCCCACAAATCCTATTGGATCAAATCTTCCCAGCTGATTATTCACGTTTGACCCAAAGCACTTTCTCAACTCCAGCGGGTCTCAATTCAACTGCACAGAAACCATATAGTGGCAGTCAAACCCTTCCCCCACAAGACCTAGGAATGATAATATCTGCCATTCTATCATTAAGGTATAATTTACCCCGCAGGGCTTCACGCATACTCAACCCCGCCCTGAACCTGCTGATCAAGTCCAGTATCTCAAGCTCAGCTGGTCCCCCCGCTCCTGCATTCCATATACCTCAAGATCTGAGTACCATATTTTAACATCTCCAATTGGAGCCAGTGATTCAAAACTATATATGTTGTCCTCAATGTTTCTCTCTTAATGGCCTTACTGAATCAGTCACAACTGACCAACCCCACTGTCAACGCCATAATGACCCAAATGATCATGATCCCCCTTGCACACAATCATTAGGCAAATTCATCTATTCATCTGAACCCCACACCCAAAACACCACCAACATGAAGCAAAAATTTATACCAACAAAACATTTCATTTATCAACCATTCAAAAATTGGCTTGCCAGATTTCTCCAGCAGGCTGGAATTATGGACATTCTGCATCAACATCAACAATCCCAAACTCGCAAAGATTCCCCAAAACGTGACATCTGGGATGGATTGGTCTGGAGACGCTTCACTGGCACTAGAAATATCCATGACCCCCCATTCATGTCCATTCCTGGTGCATTGGCCTTCTCCATATATGTGGACTGGTTTAATGCACATGGAAAGTCAACGCGGTTGGCTAGCATTGGACCTATCATGCTTATTTGTCTTAATCTCCCCCCAAGTGAAAGATTGAAGCCCGAGAATGTCTATGTTGCAGGAATCATCCCTGGTCCGAAGGAGCCAACTGCGCTTCAATTGAATTATCTATTAATGCCACTCATCAACGAGCTCAAAGAGCTATGGCAAGGTTACCATTTTGCATCCACCTCAACAGGTCCATCAGGATCCTTTATCCGTGTTGCCATCCTCACAGCCATTGCGGATGTGGTTGCCATGCGCAAGCTTACTGGATTTATTTCCCATTCAGGAAACCACTTTTGTAATTTTTGCACCATTCACAAAGCTCAAATTGAAGAAATTGGTCCTCAATTTCACTACATGCGCTCATACCAAAGTCATAAATCAACCATTGCCAAATGGCTTCGGGAAACCCCACAACAAAGACAAGCAATTTTCTCTGAGTATGGAGTGCGATATTCAATTTTGGAAGACCTTCCGTATTGGGATGCAACCATAATGGTTAATCTTGACATAATGCATAATTTAATACTTGGAATTTTGAAGGATCATGCAACTTTCAAATTGTGCATTCCAGAGGCGAAATCAAAAATTTACTTCAGGTCCCGCAGGAAATCCAATGACACCAACAGTTCAGACTCAGATTCCAAGACCTCCAACAGCTCTCTTGATAAAATCACATTGAGAGAGGCCCGCTCCCTGAGAAGAGACGCAGCAAAAATAATAAATGAGCCACTCCCCACTACTTCCACCCGAAAAAACTACTTCCCAATGCCCACCCCTAACACAGAACATCCATCTAGTGGTTCTGCGGAGATTCCTTCATTTGATGCCGATTACATCCCCACTTCTGAAATACCCTCTGAATTGGATATCACTGCACTGATTGATCACCAGATCAAGGGTGAGGCTCTTGAGCATCTGCGACAAATCATATCTGAGACCATAATTCCCTCATCTTGGACAAGAGTTCCCTGCAAAATGGGTTCCCCCTCTCATGGTAGCTTAAAAGCCGCTGAATGGGCTCTCTTATATAAGGTCTATATTCCATTTCTAATGCTCAGTCAACAGATGTCATTAGATGCACACCAATCTGCCAACACTCAAAGAAAAATGGGTCAGTCAGAAGAACTTGCAAATGAACTAGCCAAGAATACATTCCATTTGATTA
This sequence comes from Austropuccinia psidii, assembly GCA_023105745.1. Classification (NCBI taxonomy): domain Eukaryota; kingdom Fungi; phylum Basidiomycota; class Pucciniomycetes; order Pucciniales; family Sphaerophragmiaceae; genus Austropuccinia; species Austropuccinia psidii. Next base: position 10,541,842 of record JALGQZ010000004.1, on the reverse strand, counting down.
GTGATATCAACATTGCCACAAGCTGGACTGTTTCAATAGATGATGCGACTGCATTTGCTGAACATTGGAAAAAATTCCGCCTTTCCAATCAACTCCTGTTCCCAAAACAGAAAAGTAAACCAAATCATCATCTTGCTGATCATATTCCCGAACTCTTCCAACGTTGGGGCCCAGCACAAGCCTCAGCCACATGGGGTTATGAGCGCTTGATTGGAGTATTTGCAAAGATGCCAACAAATAACAAGATATGTACGTCAATTAATAAGATCAATATATTCACATTGATTAAACACCTGAACTGAATAAGACTAACTTTTTGCAACTCTGAATAGATGATATAGATAAAACCTTACTTCAACATATCTGTCGATGTTCCAACCTTTCCGTTCTGCTGAAATCCCCATCTGTGCCATGTGAAATAAAACAGCTTTTCGAATCACAGCCACCTGCCATGTTCAATCACCATAAATATAACAAGCCATCCCGCCATGACCAACAAAATTATGATTGCCTGGTTGAGTACTTACAGACTTTTCATGCAACAAGGGAAATAGTTGATTGGATCAGCTTAGACACTACCGTGCAATCCACAAGTCCTCCCACTTCAAGGATTGTCTCACCTTGGTATTTTCCAGTTTCAAACATTAATATTGGGAACAATATATTTTCAACTGAATCCAAAAATATCAGCAACAGTGTGATATGTTTTCTGAGGGGCAACTCACGACAATTTGGTATTATTGATAGCATTTTCAAAGTCTCTGAGCCATCTAGCATACTGAACAATAACTTTCTGATTTTAAAAACTTTGAAGATTGATGTGAATTTTCTACCAGATTGGCCGTATCTCAATATTTATAAAGCTGTTGGTTTTGATGATGGACACTTGATTATATCTGAAGAAGAAATAGAAGGTAACTGTGGATTGTATGATAACAAAGCTCTGTCATGTGGACTGCTTGTAATGATAAAGCCGTTATTTCATGATATTTAGTCTACAAAAATGCAAATCTCTCAGATTCATTAGCAATTTTGCTAGTGAAATAATTGCCTCAAAATTTAGTGACAGAGACATGCCATTGTGACAAGCAAAGCCCATTATTTCACATTGCCACAAAGAAGTTACTATTTTGACATTGGGTACAGTGTGAATAAGCCAAGTCCAATGATCAAATGACCCACACACTCACCTTTCACAGCATCCAAAATTTCTAACTGCGCCATCATCATGTCGGAAGCGGAATCGGCTTTTGCGTACCCACACCCGCACACGCCAATGCACACGCACACCCACCCGCACACGCCAATGCACATGCCCACCCACGCGCACATGCGAGGCCACCCGCACGTGCCAATGCACACGCACACCCACCCGCATGCGCCAATGCACACGCAAACCCACCCGCACCCGCCAATGCACACGCAAACCCACCCGCACACGCCAATGCACACGCAAACGCACCCGCCCCCGCGCATGCACACGCACACGCCAATGCACACGCAAACCCACCCGCACATGCCAATGCACACGCAAACGCACCCGCCCCCGCACACTTCATGGATGACCTGGTGAAGTCAAACCCCCCGCCTACATCAAAACTGGCTGAAGGACATCTTTGATGTGTGTGTGTGCAAACAGGCGGGTCTGGTGTAATTTTTACCAATCATCGGACGGTTGTGGGATGATCAGGTGGTGAGGAATCTGAGTTGAAGGCACAGGGGAACCAATATTATTGGATGTCACAGGATTTGGTGTAAGACCAGAGTGTGACGTGTGCTCAATGTTCGCTTGATTTTTGCTTGACGTGAGCTCGACTTTTATCCTGCTTGACGTTTGCTTGACGTGAAGTCAATCGCCAACGATTGACACGAGATTTGCCCCGGTGTTTGGTAATTTTCTTACTGCTAGATGGCTCAACAGAAGGTATAGCTTGGGGAATTTTATCCCTCAAGGGAGAATTTTTAGCATCACTGGATTTATATGGCTTTATCAAGCTCACTGGAAATGTAGGATTCTTATTGCTAAGTTCTTCAGATAACTCTACTTCAACAGCATTTTCTCCATGGAGGCCCTTAATAACAAAAGGTCCTTCAAAGGAGTCTTTCAACTTTTTACATCCTTTGATGTTATTGAAGTTAGTGGTGGATACAAGAGCTAGGTCCCCACTTTGAAATCTGGAGTTGCATGTGATTTATCCCATTTGTCTTTAGCATATGCAAAGGAGTCTTCCATGCACCTTAGTGCATGCTTCCTAGCTTTGTGTAGAATTCCTTTGAAGCTAGCAGTAGTGAAATGTATTTCAATCATATCTTTCCTTGAGGAATCTTGGGGTAATTTGGGGTTCCATCCTTTTTCTAGGATAGCAGGAGTTTGATTGGTACTGGCATGGATTGATGTTTTATATGCTAATTCCAGTTCTGGCAGCAGAGTACACCACTCATGGGTAAATCCATCACAATTTTTGAATTCAAGGCCATATGCACAAAATCTTCTTACCATGTCCTCTAAGGTTTGGATCATCCTTTCAGCCAGCTCATCAGTTTGTGAGTGGTAGGCTGTAGAGAAAGACAGCTTAGTGCAAAATAATTGGTGAAGATTTGTCCATAGTGCTGAAGTGAATTTGGGATCCCTATCACTAATGGTATTTGTAAATATTCCACTCCATGACACTACTCTATTCCATATCAGAAGAGCTGTATCCATGGCTGTATCATCCTTGTGACATGGTAAAAAGATTGGAGTTTTACTGAATCTATCCACAATTACTAGGCAAGCATTATAGCTTCTGTCACCTCCTGGTGGTAGTCCAGTTACCCAATCCGTATGGAAGATTTCCCAAGGAATGCTTGGTTCTTGGATTTTTATCATATTTCCAAGTCTCTTGCCAGTGGATTTATTTGCCTTTTGGCATCTGTCACAGGTTTTTCAATACTCTTCCACATCTTTCTGCCACATTGGCCACCATATGCAGGTCTTTACTTTCTCTCTTGTTCTGTCTTCAGACAGATGTCCTGAAAAGGGGCTATCATGGCATTCTTTTAGTACAAGATTGATTAATGACCTGTCCACAACTGTCATTACACATGTGTGCTTGGTCCTGTGGTAAATTATACCATCAAGTAGGTGAAATCTTCCTTCATCATAAGATTTTTCCCATACTTCATCCAAGGCATGTATTAGAGAGTTGTCTTTACAGTCTTTGTTAAGTAATTGGCATAAGATGCTACAATTCTCATCTTGAGTGTAACTTTTCCTGACTTCTTCAAAGAAGGTGGTGTTCAAGTCTGTAACACTTATTCCTTCTATTGGGATCTGTGGTGAAGCTTCTTTGGGCAGATAAGCAGGATTATCAATATTATTTGGTAATGGCCATCTGCTTAGTACATCTGCATTCTTATGAATATTCCCATCCTTATGAACAATAGTCATATTTCCCCAGTATTCTTGTATGGCTATTTGCCATCTGAGCATATGCCTGTTGGGTGTTCTCATGTTTAAAAGTGATTTGACAGCTGTACAATCTGTTATCACCTCAAAAACACATCCCTCTAAGAACTAGTTCAGTTTCTCCAAGGCACAGACAAGGCATAGACATTCCATTTGACTTGCCCCATATCTGGCTTCAGTTGGTTTGATTTGCCTGGATGTGAAACATATGGGTCCTTCTACAGGTTTATCATTTATGATCTGAACTTGGTGAAGTGCAGAACCCAGTCCATCCCCTGATGCATCAATATACAATTTGAAAGGCAATTTAAAGTCTGGCATCAGTAAGAGTGGAGCAGTGGTCAAGGCTTCTCTTAGAGACTCAAAAGCTTTGACTCTGTCAACAGTCATTTCAAATACTGTGTCTTTGTCACACAATTTATAAAGTGGTCTTGCTATGGATGCAAAATCTTTAATGTGTTGCCTGTAATATCCTGCAAAACCTAAGAATGACTGAATTTCCTTCTTGTTCTGAGGCATAGGTTTTAGCAATACTGCTGCAACTTTGTTTTTGTCAATTTCAAGGGACAAACCAGATACAACATGTCCTAGTGCTTTGAGTGCTTTAAATCCAAAATGACATTTCTTCAAGGAGATTTTCATGCTTACTGATTGAATTTTTTTCGAAACTCTGGACAATCTGTACATGTGCTCCTCCCAAGTTTTGGAACAGACAATAACGTCATCAATGTAAATGATTAACCATACCTCTGAGAGTTCTTCAGGGAAGATTTCATTCATCATTCTTTGGAAGTGTGAAGGTTAATTTTTGATACCAAAGGGCATCCTCAAGTATTCATACACTCCACAATGAACAATAATTCTCAAGTATTTTCTTGCTCTTGGTGTCACCACATTTTGATGGAATCCCTTAAGGGAATCCATAGTGGTTATATAAACTGCTTGAGATATTTGAGTAAGGGAAATCTGGATTTTTGGTATTGGATATCAGTCTAGAACAGTGTAAGTGTTCAGAGCTCTAAAGTCCCCAACCATTCTAGATTTTCCATTATGCCATGCTACTATGACTGGTGTAGTTATTTCTACTTCTTCATTGTGGCCTACTTTTCTTATTACACCAAGGTCCAGAAGTTCTTTGATATGAATTTCTAGAGCTTCTCTTGCCTTTGGACTTGCTGGATATGCAGGTCTTCTTAATAGTGGTGGATAAGGTCTCTCAATGTTAGGAATGATGTCAACTTCATGACCAATAATTGCTCCTAGAGCTTCTTTGTCTGAAGCAAATGCTCCTCTGTGGTCATACAAAAGGGAATAAAGTTCATTTTCTTGTTTATGAGTCAGATGAAGGCTTATTTCAGCCTCATTTAACTGTTCAGACTTGAATTTCTCTAACTCTAAGTTGACTGGTGATACTTTGTTTACTGTAATTTGTCTTTCAAATGGTAAAAAGGGAAATTTTTGGTGCTTATTGTCTCCAATAATAAAGTATCTGTCTTTGTTGTTATGCAAATCTATCCCATACATGATTAAATAGTCATTTCCCAATATAAAATGGGTACTAGAGCAATTTTCCATAACAACAAATTCAACTGTGATTCTTAAATTCCCATTTATGTGTGGGAATATGACATTGGTCTCAAAAATTCCTAATGCTTTCATTGGATTACTTGCACTATTTAATTTTATACCATCAATTGGTAACAATTGGTCTTCAAAATTTGGTACACAAGTCTCAAGAAAATATTTTCCAACACAAGAGCAGAAGGCTCCTGGGTCAAGAAAAAATTTGGTGGGCTTGTTGTCAATCACCACTTCTGTTATACAGGAGCTACCAGCTGTAAGATGTGACTATAAAACTGATTATTATATTACTATTAATCAACAGTACTATTTCTGTTCTTATGAATTATAATAACAAAATATTATTATAACCACAATTAAATAATCAAGAATTATTTCTTTCACGTGTTAAACACTACTAGTGATTTTAACGGTTAGCAGTAATTGTCTACAAGAATCAATTACAAGAAGATTTCAATAATAAAACTTCTTTTATTAAAATAATAAAATTATTTTAATATATAACTATCTTTTGCAAGAATAATTATAATGATAATTCTTGAAGAAAACTAATTTTAGAGAAAAACTTTAAGAATTAAAAATAAATCACTCACTATTATTCCAAAGAACTTATTGAAAGATAATATAGAGAGATTTGACGTAGAATTGTGGATTTTAAGGATCAAAATGGATTTATAACAGTATTACAACAATATATAGTTGTATTATATGATTTCACGTCTTTCTGATTGATTCTGAAAGATTTAAAACACTTAAGAATAGCTGTAACTAATACTTACTTGTTGGTAATAATGGTTTAAATAATAATAAGATGATGATTTGGAAAAAACAGCAAGAGGAGGCCTCTTTTAAGTCAACAACAGCTCACAGAGGCGTGCCATGGAGCAAAATTAAAAACCCAGTGAGTGAGAAAACAATAATCCTTTTTGGATTACTGATTGCATCATCAGTTGTCACGTAAGATTATCATAATTGCTTAATTGATGCTTTTACCTGACTACCAACCCCAATATGCTTAAGAATAAAAGGAGTAACATCCGTAAATCTTCTTTTATTCAAAAAGAATCATTGATTTCTCAAAGTTATCAATGTTATTGGCAATTTCATCACAGGTTGTAATTACTGTGAATTTTTGAAGATTCAGTGTTTCATGTAGAATAGTCAGAAATGGACTGTAAGTAAAACTTTTGAATTTACTAGTAGAACTGTAATTATTTTGTGGTTTTACCATGGATAATAAATTTCTCCATTAGTCCTGAAGGTTTCAGATGGATTCATTAAGAATTGTATTTTTAATAAATTTTTGAAGTTCCTACCTCATTTCTACGTAGAATTGCAAATATCAGTGTCTCACTGGTTGCTTTGAGGTAAATCAATGGATACAAGTCCAAAAAGGGTTTTAATTACTCTTTGGGAGCTTCTACATGGTAAGTCATTAATAATTGACATGGTCGCAGGAGTCTAAGTTGTTCTTTACCTACTTAGCACATCAAAATCGCAGGTTATTTGCTATTTTCTGATAATTTACTGTATTTGTAACATGGTAACGAAGTTTCCAAAAGGTTTTAGCTTACTAATTGGGCCAAAATCAGCCATGGATCCCAGCTTTGGAGCTGTCCACACCTCTGAGGCCTCAGAAGTTGGGTACCCTGGCTCTCTTTGATGTCTTTTGTCCCCCTTGCTTATTTTTCACATCAAAATAGAAATTCAAGCTTAAAGTGAGATATCCACTATGGGTGTACCAAACGTCCATGTAAGAATACCATGATATTAAGTTCTCAAAACATGCATAACACTATTCTTAGTGTATATGTAACTTGGGATTTCTCACATTCCCATTATTTTGGCATGAAATTAAGAAAAACAAAGATTTTCACGGATCTTTTGTGTGGTATTGAAGTATTTTCCATTTTACCACCTCAAAGAGTTAATTTGAGCTTATTCACTCTATGGAGCTATCCTAGGTGAATTTTTATGTAGAATCCAAATCTGGTCTTAAATCCATGGATTTACTTACTCAATAAAAAGTTATTCATCTTTTCTGAAATAAAAAATGATGAATTTTGGATATATGCATGACTTATGAGTTATGTATAATTCAAAATTTAATTTTAAGATAATTGTGGCCTATTTGGGTATGTAAAATATACCTGAAGGCTCACACCAGCTGTATAACCTTTCCCCCTGTTTTGCTTTGTTTTCATAAGTTGTGCATCTTGAACTTTTGATAAATCAAGTTGGCCATTGCTCAATTGTGGCAAGTGGGAATAAGATTCCATGATGTCAAGAGTGGCATTGATTTTTTCTATATCTTTTGAAGATTCAGAAAATATTGATGACTTATGATCTGAATTGTCTTCAATTATGTCATCTTTTTCAACATCAGGTTCCTTTTCAATATCAATTTCATTGATTTTACCATTCTTTGGACATTTATTGGCTAAATGGGTGGTGCTTTGGCAAATATGGGACTTTCTGACTTTATCTGCAGATTTATACTTAATATTATTAGAATTTTCTTTGGGGTTTTTGTCCACAGAATCTTTCCAAGGTGTATTAAACCTTGTTTTTAGATTCAACTTACTAGAACCAATTTTGGTTTTGGTGGTTACTTCTTCTAATATATTGATAATATCCTCTGCTGAATATTGTTCAGTAGTCCTGCTTTTGATAGCATGCTCTGAGTCACCTCCATGTTGTCTCAGAATTTTTCTATGGATCATAAATTCTGACATTTCTGGATATCATGCTGTTAATCTGTCTTTTTGTTGGCAAAACCATGGTAAAGCTTTGTCTTGATCAGCATTAAATTTGGCAGATTCAAAGGCTGTTTCAACATTAAAACTCCAAGCATCATTTGCCCATTTGTTAATAATTTGGGTTTTCCACCAAGCCCAACTCTGGTGTCCATGTGCTTGTCTTATTTTTATGTACCATCTGTGAGCTGATTTGGTAAACAAGGTGTTAAATCTGGCTGTTACCAAGCTGTCTGGTAATTCAAAATCCTCTTTGATCATTTCAATACCTCTTATGAATTCCATATGGTCATACTCTCCTTCACCACTGAAGTGAGGCCATTCTTTAAGTTTTGGAACTTCTTTCAAGAGTGCTTGGCCCATTGATGGTTCTAAGTTATGAAAAGAAGTAAAAAATTCATTTTTTAACTGTGAATTTTCAATATCCAATACTTGTCCATTGGGAATTCTTGCATCTTCATTTTGATTCAGAGGTATAGACATTCTTGGTAAAGTGTTTAGCAGTTGTTCAATATCATTCATTTTACTGTTGTTACACCTTTGTGAATTTCTTAATTCATGTTGCAAGTTTTGTATAGAGTGTATGACATTCTTTTATGATCATCCTCTTTATATGTCAGCTCATTCCATAATTCTGTTTGTTTAGTATTATCAGATATAACTTCATTTAACTTTATTGTTAATTTTGATATTTGCTCTCTTGAGGTATCAAAATGCTTTTTCAGGGCATCTATATTTGTCTTTAATTCAGCAAACAATTTTTAAATATCATCAAGAGCTTTTTTATTATCTTCTTTGATAGTTCTTATGGATTGTTTTATTCTTGTTTCAATTATGTCATCAATATTGAATTTAGAATATTTGTCTGTTAATTCTTTAATAATGGCAGATTGTTCATTTATCTTAATGCCAAAATAATTATCATTATTTGAAGTTTTGATTGTTCTTAAAACTCTTTCAAAGCATTTAAGTGTATCATTTATTTGGCTCAGACTCAAGTTATTTGTCTTAAGATTGTCACAAATTGATGTATTTTTATCAAAAAGATGACTTTTTACATCAGAAATAGCTTTATACAACTCTGGAATACAATCAAAAGTATCAGAAATCATTCTTGATATTTTAATCTGGCTTCCTCCTTCTTTTGTAATTCCATCATGGCTCTGGCCAACTGAAATACATTTTTCATGGCATCCTGTTGAATCTTTGGGATTCTGTAGCCCTGCTGTAAGATTTTGGGGCTGGTGCCTTCCCTTTGCCCTTGTTTGGAGTTTGTGGCTGCTTTTTCACGTTTAAATTTCTGCTGCTGGCCACTGAGGCTGTTTTTGGCACTGGTTTGGGTGGTGGAGCATTGTTTTTCCTCCATTCTAGTGTCAAAAGCATCATGTTCTTCTTCTCCATCAATGGATGCCATCCATTGAGCAATTTGCAAGTATTGGGATGGACCAGGAATTTTCTCACAGTCAGGTAAGAATTCATGCAATTCTTCCACATGTCTGCAAGGATCTGGTACTCTTTGAACTGAAGTGCATTGTTGTATGCACTGTGGTTGGCTTTGTATATGTCCACTGAGGCTTTTTGTGGTGGTGTCAGCTCTTTTTGAAGGTAAAATGGTATTATAAGCTTCAGAATGACCCATTTTAGTTGTTTGGAAGTCATCAACTGACCCTTTTCCTTCTGTACCTGATTGGCCCCTGCCATAATCACGTCTATTACCTTTTTGGGAGCTGCTTGAGGAGTTATAGCTGGCTCCCGACCTGGTTGAAGGCATAATTATGGTTAACAAGGCTTAAAATAGTAATCTTGCGTCGAAAAACTTACTATTGGCCAAATATTTGGCTTTCTGAAGAGGATTACTTATTTCCAAGTTGACTAATTCAGAAGAAATTGGCTCTGGTTGAATATCCTGAGTCACAATAATAGTAGTATTATGATCAGAATTAACAGTACTGGCAGGAATAATGCTGGTTACTTATGAGGCTGTTTCAATGTTTTCTTGTCTTACCACGTTGTCAGACACTAGAATTAATGAAAAAACCAATTAATTAAGTAAAAAAAATATATTTTAAAAAAGAAATTAAAATATAAGCCTCACTTAAAATATTAAAAAAATTATTTTTTGAATTATAATTATTTTTTATATGTTTTTAAATTTTACAATATAAAAAAGATTTGAAAGGAGTAAAAAAATATGTCACAGGTAAAATATCACGGCTGGGCCCCCAAATGTAAGGTGTGTATATGAAACTTTGATTAAAAGTCAAGTACTTTTCCTGTCCTCAAAATTTGTATAAGGTAAAAATCAATTAAAAATAGTAAGAAATATTATTTTTAAGAGAAACCACGCCAATTTTATTGTTTCTAACTTTCTTAGTATAAAATAATAATATTATAAAGATTTATTGTTTTACCAAAAATAAAAATTTATCCAAAAATACTCTACAAGAGATATTTAAGGCTACAAAAGAAATTTCAATTGGAATTAATTGAGCAAATAAGTGCAAGAAATTAATTAAAGAACTAAGTCTTCAAAAATAATATTCAAGAAAAAACACACCCAAAAGTGACCAGAGTGAATTTGGAAACAAAGTGACAAAGTTAACAGTGATGAAAGATGCTTTAATTCACTTTTAGGGTGGTTCAGGGGTAAAAATTATTATAAAAGTTACAAACAATGATTATAATGATTTTTTCACGTGCTTAAAAGGTTTGAAATGATTTAAGAAAGGTGGTTGGAATGTTTTATTGATTGGTTTAACAATGTTCAAACTAATTATAAAAGGAAAAGATTCTAACATGAAGAGAAAAGTGGGGCAAAGAAGACATTCTTTTATAGCCATCAATTTTCTTACTCCAAAAGTAAAATTTACTCTTGTCAGTCGTGAAAAACAGTCTGACAACAGAAAAGCCAATTATGGCATCATTGAACCCTGGTTTAGACAAAAAAAGCACCGGTTTAAGCCATTTTTAGCCATTTTAGACCCTTAAATCAGCCGTTACTATAGCAATACCTGGTCTAGAGCCTTCAAAACACGTCAGAATGTGTGTATAAGACATAGAAACCAGTTAAAGCTGTTTTTACTATGATTTTTTTATCTTAAGGGTAGTTTTACCCTCTTGGCAACAGCTAAACCTACCCCAGTTGGTATCAAATCCTCATCATCAATTGAGTCCACAGACCCTGTAGCTCAATTCCAGGCCAAAAGTGATGAACCTTTGCGTGAATTTTGACACCACATGCCTGTCAGCAAGGACTTTGGGGGTCTAGCTCCCCCTTAGAGCTGGAATTCCTTTTCCCCCCCAAATTTAATCTTTCCAATTTATTTTTCCTTTAATTCCTCATCATGTATTATACTTATAATTTACATATATAATTCAATTGAGTTGTACATTTCAGTACAGTAATAATTGATACCTCATATGTAAATCAAAGTTCACTTATGTAATACATGTGCACATTTTGAGATTTCAATTGAATTCAATTGAAAATACTCTAATTCCTCATAGCTTCTACAATATACACAACACCTCAATTTTAACACAAATTTTGGTGATTAACACTATATGTGATGTGAATTAAATTGAAGTTTTGAGGATTTTCAATTTTCATACAGAAAATACTAAAAACTTAACTTAAGCTTATTTAGAGTTGAGTTACAAGATTTTCACCCAGAGGTGATCCCACCTGATTTTTTATGAGGAATCCAATGGTGAAATGATTTTTATATGTTTAGTTATTGGATAAAAATTTATAATAATTTTTACTTGATATTTTTTCCAAATTTATTTATTTTTTTACAATTTTGTTGCAAATTCATTTTTACTTAATTTTTTCAAGTATAAATGTAATTTTACAATTTCAAAATTTAATGTAATTAAATTTTTCATTGTGAATATAAATTTATATTTATATTTTGATTTTCATTTTAATAATATAAATAAATTTATTCCATTTATATTTATATGTTACTTTTGTATTTGTGGTCTTTTGGGTATATGAAATTACCTCTAAGGCTCACAATCCAGCTCATTACTACCTTCAGCATCCGGATCAGGTGGGGAATTGTCAATTCATCTTATTCTTTTCACTATGCCTTCAGTGTTGATACTGGAAATTGGGACTTCTTAGCTGGAGTATATTGGCCTACCACCAACCAGAAGGGGCTCTCCAACATTAGTCCATCTGGCCACATCCCTCTTCCTAGAACCAGTCACTGAATCAAGATATCAGTATCCATTTCAATCAATAAAATAATTTCACTAACAAGCAGAATACCCTGAAGTACCATCAAGAGTATAGGCCTCAGAAACTGGGAAATCCTTTCTAAAAGGCCCGTCTTTCTTACTCCACAAGTACCTCCTGACGTTTGAAGCTTGCTTCCCAGTATGGCAGCATGGCTTCTTCCCAAGAACGCAGTAGTGGAATTTTCAAGATCTGTGATTGTAATGTTCAAAACAATCCTTTCCCTTTGCAAAACATACAGTACAAGAAGGATCAAGAACTTCAACTGCCTTGTAGCCATCATAAGTTTGGGTGTGATCAAAATGACCTGAAGAAGCCATTAATAGTGAATAAAATCAACTGAGAATGCCAGAACCATGAAGGACAGATGCTGGTGGTGCAGAAGGGCAATATTAAGTGAGCTCACTCAGTTTGGAACTCATTACTAAGGAGTATGGAAGTAGAAGATTCAAGGAGTCAGATTAAATCACTTCAAGTCTGAACAAAATGACCTCAAGGAAGTGGGGGCCATAACTCAATGATGGCCCCCCCTCAAAGTCCTTAAGGTGGTGAGTCCATGTCTCTTTTGGACTGAAGTCACCACCTAGGACCTCCCCTGCAAAGTTGGGGAGGTCAGAATCTTCATGGTCCTGGACCATTCTAATGGTCCCAGTCCATGTATGTGATCAATTGAGCCATGGGCAATCTTAATGGTCCCATGGGACCCCTGAAGCCCCAGAAAATTTGAGCTCAGGGGTCATTTTTTGTCCTGGGGGTCTCCAATAGCCCCCACAGCCCACAAACGGTAGGACCCCAAAATCAACCCAAGACAAATTGGGGCCAAAACATTCCCTGAAGCCAAAAGGGTCAAAAATCACAATAGAAAGGCCCATGAACCCAAAATCAATGTTAGGGCCAATTGGGCCCAAAACCACATTTTGAGGCATTTTCAGGGATAATGGGGACAAGAATCCCCCTTTGAAGAGTTTTTGAAGGGATCCCAATCAGGGCAATAAGGGCCAAAACATCAGTTTGGCCCATTCACAATGAGGTATATGAACATATACTCATTGGCAATCAATCGTTTCAGCAGAAGGGCTCTATGGCACTCATTTTGGGATACAGCCCAAAGGCCATGTCTTGTAAGGAAGGAAAGGACTTGATCCAAAGAAGAAGCATATTTCAAAGTTGAAAGGACTTACTCAAGTTAGAAGAAGGGGGAAGATAATTCAAATCAAGTATGACAGTTAAGAAATGAAGGGGGATTTTCAGGATAATAGTCAAGAGGAAATTATAATTAAAAAGGAAATTTTTGCAAAAAAATGGGGGAATTTGAGTTGCCACTCAACAGTGGCAGGGTATTATGGTGTTCAGGAGCCCACAAGTTTCAAGAGGGGGATACTGAAATAACCACCAATCAGGGGTAAGGGTATTCATACTTACACCCACTCAAACACCTCAAATCACCAAATCCACTGTGTGTATCAGCATTCAGTTTCAGAAATCTTCTTTGCTGAAAGATGCATACAGTCTGGTTCATCAATACATCCTGTAAATACTTGTACAGGTTGGAATTACCAAATACAGTTTGGATACACCATCCCCAAACTGTATGATCACTCAATACCAACACTCCTCTTGTACAGGTCCTGTACGGCTGTAAAGGACCTGTATTGGTCAGACTCAATTCAATCATCAAATCTTCTCATGAAAATTCTCTGTCTGGATCACAGCTGGTGATTCTAACATATACCAGCCCCTCTTTCTCCCCCTGGGGACTTTTCCCCAGGTAATTAATTTAGTATATTTATTATATTATAATTAGTCTTATCCTTATTTGGGGTGTTATAATAATTTGATTTTAAGTTAGCCTTAGCCTTTTTTTCTTTCTTTTCCTGTACAGTATGAGCTGGGTGGCCATATCCTTATTAACCCTTCTCTTTCCATTCTGTCAGGTTGAAACAGTGGACTTGTACTTGTTTTTGGTTGGCTCTTTTATTCTTACTCTTATTATTTGTTGCTGCTTTTCTTATATTCTTTTATTTAATAATTCATCTCTTAACACTCTTCAGTGTACTCTTTTCTTACCATATCCTGAGCGCTCCATAAGTAAGTCCCAGTCAGCTGAGTGCCAGGCCCTCTTTGCTTAGAAGAGCCCCTGTGACAATCTTCCCCTGAGGGTGATAGGCAGGTAGTTGCCTTCACACCTGTTCAATAGGAAAAGCACATTAAAAATCTCAAATCATCCATTATACCCAAATCTCTTCCAAAGATTCCTACTTCTGCATCAGGATCTGATTGCCCACAAATTCTATTGGATCAAATTTCCCCAACTGATTATTCTCAAATGACCCAAAGCACATTCTCCACACCACCGGGTCTCACTTCAACTGCACAGAAACCATACAGTGGGATTCCAAACCTTCCCCCATAAGACACCAGGGCAAATCTCGCGTCAATTGTTGGCAATTGACTTCACATCGCATGGCGGTCAGTATAAAATCTTGCTTCAGTTGGGTTAGTGTCACTTTATAGTCACTGGATTTAGTGGGTCACATCACGTCAGCGTCAAGACAACGTCAATTGTCACATGTGTCACATGAGAATGTCACTCAAAGCCCAAACCCATTTCAACACTATTTGGAATGTTTGGGTGATTTCACCTCATTGGCTTCTGCATCCCCACCTAATCTGCCCCGACACTTTGCATGCTTACGTGCCCGCACCACCCTCCAGATGAGACTCCAACACTGCCCTCCCATCTCCGTCCTCACCACTCCTTACCCTTTCACACCCCTGCCCTTACCATCCTCACGCTTGCAGAGTCCCCTCCCGACACCACTGATCCTTACACTTGTGTCATGCCCTCCCAACACTGCTTACCATCCTTACGCTCGCGGAGTGCCCTCCCAACATGCTCCCGACACCACGCTTCTGTATCACATCCATAGTGTACTGTGGCTTGTTGGCATACACAATGAACACAATCGCAGAAATATGCTGAGTGCCCTTCTCTGCCAACAGGACCTAAGGGGAAATTGGTAAGTATATTCACAATGTTGTGGTTAGGGTTTGAATCATGAGACTCACAAATTAAAACCTAATAAATGGACTGTTAAAGACAAGAATTGTGTCTCCTGTTTCCCCAACAAAACCATTTTATTTCATATCATTCAAATGGAACACTTTGCTTATTGCTTACCTCATGAGCGTTGAATAGTTCAAAAGTTGACTTTAGTAGGTTTCTCACTAGTCAACTTTATTCAATGTCTCACAGGGAATTGATTTCATTTGAATGATATGAAATAATTTGCAACACATCACCTGCTTGAATTTCCCAACAAATCATCTTTTGCAAATGCAATACAATTTTAATAGAAGGTTCCAAGTCTGTTCATGCGCAAGTTTATTTTGGTCAGCTTGTAGTTCTGAAATGTATTTTTTCTAGAATATTCAACACCTCTTAAACTGCTTTAAATTGATATTTAACTTCTTTCAAACTTGCCAAAATTCTCCGATATTACCTCAAAAAGAATCAATTATTTTACACTTATTTTACTTCCACCTTTTTTCATCAATTTGGATCTTCTTATTCAAAAGTTATCCAACAAGTTATCAATCAACTCGTCATCATCTATTTGCTTAACAAACTACCTCCACTATGGCCCAAACCCCGCAAAATTCAACTGAATTCAACGAATGACCAACTTAAGCCCCAGAGAGTGGAAGTGAAATCTCTGATATGGCCATTAGTTGTGAATTAGGCATTGAAGTAGAGAGCCAGTCACATGAAGATAATAATGATCCACCAGTTCTTCCAGAATGTGAGTATGCATCCATCTTGAATATTTCAAATCTCTCAAAACCTGATATTGTGTAATAGCCTTTATTTCAGGTCAGCCTCCAAGCTCTCAGAAACCAAATTTTAAAAGTTATGAGAAGGAAAATACTGTTGAACCTTGTGCACTGACAGAAGATGATGGGCAAGATGATGTAATTTTCAGTGGGGAGGTGGAAATTATATCCAAGGAACAATTTGTCTCCAACATTGCTCAAACAATCCCAAGCCTTGAAAAAATTCAAAATGATAGTAAAATTCCTGATTATGTGCGTCAAAACATTGCTGTTTGAACCGTAAGTCCATTACTAATTCAAAACAAAATTGATAAAAATAGCTGCTTACAATATTTGAGCAGGTGTGGAGGTGGGAGAATCTCTACCTGAAGGATCTCAAGCCGTAATTGGATTTCCAGGGAAAGGATTAGGAAAAAGACCAAAGATACATGCGACCAAAAAAACAAACAAACTATGCTGTACCTTTGAAGCCGCAAAGGATTCTTGGGATCAAGATTATGAAATGATCAATGTTGAAGTGGACCATATTGATAATGAACCTCCGCATACTGAACCCACCCCCATACTCAATGAAACAATCCATGATGAAGCTCCACATACTGAAAGCCCCCCAATACTCAATGAAACAATCCATGATGAAACCCCTCCCGCCTCTCCTTGGAATATTCAATCCTTTCAAGAAAGGGAGACAATTAAGCATGATAAAATGGGACAAGATATGACTGATATAATTCCTGACCCTGAGCCCAAAGTGTCATCGTCTACTAATTTTCAAGGAATATTTTTATTCCGCATGGAAGAGCTTGCAGGCATTTTGAATTATCATTCCAATATTACTCAACAATCACGGAAAAGGCGGCTTGATAATATCAATAGTATTTACAAAAATCAATGGGACCATTTACCAACAAAGGAGGCTCATACATTCCTGCCCGTTGGTATTAAGGTGATCAGTAACCAAGAGCTTAAAATTTTGGCCTGGCTGAAGGACCTTGAGATGGAAGGTGAGTTTTATCTTTGTGCATGATACATGATTATTGGCTGTTGACTGGTGAGATAAATTGCAATATACAGGGTTAGATTTTTTTAAGCCAACAGAAACAGAAGCCTTTTTTGATCACAACATTTGGAATCTCAAATTGATGAAGGAATCAGCTAAGCCTCCAGATAATCTCCCAAAATCTGAACACTCCTTCTTCAAAACAGTTCAGAGCCTTTCTTACCCCGCCAATCCAGTTAAACATTTTTTGGCAAATGTTATGTTTGAATCCATTAGTTTAGTCTCATACAATGTAATTGCACCCCAACCATATGTTGCACCAACATCAAATTCAACCGATCCTCTTGGACTCAAACGGGGAGCAGTTGAATACCTTGCCTCCTGCTTGAGTAAATTGAAGCAACGTGCAACCCAACTCAGCATTGAAGGTGGCGGGGCTGACAATGAGATATCCACAAAGCCGCACAAGAACCTGGAGGATCTAATTGATACAGTTATCCATTTGATGATTGCATACAACATGGTATGTGCACATACAAAGGTCAAAGCTAATGGCATCAAAGGCAAACTCACAAGCTCAAAAAAAAATGAGGCCATCAAAGATCTTTTGACGTGTCACAAGAATCTTGGAATAAATTGAATTTGCTATGGTATATTAGCGGCATTCTGTGAGGCGGGGTTTTGTGGTTTGATGGTGTACTCAGATGACTGGAGAAAAAGCGCAGTTGAAGGGGCTTTATCACTAATTGACATTTACAAAAAACTTTAAGAGGGTAAAAATCCAGTGGAGCCAGTGTGGCTATGTACTAATAAGTATATATGTAATTTACTGAATAAAAGTTTCTTCTCATCAGAGTCTTTTAACCCCACTGTACCACTTAGATTTGAATTGGCACAATGCTTAGTATTAGACTTTGGTGATGCCTGGGTGGCAAAGCGCAGTCTTGGTTCAAGTGATGAGGTCATCTTGACTGTACCCAGGTCAGCTAAACTCACAACCAGGATTGACATGTTTTAGATTAGCTTTGTACTAGATATATTGTAATTGAATTTTGAAAAGTTATTTATGAATTTGATAATCATGACTTCCTATCCTACTACTGCCCGGATGCCACAGTCTGAATACCAATAGTAATTGTACAGTGGCATGCCTCCGTACACCATTGAAAAGACTCCGACAAGATACAAGCTGAGTCAGGCAGCTGTGCCCACAAGTAGCACACATGGGGGCATTGCGGGAGGTTGCGTTTATCACTTCCCCCCAGCCCATAATAGGCCAAATGTTCCTGTGTCTTTCAAGAGGACTAGGATAACTAGGGATCCGCAGCAGGGTGCACATTGCATTTGCGCGTGCTTGCGATATTCCACATGGTTGGATTGGAAAGTGATTGCATGGGAACATCAATATGTCAAATTGAATAATGCACTATCCACTGCAATTTTCAGGTTCAGGTATTTGAGATCATGAATTCGCAAAGGTCAGGTGTGATCTTTCTTTTTAGCCACTATCAAAAAAGATTCATCAACCGCAATCCAATTTAGGTGATATTAATAAATCAGTAATCATTTTGTTTCATTTCATTTTCCACTGCAAGCATGCCATTCACAAAAAGAGGAAAAGAGCGTAAAAGGCAACTCGCGGGAAAGCGTCGGGCTGAGGAAGGAAATTGTGAGTTGCTCACTTAATCTGAGTGTATATATATAGATATATATATATGCTTCCACATTTATGTGGCACCCTCATTGAGCCCCATGGAAGAACATTGGCTTGAGTGGGTTCATATTGTGCCAATGTCATGTAGGCTCCAACACGGAAGTCAAAGGATGTGTGCCAAATATAGCTCCTTGGGCATTGGGCACCATTATGGACTCAAAACTTCTTAGCTACAAATGGCAGGAAGCAGTATCTGATATCTTGTCTGCTTCAACACATAGTGATCCCTCAACCACTTGGGAATAGTGGGAGATCCCAAAAGACAAATGAGTGCAAAACAACCCAAATGAATAGGTTGTTTTCTTCCTCTTGCCCAATAGCACAAATATCAATCCGAGTGAAATTTGGAGGGTTGTGGATGTCAATCAGATCAAAAGCATTCACTTTTGCTGTGTGGCAATTTTCTCTTCAACCGGATTACTCATTGCCCTTGTCAAATTCCGACCATTCACAACAATGAGTGAAGTCGAGGTCAATCAATGAGATGAATTATCACAATTCTTATTTCGCAAAAAGAGATTAATTGGCTCAATTGCAACAAATGGATAATTACTGGAGGGATTTATGTTTGCGATTGGGTGGCGCAAATGAAGCACAAAGAATGAAAAATTTGGTCTGTATGGAAGTGTTGGGAAAATTGAAAACGCAAAAGATGAATGGCAGAACGGAGGTGCCAATCTTAGCTCGGTGGGTTGCATTCTAGGTCAATCATTACAATATGTTGGGGATAATTTATTTGAGAAGATTCAAAATTTCTACAACTCATTGGGGGTTCCGTCTTTTGATCAAGTCAACTATGAAGGTGATATTGCTGCAAATCAGGGTGCATGCAAGTTTGCTTCCACACTCAATTTCACCATGAATAGATTCAAAAACTCACCTCATCTTGATAAGGATGCATCGCTGTATAAGCGGACCAGCCAAATTCAAAGAGATGCGTCAAAGCGGTGTACTGGGGGAAAATGGATTTTCCCAAATGAGCATTTTTGGATTGATCTATCCAATTGTCATGGACTCATTCAGGTGGTGTGGGCCAGTAGTACATTTGTTCATTATACTGATCCAGCACAGGACAATAAAAGCATGAAACTAGTGGGTATGTCCACACAATGCTCAAGGAGGTTGGCAAAAACAATGTGCCAAAAAACCACGGCTATTATGAGCTTGGCAAGGGAGCGGGCTATCAAATAAGGGATGGTCATAAAATCTCATTCCAATTCAAAGAATGAGGAGATTTGCATGTGTGTTGGAATTTCAGCGTGATGGGTAAATAATGGTGGGGTAAGGCAGAGGACAATATACACCAGGATTGGATGGTTTTGAGTGTGAGAGATGGGGTGGCTCACATAAAAAAGGGGTGAAGTGGATTATGTACAGTGGCATGCCATCATACATATGTCCTGGTTTGTTGCTCTTGTCCAGGATGCCAATGCTTCACACGCAAATCCTTACGCTTGTGCAGGTTCCGACAATGCTAAAAGTTCCTTATGCCTTTGCGGGCTGCCAACGCTTCACACGCCAATCCTTACGCCTGTGTCAGCTCTCAACATCTCACACGCCAATCCTTATGCCTCTGCAGGCTCCCAACAATTCACACGCCAATCCTTACACTTGTGAAGATTCCCAAAAATGCTAAAAATTCCTTACGCCTGTACAGGCTTCCGGCAATTCACATGCCAATCCTTACGTTTGTGAAGGTTGCCAACAATGCTGACAATTTCTTACGCCTGTGCAGGCTCCCGACAATTCACATGCCAATTCTTACGCTTGTGAAGCTTCCCAACAATGCTAAAAATACCTTACGCCTGTGCAGGCTTCCAACAATTCACACGCCGATCCTTACACTTGTGAAGGTTGCCAACAATGCTGACAATTTCTTACGCCTGTGCAGGCTCCCGACAATTCACATGCAAATCCTTATGCTTGTGAAGGTTCCCGACAATGCTAAAAATACCTTACTCCTGTGCAGGCTTCCAACAATTCACATGCCAATCCTTATGCTTCCAAAGGTTGCCAACAATGCTGACAATTTCTTACGCCTGTGCAGGCTCCCTACAATTCACATGCCAATCCTTACGCTTGTGAAGGTTCCCGACAATTTAAACAATTCAATACATGACTAAGATTAATAGCGTGTGACCATAGAAAACGCAATGTCTCACAAATCTGGAGTGGATTGCTCACATGCAGGAACCTCCCGCTTTTTTACAGTTAAGATTTGATATGGCTCTAAACCATGGAAGAAGAAAATATAGGAGACAGTAATGGTGACTATTGGCGCATTTTTGGAAAAAGAGGTTCACACAAACAAATACTCACTCCAACTTTTGGTGGGGCACTTACAAAAATAATTCTCACACAATCAGGGATTTTCTCTAAGGAGGAAATAAATATTTTTTACGTGAACAAAGAATGTAATAGAAATCAAACATAACAATGATTGAATACAAATAATTAATTTAAAAGAAAGTATTACAAATGATAAAAAGTGGGAATAAAGATTATTTTTTTTAAATTTTTATTTTTCTAGGAATTTGGAGACTATCCCACTGATGTCCTCCTTTGGATAAGCCTCCAGTGCCTGGGAAAGGAGGTGGTTTAGTTCCTCTTTTAATTCCAGGTGCATCTCATTTCAATGAGCTGCATCCACAAAAGGAATCATGTGGAGCAAGCGGTGATGCTCCAACAAGATTTGGTTGATCGATTTGTGGAGGATGGCTCAAGGAATCATCAAAGTTGGTCGTAAGTTTGTGAATTCCTAGCAAGCCTCATTGTGGGAATGAGAGGGGCTTTGCACCGGGGGGGAGGAGGCACTGGAAGGGATCTCTGGGGAGGGAACCGGGGTTGGAGTGGAGGGGGGGAACAGGATGGGAAGGTGGGCGAGTTGGGGGAGGGGGAGGGGGGGATCCAACGGGCGTATCGTTGATGATAATTATGGAGTGGGGAGTGTGTCACATGGTGGAATGTGATCTACAAATTGCCAGTATTAATTGGTCTTTCAACAGGTTTAATAGCCTTTTCGGCAAGAGTTCCCTTTGCTGAGGTCTGGCAGACAGCATTGTGACAATAAACCGGTTACCAACGTCATGGGTTTGATTCCGGTTGGAGACAAGGAGGGTTCTCAATCAAACAACCAGAAATCGCTGGGTTTTCTGCTCCATTGGCGTACAAGGGTTCCGCCCCTTGCGGGTTCCTTGTAGGCTCCCGTTGTGACTAATGTAACTCCACGAGGGTCACATGAGTAATACCATCAGTTACATGCACTTCGGGACACAGTGCCCTAAACCCGGGGGTACTGTCACATGGTGGAATGTCATCTACAAATTGCCAGTATTAATTGGTCTTTCAACCGGTTTCATAGCCTTTTCGGCAAGAGTTCCCTTTGCTGAGGTCTGGCAGACAGCATTGTGACAGAGTGGCGGGACGAGCTGGAGATGGTCAAAGAAAAGGTGAGGAAATGTTGAGAGGAGTGAATAAAGAGAAGTGGTGACTTACCAAAAGGTTCCTCCGTGGATTGCGTAGGAGCCACCTCAGGTTCTGGCTCACAAGTTGTATTGTCCTCAGGTGGTTAGGAGGATGGACTCGGGCCAGGAATATGTGGCTCTTCAGTTCGGGAGGGTTCTAAAAAAGGAGTAAGAGTCAGTTAACCTGACTCAAAAGTGAAAGTGAAAATGAAATGAAACTTTGGCTGCTTACCGGGGAATAATTCCTCTGACCATTGGGTGCCACTTGGGCCTGGAGTGGGTTGCTGCAGGGTTTGCTCGCAAGGCAAACTAGGAACGGGAGAGTCTTGCCGGGGGGATTCTGGGGGTTTTGTTCTATTAGTAATGGAAAAAAGTCAGTATTATTGCGTGAAGAGAAATGAGATAAGGAGGAGAAAGAAAACTTACTTTCGCCTTTGAATCCCATTGGTGACAAGACATGGTGACAATTGGCCCAAGCTTGAATGTCCTCTTGCCATCGCCATCCTTCATCAGCAGGATAATCACTTTGCTCAGGTCGAGGAGTGAAGTGACCATCAGATGGTTTCCTAGGAGGTGGGGTGGACAAATCAATACTTGAGGGGACAGGACTAATTGTCTGAAATCGTTCCCGTCAGCCTGCTTAGGGTCCTGGTGTCCATTTGCGCTTGGATATGGTTTCATCATCATTGACCACAAAGGAGTCCTTGCAAGGGTGTCTTGGGGGAGAACTCCTCTTGCCACATGGTCGGAAGGGGCTGACAACAAACAAACATTTCTTTTTTGCTTGTTGGCAAGCATCACAAGCATTGGTTGTCGTCAAGGAATGAATGCAGGGGATACCGCGCTTGGTGCATAAAGTGCATGACATCTAAAAACAAAACAATTGAGGTTAGTAACTGAATAGAAAGTAAACAATCAAGAAATAAAATGAAGACATACAATGAATTAGATAAATTTAAAATGGAAACATAATAAAGACGCTCTAGTCCAAAGTTTTGAAAAGTCTGGAAGAGAAAAAAATAAGTATTAAGATTGGAACATGATTTCAACAAAAGTTTAAAAAAGAGGTAATTCACAAGGTGGATAGAAGTGGGGTTCTGAAAGGATCAGAAGAAGAATAAACAGGCAAAAGGAAGGGGAGCGGGTTTAGTGGAGTGGAACGGCAGGAAGACCAAGGGGAATATGCACAAGAAGGACAACAGCGGGTGATCTTGAGCAAAGTGGAGCGGGTGAGGAAGAAAGTGAAGGGCTTTCCATGTGAAGATGGTTTTTTATACCATGGTGAAGCTGAGACAATCTCAGCAGTTGCAGAACCTGCAAAAGTCTCAGCTTCAAGGTGTGTGGGCAAAATTGAAGCTCAGTCTCAGCAAATGCTGAAACTGAGAAGGGAAATGCTTGCATGAGGCAGAAGAACAATGGGCTTCTGGCTGAGTATTGCAATTGATTGAATTGTCAAGTTCAGTCAAATCCCCTTTTTTTCCTGAAATAGCCACCCAATCACCCAGGAGGGTGGTAGTGAGGCCCTAGTTGAATGTGCATGGTGGGTGCAATGCACAAGTTCCCCATGCAGAAATGCATGTGGGGCATTTGGTCACAAGTGACCGCGGTGAGATTACCGGCCGTATGGGATGGTGATAGTGTTTGAACAAAGGGGAGGGCTGTAAGACAAGTGAATACAGCGTGAGCTTGCCTTGACCAATTGCTCAGGTTTGCTTTTGCGTCATAATTTAAATGCTCAGTGGCTGAACATTTGAATTGTGCATTTGTTGAGCTATTTATATAACAATATCAAATTCACCATGTTGAGCAATTGCTAGTTCATTTTTGTAAGCACACAAGCTGAGCATTTGGCACAGCATTGGATGACATTTCACACGCTTTGGTGAAGTTCTCCAAACTGAGCCTTCCAATAAACTATTGCAAAAATGGCCCTGACCATGGCTTTACTGAGCACTTCCACACGGTTCTTTTGACCATTACATGCTCAGCTTGCGTGTGCAAATCGGGTGAAACACAATGCTGAGAATGTGGCACATGAGCTACGTATATGCAAACGATCGGAAGGTGGATACCCATTGGCTATATGCATGCAGGCTGAAGTAGTATTACACCTTCCTAATCTGTACAGCCGACACTGTAGTATGCAGTACACCTTTGTAAATTTATGCTGCGGGGCAGAGCAAAATCTGTTCAACAATGTAACATGCAATCACATCAACCCATTGAGCCATATATCTCAACTGCATCCCTTTGATGCACCTTGTTGGAGAGCTCTGCCTAACTACAGCACAGATGCAGGTGTAATCCAAGTTAATGAAATTAGGTCATAATGGGATGACTTATTATTTGGGTCATACACAAACAGTGGATTCACTCCGGTTCCATTGTCGGGGAAAACTTTGACTGGCCGTGCTTGTTCATCGCGTGGGCTCATTGGCGGGCAGACACACGCTTTCATATGCACCCCCCAACGGGTCATACGCAGGAAACTTTCACACACCTGGAAGACATTTGACTGCCAGTCTTCTGACCGGCTATTTTCTTGCTTGGGTGGTCAGCTTGACTGCAGACGCTCACCCACTTGCACGTGGAAACCTGAGACCAATCAGTGTGGATTTGCTTCAGCCTCATCTGCATTAGAATAATCCCGGCCTATGATTGCTGAGGCTGGTTATGTTTGTGTGGGGATCTCCCACCGCGGGTCATTTTCTGAATGCTCTCATGCGCCCCATGCATGTTGTGGCCCCTGGCTTGCAGCCAAAAACTCCCTTGGGTGGGTGGCCTCTTTCGCTGGAGTTTTGTACACACGTGAGGCAAAGACCCTGATGCCAATCTTGTTGGATTAGTACCCGGATCAAACGCAATAGGGGTCAATGTATATGTGGATCACAGTTCACGGCCAGTGGCCCCTTTGATCATGCCACACATTCCCCCTGGAAGCCCAGTAGGCATCAGTCAGAAAAAAACTTCAGGCAAAACCAAGCTCATGTTTGGTGGCACGCCACCAAACATATATCACCCGCCCACGCACAAACATCCCCACAGTGAGATTTCCCTTTGAAACCGCCAGCATTGCCCAGTAGGTCCCTGTGCAACAATTAACCTGGGGAAGATCCGCTCATTGTTTGCTGTCACACCAGCAAACATGGCTGCATGCCTCTAATATGCCCCTCCACAATAATTTGCTACAACCCACCCAATTTCCAATATGCTAATGTCAACCTTGTTCCACCAAAGTTTGCATAACTTGCTGCAGATCCACAAGTCATATTTTTGCACCCACATTTTGCCACCTTGCCTTGATATATGCCCCAAATCGGATATGAAAATTATGAGCCCAAGAGGCCCATCTCCATCAAGACCATGCACGTAACCACAGGCCATGCCCCCTTGAGCCCATGGCTGCCTGTAATATAAGCTCCCCACCTGCGCTTATTCGTCTTCATTACCTTTAGCTACCCCTTCCTGATTGTATAATTTCCAACTGTTCCCAAATAATTCATAATAGCCATCATGTCAACCCCTTCACAACCACTTTGCATAGGGATCATTAATATTTGTATTCAAATAAATAGTGATATCAACTTAAATCCTGATAATTTCCACTTAGCTTCTTGGATTATCCTATGGCACAATCAACACAACATATTCGTATATCTCCCCAATCACCAGTGTGCTATTGGCTCTCTCCCTGGAACCCTTTCCAAAATGTTGATACCATTCCTTGGGGCACCAAACCATTCATGCACTGTGGTCCTGGTAATGCATGGATTTAAAATTGCCAATCCAATCCTACTCAAATATTACTTGTTGAGGGAGTATTTATGACTGATGCAAATGATCCCTCCTCATCTCAGAAACCCAATCTAGCATTGATGTTCTTCCCACAGTATCAAACATTTTATTCATAATGGAAAGCTTTTGAACATAAAATTTCAAGCTTAAAATGCCCAAAGAATATGACTGTAATACTCATAGTCAATTTCAACTCTTTACTCCAACATTTCCCGCTTCAACATTGACACCAGCTTCATATCCTGCTGTTTCATCATTGATTTCCAAACAAAAACTAATACAATTACCCAGTGGATCAGACCTCCCCATGATGACCCTGCCCCATTCCATTATTCCAACCCCCCTCCTCCCTCATCAAAAGACCAGACTAGCTTTTCTCTCAGATCGAGAAATCCCCAATGGCCAATCAGCCCGTAACCTTTGGGCCACCTCACCCCCAGGATCCACTTTTAATGCCAGGCACATCATTACAAACAAGGTTGTTAGCTCATTTGAATCCCTTTCAACCAATACCCCTCTTGGAGGACCGCTTGCGGATGATATGGGATTAGGTAAAGCCATTCAGGCCATTGTTCTAATTGGTACCTCCAAGAAGTGGATGATTGCAAACCCTCATTGCTTCACGCCAACCATGATCATCTGTCCCCCTTGCTTCATTACCAACTGGCAATCAGAAATATCCAAGCATGCTCACGCTGGAGCACTGCATGCCAAAATCTACCATGCTCTCACTTGTCACTCATTACCCAAGGCGGACATCTTAAAATATGATATCATCATCACTTCCTACAATACTCTCACCCAGGAATTTAAGCAAACCAATACCTCTACACCATTCATTTTTCAAATCAACTGGCATTGTATAATTTTGGATGAAGCACAGTGAGTGTCTGAGCTTGAATGATTCAAATTACCTTTTATATCCAATAACCCTTCCCCCATCTTATAGCTATATTTTCTCTCAATGCACTGCCACTCACTGTTCCATTAATAGCCTCCTTTTATCCTGTCAAATATGTTTAATGGGCACACCTATTCACAACACCATTTATGACCTTTTGGGCATAATATCAATCATCACTCAACCCCAGAGCTCTGATCAAGATAACTGGTCACCATTCATCCTGAGTAGTCTTTCCAAAGGTTGGAATGATATTTTTCATTTAGTGTTGCAGCATTTAAGTTTGCGCCGCACCAAAACCACACATCTCAAATCCCTCCCCACTCTTAGCCATCATTATGAGCTGCTCCCACTCCACCCAACCATGCAGCAAGAATATTCCACCTTATACAAAGAATTCCTATCATCCAAAAGCAAAGGACCAGGAGAATTTTTCAGAAATATTAATAAGCTGTGAACATGTTGTAACCATCACATCATGCTTAACACAATTGCAGAGGCAGACTTGGAGGACCATGAGGGCAGGAGCACTCAGGATAACTCCTCAACAAACACCCAAACTATTGTGGATGCGGAAACATGCATGATGAGTAGTAAAATTGCACACCTCCTACAAAGCTTAATGAAGGACAAACAAACAAGGTGTGGTCCAACCAAATCCATGGTTTATACCCACTGGACCCAATTTCTTGATTTGTGCGTTAATTCTAATATGCATCCATTACCAATTGAACCCATCTGAGTGTTTTTTATTGTGGAATTGGTATTGCACTTTCCCATCACTCTATCCTTTCAGCACAAATTGATGGAACAATTACAGCATGAGCGCAGGTGAAGGCACTGGAGAATTTCTTCAATAATCCTGAATGTGAAGTACTGATTGCATCCATTGCCCCAGCTGGAACTGGCCTCAAGATAACTTGTGCTAATATTGTCTATTTAATGGTGAGGTGACCCCCAAAATTCTACCCTGATTTTTGGACCCTGACATCCACATTTCCAGGAGCCCAATTGGAACCCCGCCATTGAGGCTCAGGCTGTTGATTGACTCCATCATATTGGCCAACAACAACCTGGAAAGGCCATCCACTATGTCACTCCTCATTCAGTTGAGGTTAACATGTGGGAGGTACCTTTCAAGCTCATCTTTGACCCCGATCGTATTGCTATTCTAAAATCCTTCCTTATGGGAATGCCATATTCCAATCACCAATAGGTCCAAGAAAAGAAAAAATCATTAACTGCGTAAGCCTTACTGATATTATATAATTTGTGTTTGACCAAGTTGATAACACCTGCTCACCCTGGCACAGGTACATAATTATGAACACCATGAGCTGGATTGAACTCCTTCAATATTTCCTCAATGAAAATAGGCAATAGAGTATTTTTTCTAAGGGAGACGGTGATACATTCCAACTCATATTGTCTATACTCTGACATATTTAGCAGGTTGTTGCATCTTTAAGAAATAATAATCAGATTGTCTTACACCTGCACAAATAATTCACAAAATGTTAATTTGTAACGGTGCTATACATTTATATTACTAAGTTATTGCAGAGCATCACCATTTGGCCTAATAACTGGCATGTCAAGTATTTTAAGGGCGCTAGTCTGCATCTTACTACAGCTCTTGAGCCAATCTTGATCAAATACCTGAAATGATAGGCCTTCCAGAATATCACCATCATCTTTCAATTGTAATTCTGGCAATCTATCAATAGTTTTTTTACCCTTTTTTTAATGCAATTACAAAACTCTATGTCTTGATCCTTTTTAATACAAATTAATTAAATAACTGGGAGCACCAGCGTAATCCCAATTTGCGGTAAACTTGACGCCCATTTTCCAGTACCTCCTCATTATCTGAGCATACTCAAGGGTAATTGAATTTTGATGCTAGAATGGGAAATTTAGCTGTATCACACCATTGACGACGGCGCTCACAGGTCTGCACATAATCAAGTAGATCATCATCAGTCTTTGCTCACAATGAAGAAGAGATACAGTAACTAACCCTTTGACAAATCTTTGCAAGCTTTTTATTCTCCTTCTTTTTAACCAAATACTTTGCATCCTTTTGAATAGACTTCCATTCTGTTTTCAAATAAGTAAAATATTGCTCCATTAAAGCCACCACGACCCCGTAGTTATTATGATCCTTGTTCCAACAGTAATGATGATAATTGGTGCTGACGAGTGCAAGATGGAATATTTGGTAAAACACTGTAGTCATCAACTTGTTCAACAGATGTTGCCATCAGCTCTCCCAGTCCCTAGTGAATTGCTTTAGTCCCAACTTGTGGAGCTCATTTTTGCAGTAGCTTTGGAAACCCTGAGACTGAACCTTCTGGCTTGCATGTTCCACCACATTGAGAGCTTTACAAGCCTGGTTCCTTTGCTGTCTGACCTCGGATTTTTCAAGCATACTCTGGGCAAGGGGCATTTGAGGATGGGTGAGCTCACTATTTGACTGAGTGCCATGCTCATGCGCCATGAAATTTTCCCTCCTTGGTTCATCATTTGTTTCCATTTGAGTCGGAGACATGTTCTCATCCTCATCATCCACCATTTTTTCTCTTGATGAACTGGCATGAGCTGTTCTTGGTTTGGAGGCATATGGATGATGACGTCCAGTGACTTTCTCTTTATGGACCAGAGGTGAAGATGCATAAATTTCATCACCTGCCATGAACATCATCAGTTAACACATCAAAACATTAATGAAGACTGGTAATACTCACAATCTTCAATTGGCTCCTGAGATCGGACTGACCCACCTTTAGGTGCCATATCTAACCCATGAAATTATCATATCAAATTGTGAAAAAGGTTATACTCCAAAATTAAAATGACTTACTTTGATGAAGCGTCAATCCTGGACTTCCCTCCAACAGACCACTCCAAGTTACATTTTCCAATGGTCTTTTTTGTTGCCCCCCATCCACGTGCCTTTCATCGCCCACATGAACCTGAGATCCTGATGGAATATTAAGGGTTGGCTGTTTACTTTGTCCAAAGGGATCCTCAGATGCGACTGGATTCCAACCGGGATTAAGGAGGAACTCACGTGGAAATTTTGATTGGGGATTAGCATTTGATGAGATTTGAGGTGTGCCTTCTGGCCCCTGAGACACATGCATTGGTGTATTAGTAGGATTTGGGGGAATTGAAGTGACATAAATATTTGGGATTGACCAAGTGCTTGAATTTGGAGCCTTTGGATTTCCCACATGAATGTTAAGACATGATACATTCATTGAGGATGCAATAGGGGTTGTGAGAGCAATGTTGGGACTCAATGGTGACTGTGTTTGAACATATTCTATGCTAGATTCATTATCTGAGTCATGAACAGAACCTGAACGGGAATTATGTGACTTGGAAGATGATATAAGGGCCAAAAAAGTACAGTAATATTTTCAACTAGATAAAACACCTCAGTATTATGATAAAATAGAGTGATATGAGATGAACTCTTTTCAAATTTAGAATAGAGATATTCTATGAATATTTCTAAAAAGAGTCTTAGTGGAAGTCCAATAAGCCTCTTTTTAGGAGAATCCTCCCTGCCTCCTCTTGAGCTCCTCCGCTTTTGTCAGAAACCACCCTGCACGGCCTACCACCATATAATGTAATATTCCCTTGATCTCAAATGGGACCCATCATCCATAATTAATCATATTTGGTAACATTTCCGCCTCCCCATTGTCACATTTTGTTAATTATCCAAACTGCCAATATATGCATTGAAATTCCACAGCATTGTACATCTGTAAAGGGGTATATTCATGAAGGATTTACCCACAAAAGAGACATCACCTTTTCAAGAAAGGAGATACAATCCAAATCACACTCCAGCCAATTAAAAGCCTGATTCACTCAAACCAAATACCAAGACTTTAGCTGCACTCCAACGCCTTATGTAATAGAGTTATATCATTATGTCTGTTATAAGGTTTAAGCCATGTACAATGGTGTGCCAGCGTACATGGTTTGAATGTCAATCCCCTCAATTCAATGTTGACACATCCCTATTGGAACGCCCCTCAAGGGTCAAAACCGCAGTATCACCATGTGTGAATAAAATAGAATATGTATGAGCATTGAGCAGCATGGCATTTTACCCAATTAAGCTCCTAACTAATTCCACCATCCAGATGAGGGATGTTACACTTTATCAGCTGCAGCTCACGCACCATTACAAATGAGATAAATTTCTCAGATGGCTCAAATCATCTCCCCCTTCATAAATAATCACTCAATTTTTTTTCCAATTAATAACAATCCCAAACACTTTCACATCAACCATAGATATTTATACACAAACCAACCTTACTCACAATTCCTGCAACAATGACAACCCGCTGCTATTTCTTGATGCATATATGCATGTGTCAATACTGCTCAACTCAAACACACTATTCCCCTGAGGGTGATAGGCATGGAGTTGCCTTCACACCTTTCCAATATAAACAGCACATTAAAAAGCTCAAATCAACCATTGCACCCAAATCTCTTCCAAACATCCCTACTTCTGCATCAGGATCTGAGTGCCCACAACTTCTATTGGATCAAATATTCCCAGCTGATTATTCACGATTGACCCAAAGCACCTTCTGCACCGCACCGGGTCTCAATTCAACTGCACAGAAACCATGCAGCAGCAGTCAAACCCTTCCCCCACGGGACCTTGGAATGATAATATCTGACATTCTATTATTAAGGTATAATATACCCCGCAGGGCTTCACAAATTCTCAACCCAGCCCTAAACCTGCTGATCAAGTCCAGCTTCTCAAGCTCCAGTGGTCCTCCCATGCCTGCATTCCATATACCTCAGGATCTGAGTACCATATTTGAACATCTCCAATTGGAGCCAGTGATTCAAAACTATATATGTTTTCCTCAATGTTTCTCTCTTAATGGCCTTACTGAATCAGTCACCACTGACCAACCCCACTGTCAACGCCATAATGACCCAAATGATCCTGATCCCCCTTGCACACAATCATTAGGCAAATTCATCTATTCATTTGAACCCCACACCTAAAACACAACCAACATGAAGCAAACATTTATACCAACAAAACATGTCATTTATCAACCATTCAAAAATTGGCTTGCCAGATTTCTCCAGCGGGATGTAATTATGGAAATTCTGCATCAACATCAACAATCCCAAACTCCGGAAGGTTCCCCAAAATGTCACATCTGGGATGGATTGGTCTGAAGACGCTTCACTGGCACTAGAAATATCAACAACCCCCCATTCATGTTCATTTCTGGTGCATTGGCCTTCTCCATTTATGTGGACTGGTTTGAAGCACATGGAAAGTCAACCTGGTTGGCCAGCATTGGACCTATCCTGCTTATTTGTCTCAATCTCCCCCCAAGTGAAAGATTGAAGCCAAAGAATGTCTATGTTGCAGGAATCATCCCTGGTCTGAAGGAGCCAACTTCCCTTCAATTGAATTACCTATTAATGCCACTCATCAATGAGCTCAAAGAGCTATGGAAAGGTTACCATTTTTCACCCACCTCAAAAGGTCCTTCAGGATCCTTTATCCGTGTTGCCATCCTTACAGCCATTGCGGATGTGGTTGCCATGCCCAAGCTTACTGGATTTATTTCCCATTTAGGCAACCAATTTTGTAATTCTTGCAACATTCACAAATCTGAAATTGAAGAAATTGGTCCTCAATTTCACTACACATGCTCATACCAAAATCATGAATCAACCATAGGCAAGTGGCTTCAGGCAACCCCACAACAAAGACAAGCAATCTTCTCTGAGTATGGAGTGTGATATTTAATTTTGGAACACCTTCCATATTGGGATGCAACCAGAATGGTTAATCTTGACATAATGCATAATTTAATACTTGGAATTTTGAAGGATCATGCAACTTTCAAATTGTGCATTCCAGAGTCCAAATCAAAAATTTACCTCAGGACCTGCAGGAAATCCAATAACACCAACATTTCAAACTCACATTCCATGACCTCCATCAGCTCTCTTGGTAAAATCACATTGAGAGAGGCCCGCTTCCTGAGAAGAGACGCAGCAAAAATAATAAATGAGCACCCGAAAAAACTACTTCCCAATTCCCACCCCTCACACAGAACTTCCATCTAGTGGTTCTGCGGAGATTCCTTCATTTGATGCAGATTACATCCCCACTTCTGAAATCTTCTCTGAATTGGATATCACTGCACTGAGTGATCACCAGATCAAGGGTGAGGATCTGGAGCATCTCCAACAAATCATATCTGAGACAATAATTCCCTCATCATGGACAACAGTACCTTGCAACATGGGTTCCCCCCCTCATGGTAGCTTAAAAGCTGCTGAATGGGCTCTCTTATATAAGGTCTATATTCCATTTTTAATGCTCACTCAACAGATGTCATTAGATGCACACCAATCAGCCAGCACTCAAAGAACAATGGGTCAGTCAGAAGAACTTGCAAACAAACTAACCAAGAATACATTCCATTTGATTAGTGCTATCAACATTGCCACAAGCTGGACTGTTTCAATAGATGATGTGACCGCATTTTCTGAACATTGGAAAAAATTCCGCCTTTCCAATCAACACCTGTTCCCAAAACAGAAAAGTAAACCAAATCATCATTTTGCTGATCATATTCCCAAACTCTTCCAATGTTGGGGCCCAGCACAAGCCTCAGCCATATGGGGTTATGAGCGCTTGATTGGAGTATTGGCAAAGATGCCAACAAATAACAAAATATGTACGCCAATTAATAAGATCAATATATTCACATTGATTAAACACCTGAACTGAATAAGACTAACTTCTTAAAACTCTGAATAAATGATATAGATAAAACCTTACTTCAACATATCTGTCGATGTTCCAACCTCTCCGTTTTCCTGAAATCCCCATCCGTGCCATGTGAAATGTAACAGCTTTTCGAATCACAGCCACCTGCCCTGTTCAATCACCATAAAAATAATAAACCATCCCGCCATGACAAAGAAAATTATGATTGCCTGGTTGAGTACTTCCATAATGTTCATGCAACAAGGGAAATAGCTGATTGGATCAGCTTAGACACTACCGTGCAATTGACAAGTCATCCCACTTCAAGGATTGTCTCACCTTGGTATTTTCCAGTTTCAAACATTAATATTGGGAACAATATATTTTCAACTGAATCCAAAAATGTCAGCAACAGTGTGATATGTTTTCTGAGGGGCAACTCACAACAATTTGGTATTATTAATAGCATTTTTAAAGTCTCTGAGCCATCTAGCATACTGAACAATAACTTTCTGATCTTAAAAAATTTTAAAGATTGATGTGAATTTCTTACCAGATTGGCCGCATCTCAATATATATAAAGCTGTTGGTTTTGATGATGGACACTTGATT
The DNA here is from genome assembly GCA_023105745.1 of Austropuccinia psidii. Lineage (NCBI taxonomy): Eukaryota > Fungi > Basidiomycota > Pucciniomycetes > Pucciniales > Sphaerophragmiaceae > Austropuccinia > Austropuccinia psidii. The sequence continues at coordinate 10,507,704 of JALGQZ010000004.1, read as the reverse complement.
ATATCTGACGAAGAAATAGAAGGTAACTGTGGATTTTATGATATCAAAGTTCTGTCATTTGGACTGCTTGTAATGATAAAGCCGTTATTTCATGATATATAATCTACAAAAATGCAAATCTCTCAGATTCATTAGCAATTTTGCTAGTGAAATAGCTGCCTCAAGATTTAGTGACAGAGACATGCCATTGTCACAAGCAAAGCCCATTAATTTCCATTGCCACAAAGAACTTACTATTTTGACATTGGGTACAGTGTGAATAAGCCAAGCTCAATGATCAAATGACCCACACACTCACCTTTCACAGCATTCAAGATTTCTAACTGCGCCAACATCATGTTGGAAGGGGAATCGGCCCTTGCGCACCCACACCCGCCAACAGTGGTTTCATTTGTCACCCACAAATGGTCAATGCCACCTGACATCAGGCCCTCACATGTATTGCCTTTGTGTGCATGTGTCACCCATGCACCCACTGCATTGTGCAGCGGGCTCTAACCATGTCACCCCCTCCTGCTGAGCTAGCTGATTCATGGCTACACAAAATTAGGACAACACATCATTTGGCCATGGTGTGCCCATCACACACACACACCTGCACCTGCGGTATTGTGCGGCGGGCTCTACCAGTGTCATCTGCAAAACAACAATCCCGCTCAGGCGGAGTGCTTTCATGGATGACCTGGTGAAGTCAAACCCCCCGCCCACATCTAGACTGGCTTAGGGACCTCTTTGATGTGTTTTTGTGCAAACAGGCGGGTCTTGTGTAATTTTTACCAACCATCAGACGGTTGCGGGATGATCAGGTGGTGAAGAATCTGAGTTGAAGGCACAGGGGAACCAATATTGGTGGATGTCACAGGATTTGGTGTAAGACAAGAGTGTGACGTGTGCTCAATGTTTGCTTTATTTTTGCTTGACGTGAGCTCAACTTTTATCCTGCTTGACGTGAAGTCAATCACTGACAATTGACACAAGATTTGCCCTGGTGAGACCTTGGAATGATTATATCTGACATTCTATCATTAAGTTATAATATACCTTTCAGGGCTTCACGAATTCTCAACCCACCATGAGCCTGCTGATCAAGTCCAGTATCTTAAGCTCAGGTGTTCAACACCCTCCTGCATTCCATATACCTCAAGGCCTCAGTACCATATTTGAACATCTCCAATTGGAGCCAGTGATTCAAAACTATATATGTTGTCCTCAATTTTTCTTTCTTGATGGCCTTACTGAATTTGTCATAATGGGCCAACCCCACTGTCAAGGCCATAATGACCGAAATGATCATGATCCCCCTTGCACACAATCATTAGGCAAATTAATCAATTCATTTGAAACCCACACCCAAAACACAACCAACATCAAAACAAACTTAATCCCAACAAGATATTTCATTTATCAACCAATCAACAATTGGCTTTCCAGATTTCTCCAGTGGGCTGGAATTATGGAAATTATGCATCAACATCAATAACCCAAATTCCCAAAGGTTCCCCCAAAAGTGATATCTGGGATGGATTGGTCTGGATAAGCTTCAATGTCACTAGAAATATCAATGACCCCCATTCATTTCCATTCCTGGTGCATTGGCCTTCTCCATTTATGTGGATTGGTTTAATGCACATGGAAAGTCAACCCGGTTGTCCAGAATTGAACCTATCATGCTTCTTTGTCTTGATCTCCCCCCAAATAAGATTGAAGCCAGAGAATGTATATGTTGCATGAATCATCCCTTGTCCACAGGAGCCAACTTCCCTTCAATTTAATTACCTATTAATGCCACTGATCAAGGAGCTCAAACAGCTATAGCAAGGTTACCATTTTTCACCCACCTCAACAGGTCCTTCAGGATCCTGTATTTGTGTTGCCATCCTCATGGCCATTGCAGATGTGGTTTCCATGCACAAGCTTATTGGATTTATTTCTCATTCAGGCAACCACTTTTGTAATCTTTGCACTATTCATAAAGCTCAAATTGAAGAAAGTGGTCCTCAACTTCACTACACATTCTCATAACAAAATCATAAATCAACCATTGCACAATGGCTTTGGGCATCCTCACAACAAATATCAGCAACTTCCTCTAAATATGGAGTGCAATATTCAATCTTGGAAGACCTTCCATATTGGGATGCAAGCAGAATGGTTAATCTTAACATAATGCATAATTTAATACTTGCAGTTTTGAAGGATCATGCAACTTTCAAATTGTGCATTCCAGAGTCCAAATCAAAAATTTACTTCAGGTCCTGCAGCAAATCCAATGACACCAACAGTTCAGACTCAGATTCCATGACCTCCAAAAGGTCCCTTGATCAAATCACATTGAGAGAGGCCTTCTCCCTGATAAGAGAGTCAGCAAAAATAATAAATGAGTCACTCTTCACTACTTCCACCCAAAGAAATTTCCTCCCAATACCCACCCCTCACACAAAACATCCATCTAGTGGCTCTGCAGACATTCTGTCATTTGATGTGGATTACATCCCCACTTCCAAAATCCCCTCTGAATTGGATATCAGCGCACTTAGTGATCACCAGATCAAGGGTGAAACTCTGGAGCATCTCCAACAAATCATACCTGATACCATAATTTTCTCATCATGGACAGGAATACCCCAAAAAATGTTTTCCCCCTCTCATGGTAGTTTAAAATTCACTGAATGGGTTCTGTTATGCCAGGTCTATATTCCATTTTTAATGCTCAGTCAACAAATGTAATTAGATGAACACAATTCCCCCAACACTAAAATAAAAATGGGTCAATAAGAAGAACTTTCAAGTGAACTAACCAAGAATACATTCCATTTTATTAGTGATATCAACATTTCCATAGGTTGGACTGTTTTTATGGATGATGTGACTGCATTTGCTGAACATTGGGAAAAATTCTGCCTTTCCAATCAAAACCTGTTCCCAAAACTGAAAAGTAAACCAAAGTCTCATTTTTCTGATTGTATTCCCAAAGTCTTCCAACGTTGGGGCTCAGCACATGCCTTGGCCACATGGGATTATGAGCGTTTGATTGGGGTATCTGTAAAGATGACAAGAAATAACAAAATATGTACATTAATTAATAAGAGAAATACATTCACATTGATTAAACACATGAACTGACTAAGACTAACTTCTTGCAACTCTGAATAGATGATATAGATAAAACCTTACTTCAACATATCTGTTGATGTTCCAATGATTCTGTTCTACTGAAATCCCCATCCATCCCATAAGAAATAAAACAACTTTTCAAATAGCAGCCGCCTGCCATGTTCAATCACCAAAAATATAACAAGCCATCCTGCCATGACCAACAAAATTATGGTTGCCTGGTTGAGTACTTACAGAATTTTCATTCAACAAGGGAAATAGTTGAATGGAACAGCTTAGACACTACCGTGCAATCAACAAGTCATCCCACTTCAAGGATTGTCTCTCCTTGGTATTTTCCAGTTTCAAACATTAATATTGGGAACAATATATTTTCAACTGAATCCAAAGATGTCAGCAATAGTGTGATATGTTGTCTGAGGGGTAAATAATGACAATTTTGTATTATTAATAGCATTTTTAAAGTCTCTGAGCCATCTTGCATGCTGAACAATAACTTTGAAGAGTGATCTGACTTTCTCGCCAGATTGGCCACATCTCAATATTCATAAATCTGTTGGTTCTGATGATAGACACTTTATTATATCTAAAAATGAAATAGAAGGTAACTGTGGATTTTATGATAACAAAGTGATGTCATGTGGGCTTCTTGTAATTCTAAAACCATTATTTCATCATATTTAGTCTCCACTTTTTGTGGAAAATATAGTTACACAAAAATGCCAATCTCTCAGATTCATTAGGAATTTTGCCAGAAAAATAATGGCCTCAACGTTTGGTGACAGTGACATGTCATTGTGACAAGCAAACCCATTATTTCACATTGCCGCAAAGAAATTACTATTTTGGCATTGGGTGTGGTGTGAATAAGCCAATTTCAATGACCTACACACTCACATATCACAGGATCTGAAATGACACAACTGCACCATCATTACATTGGAAGGGTAATAGGCAAATCATCCAAGTGGGCCTCAGAATTACATTTCTTTCATGAGAGTTTGGATGTTTGTAAGTCACATGAAGCTGGTCACATGCCCTAATTAGTTCATTGTGCAGGTAGGTTTCAGAAAATCACATCTGCACATGCTCTTGCTTTCTTGTGCATGTCTTACACTTATGCACCCACACATGCCACTGCACAAGCACCCGCATATGCACACACCACTGCACAAGCACCAGCAACCAAACCTGCACCCCCCGCAAGGGGTTCCACATGTGTCACTCACAAATGGTTGATGTCACTTGAAATTAGGCTCTCACATGCTTTGCCTTTGTGTGCATGTGTCACGCCCATTCAACCACAGTATTGTGTGGCAGGCTCCAACACTGTCACCCATGAAATGTCAATCCACTAAGCAGGAGTCCTTTAATGGATGACCTGGGAAGTCCCACACCCCTTCTCTTCATCAAGACTGGCTGAAGGACCTCTTTGCTGTGTGTGTGGAAACAGGGGGGTCTTGTGTAATTTTACTACCCTTTGGATGGTTTCATGAGGATCAGTGGGTGAGGAATTTTTGTTGAAGGAACAGAGGAACTTGGATGTCACAGGATTTTGTGTAAGACCAGAGTGTGATGTGTCCTAAACATTTGCTTGATTTTTGCTTGACATGAGCTTGAATTTTATCCTGCTTGACGTTTGCTTGAAGTGAAGTCAATTGCCAACAATTGACATAAGATTTGCCGTGGTGGAACATTTCAAGTCATTTAGGCTAAAAGTGCCCCCTTTGACTACATTTTCTCTTGTGGGAGAGAATTACTGTCCCATGAGTTAGCTACCCTCTCCCCCACACATTTTGGACAGTTGTCATGTGTTAAGGATTGGGTTCATGCATGCAGCCATATATACTCACATGATTCATGGTATTATTTTGTTTTTCCTCTCTTTTAGTTTAGTGCATCTTGGCTGCTTTTGTCTTGTTTGATAATAAAATTGCTCAACAAGTTTATTTCTTGCCTTCAGGCTACCACCAGGGTTTGGACTCTACCCTGGGTCTGTAGGACTTTGAAACCTGGAAAAGCAAAACATATTAAAATGGGCCCTGACCGCTTCCTCAAAAGCCCAGGATTGGGCAGTACCCTTGGCCTGCACTAAGGCTGCCACCCATGGAATTCCCAAAGGGTTTGACCTGTTCCATACCCTGTCTGGATTGAAACCCCATGTGTCTTTTTCTTTTCTTTTATATCCCAGAGCCCGCCTGCCTGGGATTTCTGAGACCAGGAGGGAAAAATGATAATTCATATTTTTTTTAATTTTCTATTAGGTTTTTTTCATTTCATGTTCAAATTTTTATACTTTTTTTTGACTTTTTACTGTGTTTAGGAACCCTGTTGGGTTTCCTGACCTACTCCTTTGGGAATCTAAACAAAAAAAATGATGGACTGTGTCCTGGATCAGTTAGGGTTTCCCATGCAAATATCCTGATTTCTTGGTATCAGGCAGCAGCCTTAGTCTGCATTATATCATTCATAATTACCAGTTCTTACTACAATCCATATCAATACAAAATGTAGTTAACAATTCTTTTGTGTCCCTTTCTTTGTCAAAAAATTGTCTTTTATTTTCTTTAACATAAAGATTCTTTTTCCTCCCAACTTTGCCATTTGGGGGCTATACAAGAGTTCAATTTGCCCGGGGTGCAACGGGCTGTAGATAACTTTACTGCTTTGACAACCTGTACTGTAACAATTAACAATGAGCTTGTGTCTCAAAAGCTCAAGCTTGCGCGAGAAACGCTCATAAAACACAAGCGAGAAATTTGTAATGTGAAACGCTGACTCATCAGAGCCTGAGTTTCCAAATTGGATGAGTAATTTTACCGTACATCGGAATAAAAAATCGATACTCAAAGTTCCAAACCTCCTTTTGCATATTTATTTATAAGCACCTCAGACCTAAAGAGGTACTGTAACCTTCTCTTGTGAAGAAAAGAAATCTTTCCGATGCGTCTAACAAGTCCGAGAAGTATCTAAAGTACTTTTAGTTTGTTCAATCATCGGAATCGAAACACCCCAGTGCTAATGGTAGAAAACAAAGAAGAAGAGAAAGGTAAAAGTTTTTTTTTAAAGAATCGGGGGGAAATATCAAGATATATTTTACACTATCATCTGAATAATTTCACTTAATAATTGAATTGAATTGTGTGAGCAGAGTGTCGCAAGTATGAGCCAAGCTTTTTTGCGAAAGGGTTCAGGAACTGTCGAGTTGGTCCGGAAGGTATTTCCCCGCAGAATTGTAAAAACCCACCAGCAAAAGAAGCAGGTTCAACCTATTTTTTTTCTTCAAGGTACGAATTTTTGAAGCCATAAAATGGCATTGAGATTGGGAGGCTGGGGCAACACTTCTACATCAATACCTCACTTACTTTCCTGAAAAGAGACCGAACTTAATAATGAACTTTCGTGGGCCAGCTCTCTTTGTCACTCCAGCCATAGCGCTTTTCATAATTTTAATGTTCTCAAAAATAGAAGCAACCCCATGTGGGCTTTGCAACATACCAGGAATATCTACCGACGCCGAAACCCCAGGCAAAAAAGTGAAGAGCTTCTTTCAATGGGCCGGCCAACTTTTTCATAATGGGTCGAAAGATTCCAGTAGGTAGCTTCTTATGATGACCTTGGAACGTCCTCAAGTTAAAGACTGCTTACCCTTTACCTTTTGTGGCTATTTTTAGAAACCAAATAGCAATCTTTACGAATACTATCTCTTACCGCAATTCTCCTACCAGACCCAATGTTGCGTTTTTTACATCCTCTGTCAATGATTCACACATCTCAAATATGTTCTCTCCCATACATTTACTCTTGAAATTTTGTAACATGTGACTATTGAAGCTTTCCTTAACCTGATCCAATTTTATGTTCATGTGCAACCTTAACGCCAGACTGTTGTTGCCTTATCTATAAAGGGTGATCAGAGCTTTGTATTCAATATGTTTTGTATCTAAATTTTCGTCTATTTTTACTTTATTTCCTCGTGAATTGAAAGTTCAATTTGAAGAATAATTATTTTTTTCCAATGTGAGTCCTACTAAAACCTACTTATTTATTGTAGTTACTTGAGAGTTTTCCTGAGCTTCGAGCGATAAGATTACCATTTTCCAAACTTCAAATTAAGATGATTAACAGTAAGATCAAATTAATCGAACCACCGATCAATAAGACACGATGGTTTACATACTATATATTATGAAAATGATTATTAAGACTGTTAAAGAAGCTAAAAAGTGCATGTCTGTGAGCAACTAAGACAGCTTGCGTAGAATCCTATCCTTTTCCAGATATCACATTGCACGCTTTTAAGAGAACGTACAATCACATGTGCCCGCGTAAATAAGCAGATTATGTTGTATATAAGAGTGCTTAAAATATGAGAGAAAGAAGAGCATCTCTTAAATATTCTCTTCCTTTAGATTTATATTTCATAAATATCGTAACTGAGTCTCAACATTTTGCTTTGTATTTACACTATTATTGTTATTAAAAGTGGTTTGTCTTGATTCATCTAAAATTACTGAATACAAACATATTTGCTTACCCCTTTATCTTAGTGTATTCGATTCATCCTTATCAAATTAGACACACTTATTTGTATTCTAAAGTACAACATAGCTTTGCCTGTTGATAGGTTAGTTCTGTACTGTTTATAAAGCCTGGCTAAACCTTCACTGACATTTCAATTGCAGTCTTAATAGAAGAATATATTCAAATTGTATCTACCTTATCTCGTAGTTGATTAACTTTGTTCACCTTTCAGGTATTCTTATTCTTACTTCATATCTCATTACGATTGCTTTTTATTAATATAAAACTTTCAGTTTTCTAAGAAGTTTACAGAGTTACAGTCTTGGGTGCTCAAAACTAAAATACAAAAGGTGAACAAGTATGGCAGAAAAAGGAAAGGAAACCAATCATATCCCAATTTTGGATGGAAAAAATGTTTCTCTCTGGAGAATCTTGATAGATGTAGAACTATCAGCACAAGGTCTTCGTGATATTTGCAATTCAGACCTACCATCAGTTCCTATTCTATTATCATTAGTAACTGGATTCAATAAAGCATCAAAGTGGTATAGCTTTTACTAAGTAGGCTTCACTCTGAAATAATTGTTTCAGTTGTAGATGGAGTAACGGTTAAAAATGCAAAAGCTCTTTGGACAAAAATAAATCAAAAATTTGTGTCTCAAACCATTACAAATCAAGGAAGAACTTGTCTACAATGGGAGTGTCTTGGATTCAATGGAAATATTGAAGAATATGTAAAAGATTGCTCAAACGTTCTTTTTGACATTGCTGGAATAGAAATATCTTTGCCACAAGACATTATGGCTTATTCCATACTTGGAAAAATTAGCAAAGACAGAAATTCCTACAATCGTGTAATTGACTCCATGGTATTCTCCATGAATGCAAATATTAAACAACAACACGTCCTAGAGGAACTATCAGAGCTCATGCAACACAAAAATACTAAAGGCGCTGACCAAAAAGGAGTTGAAATCAAGGCAGTCAAAACTCTGCTCTTCTCACTGATTGAAACAGCTTTCCTTATAAAATCACTTATGTTTATTGTGACAGTAAACACAACACATAAGAAAAAGTTTTGGATAGAACACCCCAAATTGCAGCAACAAACAAAAAATGAAAAACCAAAGAAACAGCACTAATTCTGAAACACATCAAGTCAGTATGGAAGACCTTCTATTGAATGCAAAACCAATACAACTTGGGCCCTTTAGTCTAGTAATTTATTGCAATGCTACACACTACATGTTTCATGATAAGAAAATCTTCACAAATCTTAAAGAGTCCTCAAATAAAAAAATAGTCACAAGTGATCCAAATAGTAACTTAGTATGTCAAGGAAAATGGACAGTTCAAATAGCCATCAACAAAAAACTAGTTACATTAAATAACTGTCTCTATGTAGAAATATAACTAGGAATCTAGTTACCTTACACCAAGGTTAGTCTGGCTTCAATCGTTGGTGATTGACTTCACATCAAGCAAACATCAAGCAGGATAAAAGTCAAGCTCACGTCAAGAAAAAATAAAGAAAACGTTGAGCACATGTCACACTCTGTTCTTACACCAAATCCTGTGACATCCACCAATGTTGGTTCCCCTGTGCCTTCAGCTGAGATTCCTCACCACCGGATCCTCCCTCAACCATCCAAAAGTTGGTAAAAATTACACAAGACCCGCCTGTTTCTACATGCACACATCAAAGAGGTCCTTCAGCCAGTCTTGATGTAGAGGGGGGGTTTGACCTCACCAGGTCATCCATGAAAGGACTCTGCCTCCGCCGGATTGTCATTTTTCAGATGAAACTGGTAGAGCCCTCCGCACAATACCGCGTGTGGGGGTGCGTCCGCCAGTGCGGTTGAATTGGCGTGTTCATGTGGGGGTGCGTTAGCATGTGCATGTGCACCCGCCGGTGCGGGGGCAGGTGCGTAAGGGCCAATTCCCTTTCCAACGTGATGATGGCACAGCTGAACATTTTGGATGCTGTGATAGGTGAGTGTGTGGGACATTTGATCATTGAAATTGGCTTATTCACACTGTACCCAATGTCAAAATAGTAATTTCTTTGTGGCAATGTGAAATAATGGGCTTTGCTTGTCACAATGGCATGTCTCTGTCACCAAATTTTGGGGCAGTTATTTCACTAGCAAAATTGCTAATGAATGTGAGAGATTCGAATTTTTGTAGACTGAATATCATGAAAAAATGGTTTTATCATTACAAGCAGTCCACATGACATACCTTTGTTATCATACAATTCACAGTTACCTTCTATTTCTTCTTCAGATATAATCAATTGTCCATCATCAAAACCAACAGCTTTATAAATATTGGGATGCAGCCAATCTGGTAAGAAATTCACATCAATCTTCAAAGTTTTTAATATTCAAAAGTTATTGTTCAGCATGCAAGATGGCTCAGAGACCTTAAAAATGCTATTAATAACACCAAAATCTCGTGAGTTGCCCCTCAGAAAACATATCACACTGTTTCTGACATTTTTGGATTCAGTTGAAAATATATTGTTCCCAATATTGATGTTTGAAACTGGAAAATACCAAGGTGAGACAATCCTTGAAGTGAGATGACATGTGGATTGTATGGTAGTGTCTAAGATGATCCATTCAACTATTTCCCTTGTGGAATGAAAATTCTGTAAGTACTCAACCAGGAAATCATAATTTTCTTGGTCATGGCGGGATTGTTTGTTATGTTTTTGGTGATTGAATGGGGCAGGCGGCTGTGATTCAAAAAGTTGTTTTATTTCACATGGGACGGATGGGGATTTCAGGAGAACAGAAAGGTTGGAAAATTTACTGATATGTTGAAGTAAGGGTTTATCTAAATCATCTATTCAGAGTTGCAAGAAGTTAGTCTTATACAGTTCATGTGTTTAATCAATGGGAATATATTGATCTTGTTAATTGACGTACATATTTTGTTATTTGTTGGTATCTTTGCAAATACTCCAATCAAGCACTCATAACCCCATGTGGCTGAGACTTGTGCTGGGCCCCAACATTGGAAGAGTTTGGGAATATGATCAGCAAAATGATGATTTGGTTTACTTTTCTGTTTTGGAAACATGTGTTGATTGGAAAGGCAGAATTTTTTCCAATGCTCAGCAAATGCATTCACATCATGCATTAAGACAGTCCAACTTGTGGAAATGTTGATATCACTAATAAAATGGAATTTATTCATCAAAACTCTAATTTTGATGATTTTTCTTGTAACTCATCTTTTCTGTTGAAATTTAATATTTTAAACTTCGAAACATGATTTCAAGGGGTTATACCTTGAATATTATAATAAAAAATACATCATTCTTCACGAATGAACTAGTAGAATCCAACTGTCCACTGTTTTTTAAGTTTGTAACACTTCCACAACAAAGTCCAACAGCTCTATTGACTTTAATGGATAATCCCTTACAGGTTTTAACCTTGTTTATAGCTTGTAAAAATAAAGTTCATTTTTGTATTCCTACAGTAATTAAGTGGTGACTTTATTTTTTGTTCATCACTCTATCATGTATATTTCAAAGGATATTAGCTAAAATCCTTGAATATATGCGTTGACCAAAAAAGTGCATATATTTAGCCTAACTCCCTAAGTATCAACATTGGAGATTTATTTCTTAATTGTTTTATGTGTGGAATTTTATGAAGAATCCAATGGTACCGTTAATTTTACATGTTGTTTCATTGGTATTTTAAATAATTAGGGATTCCTGTTTTTTATAAGGTATTATTACTAATAACTCATTATATATTGACTTTACAGATATGCCATAAAAATGGTATATGTGTATTTTACCATGGGGAATCCAATGGTGCAATTCATTTCACATGTTTATTCATTGATCTTCAAGTTAAACAAATTTTTATGCTTATTTATGGCATTTTTGTAGCTTTAAGGTAATTATTTTTAATGTATAATTATTTTAAATACTTCTTGTGACCTTTTTGGGTATGTGGTCATATCTCAAAGGTTCACATGCTGCATCTCTTCTCAGGGAGAAGGCCTCCCTCAATGTGATATTATCAAGAGAGCTTTTGGAGGTCATGGAACCTGAGTCTGAACTGTTGGTGTTATTGGATTTCCTGTGGGACCTGAAGTAAATCTTTGATTTGGACTCTGGAATGCACAATTTGAAAGTTGCATGATCCTTCAAAATTCCCAGTATTAAATTATGCATTATATCAAGATTAACCATTCTGGTTGCATCCCAATACGGAAGGTCTTCCAAAATCAAATATCGCACTCCATACTCAGAAAACATTGCTTGTCTTTGTTGTGGGGATACCCAAAGCCATTTTGCAATGGTTGATTTATGATTTTGGTATGAGTGCATGTAGTGAAATTGAGGACCAATTTCTTCAATTTGAGCTTTGTGAATAGTGCAAAAATTACAAAAGTGGTTTCCTGAATGAGAAATATATCTGTAACATAGTAAAGGAATAGTCAATTTCAGTCGTGACTAGAAGAATAAGGAAATTGCTAGAACAACCCGAAATCGGGTAAGAAAACCCGATATCTTGTAAATAGTATAATTAGTGAAAAAGAAAAATAAGAAAAAGTAATGGAGATTAAATGTTTTAAAAATTAAATAGTGCTTTTAATAAAAAGAAATCATTTTGAAATAACAATATCTAATCAGCTTGCGCATGGCAACCACATCTGCAATGGCCGTGAGAATGGCAACAAGGATAAAGGATCCTGAAGCACCTGTTGAGGTGGGTGGAAAATGGCAACCTTGCCATAGCTCTTTGAGCTCTTTGATGAGTGGCATTAACAGGTAATTTAATTGAAGCGCAGTTGGCTCCTTTGGACCAGGGATGATTCCAGAAGCATAGAAATTCTCTGGATTCAATCTTTCACTTGGGGGGAGATTAAGACAAATGAGCATGATAGCTCCAATTCTGGCCAACTGGGTTGAATTTCTATGTGCATTAAACCAGTCCACATAAATGGAGAAGACCAATGCACCAGGAATGGACATGAATGGGGGGTCGTGAATATACCTAGTGCCAGTGAAGTGTCTCCAGACCTATCCATCCCAGATGTAACATTTGAGAGAACCTTTGGGAGTTTGGGATTGATAATTTTGATGCAGAATTTCCATAATTCCAGCCTGCTGGAGAAATCTGGCAAGCCAATTTTTGGATGGTTGATAAATGAAATGTTTTGTTGGTAAAAAGTTTTGCTTCATGTTGGTTGGGATTTGGGTACGGGGTTCAAATTAATAGATGAATTTTTCTAATGATTGTGTGCAAGGGGGATCATGATCATTTGGGTCATTATGGCATTGACAGTGGGGTTGGTCAGTTGTGACTGATTCAGTAAGGCCATTAAGAAAGAAACATTGAGGACAACATATATAGTTTTGAATCACTGGCTCCAATTGGAGATGTTCAAATATGGTACTGAGATCTTGAGGTATATGGAATGCAGTAGTGGGGTGACCACCTGAGCTTGAGATAATGGAGTTGATCAGCACGTTCAGGGGGGGTTGAGAATGCGTGAAGCCCTGCAGGGTATATTATACCTTAATGATAGAATGGCAGATATTATCATTTCAAGGTCTTGTGGAGGAAGTTTTTGACTGCCCCAGTATGGTTTCTGTGCAGTTGAATTGAGACCTGCTGGAGTGGAGAAAGTGCTTTGGGTCAATGATGAATAATCAGCTCGGAAGATTTGATCCAATAGAATTTGCGGGCACTCAGATCCTAATGCAGAAGTAGGGATGTTTGGAAGAGATTTGGGTGCAATGGTTGATTTGAGATTTTTATTGTGCTGTTTATATTGGAAAGGTGTGAAGGCAACTCCCTGCTTATCACCCTCAGCAGAAGAGTGTGTTTGGGTTGAGCAGTGTTGACACATGCATATATGCATTGAGGAATAGCAGTGGGTTGTCATTGTGCAGGAATTGTGAGTAAGGTTGGTTTGTGTATAAATATATATGGTTGATGTGAAGGTGTTTGGGAGTGTTATTAATTGGAATAAAAATTGAGTGATTAATTATGAAGGGGGAGATGATTTGAGCCAGCTGAGGATTTTATCCCATTTGTAATGGTGGCTGAGTTGTAGGGGATAAAGTATAACATTTCTAATCTGTATGGCAGAATTGGTTAGGAGTTCAATTGGGTAAAATGCCATGCTGCTCAATGCTCATAGATGTTCTCTTTTATTTACACATGGTGATACTGCGGTTTTGACCCTTGATGGGTGTTCCATTAGGGATGTGTCAAAATTGAATTGAGGGGATTAACATTCAAAGCATGTACGCTGGCACACAATAGTACATGGTTTACACCTTATTACAGACATAACATTATAACACTATTACATAAGCGTTTGGAGTGGAGCTAAATTCTTTTTATTCAGTTTGAGTGCAGTGGGCTTTTAATCAGTTAATATGTTATTTGGATTGTCTTGCCTTTCTTGAAAAGGTGATGTCTCTTTTGTGGGTAAATCCTTCATTAATATACCCTTATACAGATATAGAATGCTGTGTAATTTTGTTGCATATATTGGCAGTTTGTATAATTCACGAAAGGTGACAATGGGGAGGGGAAAATGTTTATCGGATCTGATTACTTATGGATGATGGGTCCCGTTTGAGATAAAGGAAATATGTCATTATATGCTGGCAGGCTGGGCAGGGTGGTTTCCAACAAAAGTGGAGGTGCTCAAGAGGAGGCAGGAAAAATTCTCCTAAGAAGTGTCTTATTAGACTTCCACACAACACTTGGTTCCAACTATTCATAGAATTTCTTAATATAAAGTTGAAAAAATTTCATCTCATATGACTATATTTTATCAAGTTAAAAAAATTGCTGTACTTTTTTAGCCCTTATGTCATCTTCCAAGGCATGTAAATCCCGTTCAGGCTCTGTTCATCACTCAGATAGTGAATATAGCATAGAATATGTTTAAACACAGTCACCATTGAGTCCCAACATTCCTCTCACAACCCCTATTGCATCCTCAATGAATTTATCAGGTCTTAACATTGATGTGGGAAATGCAATGGCTCAAACTTCTAGCACTTGGTCAATCCCAAATATTTCTGTCACTCCAATTCCCCCTAATCCCCCTAATAAAAAAACGCATGTGTCTGAGGGGCCAGGAAGCACACCTAAAATCTCATCACAGGCTAAGCCCCAATTGAAATTTCCATGTGAGCTCCTCCTTAATCCTGGTCGGAATCCAGTTGCATGCCAAAATCCCTTTGGACGAATTAAACAGCCAACCTTCAATATTCCATCAGGATCTCGAGGTCATGTGGGCAATGAAAAGCGGGTTGATTGCGGGCGAAGAAAAAGAACATTGAAAAATGCTACTCAGAGTGGTCTGTTGAAGGGAAATCCAGGATTGTCGCTTCATCAAAGTAAGTAATTTTGATGTTGGAGTATAAGTCGGATCTCAGGAGCCAATTGAAGATCATGAGTATGACCAGTCTTTATTATTTTTTGATGTGTTAACTGATGATTTGCATGGCAGGTGATGAACTTTATGCATCTTCACCTCTGGTCCATAAAGAGAAAGTCACTGGACATCATCATCTGTATGCCTCAAAACCAAGAATGGGTCATGCCAGTTCATCAAGAGAAAAACTTGTGGATTATGAGGATGAGAACATGTCTCCAACTCAAAGTGAAAGAAATGATGAACCAAAGAGGGACAAATTCACAGCGTATGAGGAAGGCACTCAATCAAATAGTGAGTTCACCCAACCTCAAATGCCCCTTGCCTGGAATATGCTCAGTCAATCCAAGATGAGACAGCAAATGAACAAGGCTCGCAAAGCTCACAATGTGGCAAAACGTGCAAGCCAGAAGGAGAATCAAAAATGGATGAAAGCGGAACTTCCAGAAAATGTCCATGGGATGAGATCAGCTGTACATGCCCATGGTCTGTTCCTACTCAAAGTAAGGGATAAGGATTTTTCCTCCCTACCAGCACCACCCAGCACAGAAAAGCGTGAAATTGCAATTCAAGTGGCTGGTCATCTCCTATATGTCCCCAAGGATGTTTCCAATGAGCCATCAACACAGGTTCAGTCTCAGGGTTTCCAAAGCTACTGCAAAAATGAGCTCCACAAGTTGGGACTAAAGCAATTCACTTGGGACTGGGAGAGCTCATGGCAACATCTGTTGAACAAGTTGATGTCTACGGTGTTTTACCAAATATTCCATCTTGCACTCGTCAGCACCAAGCATCATCACTGCTGTTGAAACAAGGATCATAATAACTACTGGGTTGTGGTGGCTTTAATGGAGCAATATTTCACTTATTTGAAAATAGAATGCAATTCTATTCAAAGGAATGCAGAGTATTTGGTAAAAAAGAAGGAGAATCAAAAGCTTGCAGAGATTCATAAAAGGGTTAGTTACTGTATCTCTTCTTCATTGTGAAGTAAATCTCATGATGTGCAGACCTGTGAGCCCCATAGTTAATGGTGTGATACATCTAAATTTCCAATTCTAGCATCACAATTCAATGACCCTTGAGTTTTCTCAGATACTGAGGAGGTAGTTGTAAATGGCCGTCAAGTTTACCTCAAAGTGGGCTTATGCTAACACTCAGGCCTATTTGATGAGTTGGTATGAAAAATTGATTGAGACATAGAGTTTTGTAATTGTATCAAAAAAAGGGTAAAAAAACTATTGATAGACTTCCAGAGATAGGATTGAAGTATGATGGTGATATTCCTGAAGGGCTATCTTTTCAGGTATTTGATCAAGATTGGCTCAAAGGTTGTATTAAGATTCAGACTATCGCCCTCAAAGTACTTGAAATGCCAGTGATTAGGGCAAATGGAGATTCTCTGCAATAAGTTAGGAAAATAAGTTTATAGCACAGTTACAAATTAACATTATGTGAATTATTTGTGCAGGGGTAATACAATCTGATTATTATTTCTTAAAGATACAACAACTTGCTAAATATGTTAGAATATAAGCTATATGAATTGGAATGTATCACCGTCTCCCTTAGAAATAATACTCTATTGCTCATTTTCATTGAGTAAATATTGAAGAAGGTCATGATTGTGGACCTGAGACAGGGTGAAAAGGAATTATCAAGTTTGTCAAACACAAATTAGATAATATCAGGAAGGCTCGCGTGGTTAATGAGTTTTTCTTTTCTTGGACCTATTGGTGTTTTGAATATGAGATTCCCATAAAGAAAGATTTCAGAATAGCAATACAATCAGGGAAAAAGATGATCTTGAAAGGTACCTTGCACATGTTGACCTCAACTGAATGAGGAGTGATATAGTGAATGACCTTCACAGGTTGTTGTTGGCCAATACCATGGAGTCAATCAACAGCCTGATCCTCAATGGCTGGGTTCCAATTGGGCTCCTGGAAATTTGGATGTAAGTGTCCGAAAATCACAGCAGAACTTGGGGGGTCCCCTCACCATTAAATAGACCATATTAGCTCAAGTAATATTGAGGTCAGTGCCAGCTGCGGCAATGGATTCAATGAGTACTTCACACTCAGGATTATTGAAGAAACTCTCCAGGGCCTTCTCCTGTGCTTGTGCTGTAATTGTTTCATTAATTTTTGCTGAAAGGATAGAGTTATGGGCAAGTGAAATACCAATTCTACCATAAAGAGAAGGTGAGATGGATTCAATTGGTAATGGCTGCATATTAGAGTTAACTCACATATTGAGGAATTGGGTCCATTGCATATAAACAACCGATTTTATTTGACCACAATTTGATTGTTTGTTCCTCAGTAAGCTTTTTAGGAGGTGTGCAATTTTACTACTCATCATGCATGTTTCCACATCCACAAGAGTTTGTGTGATTGTTGAGGAGCTATCCTGAGTGCTCCTGCCCTCATGGTCTTCCAAATCCGCATCGGCAATTGTGTTAAGAATGATCTGATGGTTACAACATATTCACAGCTTATTAATATTTCTGTAAAATTCTCCTGGTCCTTTGCTTTTGGATGATAGGAATTCTTCATATAATGTGGAATATTCTCACCAAATGTTTGGGTTGAGTGGGAGCGGTTCATAATAATGGCTAATAGTGGGAATGTAACAACCACTCACCAGGGGTAAGGGTATTCATCAATACTCCCACTCAAACACCTCAAATCAGCAGATCCACTATTTGCATCAGCATTCAGTTTCAGCAATCTTCCTTTCTGAAACATGCATACAGCTTGGTACTTCAATACAGCATGTCAACATCTGTACAGGTTGGATTCACCCAATACAGTTTTGATACACCATTATGAAACTGTATGATCACTAAACTCCACCACACCTCTTGTACAGGTTCTGTACAACTGTACAGTACCTGTATTGGCCAGACTCAATTCAATCATTCAAGCCTCTCATGAAAATTCTCTGTCTGGATCAGGGCTGGTGATTCTCACATATACCAGCCCCTCTTTCTCCCCCTGGGGACTTTTCCTCAGTTAATGAATTTAGTTTATTTATTATTTAATGAATATTATTATCCTTATTTTGGGTATTATATTTATTTAATATTAAGTTAGTCTTTGCATTTTCTTTCTTCACCTGTACAGTATGAGCTGGGTGGCCATATCCTTATCAACCCTTCTCTTTCCATTCTGACAGGTTGAAACAGTGGACTTGGACTTGTTTGTGGTTGGATCTTTTATTTCTTACTCTTATTATTTTGTTTCTGCTTTTCTTATATTTATTTTATTAGTAATTCATCATCTCTTAACACTTTTAAGTGTATTCCTTCTTACCATATCCTGAGCCCTCCATAATTGAGTCCCAGTTTACTGAGTGCCATGCCCTCTTCACTTAGAAGACCCCCTGTGACATTAAATTAATTAAGTCATATTTTATTCTTTCTTTTTATTCATTTATATTCATTTCTCTCATTCATCAATTATGACTCTTTAATGATCTTATGATTTTTCTCTCATCAATTTTCATCTCATTCATTTCATTCATATGAAAATTGACTCTTTCTATTTTTCTTAATCATTGCTTACCATCTCATTTCATTTCATTTTATTTCAATCAAACTTCTCTTTTTCTGTTATTCAGGTCTTATCAGGAGTTATTGATTGTGATTCATTTGGGTTATTGATTCAGCAATTCAGGATTTTATTTGGATTGATTTGATTGGCTTTTGAATTCCTCAAGATAGCTGTTTTATCCTCAAGAATTGATTATTGATTTTTGCTTGATTTTGATTCCTGAAGATATTGATTGACTGATTGATTACTCAAGACCTTGAATTGACTTTGAAGACATTGATTGATTGATTGACTGATTGTTTATTTAATTCTTCAAGATTATTGATATTGAATTTGAATTTATTGTTGATTATTGATTGATTATCAATTGAAGTTGTTTTCACCTTAAGAATTGAATTGATTCCTCAAGACTCATCAAGATTTTCATTGTGACTGATTTGGCCAAGCTTTTATTTCTGTTTGCAATACCATCAAGTTTTATTCTACTTCTGTTCATAATGCCAGTTCAGCATAGTCCCCCATCCAAGAACACTAGATCCCAAAGAATTCCAGCTGTTCTCACTCCTACAGGAAGGGATCCTCTTGACTGCACACCATCAGTTCATCAACTGAGTTCAAACTTGGACAGAGGACCACCAATGGAAGGAGCAGCACCCTCAAGAAGAGGTGGAATGAAATCTAGAAGATCAAGATCTTTCTCTGGACTTTTGGGTGGCTACCCTGGCATGTCTGAAGGTGCAAGAGCAAGACAAGGGGAAGTTGAAGATGAAGAGGGGGAAGAGTCTGTGGAAGAGGAAGATTCTGGGGAGACTGAAGTGGAATATGCCTTAGAAAATGCTCCAGAGGTGCCTCAGGGTTCTAATCTAGCCCTTTCTAGTCAACCTCTTGTCTCTCAAACTGAACCAAGTCTCCTCACAATGATGGAGCAAACGACTCAATTCATGGGGCAACTCACTCAAGCAGTTACCCCCAGGGACAATTTCAAAGCCCCTGCTTTCAAAACTCCATCCATGAAGGCACCTGATTCTTTTGATGGTACTCAAGCTCATAGATTGTGAGGATTTATCCAATCCTGTCAATTAATCTTCCATAATTATCTAGCAAATTTCTTCTCTGACAGGAAGAAAGTTCTTTACTCAACTTCTTTTCTCACTGGTAGAGCTGGAAAGTGGATTGAACCCTATCTCTCAAATATTTCCAATGAAGACCCTTCTTATCTCCTCAATAATTGGCCATGATTTGAATCTCAACTATTCACTCTGTTTGGTGACCCCAATGAAGTCAGGAAGGCTGAAAAACAGCTGGACAATTTGAGGATGAAGGAAAGTGGTCATGTATCCTTGTAAATTACTGATTTCAGAAGCTTAATGTCAAGAATTGGAGATTGGGGGGAAAGAGCTTATATCCATGTTTACAGAAGAGGATTGGCATCAATATTATTGGATCAATTGGCTTCTCACCCTGGAACCTTTGACACTCTTCAAGAACTTATGGATGTCACTTTAGAATTAGACACAAGATATCATGAGAGGCAAAAAGAAAAGGGTGGCAATCAAGAGAAGAAGACTCCTGCTACTGGGTCCAATCAATCTAGACCTCCTCAGAACTCATCTTCAAAGAGGCCTCACCAAAATAAGAATAAGAAGGGCAAGCAATTTAAATCTTCAAAGGACAAACCTCATGCTGCTCTCCTCAATAAGGACAATAAATTAATCGGTTCTGAAAAGGAGAGGAGTATTAAAGAAGGGTTGTGCACTTATTGTGGTGGAAAGCACCCAATTGAAAAATGCTTCAAGAGACCTCAGAACAAGCCTGGGCCATCATCAAGAGGCTTCCCTAGCAAGCAGGGAAAAGCCTGAGTGGAGATTGTTATGTGTTCAATGGTTCTCATTTATTTCCTTCAAGAGAACAATTGTGCACTCTGAATACTAGTCAAGAAATCTTTAAAGTTTCTTCTTTTTTCTTCTGTCTCTGATATTTTTTATAGTATTCTCATTGATTCTGGTGCTACAAACACTACATGCAAGATTGGATTTTTGCTGGGGGAAATGTGGTGTAAATGTTGAATCCATTTTTTTAATGAATTTTTGATTTATCACTGAGGCCCACAGAGGCACACCAAATTTTTCAAATAGCTGCTCAGGTATGCTCAGTTTGCTCAGAAATGGGGGAATTTGTATTTTTCAAACATATGTGGATCTCTACTCATTTTCAGAAAAAGAAGTTTGCAATGGCCAAGTATGCTGAGCCAAAATTTAAGATAATGATTATCATTAAAGAATAAATTGATAAATTATCAAGCTATCTTATAATCAATTAGGTTATTTATTACTAATAAATCTCAGTGCTTTATTTTCTGAACTCATAGAAACTGCAGTATCACTTAATTTATTAGATATATTAATCTTTGATTTATTTTTTAAGTTCTAATTGAATAATTAATTTTGAATGCTGGTCAATACACATCAGGATTTAGTAAAACCATCTAATCCCTTATGTGTTTTTACCAAATTATGGGCAAAACACATTATTTCATAATGAAAACATTTATGTATAGGCTATTTGTAAAAAAAAGCCTCAAGAAATGTTTTTGGAAATTCTTTTCATTTCTATTTATTTATTTTTCTTAGGTAGCCATTTAATCATGAGAACTTCTTTCCATATTTCTTTGAATTGACCAATTTAAAAAAATGGCATAAAATAAATAAAACTAAGAAAAAAGGATTGCACTTACAATTTTGGCATATTTTTTTCTTTGAAAGAAATTTGATCTTTATTAGATATTTTGTAACAGTTTTATTAACTTTAAAGAAATTGCTAGTAAGATATTTAGCATAAAAGGGGGTTCAAAAGAATAATTTCCAAAAAATACTGAAAACTTTTTGGGTAATTAAGAAGCCACCTCAAAACAAAAAAACAAAAAAAAACTGCAAGAATGTCCAAAAACTTTGTTTGAGGCATTTTTTGAAAAATATAGGATGTTTACATATTTGTATAATAAAATTATGTGTTTTGGCCATAGATTGGTAAGAACATGCAATGACTTATGTGTTTTTACAATAACCCTCAATTCATTGATTTAATTAGTTTAGTGATTTTTAATTAATTTATCAATTTTTAACTATTAATTGATAAATGACTTCTTAATCCTTAAGCAATTCATTTATGGACTATCAAGAAGTTGTTTAATCATTTAATTTATTTTTTAAAATTAATTTTTTTGTTTTTAATTCACTTATTAAGCATTAATTTAAATCTACTTTAATTTACATTTATAACCCTAATGTAATAAATCAAAAATCTCATAACTTTCATTTTGTAACATCATTTGGCCTGATTATCACAAATTTCCTTGAATATTACTTCTCTCTAGCTTTAACTTGTGTTTCAATAATCTACATAATAATTGGGATTTATGTTGCTCCAAAATTTACAAATGCTGCTTACACCATCAAAATCTTAATACATAACTCCACAGGTTTTTTTATCAAGTAATAACAAAAATAACTATTGATGTCAAAAAATCCTGGTAGAGGATCTTTATTTGAGCTAGAACCCATTTCAATAGTTTTACAAAATTGATTGTCTTCAAGTAAATTTATAATTGTTATAATAAATAGTCCTTATGCAAGAAAGTAATTTATTTTTCATGAAGACCATAAGTAATGAGTTGACAGTTTTTTCAAGAGGCCAGATCGAAAAGTTTATTTCCTACTAATCTGAATTAATATTTCAGTTAACTCTGACAGAAAGAATTGGCTGAATTGAGTGAGGTCTCAATAAATAAAGCTCACAAAAGTGATTGAGATAAATTTGGTGATGATATCTGTCATTAAGGTTTACTAACTGTTTTAACTAGAAGTTTTTGCCTTTTTTGATTTTTATTTTTTGTTTGGATTGACCTTTTCATTCAATCAAGATTTTCATGGAAGATTTCCCTTAAAAAAAGTCTTCCACACACATTAATTTTCAAAAAAATGCTTCAAATGAGCTGTCTTCAAAACCAATTACTCACACCTGGACAAATTCTCTTTTCTCCAATGAGACCATTTTACTATAATTTTTGATCTTAGAAATAATATTTCTTATGCCAATCCATCATCACAATTCAAATAATCTTCTTTCAAGATATCATAGAAGTTGACCACTGTTGGTATTTTTGGGTTTAGCTTTGTAAGTAATTCCTTTACTGATTCAATTTTTTATTTCATGGATTAGTCAAAATTTTGATCAATTTATTACATCTAGTTGACTGCTTTTCCCCTTTAGAAAGTATCTGATTAATTAATCATTCATTATTGACTTTTTAAATTTCTGTGCTAAGGCTGATATCAGAGCCTTGCATTGAGAAACACTTTTTTATATCCTACACTGATAATCTTAATCAAAAAATAAGAAATCAGTTGATTTATGTTAACTTTTTCATCCAATTTAATTCAATTTATATATCAGACAAACCTTTTCGCCAAAATAATAATTATTAAATAAATCAAATTGGTTGTTGTGTGATGCTGATACTGTTCTGTAGTCATAAATTGGACCACCCTAACAGCAAGTCATGATTTTTCAAAGGCGGCTTTAATTTCTTCGTTTTATCTTCTAAATTTTTGGTTTTCTGGCTTTTTTACCAAAGTCAATATCTCCCTCATATGAAAAATCAGCTCTCTTTATTCATTTTCCACAGTCCATTGAAGATTCTACCATCAGCCCAACAATAACAAACTCGGCTCATAGAACTAGAATATTGTTAAAATTGTCAAGCCTCCGGAAAGCTTACATTGAACGCTATCATCATGACATCCTCTTAAAAACAGACAAGATTCAACTCCTGGCCTTTGAAAATGAAAACAAGCAGCCTATCAAAATGAAGGATCATACCGAAATTATATCTGGAATTCTGCTTCTTTTGATCTTCAGTTGAAGTGTTGGATTTTTAAATGCCACCTTTAATAAAAAATGGAGTTCGTCTAGAAAAATCACAGTGATCTTTGTGGAATTGCAGTCCAGGTTAGTCAATTGATTATTCTTGTGACTATTGAAGCCTTCAGCAGAATCTTAACGGACTAATATTTCATAGCGTTACTCTTGACTTGTTTTCTAAATATGTTGAATCTTGTGCAGCACTTAAAGTCCAACAAACAGCATGAGTGCGTTGTTATAGTTCCACAGCCAGCTCAGAAAGGTTTCAAATCAGCAACATACAATCCTATTCATTGTAGCATCATTTACATCAAGTGGTTTATCCTGAAGGATGGAACAGTCAGTATTAAACAAAGGCCAAATTTTAACAATATCTTTCAATATTTTCAGTTTCTCAAAAATATTTCTTTTTACTAGTTCTTAATTTTGGATGGTTGGTTGGCCACTGGATCCTTTGATTTGATTATTAAAACCCTCAGTAGAATTGCAACTGACTGGTACTTCTTGCCTTCATTTTTTAGACCAGATAAACTCCATTCGCGGTTAGCACTTAAAGTCCAGGAATTTTTTTGTTGGTTTTTTCTTTTCAAAGCAAAATACCCATCTCATTTTCTTACAAATCATGTTAAACCACATTATCATACATGCTGACCGTTTTAGTATTCAAATGTGTTACTGGTGACTTGTTTACAAAGATTTACAACGAAGGTGGTGGTTGGCTTCAAATGATATGAATGAAGAACTTGCCACCCTGCAAGCAATGATGGGTCTGTGTCTTCCTCTGCATATCTTACTCATCATTAATTATCATTGTAAACGCTCACAAACAAGTCTCATTAAAAATTGCATTGTTTTTTTATCTAGAAACGTCAGTTGACATAATGGGAGTCGACTCAACCAGAGCTTACACATCGGTTTCATATGTTCAAAAAGTATTACCATGTCAAGACCCATTAGGAATGGGTTATGCTGTCAAGATATTTGGTCAGGTCATTTACACACTATACAAGTTCAACTTTCAATCCTATTCCGATCCTTATTGACTTCTTTTTGGTATACTCCAACTTCTCATTTTAGCACAACTTTGCTCCAAGGGTGGCCATCAAATGCTTGATAATATCAGGAAACAGCTGGTGTGCATGATTGAGTGGCTGCAAGGTGAACAAAAAGAAGAACGTTATTATCCAGCTGCATTGATACTTTGACAATTGGTCAAGCATCACCCTCAAGTGTCATTTATGGTGCATTTCCCAAGGTTCTCGACAATCTATGGATGGCAATCCCTGATCCCAAAGTTGTAATTCAAGAAGTCGTTTCTAATTAATTGGCTGTATTACTGATGAAAGCACCACTCGGTATGAGAACTTTCTGAGGTTCCTACAGCAAGCTCAGAAAGGTTTGAAATTAGGAACATTCGATGTTATTCATGGTAGCCTTTTGGGCATCAAGGAGGTAATTTCGGAAGGTCAAATGGTCAGCATACTAAATAATAATGACATCTCTTATAGTTTTTATCTCTTTATTAACTTATTTAATTTTGATTTTTTTACTCTTTATTCTTAATCCTTGATCGTCACCCATCAAAGTTCATGTGCCCTCAATTTCAAGAAATTTCAGATCGGATTCTCACTTACAAAGATCATCAAGAAGCACTGGTCCGACACGCTGTAGTTGAGTTAATACTGACCCTAGCCTCGTATAACTCGACTGAACATTCTTCCACACATCTATACCAATGTAGGATATATCCTCTATAGCAGCTTTGCAAAGATTGTGACTGAACAACTTTCTTTTATGCCATAGGTCATGTTGCCTCAGCAATCAAATAGCAAATATCATTAGATCTTGAAGGCGTGTTGGCTTCCATTAAGCTTTAGTGAATCGTAACATGTATCATTGTATCACCATATGTGATGAAGCTGTTGGTCAAGCAATGAAAAAACATATTCACGAGTTTCTCTAATTGATGTCTTCTGATGGGCTGAGCAAACCTTTGAGGGCTGCATTGGTTGAATTGGGTAGATACATCCCTCCTCTTCTTCCCATAGTCCAAGGCACATGTTTACTTTTCTCTCTCAATCCTAAAAAATACTAAAGGCCTACTTATTTACTACAGAAAAATTACTCAATTTACTTGCCGTGAAATTATCAGGAGAAAAGCTCAAACCCCCTGGGATGCCTGTCAATTGGAGAGCCGGGCCCAGTGTTACTGACCTCAGTGTGAGCAAAAAAATTACTTCATTTTTAACACCTCTTTGACTGATCTTTAAATTTGATGAACTTTTTTTTACTTAATTAATTCACCAAAGACGATGACCCCCAATCGCGTAACTGTGACCTTGGCCTTGAAAACCCTTGGTACGTTCAATTTTAAGGGCTATCGATTGAATGAATTTGTACAAGATGTGGTCATTCGCTACGCCGACGATGAATCCCCTGACCTTCGGCAAGCGGCAGCAACCTGTTGCGCTCAAGTACTCGCTCAAGATCCGATCATCCATCAGAGTTCTCCTCATGCAGTCAAGTTGATATCCAATGTACTGACCAACCTTCTGGCCATGGTGATCGCTGATCCATTACCTTCAATTCGTCATTCAACTCTTTCAGCTTTGGACCCCAAGTTTGATCGATTCTTGGCTCAACCCAACAACATTAAGCAATTATTCATGGCCATGAATGACGAAGTCCATGTTATCAGGGAGTCAGCTATTAAAACTATTGGCAGGCTAACAAAACAAAATCCCGCTTACATCATGCCAAATCTAAGAAAAACACTGATTCAGCTTTTGACCGACTTGGAGTATTCCAGTGATATCCGGCGCAAAGAAGAAAGCTCTACTCTCTTAGCACATCTAATTAGCTGCTCTAAAAGCCTTACAAAACCATATGTAGTGCCTATGCTCAAGGTGTTGTTACCCAAAGCTCGCGGTCCCAATCCCGCTGTTGCTTCATCCATTATGATGGCCTTAGGAGAGCTGACATGAGTGGGTGGGACTGGAGTAGCTAGTGAAACCAGTACCATCATGCAGTTGATTATGGATACATTGAAAGATCTTTCGTCATCAGGAAAACGTGAAGCTGCGCTAAAAGCACTCGGTCAACTTTGCTCAAATACGGGCTATGTAGTCGATCCCTA
Source organism: Austropuccinia psidii (assembly GCA_023105745.1). NCBI lineage: Eukaryota > Fungi > Basidiomycota > Pucciniomycetes > Pucciniales > Sphaerophragmiaceae > Austropuccinia > Austropuccinia psidii. The sequence continues at coordinate 10,481,019 of JALGQZ010000004.1, read as the reverse complement.
CTTTGATCCTCCGGCGCTATTACCGATTATTACCTCCATATTAAAAACTGAAACTTCCAGCCACGTTCGCAGAGAAGCCTTACGTGTGCTAGGAATTCTTGGTGCTCTAGATCCATATCGAAACAATAGCGCTATAGATCAAATTGGTGGAAGCACAATTGGCATCGGCACTTTGTTAGATTCCGCCCCTATTTTGACAGACCCATTGCATCCTGACCAAATCGGCTCGTCTAACGAATATTATTACCCCACCATTACGTTTTCAGCATTACCTTCAATTCTTCGGGACTCTAGCTTTTCGCATCACCATGCTGCTGTGGTACAGGCAATTATTTTCATCTTTTGGTCTTTCAGACTTAATTGTGTGGGATTTCTGCCAAAAGTTATTCCTGTTGAAAATCATCTCAATACTAACTAAGATGATCGACACTCCTAGCCTCAACTCCAACAATTCACCCGAGCGCCAAAGATCAATGCGCACATCAATGCGCATCACTGGACGACGATCAATTCACCTTATAAGCGGTTCCCTCTACCTGAATCAGGTCTAGTCTGGTTGTTGTGTTTAGTAGAACTCATCATTGTATAAAGCAGCTTTATTACTTTTGTACGGTGCTATCCACCCTTAGGTACATTCTCCTACACTCTCATTAATCATGTTGGTGGATCATTAGTTAACGTAATTAAACACCTTAGTTTCAAACCTCTAACAGATTTACAGTCTCGGGGCTCTATTACAAACAACGACAAAAAGGGTGGATACTCACTCTACAATATGACCGACAACAATGTAGAAAAAGACATTCTCACTATTCCTGTTCTAGACGGCATGAACTATAGTGAATGGAGTGTAAGAATGACAATTCTACTGTGGTCAAAAGAACTACTCGACGTCTGTGAAAAAGAACCAGAACCTGGCGTCTCAGCTGCTGCCACCAATCGATGGACCAAGGGAAGTTACGACGCAGTAAATCTCATTACCGCTTGTGTCAGCCATAAGGTCTTCATTGAGGTTATTAAACTAAACACAACAAATTCCTATCTTTTGTGGACCAAATTGAAGGACAAATATGCGTCGAAAAAGGCTACCAACCGAGGTTGCGTATGGATGGATCTTCTTCGTTCCTCTTACCAAGGTGACATTCAACAATATGTTACTCAATGTCGAAAAATCATCCTCGAACTCGAATCAGTTGGTATTCTTCTCGCTCCTGATCTCCTTTCATTTACCATCTTAGGAAAACTCATGGGAGATCCTAAAGTCCATCAATATGTCGAACTACTCACTCTTAATGAGGATCTAGTTGGGGATCCAGACAAAGTTTTGTCAAAACTTGAAGATTTTCACAATAATTCAAATCTTCAAGAATCCCAGCCTCTTCCTTCAGCCTCGGCATTGATCTCAGAAAACTCTGGACCCTTCAAGATAACCCACTATTGTGCAAATGGAAAACACAACTCCAAGTGCACCAATCACTCAAAAGAAGAGTGCTATGCAGAGAATCCTCACTTACGACCACCTTGTCATGATAAAAGAAGAAGGCCGTTCTCCAATCAAAATGTGTCTGCACATATGTCCACTGCCCAAGCATTAATTACTGGACAAGAAGCTTCATTGAGCTCACAAGATCTTATTATTGACTGTGGTGCAACTCACCACATGTTCAATAATAAAAATCTTTTCCTTTCCTTTTCAGAAATTAATCCCATGAAAATCTCCACCGGTGACTCATCAAGCACCTTGTCAGCCATTGGTCTGGGAACAGTTAAATTAATCTGCAATGGGAAACCCTTGATTCTCAAAAACAGCTTATTTGTTCCTGGACTGAACTGTAATTTAGTCAGCCTTCGTCAATTGTTCGATGAAAAACTAGTCATTAGTTGTTGTGAAAGTCACTTCACCCTTGAATCAAAAGGAACAGTTATTGTGAAAGGCTTAATCTCCAACAACCTCATGAAGGTCAAGTACCTCATTCCTCAAGCCTTTATCTCAAAGAGTGACCCTTATTACTGGCATCAATGTCTTGGACACCCAGGACCTTCAGTATTAAAATCAATGGGACTGCTGTCCGATGCCTTCAACTGCCGGACATGTGACCTCAACAAGGCACATCTCCTTCCTTTTAAAGACCATTTTGAGGATGTACATTCACCCTTAGATTGTGTTCATCTCGATCTAGTCGGACCTATAACTCCTCCTTTGGTTTCCGGTTACCAGTATTTCCTTACGATTGTGGATCAATTCACTTCTTTCAAGATTACTTGCTTCCTTAAAAACAAATCCGATGCATTCAACGAGTTTCTTCATCAAAAAATCTCCATGGAGAATCTTCATGATAGAACACTGAAGAAACTTGTGTCTGACAGGGGTGGTGAGTTCTTGAATCACAAGTTCAAGACCTTATCCAAAAAATGCGGATTCCAGCACATTTTTTCCCCTGCAGAAACTCCTCAACACAACGGATTTGCTGAAAGAGCAAATCAGTCAATCTTACTGAAGACCAGATGCATCCTCAATCACTCCAGCTTGCCAAAAGTCTACTGGGCAGAAGCGGTTCAAACAGCTACAATTTTGTGTAACATTGTCCCCACTCCATCCAGGGTCAATCGTAGCCCATTCTCACTTTGGAGAGGCACACCTCCTCGAATCAAAAAAATTCGGACCTTTGGTTGTCAATCCATTATCTCCCTTCAAAAGGGTCATTGGGAATGGAAGTTTGGACCTACTGGGAGCGAAGGTGTGCTCCTTGGCTTTGAAAACGACAACACCTTGTATCGTATTCTTAGAATCATGGACAAAAAGGTGGTAACAACTTGCCACACCACCTTCAATGAAGACATCTTTCCCAAGATATCCGGAGATGCTGGAGAATTAATCATTGATTGGAATTCAAATCGTTGGCCTGCAACTGTGGTAGATGAAACCCACATTGCGGCATCAGCAATGGTAGATGAACCCTGAGCTGATGAGCAACTTGAGGACACTTCAAGAGTGGTAGATGAAGTCCACGTGCCTCATGAAGACGCTGCTAACGCTGATGAACCTAGTCCTGAATCTTATCGCCTCTCAAGTCCTAGGCCTAGAATCAAAATCATTGGACCTCGACATCCTACTCACATCACTAGTGATATTCTGGAACAAAAAATCCTCCCTTATTCCAGACAGGCCAACACTCTCTTAACCACCAGCAGCAATGATCCTAAAACCTTTAGACAGGCTCTATCATCACCAAACAAAGAAGCCTGGATGGAGGCAATCAACAAGGAGTTAAACTCCATGGCAAACCTCAATGTCTGGGAAGTCATCGATCTTGATCCAGGCTACAGGCTGATTGGTACGACGTGGGTCTTTAGGACAAAACGCAACCACCTTGGCGAAGTCTTAGAGCACAAGGCTCGTCTCTGTGCTCAGGGTTTCACCCAAACTGCAGGAATTGATTACAACAAAACCTACTCTCCAACCGGTTGTTTTAATTCTCTTCAAACCTTGATTGCTTATGCCGCGACTAACTCTCTGCCATTCCATCAAATTGATATTAAAAGCGCATTTTTAAACGTTTCTCTGAATGAGACAGCTTATCTCTCAGTTCCTCAAGGTCTTGATTTGGCAAGAGACAAGTACTGCTTACTCCTTAGAAAGGCCATATATGGTCTCAAGCAAGCACCACTTGTGTGGTATGATAGGCTTAGAAGCTGGCTTGCTTCCTGTGGTTTTGTTGCCTGCATCTTGGATCCGTGTGTGTTTTATCGAAATCAGAATAATCCACTGTGACTCTACGTTCATGTGGATGACATTGCAATCTTTGGTACTGATGCGTCGTCGTTCAAGACCAAAATCTCAAAAGAATTTGAGATCAAAGATATTGGTCCCACCGACTTGCTGTTAGGTGTAAAAGTCACTCACCTGCCCAATGGGATCGGTTTAGATCAACAACACTTTTCCAACTCCTTGTTATTCCTGTACGGCATGCAAGAATGCAGACCTGTTTCCACTCCACTTCCACCAAACAACCACTACTTGCCCGCGACCAAAGAAGAAGCTCTCAAATTCAAAAAGCTTGCGGTCAACTATCGGAGTGCTATTGGTAGTATCAACTACCTAAGCATCGCAACTCGACCTGATCTTTCACATGCCGTGAGCTCGCTTTCTCAGTTTCTAGAAAACCCAGGTATCTCTCACTGGCGTGGCTTCCTCCACGTCTTGCGGTATCTGAAGGGCTCTCCTGATGTGGGGCTTCTTTACACTAAAGGTCCGTCTTGGGGCATCATCGCCTGCAGCAACGCCAATTGGGGAAACTTCCGCAAGACTCGACGATCTGTTTTGGGTTACCTTGCAACTCTTAATGAGTGTCTGGTGCTGTGGAAGACTTGAAAGCAGCCCTCAGTTTCTCTGTCTACCGCAGAAGCTGAGTATAAGGATCTATGTGATCTGACTTCTGAACTCCTGTGGCTTTGTCAATGGGTAAGGGAGTGTTGTCTTTTTTCAGTAACTGCTCCTATCGTGGTTCATGAGGACAACCAGAGCTGTATCAGTGCAGCCAATGGGGATTGTAATGTTAACAACAAACACATGAAGCACGTCGATATCCAACTTCATTTCATTAAAGAGGTCATTCACTCGTCTGCTATATGACTTAGCTACACTCCAACCTCCGGGATGCTAGCTGACTTTCTCATGAAATCAGTTCCTCGCCCTACCTTGTCCAGGGCACTCTCTTGCTTGAGTGTCGTGCAACTAGGTGTGAGGGGGGATGTTGAAAATCATCTCAATACTAACTAAGATGATCGACACTCCTAGCCTCAACTCCAACAATTCACCCGAGCGCCAAAGATCAATGCGCACATCAATGCGCATCACTGGACAACAATCAATTCACCTTATAAGCGGTTCCCTCTACCTGAATCAGGTCTAGTCTGGTTGTTGTGTTTAGTAGAACTCATCATTGTATAAAGCAGCTTTATTACTTTTGTACGGTGCTATCCACCCTGAGGTACATTCTCCTACACTCTCATTAATCATGTTGGTGGATCATTAGTTAACGTAATTAAACACCTTAGTTTCAAACCTCTAACAATTCCTGCCTATCTTCATGCCATGCAATAATGTAATGTTGCATTGCAGGAATATTACTTTGAGCAATTGGGTTATTTGATTCACATGGTCAAACATCACATTCAAAATAATCTTCCTGATATCATTATAATGATTCATGATTTTTGGAATCTCAATAATAGTTCAGCTGGTAATAGCATTGGGATTTTGGGTAATAATTCAGTTCGTGGCGCCTCGGGAGGGGGAGGAAGCGGAGCTGGGGGCGGTGGGAGCAGCACAAGTGGAGGATTCAGTGAAAACGGTATTGTCACTGTCACTCGGCCAAGTGGATCAACACTACTCACAGTGATTGTGGATCTGATCGAGTCAATAGCCATTGCACTTGAAAGTGAATTTCGAACTTATCTCCCCTCGTTCTTACCCTGCCTGATCGACTCATTTGATTACAGTAATACCGGAATGTGTCTGGCAGTCTTAGTTCTGTTGGTAGTATAGCTGGGACATCTGAATCATCCAGAGGTTATCTTGAAAAGACATACCAGACCTTGAACCACATTCTCAAAGCGTTTCAAACATTTGGAAACAACCTTGAGGACTATATTCAATTGGTTTTACCGTGTTTAACTAAAACGATTGAGAAACCCAAGCTGTCGATTACTCTTTGGAAAAATGCTATCATAACACTTAATTTTCTAAGCAAAAAAATCAATATGATTGATCAATTTTCAAGAATCATTCATCTTTCAATCAGAGTGATCAATGTTGGTAATAATGAGCTGCGGGAATTAACGCTTGATGTGATAAGCAGTATTCTAATTCAAATCAGGCCAGATTTTGTGATCTTCTTGCCAACGATTAACCACGTAAGTTAGTTCTCAGCTGTCTTCAACAATAAAGAAAATTATTTGGGGCTCTTAGACGCTCTCTTCAATTTCATAGGGATTGTTCAAAGCAAGATATACTCATCCGTTGTACGAATCATTGGTATTAAAGATATCAAGGGTTAAACCTCTACCTGACCCAAGCTTCAATGAACCAAAAACCAATGTAATGACATCGGATATTGCGCCAGATGCTGCAACAATCAAATTACAAATAAATCAACAGAACCTCAAGTCAGTTTGGGAGACTTCAACAGTCAAGAAACCAAAGTGGAAGATTGGGAAAAATGGATTTAGTGCCTGTCAGTTCAATTAATGAAATCATCTCCAAGTCATAGTCTAAAAGCCTGCGCCAATTTGTCTATTGCTTATCCTACCCTGGCTAAATCAACTAATAATTGATAAATTAACTAATAAATAATGAATTAATTAATAAATAATGAATTAATTAATAATTAACAAATTAATTAATTGATAATAAATCAATTGGTAAATGATAAATTAATTAATAAACAATTAATTAACTAATAAATAACAAATTCATTAATAAATAATAGATTTATTGATCAAGAAATAATTTATTAATAGCTAATAATTATTGAATGAATTTTACAAGCTATTCTTACATTAAGTCTCACTCTATGAGGCACATTGTCCATATGTAGTTCCCTTTGACAAAGCCCATGCTAATAATGCTCAGCATGCTTAGAAAGGCACAGCTAAATGATATCAAGTTCCATTTGTCATTTTTTAATATCTAAATTCCTGTATATTTGATATTTATTCATTGCTCAGCCTTATCCTCAGTATGCTGAGTGATTTTTAGTCATTTAACAAATAACTAAGGCCAAATACAACTGAATTTCACATTTTGGAAAAAATCAAAAATTATCACATTCCCTTCACATTTCCCATGTAGAAAATGTGTTTTGGTATGTAGTGAATACTACTTCTTCCTGCTTACATTTCAACAATTGGAATCTACCTTCCAATTGTTGGCATACATAGAACTCATGTGCCACATGCTCAGACTTGTGATTCACCCAAGTTGCACATGCAAGCTGAGCATGTCATGGTCAAAAGCTCTGTGTGGAAGTTTTTGGTAGAGCCATGGTTGCAACACTTTTTGAAATAGTATATTGGAAGGCTCAGTTCGGAGCACTTCACCAAAGCACATGATATGCTCTGCCTGGCTGAAATGTCTTCCAATGCTGTTCCAAATTGTCAGATTGCGTGCTTAAAAAAATGAACTAGTAATTTCTCAGCATGGTGAATTTGATATTGTTATATCAATAGCTCAACAACTGCACAATTCAAATGTTCAGCCACTGAGCATTTCAATTGAGACCTCAAAGCAGACCTGAGAAATTGGTTGACCCAAGCTCATGCTGTATCAACTTGTCATGCAGCTGTGCAAACCTTTGTTCAAACACTGTCCCCCATCCATAAGGCTGTTATGCTCTCCATGGTCACCTGTGACCAAACGCGCCACGTCCTAATGTGCATGGGGCATTTGTGGATTGCACCCACTGTGCATATTCAACGATGCCCTCACAAAAGCCCTCCTGGGAAATCAGGTGGATATTTAAGGCAAAAAAGGGGATTTGACTGAGTCTGAAAATTCAATCAATTGCAACACTCAGCCAGAACCCCTTTGTTCCTCTGCCTCACATGGGCATTTCCCTTTTCAGTCGCAGCCAATGCTGTGACTGAGCTTCAATTTTCACAACACGGCTCCAAGATGAGACTTTGGCGGGTGCTGCAACTGCTGCAATTGTCTCAGCTTCAACATGGTATAAAAGACAATCTTTGCCCTACACACCCTCCACTTTTTCCCAGCTCACCCACTCTTCTCATTCTTGTGCATATTCCCCTTTGTCTTCCTGGCTTTCCACTCTTCTCTATTGCCCTCCACTAACCTCACTCACCTTCCTTTTTGCTGTCTGTTTTTCCCACTTATACATCCAGAACCCCCCTTCTATCCACCTTGTGCGTCTCCTTCATTTAAACCTTTTGTCAATATTATGTTCCAATATTAATCCTGTTTCTTCTTAAGGACTTTCTTCCAGACTTTTAAAACCTTCTGACTAGAGCCTTTTCTTTTAAATTGTGTTTTAAATTTATCATTCCACGTATGTCTTCATTTTTTCTTGATTGTTCTCTTTCTATTCAGTTACTAACCTAAATTGTTTTCTTTTTAGATGTTGTGCACTTTATGCACTAAGCGGGGTATCCCCTGCATCTTGTCCTCAACAGCAACCGATGCTTGTGATGCTTGCCAACAAGCACACAAGAAATGCTTGTTTGTTGTCTGAACCTTCTGACCACACGGCCAGAGGAGTTCCTGACCATGATGCCATTGTAAGGACTCCTTTATGGTTGGGGATGATGAAAGCATTCCCTATAGGGAATGGACGCTAAGACCCCAAAAAGGCAGACAGGAAAGATTTCAGAAAATTAGCCCTGTCCCCCCCCACTCCTAAAACACCATCCAACGGTCACTTCACTCCTTGACCAGAACGAAGTTATTATCTGGCAAATGAAGGATGGCAATGGCAAGAGGACATTCAAGCTTGGGCCAATTGTCACCATGTCTTGTCACCCATGGGATTCAAATGCCAAAGTAAGTTTACTTTCTCCTCCTTAACTCATTTCTCTTCATGCAATAATACTGACTTTTTTCCATTATGCATAGAACAAAACCAACCAAATCCCCTGCAACAAGACTCTCCCATTCCTAGCTTGCCTCGCAAGCAAACTCCACGGCAAGCGACTCCAGGCCCAAATGGCACCCAATGGTTGGAGGACTTATTCAGCAGTAAGCAGCCAAAGTTTCATTTAATTTCCACTTTTGAATCAAGTGAACTGACTCTTCCTCCTTTTGTAGAACACTCCCGAACCAATCAGCCACCTATTCCTGGCCCGAGTCCATCCTCCAAACCACATGAGGACATTCCAACTTGTGAGCCTGAACCTGATGTGTCTCTGATTCACTCCACGGAGGAAACTTTTGTTAAGTCCCAACTTTTCCTCACCTTTCCTTCAACCATCTCCAGCTTGTCCCGCTCCACCCCCCTCTGTAATCATCATTGACAATATGCCCATCAGATCCCCCCCTGCATCCACACCTACCCCATTTCCCCAAAGAGCCCAACCGCCTCCTCATTCCCACAATGAGGTTTGCCAGGAATTAACTGACCTGCGACCAACACTAATGATTCCTTGAGCCATTGTCCACAAATCAATCAACTGAATCTTGTTGGAGCATTGCCAATTTCTCAAAATGATTCCCTTTGTGGATGCGGCTCATCAAAATGAGATGCACTTGGAGTTCCAGGAGGAACTAAACTCCCTCATTGGCCAGGCACTGTAGGCTTATCCAAAGGAAGACATCAGTGGGATAGTCTCAAAATACCTTGATAAATATTTTTTTTTTGCATTCTTTCCACTTCTTATCTTTTGTAATACTTTCTTATAAATAAATTATTTTTGTTCAATGATTGTTATGTCCAATTTATATTACATTTTTTGTTCATGTGAAATTATATTTTCCTCAATGGTTCAAATATCCTAATGTGTGAGAATAATCTTTGTAAGTGCCCCACCAAATTTTTGAGTCAGTATTTGTTTGTGAGAACCTCTTTAGCCAAAAATGTGCCAATACTCACCATTACACCTCCTATATTTTCTTCTTCCATGGATTACAACCATCTCAGATCTTAACCGTAAAAATGAGGGGGTTCCCCAAATGTGAGCAATCCCTTCCAGATTCATGAGTCATTGCCTTTCCTATGGTCACATGCTATTAATCTTAGTTGTGTAAGGATATTTTAGAATTGTCGGGAGGCTGCCCATGCGTAAGGATGTGTGTGCAAAGCATTGGGAACCTGTACAAGGGTAAGTATTTGTGTGTGAATTGTTGGAAGGCTGCCCTTGCCTAAGCAATTGTTTTAATTGTTGGGAACCTGCAAAAGCGTAAGGATTTGTGTGTGAAGCTTTGGGAGCCTGCACCCGCATAAGGAAGTGCTGGAGCTGTCAAAAGGCTGCCCGGGCGTAGGGAATTAGTTGTATTGTTGGGAACCTGTATAAGCATAAGGATTTTGCGTGTGAAGTGTCAGGAGCCTGGACAGGCATAAGGAATTGTTGGCATTGTCTGAAGGCTGCCCTGGCATAAAGATTTACAGAGCAAGGTTTTGCGTGTGAAGTGTCAGGATCCTGGACAGGCGTAAGGATTTGTGTGTGACGCATTGGGATGCTGGACAAGACCAAGGAAACAGGACAAGCGTACAGTGGCATGCCACCATAAATGAGCCATTTCACCTCTTTTTCATGTGATCCAGCATATAACCCCAATTCCAACCCATCAAAAGCAGGTGTATACTGTCCTGCGCATTATCACACCCTTATTCTCCAATATGCATCTAAACTCCCTCATTCTTTGATTTTGGATGAGATTTTATTACCATCCCTGATGTGATAGCCCACTCCCTTGCCAATCTCATAATAGCTGTGGCTTTTCCGCCACATTGTTTTTGCTAAGCTCCTTGAGTATTGTGGGGACATACCCACTAGTGTTGTGTGCTGGATCAGTATAATTAACAAATTTACTCATGGCCCACACTACCTGAATGAGCCCATGACATTCAGATAGATCAATCAAAAAATGCTCATTTGGGAAAATCAAGTTTCCCCCTGTGCACTGCGTTGACACATCTCTTTGAATTTGGCCAGTCTGCTTATTAGCTTGAAAATACCATCCTGAAGCATACAACAATGCATCCTTATCAAGATGAGGTGAGTTTTTGAATCCGTTCATGGTGAAAGTGAGTGGGGAAGCAAACTCAAATGCACCCTGATTTGCATGAATATTGGCTTCGTAGTTAACTTGATCAAAGAATGGAACCCCCAATGACTTTTAGCAAGTTTTAATCTTTTGAAATAATTTATCCCCAACATATTGTAAGGATTGACCTACAATGCAGCCAACCAAGCTAAGATTTGCCCCTTGGTTCCACCATTCATCTTTTGTTTGTGCTGCAGCTGTGCCACCCAATCGCCAACACAAATCACTCCAGTAATGCCCCATTTTTTGCAATTGGGTCAGTGAATTTTCTTTCACGAAATAAGAATTGTGATAATTCATCCCATTGATTGACCTCTAATTCACTCATTGTTGTTAATGGTCTGAATTTGACGAGGGCAATGAGTAATCCGGTTGAAGCAAAAATTGCCATGCGGCCAGAGTGAATGCGTTTGATCTGATTGACATCCACAACCCTCTGAATTTTACTTGGGGTCATATTTGCTGATACTGGCCTTGATATTTGTGCTGTCGGTTGAGTGGATGAAAAAAACTTATTCTTTCGGGTGGTTTTAGCCTCATTTGTCTTTTGGGAGGTCCCACTATTCCCAAGTGGGTGAGGGATCACTTTGTGTTGAAGCAGACAAGATATCAGATACTGCTTCCTCCCATTGTAACCCAAGGCCTTTTGAGTCCAGAATGGTGCCCAAAGCCCAATGAGCTTTATTTGGTACACATCTTTGACTTCCCTGTTGCAGCCCACATGGCATTGGCTCAATATAAACCAACTAAAGCCAATTTTTTGCCATGGGGCCCAATGAGGGTGCCACATGAATGCTGACCCATATATATATCTATATATATATGCTGAGAATAAGTGAGCCACTCACACTTTCCTTCTTCACCCCAAAGCTTTCCCGCAAGATCCCTTTTATGCTCCTTTCCTTGTTTTGTGAATGGCATGCTTGCAGCGGAAAATGAAATGAAACCAAATGATTACTGACTGTTGTGTGAAACATTAATTTCAACTAAATTTGATTTTGGTTGATGAATGGTTTTTTAATTGCGGCTAAAGAGATCTCAATTACCTGAACCTGAAAAATGCAGTGGATGCTGAATTATTCAATTTGATATATTCATATTCCCATTCAATTAGGTTCAAATCCAACTGTGTGGAATATTGCAAGCACGTGCAAATACAATATGCAATCCTCTGAGGATCCCTCATCATCCTAGTCCTCTATGAAAGAACCAATGCCTTTTGACCTATTATGCGCGGGCCGGAAGTGATAAAACCCAATTCCCATGATGCCCCTGCATGTGCTAATTGCGGGTACAACTCCCTGACTTAGTTTGCATCTTTTTGGAGTATTTCCAATGGTGTACAGAGGCATGCCTCTGTACAAAGGCAGTTATTATTTGTATTGATACTGTGGCATCCGGGCAGTAGTAGGATAGGTATTCACAATTAATCAATTCATGAATGACTTTGAAAAATTAAATTACAATCTATAGGTACAAAGCTAATCTAAAACAGGTCAATCCTGGTTGTAAGCTTAGCTGACCTGGGTACAGTCAATGTGACCTCATCACTTGAACCAAGACCCCCCTTCTCCACCCAGGCATTGCCAAAGTCTAATACCAAGCATTGTGCAAATTCAAATCTAAGAGGTACAGTGGGGTTAGAATACTCTGATGAGAAGAAACTCTTATTCAGTAAACTGCATATATACTTATTAGTATGTAGCCATACCGGCTCTACTAGATTTTTATCCTCTGAAAGTCTTTTGAAAATGTTAATGAGTCATAAAGCCCCTTTAACTGAGCTTGTTCTCCATTTATCTGAGCATACCATCAAACCAGAACCCCTGCCGCACAGAAAGCCGCTAATATACCATAGCAAATTTGATTTATTCTGACATTCTTGTGACACATCAAAAGATCTTTGATGGACTCATTTTTTTTGAGCTTGTGAGTTTGCCTTTAATTCCATTGACTTTGACCTTTGTATGTACACAATCATCAAATGGATAACTGTATCCATTAGATCCTCCAGGTTCTTGTGTGGCTTTCTCAATATCTCATTGTCAGCCCTGCCACCTTCAATGCTAATTTGTGTTTCATGTTGCTTTGATGTACTCAAGCAGGAGGCAAGGTATTCAACTGCTCCCTTTTTGAGTCCAAGAGGATTGGTTGAATTTGATGTTGGTGCAACATATGGTTTGGGTGCAATCACATTGTATGAGACTAAACTAATGGATGCAAACATAACATTTGCCCAAAAATTTTTAATTGGATAGGAGGGGTAAAGAAGGCTCTGAACCATTTTGAAGAAGGAGTGTTCAGATTTTGGGAGATTATCTGGAGGTTTAGCTGATTCCTTCATCAATTTGAGATTCCAAATGTTGTTATTTAAAAACGCTTCTGTTTCTGTTGGCTCAAAAAAAATCCAACCCTGTATATTGCACTTTATATCACAAGTCAACAGGCAACAATCATGCAGCATTCTTAAAGATAAAACTCAACTGCAATCTCAAGCTCCTCAAGCCAGGCCAACATTTCCAGCTCTTGGTTACTGATCACCTTAATACCAGCAGGAAGGAATGTCTCAGCATCATTTGTTGCTAAATTTTGCCATTGATTTTTGAAAATACTTGTCAGGGTGACTCTAGGATATAGCTGTACAATGACAAATAAAATCTATAACTCTGAGTGTGACATGAAAATAAAGATGATAATTAAGATAATAGTGGGTAAAAAGGGCTATACTAAATGAATTTAGTGATGGTGAGTGCTGCTGATAGCCCTGGGTGCAGTGTTTGCCTGTTGGTTTACAATAACAAACCCTACAATACTTCAGCTTAAAGTATAACCTGTTAGTTCATAAGGGTAACACTTCTTTTAAGAAGTTATACCACGTAAGAATACTAAGAACATGAGTCTGGATTAGCTTCCTGGTGAGGCAAAGCCTCCTTTTATCTTGTTCTGGGGTAGTGGGAGGTGGTTTACCTCTGCACACGACCACACAGTGAAAATCTTCACTACTGTGGGCTGTTTTGTGGTTCTACACACTCAATACAGACTAGTATTGGGTGGAAATGTAGCTTTAGAACCACAAGTAGTCATTTTTACACTATACAGGGTGAAAATTTTCACCAATGGAGTTTACAGGTGTGCTCTGGTGCTTCTGATGCGTCAGAAGCTATACAGAACCTGTATGAACCTCTGTATTTGACTTAACTATGAGGTATTGAAGTATAAACAAGCTTTTTTGTCTGTTTGACACCTCATAATCATACATATGGGATAGTATCCCACTGTAAGGATGTATTGGCCAAACTGTGGGATTTTAACCTTAAAGCTGCTATAACTGTGTCAGTTTTGAAGATATTGAGCTCAAAATTGGTTCATTGTGTATCCCTGGATGTGATATACACAATGGTACCTCATTTGGTATGGTTATCATTAAATATGGCAAAGTTATGCCATGTACAGGTTTTCTTGTACACATTTATGATTTGTCCAAAAACTGTATGAAACTTGTTTGCTCCATATCTTTTGTTCCAGATAGGATATGGGGAAATGGATGGCACCATTAGATAGCCCTGATTGTGCTCTTTGCAAAAGGACCCCACTTTAGGTATCTCACACTAAAACCGTAGAAGTTAGATGAGAGGTGAATATTTTAATCACCCTTATTTGACCTTATTTTGGTCATAACTTCTGTAATTCTGGTGCTACTTCAGCTTGTCTAGTACCATTGGATAGCCCTTACTTGGAGCTTCAATTTAAATACCCATTTGTTGGGGTTAAGCCTCTTCCTCTGGATTTCAGATGAGAGGTGAAAATTAAGGTTTATGCTCAGCAATAGCTTTGAGAAGGAATAACTTTGTTATTTTTTGTCCTATGATTATGGGACTTGTATATTTGGAAAGAGGTTATTTTCTCCTTTCTTTTGATACCTTTTGGGTTAATTTGGCTCAGCTCCATGTTTTGGTGGTATCTTGGCTTTACCATTGGCTTATGGTATTTGGCTGTCATGCTTGTGCTCTGGTTTTGAGTCACAGGCTGACAATACTCTTGATATTATCAAGCCCCCTTTTCCATTATTCTTGAGTAATATTGGAATGATAAGTCAAAATGTCTCCAAACTCTTCAATGTGTGATAAAAATATTGCCTGAACATCAGGGCAGGATGAAACTTTGGGCTCAGGGTCAGGCATTATATCAGTCATATCTTGTCCCATTGTATCATGTTTTTTTTGAACTAATCAAGGCTCATGAGGTAAGGACTAAGAAAAGTGTTCCACTTGAATCATATGAAATAAAATGCTTTTTTTGCAAAAACAGAAGATACAATTTGGGTATTAAATAGTCCACTTATTAGGTTTAAATTTGTGAGCCTCATGATTCAAACCCCAACCACAACATTGTGAATATACCTACCAATTTCCCCCCAGAACCTGTTGGAAGAGATGGCCACTCAGCATATCTCCCTGATTGTTTTCATCATGTACGCCAACAAGCAACTGTACCCTATGGATCTAGTACCTGAGGGTAAGGATGGTAAGCAGCAGAGAGAGTATTAGGCATAAGGGGGGTTG
Source organism: Austropuccinia psidii (assembly GCA_023105745.1). Taxonomy (NCBI): domain Eukaryota; kingdom Fungi; phylum Basidiomycota; class Pucciniomycetes; order Pucciniales; family Sphaerophragmiaceae; genus Austropuccinia; species Austropuccinia psidii. The sequence goes on along the minus strand of JALGQZ010000004.1, from coordinate 10,465,680 downwards.
AGGGTGGTGTCAGAGGCATATCTTGAGGGCGCTGCAGGAGTGTAAGGATGGTAAGAAGAGGAGAAGATAAGGCAGGGGTGGTGAGGGTGGAGATGGGGGGCGGAATCATAGTCTCATCTTGAGGGCGCTGAAGGAGCATAAGGATCATAAGAGGGGTTGAGGATTAGGCCAGTGTGAGGGGGGCATCGGAGGCATGTTGGGAGGGTACTACACAAGCATAAGGATGGTAAGAGGCGTCTGAGGCATGTTGGGAGGGTACTACACAAGCATAAGGATGGTAAGAGGCGTCTGAGGCATGTCAGCAGGGCACTGCGAGTGTAAGGATGGTAAGCAGTGTTGGTGGCATGTCGGGAGGGCACTATACAAGCGTAAGGATGGTAAGCAGCAGGTGCAAGGAGGTGTAAGGGTGGGTGAGGGCAGTATTGGAGGCATAACTTGAGGGCCCCGCAGGAGCATAAGGATTGTAAGGTGGGGGTGAGGGTGGAGATGGGGGGCAGTGTTGGAGTCTCATCTGGAGGGGGGTGCGGGCGCATAAGCATGCTAAGCATTGGAGAGGATTAGGCAGGGGTGCAGAAGCCAATTCAAGCGTGGGAGTAGGCGTGGTAAAGGCATGAGATGACCAGGCGGTGGGGCGGAAGTCTTTGCATGCCAAACTGCTGGTTAGCACCATGAGGCATAATTACCCAAACATTGCAAATAGTGTTGAAATGGGTTTGGGCTTTTAGTGACATTCTCATGTGACACATGTGATTATTGACGTTGTCTTGATGCAGACGTGACGTGACCCACTAAATCCAGTGACTATAAAGTGACAATAACGCGACTGAAGCAAGATTTTATACTGATCACGGTGCAACATGAAGTCAATCGCAGACGATTGACGCAGGATTTGCCCTGGTGAGGGGAACCAACATTGGTGGCTGTCACAGCATTTGGTGTAATACCAGAGTGTGATGTGTGCTTGACATGAGTTTGAATTTTATCCTGCTTTATGTTTGCTTGTTTTGAAGGCAATTGCTGATGATTGACGTGAGATTTTCCCTGGTGACTCTATGCGGATCCAAAAACTTGAGTACCCAGGCACCTTTAGCCTGAATCCCTTTTCCCACCTTCTTTTGTGTAGTTTTCCCGTTTTATATATCAAAAGCCATACAATTTCATCTTTTCCTTAGCATTAACAAAGGGCCTATAAGATTTACCACCTTTATAGTAAATCCAAGGCTAATTTTAAAGCCACACACCATACCTTAATTTTACAGCTTTATTTCCAAGTTAAGTTATGAAAAGTGTAAATTTCTTCTAGTTCAACTTTAATAAAGCTTGATTTAAATAAAAACTGTTAATTTTACATTAAAATACTAATTTGGTATTTGTAGGCCAAAATATTGACATTATGAAAAAAAAGCCCTATGCTATGACCCTGGGGGAAATTGGATCAAAACTCCAATGGAGAAAGGAAGTTATTATATCATATTTTTAGTGAAAAACTTATTTAAAGAAATTTTCAGTTGATTATTTTCAATATTCACCAAGAACAACTTTGAGTGAGGGGTTTTGTGAGTCATTTCTAAATGTAAAATATCCCTCAGGGCTTACAGTTCGATTTTTCAAATGAAAGAAAGAAACAAATTTTTATTAAATGAAAAAAAAATCATTATTTTTCCCTCTTGCATAATACTCAGAGTCAATTTTGATTAATAACTGATAATATTTATTAAAACTTTTATTTTAAAATGAATGTTTTGAGAACCAAAAAACTCTCATGTTTCTTACCGTGTTTTTTTAATAAATATTTATCTTCTGATACTCCATTTTTGAATTTAACACTTATTCTACTGAAAATTATTGAACCATAAAAAGTAAATTTATTATTGTTTTAATTAATTACATCTCAAGAATATGAGCTTATTAATATCACATTGTTTTCATTAAATCTAACATTCATGAAGATAGATCTTTCCTATAGTACTAAGATTTGAAATTTAATATAACTTTGGAATTGATCTATTCTGTATGAACAGATCAATTTATATCTCAATTAAATAAGCGAAATTTTAAATATATAATTTTTTCAAGACTCATTACCTTCAGAAAACCTTCAAAACTGAGGTAAATTGTGAATCTTTCTTCTCATATAGTCTTCTTTTATGTTATGGTGTCTTAACTCCACCTATTGTGGATTCCTTTCAGATAATTATAACTGTTTAGAGTTTTAATCTTAATCTTTTATCAAAAAATGAAATACTTTTTCTGCTCTCAAACTTTGTATAAGATAGAATTATGGAAAAATAGTAATTTCAAGAGTTTTTGTAAAAAACACCAAAACTTATTTGTTTTTTCTAATTTTTTGGTATAAAATGTTGATATCATAAATTTTGAGTGCTTCCCTGCCAACAAATATCAATCCAAGTATACTTTAAAAGAAATATTCAAGGCTACAAAATAAATTTACATTGAAACTAATTGAGACAATAACTGAAGGAAATTGATATGGAAGACAAGTCTCAAAAAAGGAATATTCAATATGACAACACCCAAGATGTGAGCCTTTGAGATATGACCACATATCCAAAACATTCACAGAAAAATTCCTGTAATAATTATACTTATAATAATTATCTCAAAGACTAGAAAAATACCATGAATAAGTACAAAATCTGAATTAACTCAGAATATAATAAGTAAATATTTAAAAGAAACTACACCATTAGATTCCCCATGGTAAAATACACATATGTCATTTTTATGGTATATCTGAAAAGTCAATAATTACTGAAGTATAAGTAATAATACCTTAAAAAAGGTATAAAACCTTATTTAACTCAGAAAACAATGAAACAACATGTGGAATAAATTGTACCATTGGATTCCTCATACAACTTCACATATAGAACAATCATAAAGCCATTCTCTAAGGTCAATACTTAAGGAATTAAGCGGAATATATGCATTTTTGGTCAATGCATATATTCATGGTTTTTGATTAATATCTGTTGAAATATAAAAGATAGAGAGATAAACCAAAAAGAAAGTCACCACGTAATTACTGTAAGAGCACAGATATGAGCTTTATTTTACAGTTTATAAACAAGGTTAAAACCTGTAATGGATTATTGAATAAACTCAGTGGAGCTGTTGACCACTTTGTTCTGAAAGTGGTCCAAACTTAAAAACATTTAGACAGTCAGATTCTCCTAGTTTAAAATTGAAGAATGAAATAATTATTATGATAATATTCAAGGTATAACCCCTTGAAATCATGGGTTGAAGTTTAAAATATTAAATTTTAACAGAAAAGATGAGTTACAAGGCAAATCATCAAAAATAGAATTTTGATGATGTAATGAAGTTATCTTGGCAGTTTAATAAGTAAATTCCTGACTATGAGAATCCACTCTCAAAATAGCAGTAGGTTGTATAAATTAAAATTTATTAATGATCAAAGGTTAAGTGTAAATTTGATCATTTATGATCACTCACTGTAATCTTCTTTGAGTTTAACAGTTATATAAGTGATAAAACCAGTGAATACTATTAGATTATGATTAATACTAATTTAATCCACAAAGTTTAGGCTTCTTTCAAACCTATGATGTCATCAAACTTAGAGTTATAGTGATAACTCTAAATAACGGCATAATAATGAGATAAGATGGTTTGATCATGATATAATCCTTACTAAACCTTAAAATACTGATCTTTCCAGTGGATACCATCAGTACACATCTACTAAAAGCCTACTGGACTCTAGAAGGGAGTTATTTACTATAAATAGAGCTCTTTTTACTCTATTTTCCCCTCAGATGCATCAAAACATTAAAACAATTAAACCAAAGTTAAAAATCTTTATTCTATATATATAAATATTTCATATTAGTATATATCAAAGATAATATCTATTATAATAATTATTTTTAAGATGATTAATTCAATTGTTCTGCTGTTTTGTTATAATTCTCCTAAAAATCTCAAATCCACGTAAAATCAAGAAAATTTGTAATTTCTCTTATTTTTTATTGTAAATACAATTTAAATAAGTTGTATTTATATTTTTTGACGTAAAACTATTCAATATTATTATACTAAGTGCTAAAAATAGGTTATTTTCTCTTTATTATTACTTTAATAATTCTTAAATTAACATAAATAGTCTTTATATTAATTTATAGCTTTAATATTAGTAATATTATTGTTATTATTTGTTTTTCATCAATAAAAAACAATTTTTTATGCCTTTACCAATTTTTGGTAACAATAATAAAGTGCTTTTAAGTATATTAATATATTTATTTATTATATTATTTTTTTGATAATATATATTATACTATTTTATTTATTCAATAATATAGTTATTTTTACATCTTGATTATAATAATTCTTTATCATTATAATTATTCTTATCTTATTTACTTTATTTATAAGGACATTCAGGGTACAATAAGTAAAATATTAGTAATTTTTACTTATTGTTTCATAGTCAAACCTTACATTTGGGGGCCTGGCCATGATATTTACTTTGAAGACCTTTAAAAAGATTCTAATTGGGTTTATCCAACAATAAATTATAATTATTATGATAAAATTTTATAATGACTTTATATTTTTTGATTTTAAAAGCTATTGAGGCATTTGGAAAGAAATTGTACTGTCTTACACATGGTTTTTCGCATCCTTAGACTTGCAAGACCTTTCTTTGAGTGACTCTAGTGATTAAAAGAGATATTTTATAAATCAAAAATAATTTTATATTATAAATTGATAATATAATCATATTCATTTTTACTTTATTCTTTAAAAATAGAAAACATAAAAATATCAAAAAATATTAAAAAACCAATAAAGAAAAGTAATTTTTATTCATTTTTTTCATTTCTTTTTTCATTTCATTCATTCAAAGATATAAAAGAAATTTTTACATGGAAAATTGCCATATCTTACCAAAAATAACACCTCTTATAAAAGACTTATATCTATCTGTCTTTTTTAGTGTTTGAAGATAATCCAACAGAGGACAATCAAGCCACTGTTGAAAGATTGGTGGAAGAAACTTGCCCAATTTCTCCAACACCAATTGTAAATAAGAAACAGAAAGCTAAGAAATTAGAATTTCCAGGACCCACTATTCAGGACTCTGAAGGTGAATACCTCCTTTATAAAATTCCAGAAGAAGATTTCTTGTCCTGAAATCTTCTCATTTCTTATTTTTCAAGTTATGACTACCAGAAGAGGCTCCCAATACTCCATCCAATCAGATGGAGCTGGACTCAGAGGTAGAATTGATCCCTCAAAAGGGAAATATTCCCAGTGGACCAGAATCCACACAAGGAAGTGCCTTATCCCAAAGGCAAGTCCCAGAAATGCCCATGATATCTGAACCAGAGTTAGGACTAAGTACAAGTAACTCAAACAGGTACCAATCACATTCAGAGGGCTCAGAGAGACATTTACATGAGCCAGTACAAGCAGTACTACACAGTGTACAAGTAGAAGGACTGGGAACTGTTGCCACAAATACACCAAGGAGTAATGAACTCCTGGAAAATCCTCAGGAAGCTCCTCAGAGAGGAGAAAATAGTGAGATACTGCAATGGATGGAATCCACTATCATCCAAACCTCAAATCAAAAAGATCAAGGAGTACCATGCCAAAAAGAAGGAGGCAACCAAGGAAGAAGCCCCAGTAGCTTCTACCAGCAAGCCCCAAGCCAACCCACTTCCCTAAGAAGGGAAGAAGAAGAAGAAAAAGAACTGGGGAAAATCATATTCCCCAAGCTACAGGATTCCAAAAATCCAAAAAGATTCCATGGACAATGTCTTCAACATGGCCAGAACCTTGATGGAATTCAAGGACAAGGAGGAGAAAAGAATGAGACAAGATCATGTCCCAAAGAAATAACCTTGTCCCCAGATGTTGTAAATACTTTAACAGAAATTAAAAATAGTATATTACGTCTAAAAGAAATTTAAAATAGTTTATTATCATTACAAGAAATAAACAATAATTTATCTTCTTCAACAAAAATTGTTGTACAAAACAAAAAAGAAATTGACAACATTAAATTTATTGTTGAAAATAATGAACCAAAGGTTTTAATTGACAATACTCAGAAATTAATACAAGGACAACAAGAATTGTATAAATACATAAAAGATATCAAAGATAAAACTTTGACAATCAATTATGATTTGAGTATTGATAATCTTACAGAAAAATTGAACAAATTAAGTATATATGTAGAAAGATTTGAAGAAAAGACTTCATCACACCAAAGGTTACTGTTAGACCATGTGGAAAAAAGTGATGAAGCAAGAATGAATCTGAAATATGATATTCAAAATGAAATAAGGCTTATTACTGAAAAAATGGATAAAATTATTGACGCTAACTCAAATATACCAAAGTTATCAACACCATTTTCTCACATAAGAAGCCCTGTTAAACAAAAAGAGGAATTAACAAATCCATTCATAACAGACTTGAGTCACCAAGACAATAAGCAAGTCTTATGTAAGGTCTGGATATGAAACTTTGATTAAAAATCAAGTACTTTTCCTGTCCTCAAAATTTGTATAAGGTAAGAATCAATTAAAAATAGTAAGAAATATTATTTTTAAGAGAAAAAACGCCAATTTTCTTGTTTATAACTTTATTAGTATAAAAAATAATATTATAAAAATTTATTGTTTTACCAACAATAAAAATTTATCCAAAATATACTCTACAAGAGATATTTTAAGGCTACAAAAGAAATTTCTTCAAGAGCAATTTCAATTGGAATTAATTTAGCAAAGAACTGCAAGCAATTAATTAAAGAACAAAGTCTTTAAAAAGAATATTAAAGAGAAAACACGCCCAAAAGTGACCAGAGTGAATTTGGAAACAAAGTGACAAAGTTTACAGTGATGAAAGATGCTTTAATTCACTTTTGGGGTGGTTCAGGGGTAAAAATGATTATAAGAGTTACAAACAATGATTATAATGATTTTTTAACGTGGTCAAATGGATTAAAATGATTTTAAAATGGTGGTTGGAATATTTTGTTGATTGGTTTAACAGTGTTTAAACTAATTAATAAAAGGAAAAGATTCTAACATGAAGAGAAAAGTGGGGCAAATAAGACATTCTTTTATAGCCACCAATTTTCTTACTCCAAAAGTAAAATTTACTCTTGTCAGTCGTGAAAACCAGTCTGACGACAGAAAAGCCAATTATGGCATCATTGAACCCTGGTTTGGACCAAAAAAGGGCTGGTTTAAGCCATTTTTAGCCATTTTAGACCCTTAAATCAGCCATTACTATAGCAATACCTGGTCTAGAGCCAACACGTCAGAATTTGTGTAAGAGGCGTAGAAACCAGTTAAAGCTCTTTTTACTATGATTGTTTTATCTTAAGGGTAGTTTTACCCTCTTGGCAACAGCTAAAACTACCCCAGTTGGTATCAAATCCTCATCATCAATTGAGTCCACAGACCCTGTAACTCAATTCCAGGCCAAAAGTGATGAACCTTTGCGTTAATTTTGACATCCCACGCATGTCAGAAAGGAATTTGGGGGTCTGGCTCCCCCTTAGAGATAGAGTTCCTTTTCCCCCCCAATTTTAATCTTTCCAATTTATTTTTTCCTTTAATTCCTCATCATGTATTATACTTATAATTTACATATGCAATTCAATTGAATTGTACAGTACAATACAGTAATAATTGACACCTCATATTTAAATCAAAGCTCACTTATGTAATACACGCGCACATTTTGACATTTCAATTGAATTCAATTGAAAATACTTCAATTCCTCATAACTTCTAAACTAAACACAACACCTCAATTTTAACACAAAAATTGATGGTTAACACCACATGTGGTGTGAATTAAATTAGAGTTTTGAGGATTTTCAACTTTTGTATTGAAAATACCAAAAGCTTGATTTAAGCTTATTTAGAGTTGAGTTACAAAAATTTCACTCAGAGGTGACCCCACCTAATTTTTTATGAGGAATCAAATGGTGAAATAATTTTTATATGTTTATTTATTGGATAAAAAGTTATAATAATTTTCATTTAACTTTTTTCCAAATTTATTCAATTATTTACAATTTTATTAAAAATTCATTTTTACTTTAATTTTTTCAAGTATAAATGTAATTTCACAATTTCAAAATTTAATGTAATTTTATTTTTAAATTGTAATTGAATTTTTAATTTTTTAGTTATGTTAATAATATAAATAAATTTATTTTATTTATATTGATATGTTAATTTTGTATTTTGTGGTATTTTGGGTATATGAAATTACCTCTAAGGCTCACATCTTAATTAAGGAAGCACCTCAATTAAAAGAATGGCCAAGATTCACAGGAGAAGGTGAATATTACCATATGTCATTTATTAAAACAATTGAAATGTTACAAGAAGATTATGTCATAGTAGATGAATTTATCACTTCAAGATTACACTCACTATTTGAGAAATCTGCAAAAACATGGTATTATGGCATAAGGCAAACAAATGGCAAAAATACCTGGTCTTGGTGGAAACAAGAAATAATCACCAAGTGGGCTAATGATGCCTGGAGGAACAAAATAGAAAATAAATTTGAAAACTCCTTCTTTGACCCAGACAAAGATAAACCTTTAATTTTATTCTTAAAACAAGTTGAAAGATTAAATGCACTGTACCCAGGAATGTCACAAAAAATTGTACACATGAAAATACTTAACGAATTGGAGGAGAATTGGAACATGCCCTGAAAAGAAGGTGCATACAACCATGCTCCACAGAAGAGTATATCAATGCACTAGAAGACATAGTGACAAGGACAAAAATTGGCAGAACTTGGAAGAAATTGGACACCAAAAGTCCAAATAAGCCATTTATCAAAAAAGATAAAACAAAAGAAGCTTTCAAGCCCAATACATCCAACAGTAATGAGCAAAGAAAATGCCACTAATGTGGAGGTATTGGACACTTAGCCAATAATTGCCTTGAAAAAGCAAAAATCAATGAAATTGTGGAAACAGAGGACCACAATGATAAAGAAGAAGAATCTAATTCTGAAAAGGACACTGAAGAATCAGAAACTTCTGAAAGTGCTGAAATTAATATAATTAATTCACAAATTAATAATATTGATTTAATATATGAAGTACTGGATGTCAATTCAAACTTACCACGAGTTTGAAGCCACTTGGAATAATTGACTTAACACTCATTCTCCCTCATCCTTCACAATGCATCAGATTGAAAGTAGAATTTTTAGTAATGGACAACTGCACTAGTAACCATTTTATACTTGGAAGTGACTACTTGTAAATTTATGGAATAGATATCTCTAACCAAAAAGATAGATATTCTACCATAGGAGACAATAAAAGACAAGAATTTGGCCTTTTCAACAACAAAAGACAAATTACAGTTGTAAAAAATGAAGAAAAAAGCCCAGAAATGGACTTCTTCATAGCTGAACAGCTAAAAGAGGCAGAATTCAATGATGAATTGACTGTAAAAATGAAAGAAAAATTGATTGAACTCTTATTAAAGTATAAAAATGCCTTTTAAACTGACAAAGAACCACTAGGTGCCATAATTTGACATGAGGTAGACATAATCCTTAATGTAGAAAAACCTTATCCACCTCTATTATGAAGATCACCTTATCCAGCCAGCGCAAGAGCTAGAGAAGCTTTAGAGGTACACATTAAAGAACTAATGGACCTTGGAGTATTAAAGAAAGTAGGACATATTGAACAGGTAGGGGTCACTACACCTGTCATTATAACCTGGCATAATGGAAAATCAAGGATGGTAGGGAATGTTAGAGCTCTAAACACCTATACTATCCCTGACAGATATCCAATACTAAGAATCCAGAGACATTAACACAATTATCTCAGGCTAAGCTCATTACAGCCATGGATTCTCTAAAGGGTTTTCATCAAAATGTCTTAACAGACAATGCCAAGGAACTACTAAGGATAATAATCCACTGTGGAATCTTTGAATATCTCAGAATTCTGTTTGGTATAAAAAATGCACCATCCCATTACCAAAGGATGACAAATACCATATTTGCTGAAGAATTATCAGAAGGATGGCTGATGATTTATATTGATGATATCATAATTTGCTCAGAGACTTGGGACAGTCACCTTCAAGACTAGAAAGAGTCTTGCAAAAAATAGTCCAAGTAAACATGAAAATCTCTCTGAAAAAGTGTCATTTTGCATACAGTGAACTGAAAGAACTAGGACATGTTGTATCTGGACTAAGTTTAAGCATAGACAAAAACAAAGTAGCAGAAGTACTATTGAAACCAATGCCCCAAACAAAGAAATAAATGCAATCATTTCTAGGATTTGCTGGTTATTAAAGACAACATATAAAAGATTTTGCAAGAATTGCTAAGTCATTGTATAAGCTTTGTGACCAACAGACAGTCTATGAAATGACTGAAGAAAGAGTTAAGGCATATGAAGAATTAAAAAATTCCTTAACAAGTTCCCCATTTCTTCTAATGCCAGATTGGAAGCTACCCTTTAAACTATACATTGATGCTTGTGGAGAAGGACTAGGTGCTGCACTACACCAGACACAAATCATCAATGACAAACCTGTTGAAGGACCAATTTGCTTCATTTCAAGACAAATAAAGCCAGCAGAAGCAAGGTCTGGAGCAATCCAAATGGAATGCCCATGCTTAGTGTGGGCTTTGGAAAAATTACACTATTATTTGGATGGAACAGTGTTTGATGTAATTACAGATTGCAATGCAGTAAAATCTTTACTTGACATGAAATCCCCAAATAGACATATGTTAAGATGGCAAATTTCCATCCAAGAATATAGAGTAAATATGACTATAGTTCATAAACCTTGTAATATTCATCAAAATGCAGATAGTCTTAGCAGATGAGCCCTGGCAAATACACCTGAAAATCCAGCATGGGTACCACAGGAAGAGCACCATAAAGAAGGTATATGTGTAACAGATATAGGCACAGAATTCTTTAACCAAGTTAAAGAAATCTATAAAATGGAGAAAAACTGCCATATCCTATGCCAAATTCTACTGAAAGACTGTAAAGACCCATAACTTTCATCAAAACTAGATGAAACATGGAAAAAATCATATGATGAAGGAAGATTCCACCTCTGTGATGGAATCCTTCACCATAGAACCAAACATACATGTGTTATGGCTTTAACAGATAGAACTCTAATAAACACTATACTGCATGAGTGTCATGATAGTGTTGCAGCTGGAAATCTCTCAGAAGACAGAAAACTGGAGAGGGTAAAAGCCTGCTCTTTGTGGCCAAATTGGAAGAAAGATGTTTCAGAATACTGCCAAAATGCAAACAGAGCCACAGGTAAGAAACTTGCAATGATGATCCAAATCCAAGAACCAAAATACCCTTGGTAAATAGTTTATATGGATATGGTAATAGCATTACCTCCAGGAGGAGACAGAAGTTACAATGCTTGCCTAGTATTAGCTGACAGATATAGCAAAAGCCCAGTATTTTTACCATGTCACAAGGATGACACAGCTATGGATACAGCCATAATGATATGGAATAAAGTTATTGGCCACTCAGGCGTATTCCAAAACATCATAAGTGATAGGGACCCAAAATTCACTTTGGCATTATGGACAAACCTCCATAACCTGTGTGGAACAAAACTATTATTCTCAACAGCTTACCACCCCCAAACTGATGGTCTAGCAGAAAGAATGATACAGACAGTAGAAGATATGATCAGAGGATTCTGTGCTTATGGCCTAGAATTCAAAGATTCTTATGGTTTTACCCATGATCAGTGTACATTAATACCAGCTCTTGAAATGGCATATAAAACATCAATCAGTTCTTCAACTGGCAAGACACCTGTAATGCTAGAGAAAGGCTGGAATACAAGAATTCAAAGATTCTTATGGTTTTACCCATGATCAGTGTACATTAATACCAGCTCTTGAAATGGCATATAAAACATCAATCAATTCTTCAACTGGCAAGACACCTGTAATGCTAGAGAAAGGCTGGAATACAAGACTCCCTTATGATACCATCAAAAAGGACTTAATTGATATACACCCAACACCAAGTAGCTTCAAGTTAATGCTTGACAAAGCAAGACAACATGCAAACAGATGTATGCAAGATTCTTTCAAGTATGCAAAAGAAAGATGGGATAAAAGTCATGAACCACCTGCCTTCAAAATAGGATAAATGGTCCTAATGTCAACTCTAAATTTCAATAATATAAAAGGAACAAAGAAATTGAAAGATTTCTTTGCAGGACCATTTATGATAAAGGCACTACATGGACCTAACGCTGTGCAATTAGAGGTCACAGGTGAACTAATGAACAAACACCCAGCTTTCCCTGCAAGTCTGATAAAACCTTACAGCTCAAGTTACAAGGAATTATTTCCACTAAGAAATAAACCCCCACTTAAAATACCCCCTTTAGAGGAAGGAGAAGAAAAGAAAATTTTAAAATTCATTAAAGAAAGAAGGACAAGAAACAAAAAAGAAAGGGAATACCTTGTAAGGTATAGAAATCCAGCTCAAGAAGATGAATCGTTACTTGAGAAGGATATAAAAGATTCTGATAAACTATCAAGAAGGTTCAGACATGAAAGAATGCCTATATAATAGAAAAATCAAGCATTATTGAGCTTCAAGACTAACAAAGTCTATTGAAGAGGTAGGACAGTGGATGATACCCTAATTAGCTATCTCAGATTGTGGTACAATCTTTTTTGGTGGTAGGGAATGTGAGCCTTTGAGATATGACCACATATCCAAAAAGGTCACAGCAAAATTTTTGTAATAATTATACTTATAATAACTATCTCAAAAACTAGTAAAAATACCATAAATAAGTACAAAATCAGAATTAACTCATAATCTAATGAGTAAAGATGTGAAATAAACTACATCATTAGATTCCTCATGGTAAAATACACATATGTCATTTTTATGGCATATCTGAAAAGTCAATAATTACTGAAGTATAAGTAATAATACCTTAAAAAAGGTATAAAACCTTATTTAACTGTAACTCAAACCCCAATGGAACAACATGTGAAATGAATTATACCATTGCATTCTCCATAGATGTTCATGTATAAAACAATTATAAAACTATTCTCTAAGGTTAATACTTGAGGAATTAAGCTGAATATATGCACTTGTTGGTCAATTCATATATTCATGGTTTTTAGCTAATATCTCTTGAAATATACACGATAGAGAGAGAAACCAAAAATAAAGTCACCACATAATTACTGTAAGAGCACAGATATGAGTTTTCTTTCACATGTTATAAACAAGGTTGTAACGTTGAATGGATTATTGAATAAAATCAATGGAGCTGTTGACCACTTTGTTCTGAAAGTGGTCCAAACTTGAAAGAAAAAGTGGACAGTCAGATTCTACTAGCTCATATGTTATGGAATCCACAGTGAGATAAAAATGCCATTTATATAATTGAAAGTTCCATAAATGGCATCAAAAATGACAAATAAATTCCATTTATGGCATTAACAATGCCATAAATGGAAACAAAAATTGCATTTAAAGCATTAATCATGGCATTTATGCCATTTATTTATGGAACTTCTTTGTCATTTGTGATGGCATTGATGCCATTTATGGAATCAAAAATCGGATTTATGCCATATATGGAATAAAAAATGGTATTAACAATTCCATCAATAGTGTGTTTCCCAATAAGTGTGTTTTTTAGCTGCATTATAATCAAAAACACCCCTTATGTGTTTTTCACAATTTATGGCAAAAACACATAGGGTCTTACATGACATTACCAAATTGCTTAAATGGGTTTCCCAAAAACCTTTACATAAGTTGTATTTCTATTCATAGGCATAAATTGATTCAAAATTATTATATTAAGAATTGAAAGTAGGTTATTTTCTCTTTAATAATATTCTCAATAATTCTTTTATTAACATAAATAGTATTTATATCAATATATAACTTTAGTATTGATAATATTATTGTTATAAATTTCTTTTTATTATTAATTAGCAATTTTTCATGCACTTAATTTTTGTTGATAACAATAATAACTAGCCATAAATATATCAAGTATTAAATATTAATATATATTTATTTTTTATAGTATTCTATTCATTTAAATAATATAAATATTCTTATGCCATAATTATAATAATACTTTGCTATTATTATTATATTTCACCTTATTCTCATCTGAGATTAGGAAATTCATAGTTCAATAAGTGAAATATTAGTAATATTTACTTATTGCTTCATAGTCAAACCTTACACTACAAAAAATGTCTTTTTTTACCCAATCTTTCTTTTAATGTTAGAATCTTTTTCTCTTATAATTGATTTGAACATTGTTAAAAAAATCAATAAAAGATTCCAATCAAAATTTTTAAAATAATTTTGAGACTCTGAACAAAAATAATGAGAATGAGTGTGATCATTATCCATAACTCTTTACAATATTTTTACCCTGAAACCACCCCAAAAATGGATTGAAGAAGCTTGTATCACTGTTAGCTTTGTCACTTTAATACCTTTTGTGTAAGGTTTGACTATGAAACAATAAGTAAAAATTACTAATATTTTACTTATTGTACTCTCAATGTACTTATAAATAAATTAAATAGGATAAAAATAATTATAGGAATAACAAATTATTATAATTAAGGCATAAAAATAATTATATTATTGAATAAATAAAATAAAATAATAAATAAATATATCAATATATAATAATTAATATATTTGAGAGCACCTTATTATTCTTACCAACAAATAATAAAGGTGTGAAGAATTGTTTTTTATTGATAAGAAACAATTAATAACAATGTCAGCCTGTGACTAAAACCAGAGCACAAGCATGACAGCCAAAATACCATAAACCAATGGTATAGCCAAGATACCACCAAAACATGGAGCTGAGCCAAGTTAGCTCAAAGTTTATCAAACAAAAGAGGAAACTCACCCCTTCCCAAATATACAAGTCCCATCATCATAGGACAAATAATAACAAAGTTATTCATGCTCAAAGTTATTGCTGAGCATAAACCTTAATTTTCACCTCTAATCTGAAATACAGAGTAAGAGACTTAACCCCATCAAATGGGTATGCATAATAAAGCTCTAGGTCAGGGCTATCCAATGGTACCAGCCAAACTGAGCTAGCACAAGTATTACAGGAGTTATGGTCAAATTCAGGCCAAATAAGGGTGAACAAAACATTCACCTCTCATCTAACTTCTACAGTTTTAGTGTGAGATACCTAAAGTGGGGTCTTTTTGGAAAGAGAACAATCGGAGATATCTGATGGTGTCATTCATTTCCTCATATCTCAACTATAGCAGAAGCTATGGGGCAAACAAGCCCAATACAACTTTTTGCCTAAACCACACATGTGTATAAAAATCTTGTACATGGCATAACTTTGCCATATTTAATGATAACCATATCAAATAATGTACCATTGTGTAGAACACATACAGGACTACACACAGGCGCAGTTTTGAGGTTGATATCTCAAGAACTGGCAAAGGTATAGCTGTTTTAAGGTCAAAATCTCACATTCTGACCAATACAGCTTTACCCTGGGATAATATCCCATAACCATGATTATGAGGTGTCAAACTGACAAATAATCATGTTTATACTTCAATACCTCATAATTCAGTTAATACTGGGGTCCCATACAGCTTCTGTACAGCATTCTATGTATCATACACACCAGAAGAGGGCTATTTGGTCCCCATATGAAAATGTTCACCCTGTATTGGTGAAAACTGCCCAGATGTGGTTTCAAAACCACATCTGAGCCCAATAAAGGCTATAAAGGTCCTTGCAAACCACAAGCCTGTCTCAGAGAGTGAAAAAATCTTCACTTTCTCTACATGGAAAGGTCTAACAGCCCTTCCACCCCATTTAAGGATAAAAAGAAGGCTTCACAGCCAGAAATGCTTTCCTCATCCTGCTCTTGAATACCATACGTAGTAAACTGTCAAAAACAGTTTTACTCATGGGTAATAAACAGGTATAATTATAATATTAATTATTGTAGTCTTTATTATTGTAACCCAACAGGTAAAGCTGCACCCAGGGCGCTCAACAGCTCTCACCACCACTATATTTCATATAGTAAAGCCCTTTTATTCTTAAATTAAAAACATCTTTAACTCTTATAACTCTTT
Source organism: Austropuccinia psidii (assembly GCA_023105745.1). Taxonomy (NCBI): domain Eukaryota; kingdom Fungi; phylum Basidiomycota; class Pucciniomycetes; order Pucciniales; family Sphaerophragmiaceae; genus Austropuccinia; species Austropuccinia psidii. Next base: position 10,449,462 of record JALGQZ010000004.1, on the reverse strand, counting down.
TTAAATCCTTTTTTACAATTTCACAGTCATAGTTAAAAGTTGTAAATACATTTTAATACTTTTATCATAGACTCAGCCTGGCCATATTTTCTAACCTTTTTGGACCTTATAAGTAAGTTTTTCACTTATTTTTCACTTTCTGACTATTGCTTTGCATTTTTTAGGCGTATTTTTCTTTAAAAATATATATATTATATATATATTCATTTAATTGGTCTATTTACCACTTTTTACTCATATTTTAAGAGTATCTGTGATGTGGTAATACCCACAAGACCTTTATTTTTGGCATGTTTTACATATAAAAACACATAAGCCATCAATAATTCCTGTATTTTTGATTAAATAAGGACAACTCTGACTGTAAAACCAACAGTTGAGGTGTGGTTGAGTGTATTGGTGACTCAATTACACTTATACAGATCACACTTGAAAACCACAAGTGAATCTGTGGGATACTGGTACACAAACAGTTTAACAGGGTACCAAAAGCTATAATTCTGACGTGAAATTGTTAACTCAATTACATTGTCATTATACAGGGCATATTGTAGTAATATACAAGCCCAGAGGCCATTCTTAGATGTGCAAACAGCATTTTAAGAAGTCTTAACTGACATAAGCCCTCTTTTTACTACTTTGATTCAGTGGAAGAGAATTATATCCCACTTGAGACCCAGTCACAGGCCAACACATCAGTGACACCCTCAGAACCAGAGGGCAGCAAGGGCAAAGGAAAGAGGCACAGTGAAGGCCTGATTACAGCAAAGAAGTGGACACCAATAGCCACCCAGAGAAGTAGAAAACCACAAAACTCTGCATCAATACAAGGTAAACCAACCTTAACAACTTGTACAGGGAAGATTACTATAATTGACCCAGTTTTAACCTCTAAAGGTAAATTTCCCAAATCAGAAGAAAACAAATTTGTACAAGGCACAGTCAAAGGCAAATACCCTAAGAACATAAAAGTTTTGACTGCTTGCAAACACTGATATGTCACCTGTATACCTCAGAGACCTTGGCTTCCGAAGGAACCAGCCAGAGGACAGAGAAGGCCTGTCCAGAACCAGAAAACCTGGAAGAGGACACCTTGGACACAGTGGTGGATGGCAAAACAATGAGGGAGATAATATCAACCCTGCAATTCACACTCAAATTCAACAGGAACCTCAAACCAGAGGACCTGAAGTATATGGAATAGGTTCTTCAGCTCCACAAACTCCTCAAAGATTTGTTTCAATGGAGCATGGACAACAAGAGGTTCAACCTGGCATCTCACTGGGAAGAACTTGGAGCAAGTTGCCAGAAAATCTGTCTCAAAGAGATAGACTTCAAAGACCTTATGGTAATCACCAAAGGCTGTAATCCTACCAGGTAGTTCAGACTCCTCAAGGCAAGGGAACAGAGGATAAGGGAGAATAAAGCCACTATCCAAGCTATAGAAGAACAGTTAACCCAGACAGGGCCTACTCAAATTCCTTCAGGCTCACAAGGAGCAGGCCAAATCAGATCTCCAGTGGCTTCACACCATTCAGACACCAACAAATCAATGCCCAGGAGTCACCACTCTTCACAATCCCAGGAGGTTTCCAGGAGAAAAGAAGGATACAAGGGGAAGAACAAGACCTCTTTCAGCCAAAGGCAGAGAGAGTCAGACCCCATGATCCAGAAGTTGTTGGATTTGGTGAAAGAAGTGCACAAGAACCAGAAGTAGTTGTAAACCACTCTAGAATCAGTAGTCATAGTAATAGAAACATTACACCCACTCAGATTGAACATAATATTGTCACACCTGAGGGTAACTTAAACAGTGATTCACTGTGGTTACAAATGTCCCAATATGCTGAGCAAACTCAAAAACAGCTTGCAGAACTTGAAGCAAGCCATGAGAGGATGAAAAAATTAACAGCCTCCATGTATAAAATGGTCAAAAATCTTCAAGAAGGACATGCTCAATTGACCAAAGCCTCTGAAGAGACCAACAAAAGACCGAATCTAGTCTTTGAAGAACAACCCCGCAGCAAAAGGGACAGGGATTGTCTGGATAAAGACATGAACAAATTTTTTAATGTCTACCATAACCTAAAGCCCCAACCACAAGGCCAAGTTATGGATAATACATATCAACCAGATTTCATGTTGATGAATAAGGCAAGATCTCCATCACAATACCAGGATAGAGATGGCATGTCTTATTCAGAGAAGGAAGCCTTGAAACAGCTTCCTGAGGCCTCATGATGGCCCAAATTGTCCAGAACAGGAGAATATGATCATATGGAACTCATAGATTATATTTATGGACTCTTCATTGGTGTACCAAGCATACCAGATTACTGGATTACTGCTAGAATAAATACAGCATTTGAAGGTCATGCTAGTATATGGTACACAGAAATGAAAGAAATCCATGGCAGAAGGAACTGGCCATGGTGGAAGAGTCAAATAATCCAAAAGTACAGCAATGGAGCTTGGATATGGCAAAAGGCCATGTCATTTGACAGTGACACATACTCTGTGGACAAAGATCCATATGAGTGGTGTCTTAGACAGTCTAAAAGACTTAAAGCCATTGATCCTCAGATGAACATCCAAATGAGGAATCACAAACTTCTAACACAACTGCCGGGAGAACTAGAGCATGCAGTAAAATTCAGATGCAAAGAAAATTGCACTCTAGATGACATTGCTAATACCTTACAAGATATAAGGCAAAAAACTAATATAGGGAAATTCAGCCTATATAGGAGCAGTAGTTTCAAAGAGAAACAACCTCTCAAGGTGGAGTTTAAAGACAACCCCAGAGAAAGGGTGGCAGAAGTGGCAAAGAAGAATACTTGTCACAATTGTGGTTCAACAGACCACTATGCCACCAACTGTCCAAAGGCAAAGAAAAAAGTCTATGCCATTGAGAAAGTTCCAGAGGAGGAATCCCCAACCGAGGATTCTGAATCAGACTCCATGGGTGATGCCGTCAGAGAACAATCTGATGATGATAAAGACCCAAGAGAAGAATTTCTGGTGGAATACCAAGAGGAAACCCCACTAGAAATTCAGGAAGTACAGTTGGAAGCAGGCATGCCACAGGATACTGCCAACAAGAACTTGTGAAAAAATACACAAGATGCACAAACATTCCTGGTTACACCAACCAAAGGGATGGCATATATAAATTGAACAGCCACAAAAGTGACTGTCTGTATTGACAATTCTCAGCATCCACTGATCATTGACAGTGGATCACGCTGCTCCATAGTGGCCAGAAAATATCTGGACAACCACTTCCCAAATTGGGAAGAACAGCTCTTTCCCACCAAGGCAAAGAACTTTAAAAGTGCATCAGGGAAGATGACTTCCATTGGGACAATTATCAAAGAGATAATTGTACCCCATAAGAAAGGTAATATCAGACTCAACCCAGAGTTTGTAGTGCTTGATGATGCCCACATCCAGGGGTTCTTGCTGGGAACAGATTACCAAAGGATGTATGGAATAGATATTTAAAATAGTAAAAACAGGCATATTACCATTTTTACTAACAAGGAGAAGAAAGCTTCACTTGATATATACCAAATCTCTACCCATGACCCACTGGAGGAGCTACTGAATGAATTAAGGGAGGGACAGTTCAGCACTACCCTCACCAGTAAACAAAAACTAGGTTTACTGAAGATGCTGAGGAAGAACAGACCAGCATTTGCCATTGGTGAAGAACCATTAGGCAAGATCAAAGGCCATGATATAGAACTATATCTGGATGTGGAAAGACCGTATCCACCCATTCTTAGGAGACCTCCTTAACCAGAAAGCCTGGAAAGCAGGAAAGAAATTGAAAAACACATCAATGAACTCCTGGACATGGATGTCATCAGGAATATTGGACATAATGAAAGAGTGGAAATCACCACTCCTGTCCTAATCACCTGGCATGATGGCAAGTCTAGACTGTGTGAAGACTTCAGAGCTCTAAATAACTACACAAAATAAGACAGGTGCCCTATACCCAGGATACCTCATGCCTTGGATAAACTGGCTAAAGCCAAATACATAACCAAAATGGATTGTATGAAAGGCTTCCACCAAAATGGAGTTAAACCAAACTCCATGAAATTGCTCAGAATAATATGCCATATGGGCATATATGAGTGTACCAGGATGCCATTTGGCATCAAACATGCACCAGCCCACTTCCAAAGGATGATGGACACAATATTTCAAGAAGAAATATTGGAAGGCTGGATGGTGGTATATATTGATGATATCATTATATACTTAGAGACATGGGAAGACCATGTACAATACATAGACAGAGTGCTAAGTAAATGTACACCCATCAATCTGAAGATTTCACTGAAAAAGTGTAATTTAGGCCAACAAGAGCTCCTAGCTCTAGGACATAAAGTCTCAGGTCTTAGTCTGGCAATTGACCAGAATAAAGTAGCAGTAGTACGGCAAAAGCCAGTACCAAAGAGCATCAGAGAGATGCAATCTTTCCTTGGGTTTGCTAGCTACTACAGAAACCACATCAAGAATTTTTCCCACATAACTAGTAGTTTATACAAGTTATGTTCAAAAGATGTAGTTTTTGAAATTACCAAGGAAAGAAGGGATGCATATGAGAGGATCAAACATTAACTCACAAATGCACCTGGGCTCATCTTGCCTGACTTTGAACTACCATTCAAGTTATATATAGATGCAGCATGTAGCCAAGGCTTAGGAGAAGCCCTTCGCCAAAGACAAATTGTGGATGGTGAACCAAGAGAGGGAGTAATATGTTACATCTCTGGGCAACTGAAAGATTCAGAAGCCAGGTATGGGGCCACCAAGACTTAACTTTGATGCTTAGTCTGGGCTCTGGAAAACCTTCATTATTATCTGGAGAGTGTGGTCTTTTAAGTCTACACAGACTGCACAGCCTTGATGTCTTTACTGAACATGAGGACTACGAATAGGCACATGCTGAGATGGCAAATAGCCATCCAAGAGCATAGAGGGAATATGACCATCATATACAAAGAAGGTAAAATTCATACCAATGTAGATGGCCACTGGATAATTTCAAGAGCAACCCAGCTTATGACCCTGAAGTTTCTGCTAAGATCCCTATCCATTTCATGGAAATACATAGGAGGAGGAACCTCAGATTCTCTGAATGGGCACCAGGAAGTGGTACCCTTGAAAGTGGGAACACTGATTCAGAAGGAACAGAAACTTCCATACTGGGAATAAGCTCATCAGAACTGCACAAAGAATTTTTCAGTGCAGTACTGAAGTCTTATGCCAAACACAAACAGTGTAGCATATTACTAAAACTCCTTCAACAAAAGTACAGGAGTCCAGAACTGGAATCCCAGCTGGAAGAAGCCTGGTTAAGGGCCTACAAGGATAACAAGTTCTTCTTTGTGGATGGTCTTCTTTACCACAGAGAGAAGCACACAAGTGCACTCACAGTGGTAGACAGAGACCACATCTCTCTGATCCTACAGGAATGTCATTACTGCCCCTATATGCGACGCATGAGTGAAGACAGGACCAGAGAGAGGGTAGCAAGCACAGCTTGGTGGCCCAAGTGGGAAAAAGAGTTGAGTGAATACATCAACACTTGTGAAACATTCCAAAAGGCAAATAGGAAAGATGGGAAGAAGTATGGGTTACTTCAACATATAGAGGAGCCCAAACACCCGTGGGAAACCATCAATATGGACTGGATCACAGGACTTGTCCCAGGGGGCAAAGAAAACTACAATGCCTGCCTAATCATAGTTGATAGGTTCAGCAAGAGCATGAGGTGTCCACCATGCCATAAAGAGGACACAGCCATGGATACTTCTCTGTTATTCTGGAATAACATCATATCCACCTGTGGAGTCCTTAAGATAATCATTAGTGATAGGGACCCAAAGTTCACATCTGAATTTTGGACCAACTTATATGACATGCTTGGCACCAAGCTTGCATTTTCCACAGCTTACCATCCACAAACAGATGGCCTAGCTGAGAGGATGATCCAGACAATGGAGGACATCCTTAGAAGGTTCTGTGCCTATGGCATGTAATACAAGGACCATGAGGGATACACCCATGACTGGGTTACCCTTCTACCAGCTGTCCAACTGGCTTATAATACAAGTCAGCACTCTACCACAGGAAAAACACCTTCAGTGGTAGAGCAAGGGTGGAATCCCCTGCTGCCTGTGGATCACTTGAAGAAGAATCATCTGACCATCCACCCCACAGCCAAAGACTTCCATGATATGTGGAAGAGGGCTTGTGACACAGCTTCCAAATGCATAGCTGAGGCAAAAGAATATAATAAGCAGAGGTGGGACAAGACACACATGGAACCTGACTTTAAGGAAGGGGACCAGGTGCTAGTGTCTACACTGAAATTGAATAATCTTAAAGGACCTAATAAAATGAAAGACTCATTTGTAGGGCCCTTCACTATCACTAAATTGATAGGGAAGAATGAAGTGGACGTCAAACTTACAGAGGAATTTTCCAGAAAGCACCCAGTTGTTCCAGTGAGTTTGGTCAAGCCATACTTCCAAACAGAGGAGGGAAAATTCCCCTCCAGGAGGAAGACCCCCACACCACCAGAAATAGTGCAAGTGGAGGATTCCCCTGCACCTGTGAGTAAAATCATCAGGGCCAGGAAGATCAGACTTAATGGGAAGGATCAAACACAATACTTAGTTGGATTCAAGAACCAAACAGCTGATAAAGATAAATGGTTTGCAGAAGATGCCATACCAGATGGGAACCTTCATTTAAGGAGATTCAGAGCCTCTAGGAGGACTGAAAAGTCTAATCAATTATGAGCCTTTTTTTTGAGGAAGGGTATGTCAGCCTGTGACTCAAAACCAGAGCACAAGCATGACAGCCAAAATACCATAAACCAATGGTATAGCCAAGATACCACCAAAACATGGAGATGGGCCAAGTTAGCTTAAAAGGTATCAAAAGAAAGAAGAAACTCATGCCTTTCCAAATATACAAGTCCCATCACCATAGGACACAGAATAACAAAGTTATTTATTCTCAAAGTTTTTTCTGAGCATAAACTTTAATTTTCACCTCTAATCTGAAAGACAGAGTAAGAGACTTAACCCCATCAAATGGGTATGAAGAATAAAGCTCTAGGTCAGGGTTATCCAATGGTACCAGCCAAACTGAGCTAGCACAACTATTACAGAAGTTATGGTCAAATTCAGGCCAAATAAGGATGAACAAAACATTCACCTCTCATCTAACCTCTACAGTTTTAGTGTGAGATACCTAAAGTGGGGTCTTTTTGGAAAGAGCACAATCAGGGCTATCTGATGGTGTCATCCATTTCCTCATATCTCAACTAGAGCAAAAGGTATGAGGCAAACAAGCCCAAAACAGGCATATGTGCGAAAATTCTTGTACATGGGATAACTTTGTCATATTTAATGATAACCATATCAAATAAGGTATCATTGTGTAGAACACATACGGGGCTACACACCGAACCCATTTTTAGGTTGATATCTCAAAAACTGACAAAGCTGTGGCTGCTTTAAGGTCCAAATCCCACATTTTGTCCAATACAGTCTTACCATGGGATAATATCCCATAACCATGATTATGAGGTGTCAAACAGACAAAGAAGCATGTGTCTACTTCAATACCTCATAAGTCAGTCAATACTGGGGTCCCATAAAGTTTCTGTACAGCATTCTACATGTCATACACATCAGAAGAGTGCTATGTGGTCCCCAGATGAAAATATTCACCCTGTATTGGTAAAAACTTCCCAGATGTGGTTTCAAAACCACATCTGAGCTCAATAAAGGCTATAAAGGTCCTTGCAAAACCACAAGCCTGTCTCAGAGAGTGAAAAAATCTTCACTTCCTCTACGTGGAAAGGTCTAACAGCCCTTCCACCCCATTTAAGGATAAAAAGGAGGCTTTTCACAGCCAGAAATGCTTTCCTCATCCTGCTCTTGAATACCATATGTAGTAAAATGTCAAAAACAGTCTTTCTCTTGGTTAATAAACAGGTATAACTATAATATTAATTATTGTAGTCTTTATTATTTTAACCCAACAGGTAAAGCTGCACCCAGGGCGTTCAACAGCACTCACCACCACTATATTTCATTTAGTAAAGCCCTTTTATTCTTAAATTAAAAACATCTTTAACTCTCATAACTCTTTTTAAAGCCTTTTTTACCATGTCACAGTCATAGTTAAAGGTTGTAAATACATTTTAATACTTTTATCATAGACCCAGCCTGACAAACAATAATATTACTAATATTAAGGCTATAAATTAATACAAATACTATGTATATTAATTAAAGAATTATTAAAGCAATAATAAAGGAAAAATTATTATGATAAGAGAGAATAACCTACTTTTAACACTTAGTATAATAATATTGAATTGTTTTACACCAAATAATACAAATACAACTTATTCAAATTGTATTTACAATAAAAAAATAAGAGAAATTACAAATTTTCTTGATTTCAGGTGTATTTGTGATTTTTAAGAGAATTATAACAAAACATCAGAACAATTGAGCTAATAATGTCAAAAATTATGATTATAGTAAAGATTATCTTTGGTATATACCGGTATAAAAGATTTATCTATATAGAATAAAGATTTTTACCTTTGGTTTAATTGTTTTAATGTTTTGATGCATCTGAGGGGAAAATAGAGTAAAAAGAGCTCTATTTATAGTAAATACCTCCCTTCTAGAGTTCAGTAGGCTCTTAGTAGCCGTGTACTGATGGTTTCCACCGGAAAGATCAGTATTTTAAGGTTTAGTGATGATTAAGTCATGATCAAACCATCTTATCTCATTATTATGCCATTATCTAGAGTTATCACTATAACTCTAAGTTTGATGACATCATAGGTTTTGCAGAAGCCTAAGCGTCGTGAATTTTATTAGTATTGATCATAATCTAATTGTATTCACCAGTTTTATCACTTATATAACTGTTAAACTTAAATAAGATTACAGTGAGTGAACCAAAATGATCAAATTTAAACTTAAGCTTTAATCATTAATAACTTTTGAGTTTCATATGCTACAGTTATTCTGAGAGTGGATTCTGATAGCTTGGAATTTCCTCATTAAACTGCCAAGAGCATTTCATTACATAATCAAAACTCTATTTTTGATGAGTGTTCTGGTAACTCATCTTTTCTGTTGAGATCTACTATTTCAGACTTTAAAACACAATTTCATGGGGTTTTACCTTGAATATCATAATGAAAATTACAACATTCTTCATTTATAAGCTAGTGGAATATGAATATCCACATTTTTTGAGTTTTTACCACTTTTAATTCAAAGTGGTAAACAGATATTTCTATTTTGCTCAATTAAACCTTGTAAGTTTCAATTTTGCTTATAACTGGCCAAATAAAGTTTATATCTGTATCTTTAAATCTATTTTGTGGTAAATTTTGTTTGGGATCAGCTCTTTATAATTCATATTTGTAAATGTATGAAGTAAACGCCATGAATATATGCACTGATCATACAAGTGCATATATTCAGGTTATCTCAGTAAGTGTTAACTTCACCGATAAGACATAAAAATTTCATATGTGTAGTTTTTGATGGGGAAACCAATAAAGTAATTTATTTCACATGCTTATTAATTGGTTTCTGAGATGATCAAGAATTTATGACATTTTGTGGCATTTCTACTTATTTTAAGATGATAATTCAAATTATTATTGTTGAAAGAAGTTTTGTAAAGTTGTTTTGTGACATTTTTGGATATGTGCTCATATCTCAAATGCTCACATTTATCCTCAAATTTCCTTACTACAAAGCATGAGAATTTCTCTCACCAGCTATGAGAAACACATTGGAAACAGAAAAGCCAATTATGAAATCATTTAACCCTGGTTTGGACACTTTTTGGGGGGCTATAAACTAGCCATTACCATGGTAATAGTTGTTCTTTAGTCTTCAAAACACCTCATAATTGACAAAAATACTGCTCAAAGAATTTAAATTGTTTTGTGGGGTTTGTTTTAAGTTGAGGGTAGATTTACCCACTTGACAAAAGTAAAAACTGAACTTATTGATATCAAATCCTCATCATCAATTAAGCTACACATTTAAAATAATAAAGTGATGAAATTGGAATTGAATTTGATATCCAAGCCTTTACAGCAAGTATCTTGGGGGAGTCTGGCACTCATGGTAAAAAAATTCAGTTTTTCAATTCCTCATCTATAATTTTATGTTCACTTATGTTATACAGGTGCACATTTTGACAATTAGATTAAAACTCATGCAATTTCTCATATCTTGAGGGCTCACACCATAACCCATTTCAACACAAAAAAGGATTGTTGGCACCACATGTGGTTAACATTAGATCAAAGTTTTATAACTTTCATATTTTCATAAATACTGTCACAGCCATGGAAACAGGCAGGGCATTACCACTCATTACTAATGGAAAATCTTCCAACACCTAATCAGCAAGGGGTTTCATGGAAGATTCACCAAATACAGCTCAATACAGGCAAAACCCAAATACAGGCCTGCCTTCAATACAGGTGCAAATACCTGTATTGATTCAAATATCTGTATTGGATACACCAATACAGTTTAACATCTCAAATACAGGTTTCTCAATCATACAATCATGGTTTCTCAACACTCAAACTCCAGGCTGGCACTTTTTCACATATACCAGCCCCCGTTGACCCACCTGGGGGTTTTCCCCCAGTTAATTAAAATATTGGATTTATTATTTAATATTATTTTATTAATTATTAAGTTAGTCTTTGCCTTCCCTCACCTGTTCCGTAGAGTCCTGGTGGCCATATCCTTTATTAATCCTTTTTCCTTTTCTGAACAGGTTGAAACAGTGATACAGGATTATTTGTGGTTGGCTCTTTATTAATGCTTTTGTTTTTTCTCTCATATCTTTTAATGCTTATCATTTTATGACCAGGAATTTACTCTCTTATTTCATTACTCTTATCAATTGAGTATTTATTCTGAGCCCTCCATAAGTAAGTCTGTTCACTGAGTGCCAGGCCCTCTTCATTTAGAAGAGCCCCTGTGACATTATTCTAATTAACTCATAATTGCTTCTTTTCTTTCTTTCATTCTTATTCATTTCTCATTCTCAATTATGATTTTTTCATGATCTTATGATTTTTATGATTTCATTATCTTTCATCAACTTTAATCTCATTCATTTCATTCAAATGAAAATTGATTTTCTTTCTCATTTCAAAATTTTGCTGACCATTTAATTCTCTTCTTAATTATCAATCAAATTTCATTTTCATTTTCTGTCTGAACTCAGGTTCTTTTATCAGGTTTAATTGATTGGAATTTGGGATTAATTGATTCATTTTTTCAGGATTTTATTTAATTGGGATTATCATTGTTGATTTGAAATTCTCAAGAATTATTTGATTGATTGATCTGATTATTCAATAAATTTACTTTACCCCAAGACTCTTATGTGATTTGATTGATTGATCTTATTTGATTCCTCAAGATAGCTGATTTATCCTAAAGATTTGATTTAATTGATTTATTTGAATTTTCTTCCTCAAGAAAATTGAATTGATTTTTGAAGATATTGATTGAATTCCTCAAGACACAATTGATTTGATTTTGAATTGACCTGATTGATTTGATTTGATTTATTGATTGACTTGATTTGATTTATTGATTGAAATTGATTATTCATAAGAATTTGACTTTGTCATCTTCACTCTTCAAGATTTATTCATATTGATCCACTTCAAGACTATTGATTGATTTGTCAAGTTCATCAAGATTCTCATTTGATTTTTTTGCTCAAGCCTTGTTTATTTTGAAGTATAATCAAGTTTTATTTTCTTTCTTCAATAATGCCAGTTCAGCATAGCCCCCCAGCCAAGAATACAAGATCTCAAAGACATCAAGCTTTTCTCACTCCTACAGCAAGTGTTAGCCTGTGAGGTATGTATAAAATAGCCATAAGGCCACAAATAACTTTATACAAAGTTGAATTTGTCTTCAACAGACTTTTTAATTGAATTTAAAATAAAAAATATCAAAAAATAAGTGTAACTTTTTTTTGGATAAACAAAGTTATAAATATTATGTCATTTTTGGATTCTACACCAAAAATAACCTAGGGTACATCCATAGAGTTTTATACCCAAAAACACTTATTTCTTATGTTATTGGAAGATTCAAGAATCTCACAGTACTAATGTAACTTTTATAACATTTTTTTAAAATTGTTAAATTTAAGCTTGAATAAGCTTAAATTTAAAGCTGCATAAGGTTTATGCAAGCTTACCAAAATTTTAGTTAAAATTGAGGTGTTGTGTATATTTACTGAATTGGCTAATGATTTGCCATACAGAATTTCAATCCTGCATGAGCTCAATTTAAAAGGGTTTAAGGCCATAGTATGGCTTTAAATAAATAAAAGGGCAAAATCCACGCAGAAAGGTGGGACAAAGGAAAAAGACCAAATAGAGATGGGGTATCCAACTTTTTGGATATGCAAGTATTCAATTAAAGGTGTCCACCTGTATTTGAGGATTTTCAACCTTATTTAAACTTTAAGATTCGACTTTGATCCAACATTAAAGTTTAAACTGGTTTTATCCCAATTTAGACAGGAATTTCAAACTGCCAAAGGGTAAATCCCAATATGCAGGCTTGAATTTAAGGTTTTAAGAACTGTCAAAGCTTAATAAAGCTTAAATAAGCGTAAAGCTTTAAGGTTACAAGCATTAAAACCTTATCAAAACTTAAGGTTTGGTGTGTATTGCTATTTTACGTGGAAAAATAGCAATAACTTCAAAAATTTATTAAAAATACAATTCTTAATGGATTTGCTTAAAAATTCACACAGCTTACCATTTAATATTATCTGTATATAAATTGAGTTTTAAGTATCTTCTATAAATAAATTTCCTGGGTATTTAGCATGGAAATCTACTTTTTTAATTAAAGCTCAAAGAATTTATAATTTCTTTAAAAATTAATTAAAAATTGAGTTTGAGAGATTTCTGCTTGAAACTCTATTTTTAAGTTTTTCATGTGATGAACTTTAATATAAATAAGATTATTCATATTACAAACTTGAAATAATCAGTTTAAATGAGGATTAAAGTTACATGGAGTTAAGAATAACACTGATAACCTTAAATTGGAATTAAAAATAAGTTATCTTAAGTTAAGAACTTTATTTTTAAGCATGGTTTTTTAGTTTTGACCTGGGCACGCCCTCTATATCCATTCTGAATCATGAGAGCTGCTCTGAAGACATAAAAAGAGTCTTTTCATCACTGTTTTTGTCCACCATTCATTATCAATCCATTCATATTAGAAATTTAAACAGGTAAAGTTTTATTAAATATAAAGTCTTATTATTAAAGTAATTCTTAAGTTATTTTATTCTTTATTAATTAAAATTAAAGAATTGAAATCATACAATTCAGATTATTGTTGTAATCACCAATAATACATTTTATTATATAAAATTATCATCTCAAATATCTTTTAAAATCCACAAATTCCTCTTAAAAACTGTTTAATCATAATTTTTATTATAAAAAATTGTTTTATCTTTAAAAATATTGATTTTTGGCGTGTTTTTAACTTATAATTATTATTTAATATAATAACTGTTGTTGTTTGACTTGTTGTATTAAATAAATATTATAGGTAAGTTTTCTCTAAAGTTCTATATCTTTTTTATCTAGTATTAGTTTTGTGGTATAGAATTTTATTCTATAAGAATTATTTCTGCACAGTGTGTGTTTGAATTCTTTTGTAAATAATATCTATATTATTTATAAGTGGTTAATATTCATCTTTTCCACATGTAATTGTCTCATTAAGAGCTTTACACTTCTTATTGTTATAACTGTCAGTGACTATAACAATAATGAAATAATTATAATTTATTATAATTATTATATTTTATAATAATAATTAAATTTATTTTTGTATATAATTATTTAAATAATTATATTTAAATTTGTGGTTATAATATTTTGTTATATTATATATTTCTACTGAGGACAGTCATAGTACTCTTGATATTGCTACTATTATCAAGGTTTTCATAGACAAACCTTACATTTGGGGGCCTGGCCATGATTTTAACCAATTTTTGGGACATAAATCATATTCTAGACCATATTTTACTGTTTTTTGATGTAAAATTGCCATATTTATCTTAATATTGGCTTTTTTGGGATTTATCCCTTATAAATAATCTTTATAATATTAATAAATTTATTTTTTCTTAAGAATATTTTTTGAAACAATATACTATTGAGTGACTTGGAATAAATTTCTTTTGTCTAGCTAGTGGCTTTTTCACATCACAGACTTGAAATTTATTCTTTGAGTTATTCTAGTATAAAGTGAATAATAATACAATTTTGATTAATAAGCTTGTAAATTGCATAATTATTATTTCTTCAAAGCAAATAAAAAATTAAAAAATTAAAAATCTTTTCTAAAAATAATTTTTCTTTCATCTTAGACATTTTTTCTTTATTTGTGATGTAATTTGCCATAAATTACATCAAAACAGCTTTATTCAATAAGTTGAGCTTATAAGTTATTTTTATTGTTTGCTAAAATAACTTATGGTTTTATTTCTCTTTAGTGTCATCAATTAGAGACAGCTCTTCAGACTCTGAAGCCTCAGAGTCTAGTATTGAAATTCAAACTAGCCCAGCACCAAGGGGTTTGATAACCAAAGAACCCTTCAAAGGTCCTGCAGGTGAATTCAATCCATTTTTAGTCTATTTTTTCTTAAAATTGAGGTGAAATGACTCCTACTAGAAGTGGAAGTAATTACTCCATCCAATCAAATGGATTTGGACCAGGACATTCCAGTCACAAATCAAAAAGACAAGAATATCAGCCCAGAGGAGAGGCACAAATGGAGGATGCCAGAACTTCCACCAGTTCCCAAAGTCTAGCCAGCACCTTTGAACCTCTTATTGAGAGTCCAGAAGCTGACATAACTGCTATTGCTGTTAGACCTGAATCATTTCCAACATCCAGCAGTGGAGATTTACCAGTCTCAGTACAAGAACTGGTTTATGGCTGCAAAACAGCAAGAGTGGGACCTTCTCCCAAGTCTTTGGATAGGCACAATGAACTCTTATCTTCAAGTGAAGAAGTACATGGGGTTAGAAAAGACAGAAGAACTTCTGAAGGGTTGGAAACCAATGTCTTGCAAGGGAAAGGTCCAACAGATAAAAGCTTGGTTGAAAAACCAAAGCATGTTATCAGAGGATCAGAAGAAGAAGTTGGCCCAAGGAAAGGAAAACAGCCCAGTGGAAGCTCCTCAAGCATCCACCAGCAAAAATCCGCCTCAAAAAGTGCCAAACAAGCCCAAGCAATCCCCAAAGACCAATCAGAAGGGCAAGCAAAAGGCAAAGCCCAAATGGAACAAGCCTTACCCACATAATTACAGACTCCCAAAGAAATAAAAGACAGCCTTGGACAATGTGTTCAATGTGGCAAGAACTCTGATGGAATTAAAAAACAAGGAGGAGGAAAGATTGAACCAATCTTTCCCAAAGAAATAGATCTTGTTAATCTTGTAACTCAATTTGAATCTTGTAATAAAGGAATTATGACAAAGCTTAAAACATTTGAGTATATCCAACAAAAGTTGGGTAGGGAAATATTACCAGTAAAAGACCAACAAAAAACCATTATTGGCCTTGAAAATTTTAATAAAGACAATGTTGTGTCTTTGACGCAAATTAGTGCAAGAATTGAGTCTAAAGTTACCTTTCTCAATAAACCAGATGAAAATTCAATTTCTCTTATAACTGGACAGTTAAGAGAATTGAAATTACAAGTTCAAAACTTGGAAAATTCAACTGGTCACAATGAAGGTCTTTTCCAAGAACAATTGGAAAAAAGTGATAAAGCAAGACTTGAATTGAAAGAGTACATTCAATCAAGTATTAATAATATATCACTGAAAAATGAATTGCCAAGGCAATCCACACCAATTATTGACAGAAATGTGCTTCACTTGAATAATGATTTACATCATACAATTTCAAGTATTGATGTGGAAACTGCTTGCAATTTCAAAGACATTCCAAAATTAGAGGAATGGCCAACCTTCAATGGTGAAGGAGAATATAATCATATGGAATTTATGAAGATCATTGATATGTTCAAAGAATACTTTAACATACCAGATGAATACATAAGTGCCAGATTACACTCATTATTTACCAGATCAGCAAAGAAATGGTATTACAAAATGAGACAAGACCATGGTAAACATTCTTGGACTTGGTGGAAAGAACAAATTATTTCCAAATGGGCAAATGATTCCTGGAGATTTAGAATGGAAAATTCTTTTGAAGAAGCCATTTTTAATATTGAGAGGGACAGGCCCATATCTTGGATTCTTAAACAGAAGGACAGATTAATTGCCCTTCATCCTGATATGTCTGAAACAATGGTACATAAAAGGATATTAAGAAAGTGTGGTGGTGACCTTGAGAATTCTATAAGAAGCAGATGTATTGAGCCTTGCTCTACAGAAGATTATATCAATTCTATGGAGGACATCACTACTAGGACAAAAATTGGAAGAAATTGGTCCAAATCCCCAATAGACAACAAGACTAATGGCAAACCAATTTCAAAGCCAAATAAGCCACAAGACAGACTTCATTTGCAATGTCACAAATGTGGAAGTACATCTCATTTAGCAAACACTTGCCCAAAAAAGACAAGAATCAATGAGATAAATGTTGAAAAAGTGGAAGACACAAAAGAAACAACTGATTTATCTTTACATGAAAGTGATTCTGAGCCTTCAGAAGAAGAAGTACCAGAAGAGCTTAGTATAGAAAACATTAATGTTTCTTTTGAAGTCACTGAGGTGCACACTCATTTACCACAGTATAGTGATGTATGTATGGATCTCATACATGTGCAAGATGCTAAAATGCAGAAAACCAAACCTGCCAGAGGTAAAGGTTATACAGCTGGTTCATCTTGTATCACTAATATTGTGATAAACAACACAGAAGCCAAGATACACCTTGACTCAGGTGCCTTTTGCACTTGTGTTGAAAAAGATTATCTTGAAAAGGTTTGTACCAATTGGCAAGACAAATTGATTCCAATTGAAGGTATAATATTCAGCAGTGCTAGCCAAAATATGCACCCCTTTGGTATATTTGAGGCAGCAATAATATTTTCTCATCCTACAGGAAGTATAAGATTGAAAGCTGAATTTGTTGTTATGAATAATTGCACTTCACAACACTTTATACTTGGAAATGACTATCTCAATATCTATGGTATTGATATTAATAATCATAAGGACAGGTATTTCACTATAGGGGAAAATAAAAGACAAAAATTTGCTTTTCCTCTAGAAAAAAGAGAAATTACTGTCATTAAATAAGTGAAAAATGTTAATAAGGAAAAGATTGTGTCAGGTCAATTAATTTAAGCACAAATTAGTCCTGAATTAACACTAGAAATGAAGGAAGAGCTTATTGAAATTTTATTTCAATACAGGGAATCCTTTGCTTTAGATAATGAACCACTTGGAGCTATAAAAGGCCATGAAGTGGACATTATGCTTAATGTGGAAAGGCCTTATCCGCCACTATTAAGAAGACCAGCTTACCCAGCTAGCCCTAGGGCTAGAGAAGCATTAGAAAGTCATATTAATGAACTAATGAAACTGGGAGTTCTTAGAAAAGTTGGACACAATGAGGAGGTAGAAGTCACAACTCCAGTAATCATTACTTGGAATAATGTTAAATCAAGGATGGTTGGTGATTTTAGAGCACTGAATACCTATACTACTCCAGACAGGTATCCAAGCCCTAGAATTCATGAGACTTTGACTCAATTATCCAAGGCAAGATTCATTACTTCCATGGATTCTCTGAAAGGCTTTCATCAGAGTTTTTTGACACCTCATGCTAGAAAATTATTGAGAATAATTGCTCATTGTGGGATTTATGAGTATTTGAGAATGCCGTTTGGTATTGAAAATGCACCCTCTCATTATCAGAGAATGATGAATACCATCTTCCCACATTAATTGTCATAAGGATGGTTAATCATTTATATTGATGACATTATCATTTGTTCAGAAACCTGGCAATTACACTTAGAGAGACTTTCATTAGTACTTAGAAAAATTCTTCAAGTGAACATGAAAAGGGGAGTGATATTTCCACGCCTTAACCTAAAACTTACGCCTACGCCTACGCATAAAATTGTGGATTCAGATATGCCTTCACGCCTTTCATGGATGTAGTTTGCTAAATCCACGCATCCAAGTGATTACTAAATCCACACCCCATTTTTTTTAATCCAAAAGAACTATAATTTCACAGTTACCCACTTTCAATTTTGATGTTCATATGAGTCTCTAAGAAAAGTTTTGATAGCTCAGCATATGTCAAAGTACTTGCTAAAGTTGTTCTTACATGAAAAAAATAACCACCATAAGGACAGGAAAATAAAATCCAATCAGTGATTTGAATGATTAAAAATGTACACACCTTGCCAAAGTACTCTTCCTCTGTTGTACCTGTAATTCATAAATTTAAAATAAGTGGTTCTAAATTTTTCATTAAATAAAACTTCCTATGAATTAACATACCCTTTGCATGTTTATCTCCACTGTATCAGGTGATATAAAATGGTATGCCATTACATTTTTCCTTTGTCCAATACGATGTAGACAATCAATAGCTTGATCTTCAGCAGCTGGATTCCAATGAGGCTCCTAGACATATATTAGATATATAGATTATATTAAAATATTGCCTCATGGTCATATAATCATAATTCATACCATTATAAATACCACTTCTGCACAAGTTATATTCAGTACAACCCCTGCAGCCCCTATTGAAGCCACAAGTACTTCTACATTGCTGTTTTCCTTGAATTTCTTGAGTTCTGCTTCCTGTGTAGCTTGGCCTATTGTTCCATCAACACGTGTAAAAATGATCTTATTGTTTTCTAAGACAATTCCAATCCTACCAGTTTATCACAAATAATTGTCAATCAAAAGCTTCATCATTATCAAAGTAGAGGTACAAAGCAGAAGTTTAATATACAAAATAAGGGAAATAACCAAGCTTACAAATCAAGAAATGTTGTAAACTGTGAAAAAATCACTGATTTTGGGGTTGAATTTTTAATGTTTCGGCGTGGTAAAAGAATTTTCAGGAGCCTCTAAATTTTAGTTCTTTGTAGACATGTTTTGACATCAACATGTTCTGTTATGGTACTTTTAAAAAAAACCCCTTCTATCTTTGTCCCATATGGTGAGATCATACCTTCAATGTCATATATACTTTCACTAAGCAAGTGATGATTGCAACAAAGACGAAGCTTGTTTATATACTTGAAGAACATTTCTGGGCCTTGCTTAGATGATGATATGAACTCTTTGTAAATATCATTATATCTATCTAACGTCCAATCTGAGAGGGGTTCATGGATATAATCATGATTAATTTCAGGTAGATCATTTAAAATGTGGTCCTTGTTTCTTTGTAGACAAAGATGCCTCAGGCATAACTGAAGGGGGCTATAATTTCCTTTTTTGAGCTCTTCCAATAGATTTGGTACCCAATTCTCTTGTTTTTCACTTTTAGGTGCTGTAATGAAGGTGATTAGGCTCATTAAGTCATTTATACTGTTTTGAATAGGGGTTCCTGTGAGGCAAATACGTCTGGATGTTTGTATTGCCCCAATTGCTTTGAAGAAATTTGACTCCTGACTTCTTATCTAACTAGGTATTTCAATATAATTTATATATCTTTCATCAGAATTCCACAATTTATAAATAATACTTTGAAAAACTCACTGGGCCTCATCTAAGACAACTTGGTACCATTCACTATAGCAAATCCAAGAGTTTTCTATATTATTAGGCTTACCAAACTCTTGAGCTAACAAATGATAGCTGGATATTACAATATCAGCTTCAGACCATTTTTTCAGTCCAATCTCCTTTCTTTTCTTCCCATGATAGGTGACAATCTTTAGTCGGGATATGTCTGTATGTAATTTTAATTCATCTTCCCAATTCTTTATCAAACGAGGTAAGCATATTATGAGTGTGGAGTGTTTCTGTTTTTTATTAATGAAGTGAATGGATGGTGGAATATCTCTTTTGGAATCTTCAAGAGTCATACATATGAGTGATATGCACTGAATTTATTTCCCTAGTCCCATGTCATCCACAAGCAGACAGCCCAAGGGAGTATGGCTGAAGGTGTCTTCGAGGTCATTTACTTGCTTCTTTGTGATTCTATGTATCAAATTTATTCTTGTAGATGAGGATGATGGTTTACTTAACCACAGAGAATTTGCCGATTTTCCATTTGGGGCTTCTCTATCTAGGAGAAATGCTAATCCTTGCTTTTGATGAGGCTTGAGTGATGATTTTAGGAATGGTATTACGGATTCGATTTCTGGAAGGTCATTCCCACTTGGAATCTTTAGGAGCTGTGAGTGCAGCTCAGGTGACAACAATACATTCTGAGAAGAGATAACAGGCTGGGGCTCCAGGTGTGAGATAAGTGAACACCCACAATGTTCCGAGCTGTTGTATGTGGCTTGTTGGTGAATTAATATTGAATTCTTCCTAATGAGGTCAAATATATCAATGCTTGCTGAGGAAAACAAAAAAATAAACATTACTATTGGAATAGTGATTTTTTTCTTGTTGTAAAGGTTAAACTTGAGAAAGCTTTCAATAAATACTTTCTGGTTGGGGTTTTTCTCTAGATTGGTGTGCCACATGCCAGAAGGACCACAGGATATGAAGAAATTGGGGTCACCCAATAATGGTATGAGTGCAGAGGTGACATCCAGAGGAAGGCTACCCCAAGCTTCTCTTTGATGTCGTGTATACAAGAATAAATTTTGACTTGTATGACATAAGAAAATCCAATCATCCGGAGGAAAAGGTTTCTGAATGGGATTAGTGAGGCATACATGGGTTTTTAATATACCAAGGCAATATGGCTTGGAAGAATCCATATTTCAAAAAAAGATTCAGTTTGATCTTGACAGGAATGAATGGTAAATGCAATGAACTGGAGAGCAAGAATATATACTAAAGTAATTTTGATACTAATCAGGCCGGCTTGTGGTTTGCAGTTACTATTTGTATTATAAATAGAAACATGCAACATTCAATAAAAGATTGTTTGAAAAAAAGAGCTCATTTTAGAGCGGCAAGGAAATTTATTCTTGGATATGTCAATATAATTGTATCAAGCTCTGAATGAGAAAAATCTTTCTATTTGAAGTCCTGACTTCGAACAGAATACATGAAGCAAATTCCTAAGGATACTTAAGGACATATATTTCAGGAAACTCATCAAAGGAAAATATGTACTCATGTTTGCATCAACCATCCCATTTCATGCATAAGTATTCTAGTCTAAGGTTGAAAAGCTACATCAAAAGAAATGGAAAATTACAAGAAATTTATATCTTTGAAAGCTTCATTTTTTTCTGTTGATGTCTTTGTTTTTCATTTTGAATCCTTTCTTGACTTCCATATGTCTTCTCTTCTTGGGTTATTGGATCCATACATATAAGGCTTTTAGCTCTTTAATATAGCTTGGAGTTGATTTGGAAAGAACAGCCAAAGTGAGTTATGGTGGGAAGTTCATCAAAAATAGGAGGTGGCTGAGTGGTTGAAGTTTTCCAGAGAAGCTCAATAATACCTTGTTTGCGAGAAAAATCCAAAAGTGTGGAGTATTCAGGAAATGAGAGGCCATAGCCACAGGAGCAGATGGGAGATGGAATTGGTTTTATGGCTTATTTGTCAAAGAATGTGAGCAAACCATAAGTCCAAGTATTCATGTCCTTTTCATCTCTATGAACATGATTATGAAAGCCATTTGGTGTTATGATTACATTGGAGAAAGACCGTAACTTTTGGTGGAACATTGGATTCCATTCACCTTCATGCCATTCAGGTAGCTGGGCTTCTTGCATGATTTCATTATTCTCACGGGAAGCAGACATAGAAAGAAGCTTGATGCGGGAGGAAACAAAATTTTCAAACTGAGAAAGGGTCATCCATTCTTCATTATCTGCGTCTAATACTTCTGGATTCATTGTGGTCTTCCTAGCATAAACACCTAGTAAAAGGAGAATAAAATTAACAAAAAAACTTGAATATAATGATCTAAAGACTCACCTAAGGATTTACCACTATCACTTCCACAGCAAAATCCAACTCCTTTCATATGACCATCAATAAGATCACTATTGGATTTAATATGAGGATGATTTTGGGCTAATTTGTAAAGTGATATTATTAATTGATTTAATGAAGTAAAAGTTGGAGAAGGAATATGAAATGGATGCAAGTGATAAGTGAAGAGGGGCTCGTGATTTTTTGAATTGAAAACAATTGAAGGATTTGGTGTTTCATTTATGGAAAGTAATAAAAGCTCATTTATTCTATTTGGCTTGGGCTTAACTGGAACTGTACTTAATTTGCCTCTGCTTCTTGATGCGTGGTCCAAAATTTGGGTGAGTAATTTTTGTGCAATTTGAAATCTTCTATGTGAATGATTAGATTTCTTATTCAGAGATGAGTCATTTTTGGATAAGGGGGAATCATTCACAGCTGGTGAAATAGTTCTTCCCATGGAATGATCCTCAGAATGCAAAAATGACTCATCCTTTCCGTTTGTGCTGTGTAAGCTTGAGTTTTGAAGGGTTTTTGGCTGCATTGAGTCACTAATTGATGAAGAAAAATTCATTTACAACTGGTGAAATTGTCCTTTCCATGAAATGTTTTTCTTCATCATTAAGTGACTCCATACATTTTGGGAGCTCAATGAGTTGGTATGGTGACTTTTGATTCATGATTGGTGAAAAAGCAAGAAGTGACAGGTGAGGCTTTCCCCTAGAATGATTTTTATTAAAAAAAAGTAAAATAAGTAAATAAAAATCATGGTTGCTTAAATTTTATTAAAAAAAAGAATAAGGTTTTTTTAAAAAAATAATTGTTGTAACAAGATTGAAAAAAATTAGTAAATATAAATATAAATTTCTTCTTTTAAAAAAATCAGAGTTTACAATTGAATTAACACAAAAACAACCAAAAAAAATAAAAAAACATTGTGATCGCTGGGGCTGGCCCCAGTGATCAACTTAAATTAAAAAAAAATTCAAAAATTGGAAATGTTTTTTAAAAATAAAAAAATAAATAAAGTAGAAATTAAAATTTAAAAAAAAAATCAAAACATTTTGATTGCTGGGGCTTTAAGGGGTCCAGCAGTCAATTTGAATTAAAACAAAAATAAAATAAAAATAAAAATGTTTTTCAAAAAAATTGAAAAAACATTGTGATTGCTGGGGCCCCAGCAATCACTTTAAATTAAAAAAAAAAAATAAGATAATTGAAAATTCAATTTTTTTAAAAAAAAAAATTAATTTTTTTTTTTTGAAACTTTGATAAAAGCTTTTTTTTAAAAAAATCAAAAAAAATAAAATAAAATAATTAAAAATTAATTTTTTTAAAAAAAAATAAAAAAAGTTTTGATCACTGGGGCTGTAGGAGCCCCAGCAATAAAATATTAAAAAAATAAGTTTTTTTTTTTTAAAAAAAATTTTTGATCGCTGGGGCTGTAAGAGCCCCAGCAATCAAAAACAATAAAATAAAATAAAAATTAAGTATTAAAAAAAAAATTTCCAAAAAAAAAAACAATTTTTTTTTAATGATTTTTGATCACTGGGGCTGTAAGATCCCCAGCGACCAATTTGAATAAAAAACAAAATGATTTTTTTTTAAAAAATTTTTGATTGCTGGGGCTGTAAGAGCCCCAGCAATCAAATTATATAAAAAAATAAATATTAAAAAAAAAATGTTTTTGTTTTTTAATAATTTTTGATCACTGGGGCTGTAAGAGCCCCAGCATCCAATTTAAATCAAAATAAATCAAATGAAAATAAAAATTTAAAAAACACAATTTTTCAAAAAATTAAAAAAAAATGATTTTTTTTTAAAAAAATTTTGATCGCTGGGGCTGTAAGAGCTCCAGAAATCAAATTAAATTAAAAAAAAATTAAAAAAAATTAAATATTAAAAAATTAAAAAAAAATGTTTTTTTTTATTAATTTTTGATCGCTGGGGCTGTAAGAGCCCCAGTGATCAATTTAAATAAAAACAAAAGAAATAACCTTTAAATATTAAAAAATAAAATTTTTCAAAAAAAAAAAAGTTTTTTTTTATAATATTTTTTGATTGCTGGGGCTGTAGGAGCCCCAGCAATCAATGTAAATAAAAAAAAATGAAATAACCTTTAAATATTAAAAAATAAAATTTTTCAAAAAAAAAAAAGTTTTTTTTTATAATATTTTTTGATTGCTGGGGCTGTAAGAGCCCCAGCAATCAATTTAAATAAAAAAAAATGAAATAAAATTTTCAAAAAAAAAAAAAGTTTTTTTTTATGATATTTTTTGATTGCTGGGGCTGTAAGAGCCCCAGCAATCAATTTAAATAAAAAAATATGAAATAAAATTTAACTATTAAAAAATAAAGTTTTTTTTTTTTAATATTTTTTGATTGCTGGGGCTGTAAGAGCCCCAGCAATCAATTTAAATAAAAAATATGACATAAAACTTAAATGTTAGAAAATAAAAATTTTAAAAAATAAAAAAAAATGTGTTTTTTTAAAAAAAATTTGATTGGTGGGGTTGTAAGAGCCCCAGTAATCAATTTAAATAAAAAACAATAAAATAAAAAGAAAATATTGTCAAATTGAAAATAGAAAAAAAAACTTGCTTCAGTATGTATTGATTACAAGTTTTTGGTTGAGAGGATTATTTTATATTTAAGAAAAATATATCATTAATTTGGAAAAGGTGAGGTTTGTGTGATTAAATTAATAATGAAAAAAGGTCTGGAGGCAACGGTATTTTGCTTTGAAAGGATCAATTAAAATCAATGTGATGTGAATGACCTAATGGTTAGAGCATCTGTGTCTCAAACTGGTTGAGAGGTAGCATGTTTGATCCTGGGTGCTGGCCTGACTCACCTGGGGGCAGCTGGGTTGTGACACTAGCAACATTTTGTTGACAATCGTGAGAAATAGTCAACACAACAATTCTTAATCCATGCACATTTCAGCTCGCACACACCTACCCAGCTCCATCGTCACTTCCATTCAATAATCCCCAGCCTGTCAGCTTTACAGGCAGATTGTTGACACCATTGTCATCTCTCATTTTTCAACCATCCATCATGGTTCTCTGTCAGTGTACACAGTGCTCTACTTATACATGGACCAATCGTGATGGATATGTCAAGTCAGGAAGATTCATTTCTGGTGGAAGCAAATGCAAGCATATTCAACACGATATTGCCAATTCAAAGTTGCACCAGGTAGCTAGTACATCCTGCCCACAATCACAATTCAAAACCTCAGTTTCCAGCAACTCTAGCAGGCCTAATTCAGAAGACAAACTCTCAATAGTTCTGAAGGATAGCTCTTCCTTTGAAGGTGTGTCAAAACTTTATCCAACACTTTTAACTTTGCTTACTACCTGTTTAACCATGACAGGACTAGTTTTCATATTTGTCATTTGGCTACATCTATTTTGCACTTTAAGCTTAGAAAATTGCCGTATCGCCTTTCAATTCATTGCGGATATCATTTTAGCATACAAGCAAGAACCGGACATCTCATTCAGTAAAAGAAAAATTGTCTCAGATCCACGTACCATGATTAAAAACTTAGGCATTGAAGCTGACCTCGATGAAGTTGTTTGTTGTCAAAAATGCTTTTTCTTATACAAAGGAAGAGATATTCCTATGACTTGCACCTACCAAGAACAACCACAAGGAAAAAACTGTGATTTTCCTCTCTTAAAGGAAAAAACTTGCTACAGTGCTTTACAAGACAAAGGTATAGCCAATCGTCAAAACTCCCAGGTCCACAAGAACGAGCTTCTAAAAATAAGCAATCCTATTTGTGTGTATTACACAAAATCAATTACTAGATGGCTTCAATGGTTTCTTGGGCAACAAAAAACGGAAAATGAAATTGAAAATTGGGCCAAAATCGTCACTACTCTCCCATATATTCAGGATATTCAACAAGCCCTTGCCTGGAAACATATGGTATGGCCAGTCTTGTCCAACGAAGCACCCCTCAAGCTTGTATTTTCTCTCTTTATTGATTGGTTTAATCCCAGAGGTAACAAACAAGCGGGAAAACAGGAATCGCTAGGAGTTATTATATTGACATGCTTAAATTTACCACCAGCTATGCGAAATAAACCTGCATACACCTTAGTCCATGGAATCATCCCAGGACCAAACGCACCTAATGTTACAAATATCTCGAATATTCTCAAACCATTGGTCAATGAATTACTCCGGCTTAAAGATGGTATTCAGATTGAAACATACAAACACCCCCTTGGACAAAAAATATATATTCAGTTGCTTCCACTTTTGGGTGATTCGGTGGCAGTACACAAAGCTTCAGGATTTGCTTCACACCCAGCAAAACAGTTCTGTCCATGGTGTCAGCTTAGCTTAGATGATATTAGTAAAGCAACACTGGGTACTTGGCGCACTGATAGTGGGGTTTTAGAAGCAGCTCAAGAATGGAATTCAGCACAATCAGCTATGGAACAAGACAATATTTGCATACGAACTGGTGTCCGCTGGTCAGAGCTCAATTGTTTACCCTATTGCAAGCCTGCCATGCATACCAGCCTTGGAATAATGCATGCATGGCTGGAAGGAGTCTTGCAGAAGCATTTTTGCAATTGGTGGGGCTTTCAGGATGTGTTACAAGAAAAGCGCAAAAGAAAGATAGCACTAACTAGAAGAGCTGTAAGGCTGAGAATGGAAGGTGATTGGGAGAGCAATAAATTTTGAATGGAATCAGACGATGAAATGGATAACTCACAGGATAGTTTTTTTCTTGGTCAAGGAATAGCTGGGGGCTTTTTTACTCAGGAAAAGATAGAAATGTTTCGGGAAATTATGAAAGATGTGGTATTACCATCAGGTGTTGGTGCACTCCCTCAAAACTTGGGCGAATCAAAACATGGACGGTTGAAAGCCTCAGATTGGCTTACTTTGTTCACTTTGATCTTACCACTGATCATCCCCGAAATTTTCATTGAAGAAATAGAAGATATACCTTTAAATTCCAAACAAGGCATATTTCTTCAAAATACTGGTGATGTGATACAATGTACCCGAATTGTGTTCAGCTGGTCTGTCAAAGAAGGCTATGCAGGACGATTCAAAATAGCTTACGATCATTATTTGTAAAATGCAAAAACTCTGTACAACAACCCAAAACTGAAGCCGAACCATCATTATTGCTTGCATATCCCTCAACAAATGAAGATATGGGGACCAATGCTGGGTATTTCAGAGTTTTCAGGTGAACGTGTAATTGGACTCTTGCAAAAAATTCCAACAAATAATAAAACAAGTAAGTCAATAAGTTTTTTTTGGACTTAGTTAACATACTAATGAGGTTGAATTGGGCAGGTGAAATACATGGGACAATCATTCGAAAAACCCAGATGAAACAAAAGCTTTTGGCCCTCTACACAAAGATAGATCAAACAAGTAATAGAGAAAATGAAGAAAATGCAAAAAAAAACATCAAGATTGAATAAACTTGTGATTAGTAATGATCGTTACATCAAGATTCTTCAGATGCTAAAGTTAGAAAACTCCGCAGTAAGGGATTATAGGGACCTTCCACATCCAAGCGGAAGTTTGGTTCTCAGTCAGTATGTTATTTCCCGACGCATTTCAAAAGGAACCAAAGGTCTTCAGGTAAGCTGTGGGAAGCCAAATAATTGTGTTGTTTTTGTGGAAAGTGGGAGGGTTTCATATGGTTTGGTAAAACAGGTTTATGACGTAAGTCTTGTGGGTGAAGGGACATTAGAATGCTTATTGATACGCCAGATAATAAATCAATGGCCCATGGGCATAAATAAGATGGATGGTAATCTTAGTCATTATTTCAACTTAATGGGTGTGATTTTTGGAGAGCTAACAGATGAAATCATCATCCGGAGCAACAAAGTTACAGCAGTTGCAAGTTATTGCCTTTTGGCCCCAGAGACCTTAGGAGTTGATGACAATGGAATTGCCCTAGTCCCCTATAAATCATTTATTCTTCCTCATTTGCTTTAGTCCTTTAAAAGCCTTCATTTGTTTTCTTTCTGTCCTCATCTAATCTATTATTTTTTTATTATACTCTGTTTGTGTAATTGTGCAAGACCAATATTCAAAGTAATCCTATTTACAAGAAACATAAAAAACGAATGTCAGACAAGAAACAACCTAAACAAATGTAAGACCAGAGGAACCCTAAAGGAGTGTCAGTGACAATAACAATTCAAAACAAAATGCACACAAATAGACGGATGTAATACAAGAGGAACCTTAAAGGAGTGTAAGTGAAAGTAATGATTCAAAAAAAAAGACAATGCAAACCAAACTCAATCTCAGTATTTACAAGAAAACCGCGATTCATGTAACCCATACAACCTTCTGAGTCAGACATAGAAATTAGCAGAGAAATAAATCGCAGACAATGATCCATGTCGAAGTCGTTTTCTTGATCAACATCATAATCTTCTGGATCCCCTACCCACTCTCTTTCACTATTTCCCTGATTGTTTATGCATCCTTCCTCCTCATATGAATATTCGCCGGGTCCATAATAATCTCCTTCATCTCCAGAGGCATCAGGGCTTGGAGCATATAAGTCAATGCTATCTTCCTCCTCATCTTCATCTTCATTTTGTAATTTACCATTGTTCTCTGTTTCCAAACTTTCCAGATTGTATGGCTTTGTTGCATCTGTAAAATACTTCTGGTTGAACTTTTTATCTGATAGTTTTTCATCGGAAGTCTTCTGACTTTTGAGTGAATCCTCTGGGTTGGGCAAAAATGCAATATTTTCTAGATCAATCATTCTTTCTTTCTGGATATTTGGAAGGCCTTTGAACCATTTGACACTGTAGAAATCGATTGGCAGGCCTTTTTGTTGTGGACAAGTCGTTTCAATAGGAATCTTAGGTAAAACACGTGTAGATCAACGACTTTTCTTTCCTAAACTCTTGTCATAGTCTTCCATGGAAGCATCCAGCCTGCGAAAAAAAATATTTGCCTTCAAGGAGCGATAAGGTAGTTTCCGGATGACTCTGAAATTCTTTCCTTCAACGCTTTCATCTTCAGAGTGTTCTCCTAACTCCTGAATTATCTTGTGATAACGCATAGGTAGCTTGGTCAAGATGGCATAGTCAAGCCATGCATCACAAAGCTAAAGAGCTCCACATTAGTACACCCAATCACAAAAGCCAGACATTAATTTTATGTACTTACACGAGCACGGTTTTTGTTGACAGCTTTTTTTGAGCCTGTTGCTTCATGGCACCTGCCATTCTTTGTTCTCGATCAAAACGTGACTTGACCACGAAGTGCACATAATGGTCATAGGTACGTTGAAGAAGGGCTGAATCCAGAATATATATGTGATTCATGGCCATGTAATCATAAGCACCTGCACTGGCAACTTGCTGGAAAGTGGTAATTGCACTGATTCTGCAAGCTGATTTGTAAAGGTCGTCACGATTCTGAGCAAGATTGGGACTCCAGATGGTGATTCCTAAGCGTGCTAAAGTACCTCTGATGTACAAAACCAAAGATTCACTCAAGTTACCAATGCCACGACCTAACCTGAGAGAAGCAGCCTTTTCTACAACAAAATCAGCAACATCATCTTCATCAATCAATGAAGGAGCTGTAGAATCTTCAGCCACACGCTGAATTTCATCAGTGTTGGAGAAGCAACGATAAAAATTTGATAGCGCTGATGGTGGGCAAGGGTCTGGTACAGCATCTCTCTCGACTAGTTTCCATAAAACCTTTATATGTACAAATAAAGCATTCTTTATGTAAAATTTCAGCCAATATCTGTTTCATAAGTAAAGGGGATTACATACTTTGACTCCTTGAAAGTTTGGTGGAAAGTCATTAGCACTCATTTGAATTGCTTGCCGTCTGGGTGATATTTGAGCTGGAATAGTCTGTGATTGTCGGTTGGATGCAGTCAAAGTACTTGAAGCTGGCCTTGGTCTTTGTTTATTCGATTGTCCAGGTGAGGGTGAATGTAAGAGCTCAGATTGAGCACGTTGAGATCTACCAGCTTGAAGTACCAATGTTGGAGGAAGTGATTGAGTCTCCACTGTGGCTTGGAATAGACCTGTGTTGGCCTCTGGTATAGCTCGATCAACCTTGAGATTTTTGATGTCATTCTGAAGAGTTGTAATGGATGTATTAATTGATCGTTGCTCATGAAGAAGCTGAATGAGCACTTGCTTGATTGACTCTTCAGACGGGTTAGGCTTTGAAGCATTGGTTGGTGGGGAGATAGGTTCTGACATGTTAATGTAATGGTGAACTAGTAGTGTTGAAAATTATATAAAACTGAATATTATAAAAGTTGAAATTGAGACAGGATAGAGAATGATGGAAAATCAAAGGAGCTATGAGTTTAAATAGTTTTGGGTTAAGTAAGAAGTAATAGAAGTCAGTAATCAAATAAAATATCAATGTATGGATAATAGTGATTAAACATACCAACGTGATGGGCTGAAAATGGGATAGCAGCATCTGAGAGCAACCCAAGAGACACCATCAATACCAAGTACCTGTTGAGAGGGCTAGTTTGACAGTGAGATCGTAGTTCAGAGCTAGAAAAAAAACATATCTTTGATAATGTAGGTCTCGATATTGACCAGGAATGAAGATGAGAGATGACGATGGTGTCGACAATCTGCCTGTAAAGCTGACAGGCTGGGGATTATTGAATGGAAGTGACGATGGAGCTGGGTAGGTGTGTGCGAGCTGAAATGTGCACGGATTAAGAATTGTTGTGTTGACGATTTCTCACGATCATCAACAAAATGTTGCTAGTGTGAATATGGGTGGTTGGTGACAATAGCTTTGGCCAACCAAATCCAACTCATTCTTCCTTGGTGGAACAGGTAGCCTCTGTGGGTTCAAGCCCCTCAGAAGGTCCCTGGCATCACTTCTCTCATATCTTTCTCTTTTTATGCTAAATTCCCATAAGCACAATTATTCTCTATTGTGATACTTGAGGCATCAACTTGTTACCCGTGACTTTTTTTGCACTCAGGTGACAAAGGCACACTGGACAATCTTATAAGCAGCTTGGCACAAAGCTGTTTGAAGTCATGACTCCGCACAGTAAGCATATGCTGCACTCAATAGTGATGAATTACAGGTCACAGGTGATAATAAGTAATATGACACACGCACACTCTACTACACCTTTTGAATTTCTTTGTCAATACCAACCTTTTTAGGTAAGTTCATGATTAAATTAGACTCCAAAGGGTGTTTTTTTTGCCAAGACTCACTAAAATCCAATGCTAAATATTCTGCAAGGCGGTATTTGCTGGGGCAAATTGGTGAAGATGAAGGATTTGAGAAAAAGCTTTCATGAAGGATTTCACATATATACTTTTTTGTGCGCTTCCAAATATCTTCATCTGGCAAGAATTCTTTTCTCTTGAGCATTGATGTAATTTCCAGAAGCTGAAGGGTCCCTTTTGCTGAACTAATGCGGTAATCAGCTGAACACACCAGAAGTCCACGTACACCCCCTGTAAGGAATGCTGCAATCAGATTGTAGCATGGCCTTCCAGCCTTCATCTGATCTTGAATGATCACCAACTCTTGCAAAGGATCCACTCCCCTCTTGACCAATTGCTTTCCAATTTTCTGAGTAGTTTTGGAATCAACCTTAGTATGCGCCCGCACCCAATTAAATGCAATCATCAGCTGGAGGATATTATCGACCAAGCCAGTCAAAGTTGGTGTTAAAATTCCCTTTGATGTGATACTAGTACCTTCTTGACTTTCATTGCTTTGTGGAACAAGTTGAACCTTGTTGACACTCAAATAGGAGCCCAAATATCGCATAGCACTAATTTCCACAGACAAAGAATCACTGGAAGCTGAATCAGAAATATTGAATGTAACCAGAGGGTTCTGATCATCCATATAAAGTGCAATGTCTTCAAATAAAATGTTGGCAACTCGCTGCTTTTGATGTTGACTTGGTTGAACAAGATTGTGCACCAATAGATACAGTGCATGGAGTCTCTTGGGTAAACCTGCCAGTATGGACATGTCGCTTTGAAATAATGACATATTCCAAATCGTCTCATAGATTAACGGCTCCTCAGATATTGGTGAAAACAGATCTAAGCCTATGAAAAAATGAGATTAGTGAGATACCAATGTATATATTTCTGAAAGCCTGTTTACCAGCTGCATGGAGCTCTTCAAGCCACTCTTTCATTCTAATGTCCCTACAACTCTTGTAGCGAATCCCACATTGGAGCTTGGTCAGAAGTTCATCCTTTGGAACAAGTGATTTGCGCTTCATGAAGGTCATTTGAATGAGTGAATTAAATTTGATCCAATCTTCCCTTTTGAATACATGATATGACATTAGAATGTAATCAAATTTGTTTTCATTTTCCAATATAATTTTCATGCATGAAGGACTTGGAGTTAGAGTTAGTGAATGAGCAGCTGAATCCATTGATGGGTCAATACAATTTCATCCTCAGCCACTGTTCTTTGATTTTCTGTACCAATATTTTCATTGGGAACAGTAGTTGCTTCCTGAGTGTCCAAATTTGGACATGGAACAATGTTTTCATGATGATTGGTTACACCTCCAAGCTCAGGAATTTCGACAGGGTGATAATTTGTGATGTTTATTGGATGTCCATTATTACTTTCATTAGCAGAAGGACAAAGAGCCCCTGATTCCCCCTCATTAACTTCAGGGGCCAATTGAAAAGTTTGGCAAATTTTCTTTTTTGCTTGATTATTTGAAGGTTTAAACTTCCTTTTTGAAGAAATGTTTGTCATTGTACCAATTTTAACATGTGATTTGGGAGGTAGTGTATTGCCCAATCTGACCCCTAAAGTTATAATTCCAAGAAATTAGGGTGGAATGTGAAATATATGAGATAACAATTTTTTATACATACAATCAATATCAGCAACCAGCAGTTCTCTAGCCTCGTGGAGCTTCTCTCATACATATTGAGGAATACGTGCATCTTTGGACATTCCTTCTAATCTTGGGGCTATTTGTGATGAATTGTTCAAGAACTGTTCCTTTGTAATCACTTCTATTTCAGCCCCAAAAAGCACCTCAGTAGATATTTCGGTGGAAGAATCCCAATGAGCATGGGGTGCCTCTATGTTGTTTTTGTGCATTATTTCTGATTAATTGAGATACTGATAAGACTGATCTGTTCAGAAGTAAATTCCATTCAAAAAACATACCTTCTGGCAATTCTGGAGGTGGATTTGGGATGGCTGTACTAATTGCAATGATACTTTCACTTGATGAGCACTCCATATCAGAAGATTTGGGAGAATTGAATTGCTTTTGAGGACCCATATCAGAGGTGTTAGTAGTATTGGCGTCCATAGAGACAAAAACGACTAATTGTAGATAAATATTGTATATGTGCTTGGAAGGGAAGTATCTTTATGAAATTATAAGAAAGGGTTGTAGTCAAAGGCTACAAATTAAAATGAGAATCCCTTTTATAAACTCAATGAGGAGACAAAGAGGGCCAGAATGTGGTTATTGAATTTCTTGGTCTAGAAGCTTCTAATTCATATGAGAATACATAATGCAAAATAGTACCACACATAACAAGACCTGAGGGGAGCTTTGTATTTGCTCCCCTTACAGACTGAAACCTAATTATAGCTGTGATTAGACTGAAATTGTACACCTGTCACCGAATTCATCTTCCTGTTCGGAGTTGCCACATTGATCAAGGATCCATTTGAGAAATATATACAGCTATTTGAATACTTCAAAAATGTTCCAAGTGTATTTTGATGTGTTCAGAGATCTATCTTTGATTGTTCCCTGAAAGACTCAAACAAAATCTCCCTTGGAATAGAACTTTATCCCACAATCAATTCTAGTATGATTCTATTTTGATATCCAGATGTTGGTTGATTCAATTGTAAAGACCAAATAAATCTTAATTCAAATCATGAATAATCACAATTTTCTCAAAAATTCTATTGCCAAATCATTCTCACTTTAACCACAATTTGCCAATATTAGTGTGAAAGAATTGGAAAGGTGTTCCTTATTTACAAAATATAGAAATTCCACCATTATTACAAGACTGTTAAGCTATTCATATCAATCCATATTCCACCAAAAATCATTTTTAGACCTCTATTTTTTAAACACATCAATTGTTTCAAATATTTTCGTCATCTACCCCCTTATGTCCCCTATCTTTCACTTTGAGCCTTATTACTCCCAATTTGATACCCATCCAGTCCATTATAATGAATCAGAGTGCTTGTATCCTTCTCAAAATACTATATTGACACCTGGGAAAACCTTGAAGCCCCACAACCTTCCACCACCTGAATGCTTGACCTCTAGAATGGAATCATTACAACCCATTGAAGCTATGAATCTTCATGAATCTGGGACAACTCAGTTTAAAGGTGATATTGAGGAAATAAAATCATCTATACAGGCCACTACTCATTGCACACCTGCTTTTTCAGTCCCTAATGAACAATTCCCTCTCATTACCGACCCAGATAAATATGATTACTCCACTGGACGTAAGCTTACATATATTTCCATTCATCCACTACACTTTTACTGATTTGAATAACTATATAGTGAAATTAGAACCACCTCCACTTGCAAGGTTCAATGATGTAGATACCCTCATCCAGTTTGCACAAAAGTGGGCTAAAAGTCATGGCTATGCATTAACAAAGAAAAATTCTCACCAAGGGAAGAACGTTTACTTGGCATGTGACCAATATGGTGAATATATAAAACTTAAAGGACCTACCCAGAGGCAGTCAACAACCAAAAAATGTGGATGCAAGTTTAGGCTCAGAGGCTCTATTCCTGCTCTGAGTAAGTCATCAAATATACTGTACATATTTACTATGTTCTTACCATTAAGGTGATATCAATTCTGAGGAAGTTCACACAATTCACCTCACCAGATCTGGCTATTGGTTTTAGTCCCACTAGAAATTCTGCACAATCATCCACCCTCTACAACCCCATCAGTACATCCCATTCATTGTTGGCTTAATGAAAAAGAACTTGTGCAAGTTGAATCATTGATGAAGGCAAAAGTCAGTCCTAATCAGCTTTTAAGCCAGCTTTATTCCCAAGGAAATACCTGTACCACTAGCAGAACTCTGTATAACTACAAAGGACATCTATCAATCAAGGAAAGGAATGGTCAATCTCAACTGGAAGATCTAATACGTCTTCTGAGAGAGAGCAATTGGATTCATAGTAATAAAATTAATATAAATGGAAAGATTACCAACCTATTCTTTGCACACCCAGCCTCCATTGAATTGGGTCATATAAACCACCATGTGATATTGATTGATACCACTTACCGGACATGCAAGTACAATTTGCCACTTTTCCACATGGTTGGCCAAACTGCAACTGGACACACCTTCTCATTAGCCTTTTGCTACATGGAACAGGAAAATGATGATGAATACATATGGGCCCTTCAAGAACTCAAAATGTTATTTCAGCCACCCAGAATTCCCAAGGTTATTATCACAGATCGTGAGCCAGCTCTGAAGATGGCCATTGAATTGGTCTTTCCTAGCTTAATCCATAATTATTGCACATGGCACATCAGCAAAAACCTTATCCAAAATTGTCGCAAATATTTTCAAGAGGATGATTGGAAGGATTATCAGACATCCTGGAACCTACTGGTCAGTTCCAAGTCAACGGAGGAATATGAGAACAATCTTGAAAGAATCAAAGAGAAGTCAAAAGATTCTTCAGGAGCATGGTCATATATCTCAAGCAACCTACTCCCATTCAAGAAAAAGTTTGTCACTGCTTGGGCAAGCCAGCATCCTCACCTAGGAAATCAAGCCAGCTCCCGTGTTGAATCTGCACACTCCTACATAAAATCATTTATTAATAATTCTAATGGAGAGCTTTCTACAGTATTCCAAAATTTCAAAACAGCAATTGATATTCAATTGAAACATATCCACCATACTATGGGAAAAGAAAGAGTTTGAAAATTAACTGATATTTCCCCACCTTTCAAGCAGCTACTTGGCACTATATCAATAAAAGCAATAAAAATTATTGAAGACCAATTTCAAAAGCTCAAACACCAACCAAATCTTCAGCCATGCTCCAAAACACTAACTAATGGCATGGGGATTCCTTGCTCACATGAAATTGAGAAACTTCTTAATACTAAAGGCTACATTGGAAGTGAAGATTTTCATCCACAATGGAATCTACTTTATAATCCTCTTGAAGTAGGTGACATCTTATTTCTGATATGTGTGAGTGTAGTCATGCTAAAATCATGTTTAACGGGACCATGATTCTAATTCACAATGGAATTTGAAACAACAAATGGGAAAGATTGAAAAGGAAGTTGATGAACACAAAATACCATTACAAAAAAAATTTATCAAGCAAATTCAGGAGCTACTTAGCTTTCAATACACAACCATTAAGCTTTGTCACCCCGAAAAGGCTTTAATTTCATGTGGTAGGCCATCACTAAAAAGGAAAAGGGTAAAGTCTGCCAAAAGGCTTCCATCCAAGTTTGAAATCGAGCAGGATATCCTGAATCGTCACAAAAGATTTCTTAAAAAGATGCACAGAGCTACTATTGGTCCCAACACTCAATTTATGAGGGGAGAAAAGTTCTATTTGATGAAAAAAGAGGAAAGCCAAGATGATGAAACTACCACAAAAAGAAAAAGAAAACTATTAAATGATATAGGAAAATTGGAAAGAAAGTTGAGACCCCGAAATAACTCAAATTGTTTGGAAGAACCAGTGAGTGGATAAAATTTGATATGCAAATGAATAACTGAAAAATAACCTCCTTTTCAAAGACTCTATATATTGATCAGATACAGCCACCTTTCATGCACAAGTTCATTGAGAAAATTTTTAATCCTCCTGCAGATGGGAATTGTGGATTCCATGCAGTGGCAAAAGCATTGTCACTTTCAAGCCCACAAAAGGAAAAGAGCTGGAGAGAAGTGAGACAAGATTTGATAGAAGAAATTGATAGGAATTGCAATTATTACAACCAAATATTGGGAGGAGCAGTGGAAATGGATAAGATAAGAGATAATCTGATGGCTACAGCTATTACAAGAATGGATAATTGGTTAAGTAAATGGGATCATGGACCAATATTGATAAATACATATAAGCATCCATTTGTATTTCTCCATCCAGATTGGCAGAACTTCCCACCACAAACATTCCTTCCAACCCTATGCAGTCCATGTGGAGTTTCAATTATGCATCCAATCTCCCTAGGTCACATAAATGGTAATCATTGGATATTCATCATCTTCAATGAACATGAGATAGGCAAATTACCTCTTCCCGAATTGCCACCGCAGTGGCCCGGGGCACATTCACATCAATCAGCTTCAAATTGGAGAAGAGTATATTCCTCATCAATAAAATTATTCCGCAAATGTATACAGATCACTTGTATATAGCATTTTTTTGTCAAATTTCTGAGATAAACATCTTATAAACATCTTATTTGGTGTGGATTTAGTAATCACTTGGATGCGTGGATTTAGCAAACTAAATCCATGAAAGGCGTAAAGGCGTATCTGAATCCACAATTTTATGCGTAGGCGTAGGCGTAAGTTTTAGGTTAAGGCGTGGAAATATCACTCCCCCATGAAAATATCTCTTAAGAAATGTAATTTTGGGTTTCATGAGTTAAACCCTCTAGGACATGTAGTCTTAGGACTGAGCCTTGGTGTTGAAAAAAACAAAGTGGCTGCAGTTTTACTGAAACAAATGCCCTAGAACAAAAAAGAAATGATGTCTTTTTTAGGGTTTGCCAGTTACTACAGGCAACACCTTAAAGATTTTGCAATCCATGCCAGATAACTATACAGAATTTGTGATCAACACACTGTTTTTGAAATGACACAGGAGAGGATTCAAGCATATGATAAAATCAAGTATGCCTTGACCAATGCACCATTATTATTGATGCCAGACTGGAAACTTCCTTTCAAGCTGTATATTGATGCATGTGGTGAAGGTTTAGGAGCTGCTCTTCATCAAGTTCAAATTGTCAATGACAAACCTTATGAAGGTCCAATTTGTTTTATTTCAAGACAAATTAAACCTACTGAGGCCAGATATGGAGCTATCCAAATGGAGTGCCTTTGCCTTGTTTGGGCTTTGAAAAAACTTCATTACCATCTTGATGGTAGTGTGTTTGAAGTAATTACTGATTTTAATGCAGTAAAATAACTTCTTAACATGAAAACTCCAAACAGACACATGTTAAGATGGCAGATTGCTATACAGGAGTATAGAGGCAATATGACCATAGTACATAAAGCTGGAAATATTCATAAGAATGCTGATGGCTTAAGTAGATGGGCATAACCAAATAGACCTGATACCCCTGCCTATGTTCCTAAAAGTTCAGAACCTCAAATTCCAATTGAAGGAATTAATATCACAGATGTGGAACAGAATTTTTTGAGGAAGTTAGAGAAAGCTATAAGCAAGATAAGAATTTTCATATTCTTACTGCTCTACTTGACAAAGATTGCAAAGATGTAGCCTTGGCTAATTCTCTGGATAATCTTTGGAAAACATCTTATGATAATGGAAGATTCCATTTGTTTGATGGTATACTATATCATAGATCTAAACAAACATGTGTCATGGTCCTATGTAGTAGAATGTTAATTAACACCATACTACTAGAATTCCATGATAACATATATTCTGGACATCTGTCTGAAGACAGAACTATGGAAAGAATTAAGAAATGTGCCTGGTGGCCATCTTGGAGAAAAGATGTCATTGAGTACTGTCACAGTTGTGATAGATGCCAGAAAGCCAATAAAGCTACTGGTAAAAGATTTGGTTTAATGATCCATATTCAAGAACCAAGTACCCCATGGGAAGTGGTTCACATGGATTGGGTAACTGCCTTACCACCTGAAGGTGATAAAGGTTACAATGCATGTCTTGTTATTGTGGACAGATATAGCAAAACACCAATCTTTTTACCATGTCAAAAAGATGACACAGCTATGGATACAGCTCTTTTGATCTAGAATAGAGTAATATCCCATACTGGTCTCTTTAAAAACATCATTAGTGACAGAGACCCAAAATTTACATAAGCTTTTGGGTACAAGACTATCATTCTCAACAGCCTACCATCCACAAACAGATGGGCTGGAAGAAAGAATGATTCAAACCCTTGAGGACATGATCAGGAGATTTTGTGCTTATGGCCTGGAGGTTAAGGATTCTGATGGCTTTACCCATGATTGGTCTACTCTTATACCAGCATTGGAATTAGCCTATAAGACCTCCATCCATGCCTCAACAGGCAAAACTCCTGCAATGTTGGAAAAAGGATGGAACCCCAAACTTTCAATTGATACTTTGAAAAAAGATCTGGTTGATATTCATCCAACTTCTTCAAGCTTTAAGTTATTGCTTGATAAAGTAAGACATCATTAAAATCAAAGCATGAATTATGCCTTTGAATATGCTAAACAGAAGTGGGATAAGAGTCATAAGACCCCAGAACTCAAAGTAGGGGACTTGATACTAGTTTCAACCTTGAACTTTAATAATATTAAAGGCCCAAAGAAATTAAAAGATTCCTTTGCAGCCCCATTTATTATTGAAGCCCTTCATGGGACAAATGCAGTACAAGTAGGACTTACAGGAGAACTGGAAAACAAATATCCAACTTTCCCTGTCAGTCTAGTAAATCATTACACTTCAAGTGATAGGAATTATTCCCTTTGAGAAATGAAACAACCTTAGAAGTGCCCCACACTAGGTCAAAGTAAGGATAAAAGGTACTAAAAGTCTTGAAAGAAAGAAGACTTAGGGGAAAAAATTAAAGAGAATACTTAGTCAGGTATAAAGATCCACAACATGAAGATGAATGGATTGCAGAAAGCAAAATACCTGATTCCCAAAAGTTTCTCAGAAGATTCAGAAATGAGAGAAGACTAATTGCTCAATGAAAAGCTTGAATTGTGTGCTTTACATACTTAGAAAAGTATAAGTAGAGAGGTTGAACAGTGAATCATACCCCCCCAAATAACTTGGGGGTATACTACAAAAGAAAAATTGTGGTACAAATTCTTTTTTTGGTGGTAGGGAATGTGAGCCTGTGAGGTATGTATAACATACCCATAAGGCCACAAATAACTTTATACACAGTTAAATTTGTCTTCAACAGACTTTTGAGTTTAATTTAAAATAAACAATAACAAAAAATAAGTGTAACTTTTTTTTGGACAAACAAAGTTATAAATATTATGTCATTTTTGGATTCTACACCAAAAATAACCTAGGGTACATCCATAGAGTTTTATACCCAAAAACACTTATTTCTTATGTTATTGGAAGATTCAAGAATCTCACAGTACTAATGTAACTTTTTTAACATTTTTTTAAAATTGTGAAATTTAAGCTTAAATAAGGTTAAATTTAAAGTTGCATAAGGTTTATGCAAACTTACCAAAATTTTAGTTAAAATTGAGGTGTTGTGTATATTTACTGAATTGGCTAAGGATTTGCCATACAGAATGTAAATCCTGCGTGGGCTCAATTTAAAAGGGTTTAAGGCCATAGTATGGCTTTAAATCAATAAAAGGGCAAAATCCACGCAGAAAGGTGGGACAAAGGAAAAAGACCAAATAGAGCTGGGGTACCCAACTTTTTGGATCTGCAAGGATTCAATTAAGGTTGTCCACCTGTATTGGAGGATTTTCAACCTTATTTACAATTTGAGATTAGACTTTGATCCAACATTAAAGTTTAAACTAGTTTTATCCCAATTTAGACAGGAATTTCAAACTGCCAAAGGGTAAATCCCAATATGCAGGCTTGAATTTAAGGTTTTAAGAACTGTCAAAGCTTAAATAAGCTTAAAACTTTAAGGTTACAAGCATTAAAACCTTATCAAAAGCTAAGGTTTGGTGTGTATTGCTATTTTACGTGGAAAAATAGCAATAACTTCAAAATTCATTGAAAATCCAATTCTTAATGGATTTGCTTGAAAGTTCCACACAGCTTACACTTTAATATTATCTGTATATAAATCAAGTTCTAAGTATCTTTTATAAAAAGCTTTTGTAGGTATTTAGCCTGGAAATTTACTCTTTTAATTAAAGCTCAAAAAATCTATAATTTCTTTGAAGCTTAATTAAAAATTGATTTTAAGAGATTTCTGCTTGAAACTCTATTTTTAAGTTGTTCATATGACAAACCTTAATACAAATAAGTTTATTTATATTAAAAACTTGAAATAATTAGTTTAAATGAGGATTAAAGTTACATGGAGTTAAGAATAACACTGATAACTTTAAATTGGAATTAAAAATAAGTTATCTTAAGTTAAGAACTTTTTTTTAAGCATGGTTTTTCAGTTTTGACCTGAGCACACCCTCTATATCCATTATGAATCATGAGAGCTGCTCTGAAGACA
Source organism: Austropuccinia psidii (assembly GCA_023105745.1). Lineage (NCBI taxonomy): Eukaryota > Fungi > Basidiomycota > Pucciniomycetes > Pucciniales > Sphaerophragmiaceae > Austropuccinia > Austropuccinia psidii. Next base: position 10,407,775 of record JALGQZ010000004.1, on the reverse strand, counting down.
TAAAAAGAGTCTTTTAATCACTGTTTTTTTCCATCATTCATTATCAATCCAATCATATTAGAAATTTAAACAGGTAAAGTTTTATTAAGTATAAAATCTTATTATTAAAGTAATTCTTAAGTTATTTTATTCTTTATTAATTAAAATTAAAGAATTGAAATCATAGAATTCAGATTATTGTTGTAATCACCAATAATACATTTCATTATATAAAATTATCATCTTAAATATCTTTTAAAAGCCACAAATTCCTCTTGAAAACTCTTTAATCATGATTTTTATTATAAAACGTTGTTTTATCTTTAAAAATATTGATTTTTGGCGTGTTTTTAACTTATAATTATTATTTAATATAATGAATGTTGTTGTTTGACTTGTTGTATGAAATAAATATTATAAGTAAGTTTTCTCTAAAGTTCTATATCTTTTTTATCTAGTATTAGTTTTTTTTTATAGAATTTTATTCTATAAGAATTATTTCTGCACAGTGTGTTTTCTAATTATTTTATAAATAATATTCATATTATTTATAAGTGGTTAATATTCATATTTTCCACGTGTAATTGTCGCATTAAGAGCTTTACACTTCTTAATGTTATAACTGTCAGTGACTGAAACAATAATAGAATAATTATAATTTCTTATAATTATTATATTTTTTTTATTAGTATATTTTATAATAATAATTAAATTTATTTTTTTATATAATTATTTTAATAATTATATTTCAATTTGTGGTTATAATCCTTTGTTATATTATATATTTCTACTGAGGACAGTCATAGTACTCTTGATATTGCTACTATTATCAAGAGTTACATAGACAAACCTTACAGCAAGGGCCCCTCTTGATTGCACACCATCAGTTCATCAACTGAGTGCAAATTTGGACAGAGGACCACCAATGGAAGGAGCAGAACCCTCCAGAAGAGGAGGTGTGAAGTCAAGAAGATCAAGATCATTCTCTGGCTTGTTGGGTGGCTATCCAAGCATTCCTCAAGGGCCTAGAAGCAGATCAGGGGAAGCTGAAGATGAAGAGGGGGAGGAGTCTGTGGAAGAGGAGGATTCTTAAGAAACTGAAGCAGAAGCTTCCTTGGCAGGTGCCCCTGAGGCTTCTGAAGCTCCAAATCTAGCCCTTTCTAATCAACCTCTTGTCTCTCAAGCTTAACCAAATTTTCTCAAAGTGTTGGTGCAGATGACTCAACTCATGGGTCAACTCACTCAAGCAGTTTCCCCAAGGGACACTTCAAAAGCCCCTGCATTCAAAGCTCCATCAATGAAGGCATCTGATTCTTTTGATGATAATAAAGCTTATAAATTGAGAGGATTTATTCAATCTTGTTAATTAATTTTCCATAATGACCCAGCATACTTCTTCTCTGACAGGAAGAAGGTCTTTTACTCAACTTCTTTTTTTACTGATAGAGCTGGCAAATGTATTGAACCTTACCTCTCAAATATCTCCAATGAAGACCCTTCTTATCTCCTCAATAACTGGCAGTTTGAAACCCAGATATTCACTCTGCTTGGTGATCCTAATGAAGTCAGGAAAGCTGAACAAGAGTTGGACAATTTCAGCATGAAATAAAGTGGTCAAGCTTCCTTGTACATAGCAGATTTCAGAAGTTTAATGCCACGAATTGGAGACTGGGGGGGAAGGGCCTATATTCATGTGTATAGGAGAGGCTTGGCATCAAGATTGTTGGACCAATTGGCTTCTCACCCTGAAAGCTTTGATAGTCTTCAAGAACTCATGGACATCACTTTGGAATTGGATACCAGATACCATGAGAGGCAGAGGGAAAAGGGTAGTCATCAAGAGAAGAAGCCTCCAATCAGTGGATCCAACTCCTCCAAGCCCCCTCAAAGTTCATCATCAAAGAAGCCTTATCACAGGAATAATAAGAAGGGGAAGAATTTTCAAGTGTCCAAAGACAAGCCTCAAGCTGATCTCCTCAATAAGGACAACAAATTGATTGGTTCTGGAAAGAAGAGGAGGATTAAAGAAGGCTTGTGCAATTATAGTGGTGGAAAGCACCCATTTGAAAAATTCTTCAAGAGGCCTGAGAATAGGCAGGGGTCATCAAAAGGCTTCCCTAGCAAGCAGGGAAAATCCTGAGTGGGAATCATGATGTGTTCAATGGCTCTCACTTATTTCCTTAAAGAGCACAATTGTGCACTTTGAATACTAGTGTCAAAAATTATTAAAATTTCTTATTTTCTCTTCTCTCTCTCTGATATTTTTTGTAGTGTTCTCATTGATTCTGGTGCTACAAACTCTTTTATTGCAAAGAATTTTGTTCTCAAGTACTCATTGACCATGTCAGAGCTCCCTGAAAAGATTCCTCTTTTCATTTTGGATTCCAATGAATCCACTTCCCTGTTCATCAACCATTATACCAAGTAGGTTGTTGACTTTCCTTCATTCCCAAGCTTTGAATGGGATTTCTTTATCATAGATTCACCCAAAGGAGAAGACCTAATATTGGGATCTGATTCTCTTTGCCATTTTAATCCCATTATTGATTGGAAAAATGAATTGATCACCTATGATTCTAGTCATAAGGATTCCAGTGGTATTATTACTTCTACTATTAATGAATCGCCACTGCTGTCAACAGTGTTGCTCTGGTTGGTGAGCTTAAGACACCTTCCCTTCCTCCTTCTGTCCATATCCCTCCCATCATTCCCTCTCAGTCATTACTTCCATTAGGAGATGAAGTATTCAAAGATATAAAAGATGTTGGAGAAGATGTTGCTTTATCTTCACTTCATCTCTTTCAAGGGGATATGGACCTTCCTCCTTTATCTTTTCATGCCTCCCTGTAGATGCAGTGGGATGAGGAGGAAGAGCCAGAAGAGATTGAAACTGTGCTGAAGGTAGTCCCTCCTGCTTATCACAGATATTTGGATGTATTCTCCAAGGTAAAAGCAGAGAAACTTCCTCCACACCGTGCCTGTGATCATCATATTGAACTGGAGGGTCTTCTACCTCCAGTTGGTGTTATCTACTTTTTATCAAAGAATGAGTCAGAAACACTGTGGGCCTACATTTCAGAGAATGTAGAGAAAGGTTTCATCAGGCCAAGCTCCTCTTCAACAGGAGCGCCTGTCCTTTTTGTTAAGAAAAAGGATGGTGGCCTTGATTTGTGTGCTGACTAGCCCAAACTTGATGCTGTCACTAGGAAGAACAGGTATCCTGTTCCTCCAATGAATCAGCTTCTTACCATCTTCAATGGTGCTACTATCTTCTCCAAGATATATTTGTGTGGTGCTTATAACCTCTTGAGAATCAAAGAGGGGGATGAGCACTTGACTGCCTTTAAAACTAAATATGGTAGTTATGAATATTTGGTTATTCCATTTGGCTTGACCAATGCTCCTACTTCATTTTAGAATCTTGTGAATGATATCTTTGCAGATTTCTTGGATATTTTTGTTTTAGTATACTTAGATGATATTATGGTCTTCTCTAGTTCTCAGGAGTAACATGTCAAACATGTGGCCTCTGTCCTCCAAAGACTGAGGGACAATAGTTTGTTTTCCAAAGCCTCAAAGTGTGTATTCCATGCCTCAAGTGTGGAATACTTGGGCTATGTTGTTTCAAGTGAAAGCCTCAAGATGTATTCTTCCAAATTTCAGCAGATCCTCAATTGGCCTCAGCCAAAGAACATCAAAGCACTCCAATCTTTCCTTGGCTTTGCCAACTTTTATTGTTGTTTCATTAAAAATTATTCCAAAAAATCTCTGCTCTCACTTCCCTCCTTAAAAAAGATTCTCCTTTCATCTTCAATGAGAAAGCTCTTAGTCAGATTCAAATACTCAAAGAAGCTTTCTCCACTGTCCCTATCCTATCCAATTTCAATCCTTCTCTAAAAACTATTGTAGAGACCCATGCTTCTTATTATGCCTTGGGTGCTGTACTGAGTCAGGTGAATGACTCAGGAAAGCATCCCATTGCATTTAATAGTCGCAAGCTCCACCCAGCTGAGCTCAACTATGAAATTCATGACAAGGAGCTCCTTGGCATAGTTTGGGCTCTCAAGCACTGGAGAGCCTTTCTTCTTTCTCTTTCTGATTCCTTTGAAGTCTTGTCAGACCACTCTTCCCTTCAACATTTTATTTACTCCAAAGTCCTTACTTGACGTCAAGCCCGTTGGGCAGAGTTTCTCTCTGAATTTCACTTTTCTATCACTTACTGCCCAGGAAGACTGTCCACTTTACCAGATTCCTTGTCACGTCAGGACAACCTGTACCCAGAGAGGGGGGTGTACTTCATCAGCAATACTCCTCAAAACTTTCATCAAGTTCTCAAGCAAAATGAAATTAAAGAGTCAAGATTTTTCTCAATCAAAGTTGAAGTTTTCTCAGATTTAGTTGATCAAATTCAGAAGGCAGTATGGCAAGACAAAGATTATAAGGAAATTGTCAAGAAATTAGCAAGAGTTGAATCAGTCTCAGATTATACTCTTGAACCCCAAGCCAAATGTTTATTATTCAAAGATAGAGTATTCATCCCAAGCAATCATGAACTTCAATTGGATATCCTTCAAAAGCGTCATGCCTCACCATTGGCTGGCCACCCTGGCCAGGAGAAGACCCTCAAGCTCATCAAGAGGGATTTTCATTGGGCTGGCATGAATCAAATTATCAAGGATTATGTTTCCTCATGTCAGCAATGTTCAAGAAACAAGAACATTCATCATAAGAAGTTTTGATTACTCAAGCCTCTTCGAATTCCATCTGTTCCTTGGAATTCACTATCAATGGACTTTATCACTCAATGGCCTCTGTCAAGCAAGTTTGATTCAATTTTAGTAGTGGTAGACAGATTCTCAAAAATGGCAATATTTATTTCAACTGATTCAACAATCACTGCTTTTGACTTAGCTCAACTCTTTATTAGTCATGTATTTTCCAAACATGGTCTTCCAATCAGTATTGTTAGTGATAGAGGTTCATTATTTGTTTCATCATTTTGGACTCAATTGTGTCAGAAGCTCAAGATATCAAGAGATCTTTCAACTTCCTTTCACCCTGAAACAGATGGACAGACAGAGAGGGTAAATCAGATTCTAGAACAGTATCTTTGGATGTATGTCAGTTACCATAAAGATGACTGGCACACCTGGCTCCCTCTGGCTGAATTTGCCTATAATAATACAGAACATTCATCAACAAAACAGTCACCATTTTTCACCATTTATGGAAGAAATCCCAGCTTTGACTCAATTAAAATTTCTCAAGATAAACCTGCTGGAAAGTTATCAATAGAACTCCAATCAATACAGCAAGTTGTCAAAGAAGAATTAGAGTCAGCAATAAAGCGTTTTAAGAAGTATGCAGATAGAAATAGATCAATTCTACCTGATTTCCAACCTGGGGACAAAGTATGGCTAGCTTCCAAGAACATCAAGACAACAAGACCCACCAAGAAACTTTCAGAAAGATGATTGGGACCCTTTGAAGTTCTCAAGAAGATTGGCAGCCATGCATATCACCTCAAGGTGCCTCAACAATGGAAGTCAGTTCACCCTGTCTTCCATGTGTCCTTGTTAGAACCAGTTAAGCAATCAACTATCCCAAATTGACATCAATTGCCACCACCACCAGTAATAGTGGAAGAGCAAGAAGAATGGGAAGTGGCTCAGGTTCTGGACTCAAAACTCAAGAGAGGTACATTATGGTATCTAGTGGAGTGGAAAGGATTCAGTGAAGACCCAGAAAGAACAACTTGGGAACCAGCTTGCAACCTTACCAACTCCCCAGACCTTGTCAAGGATTTTCACACTTTTTATCCAGACAAGGCTGGCCCAAATTCCTCAAGATTTTGATTTATGGTTCTTGGTGGGGATTGGAGTTTATGAAAGTAAGTTTTCTCCTGGAATGCACCTTTAAGGGGGTATTCTACCCAGATATGTTGTAAGCATCACCTTGGCCACTTTGTGAGCACTTGTCAATTTCTTTGGACAGGTTTAGAAGGCCTTGCAACATCAATACCCTTAAATTTGAACCTTTCATCAAGATATGGCCAAATTCCCTTTTTCCTTTCTTTCACAATTATTATTCCAAATTATGCCATTCAGTACTATTCAAGACATTCTTTAACTAAAATTAATTTATGGCAAAGTTTTCTATTCTGTTATGATGCTTGGTGGGGAGTGGAAGTTATGAAAGTAAGTTCCATCTCCTGGTATTCATCTCTGAGGGTTCTACTTCTTGTAAAACAACAGCTTGGCCACTCTGTGAGCATCAAATGTTTGGTTTTATCTTTTCAGGAAAATTATGGCCAAAATCAAGCAACTCACCCCAAGAAGATCAATCCTCAGAAGTTTTTCTTTATTCTATTTCTTTACTCTCTTTTTCTCTCAATTCTTTCTTTGTTTTTATTTTATTTCATTTTCTTTTACTTGTATGATTTGTTTTTTATTTCTTGTTTCAAGAGCAGTAGTCAACACTCCCACATCATGTTTGGGGAGTCAATTCATTCAATAATTAAAGAGCAAAACACTATTAATGGTAAAGATCAGCTACAGATAATCCTCATCAAAATTTCTTCAAGGCTTCTCTAAACTTAACAGCCATGGCTTCTTCATAAGCAACTGCCTCCTTGGCCAAAGCAATAGTAGGCTCCCCTGGAATAGCACTCTTCATAGCCTTATCAACAAACACCTCAGTCAAAGCATCAACTTCAGCAAATAAGGATGTGACCACCTTCTTGTGCACCCTTTTCTGATCAGTGAAGTTTCCAGTTATATTCCAGCGGCAATGGGTTCCAAAGATTGATGCAGGTTCTGGAGACATTGGGTCTCTGGAAGTGCTGGCCACAGGTGGTTGGATACTGGTAGAGGTAGAGGCAAATGTGGATGGCCTGGTTGGGGATCTAATTGGAAGTTGAGGTGGTTGGGGGACCTGATCACTTCATTATTGGTGGTACTGGCTTGGACTTGGGATTGTGAAGTGGATTGGATTCTTCTTCTCTGGATTGGGGTAGTAATTTCAAGCTCTTCTCCATCAAGATCATCACTGCCTTCAGCATCAGTATCAATTTCATCTTGAACCACCAAATTTCTCTTCAATTTTCCAAGTTTTCCATCTTTTCTGGTGACCAAAATGGGAACCTCTGGGGCCACTCCAATGGGATTTCCTTGGGGGTGAATGGATCCTCCAATGTTGGCCCAGGAACTGCTGGTATTATTCCATTGTTGGACACCTCTCATTCTGGAGCCAGTCACTGAAGAAGAAGAAAAGAAACCATAGAAGTCAGTAACACATCAGTTTTATGACCAATCAACTGACAATTGGAGTGACCAGAGGTGGCATCAGAGGTGGGAGTTTCATCAACAGGAGCTTCCAATCCAAATCTTCCACGCTTCTTGATGCTGCTCCATAATCTTCTGGGATTGTCAGGAAAGCGGTAGTGGGCTTGAGATCAATTTCGATTTCCAAGATTGCAGAATTGACACCTGGTGGACCTAGCAGTAGCAGATTCAACACAAGGAATCCCTTTCCTCTGCAATTGATGCAGGGTGGTTCAATAACTCTGACAGATTTAAAACCATTATAGGTTTTATTGATGTCCCAAATCTCTGTAGGGGCCATACTCTCTTCAGAAAGCTCCCTCAAGCTATCAAAGACACCAGCACCATAAAGTACAGAAGGCGGGGAATCAGAGTGATCAGAGTCACAAATGGAAGTCATCTTTGAACTCATCTTCAAGTCAAGATTCAAAGCCAAGACCAAGAAAATCATGGAAAAATCCAAGTCAGCAAGTCAAATATGGCAATTTGAACTTCAAGAACAGAGTTAAGCACAAGAAAATAGAAGAAGTTATCATCAAAAACTGTTTCATTGGCTAAATTGGCCATTTTAAGGCATTTGCGGATTTTTTGCGCATTTTTGTGCATTTGGCACATAATGCCATTAAAACATCTTCAAATTACCTGAAAAGCCTTCAAACATTAAAAACCAAAGAGAAATATTGGAATTGATGCATTTGTGCATTTCTGACTAATTCATGTTCAAAACCTTCAAAAATTCATTTAATTGCAAAAAATAATCAAATTATGCCATTTTAATCATATTGACATATTTGAGCACTTTTGCGCATTTTGCGCATTTTGGTGCATTCCCGGCTATTACTTCCTCAAAATCATGAAAAATTTCCAAAACAGCAAGTTCAATAAAAAAATCTTCAAAACCTTCAATATCTTGATTTTGCACAGTTTTTACGCATTTTACGCATTTTGGCCATTTTGGCCAAAAAACCCCATAAAACAACAATTTGGGGGGAATTCAAGGAACTCTGAAATAGTCCAAAGCAACGAAAAAAGGCCAATTTTGGCCCAACCTAAAAATGAAGACAATTTGATGAAAGAAGCAGTGGGTTCTTAGGACATAGACCTGAAATCACTTTTTATCATGAGCCATGAGGACTCAAGACAAATTGAGTGAAGAACTCTGCAATGAGAAGAAGATCAAAAATAGAAGAAAAGGAGGAAGTGAAGGAAGTTTGAAGAAGGGGAGAAGAATCAGAATCAAGTCAAAGAAGAAGGACCTACAAGTTGTGAAGATTAAAGGGTTGGAAATTATGATTTATGAAGAGGAATTATGAGGGATGAAAATTGGGTAATTGTGGGAAGAAACTTCAGTTGATCTTATCAAGAGTCACTATTCTTATGGTGCTCAGAGATCACCGCTTTCAAGAGGGGGGTAATGTCACAGCCACGGAGACAGGCAGGGCATTACCACTCATTACTAATGGAAAATCTTCCAACACCTAATCAGCAAGGGGTTTCATGGAAGATTCACCAAATACAGTTCCAACCCTCAATACAGCTCAATACAGGAAAAAACCAAATACAGGATTCACCAAATACAGGCCTGCCTTCAATACAGGTGCAAATACCTGTATTGATTCAAATATCTGTATTGGATACACCAATACAGTTTCACATCTCAAATACAGGTTTCTCACTCATACAATCATGGTTTCTCAACACTTAAACTCCAGGCTGGCACTTTTTCACATATACCAGCCCCCTTTGACCCACCTGGGGGTTTTTTCCCCAGCTAATTAAAATATTGGATTTATTATTTAATATTATTTTATTAATTATTAAGTTAGTCTTTGCCTTCCCTCACCTGTTCAGTAGAGTCCTGTTGGCCATATCCTTTATTAATCCTTTTCTCTTTTCTGAACAGGTTGAAACAGTGATACAGGATTATTTGTGGTTGGCTCTTTATTATTGCTTTTGTTTTTTCTCTCATATCTTTCAACGCTTATGATTTTATGACTAGGAATTTATTCTCTTATTTCATTACTCTTATCAATTGAGTATTTATTCTGAGCCCTCCATAAGTAAGTCTGTTCACTGAGTGCCAGGCCCTCTTCATTTAGAAGAGCCCCTGTGACACATACAAAACCTTAAACTTAATTTAAGCCTATTTACAGTTGAATTACTTGATTTTCACTGAGCAGTTACCCAACCTGAGATTTCATGGGAGACACTGATGAAATAAAATCCATGAGTACATCCATCAGAAAAAAACTTATATAAGAATTCTTATTATTTTTTTCTCAAAAATACTTGTTGAAATTTTATTTTTATTTAATTTTTCAAAGTAAAACAGTATATTGATAACTTTGTAAAGAATTCATGTTGAGATTTAACTCTCATCAACTCAACATTAAAATATTTTATAATCATATACTAATGCCTTATAAATATGAAGCATAAAAAATCCCCAAATTAGTTAGTAATTCATTCAAATTGAGAAAATCATGATAAAAGTACTAACATTGTTTTGAAAACCCTAATGTCATCAATTTTCAAAAAAGAATTGCATTGTATTGTTAGAAATTATTAGGTTCAACCTATACGATTAATTGAATCATCAAATTTTCAGTGATATCATCTTGGAATTTGTGTTAAAATATTCAAACTCTCTGGAGATGTTGAGTATATGTGCTATTAGCAATTGAATATTTCTATAAAACTAAAGTACTATTCTTTTTTTTAATACTTATTAGTCACATTTATCAGCATTTTTGATATCCATTACTCGTTCCAGGGGGAATTATTACCTTTCAAAATCTTTTTGCATTTTCAAAACTAATATGTATGCCTGGTTGCTTGAGCAATAGGCTTGGATTAATCTCATCCAATTTTCCCACTATTTGCTTTTGATTTAAACTATCATTGTTTTTGGTCTAGAATGTTGGTTTTCTGAACAGTGGCAACATTATTAGCTTCCTTCATTTGTTTTTCTTGTCATTTATGTCATTTTTATGTTTTTATTTCGCGAGATTTATGTCTTCTGCTTTTCAAAAAAAACCTTGTTAATACATTATACTTGGTCTTTTACCTGGAAAGTTTAGTTTTCTTCAAAGAATTTTTCAGCCAAGAGAATGTTTTTTTTCAATCAGATTTTCCTGGGAGTCACACTTCTTTCACTGGAAATGTGAGTGAACTGGCATGTTGTTACTCTAAAAAGGTTTTTCCATTGATGATGAGGCATCAAGTTTTCTTTTTCAAAACAGGCTCAGAGCTCAAAGTAGTGAAACGTGGTTGGCTCACTGGTTGAACTTTAAATTACTGAGGGTTCTACTTTCAGAACAATCAATTTGAAGATTGTGATGTTATTCAAATTGCTGTGGCGCATATTATGACAACAGATATGCATTACCCTTTCCAATGGATGCCCTGCTTAGGAAAGTCAAGATGTTCCAACCTTGGAACCTCTAGCATAATGGGCGTTGGACATCAGTATTACAATCAATTAGATGATGGCAGAGATCAAAAAATAAACCAGACTAGTGTCTAAAAAAAACAGCGACTTATTCGCAAAATAAACACCTTCCTACAAAATCTCCCTCACTGGATAGAAACTAAAACACTACGAGAAACGCTATAAGGATACAGGTAAATCTGAGCAGCACTTTACCGCGCTCTTTTAGGGTCGCCAAGATGATACCAAGATAATTCACATTCAGCAAATTGCATTGAGTTATAGGTGCCTAAGGAAAAAGTGCATTGTTAGTACTAATAAAATTTGACGAGGTTTTCAAAAATCAAATTCATTGAGAATATTATAGGGGGAATTCAGCTAGCCGTTCTTAGAATACATTTTTTGTCTTTCACCCCGGACATTCAAGCATAAGAGTTGAAGTCTAGGCTCAGTAGTAGCATGGAATGGATTGGTCATCATGCATCCCCAAGCAAAATCTTATCAAAGAGCCCAAAGGGATAGAAATGGAATAGACTTACACAAGTTGGAGCCTGCATAGATAGCTAACTCATCAATCGTACATTGTCTTGAATCAATAAGGCTTCGGGAGCGTGCTAGTAATCATAAAAATTAGTGAGTACTATGCTTGGGGGATTGACTTTCATACTATTAAGATTTTAGATAGATCAGAATCCAGGCACTTTGGCGGTGCAAATGGTCATTCCTCAGATCCCTTGCTTCAAAACCCAAAAAAAGCAAATGAAAAAAGGTTGAAAGGGAAATAGTAGGTCTGGGGCGACACTTGGACTCATCATCTCTGATTGTTGATACTTTCAAAGAAGAGAAACTAACCTAACGGGAATAGCTTTGAATGTAACTTGGGGTTTTTCAATGGCAGAACGACTTTGGATTATGTTCATTTCAGCAGAATGGGCGCGTAGTGCCTGGGGGGAAACCGTAGCTGGAATCAAAATGGGAGAACGGGGGTTATCCAAAACCATCTGGGTTGTATTTAGGGCCAATTCGGCCGCTTTGGCTAGTGTCATGGATGCACTTGACAGCAAATGACCAAGCAATACGCTGGCAAATAGATCACCAAACCCATCATATCTTCCCTGGCGCTTGGGAAAGATTATGATCCAAGGTTCCGGTTTATCAGCCTTGGTAGAACCGGCGCAAACCAAAACGTTACGTTCATGATCGGCCTCAGGTAACGGTGCTAGGTTAAATTGAGATCGGCTAATTGAAATGGACGTGATGACCACATGTTGGAGTCCATAGGAAGTATGGAAATCTGCCAGACAATCACAAATCTGGGCTATGGAAGTGATGGGGAGACCTGTTAAGACATGAGCTTCAAATTCGTTAGGCGTGGCGATCGTGGCAAGTTGTAATAAATCTTTGTATCTCGGAGGCACTTGGTCGGATACATAGAGCTTGCCGTCGTCCTAGTTTGGAATTCAATGATCAACGCTTGCTGATGACAATTGATGTGTCTAATCAGGCGCCCACCCCCATCACGGGATCTACCAGAAAAACCAAATCCGGGTTATTCTTTTTGAGCATGGTAAAACATTGTTTCAAAAAGTCGAGTCCCTCGGGTCCCGGGGTGAAACCTATGGGATAGAGTGCAAGCTCAGTTGTAATACTCATCGAGAAAAAGATGGGGCATGGTGATTGAAAAGACAGATGGTAAGACAAACCCGTTAGAAGTGCTCGATGATTAAGTAAGCCATTGTGATGAAGGGCTTGGATACAACTGAGAAGATGATCAGGAGACATTTTATCGCCCCCATGATGACCATACCCTGGAGGATAGAAATATTAGATCAGAAAACCATGGCATGATGATAAAGCAGTCAGTAATGTAGAGAATGTTCAAGGACAAACCAAGATGATTAGAGAATTGGACGGTGTTCAGGACATCGACATCATATCCAAGTAATTGAAGAGCGAAAGGGGCCACTTTGTTGCCTAGAAGTCGGTGACAAGACCAGAGAGGGTATAAGCCCGGGAGCCCATGATTGAGCTCAAAGGCAAAGTCAATGCTCACCTACATAGCCAGAAACGACATGAGACTGAATCGAAAGTACACGGGGAGCCGGTTGATTGGCCATCCCGGAAAGGAGGCCTTTTTAAAGGAGAATGGGTTGCCGGCATCCCAACAGCGAAATGTGGTTGAGGTTAAATAACAACAAAGCCCTTGGGCTAGATTGTGGTTGCGACGCAGCAACGCAGCTTGTATGAACGCTTGACAGAAATTAGAGCATCCACAATCGCTTCTGTAAACCCCTTCTGTAAGGGGTTTTTCACAACGTGGGGAGTGGCATGCCGCAGCCCATCCACAGCCATTTGGATTCCCAACTTCTCATTTAGTTTTGAAAATTTCAATTTTTCTTTCTTATTTTTTCAATTATTGATCTGTTGTCTCCTTTGCCATTGTTGAACTTGATCTGTTGTGTCCTTTCATTTACTTTTTTTTCTCAGTTATGTCTCCTTTCCTTCTTTTTTTCACTTCCAGTTATGTCTCCTCTTCTCTTTTTAGCTTCCCTTTATTTGACATATTATCTGAATGTGTGCAAGATATGATTAGTGAATTCCTTCATGAAACCATGGTGCTTGATGGAAAGGATTCCTCATGTCTAGCCTCAACAACAAACAATCCTCAAATTGATTTAATGCAAAATGTACCCACTGTAATGAATTTTTCACTGAGGCTTGGCCTCATTGCCTTTTCACTCACATCAAGGATGGTTGCAGAAAAATGAGTCCATGCAATAAGATGGAATACCTCACCTGTGTATTGAAAGAATCCAGGAAAAGTGGATCTGAAGATGTCTCTCAGTCAGATGTATGAAATAGAAATGTTTCAAATCAACCAGCAATCAAACTTAAGATCCCATCAAAAGACCTCACTCTGACTCACTTTCTTTATTTTTGAACTTCAAAGCATTTAGTCACCATAAAACACAAGAGTTGCATGAGATGAATTGTCACAGGGGCTCTTCTAAGGGAAGAGGGCCTGGCACTCAGTAAACTGGTACTCACTGTAGATGGCTCCAAATGGGATAAGAGACAATACACACAACAAGTGTGATATAAATGGGATTGCTAATCAAGTAAATATAAGGAAAGCAGAAACAATAAATAAATAAGATTAAGAATGAAGGAGCCAACCACAAACAAGTCCAAGTCCACTGTTTCAACCTGTAAGAAAAGAAAGAGAGGGGTTACTAAGGATATGGCCACCAAAACTCTACTGAACAGGTGAGGAAGTGCAATGACTAAATCAATACCAATAAATAAGAATGAGAATATTTATTTAACAATAAATCAAATATATTGATTAACTGGGGAAAAATTCCTCAGAGGGAGGAAGAGGGGCTGGTATATGTGAGAATCCACCAGCCCTCTTCCAAAGAGTAATTTTTCTGAGAAGAATCTTGATTTGAATTTATTTGGGTAATACAGCCCCTGTACAAGAGGTGTGGTGAAGTTGGGTGATCATACAGTTCAGGCCTGTGAATACAAAACTGTTTTGATTAATCCAGCCTGTACAATTAGTGACAGGCTGTATTGATGAATCCAGCCTGTACAATTAGTGACAGGCCATATTGGTGAATCCAGCTGGTACAAGTAGTGACAGGCCATATTGGTGAATCCAGCCTGTACAAGTAGTGACAGGATGTATTGGTGAACCCAACTGTATGAGTGTTTCACAGAAGATTGCTGAAACTGGATTTGCTTGTTTGGTGAGTTCGAGGGGCTATAAGCTTGAAATTCTCCTTACACGTGAAGATGGCTGTGACAGTATTCCCCCTTGAAACTGGTGGGCTCCTGAACACCATAATATGCCACCACTCTTGAGTGTCTTCCCAATTTCCCCATGTTTTTTTCAAAAATTATAAGCTCTATTTTATTTTCCTCTTGCCAATTATCCTGAAAATACTTCATCCTCACATTTTCTTTAATTAATTTCAATTCAACTATTGTTCAATCCTTCATGACTGTAAGGATCCTTCTTTTTGGTTCAATTCTTCCTTTCTTTAGTATTTCTTGTTCAAAAACACCTTGTTCAATTTTTCCTTGGGGCTTATGCCAAAATGAATTCTGACATTGTCTTCAGCTCAAAAAATGATGCAAAATGGATATATGAATGCCATATTTGCATGAACTGACCATACCTGAATGTATGGTCAAGTTGGACGGAAAAAATGAAGTTTTTTTACCCCTTCTGAGCCTTGATGGATGGGAGTCCTGTCCCCATAACCCTTGAAAAATAGTGATTCAGGTCATTTTGGTGTCTTCTGGGTTCCGTGGCCATTTTTGGCCATTTTGGGTCCTTACAGTCTGTGGCCAAGATACTGAGGTCCATAGGGGGTATAGAAGCCCCCCTAGGCCCAATTTTAATGGGTTTCCAGGGGGTCTAAGTCACCCAAAAATGGGTTTTGCACCCCCTTTATGGCATGGAATGGGAGCATGACCAAGGCCATAAAAGGGAGGGTCCAAATGGTATTTTGGGACCCTTTTTAAGGCTTTGATTGGGTCCAACATCACTACTGTGGCCCAATGATGATAACTTCTTGGCTAATTTTTGAATCTTTCCTGACTGAATCTTGAATGTTTTCCCATCTTGGCTCTAGAAAATGAGCTCTGAGATAAATATACTTACCTAATCTTCTCCTCATGTTCTTCATAGTTCTGGCGCCTATAGTATATTGGGATAACCTTGGTAAATGCCTTCCTCTGGTGGTTTCAATCTCACCCAAGTTTATGATTGCTATAAGGTTGTTGGAGTCTTGGAACCTGCCTGTACCAAATTCTTGAGGAGAGTTGAATATTGTTTTCAACCCTTCAATCTACAGTCCTCCAAATTCTACCACTGTTATGTTGGGAAAAACCCTTGCTAGCATCCAGGAGGGCCAATGTTGAATGTCAAATGATTTTTGTGGAGTAAGAATGATGGAAAATATAGAGTAAAACTACCAGTTAATGAGGCTCCCACTCCTGATTCCACTTCTGGGTAATCAAATAGTGAGTGATTTGCTTTATTGATTTTGACTTATACTGATGACTTTATTTAGTGACTGGATCCAGGAAGAAGGAGGTTCAAAGGTGGACCAATGTTGGAGGGTCTATTTCCATTGGTGGGAGACCCATTCATTCCAGTTCAGAGGATCTTGTTTTCAGGATCAATAATAAATGCATAGTGAAGAGGATCAGAAGAGTTTCCAATTCACCAACTGATCCTGATGAGCTTGATGGTGAAGAAGTTGAAGTTATGAATGAAACCTGTAAGGTTTTACTATGAAACAATAAGTAAAAATTACTAATATTTTACTTATTGTACTATGAATGTCCTTATAAATGAAATAAATAAAAAATAATAATTATAATAATAAAGAATTATTATAATTATGGCATAAAATAATTATATTATTAAATAAATATAATAATATAATTTATATTATAAAAAATAATATGTATAAAATAAATATATTCATATAAGATAATTAATATATTCAAAGGCACTTTATTATTGTTACCAACAAATAATAAAGGCTTAAAAATTGTTTTTTATTATTAAAAACCAATTAATAACAATAATATTACCAATATTAAAGTTATAAATTAATATAAATACTATTTATATCAATTATAGAATTATTAAAAGTAATAATAGAGAAAAATTATTATAATAAAAGAAATAACCTACTTTTAATTCTTAATATAATAATTTTGAATAATTTTATGCCTAGAAATGTAAATACAACTTATGTAAATTGTAGTTACAATAAATTTTAAGAGAAATTACAAATTTTCTTAGTTTTACGTGGAATTGAGGTTTTTAAGAGAAATTTAAACAAAACAATTAAATAATTGAAATAATCATGTCAAAGATGAATATTATTATAAGCTTATCTTTGGTCCTTAATAATATAAAAGTTTTATATATAAAGAATGAAGAAATTACCTTTTTATTTAATGATTTAATGTTTTGTAAGCGTCTTAGGGGGAAATAGAGTAAAAAGAGCTCTATTGATATTAAATTCCTTCCTCCTAGAGTCCAAAAGACTTCTAGTAGACGTGCACTGATCATATCCACTGGAATGAATCAATGTGTTAAGGTTTGGTGATGATTACATCATGATCAAACCATCTTATCTCATTATTACGCCATTATTTAGAGTTATCACTATAACTCTAAGTTTTGCTGACGTCAAGGCTTGGCAGAACCCCAAAATTTGTGAATTTTATTGGTTTTAATCATAAACTAACAGTATTCACCAATTTTATCACTCATATGACTGTTAAGCTTAATTTAAGGTTACAGTGAGTGATCATAAATGATCAAATTAAGCTGAAACTTTGATCCTTAATAACTTTTAAGATTTACACGCTACAGCCATTGAGAGAGTGAATTCTAATAGCTTGGCATAACCTTATTATGTTTCCAAGAGCATTTCATTACATAATCAAAACTCTATTTTTGATGTTTTTCTTGTAACTCATCTTTTCTGTTGAAATTTAATATTTTAAACTTCAAACTATGATTTCAAGGGGTTATACCTTGAATATTGAGCTGTAAGGTTTTATTAGACTTACAGGGAAAGTTGGGTTTTTGTTCATTAGTTCACCTGTGAGTTCCAATTGCACAGCATTGGGTCCATGAAGTGCTTTTATCATGAATGGTCCTGCAAAGGAATCTTTTAATTTCTTTGGGCTTTTGATGTTATTGAAATTAAGGGTTGATACTAGGACCAAGTCTGCTATTTTGAAATAAGGTGGATTATGACTTTTATCCCATCTTTCCTTTGCATATTTGAAAGAATCTTGCATACATCTGTTTGCATGGTGTCTTGCCTTATCAAGCATTATCTTAAAACTGCTTGCTGTTGGGTGTATATCCATTAAGTCTTTTTTGAGGGTATCATAAGGAAGTCTTGGATTCCAACCTTTTTCTAGCATTGGTTGTGTTTTACCAGTAGAAGAATGGATTGATGTCTTATATGCCAGCTCAAGAGCTGGTATTAGTGTACACCAATCATGGGTAAAACCATCAGAGTCTTTGAATTCTAGCCCATAAGCACAGAATCTTCTGATCATGTCCTCTAAGGTCTGTATCATTCTTTCTGCTAAACCATCAGTTTGGGGATGGTAAGCTGTTGAGAATGATAACTTTGTCCCAAACAAGTTATGGAGGTTTGTCCATAATGCTGAAGTGAACTTTGGATCTCTGTCACTTATAATATTTTGGAATAATCCTGTATGGCTAATAACCTTATTCCATATCATTATGGCTGTTTCCATAGCTGTGTCATCCTTATGACATGGTAGGAACATGGGAGTTTTGCTATACCTGTCAACCAATACTAGGCATGCATTATAGCTTCTGTCTCCTCCTGGAGGTAATGCTGTTACCCAATCCATATGAACTATTTCCCAAGGGGATTTTGGTTCTTGGATTTGGATCATCATTCCAAATTTCTTTCCTGTGGCTCTGTTGGCTTTTTGACATCTGTCACAGGTTTGGCAGTATTCTATAACATCTTTGTTCCAATTTGGCCACCAAGAGCAGGTTTTTACCCTCTCTAGTGTCCTGTCTTCTGAAAGGTGTCCAGCTGCAACACTATCATGACACTCATGTAAAATAGTGTTTATCAGGGTTCTATCTGTTAAGGCCATAACACATGTGTGTTTTGTTCTATGGTAAAGGATTCAATCAAGGAGGTGGAATCTTCCTTCATCATATGCCTTTTTCCATGTTTCATCTAGTTTTGATGAAAGTGATGGGTCTTTGCAGTCTTTCATTAGAAGTTGGCTTAAGATATGGAAATTTTTTCTATCTTATAGCTTTCTTTAACTTGGTTAAAGAATTCTGTGCCAATGTCTGTAACACATATTCCTTCTATATGATGTTCTTCTTGTGGTACCCATGCTGGATTGTCAGGGGTATTTGCTAGAGCCCATCTGCTAAGACCATCTGCATTTTTATGAATATTTCCAGATTTATGAACAATAGTCATATTTCCTCTATATTCTTGGATAGCAATTTGCCATCTCAGCATATGTCTATTTGGAGTTTTCATATTTAATAGAGATTTTACAGCATTACAGTCTGTAATCACATAAAATACTGTTCCATCCAAGTAGTAATTTAATTTTTCTAAAGCCCACACTAAGCAGAGGCATTCCATTTGGCTTGCTCCATATCTTGCTTCTGTTGGCTTTATCTGTCTTGAAATAAAACAGATTGGTCCTTCCACTGGTTTATCATTGATAATTTGTGTCTGGTGTAGTGCAGCACCCAGTCCTTCTCCACAAGCATCAATGTAAAGTTTGAAGGGTAGTTTCCAATCTGGCATTAGAAGAAATGGGGCGTTTGTTAAGTAATTTTTCAATTCTTCATATGCCTTTACTCTTTCTTCTGTCATTTCATAGACTGTTTGTTGGTCACATAGTTTATACAAGGATTTAGCAATTTTTGCAAAGTCCTTTATATGCTGTCTATAGTAACCAGCAAATCCTAGAAATGATTGCATTTCTATTTTGGTTTGAGGCATTGGCTTAAGTAGTACTGCTGCTACTTTATTCTTGTCTATGCCTAGACTAAGTCCAGATACCACATGTCCTAGTACTTTTAATTCACTGTATGAAAAATGACACTTTTTCAAGGAAATTTTTATATTCACTTGGACTATTTTTTGTAGTACCCTTTCTAGTCTTGTAAGGTGATTTGCCCAAGTTTCTGAGCAAACTATGATATCATCAATATAGATAATTAACCATCCTTCTGATAATTCTTCAGGAAATATGGTATTCATCATTCTTTGATAATGGGAAGGTGCATTTCTTATGCCAAATGGCATTCTTAAGTATTCAAAAATTCAACAGTGGACTATTATCCTCAGTAGTTTTTTGGCATTGTCTGTTAAGACATTTTGATGAAAACCCTTTAAGGAATCCATGGCTGTGATGAACTTAGCTTGTGACAATTGGGTCAATGTCTCATGGATCCTGGGTATTGGATAGCTGTCTGGAATGGTATAGGTGTTCAGGGCTCTTAAGTCTCCTACCATCCATGATTTTCCAATATGCCAAGTTATAATGACAGGTGTAGTGACTTCTACCTGCTCATTATGTCCTACCTTTCTTAATACTCCAAGGTCCATTAATTCTTTAATGTGTACCTCTAGGGCTTCTCTAGACCTTGGACTAGCTGGGTAAGCAGGTCTTCTTAGTAAATGTGGGTAAGGTTTTTCTACATTAAGAATTATATCCACTTCATGTCCAATTATGGCACCTAGTGTCTCTTTGTCAGTTTCAAAGGCATTTTTGTACTTAAATAAGAGGTCAATCAATTTTTCCTCCATTTTTGCTGTTAATTCTTGATTGAATTCTGCCTCTTTAAGCTGTTCAGATATAAAAAGTTTCTTTTCTGGAATTTTTTCTTCATTCTTAATAACTGTGATTTGTTTTTTGTTATTTAAGAAGCCAAAATTTTGTCTTTTGTTGTCTTCTATGGTAAGATATCTATCCTTTTGGTTAGAGATATCTATACCATAAATTGATAAGTAGTCATTCCCAAGTATGAAGTGATTACTAGTACAGTTGTCCATTACTACAAACTCTACTTTAATTCTGACCCCCCCTCCCTTACCATCTTTACGCTCATGTGGTGCCCTCCCAACATGCCTCTGACACCGCTAACCATCCTTATGCTTGCGGAGTGCCCTCCCGACATGGCTCCAACACCGCCCTCACACTGGCCTAATCATACCAAAATCATGAATCAACCATTGCAAAATGGCTTCAGGCATCCCCACAACAAAGACAAGCAATTTTTTCTGAGTATGGAGTGCGAAATTCAATTTTGGAAGAACTTCCGTATTGGGATGTGTAAGGTGTGGATATGAAACTTTGATTAAAAATTGAGTAATTTTCCTGTCCTCAAAATTAGTATAAGGTAAAAATCAATTAAAAATAGTAAGAAATATTATTCTTAAGAGAAAACAAGCCAATTTTCATTTTTTATAACTTTCTTAGTATAAAACAATAATACTATAAAAATTTATTGTTTTACCAACAATAAAAATTTATCCAAAAATACTCTACAAGAGATTTTTAAGGCTACAAAAGAAATTTCTTCAAGAGCAATTTCAATTGGAATTAATTGAGCAAAGAAGTTCAAGCAATTCATTAAAGAACAAAGTCTTTAAAAATAATATTAAAGAGAAAACATGCCCAAAAGTGACCCAAGTGAATTTGGAAACAAAGTGACAAAGTTAACAGTGATGAAAGATGCTTGAATTCACTTTTGGGGTGGTTCAGGGGTAAAAATGATTATAAGAGTTACAAAAAATGATTATAATGATTTTTTCACGTGGTTAAAAGGTTTAAAATGGTTTAAGAAAAGTGGTTTTAATCTTCTATTGATTGGTTTCACAGTGTTTAAACTCATTATAAAAGGAAAAGATTCTAACATGAAGAGAAAAGTGGGGCAAAGAGGACACTCTTTTACAGCCATCAATTTTCTTACTCAAAAAGTGAAATTTACTCTTGTCAGTCGTGAACAACAGTCTGACAACAGGAAAACCAATTATGGCATCATTGAGCCCTGGTTTAGACCAAAAAAGGGCTGGTTTAAGCCTTTTTAGCCATTTTAGACCCTTAAATCAGCCATTACTATAGCAATACCTGGTCTAGAGCCTTCACAACACGTCAAAATGTGTTTATAAGGCGTAGAAACCAGTTGAAGCTGTGTTTACTAACATTGTTTTAACTTAAGGTTAGTTTTACCCTCTTGGAAGCAGTTAAAACCACCCTGGTTGGTATCAAAACCTCATCATCAATTGAGTCACAGACCCTGTTACTCAATTCCAGACCAAAAGTAATGAACTTTTTCGTGGAGTTTGACATCCCACGCCAGTCCGCAAGGATTTTGGGGGTCTGGCTCCCCCTTAGAGCTAGAGTTCCTTTTACCCCCCAATTTATTTTTTCCTTTAATTCCTCATCATGTATTTTACTTGTAATTGAAATATGTAATTAAATTGAATTGTAAATTAGAATACAGTAATAATCGATACCTCATATGTAAATCAAAGTTAACTTATGTAATACAAGTGCACATTTTGACATTTCAATTGAATTCAATTGAAAATACTTCAATTCCTCATAACTTCTAAACTAAACACAACACCTCAATTTTAACACAAAAATTAATGGTTAACACCACATGTGTTGTGAATTAAATTAAAGTTTTGAAGATTTTTAATTTTTGTATTGAAAATACTAAAAACTTAATTGAAGCTTATTCGGAGTTGAGTTACAGAAATTTGATCCAGAGGTGACCCCACTTTATTTTTTATGAGGCATCCAATGGTGTGATAATTTCTTTATGGTTATTTATTGGATAAAAAGCTATAATATATTTAATATAACTTTCTACCAAAAATATTTTGATTTCAAAATTTTTATTAAAAATTGATTTTTACTTAATTTTTACAAGTAAAAATATAATTTCATAATTTTCATTTTATTATAATTTTAGGGTGTTGGTAAACACATGTAAGGTTTTCGTGAAAACATGTAAGCCCTTACGTGTTTTTACTAAAAACTTACCTGTTCTTACCAATTTATGATAAAAACACGTAAGTGACCTGATTTTTCAAAAGATTTCCTCAGGCTGAGTTTTGAGGATTTTTTTAATTTTTTTTGCCATATTTTTCCTGACTTGGAATGTAAATAAGCACAAATTTTTTCAAATTTTTTTTTTGCCAAATTTCACCAATGTGGCCAATATGCCAAAATGGCATATTTTTTTCAAAAATTCATTTAAAATCTTCCCACTTATGAATTTCCTTGATTTTTTTTAAAATGAAGGGTTCAATGTGAAGAATAAAGGACCAGAATCCCTTCATTTTGGGAATTTCTTTGGGTGGGACAAATGAAGGCGTTAAAAGGGTTTTTTTCAAATGTTTTTTCCGTCATTGTAATATGCCTATTTTTAAAAAGTGAATTTAATAACTTCCCACTCATGAATTTCCTTCATTTTTTTAAATTAAATGGTTCAATCTGGACAATAAAGAACCAGAAGCTCATGAATTGGGAAATTTTTTTTGGTGGGACAACAAGTGAAGGTGCAATGAGTGTTTTTTTTCAACTGTTTTTTTCTTGTGTATAATATGAGAATTTTCAAGTACACAACTTCCACATGTTTGATAAAAAAGGAGACTGAGGTGGGATTTAAGCAATAGAAACGACTGAGGAGGGGGATAATTGGCATAAATTGTATATACAAAAATCATTCAATCAGAATTAACCTCCAAAATAGTGGGTTTTTTCTGGAAGGGGGGAGGAAGATTGGACAAATACAATATTCTGTGTTTCTTAAATTTATCAGCCCACCCCAGGGCTTGTGTTTGGGCATGAATCTACCAGTTAACAGTAATGGGGGGGACTGGTTAAACTTTAGAGATGATGATGTCCAAAGGAACAAAATGAGCATAACTATTCAAGAAGCAGATGAAAATGGGGGGATTATCATTTGGAGGAGAGAAATAAGGGAAAAATGAAAAAGATTGGGCTGTGGAATAAAACAAAACTGGTCTTTTATACTTATTTGCAATTGGATCCCCCATGTCAGGCATGGAAATCCACTTGCTTTTTGGAGCCTGGCCAACATCTTCATACCATTCAATTCTTTCCAAATAAGATGATACTGAGGGCATTAAGGTGTTCATGGCTTCATAAAGGTCTTGATTTTGGTGAATTTCTTCAGCCAAGTCACCTCTGACCACAGCCCATTGATCTTGAGTCTTGTAAATGAAGTGGGATACTTTTCTGTAGCCACAGTTTCCATCACCCTGGACATTGATGGCCTTGAAGGTGTATTTCAATATAAACTTGGGAAAGTCTTCTGAGCCAGTTATCTGATAAAATAAGCTCAAAAGATGAATAAATATCAAAGTAAAGAACAGAAAATTACATTAAAAAGAATCAGAAACTCACAAACAGCTTGGAGCATTCATCACTTGTGTGATAATTGCTTTGAAAATGCTCACAGGTCAAGTGGATTGCATCATAGATATTCAAACTGGTGGCAGGCCTGTGTGATTTTCTTTGTGAGGTTTAGCTTCCAATTGCCAATCTTCTGGACCTTCTAAGGGTTACTTCTGATTTATTTAATTCGGTTTCTGAGGGTAGTGAATCTGATGAACTGATGGATTTAGATAATGAGTCCTCAGAATCTCCAGAATCTTCAGATGAGTCCTCTTCCATAATTGGAGAGGGGAAATTTGACTGGGATCTTGACTTTGTTGTACTGGTCACTTTTGAGGGGGGTGTTCCTCTTCTCTTGGATTGACTTCCAATAATTTCAAATCTTGAAGGTTCGCTTTTGTTTTGATTTTTGTTTTTATTCTTGGCTCCTTGGGGTCTTCCACGGATATTCTTGCATTCTAGAGGGTCTTCATAATATTGATCATCCTCTTGACTCTTGGGAATTTGATCAAATGGGACTTTTCCAGTCAAAACATCTTGAAAATGTTGAAGTATAGGAGTGATTTCTGCCATTGGTCTTTGAAACAGGTCTTCCCCAATGTCTTCAAACATTTTCTTGGCTTCATTCTTTCTTTCTTTTTCAACACTTTGATCATCACCTTGAAAACCAGCCTGAGAAGAATATGACAAATAAAATCAGTTAATAAGAAAAGATAATAATAATAAGAAATTAAAAAACCCTGACAGGCAAATTCAAATGCCATTGAGGATGGAAGTCTGATAATTCAAGGCTTTGGCGCTTGGCAAATGCCTTTTGGGTCTTATGCTTGCAAGGAATGCCTTTATAATTGTTGTATTTGTTGGTGCATTTTTCATTTGGAGGAAATTTTGTTTTGAAATTTTCAAAGGCAATCTGAAGAGCATAATGAGACACCTTGCCATTGAGGGCACAGATGTGTGGAGGAAAATTCTTGAAATGGACAATCATTTCTTTGGAGATTCTGTTGATAATTTCTATAAATTGTTTTCCGAATTCCATGTGGAGAGCCCTGACTACCTCCAGGAGAGTACCAGTGGACGTTTGGAGCCAAAGTTCAACCATGGCATGGGCACCTTCAACTCTGAAGGTGGAGCCCACACCCAGGTGGCAATGGTGGTTGGTCCAGGCTGGCACATAATACTCCTTTAGAGGAAGCCAGGTATTTTCCAAATACTGCAAGACCTCAGGATTTTTAACTTCCTTTTGAAGCTTCTTCCAGTTGTCTTTGAAAGACTTTTCAGTGGATGAATACATAAGCGGAGAAATGAATCCCAAAGTCATTAATAGAGACAATAATAAGAAAAAAAGTGAAATAAAGTGAAGAAGTATATTACTTGATTCCAAAGGCCCATAAAATTTTCAAAATCAGTTCCATGACCAATTTTCTTCATGCAATGAGCAGATACATCCTTGTTGATGTGCCAAATGCATAGCATGACTTTGGAGTCTGGGAAGAGCTTCTTAATAGAGTTTTTCAAGGCCAGATCCCTGGCAATAACAATAACTGGAGGGGGAACAAGATTGGTGTTGTTGAGGACCTTTTCAATGTATTGATTTAATTCCCAAGTATATGAAGTTTTATTTTCATTATTCATCAAACATAAATCCCCAGATAAGGTCTTATTGGTTGAGCTGAATCCAAAAATATGAAAAAGGCGCATTTTGTACTTATTGGTTTTATAAGTACAATCCATAATAATGACATGAGGAAAGCCATGAAGAAGTTTTATGGCCAGGGGGTGAGTAAAAAATAAGGAGGTAATGTGTCCCTCAGAATCCCTTGCAGAGGACCAAACAAAATTTTCCTCTTTGAGAGTGTCAATAAGAGCATCAATGAGCCTTCTGCCTTGCAGTTTGTCCTTCTTCATTGTCTTGACTTGTTTGTAAATGTCTTGAAGGATTACAGGCCTGTCAGACTCCCTCTGGCTGCATAATTGGGCCTGAATTTGCCTTGGCATGAGCAGTGATTCAGACATTTGAGCAATTTAGGATGTTTCTTGCTCATTGAATTTCCTGAAAGCAGGATGTGCCATGATATTTTCAGTGGCATCATGGCTATGTTCAGGATTTTTGACTTTAAGAGTCCAAGTGGTACTCTCGGCATATTTCCTGGCATAAAGTCTAAAAGGACAGTCAAGCTTTCTTGAGGTGACTGTTTTCGAGGGGCTTTTGTTGGGATTTGGGGTGCCAGACCTGTCACAACATATTTCAATTTGGTTGTGGGTCATATTGGACCTCAAGGTGGACACAGCATACCCCTGAGCCCTGGCAACATTATGCACATGTTGCCAAAGAAGCTCAAGGGGCTGAAATTCACCTTCAGTGGGGGGTTGAAGCATTTTTCTAATGAAAATTATGGATAAAAGTGAAAAAAAGGGGGAATTGGGGGATTTGGAATGGGGTAAGAACCTTTCGAAATGTGAAAAAGAGGTGAAAAAAGGTGTGAAAAATGAACAGAAGGGGTTAATAGTGAAAGAAAGTGGTTTAAATGTGGGATTAATAGATGAGGGAAGGTAAACAATTGAAAATTGAGACGCTTGAAAGCAGGTTGTTGTGGTGGAAAATGCAGTCTTTGGGGGAAAAAAAGAAAAAAAAGTGTGAAAAGCTTTGCAAAATGGCTTTAGTAATGCTGTTTTTCCAAAAAAAACAATGGTTTGGGGTGGGGATAATGTGGATTATTGGGGTGTTTGGGCTTGTTTTTTTTAGGGGGGGGGCTGGGAAAAAAAATCTGAAACAATTTGGAGTTAGAGAGGTTTTGTGGGGAAAAAACCTCTTTTGGGCATGTTTTGGCCCAATACAGGGCCAATTGTGTTTCATTTTGAATCAAAAATGGGCCCAGGGCACCCCTTGCGTGTTTTTACCAATTGGCTTACGTGTTTTTACCAACACCCTAATTTTATTTTAAAATGATAATTAAATTTTGGTTTTTATATATAAATTTGTAATTATATTTCAATTTTTATTTTCATAATATAAATAAATTCATTTTATTTAGATTTGTATCTTAAATTATCTTTTGTGGTCTTTTGGGTATATGAAAATACCTCTATGGCTCACATTCCCTCCCCCTAAAAAAAGAATATTACTCTTTAATATTGTTATTTCTAGTTTGCCTGAACCCTCTGAGAAGCTTAGTAGCTTCAGGTATGTCTTTTTCTGCAAACCATTCATCTTCACAAGTTGGGTCACTGTACCTAACAAGGTGTTCCCTTACTTTGTTTCTCAGGATGAAACTATGATAAAGGTGTAAATATGCTAAGTAAAACTTTAACTATGTTTGTGACACGGTAAAGATGGTTTAAACAAGATTTATAAGGGTTGAAGATGATTTAATTTAAGATTAAAAGGGCTTTACTATATATGATATAGTGGTAGTGAGTGCTGTTGAAATCCCTGGGTGCAGCTTTATCTGTTGGGTTACAATAATAAAGGACTACAATAATTAAGATGTATAATTATAGCTGATTATTAACCAAGAGTAAAACTGTTTTTGACAGTTTACGACATAGGTTATTCAAGAGCAGGATGAGGAGACAATTCTGGCTGTGAAAAGCCTCCTTTTTATCCTGAAATGGGGTGGAAAGGGTGCTAGACCTTTCCATGTAGAGGAAGTGAAGATTTTCACTCTCTAGTACTGGCTTGTTGTTTGCAAACAGCCTGTATAACCTGTATTGGGCTCAGATGTGGTTTTGAAACCACATCTGGGCAGTTTTCACCAATACAGGGTGAATATTTTCATCTGGGGACCTCACAGCCTGATTCTGACGTGTATGACGCATAGAATGCTGTACAGAAGCTGTATGGGACCCCAGTATTGACTGAAATATGAGGTATTGAAGTGAGAAAAAGCTTCTTCGTCTATTTGACACCTCATATTCATGTTTATGGGATATTATCCCATGGTAAAGCTGTATTGGTCAGAATGTGTGATTTTGGCCTTAAAACAGCTATAACTTTGTCAGTTCTTGAGATATCAACCTAAACCCTGAACCGGTGTTTAGCCCTGTATGTGCTCTACACAATGGTACCTTATTTGATATGGCTATCATTAAATATGGCAAAGTTATGCCATGTACAAGATTTTTGTACATATGCGTGATTTAGTCAAAAAGCTGTATTGAGCTTGTTTGCCCCATAACTTCTGCTGTAGTTGAGATATGGGGAAGTGGATGACACCATCAGATATCCCTGATTGTGCTCTTTCCAAAAAGACCCCACCTCAAGGATCTCACACTAAAACTGTAGGAGTTAGATGTGAGGTGAATGTTTTGTTCACCCTTATTTGGCCTGAAATTGACCATCACTCCAGTAATATTGGTGCTAGCTCCGTTTGGCTGGTACCATTGAATATCCCTGACTTAGAGCTTCATTTTGGGTACCCATTTGATGGGGTTAAGCCTCTCCTTCTAAATTTTAGATGAGAGGTGAAAATTAAGGTTTATGCTCAGGAATAACTTTGAGAAGGAATAACTTTGTTGTTCTTTGTCCTATGGTGATGGGACTTATATTTTCAGAAAGAGGTGAGTTTCCTCTTTCCTTTGAAACCTTTTGAGCTGATTTGGCTCAGATCCATGTTTTGGTGGTATCTTGGCTATACCATTGGCTTATGGCATTTTGGCTGTCATGCTTGTGCTGTGGTTTTAAGTCACAGGCTGACATACCCTCCCTCTTAAAAAGGCTCATCATTGATGAGACTGTTCAGTCCTCCTAGAGGCCCTGAATCTCCTTAGATGAAGGTTCCCATCTGGTATGGCATCTTCTGCTAACCATTTGTCTTTATCCGCTGTTTGGTGCTTGAATGTGACTAAGTATTGCCTTTGATCCTTTCCATTAAGTCTGATCTTCCTGGCCCTGATGATCTAACTCACAGGTCCTGGAGAGTCCTCCACCTCCACTATATCATGTGGTGTGGGGTTCCTCTTCCTGGAGGGGAATTTATCCTCCTCTGTTTGGAAGTATGGTTTGACCAAACTTACTTCGGAAGGCTGGGTGCTTCCTGGAAAATTCCTCTGTAAGATTGACTTCCACTGCATTCCTTCCTATCAACCTAATGATAGTGAAAGGCCCTACAAATGAGTCCCTCATCTTCTTGGGTCCTTCAAAATTATTAAAGTTCAGTGTAGACACTAGCACCTGGTCCCCTTCCTTAAAGTCAGGTTCCATGTGTGTCTTGTCCCACCTCTGTTTATTATATTCTTTTGCTTCAGCTATGCATTTGGCAGCTGTGTCACAAGCCCTCTTCCAAATATCATGGAAGTCTTTGGCTGTGGGGTGGATGGTCAGAAGATTTTTCTTCAAGTGATCCACAGGCAACAGGGGATTCCACCCTTTCTCTACCAGTGCAGTTGTTTTTCCTATGGTAGAGTGCTGACTTGTATTATAAGCCAGTTGGACAGCTGGTTTAAGGGTAACCCAGTCATGGGTGTATCCCTCATGGTCCTTGTATTCCATGCCATAGGCACGGAACCTTCTAAGGATGTCCTCCATTGTTTGGATCATCCTTTCAGCTAGTCCATCTGTTTGTGGATGGTAAGCTGTGGAAAAAGCAAGCTTGGTGCCAAGAATGTCATACAAGTTGGTCCAAAATTCAGATGTGAATTTTGAGTCCCTATCACTGATGATGATCTTAGGGACTCCACAGGTAGATATGATGTTATTCCAAAATAACAGAGCAGTATCCATGGCTGTATCCTCTTTGTGGCATGGTCAACACCTCATGCTCTTGCTGAACCTATCAACTATGATCAAGCAGGCATTGTAGTTTTCTTTGCCTCCTGGGACAAGTCCTGTAACCCAGTCCATGTTGATGGTTTCCCATGTGTGTTTGGCTTCTTCTGTATGTTGAAGTAACCCATATTTCTTACCATGTTTCCTATTTACCTTTTGGCATCTTTCACAAATGTTGATTTATTCACTCAACTCTTGTTCCCACTTGGGCCACCAAGCTGTGATTGATACCTTCTCTTTGGTCCTGTTCTCACTCATGTGTCCGATATAGGGGCAGTCTTGGCATTCTTGCAGGATCAGAGAGATGTGGTCTCTGTCTATCACTGTGAGTGCACTTGTGTGTCTTTCTCTGTGGTAGAGCAGGCCATCTATAAGGAAGAACTTATTATCCTTATAGGCCCTCAACCAGGGTTCTTCCTGATAGGATTCCAGTTCTGGACTCCTGTACTTTTGTTGAAGGAGTTGTAGTAATATGCCACACTGTTTGTGTTTGGCATATGGCTTCAGTACTGCATTGAAAAATTCATTGTGCAGTTCTGAGGAGCTTATCCCCAGTATGGCAGTTTCTGTTCCCTGTGAAGCAATGTTCTTACTGTCAAGGGTACCATGTTCTGGTGCCCATTCAGAAAATCTGAAGTTCTTCCTTCTATCTATTTCCATGAAATGGATAGGGATCTTGGCTGAAACTTCAGGGTCATAAGCTGGATTTCTTTTGACATTGTCCAGTGGCCATCTGCTGAGGCCATATGCATTGGTATGACTTTTACCTTCTTTTCATATGATGGTCATGTTACCTCTATCCTCCTGGATAGATATTTTCCATCTCAGCATGTGTCTATTTGTAGTCTTCATGTTTAGTAATGACTTCAAGGCTGTGCAGTCTGTGTAGACTTCAAAAACTGCACCCTCCAAATAATAATGGAGTTTCTCTAGAGCCCAGACTAGACATAGACACTCAGTCTGGGTGGCCCCTTCCCTGGCTTCTGAATCTTTCAGTTGCCTTGAGATGCAGCAAATTACTCCTTCTCTTGGTTAAAAATCCACAATTAGTCTTTGGTGAAGGGCTGCTCCTAGGCCTTGACTACATGCTACATCTATGTATAACTTGAATGGTAGTTCAAAGTCAGGTAAGATGAGCACAGGTGCATTTGTGAGTTCATATTTGATCCTCTCATATGCATCCCTTTTTTCCTTGGTGATTTCAAAGACTACATCTTTTGAACACAGCTTGTATAAACTACTAGTTAAGTGGGCAAAGTTCTTGATGTGGTTTCTATAGTAGCTAGCAAACCCAGGGAAAGATTGCATCTCTTTGATTCTCTTTGTTACTGGCTTTTGCAGTACTGCTGCTACTTTATTCTGGTCAATTGCCAGACTAAGACCTGAAACTTTATGTCCTAGAGCCAGTAACTCTTGTTGGCCAAAATTGCACTTTTTAAGTGAAATTTTCAGATTTATGGGTGTGCATTTACTTAGTACTCTGTCTATTTATTGCACATGGTCTTTCCATGTCTTTGAGTATATAATGATATAATCAATATATACCACCATCCAGCCTTCCAGTATTTCTTCTTGAAATATTGTGGCCATCATCCTTTGGAAATGGGCTGGTGCATTTTTGATGCGAAATGGCATCCTGGTGTACTCATATATGCCCATATGGCATATTATTCTGAGTAATTTCATGGAGTTTGGTTTAACTCCATTTTGGTGGAAGCCTTTCATACAATCCATTTTGGTTATGTATTTGGCTTTTGCCAGTTTATCCAAGGCATGAGGAATCCTGGGTATAGTGTACCTGTCTGCTTTTGTGTAGTTATTCAGAGCTCTGAAGTCTCCACACCATCTAGACTTGCCATCATGCCAGGTGATTAGGATAGGGGTGGTGATTTCCACTATTTCATTATGTCCAATCTTCCTGATGACATCCATGTCCAGGAGTTCATTGATATGTTTCTCACTTTCTCTCCTGGTTTCCAGGATTGCTGGATGAGGAGGTCTCCTAAGCATAGGTGGATAAGGTCTTTCCACATCCAGATATAGTTCTATATCATGGCCTTTGATCTTGCCCAATGGTTGTTCACCAATGGCAAATGCTGGTCCGTTCTTTCTCAGCATCTTCAGCAAACTTAATTTCTGTTCACTGGTGAGGGTATTGCTAAGCTGTCCCTCTCTGAATTCCTTCAGAAGGTCTTCTAGTGGATCTTGAGAAGATATCTGGTATATATCAAGTGAAAATTTCTTTTCCTTGTTAGTAGCTATGGTGATGTGCCTATTTTTACGGTTATAAATGTCTATGCCATACATCCTCTGGTAATCTGTTCCCAGTAAAAACCCTTGGATGTGGGCATCATCAAGCACTACAAACTCTGGGTTCAGTCTGATATTACCCTTCCTGTGGGGTATAATTATCTCTTTGATAATTGTCCCAATGGAAGTCATTCTCCCTGATGCACTTTTAAAGTTCTTTGCCTTAATGGGCAAGAGCTGTTTTTCCCAATTTGGGAAGTGGTTATCCAGATAATTTCTGGCAACTATGGAGCAGTGTGCTCCACTATCAATGATCAATGGGTGCTAAGAATTGTCAATACAGACAGTCATCTTTGTGGCTGTTCCATGTATATATGTCATTCCTTTGGTTGGTGTAACCAGGAATGTTTGGAAATCTTGTGTATGTTTGCACAAGCCTTTGTTGGCAGTATCTTGTGGCATGCCTGCTTCCAACTGTATGTCCTGAATTTCCAGTGGGGTTTCCCCTTGGTACTCCACTAGAAATTCTTCTCTTGGGTCCTGTTCATCCTCAGATTGTTCCCTTATGGCATCACCCATAGAGTCTGATTCAGAATGCTCTGTTGGGGATGCTTCCTCTGGGACTTTCTCAATGGCATAGACTTTTTTTTTGACATTGGACAGTTGTTGGCATAGTGGTCTGTTGAACCACAGTTTTGACAAGAATACCTCTCCTTTGCCGCTTCTGCCACTCTTTCTTTGGGTTTGTCTTTAAAATCTACCCTGAAAGGTTGTTTCTCTTTGAAACTACTGCTCTTATATGGGGTGAATTTCCCTATATTAGTCCTTTTCCTTATGTCTTGTAAGGTGTTGGCAATGTCATCTAGAGAGCAATTTTTGTTGCATCTGCATTTTACTGCATGCTCTAGTTCTCCTGGCATTTGTGTCAGAAGTTTGTGATTCCTCATTTGGATGTTCATCTGAGGATCAATGGCTTTAAGTCTTTTAGAATGTCTAAGACACCACTCATATGGATCCTTGTTGAAAGAGTATTTGTCATTTTCAAATGACATGGTCTTCTGCCATATCCAAGTTCCATTACTGTACTTTTGGATGATTTGACTCTTCCACCATGGCCAGCTTCTTCTGCCATGGATTTCTTTCATTTCTGTGTACAATATACTAGCATGACCTTTAAATGAAGTGTTCAATCTAGCAGTGATTCAGTAGTCTGGTATGCTTGGTACATTAATGAAGAGTCCATCAATATAATCTATGAGTTCCATATGATCATATTCTCCTGATCCAGAGAATTTGGGCCAGCTTGAGGCCTCAGGAAGCTGTTTCAAGGCTTCCTTCTCTGAATAAGACATTCCATATCCATCCTGGTATTGTGATGGAGATCTTGCCTTATTCATCAACATGGCATCTGGTTTGATGTCTTCTGGTTGATATGGATTATCCATAACTTGGCCTTGTGGATGGGGCTTCAAGTTATGGTAGAAATTAAACAGTTTGTTTATGTCTTGATCCAGACAATCCCTGTCCCTTTTGCTGTGGTTTTGTGCTTCAAAGACTAGATTCAGTCTTTTGTTGGTTTATTGAGGGGATTTGCTCAATTGAGCATATCCTTCTTGAAGATTCTTAACTATCTGTTCCAAGGAGGCTTGTGTTTTTTTCATCCTCTAATGGCCAGATTCAAATTCTGCAAACTTCTTTTCAGAGTTTACTGCATCACTGTTTAAGTTACTCTCAGGTGTGACAATGTTGTGTTCAATCTGAGTGGGGGTAATGTTTCTATTACTAGGACTACTGATTCTAGAGTGGTTTACAACTACTTCTTGTTCTTGTGTACTTCTTTCACCAAATATAACAGCTTCTGGATCATGGGGTCTGACTCTTTCCTCCTCTGGTTGAAGGAGGCTTTGTTCTTGCCCTTGTTTCCTTGTCCTCTCCTGGAAACTTCCTGGAATTGTGAACAATGGTGACTCTTGGCCACTGATTTGCTGGTTTCTGAATGGTGTGACGCCACTGGAGAGCTGATTTGGCCTGCTCCTTGTGAGCCTGAAGGAATCTGAGTAGGCCCTGTCTGGGTTGACTGTTCTTCTATAGCTTGGAGAGTGGCTTGATTCTCCCTTATCCTCTGTGCCCTTTCCTCCAGGAGTCTGAACTGCGTGGTAGGATTCCAACCTTTGGTGATTATCATAAGGTCTTTGAAGTCTATCTCTCTGAGACGGATCTTCTGGCAACCCGCTCCAAGTTCTGCCCAGTGACTTGCCAGGTTTAACCTTTTGTTGTCCATGCTCCATTGAGATAAATCTTTGAGGAGTTGGTGGAGCTTAAAAAATTTATCCATATACTTCCAGTCCTCTGGTTTGAGGTTCCTGTTGAATTGGAGTGTGAATGGCAAGGTTGATATTATCTCCCTCATTGTTTTGCCATCCACCACTGTGTCCAAGGTGTCCTCTTCCAGGTCTTCTGGTTCTGGACAAGCCTTCTCTGTCCTCTGGCTGGTTCCTTTGAAAGCCAAGGTCTCTGAGGTATACAGGGGAAATATCAGTGTTTTCAAGCAGTCAAAAACTTTACGTCCTTAGGGTATTTACCTTTGACTTTGCCTTGTACAAATTTGTTATCTGCTGATTTGGGCAGTTTGCCTTTGGAGGTTACAACTGGGTTAATAATTGTAATTTTCCCTGTACAAGTGGTTAAGGTTGGTTTACCTTGTATTGATGCAGAGTTTTGTGGTTTTCTACTCCTCTGGGTGGCTATTGGAGTCCACTTCTTGGCTGTGCCTCTTTCCTTTGCCCTTGCTGCCCTCTGGTTCTGAGGGTTTCACTGGTGTGTTGGCCTGTGACTGGGTCTCAAGTGGGATGTAATTTTCTTCCACTGAATCAAGGTAGGAAAAAGAGGGGTTATGTCAGTTAAGACTTCTCAAAAATGCTGCTTTTGCATGTCTAAGATTGGCCTCTGGGCTTGTATGTTACGACAATATGCCCTGTATAATGACAGTGTAATTGAATCAACAATTTTACGTCAGAATTACAGCTTTTGGTACCCTGTCACACTATTTGTGTGCCAGTATCCCACAGATACACTTGTGGTTTTCAAATGTAATCTGAATAAGTGGCTCTGTATAAGTGTAATTGAGTTAACAATACACTTATCCACGCCTCAACTGTTGGTTTTTCAGTCAGAGGTGTCCTTATTCAATCAAAAATACAGGACTTATTGATGGCTTATGTGTTTTCATATGTAAAAACGCCAAAAATAGAGGTTTTTGTGGGTATTAACCACTTGGTAAGTACTTTTATAATATAAGTATTTAAACAAAAATATATATTTTTTGAAAATAAAATATGCCTAAAAAGATAAAACAATTGTCAGAAATAAAGAATAAGAGAGAAAACTCACTTATAAGGTCCAAAAAAAAAGTTTAAAAAACGCCCAGGCCCCCAAAATGTCGGGATAAAACTATGATAAAGGTGTAAATATGCTAAGTACAACTTTAACTATGTTTGTGACATGGTAAAATTGGTTTAAAAAAGACTTATAAGGGTTGAAGATGATTTAATTTAAGATTCAAAGGGCTTTACTATATATGATATAGTGGTGGTGAGCGCTGTTGAAAGCCCTGGGTGCAGCTTTATCTGTTGGGTTACAATAATAAAGGACTACAATAATTAAGATTTATAATTATAGCTGATTATTAACCAAGAGTAAAACTGTTTTTGACAGTTTACTACATAGGTTATTCAAGAGCAGGATGAGGAGACAATTCTGGCTGTGAAAAGCCTCCTTTTTATCCTGAAATGGGGTGGAAAGGGTGCTAAACCTTTCCACGTAGAGGAAGTGAAGATTTTTCACTCTCCAGTACTAGCTTGTGGCTTGCAAACAGCGTTTATAGCCTGTATTGGGCTCAGATGTGGTTTTGAAACCACATCTGGGCAGCTTTCACTAATACAGGGTCACAATTTTCATCTGGGGACCTCACAGCCTGATTCTGACGTGTATGACGCGTACAATGCTGTAAAGAAGCTGTATGGGACCCCAGTATTGACTTACATATGAGTTATTGAAGTAAAAACAAGCTTCTTTGTCTATTTGACACCTCATATTCATGGTTATGGGATATTATCCCATGGTAAGGCTGTATCGGTCAGAATGTGGGATTTTGGCCTTAAAACAGCTATACCTTTGTCAATTCTTGAGATATCAACCTAAAAGCTGAACCAGTGTGTAGCCCTGTATGCTTTCTACACAATGGTACCTTATTTGATATGGCTATCATTAAATATGGCAAAGTTATGCCATGTACAAGATTTTTGTACATATGCGTGATTTAGGCAAAAAGCTGTATTGAGCTTGTTTGCCCCATAACTTCTGCTGTAGTTGAGATATGGGGAAGTGGATGACACCATCACATAGCCCTGATTGTTCTCTTTTCAAAAAGACCCCACCTCAAGTATCTCACACTAAAACTAAAGAAAGTAGATGAGATGTGAATGTTTTGTTCAGCCTTATTTGGCCTGAAATTGACAATCACTCCAGTAATATTGGTGCTAGCTCAGTTTGGCTGGTACCATTGGATATCCCTGGCTTAGAGCTTCATTTTGAGTACCCATTTGATGGGGTTAAGCCTCTCCTTCTAGACTTTAGATGAGAGGTGAAAATTAAGGTTTACCATTGGTCTATGGTATTTTAGCTGGCCTGCTTGTGCTCTGGTTTTGAGTCACAGGCTGACATTGTTTGTTCTCAACTTTCTTTCTTTGAGAACTTTGGTAATTCGCTTACTACCAGATGACTAAGTAAGAGGTATAGCTTGGGGAACTTTATTCCTCAAGGGGAATATTTCAGAATCACTAGATTTATATGGCTTTATCAAGCTCACTGGAAATGTAGGATGCTTATTTCTAAGTTCTTCAGATAACTCTAATTCAACAGAATTTTTTCAATGGAGGGCCTTAATAACAAAAAGTCCTGCAAAGGAGTCTTTCAGCTTTTTACATCCTTTGATGTTATTGAAGTTAGTGGTGGATACAAGAACTAAGTCCCCAACTTTGAAATCTGGAGTTGCATGTGATATATCCCATTTTTCCTTAGCATATGCAAAAGAGTCCTCCATGCACCTTACTGCGTGCTTTCTAGCTTTATCTAGAACTCCTTTGAAGCTAGTGGCTGTGGGATGTATTTCAATCAAATCTTTCGTCAAGGAATCTTGGGGTAATTTGGGGTTCCATCCTTTTTATAGGATAGCAGGAGTTTGATTGGTACTGGCATGGATTGATGTTTTATATGCTAATTCTAGTACTGGTAACAGAGTACACCAATCATGGTTAAATACATCACAATCTTTGAATTCAAGGCCATATGCACAAAATTTTCTTACCATGTCCTCTAACCTTTGGATCATCCTTCAGCCAGACGATCAGTT
This sequence comes from Austropuccinia psidii, assembly GCA_023105745.1. Taxonomy (NCBI): domain Eukaryota; kingdom Fungi; phylum Basidiomycota; class Pucciniomycetes; order Pucciniales; family Sphaerophragmiaceae; genus Austropuccinia; species Austropuccinia psidii. The sequence goes on along the minus strand of JALGQZ010000004.1, from coordinate 10,370,615 downwards.
TGTGGGTGGTAGGCTATAGAGAAAGACAGCTTAGTGCCAAATAATTGGTGAAGTTTTGTGCATAGTGATGAAGTGAATTTGCGATCCCTATCACTAATGATATTTGTAAATATTCCAGTCCATGACCCTACTCTGTCCCATATCAGAAGGGCTGTATCTATGGCTGTATTATCTTTGTGACATGGCAAAAAGATTGGAGTTTTACTAATCTGTCCACAATTAGTAGGCAAGCATTATAACTTCTGTCACATCTTGGTGGTAGCCCAGTTACCCAATCCATATGGACAATTTCCCAAGGTCTGCTTGTTTCTTGGATTTTTATCATATTTCCAAGTCTCTTGCCAGTGGATTTATTTGCTTTTTGACATCTGTCGCAGGTTTTGCAATACTCTGCAACATCTTCCTGCTACATTGGCCACCATATACAGGTTTTTACTTTTTCTCTTGTTCTGTCTTCAGAAAGATGTCCTGAGAAGGGGCTGTCATGGCATTCTTTCAGTACAAGATTGATTAATGACCTGTCCACCACTGTCATGAAACATGTGTGCTTGGTTCTGTGGTAAATTATACCAACCAGTAGGTGCAATCTTCCTTCATCATACAATTTCCTCCATACTTCATCCAAGGCATGTATGAGACAGTTGTCTTTACAGTCTTTGTTAAGTAATTGGCACAAGATGCTACAATTCTTATCTTTAGTGTAACTTTGTTTTACTTCTTCCAAGAATGTGGTGTTCAAGTCTGTAACACTTATTCCTTCTATTGGGATTTGTGGTGAAGCTTCTTCTGGAACATAAGCAGGATTATCAATATTATTTGGTAATGGCCATATTCTTAGTCCATCTGCATTCTTATGAATATTCCCATCCTTATGAACAGTAGTCATATTGCCTCTGTATCCTTGTATGGCTATTTGCCATCTGAGCATATGTCTGTTGGGTGTTTTCATGTTCAAAAGTGATTTGACAGCTGTACAATCTGTTATCACCTCAAAAATACATCCCTCTGAGAAGTAGTTCAATTTTTCCAAGGCCCAGACAAGGCATAGACATTCCATTTGACATGCTACATCTCTGGCTTCAGTTGGTTTGATTTGCCGGGATATGAAACCTATGGGTCCTTCTACAGGTTTGTCATTTATGATCTGAACTTGGTGAAGTGCAGGACCTAGCCCATCCCCTGATGCATCAATATACAATTTGAAAGGCAATTTAAAGTCTGGCATCAGTAAAAGTGGAGCAGTGGTCAAGGCTTCTCTTAGAGACTCAAAGGCTTTGACTTTGTCAACAGTCATTTCAAATACTGTGTCTTTGTCACACAATTTATAAAGTGGTCTTGCTATGGATGCAAAATCTTTAATGTGTTTCCTGTAATGTCCTGCAAAACCTAAGAATGACTGAATTTCCTTCTTATTCTGAGGCATGGGTTTTAGCAATACTGCTGCAACTTTGTTTTTGTCAATCCCAAGGGATAAACCAGATACAACATGTCCTAGTGCTTCAAGTTCTTTAAATCCAAAATGGCATTTCTTCAAGGAGATTTTCATGTTTACTGATTGAATTTTTGTCAAAGCTCTGAACAATCTGTACATGTTCTCTTCCCAAGTCTTGGAACAGACAATAATGTCATCAATGTAAATGATTAACTATCCCTCTGAAAGTTGTTCAGGGAAGATTTCATTCATCATTCTTTGGAAGTGTGAAGGTGCATTTTTGATGCCAAAGGGCATCCTTAAGTATTCACACACTCTACAATGAAAAATAATTCTCAAGTATTTTCTTGCTCTTTGTGTCACCACATTTTGATGGAATCCTTTAAGGGCATCCATAGTGGTTATATACACTGCTTGAGATATTTGAGTAAGGGCAATTTGGAATTTTGGTATTGGGTACCTATCTGGAACAGTGTAAGTGTTCAGATCTCTAAAGTCTCCAACCATTCCAGATTTTCCATTATGCCATGCCACTATGACTGGTGGAGGTATTTCTATTTCTTCATTGTGGCCTATCTTTCTTATTACACCAAGGTCCAGAAGTTCTTTGATATGAATTTCTAGAGCTTCTGTTGATTTTGGACTTTCTGGATATGCAGGTCTTCTTAAGAGTGGTGGATAAGGTCTCTCAGGGTTAAGAATGATGTCAACTTCATGACCAATAATTGCACCTAGGGGCTCTTTATCTGAAGCAAATGCTTCTTTATGGTTATATAAAAGACTTGATATTTCATTTTCTTGTGCCATAGTGAGATAAAGGCTTATTTTAGCCTCATTCTACTATTAATACTTGTATTGCTCTAACTCTAAGTTTACTGGTGATACTTTGTTCACTGTAATTTGTCTTTTAAATGGTAAAAAGGCAAATGTTTGGCGCTTATTCTCTCCAAGAGTAAAGTATCTGTCCTTGTTGTTATGTAATTCTATCCCATACATTATTAAATAGTCATTTCCCAATATAAAATGGGTACTAGAGCAGTTTTCCATAAAAACAAATTCAACTGTGATTCTTAAATTTTCATTAATGTGTGGGACTATTACATTGGTCTCAAAAGTTCTTAATACTTCCATTGGATTACTTTCACTATTCAATTTTATACCATCAATTGGTAACAATTGGTCTTCAAAATTTGGTACAAAAGTCTTAAGAAAAGATTTTCCAACACAACAGCAGAAGGCTCCTTGATCAAGCAAATGTTTGGTGGGCTTGTTTTCAATCATCAATTCTGTTATACAGGAGTTCCCAGCTGTATAACCTTTCCCTCTGTTTGGTTTTGTAAGGTGTGGATATGAAACTTTGATTAAAAATCAAGTACTTTTCCTGTCCTCAAAATTTGTAGAAGGTAATAATCAATTAAAAATAGTAAGAAATATTATTTTCAAAAGACAACAAGCCAATTTTGATTTTTTATAGATTTATGAGTATAAAACAATAATATTACAAAGATTTATTGTTTTACCAACAATAAAGATTTATCCAAAAATACTCTACAAGAGATATTTAAGGTTACAAAAGAAATTTCTTCAAGAGCAATTTCAATTGGAATTAATTGAGAAAATGACTGCAAGCAATTAATTAAAGAACAAAGTCTTTAGACAGAATACTAAAGAGAAAACACACCCAAAAATGACCAGAGTGAATTTGGAAACAAAGTGACAAAGTTTACAGTGATGAAAGATGCTGTAATTCACTTTTGGGGTTGTTCAGGGGTAAGGATGATTATAAGAGTTACAAACAATGATTATAATGATTTTTTCACATGGTTAAAAGGCTTAAAATGATTTAAAAGAGGTGGTTGGAATCTGCTATTGATTGGTTTAACAGTGTTTAAACTAATTAATACAAGGAAAAGATTCTAACATGAAGAGAAAAGTGGGGCAAAGAAGACATTCTTTTATAGCCATCACTTTTCTTACTCCAAAAGTAAAATTTACTCTTTCCAGTCGTGAAAAACAGTCTGACAACAGAAAAGCCAATTATGGCATCATTGAACCCTGGTTTGGACCAAAAAAGGGCTGGTTTAAGCCATTTTTAGCCATTTTAGACCCTTAAATCAGCCATTACTATAGCAATACCTGGTCTAGAGCCTTCAAAACACGTCAGAATGTGTGTAAGAGGCGTAGAAACCAGTTAAAACTGCTTTTACTATGATAGTTTTATCTCAAGGGTAGTTTTACCCTCTTGGCAACAGCTAAAACTATCCCAGTTGGTATCAAAACCTCATCATCAATTGAGTCAACACACCCTGTAACTCAATTTCAGGCCAAAAGTGATGAACTTTTGCGTGAATTTTGACATCCCATGCCTGTCAGCAAGGAGTTTGGGGGTCTAGATCCCCCTTAGAGCTAGAGTTCCTTTTCCCCACCAAATTTAATCTTTCCAATTTATTTTTCCTTTAATTCTTCATCATGTATTATACTTATAATTTACATATGTAATTCAATTGATTTGTACAGTTCAATACAGTAATAATTGATACCTCATATGTAAATCAAAGTTAACTTATGTAATACACGTGCACATTTTGACATTTCAATTGAATTCAATTGAAAATACTTCAATTCCTCATAACTTCTAAACTAAACACAACACCTCAAGTTCAACACAAAAATTGATGGTTAACACCCCATGTGGTGTGAATTGAATGAAAGTTTTGAGGATTTTCAACTTTTGTATTGAAAATACTAAAAACTTAATTTAAGCTTATTTAGAGTTGAGTTACAGAAATTTCATCCAGTGGTCACCCCACCTGATTTGTTATGAGGAATCCAATGGTGAAATGTTTTTATATGTTTATTCATTTGATAAAAATTTATAATAATTTTTATTTAACTTTTTTCCAAATTTGTTTATTTTTTTACAATTTGGTTAAAAATTAATTTTTACTTAATTTTTTCAAGTATAAATGTAATTTTGCAATTTCAAAATTTTAATGTAATTTTATTTTTCAAATTGTAATTAAATTTTTAATTGTGAATATAATTTTATATTTATATTTTAATTTTCATTTTAATAATATAAATAAATTTATTTTATTTATATTTATATGTTAATTTTGTATTTGTGGTCTTTTGGGTATATGAAATTACCTCTAAGGCTCACAGGTTTGGTTTTCATAAGTTGTGCATCTTGAACTTTTGATAAATCAAGTTGACCATTGCTCAATTGTGGCAAGTGGGAATAAGACTTCATGATGTCAAAAGTGACATTGATATGTTCTATATATCTTGAAGATTCAGAAAATATGGATGACTTATTATCTGAATTGTCCTCAATTATTTCATCTTTTTCAACATCAGGTTCCTTTTTAATGTCAGTTAATTGATTTTCCCCCTTTTTGGACATGTATTGGCTAAATGGGTGATGCTTTGGCAAATATGGCACTTTTTGACTGTATCTGCAGATTTATACTTAACATTATTAGAATTTCCTTTTGGGTTTTTGTCCACAGAATCTCTTCAAGGTGTATTAAAACTTGTTTTGAGATTCACCCTACTAAAACCAATTTTGGTTCTGGTGGTTACTTCTTCTGATATATTGATAATATCCTCTGCTGAAGATTGTTCAGTAGTCCTGCTTGTGACAGCATTCTCTATGTCACCTCCACATTGTCTCAGAATCTTTCTATGGATCATAAATTCTGACATGTCAGGATATAATGCTGTTAATCTGTCTTTTTGTGGGCAAACCATAGTAAAGCTTTGTATTTATCAGCATTAAATTTGGAAGATTCAAAGGCTGTTTCCACTTTAAACCTCCAAGCATCATTGGCCCATTTGTAGATAATTTGGGTTTTCCACCAAGTCCAAATTTGGTGTGCATGTGCTTGTCTCAATTGATATACCATCTGTGAGCTGATTTGGTAAATAAGTCTTATACCTGGCTGTTACCAATCTGTCTGGTAATTGAAAGTCTTCTTTGATCATGTCAATACCTCTGATGAATTCCACATGGTCATACTCTCCTTCATCACTGAAGTGAGGCCATTCCTTAAGTTTTGGAACTTCTTTCAAGAGTGCTCTGCCAATTGTTGGTTCCAAGTTATTAAAAGAGGTAGAAAATATATTTTTTAATTGAGAATTTTCAATATATAATTCTTGTGGATTGGGAATCCCTGTAACCTCATTTTGATTCAGAGGTGTAGACATTCTTGGTAAGGATTTAGTAGTTGTTCAATAACATTAATTTTACTGTTGTTACACATTTGGGAATTTCTTAGGTCATGTTGTAAGCTTTGTATAGAGGGTATTAAATTCTTTTAATGATATTCCGCTTTATATGTCAGCTCATGCAATAATTCTGTTTGTTTAATATTATTAGATATATCATCAGTTAGATTTATTGTTAATTTTGATATTTGCTCTTTTGAGGTATCAAAACACTTATCCAAGGCAATTATATGTGTCTTTACTTCAGTAAATGATTTTGAAATATCATCAAGAGTTTTCTTATTATCCTCTTTGATAGTATTTATGGCTTGTTTTATTCTTATTTCAATAATCTCATCCATATTGAATTTAGAATATTTGTCTTTCAATTCCTTGATAATGACAGATTGTTCACTTATCTTATTGCCAAAATAATTATCATTATTGGGAATATTAATTGTTCTTAAACCTTTTACAAAACATTTATGTGTTTTATTGATTTGGCTCAGACTCAAGTTATGTGTTTTACGATTGTCACAAATTGATGTATTTTTTTCAGAAAGATGACTTTTTATGTCAGTTATAGCTTCATACAACTCTGGAATAGAATGAAAAATATCAGAAATCATTTCTGATATTTTAATCTGGCCTCCTCCTTCTTTTGGAATTCCATCATTGTTCTGGCCATCTGAAACACATTTTCCATGGCATCCTGTTGGATTTTTGGAATCCTGTAGCCCTGGCTGTAAGGTTTGGTGGCTGGTGCCTTTCCTTTGCCCTTGTTTGGAGCTTGTGGCTGCTTCTTCACGTTGGAATTGCTGCTGCTGGCCACTGGGGCTGTTTTTGGCACTTGCTTGGGTGGTGGTGTGGTATTCCATACCTTTTTACCAGTTTCAAGAAATTTTTTGGAAATTAAAAGTCAGAAAATCAAGATCAAAATGACTAATTCAGGAAATAACCACTCAAAGGACATGATTAAAGATCACACACACTCAGGAATAACATCAATATTAGGGAGGAATGGAAGATTTGGCATTCAGAATTGAAATATTCAATATATTTCTACAATTAAGTAAATAATAGGGGAATCCAATCTTATGGAATTATACAAGAAAACCTACATATAAGCCTTACAGAATCAACAATAGGCTTAATACATACAGAAACTCAAAATTACATGGGAAAAGTAACATTGTAACATTATATCCACTCTAAATCCATCAAGAATATTATATTACTAAGAATCACAGTAACAAAATACAGTTCATGTGACACAAGGATCACATGACAGTATCCAATTCAACTCAATACATGGGAAAATCCACTAAAAAAAAAAGAAGAGAAAACTTAAAAATTACACAACAATACAGAAGCCCAAATAAGACTTATGCAGTCCAGATGCATAAGATCTGTACAGTACACAGCCTCAGGATCATCAAATACAACTCAATTCAATTTCAACCAGCTGCATGCAAGGGGAATACACTAAACTTTAAACCACACAGCAATTACAGTAATCAAGAATTAAAACCCAAGATATCCCCACATTACACAGCATGATCACCTGGAACTAGATAAATCTTACAAACAAAGTATACAGGGGCTTATTCACATGACACCATCTTCATCCTTTACTCACCAGCATTAATTCCTCAAGGCTGTGCAAGCTGACTAAAGCAGTGCAAATGAGAAGTCATCTGATACTTTTATCAAAAATCCCCACCAAGGAAAACATCTCAACCTTCATTTTGACCAAACAAATGGAAAAATATTTCAGTCATATGACACCATTCTCAATTTTACACACTAGCATTAATCTCTCAAGGCTGTGCAAGATTACTAATACAGTGTAGCAGATAGGTCATCTGACTTTTGTTACAAAAAATCTACACCAGCAAAATTACCTCAAGGGCAAGAATAACACTTTACATGGAGAGCCCATGGGTACTTCTCACAACATAAAAAGAGGCCTCTCTCTCTCATTTTTCTCCTCTTTCCTCATGCAAATAATTATATACCAAGAAGGAGAATAATTATTCATCCCTTACTAGTAGGTTAATCTAGAAATTATTATTATTATTAAAATTACACTAAATAGTGGTTTATAAATAGCTGTAGTTAACAGTAGGTCTGCCTATATTATAAATTCATCTATTAGTTAAATACTCATATTCAACAAAATATTTATATTATACTCTTCTCACTAGAAGAAAATCCATATCACTATTATTATTATCACAAAATATAAATTTAACATATTATCAAAATTATTTATCAATTACACTTATTTAAATTATTAAACAATATTATTATATATTATCACTATTACTAAATTTTCTCATATCAAACTATTATCCATGAAACAAAATACCTTTAACCAAGAAAACCACTTAAAATCACCACTCAGCACTATTTTATCTATTATTTATCTACTCAATTATTATCTTATCATCTTGAAATCACCTACAAATTTATTATTTAAAATTATTATTATTTTATCATTAGTCTGATTATTGAATAGGTCTGATAGAGACTGCTGAAAAGTCTTCTCTAGTTGTAAAGCCACAATCTTAAATATTGATTTGTGAGCTCTGTAGGGAGATTGTTTAGTATATTCAGAGGGGCAGCTAAAACACCATTAGCACCCTTGGTTACAGGATTATTTCAGCAATTCAAAACTGTTTACCTGTGATTTCCCCCTCAAGGACTGCCTTATCCAATCCCACACCAAAAGGAGTTCCACATCTGGTGTCCCAACAGTGGCAATTTCAACTTCAACATTCAATAATCAGTCAATCATCAATAAAAGAAGAAACCCAAATCAACATAACTCACAAAATAATTATCATTATCAAGAATTAACCATCAACACTCTTATACAATCTGGAATCTGGAAACAAATCCCATTCCAAATCATCATCACCATCACAATCCTCAAATCAATCATATCATTTTTATTACCCAGTAAAAGAAAGAACACCAGAAAATCAAACACCTCAGGATATTGATTTACTCATTGCAACACCAAGAACAGAACAGAAAGAAAAGGAAGAATTAAGGAGATTTTTCTTCAAGTTAATTCAAGAAGCAAGGAAAAACAAGAGAAGTACAAAAGAATTTAAAGGATCAGTTTATCAAGTAGAAATGAATCAACAATCAACATCTGACTTACCACCATTACCTGAAGATACTGTAGAAGGACAGTATGCAGAAGAAAGTGAAGAGGAAGATCAAACAGTACAGATCCAAAGTCTTATGAAGCAAATGCAAGATTTATTATTAACACAAAGTAAAAAGAAAGGAAAAAGAAGGGAACAAACATCTTACACACCTGCAGCCAGTCCAAGTGAACAAACATTATCAAGGCATGTTAGACCTGAAGACTCACCAATATCACCTACACCTGGTCCTAGAGCAACATCCACACCCAAAACAGAACAAAGATCACAGAGTATCCCAAAGAAGGTATTTTTAGCTACACCAAACCATCCAAGTCCATTACAAAAGGAAATTCCTAAGGTAACATCTCCTATTGTTAAGGTAAGAGCTAAAGATTATAATCTTGTTTTTGATGGTAATGAAGTAGAAAAATTTATCAAGAGAGTGGAAGCAGCAGCCAAAATTGAAGGAGCTAGTGGAGAAGATATAGCAAGAAAAGTTATTTTTATGTCAGCATCTGAAGAAGTTAAGGAGAAGATTGAAGCAATGCAAGGTTATGAAGAGAAGAACTGGACAAAACTCAAAGAAGAACTTACTACAGAATGGGGAACAGTAGAGCCAGACAGAAGATATAGACCAGATTCTTTGGAGAAGCTTTTCAATAATACCAAAAGAGAAGGAGGAATTAGAAACCTAGCTGAATACAAGAGATTTATTGGAGAATATGAAAAGATCACAAATTATCTTTTAAAATACGGATACATTAGAAGGGAAATTGAGCATAATGAAGAGCTCTATGCCAGTCTTTCAACAGAAATTAGGACTTCCATAATCAAGGAAATGAGAAGAGATAAGGTTATGATCCAAGCAAGGGATGGTGGATATATTGTACCAGAAATGAAAGTATTGAAGAGCTATATAGAGCAAGAGCTAGAAACTGTGATCATATCAAGGGACAGAGCTGAAGACACAACCTCCCATTATGGATTAAATCAGCTACATATAGGTAATACACAAGCAAAGAAAGTACAATTTGAAGATGACACCATGGAAAATGCCTTAAATCAACTGAAGGAGCTTAATAATAAAATTAAAGAACAACAAAGACCCAGGATTCAGGATCAAGAAGAAAAGAAAGAAATAAAGGACTTCATCAAGCAAATTAAGGAAATAACAGAAGCAGTACTACCTCAAAATAAAACAGGTCAGGTACTCAAGCAGGAAAATCAATCAAGGTACCCAAAAGACAACTTACCACCCTTTTCACAAAGGCATATTCCCTATACACCAGCACAAAACATACCAAGACCTTATGTAAAATGTTATTACTGTCTTGGAGAAGGACATTCAGTTAACAGATGCAACTACCTCTTTGAAGATCAAAATAGAAAATGGGTCAGCAGACAAGGAGGTGGATTCTTGTTTCCCAATTGGCAAAGAGTACCAACTGTGGGAAAATATCACCAAAGAAGTTAGTTGAAGAATTTGCAAAAGAACAAGAAGAACTTACCAAGAAAAGAAAAGAAAATGAAGTTAAAGAATCAACACATCAACCAAAAGAATTAAACATAATACAAGCCAAGGAAAATGACATTGCAACAGCTATAGCCAAAATTGAAGATTGGGGAAGCTGGCAGCCACCAACCATATCATCAGCCAATGATCCATTTCTCAATAATTATGGATTAAGAAACACTAAACAAAGATCCTCTAGAAATGAGCATCCAAGTCAAGAACCAACAAAGCCACTACCAAAAATAATGGAAACACCTTTAAAAAAGAAACCAAACATACCTGGAGCCTATATTGAAGATGAACATGGAACAGTGGAAAAAACAATTATTCCCACTAAATTCAAGAAACCTCAAGAGTTCAAAGAGGAAGAAGTTAGCCCAGAAGTTAAAGAAAAACAGGATTCTGGAAAGAAGAAGGAATTGACTCAAAATACCATTAAAAACAAGGATATCAAGCAAGAACACACAGAATTTCAAGAGGTTATGAGTCAAATTATCAAAAAGGTTTTGGATCAGAAGATAAATCTCACCTTAGAACAGGTTCTTATTATGTCACCCAAAGTTATCAACCAGCTTAAAAATTTGACAACAGAAGAAAGAAACTCAATTAACTCACTTGATACAAAAGAAATTCAAACCAAACTCATAAACCATCATTTAGGAGATTATGAACAGCCCAAACTACATTATGCCTGTCCACTGGGATTTATGCAAGTATATTTGGGAGAAGATGGACATGAAATAATGGCATTAGTAGACACAGGATCAGAATTGAACATAATACCAGAAGATTCAGCAATAAAAGCAGGACTCACCACAAGATGTCTCAACATGAATTTAAGAGGAATTGGTGGTCATTGTACTTCAATAGTTGGATTAGCAGAATTTACCCCAATTACCTTAGTCACTGGGGAAGAAAGAAATATACACCTTTTTGTAGCAAGAGGAGCAGTGCATACAGTATTGGGAAGACCCTTCCTTGCAGACAATAACATCAGATTAGACTTTTCTCAACAAAAAGGGGAAATATTCAGTTATATAGAGCCTGATGGAAGAAGACTTTGCTTACCAATTTGTTCACCACAGAAAGTAGGGTGGAGAGAAAATCCACCAGCAGGCATGGAAACATGTGCAGTTTCCAAATTGGAAGATTGGAAAGAATTATCAGTAGAAAAAGAACCAAGCTCCAACAATCAGGAAATTTCACAAGAACATCCTCACCAAGTACTTAAGGAAGAAGAAATAATGGAATCTGAATATAAAAGGGAAATAAAAGTGGAATTAGCCTCAGTTGATACAGAAGATAAGGAAAGTTCTGGGAATATAGGAAGTGATATCAAATTTTCCAAAAATAAAGAGTCACCTCAAGAAATTCCAACTTTGGCCAACACACATGTAGAAAATAAGACTTCACCTAAAACCCTCACAGGAATTTTGGACTTAGAGAAACAAAATACCAGAAAAAATGAAAGCTCAATCAAGACTATCCATCAAGACTCCATAATAACAGAAGGACAGGGGGTCATAAAAACAGAATCCAACACAATTAGTCAAGGGGAATTCATTATGCAAGAGATACCTGGAATCACTCACAGAGACCCTGATTATAATCTAGTTACTAAGAAGAAATCCCTCAAAAGCAGATTATCACCCAAGAAATTAGTCAAATCAATATCCAAACTAATTAGGAAGGACAAGGAGATTATTAGACATAAACTAAAACAAAGCTCAACACCTGAAATTGATCCAAGGGCACAGCCCTCAACACTAATCAGTGGTATTACAAAGGAAGAAACAGTTAAGGCTATGAAGTACCTACCCTCCTTGGACCCAGAATATCTAAATCAAAATTCAGGACAAAATAGAGAAAACACAAAAGTCAATGAAAATACATTTGACCCTCCTGTAGCAGGTATTGAAGAAAATTTAGGATATACTGAGCTTACCAAGCTTTCAAAAGAGGAAGGACTTGAACAGAAAACTGAAAATACTAGCTTCAACCAACAAGAGGAAAAGTCAATCAACCTGAAGGAATCACCCATGTCAACTACAAAAGATCATAAAGTAACAGAAACCAAAATTCAAAATAACAATTCTGACATATTTTGTAAAGGTGAAAATAATAAGGAAATGGACATTCATAAAGAATTCACTTACCCAATAAACACAGAAGATTGTGTGGAAAACAAATCAGAGACTTATCTTCCCATAGAAAATAACCTGTGTCATATCCATACATCCAATAAGGATCCAACATTCCCAGAATATTTTCAACACCTTAAAAATTTCAACCCAAGAAGAGAGTTGAATAAGGAAATCCAACCTGAAAATAAAGCTATCAAGAAAGTGGTAACTGTAGAAAAAGGAAGTGAAATTACCAAAAATGAAGTTCCATATAACCCAAAACCTCAAGATCTTACCAGCATCAGAAATCCTATAAAGCCATATTTTATGGAAAAGAAACCACAGCCAAATGATATGTGTAGTTCTAATTCTATAAATAATTCAGCCAATTCCAAAAAGGAAGACTCACCTACCCCACACCATCACTCTGATAAAGAAAATACCAATTTTAATTTGGAAATAAATTACTTTTCTTTGGACAAAGCCAAAGAAATCCAAAGAAATAAAAATGAAGAAATAAAGGAAAACATCAGTAACAGACAGGAAAAACAAGACCAAAAGGCTTTATCAAAATCAACAAGTATGGAAGAAATTGAAGCAGATGGAATTTTACTTACAGAAGACCAATTTCCCTGGGAAGGCTATACCAATTGGCATCCTTTGAGGAATGAAAATTGTAACCAGGAACTGTACAAAATAACTGAACAAGATCATCAATGCTCAGTTCAGCATGTAAAGTGGCTAGAAGGAATAAAGAAAGCATCAAATAAACAAACAGAAAGTAATAAAAAGAAGAAGAAGACTAAGGAAGAAAAGGAGTATTTTTGGATTACTCAGAACAAAAAGCTATGCCCAAGTTTGCAAGCCCATTTGGCAAGGCAATATCAGACCTCTACACAAAATGAGGATTGGACAGAAAATAATGATGGAAATGGAAAAATTATCCAGGATTACTTTGATAAGAATGAAGATTTCCAAGCTCAAAATTACAATAATGAAAGAAGAAATGAACTTACAGCTAAAAAAACCAAATTCAAAGGCATCATTGGCAACAAATTCTCACATCCTCAATGATTTTTTTATATAACAATCATTTGTTTCTTTCTTATCTTATCCATTTTTATTGAATTTTTTTTCTGGTCTCAAACATCCATATAAAAAATAATAATACTTTTTTATTTTTTATTTTAATTTTATGAATTTATTTATTTATCTTTATTTTCTCTTTTTATTGGATTCATTTAATTGTTATAAAAAAAAAATAAAATAAAATTATTTATTTTATCTTTTAAATAAAAATTAAAAAATTAAAAAAAAAAAAAAAAAAATTATTTATTTTATTTTAAAAAAAAAAAAAAAAAAAAAACTTATTTATAAGTTTTTATTTATTTTCTAAAAAAAAAAAAATATAAAATATAACAATAAAAAATTATAAAAAAAAAAAAATAATATAAATGATTGATCGCGACGAAGACAGAAGAGTACTGTACTATACAGTACAGTACAATGTAGAAGCTACAAAAAACAAAAATAAAACAAAGAAAAAACAAAAAATCAATTAGAAAAAAAAATAGTAGAAGTTGGATTGAAAAGTCAAGAAAAGAAACACCCGCGGCTAGAAAACAAAACCAAATACTTCAAATTTGAAGTATTCACACCCAGCTACTCCAAAAAAAAAAAAAAAAAAAAAAAAAAAAAAAAAAAATTAAAATTAAATTTATTAAAATTAAAATTATTATTATTATTAAAATTAAAATTAAATTTATTAAAATTAAAATTATTATTATTATTAAAAAAAGGAAAGAATCTTTATCACTTAAAATTTAAATTATATTTTACTTATTCATTTATTTTTTTAATCAAATTATTTTAATTATTGAATTATGTTCTATTTTTATTTATTAATCACTATATACATATATTTCTAGTACATTTATACCCTCATGTATTTTTTCATATTTTATATATTAATCATTATTATTTTCTTGATTAATTTTATCTTATGTTATATTATTATTTGAATATTCTTATTATTATTATCATTTCTTTATACTCCAAATTATTGTATTATCATTTTCTTCAAAAAAAAAAAAAAAAAAAAAAAAAAAAACATCATGACTGGTATAAAAAGTGGTAATTAGGGCAAAAATTTTTAAATGGAGAGGGGGTGCCCACCCATTTAATAATCATCAATGGGTTATAGTGTAGAGTTGTCATGAAGAGGATGACATGGGTATTAATTTTACTCAAGAACATATGGGGTCTCAATATTGTTAAATACAATAAAAGGAAAAACAACAAAACAAAACTCACCAAAATCAATCAAATTAGTAAAACAATAATACCAACCAAATTAACTCAAGAAAAGGTCCTAGATAAGACCTTAAACTGTCTGGATCATTATTTCATCATTCATCAAGACACTTCAACAAAATAATTACTTCAAGAAGAGGTCGTTGATAAGACCTTAAACTGTCTAAACCATTTTTTTATCAAAGAAACTTCAAGAACTCAATAAATGGTCCTTGATAAGACCTTAAACTGTCTAAATAATTTCTTTATAGTACTTATTCAAAATCAAGACTCAAGAAAAGGTCCTTATTATGACCTTAAACTTCCTCATCAACATTATTTTATGCTAATTACAGTCTCAGGACTAAAGCAGAGGTCCTGGATAAGACCTTAAACTGTACCAATTTCCTTTTTTATTATTATTCATTTATTTTATTTTATGGCAACACTGGTGGAAATATTTAATCAAGATAATTTGTTAGTAGCTGGAAGAATTTTTATCAAATGGAGAGGGAAATCACCCTAAATCAGTATTGATGATATAGGACAACATTAACATGGATAAACAAACAAACAAGAAGAAACAAGAGGGTACAAATCAAATATGAAGAAATGGAGATTCAAAATCAATATAACAAGCCATCAATGGAATTATCAGCTGAATTTATTGAAATAAAAATTTAAAGAAAGAAGATTCTCACTTATGAACCCAGGATATTGTACTTGAAACTGGAATGCTGGGGACAGCATTAAATGGAGAGGGGGATGTGGTATTCCATACCTTTTTACCAGTTTCAAGAAATTTTTTGGAAATTAAAAGTCAGAAAATCAAGATCAAAATGACTAATTCAGGAAATCACCACTCAAAGGACATGATTAAAGATCACACACACTCAGGAATAACATCAATATTAGGGAGGAATGGAAGATTTGGCATTCAGAATTGAAATATCCAATATATTTCTACAATTAAGTAAATAATAGGGGAATCCAATCTTATGGAATTATACAAGAAAACCTACATATAAGCCTTACAGAATCAACAATAGGCTTAATACATACAGAAACTCAAAATTACATGGGAAAAGTAACATTGTAACATTATATCCACTCTAAATCCATCAAGAATATTATATTACTAAGAATCACAGTAACAAAATACAGTTCATGTGACACAAGGATCACATGACAGTATCCAATTCAACTCAATACATGGGAAAATCCACTAAAAAAAAAGAAGAGAAAACTTAAAAATTACACAACAATACAGAAGCCCAAATAAGACTTATGCAGTCCAGATGCATAAGATCTGTACAGTACACAGCCTCAGGATCATCAAATATAACTCAATTCAATTTCAACCAGCTGCATGCAAGGGGAATACACTAAACTTTAAACCACACAGCAATTACAGTAATCAAGAATTAAAACCCAAGATATCCCCACATTACACAGCATGATCACCTGGAACTAGATAAATCTTACAAAAAAAGTATACAGGGGCTTATTCACATGACACCATCTTCATCCTTTACTCACCAGCATTAATTCCTCAAGGCTGTGCAAGCTGACTAAAGCAGTGCAAATGAGAAGTCATCTGATACTTTTATCAAAAATCCCCACCAAGGAAAACATCTCAACCTTCATTTTGACCAAACAAATGGAAAAATATTTCAGTCATATGACACCATTCTCAATTTTACACACTAGCATTAATCTCTCAAGGCTGTGCAAGATTACTAATACAGTGTAGCAGATAGGTCATCTGACTTTTGTTACAAAAAATCTACACCAGCAAAATTACCTCAAGGGCAAGAATAACACTTTACATGGAGAGCCCATGGGTACTTCTCACAACATAAAAAGAGGCCTCTCTCTCTCATTTTTCTCCTCTTTCCTCATGCAAATAATTATATACCAAGAAGGAGAATAATTATTCATCCCTTACTAGTAGGTTAATCTAGAAATTATTATTATTATTAAAATTACACTAAATAGTGGTTTATAAATAGCTGTAGTTAACAGTAGGTCTGCCTATATTATAAATTCATCTATTAGTTAAATACTCATATTCAACAAAATATTTATATTATACTCTTCTCACTAGAAGAAAATCCATATCACTATTATTATTATCACAAAATATAAATTTAACATATTATCAAAATTATTTATCAATTACACTTATTTAAATTATTAAACAATATTATTATATATTATCACTATTACTAAATTTTCTCATATTAAACTATTATCCATGAAACAAAATACCTTTAACCAAGAAAACCACTTAAAATCACCACTCAGCACTATTTTATCTATTATTTATCTACTCAATTATTATCTTATCATCTTGAAATCACCTACAAATTTATTATTTAAAATTATTATTATTTTATCATTAGTCTGATTATTGAATAGGTCTGATAGAGACTGCTGAAAAGTCTTCTCTAGTTGTAAAGCCACAATCTTAAATATTGATTTGTGAGCTCTGTAGGGAGATTGTTTAGTATATTCAGAGGGGCAGCTAAAACACCATTAGCACCCTTGGTTACAGGATTATTTCAGCAATTAAAAACTGTTTACCTGTGATTTCCCCCTCAAGGACTGCCTTATCCAATCCCACACCAAAAGGAGTTCCACAGTGGATGGTTGTTTTTCCTCCATTCTAGTGTCAAGAGCATCATGTTTTTCTTCTCAATCAATGGATGCCATCCATTGAGCAATTTTCAAGTATTGGAATGGCCCAGGAATTTTCTCACAGTCAGGTAAGAATTCATTCCCTTTTTCCACAGATCTGCAAGAATCTGGTACTCCTTGTACTGCAGGGAATTGTTGTATGCTTTGTGGCTGGCTTTATATATGTCCACTGAGGCTTTGTGTAGCGGTGTCAGCTCTTTGTGAAGGTAAAATGGTATTATCAGCATCAGAATGACCTATTTTAGCTGTTTGGAAGTCATCAACTGACCCTTTTCCTTCTGTACCTGGTTGGCTTCTGCCATAATCATGTCAATTACCTTTCTGGGAGCTTCTTGAGGGGTTATAGCTAGCTCCTGATCTAGTTGAAGGCATATTTTATGATTAAAAAGGCTTAAAATAGTATTTTTATGTCAAAAACTTACTATTGGCCAGATTGTTAGCTTTATGAAGGGTATTACTTGTATCTAAGTTAATTAATTCAGAAGATATTGGTTCACGTTTTTTATTTTGAGTCACAATAACAGTACTATTATGGTCTGAATTAACAGTACTGGCAGGGATAATGCTGGTAACTGTTGAGGCTGTTTCAATGTTTTCTTGTCTTACCACGTTTTCAGACACTAAAATTAATGAAAAAGCACATTAATTAAGTAGAAAAAAGGTTATTTCAAAAAAAAATAAAAAATATAAGCCTCACTTATAATATGAAAAAAAATATTTTTTATGGGTTTTTTGAATTATAAGTATTTTTTATATGTTTTTTAAATTTTTCGATATAAGAAAAAGGTTTTAAAAAAGGATAAAAAATATGTCACAGGTAGAATATCACAGCTGGGCCCCCAAATGTAAGGTGTGGATATGAAACTTTGATTAAAAATCAAGTACTTTTCTTGTCCTCAAAATTAGTATAAGGTAAAAATCAATTAAAAATAGGAAGAAATATTATTCTTAAAGGAAAACAAGCCAATTTTTATTTTTTGAAGCTTTATTAGTATGAAACAATAATATTACAAAGATTTATTGTTTTACCAACAATAAAAATTTATCCAAAAATACTCTACAAGAGATATTTAAGGTTACAAAAGAAATTTCTTCAAGACCAATTTCAATTGCAATTAATTGAGAAAAATAACTGCAAGCAATTAATTAAATAAAAAAGTCTTTAGACAGAATATTAAAGAGAAAACACACCCAAAAGTGACCAGATTTAATTTGGAAACAAAGTGACAAAGTTAACAGTGATGAAAGTTGCTTTAATTCACTTTTGGGGTGGTTCAGGGGTAAAAATGATTATAAGAGTTAAAAACAATGATTATAATGATTTTTTCCCGTGGTTAAAGGTATGAAATGATTTAAGAAAGGTGGTGGGAATCTATTATTGATTGGTTTAACAGTGTTTAAACTAATTATAAAAGGAAAAATTTCTGACATGAAGAGAAAAGTGGGGCAAAGAAGACATTCTTTTATAGCCATCAATTTTCTTACTCCAAAAAGTAACATTTACTCTTGTCAGTCGTGAAAAACAGTATGACAACAGAAAAGCCAATTATGGCATCATTGAACCCTGGTTTAGACCAAAAAAAGGCTGGTTTAAGCCATTTTTAGCCAATTTAGACCCTTAAATCCGCCATTACTATAGCAATACCTGGTCTAGAGCCTTCAAAAGACGTCAAAATGTGTTTATAAGGCGTAGAAACCAGTTGAAGCTGTGTTTACTAACATTGTTTTAACTTAAGGTTAGTTTTACCCTCTTGGAAGCAGTTAAAACCACCCTGGTTGGTATCAAAACCTCATCATCAATTGAGTCACAGACCCTGTGACTCAATTCCAGGCCAAAAGTAATGAAATTTTGCATGGATTTTGACAACCCACGCCAGTCAGCAAGGATTTTGGGGGTCTGGATCCCCCTTAGAGCTAGAGTTCCTTTTATCCCCCAATTTCATCTTTCCAATTTACTTTTTCCTTAAATTCCTCATCATTTATTAAACTTGTAATTTACATATGTAATTCAATTGAATTGTACAGTAAAATACGGTAATAATTGATACCTTATATGTAAATAAAAGTTCACTTATGTAATACATGCACACATTTTTACATTTCAATTGAATTCGATTGAAAATACTGCAATTCCTCATAGCTTCTAAACTAAACACAGCACCTCAATCTTAACACAGAAATTGATGGTTAGCACCACACGCGGCGTGAATTAAATTAAAGTTTTGAGGATTTTCAATTTTTGTATTGAAAATACTAAAAACTTAATTTAAGCTTATTTAGAGTTGAGTTACAGAAATTTCATCCAGAGGTGACCCCACTTTATTTGTTATGAGGAATAAAATGGTATGATAATTTCTTTATGTTTGTTTTTTGAATAAAAATTTAGAATATATTTTATATAACCTTTTACCAAAAATATTTTAATTTCACAATTTTTATTCAAAATTCATTTTTACTTAATTTTTACAAGTAAAAATATAATTACATAATTCTGAATTTTATTGTAATTTTATTTTCAAATTAGAATTGAATTTTGGTTTTCAAATAGAAATTTGTATTTATATTTCAGTTTTTATTTTTATAATATAGATAAATTCATTTTATTTATATTTGTATCTTAATTTATCTTTTGTGGTCTTTTGGGTATATGAAAATACCTCTAAGGCTCACAGGATGCAACCAGAATGGTTAATCTTGACATAATGCATAATTTAATACTTGGAATTTTGAATGATCATGCAGCTTTCAAATTGTGCATTCCAGAGTCCAAATCAAGAATTTATATCAGGTCCCACAGGAAATTCAATGACACCAACACTTCAGACTCCAATTCCATGACCTCCAACAGCTCTCTTGATAAAATCACATTGAGAGAGGCCCTCTCCCTGAGAATAGATGCAGAAAAAATAATAAATGAGTCACTGCCCACTACTTCCACCCAAAAAAACTACCTCACATGCAACATCCATCTAGTGGTTCTGCGGATATTCCTTCATTTGATGCGTATCACATCCCCACTTCTGGAATCCCCCCTGAATTGGATATCAGTGCACTGAATGATCACCAGATCAAGGGTGAGGCTCTGGAGCATCTCTGACAAATCATATCTGATACCATAATTCCCTTGTCATGGACAAGAGTACCCCGCAAAATGGGTTCCCCCTCTCATGGTAGTTTGAAAGCTGCTGAATGGGCTCTCTTATACAAGGCCTATATTCCAATTTTAATGCTCAGTCAACAGATGTCGTTAGATGAACACAAATCCACCAACACACAAAGAAACATGGGTCAATCAGAAGAACTTGCAAATGAACAAACCAAGAATACATTCCATTTGATTAGTGTTATTAACATTGCCACAAGTTGGACTGTTTCAATGGATGATGCAAATGCATTTTCTGAAAATTGGAAAGAATTCTGCCTTTCCAATCAACACCTGTTCCCAAAACAGAAAACTAAACCAAATAATCATTTTTCTGATCATATTCCTGAACTCCTCCAATGTTGGGGCCCAGCACAAGCCTCAGCCACATGGGGTTATGAGCGCTTGATTAGAGTATTTGCAAAGATGCCAACAAATAACAAAATATGTATGTTAATTAATAAGATCAATATATTAACATCAATTAAACACACAAACTGAATAAGACTAACTTCTTGCAACTCTGAATAGATGATTTAGATAAAACCTTACTTCAACATATCAGTCAATTTTGAAACCTTTCTATTCTCCTGAAATCCCCATCTGCCCCATGTGAAATAAAACAAATTTTCAAATCACAGCCAGCTGGCCTGTTCAATCACCAAAAACACAACAAACCATCCCTCCATGACCAAGAAAAGTATGATTTCCTGGTTGAGTACTTACAGAATTTTCATTCCACAAGGGATATAGTTGAATGGATCAGCTTAGACACTACCATACAATCCACAAGTCATACCACTTCAAGGATTGTCTCACCTTGGTATTTTCCAGTTTCAAAAGTTGATATTGGGATCAATATATTTTAAAGTGAATCCAAAAATGTCAGCAACAGTGAGATATGTTTTCTGAGGGGCAACTCACAACTTTTTGGTGTTATTAATAGCATTTTTAAAGTATCTGAGCCATCTTGAATGCTGAAAAATAACTTTCTAATGTTAAAAACTTTGAAGATTGATGTGAATTTCTTACCAGATTGGCCACATCTCAATATTTATAAAGCTGTTGGTTTTGATGATGGAAAGTTGATTATATCTGAAGAAGAAATAGAAGGTAACTGTGGATTGTATGATAACAAAGTTTTCTCATGTGGAATGCTTGTAATGATAAAACCGTTACTTCATGATATTTAGTCTACAAAAATGCAAATCTCTCAGATTCATGAGCAATTTTGCTAGTGAAATAACTGGGTCAAAATTTGGTGACAGAGACATGCCATTGTGGCAAGCAAAGCCCATTATTTCACATTGCCACAAATAAACTACTATTTTGACATTGGGTACGGTGTGAATAAGCAAATTTCAATGATCAAATGTCCTACACACTCACCTATCACAGCATCCAAAATGTCCAACTGCACCATCATCACAGTGGAAGGGGAATCAGCCCTTACGCACCTGCCCCTGCAGGGGCACACACACGCTTACGCACCTGGCCCCGCGCGGGCGGACGCACATGCACACGCCAATGCAACCGCACCACACCCACGCTATTGTGCAGTGGGCTCTACCAGTGTCATCCACAAAATGAAAATCCTGCAGAGGCAGAGCCCTTTCATGGATGACCTGGTGAGGTGAAAGCCCCCCTCCACATCAAGACTGGCTGAAGGACCTCTTTTATGTGTGCATGTGGAAACAGGCAGGTCTTGTGTAATTTTTACCAACTTTCGTATGGTTGAGGGAGGATACGGTGGTAAGGAATCTCAGTTGAAGGCACAGGGGAACCAATATTGGTGGATGTCACAGGACTTGGTGTAAGACAAGAGTGTGATGTGTGCTTGATTTTCACTTGATTTTTGCTTGACGTGAGCTTGACTTTTATCCTGCTTGACATTTGCTTGACATGAAGTCAATCGCCAAAAATTGATGCAAGATTTGCCCTGGTGTGAGCATATGTCTATTAGGTGTTTTCATGTTCAAAAGTGATTTGACAGCTGTACAATCTGTTATAATTTCAAAAACACATCCCTCTAAGAAGTAGTTCAATTTTTCTAAGGCCCAGACAAGGCATAGACATTCCATTGGACTTGCTCCATATCCGGCTTCAGTTGGTTTGATTTGCCTGGATATGAAACATATGGGTCCTTCCATTGGTTTATCATTTATGATCTGGACTTGGTGAAGTGCAGCACCTAGCCCATCTCCTGATGCATCAATATACAATTTAAAAGGCAACTTCAAGTCTGGCATCAGTAAGAGTGGAGCAGTGGTCAAGTCTTCTCTTAGAGACTCAAAAGCTTTGACTCTGTCATCAGTCATTTCAAAAACTGTATCTTTTTCACACAATTTATAAAGTGGTCTTGCTATGGATGAAAAATCTTTAATGTGTTGCCTGTAATATCCTGAAAAACCTAAAAATCACTGAATTTCCTTTTTGTTCTGAGGCATGGGTTTTAGCAATACTGCTGCAACTTTGCTTTTTTAATCCCTGGGGACAAACCAGATACAACGTTTCCTAGTGCTTTAAGTTCTTTAAATCCAAAATGCCATTTCTTCAAAGAGATTTTCATGTTCACCGATTGAATTTTTGTCAAACCACTGGACAATATGTACATGTGCTCTTCCCAAGTCTTGGAACAGACAATAATGTCATCAATATAAATGATTAACCATCCCTCTTAAAATTATTTAGGGAAGCTTTCATTCATCATTCTTTGGAAGTGTAAAGGTGTATTTTTGATACCAAAGGGCATTCTTAAATATTCATACACTCCACAATGAACAACAGTTCTCAAATTTTTTCTTGCTCTTGGTGTCACCACATTTTGATGGAATACTTTAATGGCATCCATAGTGGTTATATACACTGCTTGAGATATTTGAGTAAGGGCAATTTGGAATTTTGGTATTGGGTACCTATCTGGAACAGTGTAAGTGTTAAGATCTCTAAAGTCTCCAAAAATACTAGATTTTCCATTATCCCATGCAGCTATGACTGGTGTAGTTATTTCTACCTCTTCTATGTGGTCCACCTTTCTTATTACACCAAGGTCCAGGAGTTCTTTGATATGAGTTTCCAGAGCATCTCTTCACTTGGGACTTGCTGAATATGCAGGTATTCTCAAGAGTGGTGGATAAGGTCTTTCAATGTTAAGAATGATGTCAAGTTCATGACCAATAATTGCTCCTAGAGGTTCTTTGTCTGAAGCAAATACTCCTTTGTGGTCATACAAAAGGGAAGAGAGTTCATTTTCTTGTTTATCAGTCAGATGAAGGGTTATTTCAGCCTCCCTCAACTGTTCAGATTTGAATTTTTCCAATTCTAAGTTGACTGGTGATACTTTATTTACTGTAATGTGTCTTTTAAATGGTAAAAAGGCAAATTTCTGAAGCTTATTGTCTCCAATAGTAAAGTATCTGTCTTTGTTGTCATGCAAATCTATCCCATACATTATTCAATAGTCATTTCCCAATAAAAAATGGGTACCAGAGCAGTTTTCCATAACAAAAAATTCAACTGTGATTCTTAAATCCCCATTAATGTGTGGGAATATGACATTGGTCTCAAAAATTTCTAATGCTTTGATTGGATTACTTGCACTATTGAATTTTATACCATCAATTGCTAAAAATTGGTCTTCAAATTTGGTACACAAGTTTTAAGAAAAGATTTACCAACAGAAGAGCAGAAGGATCCTGGGTCAAGAAAACATTTAGTGGGCTTATTGTCAATCACCACTTCTGTTATACAGGAGTTAACAGCTGTGTAACCTTTCCCCCTGTTTGGTTTTGTTTTCATAAGTTGTGCATCTTGAACCTTTGATATATCAAGTTGACCATTGCTTAATTATGGAAGTGGGAATAAGGTTCCATGATGTCAAAAGTGGCATTAATATTTTGTATATCTCTTGAAGATTCAGAAAATATTGATGACTTATCATCTGAATTGTCTTCAATTATTTCATCTTTTTCAACATCAGGTTCCTTTTCAATATCAATTTCATTGATTTTCTCCTGTTTTGGACATTTATTGGCTAGATGGGTGGTACTTTGGCAAATATGGCAATTTCTGACTGTATATGCAGATTTACATTTATTATTAAAGTTTTCTTTGTGGTTTTTGTCAACAGAATCTTTCCAAGGTGTATTAAGCTTTGTTTCAATATTCACCCTAATAGATTCATTTTTGGTTCTGGTGGTTACTTCTTTTAATATATTGGAAATATCCTCTGCTAAAGATTGTTCATCTGCAGATTTATACTTAACATTATTAAAATTTTCTTTGTGATTTTGTCCACAGAATTCTTCCAAGGTGTATTGGACCTTGTTTTGCGATTCACCCTACTAGAACCAATCCTGGTTCTGGTGGTTACTTCCTCCAATATATTCATAATATCTTCTGCCCAATATTGTTCAGTAGTCCAGCTTTTGACAGCATGCTCTAAGTCACCTCCACCTTGTCTCAGAATCTTTCTGTGGATCATATATTCTGACATGTGAGGGTATAGTGCTGTTAGTCTGTCTTTTTGTTGGCAAAACCATGGTAAAGCTTTGTCTTTATCAGCATTAAATTTGGAAGATTCAAAGGCTGTTTCCACTTTAAACCTCCAAGCATCATTGGCCCATTTGTTGATAATTTGGGTTTTACACCAAGTCCAAATTTGGTGTGCATGTGCTTGTCTTAATTTGATAAACCATCTGTGAGCTGAACTGGTAAAAAAGGTGTTGAATCTTGCCGTTACCAGTCTGTCTGGTAATTCAAAATCTGGTTTAATCATGTCAATTCCTCTGATGAATTCCATATGGACATATTCTCTTTCACCACTGAAGTGAGGCCATTGTTTAAGCTTTGGTACTTCTTTCAAAAGTGCTTGCCCCATTGATGGTTCCAAGTTATGAAAAGAAGTGGATAATTGATTTTTTAACTGTGAATTATCAGGATCCAATACTTGTGGATTTGGAATCCTTGTGGCCTCATTTTGATTCAGAGGTGTAGACATTCTTGGTAAGGTGCAGTATTTGTTCAATATCATTCAGTTTACTGTTGCTACACCTTTGGGAATTCCTGTATTCATGTTGGAAATCTTGTATTGAATTTTTCACTTCAATTTTGTACATTTCTTCCTTATGTTTCAGTTCTTGCCATAGTTCTGTCTGTCTTGTATTTTCAGCAGTGACTTGATTCAATTTAATTGATAATTTTGATACTTCTTCTTGTGAAGCATCAAAATACTTTTGAAAGGCAATGGTATATATCTTTACTTCAGTAAATGAAGTTCAAATGTCATCAAGGACTTTCGTGTGATCTGTCTTGATAACATTTATGGCTTGTTTAATTCTTGTTTCAATTCTTTCATCAATATTGAATTTAGAATATTTTTCTGTTAACTCTTCAATAATGGCAGATTGTTCATTTATTTTATTGCCAAAAGAATTATCATTATTGGAATTTTCAATTGTTCTCAAAACCTTTTCAAAACACATAAGTGTTTTATTAATTTGGCACAAACTCAATTTGTTTGTTTTAATGTTGTTACAAATGGTTTCATTTTTATCAGAAAGATGTTTTTTCACGTCATTTATAGCTTTATACAACTCTGGGATGGAATCAAATATATCTGAAATCATTTCTGGAATTTTAATCTGGCTTCCTCCTTCTTCTGTAATTCCATCATGGTTCTGGCCATCTGAAAAACATTTTCCATGGCATCCTGTAGCCCTGGCGGTAAGGCTTTGGGGGTGGTGCCTTCCCTTTGCCCTTGTTTTGAGCTTGTGGCTGTTTCTTCACATTGGAATTTCTACTGCTGGCCACTGGGGCTGGTCTTGGCCCTTACTTTGGTGGTGGAGTGTTGTTTTTCCTCCATTCTGCTGTTAAAAGAATCATATTCTTCTTTCCCATCAATGGCTGCCATCCATTGAGTAGCTAGAAGTGTTGGGATGACCCAGGAATTTTCTTACAGTCAGGTATGAGTTCATGCAGTTTTTCCACAGATCTGCAAGGATCTGGTACTCTTTTTGCTGCAGTGCATTGATGTAAGCCTTCTGGCTGGCTTTGTAGATTTCCACTGAGGCTTCTTGTGACGGTGTCAGGTCTTTTTGAAGGTAAAATTGTGTCATCAGCTTCAGAAATGGACAATTTATTGATGTGGAAGTCTTTTACTGACCCTTGTCCTTCTGTGTGTGTTTGGCTTCTGCCATAATCACGTTTTTGACCTTTTTGGGGGCTTATAGCTTGCTCCTGATCTGGTCGAAGGCATATTTATGATTAAAAAGGGTTTAAAATAGTAATTTTACATCAAAAACTTACTATTTGCCAAATTCTTAGCTTTGCGAGAAGTATTACTGATTTTCAAGTTGATCAATTCAAAAGAAATTGGCTCTTGTTGGTTATTATGAGTTATAATAACAGTTGTATTATGATCAGAAATCATAGTGCTTGCAGGTATAATGCTAGTAACTGTGGAGGCTGTTTTAATGCTTTCTTGTCTTACCACGTTGTCAGACATTAAAATTAATGAAAAAAAGCCAATCAATTAACCAAAAAAAGGTATTTCAAAAAAAGAAATAAAATATAAGCCTCACTTATAATATGAAAAAAAGTTACTTTTTATGGATTTTTTTGAATTATAAGTATTTTTTATATGTTTTTTTAATTTTCCAATATAAGAAAAATAATTAAAAAATAGTAAAAAAATATGTCACAGGAAAAATATCACGCCTGGGCCCCCAAATATAAGGTGTGGATATGAAACTTTGATAAAATATCAAGTACTTTTCCTGTCCTCAAAATCTGTACAAGAATTCTTTAAAAATAGTAAAAATAGTATTTTTAAAGAGAAAACACGCCAATTTTATTGTTTTTAACCTTATAAGTATGAAACAATAATATAATAAAAATTTATTGTTTTACCAACAATAAAGATTTATCCAACAATACCCTACAAGAGATATTTAAGGCTACAAAAAAAATTTCTTCAAGAGCAATTTCAATTGGAATTAATTGAGCTAAGATATGGAAGCAATTTATTAAAGAACAAAGTATTTTCAAAATATATTTAAAGAGAAAACATGCCCAAAAGTGACCAGAGGAAATTTGAAACAAATGGACAAAGTTAACAGTGATGAAAGATGCTTTAATTCACTTTTGGGGTGGTTCAGGGGTAAAAATTACTATAAGAGTTACAAACAATGATTATAATGATTTTTTCACGTGGTTGAAAGGTTTAAAATGATTTAAGAAAGGTGGTGGGAATCTTTTATTCATTGGTTTAACAGTTTTTAAACTAATTATAAAAGATAAATACTCTAACATGAACAGAAAAGTGGGCCAAGGAGGAAATTCTTTTATAGCCATCAATTTTCTTACTCCAAAAGTAAAATTTACTCTTTCCAGTCGTGAAAAACACTCTGTCAACAGAAAAGCCAATTATGGCATCATTTAACCCTGGTTTAGACCAAAGAAGGGCTGGTTTAAGCCATTTTTTGCTACTTTTAGCCATTTCAGACCCTTAAATCAGCCATTACTATAGTAATACCTGGTCTAGAGCCTTCAAAAAACTTCAGAATGTGTTAAAAAGGCGTAGAAACCAGTTCAAACTGATTTTACTAACATTGTTTTAACTTAAGGGTAGTTTTACCCTCTTGACAGCAGTTAAAACCACCCTGGTTGGTATCAAAACCTCATCATCAATTGAGTCACAGACCCTGTGACTCAATTCCAGGCCAAAAGTAATGAACTTTTGCATGGATTTTGAAATCTCACGCCAGTAAGCAAGAATTTTGGGGGTCTAGCTTCCCCTTAGAGCTAGAGTGTCTTTCCCCCCCCAGAATTAATCTTTCCAATTTGTTTTTTCTTTCATTCCTCATCATTTAATCCAATTATAATTTACACATGTAGTTCAATTGAGTTTTTAATTACACATCTGTAATAATTGATACCTCATATGTAAATTAAAGTTCACTTATGTAATACACGTGCACATTTTGACATTTCAATTCAATTCAATTGAAAATACTTCAATTCCTCATAACTTCTAAACTAAACACAACAACTCACTTTCAACACAAACAATTATGGTTAAAAACACATTGGGTTTGAATTAAGTTAAGGTTTTGAGGATTTTCATACTTTTTTACAAAAATACTAAATACTTAATTTAAGCTTATTTAGAGTTGAGATACAGAAATTTCATGCAGACTTGACCCCACTTTATTTTTTTTGAGGAATCCAACGGTGTGATAGTCTCTTTATGTTTATTTGTTGGATAGAAAGTTATAATATATTTTATATAAATTTTTACCAAAAATATTCTAATTTCACAATTTTTATTAAAAATTCATTTTTACTTGATTTTTACAAGTAAAAATGTAATTTCAAAATTTTAAATTTTATTGTAATTTTATTTTTTAATTATAATTAAATATTTATTTTTAAATATAAATTTGTATTTGTATTTTAGTTTTTATTTTTAGAATATAAATAAATTTATTTTATTTATATTTGTATCTTAATTTATCATTTGTGGTCTTTTGGGTATATGAAAATATGTCTAAGACTCACATAGCCTAAGAGGTACCCATAGAAGAATTAATGGACCTTTGAGTATTAAGGAAATTAGGACATAATGAACAAGTAGAAATCACTACACCTGTTATCATAACTTGGAATAATGCAAAACAAGGATGGTAGGGGACTCTGGAGCTCTAAATACTTATATTATCCCTGAAAGATATCCAATACCAAGGATCCATCATAAATTAACACAATTATCACAAGCTAAATTTATTACAGCCAGGGATGCTCTAAAGCATATTTACCAAAATGTCTTAACAGACAATGCAAAAAAAACTACTAAGGTTGATAGTCCAATGCCAAATTTATGAATACTTAGGAATGCCATTTGGTATCAAAAATGAACCTTCCCATTATCAAATGATGATGAATACCATATTTTCTCAAGAGTTATCAGAAGGATGGTTAATTATGTATATTGACAATATCATATTTTGTTCAGAAACTTGTGACAGTCACTCTACAAGACTAGAAAGAGTCTTGCAAAAAATATTACAACTAAATATGAAAATTTCCTTGAAAAAATGTCATTTTGCATAAAGGGAACTGAAAGCACTAGGACATGTTGTATCTGGACTAAGTTTAGGCATAGATAAAAACAAAGTGCAAGAAGTGCTACTGAAGCCAATTCCCCAAGCTAAGAAATAAATGAAATCATTTCTAGGTTTGCTGGTTATTACAGAAAGCATATAAAACACTTTGCAAGAACTTCCAAAGCCTTGTAAAAGCTCTGTGACCAACAAACAGTCTATGAAATGACTGGAGAAAGGGTTAAAGCATATGAGGAACTGTAAAATGCCCTAAAAAATGCCCCATTTCTTTTAATTCCATGTTGGAAACTACCTTTCAAGCTTTCAATTGATGCTTGTGGAGAAGGAATAGGTGCTGCACTAAACCAAACACAAAATAGCAATGATAAACCTGTTGAAGGACCAACTTGCTTTATTTCAAAACAAATCAAGCCAACAGAGGTAAGATATGGAACAAGCCAAATGGAATGTCTTGACCTAGTGCAGGCTTCAGACAAATTGCACTATTATTTGGTTGGAACAGTGTTTCATGTGATAACAGACTGCAATTCTGTAAAATCTTTCTTAAACATGAGGACATTAAATAGACACCTGCTGAGATGGCAAATTGCTATCCAAGAATATAGAGGAAATATGGCTCTAGGTTGCAGATATGGAAATATTTACAAAAATGCAGATCATCTGAGCAGATGGGCATTAGAAAGTACACATGAAAACCCAAGAACATCATATTGATGTCATATGTGTCACAGATATTGGCACATAAATCTTCAACCAAGTTAAAGAGAGCTATAAAATGGACAAGAACTGTCATATCTTATGCCAACTTCTAATGAAAGACTGCAAAGACCCATCACTTTCATCCAAGCTAGATGAATAACGGAAAAAAGCATATGATGAAGGAAGTTTCCACCTCCTTGATGGAATAATTTATCATAGCACTAAAGTTACATTTGTTATGGCTTTAAAAGATGGAACTCTGATACACACTATACTACATGAATGTAACAATAGTGTTGCATATGGACATCTCTCAAAAGGCAGGACACTAGAAAGGGTAAAAACCTGCTCTTGGTGGACAAATTGGAGAAAAGATGTTTCAGAATACTTCCAAAAAAGTGGCAGATGTCAAAAAGAAAACAGAGCCACAGGAAAGAAATTTGGAATGATGATCCAAATTTAAGAACAAAAATCCCCTTGGGAAAACGTTCAAATGGACTGGATAACAGTCTTACCTCCAGGAGGAGACAGAAGTTATAATGCATGCATAGTATTAGTTGACAGGTACAGCAAAAATTCAATGTTCTTACTATGTCACAAAGATGACACAGCTATGGACACAGCCATAATGATATAGCATAAAGGTATTAGCCATACAGGACTATTCCAAAATATCATAAGTGACAGAGACCAAAAATTAACCTCAGCATTATGGGCAAACCTCCATAACTTGTTTGGAACAAATTTATCATTATCCAAAGCCCCCAACCATCAAAATAATGACCTGGCAGAAAGAATTATACAAACCTTAGAAGATATGATCAGAATATTATGTGCTTATGGCCTAGAATTCAAAGACTCTTATGGCTTTAACCATTATTGGTGTACCTTAATACCAGCTCTTGAGCTGGCATATAAAAAATCAATCTATTCTTTAACTGGTAAAATGCCAGCAATGTTGGAAAAGGGATGGAATCCAAGAATTCCATATGATACTCTTAAAAAGGGCCTAGTGGATATACATCCAACAGCAAGTAGTTTCAAAACAATGCTTAAAAAGGCAAGAAATCATTCAAATAGATGTATGCAAGATTCTTTCAAGTATGCAAAAGAAAGGAAGGATAAAAGTCATAAGCCACCTAACTTCAAAGTAGGAGACTTGGTATTAGTTTCAACTTTGAATTTCAATAATATCAAAGGACTAAAGAAATTAAATTACTCCTTTGCAGGAACATTCATGATAAAAGCACCACATGGACCTAATTCTGTTCCACTAGAACTCACAGGTAAATTAATGAATGAACACCCAGCTCTCCCTGTAAGCCTGATTAAACCTTACAGCTCAAGTAAAAAAGAGTTATTTCCCCTAGGAAATGAATAAATACTTGAAATACACGCTCTAGAAGAAGGAGAAGAAAAGAAAATTGTAAACTTCCTTAAACAAAGAAGGAATAGAAACAAAAAAGAAAGAGAATAAGCTGTGAGCTATAGAAACCCAACTCAAGAAGATTAAGGGATGCTTGAGAAAGATATAACCAATGCTGATAAACCATTAAGAAGGTTCAAAAATGAAAGAAGGCCTAGAAAGTAGAAGAGTTAAGCATTATTGAGCTTCAAGACTAAGAAATGCTAATGAAGAGGTAGGACAGTGGATTATACCCTAATTAACTATATCATATTGTGGTACAATATTTTTTGGTGGTAGGGAATGGGAGCCTTTGAGATATAACCACATATCCAAAAAGGTCACAAGAAAACTTCACAATAATTATTCTTTTAAGAGAATTATCTTAAAATAAGTGAAAAGACCATAAATAGGCATAAATTCTTAATTACCTTAGAATATAATGGGTAATAATTTCAAAGAAATTACATCATTAGATTACTCATGATAAAATACACATATATCACTTTTATGGCATATTTGTAAAGTCAATGTAAGATGTGTCTATGAAGCTGATGATAATATTACTGTTAATTAACAGTAATATGACTGTTCTTATGAAATATAATGACAAAGTGTTATTATAACCACAATCAAATAATCAAAGAATTATTTATTTCACGTTTTCAACACTACTAGTGATTTTAAAAGTGAGCAAGTAATTGTCTACAAGAATCAATCGCAAGAATATTTTAATAATAAAACTTCTTTTTATTAAAATAATAAAATTATTTTAATATATAATTATATTTTGCAAGAACAATTGTAAAGGTAATTCTTGAAGTAAACTAATTTTAGAGAAAAACTTTAAGAATTAAACTTAAATCACTCACTAAGATTCCAAAGAACTTATTGAAAGATAACATAGAGAGATTTGACATAGAATTGTGGATTTAAAGGATCAAAATGAATTTATAAGAGTATTAAAACAATATATAGTTGGACTCTATGATCTCACGTCTTTCTGATCAATTCTGAGAGGATTAAAAGACTTAAGAATATCTTTAACTAATACTTACTTGTTGGTAACAATGATATAAATGATGACAAGATGATGATGATGTGGAAAAAACAGCAAGAGGAGGCCTCTTTTAAGTCAACAATAGCTCACAGAGGCGTGCCATGGAGCAAACTGAAAAACCAGTGAGTGGGAAAACAATAAACCCTTTTGGATTATTGATTGCATCATCTCTTGTCACGCAAGATTATCATAATTACTTAATTAATGCTTTTACGTGACTACCAACCCCAATATGGTTAAGAATAAAAGCAGTAAAATCTGTAAATCTTCTTTTATTATAAATAATTTTTGATTTCTTAAAGGTATCAATGTTTTTGGAAATTTCATCAAAGGTTGTAATTACTGTGAATTTTTGAAGATTCAGTGTTTCACGTAGAATAGTCAAAAATGGACTGTAGGTAGAACTATTTATTCTACTAGTAAAATCATAATTCTTTTTGGTTTTACCATAGATAATACAATTCTCCATTGTTCCTGAACGTTTCAGAGAGATTAATTAAGAATTGTATTTTGAATGAATTTTTGAAGTTTTTACCTCATTTCTACGTAGAATTTCAAATATCAGTGTTTTACAGGTTGCTATGAGGTAAATCAATGGATACAAGTCCAAAAAGGGTTTTAATTACTCTTGAGGGGTTTATCCATGGAAAAACATTAAGAATTGATATGGTTACAGGAGTCTAAGTAGCTCTTTACCTTCTTGGCACGTCAAAATAGCAGGTTACTTGCTATTTTCTTAAGATTTACAGTAGTTGCAACATGGTAACCAAGTTCCCAAAGTATTTTAGTTTACTAATTGGGCCAAGATCAGCCATGGATCCAAGCTTTGGAGCTGTCCACGCCTCTGAGGCCTCAGAAGTTGGGTACCCTGGCTCTCTTTGATGTCTTTTGTCCCCCTTGCTTATTTTTCACGTCAAAATAGAATTTTAGGCTTAAAGATATCCACTATGGGTGTACCAAAAGTCCATGTAAGAATACCATGATATTAAGCGCTCAAAACATGCATGACACTTTTCTTAGTGTATATGTAACATGGGATTTCTCACATTCCCATTATTTTGGCTTGAAATTAAGAAAAACCAAAATTTTCATGGCTCTTTTATGTGGTATTGATGATGTGGTATTGAATTATTTTCCATATTACCACCTCAAATAGTCAATTTGAGCTTATTAACTCTATGTAGCTACCCTAGGTGAACCTTTGTGTAGAATCCAAATCTGGCCTTAAATCCAAGGATTTACTTACTCAATAAAAAGGTATTCATCTTTTCTGAAATCAAAAATGATTAATTTTGGATATAAGCATGACTTATGAGTTATGCATAATTCAAAATTTATTTTTTAGATAATTGTGGCCTATTTGGCTATGTAAAATATACCTCAAGGCTCACATTCCCTCCCACCAAAAGATAAAATTGTACTACAATTTTATCAATGGTATGAAGAATGAAAAACCCCAAAGGGGGGTTAATGTTCACTGTCCAACCTCTTTACATCACTCATATCAAGTAATTAAAAGCACATTTATAGACATATTCATGCTTGTGGCCTTCTTTCATGTCTAAATCTTCTCAAGAGCTTATCTGAGTGAGGTATTCCTGATTCTGCCAGCCATTCATCTTCATGTACTGAATTTCTATATCTGACAAAATATTCTCTCTGATTTTTACCCCTAAGTCTCCTTTCTTCAATGACTTTCTTTATCTTCTGCCTTCATTCTGTTTTCCTGGTGGCACAATTAAAGGAGTTGGGCTCCTTAAAGGAAACAATTCTTTATCGGCTGGTTGATAAGGCTTTATCAAGCTGACTGGAAAAGTGGGGTGTTTATTTTCCAATTCACCACTCAATTCCACTTGAACTGCATTGGTTCCATGTAAGGCAACAATAACAAAAGGTCCTACATAAGAATCTTAGAGTTTCTTTGGGCCTTCAATATTATTAAAATTCAAGGTTGAAACTAGAACTGAGTCCCCTACTTTGAAGTCTGGTACTTTATGACTCTTGTCCCACTTCTGCTTTGCACAGTCAAAAGCATCATTCATACTTTGTTTTGCATGATGTTTTACTTTATCAAGCATTATCTTGAAGCTGGAAGCTGTAGGAAGAATTTCAATCAAGTCTTTCCTCAGTGTGTCTGCTGGGAGTCTTGGATTCCATCCTTTTTATAACAGAGCAGGAGTTTGTCCTGTAGAAAAATGGACTGATATCTTATATGCCAATTCTAATGCAAGTATCAGAGTGCACCAGTCATGGGTAAAGCCATCTGAGTCTTTGAATTCTAACCCATAAGCACAAAAGCTCCTGATCATGTCTTCTAAAGTTGGAATCATCCTTTCTGCTAGCCCATCTGTTTGAGGGTGATATGCTCTAGAGAATGATAACTTAGTCCCAAACAACCTATTAAGATTGATCCAAAGTGCAGATGTGAACTTGGAATCTCTGTCACTTATGATATTCTTAAATAATCCTGTTTGAGAAATAACTCTACTCCATAGAAGAAGAGCTGTATCCATAGCATTGTCATCTTTATTACATGGTAAGAATATGGGAGTGTTGCTATATCTGTCTACAATGACTAAACAAGAATTATAACCTTTTTTACCACTTGGAGGAAGTGCTGTGACCCAATCCATGTAAACAACTTCCTGTCACAGGGGCTCTTCGAAGTGAAGAGGACCTGGCACTCAGTAAACTGGGACTCACTTATGGAGGGCTCAAGGATATGGAAAGATTAAGGACACTTAAGAGTGTAAGGAATGAATTGCTATAATAAAGGATATGAGAAAAGCAGCAACAAAGAAATAAGAATAAGGAATAGAAGAGCCAACCACAAACAAGTCCAAGTCCACTTTTTCAACCTGTCAGAATGGAAAGAGAAGGGTTAATAAGGATATGGCCACCCAACTCATACTGTACAGGCAAAGGAAAAAAATGCAAAGACTAACTTAAAATCAAATAATTATAATACCCAAAAATAAGGATAAGAATAATTATAAAATGATAAATAAACTAAATTAATTAACTGGGGAAAAGTCCGCAGGGGGAAGAAAGAGGGGCTGGTATATGTGAGAACCACCAGCCCTGATCCAGAGGAAGAATTTTCATGGGAAGAATTGATGATTGAATTGAGTCTGGACAATACAGGTCCTGTACAGCTGTACAGAACCTGTACAAGAGGTGTGGTGTGTTTGAGTGATCATACAGTTTATACTGGTGTATTGGAACTGTATTGGGTGAATCCAACCTGTACAGGTATTGACAGGCTGTATTGAGTTACCAAGCTGTATAACTGTTTCAGAATGAAGATTGCTGAAACTGAATGCTGATACAAGTGCTGGATCTGCTGATTTGAGATGCTTGAGTGGGTGTATGAATGAATACCCTTACCCCTGATGGATGGTTGTTACAGTATCCCCCTCTTGAAACTGGTGGGCTCCTGAACACCATAATACCCTGCCATGATTGAGTGGCATCTCACTACCCCACAAATTCCTTTGAAAAGTTTTCTTTTTACCATTATCTTGAAGTCCTTCTTCAACTCTTCTCTGTCAATTAAATTTATTTTCCCCCTTTCTTTTAACTTCGAGTAAGTACCCCACTTCGGACTAAACTTTTCTTCTGATTCAGTGAGTTTACTTGTCCTTGGGGCCTGGCCTTGGGTTGTATCCCAAATGGATGGCCACTGAGCTCTTGTGCTCAAAAAATGGGGCCAGATGAGCATATGAAGGGTACCCATCTGCCCAGGCTTAATCAGAAGAAATTTATTAAGAAGTGAATTCAGGGGTCTTGTTCCCATTGGATTTGAAAAAACTGCCTCAACAGCCGTCCATAACAATCTTGGGCTGTGGCCCTTGCTATAGTAAGTCTGGATGACTCATGCCCTTATGGCCCTTTTGGCCTAATTGGTCTTCTTGGTGATCTTTGGTCATATTAGAACATATGACCATTTTTGTCCTTTTTAGATTCTAGGTGGTTATGGTGAACCTCTTGACCTATGGCCATTCTAGGTTTTATTAGAATTCTGGGCCTATTTGGCCATTTTTTTGATTTTGGGGTCCTATGGTCCATGGGCCGTACGCCGCAGTCCATGAGCCGTGGGGGTTATTGGAGGCCCCCAGGAGGAAAAGGAGCCCCTGGGCCCAAATTCGCTGGGAACCCAGGGGTGCCATGGGACCATAACTTGGCCCCATGACCCATACCTTCACCTACATGGCCTGGACCCATTGGGGGGGGTCCAGGACCACCAAGACCATAGCCTTCCCAAAGTTGCAAGGGAGGTCCTGGGTGATGAATCCAGCCCAAGGAGGGCTTGAGTGGGGGGGCCATAATTGAGTTATGGCCCACTTCCTTGAGGGTTTTATTTGAATTTGACCTGGACTGATTTGACGTCTTGACCCTTCTGCTTGGGTATTCTCCATGAGTTGATGACTGAATCCCTGTGAACTTTGACGATTTGGGTGGAGTTAAAACTAGTATCTTGTTCTTGTTTGTGTTTTGTTTGGCTTCTGTTCATACTCTTATAAATACTAATAAATGGAATAAAAATAAATAAAATTAAAATAAGAATAAAAAATAAAGGGACCTCCCAATATGTGATTTGAAAGTGGATGCTGCTGCATTAAAGAAATAAAAGAAAGAAAATTATACAAGTAAACAAAGAAAGGAAAAAGAAAAGAATAAGAGAAAATGAGAGTAAAGAAAGAAATAAAGAAAAATCCTGATGGTTGGTCCTTCTTGTGGTGAGTTGCTTGATTCTGGCCAAAAAGTGTTTTCATAACTTCCACTCACCACCAAGCACCATAAAATTGAAAAGAATTGCCATAAATGACTTCTGAGATGAATTGCCATAAACACTTCTGAAAAGAATTGCCGTAAATGGCTTGAAGTAATGAATGTCTTGAATTATGATGATTGGCATAAATGAAATGATAAATAAAAGAGAAAGAAACATTTGGCCATATCTTGATAAGGTCCAAATCGGAGGGTATTGGTGTTGTATGCTTCCTAAACCTGTCCAAAGAATTGACAAGTGCTCACAAAGTGGCCAAGCTGATGCTTGAAACAACATATGGGTAGAATACCCCCTTAAAGGTGCATGCCAGGAGAGGAACTTACTTTCATAACTTCTTCTCCCCACCAAGCACCATAAATCAAACTCTTGAGGTATTTGGAACAGGCTTTTCTGGATACAATCAATGGAAGTCCTTGACAAGATCTGGTGAGTTGGTAAGATTTGAATCTGGCTCCCAAGTGGTTCTTTCTGTGTCTTCATTGAATCCTTTCCACTCTACAAGATACGATAATTTACCTCTTTTGAGTTTTGAGTCCAGAACCTGAGCCACTTCCCATTCTTCTTACTCCTCCACTAAAACTGATGGTGGTGGCAATTGATGATGATTTGGGATAGTTGACTGCTTGACTGGTTCTAATAAGGACACATGGAATACAGGGTGAACTGTCTTCCATTGCTGAGGCAACTTGAGGTGATATGCATGACTTCCAATCTTCTTCAGAACTTCAAAAGGTCCCAACTATCTTTCTGATAGCTTCTTGGTGGGTCTTGTTGTCTTGATGTTCTTGGAAGCTAGCCATACTTTGTCCCCAGGTTGGAAATCAGGTGGAATTGCTCTATTTCTATCTGCATACTTCTTGAATCTCCTTATGGCTGACTCTAATTCTTCTTTGACAACTTGCTGTACTGATTGGAGTTTTGTTGATAACTTTCCAGCAGGTGAGTCTTGAGAAATATGGATTGAGTCAAAGCTGGGATTTCTTCCATAAATGGTGAAAAAAGGTGATTGCTTGGTTGATGAATGTTCTGCATTATTATAGGAAAATTCAGCCAGAGGGAGCCAGGTGTACCAGTCATCTTGATGATAGCTGACATACATCCAAAGGTACTGTTCTAGTATCTGATGTACCCTCTCTGTCTGTCCATCTGTTTCAGGGTGAAAGGCAGTTGAAAGATCTCTTGATATCTTGAGCTGCTGACACAATTGAGTCCAAAATGATGAAACAAGGATCCTCTATCACTGACAATACTGACTGGAAGTCCATGCTTGGAAAATACATGACTAATGAAGATTTGAGCTAACTCCAGAGCAGTGATTGTTCCATAAGTTGGAATGAAGATTGCCATTTTTGAGAATCTGTCCACAGCTACTAAAATTGAAACAAAGTTGTTTGACAGTGGCAATTGAGTGATGAAGTCCATTGATGATGAATTCCAAGGACCAGATGGAATTGAAAGAGGCTTGAGTAATGCAAACTTCTTGTGATGAATGTTCTTGTTTCTTAAACATTGCTGACATGAGGACACATAGTCCTTGATGAATTGATTCATGCCAGCCCAATAAAAATCCCTCTTGATGAGCTTGAGGGTCTTCTCCTGGCCAGGATGGCCAGCCAATGGTGAGTCATGACGCTTTTGAAGAATATTGAGTTGAAGTTCTTCATTTCTTGGGATTACCACTCTATCTTTGAATAATGTTAACTTGGCTTGAGGTTAAAGAGAATAATCTGGAACTGATTCACCTCTTGCTAGTTGCTTGAGTATTTCGTTATAGTCTTTGTCTTGCCATACTTCTTTTTGAATCTTGTCTACTAAATCTGAGAAATTCTCCACTTTGATTGAGAAGAATGTTGACTCTTGCATTCAATCTTGCTTAAGTACTTGATGAAAATTTTGAGGATTCTTGCTGATGAAGTCCACCCCCCTCTCTGAGTACACGTTGTCCCGACGTGACAAGGCATCTGGTAAAGTGGCCAGCCTGCCTGGGCGGTAAGTGATAGTGAAGTGAAATTTTGAGAGAAATTCATCCCAACGAGCCTGACGACGAGTAAGAACTTTGAAAGACATGAAATACTGCAAGGAAGAGTGGTCTGTCAAGACTTCAAAAGAATTGGAAAGAGAAAGAAGAAATTCCCTCCAGCGCTTGAGAGCCCAAACTATGCCAAGGAGTTCCTTGTCATGAATCTCATAGTTGAGTTCAGCTGGTAAGAGCTTGCGACTAACAAATGCAATGGGATGCTTTCCTGAGTCATTCACCTGACTCAGTATGGCGCCTAATGCATAATCAGAAGCATCAGTCTCTACAATAGTAGGTAGAGATGGATTGAAATGGGATAAGATAGGAGCAGAGGTGAAAGCTTCTTTGAGTGCTTGAAACTGACTAAGAGCTTATTCATTGAAGATAAAGGGAGAATCTTTTTTGAGAAGGGAAGTGAGAGAAGTGATTTTTTTGGAATAATTTTTAATGAAACAACAATAAAACTTGGCAAAGCCAAGAAAAGATTCAAGGGCCTTGATGTTTTTGGGCTGAGGCCAATTGAGGATTTCCTGACTTTTGAAGGATCCATCTTGAGGCCATCACTTGAAACAACATAGCCCAAGTATTCCACACTTGAGGCATGGAATACACACTTGGAGGCTTTGGCAAATAAACTATTTTCTCTGAGTCTTTGGAGGACAGAGGTCACATGTTTGACATGTTCTTCCTCAGAACTTGAGAATACCATAATATCATCTAGATAAACCACAACAAACACATCCAAGAAATCTGCAAATATATCATTTACATGATACTGGAAAGAAGCAGGAGCATTGGTCAAACCAAATGGCATGACCAAATACTCATAACTACCATACTTGGTTCTGAAGGCATTTACGTGCTCCTCCCCCTCTTTGATTCTCAGAAGGTTATATGCACCACGCAAATCTATCTTGGAGAAGATAGTGGAACTGTTGAATACGGTAAGGAGCTGGTTCATAGGAGGGACAGGGTATCTGTTCTTCCTAGTGACAGCATTGAGTTTGCGGTAGTCAACACACAAACAAAGACCTCCATCCTTTTTCTTGACAAAGAGGACAGGTGCTCCTGTTGAAGAGGAGCTTGGTCTTATGAAACCTTTCTCTACATTCTCTGAAATGTAGGCCCGCAGTGTTTCTTACTCTTGATTTGATAATGAGTAGATAACACCAATTGGAGGTAGAAGACCCTCCAATTTGATATGGTGATCACAGGCGCGGTGTGGAGGAAGTTTCTCTGCTTTCACCTTGGAGAATACATCCAAATATTGGTGATAAGCAGGAGGGACTACCTTCAACACAGTTTCAATTTCTTCTGGCTCTTCCTCCTCATCCCACTGCTCCTCCAGGGATGCATGGAAAGATAAGGGAGGAAGGTCCATATCCCCTTGAAAGAGATGAAGTGAAGATATGGTAACATCTTCTCCAACATCCTTTATCTCTTTGAAGACTTCATCTCTTAATGGAAGTAATGACTGAGAGGGAATGATGGAACGGATATGGACAGAAGAAGGAAGGGAAGGTGTCTTAAGTTCACCAACCAGAGCAACACTGTTGACAGCAGTGGCTAAGTCATTACTAGTAGAAGGAATAATACCACTAGAATCCTTATGAATAGAATCATAGGTGATCAATCCATTTTTCCAATCAATAATGGGATTGAAATGGTAAAGGAAATCATAGCCCCATATCAGGTCTTCTCCCTTGGGTGAATCTATGATAAAGAAGTGCCATTCAAAGCTTCGGAAGGAAGGCAAGTCAACTACCCACTTGGTATAATGGGTGATGAACGAGGCAGGGGATTCATTAGAATCCAAAATGAAAAGAGGAATCTTTTCAGGGAGCTCTGACAGAGTCAATGAGTACTTGAGAACAAAATTCTTTGCAATAAAAGAGCTTGTAGCACCAGAATCAATGAGAATACTATAAAAAATATCAGAGACAGAAGAGAAAATAAGAAATTTTAAAGATTTATTGACACTAGTATTCAGAGTGCACAATTGTGATCTTGAAGGAAATAAGTGAGAACCATTGAACACATCATGATTCCCACTCAAGCTTTTCCCTGCTTGCTAGGAAAGCCTCTTGATGATGACCCAGGCTTGTTCTGAGGTCTCTTGAAGCATTTTTCAATTGGGTGCTTTCCACCACAATAAGTACACAACCCCTCTTTGATCCTCCTCTCCTTTTCAGAACTGATTAATTTATTGTCCTTATTGAGGAGAGCGGCATGGTGCCTGTCCTTTGAAGATTGAAATTGCTTGCCCTTCTTGTTCTTCTTCTGGTGAGGCCTCTTTGAAGATGAGTTTTGAGGAGGCCTAGATTGATTGGATCCAATGATTGGAGGCTTCTTCTCTTGATTGACACCCTTTTCTCTTTGCCTCTCATGATATCTTGTGTCTAATTCTAAAGTGACATCCAGAAGTTCTTGAAGAGTGTCAAAGGTGCCAGGGTGAGAAGCCAACTGATCCAATAATCTTGATGCCAATCCTCTTCTGTAAACATGGATATAAGCTCTTTCCCCCCAATCTCCAATTCTTGACATTAAGCTTCTGAAATCTGCAATGTACAAGGAAACATGACCACTCTCCTTCATCCTCAAATTGTCCAACTCTTGTTCAGCTTTCCTGACTTCATTGGGGTCACCAAACAGAGTGAATCATTGAGATTCAAATAGTAGCCAGTTATTGAGGAGGTAGGAAGGGTCTTCATTGGAAATATTTGAGAGATAGGGTTCAATCCACTTTCCATCTCTACCAGTGAGAAACGAAGTTGAGTAAAGAACATTCTTCCTGTCAGAGAAGAAATTTGCTGGATAATTATGGAAGATTAATTGACAGGATTGGATAAATACTCTCAATTTATGAGCTTGAGTACCATCAAAAGAATCAGGTGCCTTCATGGATGGAGTCTTGAAAGCAGGGGCTTTAGAATTGTCCCTGGGAGCAACTGCTTGAGTGAGTTGCCCCATGAATTGAGTCATCTGCTCCATCATCTTGAGGAGACTTGGATCCGTTTGAGAGACAAGAGGTTGAATAGAAAGGGCTAGATTAGAACCATGAGGCACCTCTGGAGCATTTGCCAAGGCATCTGCCACTTCAGTTTCCCCAGAATCTTCCTCTTCCACAGACTCTTCCCCCTCTTCATCTTCAACTTCCCCTTGTCTTGCTCTTGCACCTTCAGACATGCCAGGGTAGCCACCCAAAAGTCCAGAGAAAGATCTTGATCTTCTAGATTTCATTCCACCTCTTCTTGAGGGTGCTGCTCCTTCCATTGGTGGTCCTCTATCCAAGTTTGCACTCAGTTGATGAACTGATGGTGTGTGTTCAAGAGGAGCCCTTGGTGTAGGAGTGAGAACAGCTTGAATTCTTTGGGATCTAGTATTTTTGGCTGGGGGGCTATGCTGAACTGGCATTTTGAATAAAATGAAATAAACTTGATGGTATGAGAACAGAGATCAAAACTTAGCCAAATCAATCACAATGAAATCTTGACAAATCTTGAGGAATCAATTCAAATCTTGAGGTGAACTCAAATTCAATCAACAGTCAAATCAATTCAAATCAAATATCAATAATCTTGAGTAAATCAACAATCAATCAATATTCAATCAATAATCAATCAATCAATAAATCAGTGTCTTCAATATGAAATCAAGGTCTTGATGAATCAATCAATCAATTTAAAATCTTCAGAAATCAATTCAATATCTTGATGAGTCAAAATCAGTCAATAATCAAAATCAATTCTTGAGGATAAATAAAATATCTTGAGGATTTAAAGTCAATCA
The DNA here is from genome assembly GCA_023105745.1 of Austropuccinia psidii. Taxonomy (NCBI): domain Eukaryota; kingdom Fungi; phylum Basidiomycota; class Pucciniomycetes; order Pucciniales; family Sphaerophragmiaceae; genus Austropuccinia; species Austropuccinia psidii. The sequence goes on along the minus strand of JALGQZ010000004.1, from coordinate 10,327,159 downwards.
TTAATCAAAATCAGCTTCTGAGGATCAATCAATATCTTAAGAAGTCAAAATCAATCTATCCAATCCAAATAAGAATCCTGAGCCGCTGAATCAATAAACCAATGAATCCCAATGAAATAATCCAATCAATTAAACCAATAATCAATCCTGAATAAGACCTGAATAAGAACACAGAAAAAATTTGATTTGATAAAATGAAATGAAGTGAATGAAATGGTCAGCAATGATTAAGAAAGAAGAAGAATCAATTTCATATGAATGAAATGAATGAGATGAAATTGATGAGAGAGAAAAATCATAATCATTGAAGATCATTAAGTCATAAAAAAGATCATAATTGATGAATGAGAGAAATGAATATAAATGAATGAAAAGAAAGAATCAAATATGAGTTAATTAATTTAATGTCACAGGGGCTCTTCAAAGTGAAGAGGGCCTGGCACTCAGTAAACTGGGACTCACTTATGGAGGGCTCAAGGATATGGAAAGATTAAGGACACTTAAGAGTGTAAGGAATGAATTACTATAATAAAAGATATGAGAAAAGCAGCAACAAAGGAATAAGAATAAGAAATAGAAGAGCCAACCACAAACAAGTCCAATTCCACTGTTTCGACCTGTCAGAATGGAAAGAGAAGGGTTAATAAGGATATGGCCACCCAACTCATACTGTACAGGCAAAGGAAAAAAATGCAAAGACTAACTTGAAATTAAATAATTATAATACCCAAAAATAAGGATAAGAATAATTATAAAATGATAAATAAACTAAATTAATTAACTGGGGAAAAGTCCGCAGGGGGAAGAAAGAGGGGCTGGTATATGTGAGAACCACCAGCCCTGATCCAGAGGAAGAATTTTCATGGGAAGAATTGATGATTGAATTGAGTCTGGACAATACAGGTCCTGTACAGCTGTACAGAACCTGTACAATAGGTGTGGTGTATTTGAGTGATCATACAGTTTATACTGGTGTATTGGAACTGTATTGGGTGAATCCAACCTGTACAGGTGTTGACAGGCTGTATTGAGGTACCAAGCTGTATAACTGTTTCAGAATGAAGATTGCTGAAACTGAATGCTGATACAAGTGCTGGATCTGCTGATTTGAGATGCTTGAGTGGGTGCATGAATGAATACCCTTACCCCTGATGAATGGTTGTTACACTTCCCAAGGGGATTTTGGTTCTTGAATATGGATCGTAAGGCCAAACTTCTTGCCTAAACTCCTGTTTGACTTTTAACATCTGTCACAGGTATGGCAATATTCAATGGTTTGTTTCCTCCAAGATGGGCACCATCCACAGTTCTTCACTTTTTCAAGTGTTCTGTCCTCTGACAGGTGTCCAGAGTAGATGCTATGATGGAATTCATGAAGAGTTGTATTGATAAGCAATCTTCTGCATAATGTCGTTACACAAGAATGTTTGGTTCTGTGGTAAATAATCCCATCAAACAAGTGAAATTTTCGTTCATAATAAGAATTTCTTCAAACTTTATGTAGTGCATTGACTAAAGATGTATCTTTTCAGTCTTTATCTAATAATGGAGTCACAATATGGCAATTCTTGTTTTGCTTATAAGATTCTCTGAGCTCTTCAAAGAATTCAGTCCCAATATCATTTATGTTAATCCCTTCAATTGGAATCTGTGGTTCAGCTTCCAAAGATACATAATCTGGGTTATCAGGAGTGTTGGCTAATGCCCACATGCTAAGTCCATCAGCATTCTTGTTAATGTTTCCTGATTTGTGGACTATAGTCATGTTTCCTCTATATTCCTGAATGGCTATTTGCCATCTCAACATATGCCTCTTGGGAGATTTCCTGTGAAGAAGTGATTTTACTGCATTACAGTCAGTTATCACTTCAAAAACACTGCCATCAAGATAATAGTGTAATTTCTCAAGTCCCCATATCAAACATAAGCACTGCATTTGGCTTGCAACATATCTGGCCTCTGTTGGTTTGATTTGTCTTGAGATGTAACAAACTGGTCCTTCTGTAGGTTTGTCATCAATAATTTGGACTTGATTTAGGGCTGCCCCTAATCCATCTCCACATGCATCAATGTAAAATTTAAAAGGAATATTCCAGTCAGGCATGAGGAGTAAAGGTGCTTCTGTAAGGGCTTTCTTTATCTTCTCATAAGCTTTAATTTTCTCCTGTGTCATCTCAAATACAGTTTGTTGATCACAGATTCTATATAGTGACTTGGCTAGAATTGCAAAGTCTTTCAAGTGTTGCCTATAATAACTGGCAAACCCAAGAAAAGACATCATTTCCTTTTTATTCTGGGGTATTGGCTTAAGTAACACTGCTGCTAATTTGTTTTTGTCAATACCCAAGCTTAAACCAGAAACAACATGTCCTAATGCTTTGTGTTCTTCAAAACAAAAATTGCATTTCTTAAGTGAAATTTTCATGTTCACTACTGAAACTTTGTGAAGTACTCTTGCAAGTCTTTCAAGGTGTAAGGACCCTGAATCAGAACATATGATAATATCATCAATATAAATAATAAGCCATCCTTCAGACAATTCTGTGGGAAAGATGGTATTAATCATTCTTTGATAATGGGATGAAGCATTTTTAATGCCAAACAGAAGTCTAAGATACTCATAAATACCACAGTGAGTGATAATTATAAGTAATTTCTTAGCTTTAGGCGTCAAAGCATTTTGATGAAAGCCTTTCAATGCATCCATTGATGTTATATACTTGGCTTTAGAAAATTGAGTCATGGTTTCTTGAATTCTAGGGATTGGATACCCACCTGGAACTGTGTAGGTATTCAATTCTCTGAAATCTCCAACCATTCTTGACTTATAATTAGGCCAGGCAATAATAACAGGTGTTGTCACTTCAACTTCCTCATTATGGCCTACTTTTCTTAGTACACCAAGTTGGATTAACTCTTGGATATGTTTTTCCACGGCTTCTCTAGCTCTGGGACTGGCTGGATAAGCTGGTCTTCTAAGTACTGGAGGATATGGCCTGTCAATATTGAGAGTAATATCAACTTCATGTCCCCTTACAGCACCTAATGGTTCATTATCAGAGGCAAATGCATTATTATATGTGTATAACACATTAATAAGTTCATTCCTCATTTTTGGTGACAATGATGGATTAATTTGTTCTTCAACAAGTCGATCAGACACAAATTCATCTTTATGAGTATCCTTAACAGAAGATGCCACAGATATTTGTTTTGGCATATTGGAAAAAGCAAATTTTTGTCTTTTGTTATCCCCAATTGTGAAATATCTGTCTTTGTGGTTATTGATGTCAATACCATAAATATTTATATAATCATTTCCAAGAATGATGTGCTGAGATGTGCAATTATCCATTACCACATTCTCAGTTTTCATCCTTACACTTCCTCCTGGTTGTGGAAATACAAGATTAGTGTCTAATATACCCAAGGTGTGAGCCTGTGAGGTATGTATAACATACCCATAAGGCCATAAATAACTTTATAAACATTTAAATTTGTCTTCAATGGACTTTTTAATTGAATTTAAAATAAAAAATAACAAAAAATAAGTATAACTTTTTTTTGGATAAACAAAGTTATAAATATTTTGTCATTTTTGGATTCTACACAAAAATAACCCAGGGTACATTCATAAGGTGTTATACCCAAAAACACTTATTTCTTATGTTATGAGAAGATTTAAGAATCTCACTGTACTAATTTAAATTTTTTAACATTTTTTTAAAATTGTTAAATTTAAGCCTAAATAAGCTTCAATTTAAAGTTGCATAAGGTTTATGCAAACTTACCAAGATTTAATTAAAATTGAGGTGTGGTGTATATTTACTGAATTGGCTAAGGATTTTCCATACAGAATGTAAATCCTGCGTCAGCTCAATTTAAAAGGTTTTAAGGCCATAGTATGGCTTTAAATAAATAAAAGGGCAAAATACACCCAAAAAGGTGAGACAAAGGAAAAAGACCAAATAGAGCTGGTGTACCCAACTTTTTGGATCTGCAAGGATTCAATTAAGGTTGTCCACTTGTATTGGAGGATTTTCAGCCTTATTTAAACTTTAAGATTAGACTTTGATCCAACATTAAAGTTTAAACTGGTTTTATCCCAATTTAGACAGGACTTTCAAGCTGCCAAAGGGTAAATCCCAATATGCCGGCTTGACTTCAAGGTTTTAAGAACTGTCAAAGCTTAATCAAGCTTAAAAACATTAAATAAGATTAAAACTTTAAGGTTTCAAGCATCAAAACCTTATCAAAACTTAAGGTTTGGTGTGTATTGCTATTTTACGTGAAAAAATAGCAATAACTTCAAAAATTCATTAAAAATCCAATTCTGAATGGATTTACTTGAACATTTCACACAGCTTACAATTTAATATTATCTACATATAAACTAAATTTTAGGTATCTTTTTTAAATAAATTTCCTGGGTAATTACCCTGAAATTTACTCTTTTAATTAAAGCTCAAAGAAAATTATAGTTTCTTTAAAAATTAATCAAAAATTGAGTTTAAGAGTTTTCTGCTTGACACTCTATTTTTAAATTGTTCATGTGATGAAATTTAATAGAAATAAGTTTTTTTATATTAAAAACTTAAAATAATTAGTTTAAATGAGGATTAAAATTACATGGAGTTAAGAATAACACTGATAACTTTAAATTGGAATTAAAATTATGTTACCTTAAGTTAAGAACTTTAATTTTAAGTATGGTTTTTCAGTTTTGACCTGAGCACGCCCTCTATATCCATTATGAATCATGAGAACTGATCTGAAGACATAAAAAGAGTCTTTTCATCACTGTTTTTGTCAATCATTCATTATCAATCCAATCATATTAGAAATTTAAACATGTAAAGTTTTATTAAATATAAAATCTTATTATTAAAGTAATTCTTAGAATATTTTATTCTCTTTTAATTAAAATTAAAGAATTTAAATCATAGAAATAAGATTATTGTTTTAATCACCAATAATATATTTTTATTATATAAAATTAATCATCTTAAATATCTTTTAAAAATCCACAAATTCCTCTTAAAAACTCTTTAATCATAATTTTTATTATAAAAAGTTGTTTTATCTTTGAAATATTGATTTTTGGTGTGTTTTGAACTTATAATTATTATTTGATATAATAACTGTTGTTGTTTGACTTGCTGTATTAAATAAATACTATAAGTAAGTTTTCTCTAAAGTTCTATATCTTTTTTATCTAGTATGAGTTTTTTTATATAGAATTTTATTCTATAAGAATTATTTCTGCACAGTGTGTGTTTTAATTCTTTTATAAATAATATTTTTATTATTTATAAGTGGTTAATATTCATATTTCCACATGTAATTGTCTCATTAAGAGCTCACACTTCTTATTGTTATAACTGTCAGTGACTATAACAATAATAGAATAATTATAATTTATTATAATTATTATGTTTTTATTATTATTATATCTTTTTAATAATAATTGAATTTATTCTTCATATAATTATTTCTTAATAATTATATTTAAATTTGTGGTTATAATGTTTTGTTATATTATATATTTCTACTGAGGACAGTCATAGTACTGATGATATTTGCTACTATTATCAAGAGTTTCATAGACAAACCTTACACAAGGGGTACATATTGTTACTGGAACTACTAAATTGCACACCTTCTATTGGTAATAGATGGTTTTTCCATTCAGGAAGTATAAATTGGAGATAATGTTTGCCCACACAAGTGCAAAATGCCCCTGTATCCAAATTTACTTTGGCTTCAATATCACTCGTCAAAACTGATGTGATACAGGATTCTTCAGCACTGCACTGTGGCAAGTGGTATGGAATTCTGTGACCTCAAAGAAAGCTGTAATTTTTTCAATGGGATAGTCTTCCATTGGTGTATCCTCAGAGACTGCAGCATCTTGATCAGATTCCTCTTTCTCTTCAGTAAACTGAATTCCTTCAATGACTTGAACTTCATTGATTTTTGTCTTTTTGGTGCAAGTGTTGGCTAAATGTGAATTACTTCCACATTTATGACACTTTAAGACAGGTCTTTCTGGTCTTTTATCCTCTCTGGGAATCTTTGGGACCATCTTGGATTCTATAGGGATTTTGGTCCAAGTTTTACCAATTCTTGTTCTGGTAATGATATCTTCCATTTCATTAATGTAGTCTTCTGTTGAACAGGGTTCTACACATCTGCTTTTGATAGCATGTTCCAGTTCTCCTCCACACTTTCTTAATATTTTCATATTAATCATAGTGTCAGAAGTATTTTCCATTTTAAACCTCCAAGAATTATTGGCCCGCTTGGTAATCACTTCAGATATCCACCAAGACCAATCATGTTTTCCATGATCTATTCTCATGTTGTAATACCATTTCTTTGCAGTTCTGGTAAACAGAAAGTGTAATTTACCAACTATGATTTCATCAGGTATATTAAAGTCTTCTTGTAACATATCAATAGTTCTGATGAACTCAATATGGTTGTATTCTCCTTCACCAGAGAATGTTGGCCATTCTTCCAATTTGGGAATATCTTTAACAGAGACAACATTTTCTCCTAAAAGTGGGGTAAAACTTCCTTTATCAGAATGTTTTTCTTCAGTAAAAGGTGTAGAATGTCTTTGAATATGTGGTTTATAATTCTTGTGAATTTGTTTTACATTTGCAATGATTTCATTTTTTGACTTCTGCCTTTCACTGTCACTTTTTGCTAAATGTGTAGCAAACTGATTGGAATTTTCAACTATCTTCAAGACATGATCTTGTAGAATTTTAAGTTGATCATTCATTTTAAAAATAGAAAGATCTTCCATTTCATCATTCTGAACTTGACATGTACTCCCAATTTTGTTACATGCATTGATAATGGAATCAAATCTGGCATTTATCAATTTATACCATTCAGTATATTTCTTGTCATTTCTCTTTAAATCACAGACATCCATTGTTATTTTAGTTAACTTTGCATCAAGTTTACCAATTTCTACGTTAATACTACTTTGTACATTATTTATTTGTGTGAATAGGTCCTGTTCATCCTTTCCTGCTCCTTGGCTGTGAATTCCATGAGAGTTCTGGCCATGTTGAACACACTGTTTACAGCTGAAGGCTCCAATTTGGGAATCCTGTACCCTTGTGATTAAGATCTGTGCCAATTGGCTTTGCCTTTGCCCTTGCCTTGATGGTTCTTGGGACCTCTCTGCTTCTTCTGAGGTCCTTTGAGCTTGTCTTTGGACATTTCTGGAGATGGTTTAGAGCTGGTTGACACTACTGAGGCCTCTGTATCCAAAGCTGGAGTCATTTCCAGTTGCTTCTTCTGGTCTATGGATAAAAGACTTTGGTTCTACAACCAATTCTTTATCTTTTTGACCTTGTCTTTGCAAGACAGGGGGCTCCACCCTCCTAAGAGTTTTATGGTCTTCTCCTTACCCAGAAAGCTCTTGATGTGTAAGTAGGAGTTCATGGCCCCCTGCCAAAGGCTTGGGCATATTTCCAACTCCTCTCCTTTGGCTGCTCTGAACCAATTTTTGTATTGGCATTGATATATTTCTATTTCTGCCATTTGAAAATGGTTCAGCCCTGGAAATATTGTCATGAATCAGTTCAGGCTCGGAATTCACATCAAAATCTGTGGGTACAGACCTTGGGGAATGGGGAGGAATTCTGGCATCCTCCAAATGTGTCTTTCTTGAGGAAGACTTTGCACTTCTGGATTTAATCTTGCCTCCTCCTTGTCCACATTGATCTGGTTGGACTGAATAGTTGCTTCCATTTCTGGTATGCACCATTTTCACGTCATTTCAAAGATAAAAAGGTGAAAATATAAGATAAAATACACACCTTTTGGTCGTAATTTATTCTTGTCTGAGCTAAATAAGGTGCCTCTTTTAGCAATTTGCACCTCAATACTGTCTTCAGGTTCTGGATTAGTGATATATCCTTTACTGGAACTGTTGCCAGCTGCACAGTATTTGAGTAAAGACACTAGAAAAATTATAAAAGAGAAAAAGTTACTTTTTATACTTTTTAAAATATTTTGAAAGATTTTTTATGAGTTTTATATTTTTTAATATTAAAAAATTATTCTTTTTAAAGAAAAAAAATTAAAATTTAAGATTTTGAATGAAAATTAATTCAGAGTAACTCAAATAATAATTTTATAAGTTTTTGGATGTGAAAAAGCCACGTGTAAAAACAGTAAAATTAAACCACATTCCTCAATGAAAAATATTTCCAAAACAATTTCAAACATGAAAATTATTTCAACTTCAAAATGAAAAAAAAAATTATTAAGTTTATATATTTTAGAACTTAAAAATATATTAATTAAGGGTACAAGGTTCAAAAAACATGGCCAGGGCCCCAAATGTAAGATTTGACTATGAAACTGATGATAATATTACTATTAATCAACAGTACTATGACTGTTCTTATGAAATATAATAAAAAAGTCTTATTATCACCACACTCAAATAATTAAAGAATTATTTCTTTCACGTGTTAAACACTACTAGTGATTTTAACAATGAGCAAGTAATTTTCTACAAGAATCAATTACAAGAAGATTTTAGTAATAAAACTTCTTTTTATTAAAATAATAAAATTATTTCAATATATAATTATATTTTGCAAGAATAATTGTAATGGTAATTCTTGAAGAAGACTAATTTTAGAGAAAAACTTTAAGAATTAAAATCAAAGCACTCACTAATATTCCAAAGAACTGATTGAAAGATAACATAGAGAGATTTGACGTAGAATTGTGGATTTAAAGGATAGAAATGAATTTGTAAGAGTATTACAACAATATATAGTTGGATTCTATTATTTCACGTCTTTCTGATTGATTTTGAAAGAATTAAAACACTTAAGAATAGCTTTAACTAATACTTACTTGTTGGTAACAATGATATAAATGATGATAAGATGGTGATGATGTGGAAAAAACAGCAAGAGGAGGCCTCTTTTAAGTCAACAATAGCTCGCAGAGGGGTGCCATGGAGCAAACTGAAAAACCAGTGAGTGAGGAAACAATAAACCCTTTTCGATTATTGATTGCATCATCTGTTGTCATGCAAGATTATCTTAATTACTTAATTAATGCTTTTACGTGACTACCAACCCAAATATGGTTAATAATAAAAGGAGTAACATCTGTAAATCTTCTTTTATTCTAAAATCATCATTGATTTCTCAAAGCTATCAATGTTATTGGAAATTCCATCACAGGTTGTAATTACTGTGAATTTTTGAAGATTCAGTGTTTCACGTAGAATAGTCCAAAATGGACTGTAAGTAAGACTTTTTATTCTACTAGTAAAATCATAATTCTTTTTGGTTGTACAATAGATAATACAGCTTTCCATTGGTTCTGAATGTCTCAGATAGATTTATAAATAATTTTATTTTTAATGAATTTTTGAAGTTTTTATCTTGTTTCTACATAGAATTGCAAATATCAGTGTTTTACAGGTTCCTATGAGGTAAATCAATGGATACAAGTCCAAAGAGGGTTTTAATTACGCCTTTGGGGTTTATCCATGGAAAATAATCAAGAATTGACATGGTTACAGGAGTCTAAGTAGCTCTTTACCTTCTTGGCACGTCAAAATAGCAGGGTATTTGCTATTTTTTTAAGCTTTACAGTAGTTGTAACATGGTAACCAAGTTCCCAAAGTGTTTTAGTTTACTAATTGGGCCAAGAGCAGCCATGGATCCAAGCTTTTGAGCTGTACACTCCTCTGAGGCCTCAGAAGTTGGGTACCCTGGCTCTCTTTGATGTCTTTTGTCCCCCTTGCTTATTTTTCATGTCAAAATAGAATTTTAAGGTTGAAGTGAGATATCCACTATGGGTGTACCAAAATTCCATGTAGGAATACCATGATATTAAGTGCTTGAAACATGCATAACACTATTCTTAGTGTATATGTAACATGGGATTTCTGACAATCCCATTATTTTCGCGTGAAATTAAGAAAAACAAAAATTTTCATGGATCTTTTATGTGGTATTGATGATGTGGTATTGAAGTATTTTCCATTTGACCACCTCAAATAGTTAATTTGAGCTTATTCACTCTATGGAGCTACCCTGGGTGAATTTGTGTGTAGAATTTAAATCTGGCCTTAAATCCATGGATTTACTTACTCAATAAAAAGTTATCCATCTTTTCTGAAATAAAAAATGATGAATTTTGGATATATGCATGACTTATGAGTTATGCATAATTCAAAATTTATTTTTAAGATAATTGTGGCCTCTTTGGGTATGTAAAATATACCTCAAGGCTCACAGTCAATAATTGATAAATAATGAGTAAGAATACCATAAAACAGACATAAACTCTTATTTATCTCAGAAACCAATTAAAAAACATTTAAAATAAATTATACCATTGGATTCCCCATGAAAAACTACACATATAACATTTTTATCTCATATTTTTTAAGTCAATATTTAAGGAAACAACCTGAATATATGCACTTTTATGATCAATGCATATATTCATGGTTTTCAGCTCATATCCCTTAAGATACACATGATAGAGAGTTAAAGAAAAAGGAAAGTAACCACTTAATGACTGTAGTAAACAGATATATACTTTATTTGACAAGGTATAAACAAGCTTATAACTTGTAAGGGTATATTGAATAAAATTGCTGTAGCTGTTGACCACTTTGTTGTGAATTTAGTCCAAGCTTCAAATAAAGTGGAAATTCAGGTTCTTCTACTTCATACGTGAAGAATGATGTATTTTTGATCATTTTATTTAAGGTAAAACCCCTTGAAATCGTGGCTTGAAGTTTAAAATGGTGAATTTTGACAGAAAAGATGAGGTACAAGAAAAAATAATCAAAAATAGAGTTTTGATTATGTAATTAAATGCTCTTGGGAATTTATTGATAACATTTTAAGCTATCATAATCCACTCTCCAATTGGCTTTAGCATGTATGAACTCAATGGTATTAATGATCAAAGTTTAAGCTTAAAATTGATCATTTATTATCACTCACTGTAATCTTATTTTAAGTTTAAAAGTTATATAAGTGATAAAACTGGTGAATACTATTAAATTATGATTCACCATGGGAAAAATGGATACACCTGACAGCAGGTGTTGCATTTGGAAATCATCTTGGACCCATCCTAGACTGAGCTTGGAACCTTGCTGTGAATTGGTTTAGACACAGGATTTCAATGTTTGTTATTATTGAAAGTTATTCTAAACAACTGGAATCTTACATAATTTCCAAGATCTTGTTTCCTTTGTTAATTGAATATAGTAAATATATAGTATCTTATATGGACATACTTTTGATTTATATTTTAATCTTATAAAACATTTTCTTCATGATATAAAAATTGGGATTCACCAATGTATTTTAAATTGAGACAGTTCTATGCTTTTTATGGCCCAAAATAAAAAAATCTTAAAAATGAATAGAGCCTTATATTATTCTTGATTTTTTACTTCTTATTTCTTTATAGAAATATCATTTGCTATTTTATCTCTAAAATTGTAGTCCAAATATCAGATTCAACTGTTTACCACTGAATCCTTCTCTGAGGAAACTGGAGGGTGGATATTGTTCATTTTAACTTCTTAAACTCCTGTAACCTCAGAAGGGACAAATAAGTTTTTTCATATTAATTTCAACAATTTTTTCCCCAAAAGCTAAAATTCTTTTCTTATCAATTAATCAAAGCTTCTGAATGTCAGGCTGTGTCTATGACAAAGGTGTATAATAGTGTTTACAAGCTTTAAATATGACTGTGGAATGGTGAAAATGGTTTTAAAAGGGTTCAATTTATAATAATAAGGGTTTTAATGATGATAAAAGGGCTTTACTATTGTATAATCGTGGTGGTGAGCGCTGCTGAAAGCCCTGGGTGTAGTCTTACCAGTTGGATTACTATAATAAGAGCTACACTGCTTAAATTTAAATTATAACCTGATTGTTCCCAAGAGTACAACTGTTTTTGACAGTTGTACTACATATGAATTCAAGAACAGGATGGGGATTTCTTTTCTGGCAGTGAATAGGCCTCCTTTTACCCTAACATGGGGTGAAAAGGCTGCTAGACCTTTTAATGTTGAGGAAGTGAAGATTTTTCACTCTCAAGGACAGGCTTGTGGTTTGCAAAAGGGATGTATAGCCTGTATTGGGCTCAGATGGGGTTTTGAAACCACATCTGGGCAGTTTTCACCAATACAGGGTGAATGCTTTCATCTGGGGACCACACAGCCTGATTCTGACATGTATGACGCGTAGAATGCTGTACAGAACCTGTATGAGACCACAGTATTGAAGTAAAAACAAGCTTCTTTGTTGGTTTGACACCTCATAATCATGGTTATGGGATATTATCCAATGGTAAGGCTGTATTGGCCAAACTGTGGGATTTTGACCTTAAAACAGCCATACCTTCGTCAGTTTTTGAGATATCAATCTCAAAAATAGTTCTGTGTGTAGCCCTGTATGTGCTTTGCACAATGGTACCTCATTTGATATGGTTATCATCAAATAAGGCAAAGTTATGCCATGTACAAGATGTTTGTACATATGTGTGTTTTAGGCAAAACACTGTATTGGGCTTGTTTTCCTGATGACTTTTGTTCTAGATGCAATATGGGGAAATGACTAGCACAATCAAATAGCCCTGAGGTTTCTCTTTCCAAAAAGATCCCACTTTAGGTATATGGCACTAAAACTGTAGAAGTTAGATGAAAGGTGAATATTTTATTCACCCTTGTTTGGCCAGAATTTGGCCATAACTTCTGTAATAGTGGTGCTAGCTCAGTTTGGCTGATACTTTTAGATAGCCCTGAATTAGAGCTTCATTTTGAATATCTATTTCATTTGGTTAAGGCTCTTACTATATATTTCAGATGAGAGGTGAAAAATTAAGGTTTATGCTCAGCAACAACGTTGAGCAGGAATAACTTTGTTATTCTTTTTCCTATGGTGATGGGACTTGTATATTTGGAAAGGGGTGAGTTTCCCCTTTCTTATGATACCTTTTGAGCTGATTTGGCTCAGCTCCATGTTTTGGTGGTACCTTGGCTATACCATTGGTTTATGGTATTTTGGCTGTCATGCTTGTGCTCTGGTTTTGAGTCACAGGCTGACACAGTGACTATAAAGTGATACTAATGCGACTGAAGCAAGATTTCATACTTAACGTGGTGTGACGTGAAGTCAATTGCCAACAATTGACACGGGATTTGCCCTAGTGATGGCAAAGGACCATGTCATTTGAAAATTGCAAATACTCTGTTGAGAAAGATACATGTGAGTGGTGTCTTAGACATTCTAAAATACTTAAACTCATTGATCCTCAAATGAATACTCAGATGAGGAATCACAAACTCTTGACACAAATACCAGGAGAGCCAGATCATGCAGTGAAATGCAGATGGAACCACAATTTCACTTTAACTCACATTGCAAAAACCTTACAAGATGTAAGTAAAAGAACTAATATAGGGAAATTCACCCCATATAAAAGCAGTGGTTTCAAAGATAAACAACCTTTCATGGTGGAGTTTAAAGACAACCCCAGAGAAAGAGTGGCAGAAGTGGAAAGAAGAAAATTTTTTGTCACAATTGTGGTTCAACGGACCACTATGCCAACAACTGTCCAAAGGCAAAGAAAAAATTCTGTGCCATTGAGAAAGTCCCAGTGGAATACCAAGAAGAAAGTCCAGTAGAAATACAGGGCATACAGTCAAAAGAAGGCATGCCACAAGGCACTGCAAATAGAAACCTGTGCAATGACACACAAGATGCACAAACATTCCTGGTCACACCAACCAAAGGAATGGCATACATACATGGAACAGCCACAGAAATGACTGTTTGCATTGACAATGCTCAACACTCATTGATAATTGAAAGGGGGCACACTTCCCCATAGTGGACAGAAATTATTTGGACTACCACTTCCCCAACTGGGAGAAACAACTCTTGCCAACCAAAGCAAATAACTTCAAAAGTGCTTCAGGGAAGATGAGTTCAATTGGGACAAGTATCAAAGAAATAATTACACCCCATAGGAAGGGTAATATCAGACTCAACCCATAGTCTGTAGTTCTTGATGATGCCCACATCCAAGGGTTTTTACTGGGAACAACTTACCAGAGGATGTATGGCATAGATATTTACAATAGTAAACACAGGAACATTACCATTGGTATCAACAAGGAAAAGAAATTTTCACTTGATATATAAAAAATATCTTCCTGAGAGCCTCTGAAAGAACTACTGAATGAATTCAGCAAGGGAAAGTTTAGTACTACCCTCACCAGTAAGCAGAAACTAAGCTTACTGAAAATTCTGAGAAAGAATAGACAAGCATTTGCCATTAGTGAAGAACCATTAGGCAAAATTAGAGTTCATGATATAGAACTATATCTGGATGTGGAAAGGCCTTATCCACCCAGGCTTGGGAGACCACCTTACCCAGCAATTCTGGAAACCAGGAAGGAAATGGAAAAACATATCAATGAACTGCTGGACATGTATGTCATCAGAAAGATTGGACATAATGAAATAGTGGAAATTACCACTCTTCTCCTTATCACCTGGAATGATGGGAAGTCTATGCTGTGGGGATATTTCAGAGCTCTGAATAACTCCACCAAAGCTGACAGGTACCCAATACCCAGGATACCTCATTCCTTAGACAAACTGGCAAAAGCCAGATACATAACCAAAATGGATAGTATGAAAGGCTTCCGCCAGAATGGAGTTAAACCAAAATCCATGAGATTACTAAGAATCATATGTCATATGGGCATATATGATTACACCAGGGTAATCTAAATGAAGCTCTAAGCCAGGGCTATCCAATGGTACCAGCCAAAATGAGCTAGCACCAATTTTTCTGGAGGTATGGTCAATATCAGGCCAAATAAGGGTGAATAAAACATTCACCTCTCATCTAACTTCTACAGTTTTAGTGTGAGATACTTGAAGTGGGGTCTTTTTGGAAAGAGCACAATCGGGACTACCTGATGGTGTCATTGATTTCCCCATAGCTCAACTAGAACAAAAGTTATGTGGCTCATAAGCTCAATACAGCTTTTTGCCAATACCACACATATGTGCAAAAGACTTGTACATGGGATAACTTTGCCATATAGAATGATACCCATATCAAATGAGGTGCCATTGTTTAGAGCACATAGAGGGCTAAACACTGAACCAATTTTGAGGTTGATATCTCAAGAATTGACAAAGTTATGGCTGTTTTAAGGTCAGATTCCCACCTGCTGTCATATACAGCCTTAACATGGGATAATATCCCATAACCATGAATATGAGGTGTCAAATAGACAAAAAGCTTGTTCTCACTTCAATACCTCATATGTCAGTCAATAATGGGGTCCCATACAGTTTCTGTACAGCATTCTACGCATCATACACGTCAGAATCAGGCTGTGAGGTCCCCAAACGAAATATTTCACCCTGTATTGGTGAAAACTTCCCATATGTGGTTTCGAAATCACATCTGAGCCCAATGCAGGCTATACAGGCTGTTTGCAAACAACAAGCCAGTACTAGAGGGTGAAAAATCTTCACTTCCTCTACGTGGAAAGGTCTAGCACCCTTTCCACCCCATTTCAGGATAAAAAGGAGGCTTTTCACAGCCAGAATTGTTTTCCTCATCCTGCTCTTGAATATCCTACGTAATAAACTGTCCAAAACAGCTTTACTCTTGGGTAATAATCAGGGTATAATTATAATTGTAATTATTGTAGCTCTTATTATAGTAATCCAACTGGTAAGACTGCACCCAGGGTTCTCAATAGCGCTCACCACCACTATTCTTCAATAGTAGAACCCTGTTATTATATTTCAAAACCATTATATTAGATTAAATCTCTTATTTCAAATTTATTTCCATGTGTCACAGTCATAGTTCTAGTTGTAAATAGCCTAATTAAAGCTTCAAAATAGACTCCAGCTGACACACTGGATTTAGTGATTCACGTCACGTCAGCTTCAAGAAAACGTCAATCATCATATTTGTCACATGAGAATTTCACTCAAAGCCCAAACCCATTTCAACACTATTCACAACGTTTGGGTAATTTCACCTCATTGGCTTCCGCCTCCCCAACGCTTAGCATGCTTACGCGCCAGCACTGCCATCCAGATGAGACTGCAACACTGCCCCCCCATCTCCGTCCTCACCACTCTTTACGCTTTCAAACCCCCGCCCTTGCCATCCTTACACTTGTGTACTGCCCTCCCAGCATGCCTGCGACACAGCTTACCATCCTTACGCTTGCATAGTGCCCTCCTGACACTGCTTACCATCCTTACGCTCATGGCGTGCCCTCCTGACATGCTCCCAACACCACTTATCCTTATGCTTGTGTAGTGCCCTCCCGAAATGCTTCCGACACTGCTTACCATCCTTATGCTCGCGAAGTGCCCTCCCGACATGCTCCCAACACTGCTTACCATCCTTACTCTTGCAGAGTGCCCTCCCAACATGCTCCCAACACTGCTTACCATCCTTATGCTTGCGGAGTGCCCTCCCCACATGCCTCCCACACAGCTTACCATCCTCATGCTTGCGGAGTGCCCTCCCAACATGCTCCCAACACCACTTATTCTTATGCTTCCATATTACATCCATAGTGTAAGGTGGCTTGTTGGTGTACACAATCAACACAATCAAGGAAATATGCTGAGTGGCCTCCTCTGCCAACAGGACCTAAGGGGAAATTGGTCAGTATACTCACAATGTTGTGGTTAGGGCTTAAAGCATGAGACTCACAAATTAAAACCTAATAAGTGGACTATTTAAGACAAGAATTGTGTCTCCTGTTTCCCAGACAAAACCATTTTATTCCATATCATTCAAATGGAACACTTTTCTTAGTCCTTACCTCATGAGAATTGAATAGTTCAAAAGTTGACTTTAGTAGGCTTCTCACTAGTCAACTTTATTCAATGTCTCCCAGGGAAGTGATTTCATTTTAATGAGATGAAATAATTTGCAACACATTGCCTCCTTCAATCTCCCAACAGATTAAATTTTGAAAATGCAATACAATTTCAATAGAAGGTTCCAAGTCTGTTGATGCGCAGGTTTATTTTGGTCAGCTTGTGGTTCCAAAATGTATTTTTTCTAGAATATTCAATAACTCTTAAACTGCTTTAAATTGATATTTAACTTCTTTCAAACTTGCCAAAATTCTCCAATATTACCTCAAAAAGAATCAATTATTTGAAACTTATTTTACTTCCACCTTTTTTCTTCAATTTGGATATTTTTATTCAAAAATTTCCAAACAAGTTATCAATCAACTTGTCACCATCTATTTGCTTAATAAACTACCTCCGCTATGGCCCAAACCCTGGGAAATCCAACTGACTTCAATGAACAACCAACTTCAGCCCCAGAGAGTGGAAGTGAAATCTCTGATATGGCCAGTAGTTGTGAAGTAGGCATTGAAGTAGAGAGCCAGTCACATGAAGATAATAAAGATCCACCAGTTCTTCCAGAATGTGAGTATGCATCCATCTTGAATATTTAAAATCTCTCAAAACCTGATATTGTGTCATAGCCTTTATTTCAGCTCAGCCTCAAAGCTATCAGAAACCAAATCTTGAAAGGTATGAGAAGGAAAAGACTGTTGAACCTTGTGCATCAACAGAACATGATGGGCAAGATGATGTAATTTTCAGTGGGGAGGTGGAAATTATATTCAAGGAACAATTTGTCTTCAACATTGCTCAAACAATCCCAAGCCTTGAAAAAATTCAAAATGATAGTAAAATTCCTGATTACGTGCGTCAAAAGATTGCTGAAGCCATGAGCCTCCTCAAAATGGATTTGAACCATAAGTCCATTTCCAATTCAAAACAAAATTGATAAAAATAGCTGCTTACAATATATGGGCAGGTGTGGAGGTGGGAGAATCTCTACCTGAAGGATCTCAAGTTGTAATTGGATTTCCAGGCAAAGGATTAGGAAAAAGACCAAATATAAATGCAACCAAAAAAACAAACAAAAAACGCTGTACCTTTGAAGCCCATAGGATTCTCGGGATCAAGTTGATGAAATGAGAAATGTTGAAGTGGACCATATTGATAATGAACCTCCGCATACTGAACCCCCCCATACTCAATGAGACAATCCATGATGAAGCTCCACATACTGAAATCCCCCAATACTCAATGAAACAATCCATGATGAAAACCCTCCTGCCTCTCCTCGAAATATTCCAGCCTTTCAAGAAAGGGAGACAATTAAACATGATACAATGGGACAAGATATGACTGATATAACTCCTGACCCTGAGCCCAAAGTGTCATTGTCTGCTAATTTTAAAGGAATATTTTATCCCGCATGGAAGAGTTTGCAGGCATTTTGAATTAGCATTCCAATATTACTCAAAAATAATGGAAAAGGGGGCTTTATAATATCAATAGTATTTACAAAAATAAATGGGACAATTTACCAACAAAGGATGCTCATACATTCATGCCCGTTGGTGTTAAGATGATCAGTAACCAAGAGCTTAAAATGTCAGCCTGGATGGAGGACCTTGAGATGGCAGGTGAGTTTTATCTTTGTGCATGATACATGATTATTGGCTGTTGACTGGTGATATAAATTGCAATATACAGGGTTAGATTTTTTTAAGCCAACAGAAACAGAAGCATTTTTTGATAAAAACATTTGGAATCTCAAATTGATGAAGGAATCAGCTAAACCTCCAGATAATCTCCCAAAATCTGAACACTCCTTCTTCAAAATGGTTCAGAGCCTTCTTTACCCCCCCAATCCAGCTAAACATTTTTGGGAAAATGTTATGTTTAAATCCATTAGTTTACTCTCATACAATGTGATTGCACCCAAACCATATGTTTCACTAACATCACATTCGACCGATCCTCTTGGACTTGAATGGGGAGCAGTTGAATATCTTGCCTCCTGCCTAAGTAAATTGAAGCAATGTGCAACCCCGCTCAGCATTGAAGGTGGCAGGGCTAACAATGAGATATCCACAAAGCCGCAAAAGAACCTGTGGGATCTAATGGATACAGTTATCCATTTGATGATTGCGTACAACATGGTACGTGCACATACAAAGGTCGAAGTTAATGGCATCAAAGGCACACTCATGGACTCAAAAAGAAATGAGGCCATCAAAGATCTTTTGACATGTCACAAGAATCTCAGAATAAATCAAATTTTCTATGGTATATTAGCGGCTTTCTGTGTGGCGGGGGTTCATGGTTTGATGGTATGCTCAGATGACAGGAGAAAAAATTCAGTTAAAGGGGCTTTATAACTAATTGACATTTCTGAAAACATTTCAGAGGGTAAAAATCTAGTGGAGCTGGTGTGGCTACATACTAATAAGTATATATGTAATTTACTGAATAAAAGTTTCTTCTCATCATAGTCTTTTAACCCCACTGTACCTCTTAGATTTGAATTTTCACAATGCTTAGTATTAGACTTTGGTGATGCCTGGGTGGCGAAGCGCGTTCTTGGTTCAAGTGATGAGGTCACATTGACTGTACCCAGGTATGCTAAACTTACAACCAGGATTGACCCATTTTAGATTAGCTTTGTACTAGATAGATTGTAATTGAATTTTGAAAAGTCATTTACGAGTTTAATAATAGTGAATACCCATCCTATTACTGCCTGGATGTCACAGTATGAATACCAATAGTAATTTTACGGCTGCATTCCTCCGTACACCATTGAAAATACTCCGACAAGACCCAAGCTGAGTCGGGAAGTTGTGCCCATGAGTAGCACACGCTGGGGCATTGCAGGAAGTTGTTTTTATCACTTCCTGCCAGCCCATAATAGGCAAAATGTTTCTGTGTCTTTCAAGAGGACTAGGATAATTAGGAATCCGCAGCAGGGTGCATATTGCATTTGCACGTGCTTGGGATATTCCACATGGTTGGATTGGAAAGTAATTGCAAGGGAACATCAATATGTCAAATTGAAGAATGCACTATCCACTGCAATTTTCAGGTTCAGGTATTTGAGATCGCGAATTCGCAAAGGTCAGGTGTGATCTTTCTTTTTAGCCGCAATTAAAAAAGATTCATCAACCGCAATCAAATTTAGGTGATATTAATAAATCAATAATCATTTGGTTTCATTTCATTTTCTGCTGCAAGCATGCCATTCATGAAAAAAGGAAAAAAAGTGTAAAAGGAAACTCGCGGGAAAGCATTGGGGTGAGGAAGGAAAGTGTGAGTTGTGCGCTTAATCTCAGTATATATATATATATATATATATGCTTCCACATTTATGTGGCACCCACATTGGGCCCCATGGAAGAACATTGGCTTTAGTCAGTTCAGATTGTGCCAATGTCATGTGGGCTCCAACAGGGAAGGCAAAGGATGTGTGCCAAATAAAGCTCCTTCCTTAGCTTCAAATGGCAGGAAGCACTATCTGATATCTTGTCTGCTTCAAAAAATAGTGATCCCTCAACCACTTGGGAATAGTGGGAGATCCCAAAAGACAAATGAGCACAAAACTACCCAAATGAATAGGTTGTTTTCCTCCTCTTGCGCAACAGCACAAATATCAATGCCAGTATCAGCAAATATGACCCCAAGTGAAATTTGGAGGGTTTTGGATGTCAATCAGATCAAACACATTCACTTTGGCTGTGTGGCAATTCTCTCTTCAAGTGGATTACTCATTGCCCTTGTCAAATTCCGATCATTCACAACAATGAGTGAAGTTGAGGTCAATCAATGGGATGAATTATCACAATTCTTATTTTGCAAAAAGAGATTCACCAACCCGATTGCAACAAATGGAGCATTACTGGAGGGATTTATGTCTGCGATTGGGTGGCGCAAATGCAGCACGAAGAATGAACAATTTGGTTTGTATGGAAGTGTTGGGAAAATTGAAAACGCAAAAGATGAATGGCGGAACCGAGGTGCCAATCTTAGCTTGGTGGGTTGCATTCTAGGTCAATCCTTACGATATGTTGGGGATAATTTATTTGAGAAGATTCAAAATTGCTAAAACTCATTGGGGGTTCTGTCTTTTGATCAAGTCAACTATGAAGGCAATATTCCCGCAAATCAGGGTGCAGGCAAGTTCGCTTCTGCAGTCACTTTCACCATGAATGGATTCAAAAATGCACCTCATGTTGATCAGGATGCATTGCTGTATGCTTCAGGATGGTGGTTTCAAGCTGATAAGCAGACTGGCCAAATTCAAAGAGATGCGTCAAAGCAGTGTACAGGGGGAAAATTGATTTTCTGAAATGAGCATTTTTGGATTGATCTATCCAAATGTCATGGCCTCATTCAGGTAGTGTGGGTCAGTAGTAAGTCTGTTCATTATACTGATCCAGCACAGGACAACAAAAGCACAAAGCTAGTGGGTATGTCTGCGCAATGCTCAAGGAGGTTAGCCAAAACAATGTGCCAAAAAAGCCATGGCTATTATGAGGTTGGCAAGGGAGCGGGCTATCAAATCAGGGATGGTAATACAATCTCATCCCAATTCAAAGAATGAGGGGATTTGAATGTGTATTGGAATTGCAGCAAGATTGGTAAATAATGGTGGGGCAAGGCAGAGGACAATATACACCAGGATTGGATTGTTTGGAGTTCAGGAGATAGGGTGGCTCACATGAAAAAGGGGTGAAATGTATTGTGTATGGTGGCATGCCATTGTACATATGTCCTGGTTTGTTTCCCTTGTCCAAGATCCCAATGCTTCACATGCGAATCCTTATGCTTGTGCGGGTTCCCACAATGCTTAAAGTTCCTTCGCCTGTGCAGGCTGCCAACGCTTCACACGCAAATCATTACGCTTGTACGAGCTCCTGACAATTCAAAAAAAGTGCCACGGTGGTGCAGGCTCCCAACGCCTCCCACGGCATTCCTTACGCTCTGCAGGTTCCCAACATTTCAACAGTTTTCTTACGCTGGTTCAGGCATCCAATAGTTGACACACAAATACTGACGCTTGTGCAGGTTCCTGACAATGCTGAAAATTTCTTATGCCTGTGCAGGCTCCCAACAATTCACATGCTAATCATTTTACTTGTGAATGTTCCCCACAATGCTAAAAATTCATTACGCCTGGGCAGGCTTTGCACAATTCACATGCCAATCCTTATGCTTGTGAAGCTTCACAACAATGCTGAAAATTTCTTATGCCTGTGCAGGCTCCCGACAATTCACATGCCAACCCTTATGCTTGTGAAGGTTCCCGAGAATGCTAAAAATCCCTTACGCCTGTGCAGGCTTCTGAAAATTCACATGCCAATCCTTATGCTTGTGAAGGTTCCCGACAATGCTGAAAATTTCTTACGCCTGTGAAGGCTCCCAACAATTCACACGCCAATCCTTATGCTTGTGAAGGTTCCCCACAATACTGAAAAGTTCTTATGCCTGTGCAGGCTCCCAAGAATTCACACGCCAATCCTTATGCCTGTGCAGGTTCCCAAAAATGCTAAAAATTCCTTACACCTGTACAGGCTTCTACCAATTCACACTCCAATCCTTACGGTTGTGAGGGTTGCCAACAATGCTGACAATTTCTTACACCTGTGCAGGCTCCCAACAATAAACACGCCCATCCTTATGCTTGTGAAGCTTCCTGACAATTTAAACAATTCAATACATGACTAAGATTAATAGCGTGTGACCATAGGAAAGGCAATGTCTCATGAATCTGCAGTGGATTGCTCACATGTGGGAACCTCCCGCTTTTTTACAGTTAAGATTTGATATGGATCTAAACCATGGAAGAAGAAAATGTAGGAGACGGTAATGGTGACTATTGGTGCATTTTTGGCAAAAGAGGTTCACACAAACAAATACTCAGTCAAACATTTGGTGGGGCACTTACAAAAATTATTCTCACACAGTAAGGGATTTTCTCTAAGGAGGAAATAAATAATTTTTATGTGAACAAAGATTGTAATAGAAATTGAACATAACAATGATTGAATACAAATACTTTATTTGAAAGAAAGTATTACAAAATATAAAAATTCGAAAAAATGAGATTTTTTTTTGAATTTTATTTTTATAGGAATTTGGAGACTATCCCGGTGATGTCCTCCTTTGGATAAGCCTCCAGTGCCTGAGCAAGGAGGGAGTTTGGTTCCTCGCAGAATTCCCAGGGCATCTCATTTTGATGAGCTGCATCCATGAAAGGAATCATGTGGAGCAAGCGGCGATGCTCCAACAAGATTCAGTTGATCGATTTGTGGACAATGGCTCAAGGAATCATCAAAGTCGGCCGTAAGTTAGTAAATTCCTGGAGAGCATCATTGTGGCAATGAGAGGGGCTTTGCACCAGGGGGGAGTTGGCATTGGGGTTCTTGGGGCACTGGGAGGGGGGATCCAACGGGTGTATCGTCAATGATAATTATGGAGTGGGGAGTGGCCGGAAGAGCTGGAGATGGTTGAAGAAAAGGTGAGCAAAAGTTGATAGGAGTGAAGAAAGAGAAGTCATGACTTACCAAAAGGTTCCCCCGTGGATTGCATAGGATCCACCTCAGGTTCTAGCTCACAAGTCGTAACGTCCTCATGTGGTTAAGAGGATGGACTTGTGCCAGGAATAGGTGGCTCCTTGGTTCGAAACTTTGGCTGCTTACCACGGAGTAATTCCTCTGACCATTGGGTGCTACTCAGGCCTGGAGTGGGTTGCCGTGGGGTTTGCTCGTGAGGCAAACTAGGAATGGGAGAGTCTTGTAGGGGGGTTTTGGTGGGTTTTGTTCTATGAGTAATGGAAGAAAGTCAGTATTATTGCGTGATGTCACAGGGGCTCTTCGAAGTGAAGAGGGCCTGGCACTCAGTAAACTGGGACTCACTTATGGAGGGCTCAAGGATATGGAAAGGTGAAAGACACTTAAGAGTGTAAGGAATGAATTACTATAATAAAAGAAATGAGAAAAGCAGAAACAAAGAAATAAGAATAAGAAATAGAAGAGCCAACCACAAACAAGTCCAAGTCCACTGTTTCAACCTGTCAGAATGGAAAGAGAAGGGTTAATAAGGATATGGCCACCCAACTAATACTGTACAGGCAAAGAAAGAAATGCAAAGACTAACTTAAAATTAAATAATTATAATACCCAAAATAAGGATAAGAATAATTATAAAATAATAAATAAACTAAATTAATTAACTGGGGAAAAGTCCCCGGGGGGGAGAAAGGGGGGCTGGTATATGTGAGAATCACCAGCCCTGATCCAGAGGAAGAATTTTCATGCGAATAAATGATGATTGAATTGAGTCTTGCCAATACAGGTCCTGTATAGCTGTACAGAGCCTGTACAAGAGGTGTGGTGTATTTGAGTGATCATACAGCTTCATACTGGTGTATTGAAACTGTATTGGGTGAATCCAACCTGTACAGGTATTGACAGGCTGTATTGAGGTACCAAGCTGTATAACTGTTTCAGAATGAAGATTGCTGAAACTGAATGCTGATACAAGTGCTGGATCTGCTGATTTGAGATGCTTGAGTGGGTGTATGAATGAATACCCTTACCCCTGATGGATGGTTGTTACACGTGAAGAGAAATGAGATAAGGAGGAGAAAGAAAACTTACTTTGGCATTTGAATCCAATTGGTGACAAGACATGGTGATGATTGGCCCAAGCTCGAATGTCCTCTTGCCATTCCCATCCTTCATTTGCCAGATAATCACTTTGCGCAGGTCAAGGAGTGAAGTGACCATCAGATGGTGGCCTAGGAGGGGGGGTGGACAAATCGGTACTTGGGGGACAGGGCTAATTGTCCGGAATTGTTCCTGTTGGCCTGCTTGGGATCCCAGTGTCCATTGGCGCCCAGATATGGTTTCATCATCCTTGACCACAAAGGAATCCTTGCAAGGGTGTCTTGGGCGAGAACTCCTCTGGCCACATGGTCGGAAGGGGCTGACAACAAAAAAAATTTCTTGTGTGCTTGTCGGCAAGCATCACAAGCATTGGTCGTCGTCAACAAATGAATACAGGGGATACCGCGCTTGGTGCATAAAGTGCATGACATCTAAAAATAAAACAATTGAGGTTAGTAACTGAATAGAAAGTAAACAATCAAGAAATAAAATGAAGACGTACGATGAATTAGATAAATTTAAAACTGAAACAAAATAAAGACACTCTAGTCGGAAGTTTTAAAAGTCTGGAAGAGAAGAAAAAGGAGTATCAAGATTGGAACATTATGTGAACAAAATTTTAAAATGGAGGTAACGCACGCGGGGGATAGAAGTGGCATTCTGAAAGGATCATCAGGAAAACCAAACAGGCAAAAGGAAGGGGAGTGGGTTCAGTGGAGTGCAAAAGAAAAGAGTGGAAAGGCAGGAAGACCAAGGGGAATACGCAAAAGAAGGACAACAGCAGCTGAGCTTGAACGAAGTGGAGTGGGTGAGAAAGAAAGTGATGGGCTTGTTGGGTGAAGATGGTCTTTTATACCATGGTGAAGCTTGGATGATCTCAGCAGTTGCAGCACCTGCAAAAGTCTCAGCTTCAAGGCATGTGGGCAAAATTGAAGCTCAGTCGCTGCCCATGCTGCAACTGAGAAGGGAAATGCTGGTGTGAGGCAGAAGAACAATGGGGTTCTGGCTGAGTATTGCAATTGATTGAATTGTCAAGCTCAGTCAAATCCCCTTTGTTTCCTTAAATAGCCACCTGATCACCCAGGAGGGTGGTTGTGAGGCCCTTGTTGAATGTGCATGGTGGGTGTAATGCACAAGTGCCCCATGCAGAAATGCATGTGGTGCATTTGGTCACAAGTGACCACAGCGAGATTACCGGCCGTATGGCCTGGTGATAGTGTTTGAACAAAGGGGGGGCTGTAAGACAAGTGAAGACAGCGTGAGCTTGGCTCAACCCACTGCTCAGGTTTGCTTTCGGGTCATAATTGAAATGCTCAGTGGCTGAAAATTTTAATTTCACAGTAATTGAACTATTGATATAACAATATCAAATGCGCCATGCTGAGAAATTGCTAGGTCATTTTTGAAAGCACAAAATATGAGCATTTGGAACAGCATTGGATGAAATTTCAGCTAGGTGCAGCATTTCACAAGCTTTGGGAAAGTGCTCCAAACTGAGCCTTCCAATGAACTATTGCAAAAATGGTCCTGACCATGGCTTTACTGAGCACTTCCACACAGTGCTTTTGACCATGACATGCTCAGCTTGCGTGTGCAAATAGGGTGAAACGCAATGCTGAGCATGTGGCACATGAGCTAGGTATATGCAAATGATCGGAAGGTGGATACCCATTGGCTATATGCAGGCAGGCTGAAGTAGTATTACACCTTCCTAATCTGTACAGCCGAGACTGTAGTATGCAGTACACCTTTGTAAATGTATGCTGCGGGGCCAAGAAAAAGCTGTTCAACAATGTAACATGCAATCACATCAAGCCATCAAGTCATATATCTCAAATGCATCCCTTTGATGCACCTTGTTGGAGAGCTCTGCCTAACTACGGCACAGATGAGGGTGTAATCCAAGTTAATGAAAGTGGGTCATAATGGGATGACTTATTATTTGGGTCATACACAAACAGTGGATTCACTCTGGTGCCATTGTCGGGGCAAACTTTGACTTGCCACGCTGGTTCATCGTGCATGCTCATTGGTGGGCAGCCACACGCTTTCATACGCACCCCCCGACGGGTCATATGCAGGCAACTTCCACACTCCTGGAAGACATTTTACTGCCAGTCTTCCGATCGGCTATTTTCTTGGTCGGGTGGTCAGCTTGAATGGAGATGCTCACCCGCTCGTGCGTGGAAACCTGAGGCCAATCAGTGTGGATTTGCTTCAGCCTCATATGCATTAGAATAATCCCGGCCTATGATTTCTGAGGCTGGTTATGTTTGCGTGGGGATCTCCCACTGCAGGTAATTTTCTGCACATTCTCATGCGCCCCACACA
Source organism: Austropuccinia psidii (assembly GCA_023105745.1). Classification (NCBI taxonomy): domain Eukaryota; kingdom Fungi; phylum Basidiomycota; class Pucciniomycetes; order Pucciniales; family Sphaerophragmiaceae; genus Austropuccinia; species Austropuccinia psidii. The sequence goes on along the minus strand of JALGQZ010000004.1, from coordinate 10,300,221 downwards.
AGTTGTGGCACCTGGCTTGCAGCCAAATATTCCCTTGGGCGCTTGGCCTCTTTCGCTGGAGTTTTGTACATGCATGAGGTAAAGACCCTGATGCCAATCTCAGTTGATTAGTACCTGCCTCAAATGCAATAGGGGTGAATGTATATGTGGATCAAGGCTCATGGCCGGCACCCCCTTTGATCATGCCACACATCCCCCCCTGGAAGCCCAGTAGGTTTCAGTCAGCAAAAAACTTCACGCAAAATCAAAGACATGTTTGGTGGCAGGCCACCAAGAATATCTCACCCTCCCACAGTGATATTGCCCTTTAAGACCACCAACATTGCCCATTAGGTCCCTGTATCACAATTAACATGGGGAACATACACTCATTCTTTGCTGTCACACCAGCAAACATGGCTGCATGCCTCTAATATGCCCCTTCACAATAAGTTACTACCACCCACCCAATTTCGGATATGCTAATGTCAACCTTGGTACACCAAAGGTTGTGTAACTTGCTGCAGATCCAGCAGTCATATCAGTGCACCCACATTTTTGCCACCTTGCCTTGATATATTCCCCAAATCGGATATGAAAATTATGAGCCCAAGAGGCCCATCTTCCTAAAGACCATGCACGTAACCACAAGCCATCCCCCCTTGAGCCCATTGTTGCCTCTCATATAAGTTCCCCACCTGCACTTATTCCTCTTCATTCCCTTCAGCTTACCCTTCCCTATCATATCATTTTCCACTTTCCCCAAATAATTCATAATAGCCATCATCTTAACCCCGTCACAACCACTTTGCATTGGGATGATTAATATTTGTATTCAAATAAATACTGATATAACCGTAAATCCTGATAATTTACACTCAGCTTCTTGGATTATCCTATGGCACAATCGACACAACATATTCGTATATTTCGCCAATCACCAGCATGCTATTGGCTCTCTCCGTGGAACCCTTTCCAAAACATTGATACCATCCCTTGGGGCACCACAAACTTTCATGCACTGTGGTCCTTGGGGGCATGGATTGAAAATTGCCAATCCAATCCTACTCAAATATTATTTGTTAAGGGAGTATTTATGACTGATGCAAATGATCCCTTCTCATCTCAGAAACTCAATCTAGCATTGATATTCTTCACATGGTATCCAAACATTATATTCATAATTGAAAGCTTTAAAACACAAGATTTGAAGCTTAAAATGCCCAAAGAATATGACTGTAATACTCATAGTCAATGTCAACTCTTTACTCCCACATTTCCCCCTTCAAACTCGACGCCAGTTTCATATCCTGATGTTTCATCATTGATTTCCAAGCAAAAACTGATACACTTACCCAGTGGATCAGACCTCCCCATGATGACCCTACCCCATTACATTATTCAAAACCCCCTACTCCCTCATCAAAAGACCAGACTAGCTTTTCTCTGGGATTGAGAAATCCCCATTGGCCGATCAGCCTGCAACCTTTGAGCCACCTCACCCCCAGGATCCACTTTTAATGCCAGGCACATCATTACAAAAAAGGTTGTTAGCTCATTTGAATCCCTTTGGACCAATACCCCTCTTGGAGGACTGCTTGCGGATGATATGGGATTAGGTAAAACCATTCAGGCCATTGCTCTAATTGGTACCTCCAAGGAGCGGGTTATTTCAAACCCCCATTGCTGCATGCCCACCATGATCATCTGCCCCCCTCGCTTAATTACCAACTGGCAATCAGAAATATCCAAGCATGCTCAGGCTGGAGCACTCCATGCCAAAATCTACCATGGTACCACTTGTCACTCATTATCCAAGGCTGACATCTTCAAATATGATATCATCCTCACTTCTTACAATAGTATCACCAAGAATTTAAGCAAACCAATACCTTTACATCATGCATTTTTCAAATCAAGCGGCATTGTATAATTTTGGATGAAGCAAAGTGAGTGTCTGATCTTTAAATGATTCAAATTACCTCTTATATCCAAGAACCCTTCCCCCATCTTATAGCTATATTTTCTCTAAATACACTGCCACTCACCATGCCATTGATAGGCTCCTTTAATCCCATTGAATACGTTTAATGGGAACACCTATTCACAACACCATTTATGACCTTTTGGGCATAATATCATTTATCACCCAACTCCAGAGCTCAGATCAAGATAACTGGTCACCATTCATCCTGAGTAGTCTTTCCAAAGGTGGCAATGATATTTTGAATTTGGCATTGCGGCATTTAAAATTGCGCTGCACCAAAGCCACATATCTCGAATCCCTCCCCACTTTAAGCCATCATTATGAGCTGCTCCCACTAAACGCGACCATGAAGCAAGAATATTCCACATTATACAAAGAATTCCGATCATCCAAAAGCAAAGTCCCCAGAGAATTTTTCAGAAATATTAATAAGCTGCAAATATGTTGTAACCATCACATCATGCTTAACACAATTGCGGAGGCGGATTTGGAAGACCCCAAGGGCAGGAGCACTCAGGATAACTCCCCAACAATCACACAAGCTATTGTCTATGTGGAAACATGCATGATGAATAGTAAAACTACACACTTCCTACAAAGCTTAATGAAGAACAAACAAACAAGGTGTGGTCCAACCAAATTGGTGTTTTATACCCAATGGACCCAATTTCTTGATTTGTGAGTTAATTCTAATATGCATCCATTACCAATTGAATCCATATGACTGTTTTTTATTGTAGAATTGGTTTTGCACTTGCCCATCACTCTATCCTTTCAGCACGAATTGATGGAACAATTACAGCACAAGCACAGGAGAAGGCACTGGGGAATTTCTTCAATAATCCTGAATGTGAAGTACTGATTTCATCCATTGCCGCAGCTGGAACTGGACTCAATATAACTTGAGCTAATATTGTCTATTTAATGGTGAGGGGACCCCCAAAAGTCTACCCTGATTTCCAGCCCCTGACATCCACATTTCCAGGAGCCCAATTGGAACCCAGCCATTGAGGCTCAGGCTGTTGATTGACTCCATCGTATTGGCCAACAACAACCTGTAAAGGTCATCCACTATATCACTCCTCATTCATTTGAGGTCAACATGTGGAAGGTACCTTTCAAGCTCATCTTTGACCCTGATTGTATTGCTATTCTAAAATCCTTCCTTATGGGAATGCCATATTCCAATCACCAATAGGTCCAAGAAAAGAAAAAATCATTAACTGCATGAGCCTTACTGAGATTCTATAATATGTGTTTGACCAAGTTGATAACACCTGCTCACCCTGGCACAGGTCCAAAATTATGAACACCATGAGCTGGATCAAACCCCATCAATATTTCCTCAATGAAAATGAGCAATAGAGTATTATTTCTAAGGGAGACAGTGATACATTCCAATTCATATTGTCTATATTCTGACATATTTAGCAAGTTGTTGCATCTTTAAGAAATAATAATCAGATGGTATTACACCTGCACAAATAATTCACAAAATGTTAATTTGTAACGGTGCTATACATTTATCTTACTAAGTTATTGCAGAGCATCACCATTTGGCCTAATAACTGGCATGTCAAGTATTTTGAGGGCGTTAGTCTGCATCTTACTACAGCTCTTGAGCCAATCTTGATCAAATACCTGAAATGATAGGCCTTCTGGAATATCACCATCATCTGTTAATTGTAGTTCTGGCAATCTATCAATAATTTTTTTACCCTTTTTTTACTGCAATTACAAAACTCTATGCCCCAATCCATTTTTAATACCAATTCATTAAATAACTGTGAGCGCCAGCATAATCCCACTTTGTGGTAAACTTGATGGCCATTTTCCAGTACCTCCTCAGTATCTGAGCATACTTGAGGGTAATTGAATTATGATGCTAGAATGGGAAATTTAGCCATATCACACCATTCACAATGGCGCTCACAGGTCTGCACATAAACAAGTAGATTATCATCAGATTTACTTCACAATGAAGAAGAGATACAGTAACTAACCCTTTGATGAATCTTTGCAAGCTTTTGATTCTCCCTCTTTTTGACAAAATACTTGGCATACTTTTGAATAGACTTCCTTTCTCTTTTCAAATAAGTGAAATATCACTCCATTAAAACTGCCACGACCCCATACTTATTATGATCCTTGTTCCAACAGTAATGATGATACTTGGTGCTGACAAGTGCAAGATGGAATGTACAGTAAAATACCATAGACATCAACTCATTGGGCGGATGTTGCCATGAGCTCTCGCAGTCCCAAGTGAATCACTTTAGTCCTAGCTTGTGGAGCTCATTTTAGCAGTAGCTTTGGAAACCCTGAGACTGAACCTGTGTTGATGGCTCATTGAAAACATCCTTGGGGACATATTCAAGATGACCAGCCACTTGAATTGCAATTTCACGCTCTTCTGTACTGGGTGATGCTGGTAGTGAGGAAAAATCCTTATCCCTAACTTTGAGTAGGAACAGGCAATGGGCATGTACTGCTGATCTCATTCCATGGACATTCTCTGGAAGTTCTGCTTTCAGCCATTTTTGTTGCTCCTTCTGGCTTGCACGTTTTGCCACATTGTCAGCTTTACAAGCCTGGTTCCTTTGCTGTCTGACCTCGGATTGTTCAAGCACACTCTGGGCAAAGGACATTTGAGGATGGGTGAACTCACTATTTGACTGAGTGCCATGCTCATGAGCCATGAAATTGTCACTCCTTGGTTGATCATTTGTTTCCATTTGAGTCGGAGACCTGTTCTCATCCTCATCATCCACCATTTTTTCTCTTGATTCACTGGCATGAGCTGTTCTTGGTTTGGAGGCATATGGATGATGAAGTCCAGTGAGTTTCTCTTTATGGACCAGAGGTGAAGATGCATAATGTTCATCACCTGCCATGCACATCATCAGTTAATACCTCAAAAAATTAATAAAGACTTGTCATACTCACAATCTTCAATTGGCTCCTGAGATCAGACTGACTTGCCTTTAGGTGCCATATCTAACCCATGAAACAAACATATCAAATTGTGAAAAATTTTATACTCCAAAATTAAAATGACTTACTTTGATGAAGCGTCAACGCGCCTTTCATTGCCCACATGAGACTGAGCTCCTGATGGAATATTGAGGGTTGGCTGTTATTTGATGAGATTTGAGGTGTTCTTTCTGGCCCCTGAGACGCATGCAATTTGTGTATTAGTGGGATTCGGCGGAATTGGAGTGACAGAAATATTTGGGATTGACCAAGTGCTTGAAGCTGGAGCCTTCAGATTTCCCACATCAATGTTAAGACCTAAACCATTCATTGAGGATGCAATAGGGGTTTTGAGAGGAATGTTGGGACTCAATGGTGACTGTGTTTGAACATATTCTATCCTAGATTCACTATCTGAGTCATGAACAGAACCTGAACGGGATGTATGTGACTTGGAAGATGACATAAGGGCCAAAAAAGTACAGTAATATTTTTAACTAAATAAAACACCTCAGTATTATGATAAAATAGAGTGATATGAGATGAAATCTTTTCAGATTTAAAATAGAGATATTCTATGAATATTTCTAAAAAGAGTCTTCTTGGAAGTCCAATAAGCCTCTTTTCAGGAGAATCATCCCTGCCTCCTTTTGAGCTCCTCCGCTTTTGTCGGAAACCACCCTGCACGGCCTACCACCATATAATGTAATATTCCCTTGATCTCAAAGGGGACCCATCATCAATAATTAATCATATTTGGTAACATTTCTGCCTCCCCATTGTCACATTTTGTGAATTATCCAAACTGCCAATATATGCATTGAAATTCCACAGCATTGTACATCTGTAAAGGGGTATATTCATGAAGGATTTACCCACAAAAGAGACATCACATATTCAAGAAAGGAGAGACAATCAAAATCACATTTCAACAAATTAAAAGCCTGCTGCACTCAAACCAAATACCAAGACTTAAGATGCACTCCAACCCCTTCTGTAATAGAGTTATATTGTTATGCCTGTAATGAGGTTTAAGCCATGTACAATGATGTGCCGGCGTACATGGTTTGAATGTCAATCCCCGCAATTCAATGTTGACACATCCCAATTGGAATGCCCCTTAAGGGTAAAAACCGCAGTATCACCCTGTGTAAATAAAATAGAATATGTATGAGCATTGAGAAGCATGGCCTTTTACCCAATTAAACTCCTAACCAATTCCGCCATCCATATGAGACATGTTAAACTTTATCAGCTGCAGCTCACGCACCATTACAAATGGGATAAAATTATCAGATGGCGCAAATCATCTTCCCCTTAATATATAATCACTCAATTTTTTTTCCAATTACTAACACTCCTAAACACTTCCACATCAGCCATAGATATTTATACCCAAACCAACTGTACTCCCAATTCCTGCAACAATGACAACCCGCCGCTCTTCCTCAATGTGTATATGCATGTGTCAACCCTGCTCAGCTCAAAGACACTCTTCCCCTGAGGGTGATAGGCACGGAGTTGCCTTCACACCTTCCCAATATAAACAGCACATTAAAAAGCTCAAATCAACCATTCCACCCACATCTCTTCCAAAAAATCCCTACTTCTGCATCAGGATCTGAGTTCCCACAGCTTCTATTGGATGAAATCTTCCCAGCTGATTATTCACAATTGACCCAAAGCACCTTCTCCACAGCACCGGGTCTTAATTCAATTGCACAGAAACCATAAAGCAGCAGTCAAACCCTTCCCCCAAAAGAACTTGGAATGATGATATCTTCCATTCTATCATTAAAGTATAATATACCCCGCAGGGCTTCACGCATTCTCAACCCCGCCCTAAACCTGCTGATCAAGTCCAGCATCTCAAGCTCCGGTGGGCCCCCCACTCCCGCATTCCTGTGAGCCTTGAGGTATATTTTACATACCCAAATAGGCCACAATTATCTTAAAAGGAGATTTTGAATTATACATAACTCATAAATCATGCATATATTCAAAATTCATCATTTTTGATTTCAGAAAAGATGAATAACTTTTTACTGAGTAAGTAAATCCATGGATTTAAAGCCAGATTTGGATTCTACAAAAAAATCCACCTAGGGTAGCTCCATAAAGTGAATAAGTTCAAATTAACTCTTTGAGGTGGTAATATGGAAAATACTTCAATACCACATAAAAGATCTGTGAAAAGTTTTGTTTTTCTTGATTTTAGGCCATAATAATGGGAATGTGAGAAATCCCATGTTACATATACACTAAGAAAAGTGTTATGCGTATTTTGAGCACTTGATATCATGGTATTCTTACATGCACTTTTGGTACACCCATACTGGATATCTCACTTGAAGCTTAAATTTCTATTTTGATGTGAAAAAAAGCAAGGGGGACAAAAGACATCAAAAAGAGCCAGGGTACCCAACTTCTGAGGCCTCAGAGGTGTGGACAGCTCCAAAGCTTGGCTCCATGGCTGATCTTGGCCCAATTGGTAAACTCAACCTCTTTGGGAACTTGGTTCCCAAGTTACAACTACTGTAAGACACCAGAAAATAGCAAATAACCTGAAATTTTGACGTGCCAAGGAGGTAAAGAGCTGCTTACAGTCCTGTAACCATGTCAATTACTAAGGACCTTCCATGGATAAGCCCCAAAAGAGTAATTAAAACCCTTTTTGTACTTGTATCCATTGATTTACCTCATAGCAACCAGTTAAACACTGATATTTGCAATTCTACGTAAAAATGAGGTAAAAACTTCAAAAATTCATTAAAAATACAATTCTTAATGAATCTCTCTGAAACTTTCAGGACTAAAGGAGAACTGTATTATCTATGGTACAACCAAAAAGAATCACAGTTTTACTAGTAAAATTAAAAGTGTTACTTAAAGTCCATTTTTGGTTATTCTATGTAAAACACTAAATCTTCAAAAATTCACAGTAATTACAACCTGTGATGAAATTGTCTATAACATTAATAACTTTGAGAAATCAATGAATATTTTGGAATAAAAGAAGATTTCCAAGTGTTACTCCTTTTATTCTTAACCATATTGGGGTTGGTAGTCACGTAAAAGCACCAATTAAGCAATTATGATAATTTTACGTGACAACAGATGATGCAAGCACTAATCCAAAAGGGTTCAATGCTTCCTCACTCACTGGTTTTTCAGTTGGCTCCATGGCACGCCTCTGTGAGCTGTTGTAGACTTAAAGGAAGCCTATTCTTGCTGTTTTTTCCGTATCATCATCTTATTATCATATAAATCATTATTACCAACAAGTAAGTATTAGTTATAACTATTCTTAAGTGTTTTAAATCTTTCAGAATCAATCAGAAAGATGTAAAATAACAGAATACACTTATTTATTGTTGTAATACTGTTTTAAATTCATTTTGATCCTTAAAGTCCACAATTCTACGTCAAATCACTCTATCTTATCTTTCAATAAGTTCTTTGTAATATTAGTGAGTGATTTATTTTTAATTCTTAAAGTTTTTGCCTAGAAATTAGTTTTCTTCAAGAATTATCATTATAATTATTCTTGCAAAAGATAATTATATATTAAAATAATTTTATTATTTTAATAAAAGAAGTTTTATTATTAAAATCTTGTAATTGATTCTTGTAGACAATTACTGCTCACTGTTAAAGTCACTAGTAGTGTTTAACACGTGAAAGAAATAAATCATTAATTATTTCATTGTGGTTATAATAATATTTTATTATTATATTTCATAAGAACAGACATAGTACTGTTGATTAATAGTGATATTATCATCAGTTTCATAGTCACATCTTACATTTGGGGGCCTGGCCGTGTTTTTTTGAACCTTGTACCCTTAATTAATATATTTTTAAGTTCTAAAATACATTCATGTAATATTTTTTTCTTCAATTTTAAATAAAAATTAGTGTTATTTTTGAAATTGTCTTAAAATCTTATTTCATTGAGGAATTTGGTTTAATTTTATACTGTTTTCACACATGGCTTTTTCACATCCAAAAACTTATAAAATTATTCTTTGAGTTACTCTGAATTAATTTTTTATTCAAATTCTTAAATTTTAATACATTTTTCTTCAAAAAGAATATTTTTTTTATTTTCAAAAAATAATAAGACTTATAAAAAATCTTCTAAAAATATCTTAAAGCATAAAAACAATTTCTTTTATCATATTTTTTCTCTAGTGTCTTTAATCAAGTACTGTGCAGCTGGGAACAAACTCAGTAAGAGATATATTATCAGTCCAGAATCTTCAGAAGCAGAATCCGAAGAAAGTATTGAAGTGCAAATTGCTAAAAGAGGCACTTCATTCAACTCTGAAAAAGCTAAATTGCCACCAAAAGGTGTGTGTTTATCTTTTATTCTCACCTTTTTATTTTTGAATTGACATGAAAATGGTGCATACCAGAAATGGAAGCAACTATTCAGTCCAACCAGATGGATATGGACAAAGAAGAGGCAATCCTTTGGCCCCTTTTGGCCTCATTGGATTCGGCCAAAAGGGGCCTAAATGGCCTGCGGCCCACGGGCCGTAGCAGCTGTAGGGGGCCTAAATGGCCCAAAAAGGCCATTTAGGCCTAAACCCCCCCTCATGAAAGGGGGTGGCCCAAAACCACCGATGGTGGCTAGGGGGCCTGGAGGCCCCTAGGAGACAAAAGGACCCCCCAGGCCCAAAATCAAAGGTTAAGGCCTGGGGGTTGGTGAGGTGGAAATTGGCCAAGAAAGCCAATGATGGCAGGATATAGCCTGAGGCCATCAATGGCCATTGGAAGGGGTATGGCGTAGGAGCCATAGAACACCCAAGGGGCCAATTGGCCATAAATGATATGACATGACCAATTGGTTCCAACTTGGCTGCAGGTTGGATTTTTAGGGCACTGCGTCCCAAAGTGCATGTAACTGATGGTATTCCCCATGTCATCCTCATGGAGTTACATTAGTCACAAAAGGAGCCTACAAGGAACCCCCAAGGGGCGGAACCCTTGTACGCCAATGGAGGGGAAAACCCAGCGATTTCTGGTTGTTTGATTGAGACCTACTCTTGTCTCCAACCGGAATCAAACCCATGACATTGGTAACCGGTTTATTGTCACAATGCTGTCTGCCAGACGTCAGCAAAGGGAAATCTTGCCAAAAAGTCTACTACACCAGTTGAAAGACCGATTTGTACTGGCAAGTTGTAGATCACATTCCACAATGCGACATCTACGTAGAAATAAGGTAAAAACTTGAAAAATTCATTAAAAATACAATTCTTAATGAATCTTTCTGAAACTTTCAGGACTAAAGGAGAACTGTATTATCTATGGTACAACCAAAAAGAATTACAGTTTTACTAGTAGAATCAAAAGCTTTACTTACAGTCCATTTTTGTTTATTCTATGTGAAACACTGAATCTTCAAAAATTCACAGTAATTACAACCTGTGATGAAATTGTCTATAACATTAATTTCTTTGAGAAATGAATGATTATTTTGGAATGAAAGAATATTTACAAGTGTTACTCCTTTTATTCTCAACCATATTGGGGTTGGTAGTCACGTAAAAGCACCAATTAAGCAATTATGATAATTTTACGTAACAACAGATGATGCAAGCACTAATCCAAAAGGGTTCAATGCTTCCTCACTCACTGGTTTTTCAGTTTTCTCCATGGCACGGCTCTGTGAGCTGTTGTAGACTTAAAAGAAGCCTATTCTTGCTCTTTTTTCCGTATCATCATCTTATTATCATTTAAATCATTATTACCACCAAGTAAGTATTAGTTATATCTATTCTTAAGTGTTTTAAATCTTTCAAAATCAACCAGAAAGACGTGAAATCATATAATCCAACTCTATATTGTTGTAATACTGTTATAAATTCATTTCGATCCTTAAACTCCACAATTCTACGTCAAATCTCTCTATCTTATCTTTCAATAAGTTCTTTGGAATATTAGTGAGTGATTTATTTTTAATTCTGAAAGTTTTTGCCTAAAATTAGTTTTCTTCAAGAATCATCATTATAATAATTCTTGCAAAAGATAATTATATATTAAAATAATTTCATCATTTTAATAAAAGAAGTTTTATTATTAAAATCTTGTAATTGATTCTTATAGACAATTACTGCTCACTGTTAAAATCACTAGTAGTGTTTAACACGTGAAAGAAATAATTCTTCAATTATTTCACTGTGGTTATAATAATATTTTATTATGATATTTCATAAGAACAGACATAGTACTGTTGATTAATAGTGATATTATCATCAGTGTCATAGTCACATCTTACAATTCCATATACCTCAAGATCTGAGTACCATATTTGAACATCTCCAATTGGAACCAGTGATTCCAAACTATACATGCTGTCCTCAATTTTTCTCTCTTAATGGCCTTACTGAATCAGTCACAACTGACCAACCCCACTGTCAATGCCAAAATGACCCAAATGATCATGATCCCCCTTGCACACAATCATTAGGCAGATTCATCTATTAATTTGAACCCCACACCCAAAACACAACCAACATAGAGCAAAGATTAATACTAACAGAACGTCCCATTTATCAACCATTCAAAAATTGGCTTGCCGGATTTCTCCAGCGCGCTGGAATTATGGAAATTCTGCATCAACATCAAAAATCCCAAACTCCTGAAGGTTTCCCAAAATGCGAGGTCTGGGATGGATTGGTCTGGAGACGCTTCACTGGCACTAGAAATATCCATGACCCCCCATTCATGTCCATTCCTGGTGCATTGGCCTTCTCCATTTATGTGGACTGGTTTAATGCACATGGAAAGTCCACCCGGTTGGCCAGCATTGGACCTATCATGCTTATTTGTCTTAATCTCCCCCCAAGTGAAAGATTGAAGCCAGAGAATGTCTATTTTGCAGGAATCATCCCTAGTCAAAAGCAGCCAAATTCCCTTCAATTGAATTACCTATTATTGCCACTCATCAACAAGCTCAAAGACCTATGGAAAGGTTACCATTTTTCACACACCTCAACAAGTCCTTCAGGATCCTTTATTCAAGTTTCCATCCTCAGAACAATTGCAGACACAACCAACATAGAGCAAAGATTTATACTAACAGAACGTCCCATTTATCAACCATTCAAAAATTGGCTTGCCGGATTTCTCCAGCGCGCTGGAATTATGGAAATTCTGCATCAACATCAAAAATCCCAAACTCCTGAAGGTTTCCCAAAATGCGAGGTCTGGGATGGATTGGTCTCGAGACGCTTCACTGGCACTAGAAATAGCAATAACCCCCATTCATGTCCATTCCTGGTGCATTGGCCTTCTCCATTTGGGGGGACTGGTGTAATGCACATGGAAATTCATCCAATTGGCCAGCATTGGACCTATTATGCTTATTTGTCTTAATCTCCACCCAAGCAAAAGATTGAAGCCAGAGAATGTCTATTTTGCAGGAATCATCCCTAGTCAAAAGCAGCCAAATTCCCTTCAATTGAATTACCTATTAATGCCACTCATCAACAAGCTCAAAGACCTATGGAAAGGTTACCATTTTTCACACACCTCAACAAGTCCTTCAGGATCCTTTATTCAAGTTTCCATCCTCAGAACAATTGCAGATGTGGTCGCCATGTGCAAGCTTACTGGATTTATTTCCCATTCAGGCAACCACTTTTGTAATTTTTGCACCATTCACAAAGCTCAAATTGAAGAAATTGGTCCTCAATTTCACTACACACGCTCATGCCAAATTCATAAATCAACCATTGCCAAATGGATTCAGGCAGCCCCACAAAAAAGACAAGCAATGTTCTCTGAGTATGGAGTGTGATATTCAATTTTGGAAGTGTCAGCCTGTGACTCAAAACCAGAGCACAAGCATGACAGCCAAAATACCATCAACCAATGGTATAGCCAAGATACCACCAAAACATTGAGCTGAGCCAAATCAGCTCAAAAAGAATCAAAAGAAAGAGGAAACTAACCTCTTTCTGAAAATATAAGTCCCATCACCATAAGACAAGAAATAACAAAGTTATTCCTGCTCAAAGTTATTGCTGAGCATAAACCTTAATTTTCACCTCTCATCTAAAATCTAGAAGGAGAGGCTTAAACCCATCAAATGGGTATTAAATATGAAGCTCTAAGCCAGGGCTATCTAATGGTACCAGCCAAACTGAGTTAGCACCAATATTACTGGAGCTATGGTCAATTTCAGGCCACATAAGGGTGAACAAAACATTCACCTCCCATCTCACCAGGGCAAATCTCGTGTCAATCGTCGGCGATTGACTTCACGTCAAGCAAACGTCAAGCAGGATAAAAGTCGAGCTCATGTCAAGCAAAAATCAAGCAAACGTCGAGCACACGTCCTACTCTTGTCTTACACCAAATCCTGTGACATCCACCAATATTGGTTCCCCTGTGCCTTCAACTCAGATTCCTCACCACCTGATCATCCCACAACCGTCCGATGGTTGGTGAAAATTACACAAAACCCGCCTGTTTGCACAAACACACATCAAAGAGGTCCTTCAGCCAGTCTTGATGTAGGCGGGGGGTTTGACTTCACCAGGTCATCCATAAAAGGACTCCGCCTGAGCAGGATTGTCGTTTTGCAGGTGACACTGGTAGGGCCCGCCGCACAATACCGCGTGTGCGTGTGCGGGTGCACATGCGTGTGTGGGTGCGTGTGCATTGGTGTGTGCGGGTGTGCTTGCGCTTGCGTGTGCATTGGTGCGTGCAGGTGCGGGTGCGCAAGGGTCGCTTCCCCTTCCTACATGATGATGGCGCAGCTAGAAATTTTGGCGGGGGGTTTGACTTCACCAGGTCGTCCATGAAAGGACTCCGCCTGAGCGGGATTGTTGTTTTGCAGGTGACACTGGTAGAGCCCGCCGCACAATACCGCGTGTGTGGGTGCGGGTGCGCTTGCGTGTGCATTGGCGTGTGCGCAAGGGCCGCTTCCCCTTCCAACATGATGATGACGCAGTTAGAAATTTTGGATGCTGTGAAAGGTGAGTGTGTGGGTCATTTGATCATTGAACTTGGCTTATTCACACTGTACCCAATGTCAAAATAGTAAGTTCTTTGTGGCAATGTGAAATAATGGGCTTTGCTTGTCACAATGGCATGTCTCTGTCACTAAATTTTGAGGCAGTTATTTCACTAGCAAAATTGCTAATGAATCTGAGATATTTGCATTTCTGTAGACTAAATTTCATGAAATAACGGCTTTATCATTACAAGCAGTCCACATGACAGAACTTCGTTATCATACAATCCACAGTTACCTACTATTTCTTCTTCAGATATAATCAAGTGTCCATCATCAAGACCAATAGCTTTGTAAATATTGAGATGCGGCCAATCTGGTTAGAAATTCACATCAATCTTCAAAGTTTTTAAGATCAGAAAGTTATTGTTCAGTATGCTAGATGGCTCAGAGACTTTAAAAATGCTATTAATAATACCAAATTGTCGTGAGTTGCCCCTCAGAAAAGATATCACACTGTTGCTGACATTTTTGGATTCAGTTGAAAATATATTGTTCCCAATATTAATGTTTGAAACTGGAAAATACCAAAGTGAGACAATCCTTGAAGTGAGATGACTTGTGGATTGCACGGTAGTGTCTAAGCTGATCCAATCAACTATTTCCCTTGTTGCATGAAAATTCTGTAAGTACTCAACCAGGCAATCATAATTTTCTTGGTCATGGCGGGATGGTTTGTTATATTTATGGTCATTGAACAGGGCAGGTGGCTGTGATTCGAAAAGCTGTTTTATTTCACATGGCACGGAGGGGGATTTCAGGAGAACGGAAAGGTTGGAACATCGACAGATATGTTGAAGTAAGGTTTTATCTATATCATCTATTTAGAGTTGCAAGAAGTTAATCTTATTCAGTTCAGGTGTTTAATCAATGTGAATATATTGATCTTATTAATTGACGTACATATTTTGTTATTTGTTGGTATTTTTGCAAATACTCCAATCAAGCGCTCATAACCCCATGTGGCTGAGGCTTGTGCTGGGCCCCAACATTGGAAGAGTTCGGGAATATGATCAGCAAAATGATCATTTGGTTTACTTTTCTGTTTTGGGAACAGGAGTTGATTGGAAAGGCGGAATTTTTTCCAATGTTCAGCAAATGCAGTTGCATCATCTATTGAAACAGTCCAACTTGTGGCAATGTTGATAGCACTAATCAAATGGAATGTATTCTTGGCTAGTTCATTTCCAAGTTCTTCTGACTGACCCATTTGCCTTTGAATGTTGGCGGATTGGTGTACATCTAATGACATCTGTTGACTGAGCATTAAAAATGGAATATAGACCTTATATAAGAGAGCCCATTCAGCGGCTTTTAAGCTACCATGAGAGGGGGAACCCATGTTGCGAGGTACTCTTGTCCATGATGAGGGAATTATTGTCTCAGATATGATTTGTCGGAGATGCTCCAGAGCCTCACCCTTGATCTGGTGATCACTCAGTGCAGTGATATCCAATTCAGAGGGGATTTCAGAAGTGGGGATGTAATCGGCATCAAATGAAGGAATCTCCGCAGAACCACTAGATGGATGTTCTGTGTTAGGGGTGGGCATTGGGAAGTAGTTTTTTCGGGTGGAAGTAGTGGGGAGTGGCTCATTTATTATTTTTGCTGCGTCTCTCCTCAGGGAGCGGGCCTCTCTCAATGTGATTTTATCAAGAGAGCTGTTGGAGGTCATGGAATCTGAGTCTGAACTGTTGGTGTCATTGGATTTCCTGCGGGACCTGAGGTAAATTTTTGATTTGGACTCTGGAATGCACAATTTGAAAGTTGCATGATCGTTCAAAATTCCAAGTATTAAATTATGCATTATGTCAAGATTAACCATTCTGGTGGCATCCCAATACGGAAGGTCTTCTAAAATTGAATATCGCACTCCATACTCAGAGAAAATTGCTTGTCTTTGTTGTGGGGTTGCCCGAAGCCATTTGGCAATGGTTGATTTATGATTTTGATATGAGCGTGTGTAGTGAAATTGAGGACCAATTTCATCAATTTGAGCTTTGTGAATGGTGCAAAAATTACAAAAGTGGTTGCCTGAATGGGAAATAAATCCAGTAAGCTTGCGCATGGCAACCACATCCGCAATGGCTGTGAGAATGGCAACACGGATAAAGGATCCTGAAGGACCTGTTGAGGTGGGTGAAAAATGGTAACCTTGCCATAGCTCTTTGAGCTCGTTGATGAGTGGCATTAATAAATAATTCAATTGAAGGGAAGTTGGCTCCTTTGGACCAGGGAGGATTCCTGCAACATAGACATTCTCTGGCTTCAATCTTTCACTTGGGGGGAGATTAAGACAAATAAGCATGATAGGTCCAATGCTGGCCAACCGGGTGGACTTTCCATGTGCATTAAACCAGTCCACATAAATGGAGAAGGCCAATGCACCAGGAATGGACATGAATGGGGGGTCATGGATATTTCTAGTGCCAGTGAAGCGTCTCCAGACCAATCCATCCCAGACGTCACATTTTGGGGAATCTTCGGGAGTTTGGGATTGTTGATGTTGATGCAGAATGTCCATAATTCCAGCCCGCTGGAGAAATCTGGCAAGCCAATTTTTGAATGGTTGATAAATGAAATGTTTTGTTGGTATAAATTTTTGCTTCATGTTGGTGGTGTTTTGGATGTGGGCTTCAAATGAATAGATGAATTTGCCTAATGATTGTGTGCAAGGGGGATCATGATCATTTGGGTCATTATGGCGTTGACAGTGGGCTTGGTCAGTTGTGACTGATTCAGTAAGGCCATTAAGAGAGAAACATTGAGGACAACATATATAGTTTTGAATCACTGGCTCCAATTGGAGATGTTCAAATATGGTACTCAGATCTTGAGGTATATGGAATGCAGGAATGGGGGGACCACCGGAGCTTGAGATGCTGGACTTGATCAGCAGGTTTAGGGCGGGGTTGAGAATGCGTGAAGCCCGGCAGGGTATATTATACCTTAATGATAGAATGGCAGATATTATCATTCCAAGGTCTTGTGGAGGAAGGGTTTGACTGCTGCTGTATGGTTTCTGTGCAGTTGAATTGAGAACCTCTGGAGTTGAGAAATTGCTTTGGGTCAAACATGAATAATCAGCTGGGAAGATTTGATCCAATAGAATTTGTGGGCACCCAGATCCTGATGCAGAAGTAGGGATGTTTGGAAGAGATTTGGGTGCAATGGTTGATTTGAGCTTTTTAATGTGCTGTTTATATTGGAAAGGTGTGAAGGCAACTCCAGGCCTATCACCCTCAGGGGAAGAGTGTGTTTGAGCTGAGCAGTGTTGACACATGCATATACGCATTGAGGAATAGCGGCGGGTTGTCATTGTTGCAGAAATTGGGAGTACAGTTGGTTTGTGTATAAATATCTGTGGCTGATGTGAAAGTGTTTAGGAGTGTTATTAATTGGCAAAAAAATTGAGTTATTCTTTATGAAGGGGGAGATGATTTGAGCCAGCTGGGAGTTTTATCCCATTTGTAATGGTGTGTGCGCTGCAGCTGATAGAGTGTAACATGTCTCATCTGGATGGCGGAATTGGTTAGGAGTTTAATGGGGTAAAATGCCATGCAGCTCAATGCTCATACATATTCTATTTTATTTACACATGGCGATACTGTGGTTTTGACCCTTGAGGGGCGTTGCAATAGGGATGTGTCAACATTGATTTGAGGGGATTGACATTCAAACCATGTACGCTGGCACGCCATCGTACATGGCTTAAACCTTATTACAGACATAACGATATAACTCTATTACATAAGGGGTTGGAGTGCAGCTGAAGTCTTGGTATTTGGTTTGAGTGCAGCAGGCTTTTAATTGGTTGGAATGTGATTTGGATTGTCTCGCCTTTCTTGAAAAGGTGATGTCTCTTTTGTGGGTAAATCCTTCATGAATATACCCCTTTACAGATGTACAATGCTGTGGAATTTCAATGCGTATATTGGCAGTTTGGATGATTCACAAAATGTGACAATGGGGAGGCGGAAATGTTACCTAATATGATTACTTATGGATGATGGGTCCCCTTTGAGATCAAGGGAATATTACATTATATGGTGGTAGGCCGTGCAGGGTGGTTTCCGACCGAAGCGGAGGAGCTCAAGAGGAGGCAGGGAGGATTCTCCTAAAAAGAGGCTTATTGGACTTTCACGCAACACTTAGTTCCAACTATTCATAGAATTTCTCTATTCTAAATTTGAAAAGATTTCATCTCATATCACTCTATTTTATCATAATACTGAGGTGTTTTATCTAGTTAAAAATATTACTGTACTTTTTCGGCCCTTATTTCATCTTCCAAGTCACATCAATCCCGTTCAGGTTCTGTTCATGACTCAGATAGTGAATCTAGCATAGAATATGTTCAAACACAATCACCATTGAGTCCCAACATTCCTCTCACAACCCCTATCGCATCCTCAATGAATGTATCAGGTCTTAACATTGATGTGGGAAATCCGAAGGCTCCAACTTCCAGCACTTGGGCGATCCCAAATATTTCTGTCACTCCAATTCCCCCGAATCCCACTAATACACAAATGCATGTGTCTGAGGGGCCGGAAGGCACCCCTCAAATCTCATCAAATGCTAATCCCCAATCAAGATTTCCACGTGAGTTCCTCCTTAACCCCGGTCGGAATCCAGTCGCATCCCAGGATCCCTTTGGACGAAGTCAACAGCCAACCCTCAATATTCCATCAGGATCTCAGGCTCATGTGGGAAATGAAAGGCGCGTTGATGGCGGGCGACGAAAAAGACCTTTGGAAAATGTAACTTGGAGCGGTCTGTCAGAGAGAAATCCAGGATTGACGCTTCATCAAAGTAAGTCATTTGAATTTTGGAGTATAACATTTTTCACAATTTGATATTTTTGTTTCATGGGTTAGATATGGCACCTAAAGGCAAGTCAGTCCGATCTCAGGAGCCAATTGAAGATCGTGAGGATGACCAGTCTTCATTAATGTTTTGATGTGTTAACTGATGATTTGCATGGCAGGGGATGAACTTTATACGTCTTCACCTCTGGTCCATAAAGAGAACGTCACTGGACGTCATCATCCATATGCCTCCAATCCAAGAACGGGTCATGCCAGTTCATCAAGAGAAAGAATTGTGGATGATGAGGATGAGAACATGTCTCCGACTCAAAGTGAAAGAAATGATGAACCAAGGAGGGACGATTTCACGGCGCATGAGCAAGGCACTCAATCAAATAGTGAGTTCACCCATCCTCAGCTGGGCCTTGCCTAGAGTATGCTTGAACAATCCGAGGTCAGACAGCAAAGGAACCAGGCCCGCAAAGCTCACAATGTGGCGAAACGTGCAAGCCAGAAGGAGCAACAAAAATGGCTGAAGGCAGAACTTCCAGAGAATGTCCATGGAATGAGATCAGCAGTACACGCACATTGCCTGTTCCTACTCAAAGTTAGGGATAAGGATTTTTCCTCACTACCAGCACCACCCAGCAGAGAAGAGCGTGAAATTGCAATTCAAGTGGCTGGTCATCTCGGATATGTCCCCAAGGATGTTTTCAATGAGCCATAAACACAGGTTCAGTCTCAGGGTTTCCAAAGCTACTGCGAAAATGAGCTCCACAAGCTAGGACTAAAGTGGTTCACTTGGGACTGGGAGAGCTCATGGCAACATCTGTTCAATGAGCTGATGTCTATGGTGTTTTACCGTACATTCCGTCTTGCACTGGTCAGCACCGAGTATCATCATTACTGTTGGAACAAGGATCATAATAACTATGGGGTCGTGGCGGCTTTAATGGAGCAGTATTTCACTTATTTGAAAAGAGAATGGAAGTCTATTCAAAAGGATGCCGAGTATTTGGTTAAAAAGAAGGAGAATCAAAAGCTCGCGAAGATTCGTCAAAGGGTTAGCTAATGTATCTCTTCTTCATTGTGAGCAAAGACTGATGATGATCTACTTCATTATGTGCAGACCTGTGAGCGCCGTCGTGAATGGTGTGATATGGCTAATTTTCCCATTCTAGCATCACAATTCAATGACCCTCGAGTATGTTCAGATACTGAGGAGGTACTGGAAAATGGCCGTCAAGTTTACCGCAAAGTGGGATTATGCTGGCGCTCCCAGTTATTTAATGAATTGGTATTAAAAATTGATCGAGACATAGAGTTTTGTAATCGCATTAAAAAAAAGGGTAAAAAAACTTTTGATAGATTGCCAGAATTACGATCGACAGATGATGGTGATATTCCGGAAGGCTTATCATTTCAGGTATTTGATCAAGATTGGCTCAAAGGCTGTAGTAAGATGCAGACTAGCGCCCTCAAAATACTTGACATGCCAGTTATTAGGCCGAATGGTGATGCTCTGCAATAACTTAGTAATATAAATGTATAGCACCGTTACAAATTAACATTTTGTGAATTATTTGTGCAGGTGTAATAAAATCTGATTATTATCTCTTAAGGATGCAACAACTTGCTAAATATGTTAGAATATAGACAATATGAATTGAAATGTATCACCGTCTCCCTTAGCAATAAAACTCTATTGCTCATTTTCATTGAGGAAATATTGAAGAAGTTCGATCCAGCTCATGGTGTTCATAATTGTGGACCTGTGCCAGAGTCAACAGGGGTTATCAACTTTGTCAATCACAAATTATATAATATCAGTAAGGCTCACGCAGTTAATGATTTTTTCTTTTCTTGGACCTATTGGTGATTGGAATATGGCATTCCCATAAGGAAGGATTTCAGAATAGTAATACAATCAAGTGAAAGATGAGCTTGAAAGGTACCTTCCGCATGTTGACCTCAACTGAATGAGGAGTGATATAGTGGATGACCTGTACAGGTCGTTTTTGGCCAATTCGATGTAGACAATCAACAGCCTGAGCCTCAATGGCTGGGTTGCAATTGGGCTCCTGGAAATGTGGATGTCAGGGTCCGAAAATCAGGGCAGAATTTTGGGGGGAAACTGACCATTAAATAGACTATATTAGCACAAGTTATATTGAGGCCAGTTCCAGCCGCGGCAATGGATGCAATGAGTACTTCACATTCAGGATTATTGAAGAAATTCTCAAGCGCCTTGTCCTGCGCTCGTGGTGTATTTGTTCCATCAATTTGTGCTGAAAGGATAGAGTAATGGGCAAGAGCAATACCAATTCTACAATATAAAAAAGTCAGATGGAGTCAATTGGTAATGGATGAATATTAGAATTAACGCACAAATCTAGAAATTGGGTCCATTGGGTATAAACAACCGATTTGGTTGGACCACACCTTGTTTGTTAGTTCTTCATTAAGCTTTGTAGGAGGTGTGCAATTTTACTACTCATCATGCATGTTTCCACATCCACAATGGTTCGTGTGATTGTTGGCAAGTTATCCTGAGTGCTCCTGCCCTCGGGGTCTTTCAACTCCGCCTCTGCAATTGTGTTAAGCATTATGTGATGGTTACAACATATTCGCAGCTTATTAATATTTCTGAAAAACTCTCCTGGTCCTTTGCTTTTGGATGATAGGAATTCTTCATATAATGTGGAATATTCTTGCTGCATGGTCGGGTTGAGTGGGAGCAGCTCATAATGATGGCTAATAGTGGGGAGGGATTCGAGATGTGTGGTTTTGGTGCGGCACAAACTTAAATGCCGCAATGCCAAATGCAAAATATCATTGCAACCTTTTGAAAGACTACTCAGGATGAATGGTGACCAGTTATCTTGATCGGCGCTCTGTGGTTGAGTGATGAATGATATTATGCCCAAAGGGTCATAAATGGTGTTGTGAATAGGTGTGCCCGTTAAGCATATTTGACGGGATGAAAGGAGGCTATTAATGGCATGGTGAGTGGCAGTGTATTGAGAGCGAATATAGCTATAAGAGCGGGCAAGGGTTATTGGATATAAAAGGTAATTTGAATCATTTAAGATCAGACACTCACTGTGCTTCATCCAGAATTATACGATGCCAATTGATTTGAAAAATGATTGATGTAGAGGGATTGGTTTGCTTAAGTTCTTGGGTGATAGTATTGTAAGAAGTGATGATGATATCATATTTTAAGATGTCGTCTTTGGATAATGAGTGACGAGTGGGACCATGGTAGATTTTGGAATGCAGCGCTCCAGCCTGAGCATGCTTGGATATTTCTGATTGCCAGTTGGTAATTAAGCGAGGGGGGCAGATGATCATGGTGGGCGTGGAGCGATGGGGGTTTGCAATCATCCGCTCCTTGGAGGTACCAATTAGAGCAATGGCCTGAATGGTTTTACCTAATCCCATATCATCTGCGAGCAGTCCTCCAAGAGGGGTATTGGTCGAAAGGGATTCAAATGAGCTAACGACCTTGTTTGTAATGATGTGCCTGGAATTGAAAGTGGATCCTGGGGGTGAGGTGGCCCAAAGGTTACGGGCTGATTGGCCATTGGGGATTTCTCGATCCCAGAGAAACGCTAGTCCGGTCTTTTGATGAGGGAGGAGGGGGGTTTGAATAATGGCATGGGGCGGGGTCATAATGGGGAGGTCTGATCCACTGGGTAATTGTATCAGTTTTTGCTTGGAAATCAATGATGAAACAACAGGATGTGAAGCAGGCGTCGAGTTTGAAGCGGGAAATGTCGGAGTAAAGAGTTGACATTGACAATGCGTAGTACAGTCATATTCTTTGGGCATTTTAAGCTTGAAATATTGTGTTCGAAAGCTTTCCATTATGAATAGAATGTTTGGATACCATGTGAAGAACATCAATGCTAGATTGGGTTTCTGAGATGAGGAGGGATCATTTGCATCAGTCATAAATACTCCCTCAACGAATAATATTTGAGTA
The DNA here is from genome assembly GCA_023105745.1 of Austropuccinia psidii. Classification (NCBI taxonomy): domain Eukaryota; kingdom Fungi; phylum Basidiomycota; class Pucciniomycetes; order Pucciniales; family Sphaerophragmiaceae; genus Austropuccinia; species Austropuccinia psidii. The sequence continues at coordinate 10,277,452 of JALGQZ010000004.1, read as the reverse complement.
GGATTGGATTGGCAATTTTCAATCCATGCCCCACCAGGACCACAGTGCATGAAAGTTTTTGGTGCCCCGAGGAATGGTATCAACGTTTTGGAAAGGGTTGCAGGTAGAGAGCCAATAGCATGCTGGTGATTGGGGAGATATACGAATATGTTGTGTTGATTGTGCCATAGGATAATCCAAGAACCTAAGTGGGAATTCTCAGGCTTTAAGGTTATATCACTATTTATTTGAATACAAATATTAATCATCCCAATGCAAAGTGGTTGTGAAGGGGTTGACATGATGGCTATGTTAAATTATTTGGGGACAGTTGGAAATTATATGATCGGGAAGGGTTAGCTAAAGGGAATGAAGAGGAATAAGCGTAGGTGGGGAACTTATATGAGTGGCAGCAACAGGCCAAAAGGGGGATGGCCTGTGGTTACGTGCATGGTCTTGATGGGGATGGGCCTCTTGGGCTCATAATTTTCATATCCGATTTGGGGCATATATCAAGGCAAGGTGGCCAAAATGTGGGTGCACCGATATGACTTCTGGATCTGCAGCAAAGTACAAAACCCTTGGTGGAACAAGGTTGACATTAGCATATCCGAAATTGGGTGGGTTGTAGCAACTTATTGTGGAGGGCATATCAGAGGCATGCAGTCATGTTTGCTGGTGTGACAGCGAACATGGATGCATATATATCTTCCCCAGGTTAATTGTAGCACAGGGACCTACTGGGCAATGTTGGCCGTTTCAAAGGGCAATCTCACTGTGGGGATGTTTGTGTGTGGGCGGGTGAGATATGTTCGGTGGCGTGCCACCGAACATGACTTTGGTTTTGCGTGAAGTTTTTTGATGACTGATTCCAACTAGGCTTCAGGGGGGGAAGTGTGGCATGATCAAACGGGGCACCAACCGTGAGGCATGATCCACATCTACATTCACCCCTATTGCGTTTGAGGAGGCTACTATTCCCCAGAGATTGGGATCACGGTCCTTGCCTCACGCGTGAACAAAACTCCGGAGAAAGAGGCCACCCACCCAAGGGAATTTCTGGCTGCAAGCCAGGTGCCACAACTTGCGCGGGGCGTGTGAGAACGTGAAGAAAATAACCCGCGGTGGGAGATACCCACGCAAAAATAACCAGCCTCAGCAATCATAGGCTGGGATTATTCTGATGTGGATGAGGCTGAAGCAAATCCACACTGATTGGCCTCAGGTTTCCACGCGCGAGCAGGTGAGCATCTGCAGTCAAGCTGACCACCCGACCAAGAAACTAGCCGGTCGGAACACTGGCAGTAAAATGTCTTCCAGGCGTGTGAAAGTTGCCTGTGTATGACCCGTTGGGGGGTGCGTATGAAAGCGTGTGGCTGCCCAACAATGAGCACGCGCAATGAACAAGCAGGGCCAGTCATTGATGGCCCCGACAATGGCACCGGAGTGAATCCACTGTTTGTGTATTACCCAAATAATAAGTCATCCCATTATGACCCACTTTCATTAACTCGGATTACACCCGCGTCTATGCCATTGTTAGGCAGAGCTCTGCAAAAAGGTGCACCAAAGGGATGCAGTTGAGATATATGACTCAATGGCTTGACATGATTTTCATGTTACATTGCTGAACAGCTTTTGCTCTGCCCCGCAGCATACATTTACACAGGTGTACTGCGTACTACAGTGTTGGCTGTACAGATCAGGAAGTTGTAATACTACTTGAGCCTGCATGCATATACCGAATGTGCATGCACCTTCCAATCGTTTGCATATACATAGCTCATGTGCCACATGCTCAGCATTGCATTTCACCCGATTTGCACACGCAAGCTGAGCATGTCATGGTCAAAAGCACCGTGTGAAAGTGCTCAGTAAAGCCATGGAATGAACTATTTTTGCAATAGTTCATTGGAAGGCTCAGTTTGGATTACTTCACCCAAGCGTGTGAAATGCTGCAGCTGGCTGAAATGTCACCCGATGCTGTGCCAAATGCTCAGATTGTGGGCATACAAAAACGACTGAGCAATGGCTCAGCATGGTGCATTTGATATTTTTATATCAATAGTTCAATCACTGTGCCATTAAAATGTTCAGCCACTGAGCATTTCAATTATGACCCGAAAGCAAACCTGAACAACGGGTCGAGGCAAGCTCACGCTGTATTCACTTGTGTTACAGCCCCCCCTTTGTTCACATACTATCACCAGGCCATAAGGCTGGTAATATTGCCGCGGCCACTTGTGACCAAATGCACAGGGTGCATTTCTGCATGGGTCACTTGTGCATTCCACCCACCATGCACATTCAACAAGGGCCTCACCACCACCCTCCCAGGTGATTGGGTGGCTCTTTAAGGAAAGAAAGGGGATTTGACTCAGCTTCACAATTTAATAAATTGCAATACTCAGCGGTGCATTTGATATTGTTATATCAATTGTTCAATTACTGTGCAATTCAAATGCTCAGCCACTGAGCATTTCAATTATGACCCGAAAGCAAACCTGAGCAATGGGTCGAGGCAAGATCACGCTGTATTCACTTGTCTTACAGCCCCCTCCTTTGTTCAAAGACTATCACCAGGCCATAAGGCTGGTGATCTTGCCGCGGTCACTTGTGCATTGCACCCACAATGCACAATCAATAAGGGCCTCACGACCACCCTCCTGGGTGATCGGGTGGCAATTTAAGGAAACAAAGGGGATTTGACTCAGCTTGACAATTCAATAAATTGCAATACTCAGCCAGACCCCCATTGTTCTTCTGCCTCACGCGAGCATTTCACTTCTCAGTTGCAGCATTCGCTGACACTCAGCTTCAATTTTGCCCACACGCCTTGAAGCTGAGACTTTTGCGGGTGCTGCAACTGCTGAGATCGTCTCAGCTTCACCATGGTATAAAAGACCATCTTCACATGACACGCCCTTCACTTTCTTTCTCACCCGCTCCACTTCGTTCAACCTCACCCGCATTTGTCCTTCTTGTGTGTATTCCCCTTGGTCTTCCTGCCTTTCTACTTTTGTCTTTCGCACTCCACTAAACCCACTTCCCTTACTTTTGCCTGTTTGTTTCTTCTGCTGATCCTTTCAGAACCTCCCTTCTATCCACCTCGTGGGTTACCTCTTTTTTTAACTTTTGTCAACATTATGTACCGATATTAATACTTATTTTTCTTCACGACTCTTTTCCAGACTTTTAAAACCTTCGGACTAGAGCGTTCTTATTTTGTTTCCGATTTAAATTTATAATTCATCGTACGTCTTCATTTTTTCTCTTGATTGTTTACTTTGTATGCAGTTACTAACCTCAATAGTTTTGTTTTTAGATGTCGTGCACTTTATGCACCAAGCGGGGTATCCCCTGCATTCGCTCCTCGACGACGAACGACGCTCGTGATGCTTGCCGACAAGCACACAAGAAATGTTCGTTCGTTGTCCGCCCCTTCTGACCACGAGGCCAGAGGAGTTCCCACCCAAGACGCCCTTGCGAGGACTCCTTTGTGGTCGACAATGATGAAACCATTTCCGAGCGTGAATGGACGCCGGGCCCCCAAACAGGCCAACGGGAACGATTCCGGACGATCAGCCCTGTCCCCTCCAGTATCGATTTGTCCACTCCCCCTCCTAGGCCACCATCCGATGGTCACTTCACTCCTTGACCGGAGCGAAGTGATTATCCGGCCGATGAAGGATGGCGATGGCGAGAGGACATTCGAACTTGGGCTGATCGTCACCATGTCTTGTCACCGATGGGATTCAAACGCCAAAGTAAGTTTTCTTTCTCCTCCTTATCTCATTTCTCTTCACGCAATAATACTGACTTTTTTCCATTTCTCATAGAACGAAACCCCCCGAATCCCCCCCGACAAGAATCTCCCGTGCCTAGTTTGCCTCGCGAGCAAACCCCCCGGCAACCCACTCCAGGCCCGAGTGGCACCCAATGGTCTGAGGAATTATTCCGCGGTAAGCAGCCAAAGTTTCATTTCATTTTCACTTTCACTTTCGAGTCGAGTGAACTGACTCTTACTCCTTTTCTAGAACCCTCCCGAACGGAAGAGCCACCTATTACTGGCCCGAGTCCAACGTCCCAACAACCTGAGGACAATACGACTCGTGAGCCAGAACCCGAGGTGGCTCCTACGCAATCCACGGAGGAAGCTTATGGTAAGTCACCCCTTCTTTCTCTCTTCGATCCATATACCCTTTTCCTCATTTTTTCTTTGACTGTCTCCAGATCGTCCCGCCACTCCTTGCTCAATCATCATCATCGACGATACGCCCGTCGGATCCCCCCTCCCCCTTCTTCTGACACGACTCGCCCACCTTCCCCTTCCATTCCCCCCCCCTCCACTCCAACCCCGGTTCCCTCCCCAGAGATCCCTTCCAGTGCCCCTGAGAACCCCAACGCCTCCTCCCCCCCAGTGCCAAGCTCCTCTCATTCCCACGATGAGGCTCGCCAGGAATTCACCGACCTGCGACCGACCCTAATGATTCCTCGAGCCATTGTCCACGATTCGATCAACCGAATCTTGTTGGAGCATCGTCGCTTGCTCCACATGATTCCTTTCGTGGATGCAACTCATCGAAACGAGATGCACCGGGAATTCCGGGACGAACTAAACTGCCTCCTTGGCCAGGCACTGGAGGCTTATCCAAAGGAGTACATAACCGGGATAGTCTCCAAATTACTCGAAAAATAAAAATTTAAAAAAAAAATCCCATTATTTCCACTTTTTATCATTTGTAATACTTTCTTTTAAATAAATTATCATTTGTAATCAATTATTATTATGTTCAAATTCTATTACATTCTTTGTTCACGTAAAAATTACTTATTTCCTCCTTAGAGAAAAACCCTGATTGTGTGAGAATTATTTTTGTAAGTGCCCCACCAAGCGTTTGAGTGAGTATTTGTTTTTGTGAACCTCTTTTTCTCAAAATGCGCCAATAGTTGCCGTTATCCTCTCCTATATTTTCTTCTTCCATGGTTTAGAGCCATATCCATTCTTAACTGTAAAAAAGCGGGAGGTTCCCGTATGTGAGCAATCCAGTCCAGATTCGTGAAACATGGCCTTTCCTATGGTCACACGCTATTAATCTTACTCATGTATTGAATTGTTTAAATTGTCTGGAACCTTCACAAGCGTAAGGATTGGCGTGTGACTTGTCTGGAGCATGCACAGGCGTAAGGATTGGCGTGTCAATTGTTGGGAGCCTGCACAGGCGTAAGGATTGGCGTGTGAATTCTTGGGAGCCTGCACAGGCGTAAGAATTGGCGTGTGAATTGTTGGGAGCCTGCAAAGGCGTAAGAATTGGCGTGTGAATTCTCGGGATCCAGCACAGGCCAAGAAATTTTCAGCATTGTGGGGAACCCTCACAAGCGTAAGGATTGACGTGTGAATCGTCGAAAGCCTGTACAGGTGTAAGGAATTTTTAGCATTTTTGGGAACCTTCACAAGCGTAAGGATTGGCGTGTGAGTTGTCGGGAACCTGCAAAGGCGTAAGGATTGGCGTGTGAAGCGTCGGCAGCCCGCATAGGCGTAAGGAACTTTTAGCATTGGCGGAACCTGCACAAGCATAAGGTTTTGCGTGTGAAGCATTCGCATCCTGGACAATAGCAACAAACCAGGACAGATGTACAATGGCATGCCACCGTACATAATCCACTTCACCCCTTTTTCATGTGAGACACCCCATCTCCGGCACTCGAATCCATCCAATCCTGGTGTATATTGTCCTCTGCCTTACCCCACCATTACTTACCCAACACACATGCAAATCTCCTCATTCTTTGAATTGGCATGAGATTGTATTACCATCCCTGATTTGATAGGCCGCTCCCTCGCCAATCTCATAATAGCCGTGGCTTTTTCGGCACATTGTTTTTGCCAACCTCCTTGAGCATTGTGCGGACATACCCACTAGTGTCGTGCTTTCATTGTCCTGTGCTGGATCAGTATAATGAAAAAATGTACTGCTGGCCCACACTACCTGAATGAGCCCATGACAATCGGATAGATCAATCCAAAAATGCTCATTTGGGAAAATCAATTTCCCCCCTGTACACCGCTTTGATGCATCTCTTTGAATTTGGCCGGTCTCCTTATCAGCTTGAAACCACCATCCCGAAGCATACAGCGATGCATCCTTATCAACATGAGGTGCGTTTTTGAATCCATTCATGGTGAAAGTGAGTGCGGAAGCGAACTCGAATGCACCCTGATTTGCCGGAATATTGCCTTGGTAGTTGACTTGATCAAAAGACGGAACCCCCAATGAATTGTAGAAATTTTGAATCTTCTCAAATAAATTATCCCCAACATATCGTAAGGATTGACCTAGAATGCAACCCACCGAGCTAAGATTGGCACCTCAGTCCCGCCATTCGTCTTTTGCATTTTCAATTTTGCCAGCACTTCCATACAGACCAAATTGTTCATTCTTCGTGGTGCATTTGCGCCACCCAATCGCGAACATAAATCCCTCCAGTCATGCTCCATTTGTTGAAATAGGGTCAGTGAACCTCTTTTCGCGAAATAAGAATTGTGATAATTCATCCCATTGATTGACCTCGACTTCACTCATTGTTGTGAATGGTCGGAATTCAACAAGGGCAATGAGTAATCCGGTTGAAGAGAAAATTGCCACATGGCCAAAGTGAATGCGTTTGATCTGATTGACATCCACAAGGCTCCGAATTTCACTTGGGATCATATTTGCTGATACTGGCATTGATATTTGTGCTGTTGGTTGAGAGGAGGAAAAAAAGCTCTGCTTTCGGGTGGTTTTGCCCTCATTTATCTTTTGGGATGTCCGACTATTCCCGAGTGGTTGAGGGATCACTTTATGTTGAAGCAGACAAGATATCAGATACTGCTTCCTGCCATTTGAAGCTAAGGAGTTTTGAGTCCAGAATGGTGCCCAATGCCCAAGGAGCTTTCTTCGGCACACATCCTTTGACTTCCCTGTTGGAGCCCACATGACATTGGCACAATCTGAACCGACTAAAGCCAATGTTCTTCCATGGGGCCCAATGAGGGTGCCACATAAATGTGGAAGCATATATACACTGAGATTAAGCGAGAAACTCACACTTTCCTTCCTCAGCCCGTCATTTTCTCGCGAGTTCCCTTTTACGCTCTTTTCCTTTTTTCGTGAATGGCATGCTTTCAGCAGAAAATGAAATGAAACCGAATGATTACTGATTTATTAATATCACCTAAATTGAATTGCAGTTGATGAATCTTTTTTGATTGCGGCTAAAAAGAAAGATCACACCTGACCTTCGCGAATTCGCGATCTCAAATACCTGAACCTGAACACTGCAGTGGATAGTGCATTATTCAATTTGACATATTGATGTTCCCATGCAATCACTTTCCAATCCAACCATTTGGAATATTGCAAGCACACGCAAATGCAATATGCATCCTGCTGCGGATCCCTAGTTATCCCACTCCTCTTGAAAGACACAGGAACCTTTTGCCTATTATGGGCTGGCGGGAAGTGATAAACGCAACTTCCCGCAATGCCCCCGCGTGTGCTACTCGTGGGCACAACGCCTGACTCAGCTTGCGTCTTGTCGGAGTCTTGGCAATGATGTACGGAGGCATGCCGCCGTACAATTACTATTGGTACTCAGACTGTGGCATCCGGGCAGTAGTAGGATAGGAAGTCATGATTATTAAATTCATAAATATCTTTGCAAAAATAAATTACAATCTATCTAGTACAAAGCTAATCTGAAACGGGTCAATCCTGGTTGTGAGTTTAGCTGACCTGGGTACCGTCAAGGTGACCTCATCACTTGAACCAAGACCGCGTTTCGCCACCCAGGCATCACCAAAGTCTAATACTAAGCATCGTGCAAATTCAAATCTAAGAGGTACAGTGGGGTTAAAAGACTCTGATGAGAAGAAACTTTTATTCAGTAAATTACATATATACTTATTAGTACGTAGCCACACTGGCTCCACTAGATTTTTACCCTCTGAAAGTTTTGCGGAAATGTCAATTAGTGATAAAGCCCCTTTAACTGAGCTTGTTCTCCAGTCATCTGAGCATACCATCAAACCACGAACCCCCGCCGCACAGAATGCCGCTAATATACCATAGCAAATTCGATTTATTCCGAGATTCTTGTGACACGCCAAAAGATCTTTGATGGCCTCATTTTTTTTTGCGTTTGTGAGTTTGCCTTTGATGCCATTAACTTCGACCTTTGTATGTGCACGTACCATGTTGTATGCAATCATCAAATGGATAACTGTATCCATTAGATCCTCCAGGTTCTTGTGCGGCTTTGTGGATATCTCATTGTCAGCCCCGCCACCTTCAATGCTGAGTTGGGTTGCACGTTGCTTTGATTTACTCAAGCAGGAGGCCAGGTATTCAACTGCTCCGCGTTCGAGTCCAAGAGGATCGGTCGAATTTGATGTTGGTGCAACATATGGTTTGGGTGCAACCACATCGTATGAGACTAAACTAATGGATTCAAACATAACATTTGCCCAAAAATGTTTAACTGGATTGGCGGGGTAAAGAAGGCTCTGAACCATTTTGAAGAAGGAGTGTTCTGATTTTGGGAGATTATCTGGAGGTTTAGCTGATTCCTTCATCAATTTGAGATTCCAAATGTTGTGATCAAAAAACGCTTCTGTTTCGGTTGGCTTAAAAAAATCTAACCCTGTATATTGCAATTTATATCACCAGTCAACAGCCAATAATCAAGTATCATGCACAAAGATAAAAAAAAACTCACCTGCCATCTCAAGGTCCTCCAGCCAAGCCGACATTTTAAGCTCTTGGTTACTGATAACCTTAATACCAACGGGCAGGAATGTATGAGCATCCTTTGTTGGTAAATTGTCCCATCTATTTGTGTAAATCCTATTGATATTATCAAGCCCCCTTTTCCATGATTGTTGAGAAATATTGGAATGATAATTCAAAATGCCTGCAAACTCTTCCATGCGGGATAAAAATATTCCTTGAAAATTCGCAGCGGATGACACTTCGGGCTCAGCGTCGGGAATTATATCAGTCATATCTTGTCCCATTGGATCATGTTTAATTGTTTCGCTTGCTTGAAAGGCTTGAATATTCCGAGGAGAGGCGGGAGGGGTTGCATCATGCATTGTTTCATTGGGTATCGGGGGGCTTTCAGTATGTGGAGCTTGATCATGGATTGTTTCATTGAGTATTGGGGGGGGTTCAGTATGCGGAGGTTGATTATCAACATGGTCCCCTTCAACATTGATAATTTCATGACCTTGATCGCAAGAATCGTTTGCGGCTTCAAAGGTACGGCGTTTTTTGTTTGTTTTTTTGGTCGCATGTATATTTGGTCTTTTTCCTAATCCTTTGCCTGGAAATCCAATTACGACTCGAGATCCTTCAGGTAGAGATTCTCCCACCTCCACACCTGCCCATATATTGTAAGCAGCTATTTTTATCAATTTTGATTTGAGTTATTAATGGACTTACGGTTCAAATCCATTTTGAGCAGGCTCATGGCTTCAGCAATCTTTTGACGCACATAATCAGGAATTTTACTATCATTTTGGATTTTTTCGAGCCTTGGGATTGTTTGAGCAATGTTGGAGACAAATTGTTCCTTGGATATAATTTCCACCTCCCCACTGAAAATTACATCATCTTGCCCATCATCTTCTGTCGGTGCACAAGGTTCAACAGTCTTTTCCTTCTCATAACTTCTAAAATTCGGTTTCTGAGAGCTTGGAGGCTGCCCTGAAATAAAGGCTATGACACAATATCAGGTTTTGAGAGATTTGAAATATTCAAGATGGATACATACTCACATTCCGGAAGAACTGGTGGATCTTGATTATCTTCATGTGACTGGCTCTCTACTTGAATGCCTAATTCACGACTACTGGCGATATCAGAGATTTCACTTCCACTCTCTGGGGCTGAAGTTGGTCTTTCATTGAATTCAGTTGAATTTCCCGGGGTTCGGGCCATGGCGGAGGTAGTTTATTAAGCAAATAGATGGTGACGAGTGGATTGATAACTTGTTTGAAAATTTTTGAATAAAAAGATCAAAACTGAAGAAAAAAGGTGGAAGTAAAATAATCGCATTTGCAAAATGTGATTTGTCGGGAAATTGAAGGAGGCGATGTTTTGCAAATTATTTCATATCATGCAAATGAAATCACTTCCCTGTGAGACATTGAATAAAGTTGACTAGTGAGAAACCTACTAAAGTCAACTTTTGAACTATTCAACGCTCATGAGGTAAGGACTAAGCAAAGTGTTCATTTGATTGATATGAAATAAAATGGTTTTGTTGGCGAAACAGGAGACACAATTCTTGTCTTAAATAGTCCACTTATTAGGTTTTGATTTGTGAGTCTCATGATTTAAACCCTAACCACAACATTGTGAATATACTGACCAATTTCCCCTTAGGTCCTGTTGGGAGAGAAGGCCACTCAGCATATTTCGGGGATTGCCTTCATCGTGTACGCCAACAAGCCACCGTACACTATGGATGTAGTACGGAAGCGTAAGGATATGTTGTGTCGGGAGCATGTTGAGAGGCACTCCGCGAGCGTAAGGATAGGTGGTTTCGGGAGCATGTCGGGAGGGCACCACACAAGCATAAGGATAAGTGGTGTCGGGAGGGCACTACACAAGCGTAAGGATAAGCGGTGTCGGGAGCATGTCGGGAGTGCACTCCGCGAGCGTAAGGATGGTAAGCAGTGTCGGGAGTGCACTACACAAGCGTAAGGATAAGCAGTGTCGGGAGCATGTCGGGAGGGCACTTGAGAGAGCGTAAGGATAAGTGATGTCGGGAGCATGTCGGGAGTGCACTCCGCGAGCGTAATGATTGTAAGCAGTGTCGGGAGCATATCGGGAGGGCACTTGAGCGAGCGTAAGGATAAGTGATGTCGGGAGCATGTCGGGAGTGCACCACGTGAGCATAAAGATGGTATGGGCGGGGGTGTGAAAGCGTAAGGAGTGGTGAGGACGGAGATGGGGGGGCAGTGTCGGAGTCTCATCTGGAGGGTGGTGCGGGCTCGTAAGCATGCGAAGCATCGGGGCGGATTAGGTGGGGATGCGGAAGCCAATGAGGTGAAATTACCCAAACATTGTGAATAGTGTTGAAATGGGTTTGGGCTTTGAGTGACATTCGCATGTGACACATGTGAAGATTGACGTTGTCTTGACGCTGACATGACGTGACCCACTAAATCCAGTGACTATAAAGTGACACTAACGCGACTGAAGCAAGATTTTATACTGACAGCGGTGCGACGTGAAGTCAATCGCCAACGATTGACGCAAGATTCGCCCTGGTGTCTAACTTCTACAGTTTTAGTGTGGGATACTTGAAGTGGGGTCTTTGAGAAAAGAGCACACTCAGGCCTATCTGATGGTGTCATATACTTCCCCATATCTCAACTACAGCAGAAGCTATGGGGCAAACAAGCTCAATACAGCTTTTTGCCTAAAACACGCAAATGTACAAAAATCTTGTACATGGGATAAGTTTGCCATATTTAATGATACCCATATACAATGAGGTACTATTGTGTAGGACTCATACAGGGATTCACACTGAACCAATTTTGAGGTTTTTATCTCAAGAATTGACAAAGTTATGGCTGTTTTAAGGTCAGATTCCCACCTGCTGTCATATACAGCCTTACCATGGGATAATATCCCATAACCATGAATATGAGGTGTCAAATAGACAAAGAATCTTGTTTTCACTTCAAGACCTCATATGTCAGTCAATACTGGGGTCCCATACAGTTTCTGTACATCAATCTACGCATCATACACGTCAGAATCAGGCTGTGAGGTCCCCAGATGAAATTTTTCACCCTGTATTGGTGAAAACTTCCAGATGTGGTTTCAAAATCACATCTGAGCCCAATACAGGCTATACAGGCTGTTTGCAAACCACCAGCCAGTACTAGAGAGTGAAAAAATCTTCACTTCCTCTACATGGAAAGGTCTAGCACCCTTTCCACCCCATTTCAGCATAAAAAGGAGGCTTTTCACAGCTAGAATTGTTTCCTCATCCTGCTCTTGAATATCCTACATAGTAAGCTGTCCAAAAAAGTTTTACTCTTGGGTAATAATCAGGGTATAATTATAATTTAATTATTGTACTTCTGATTATAGTAATCCAACTGGTATGACTGCATCCAGGGTTCTCAATAGCGCTCACCACCACTATTTCTCAATAGTAGAACCCTCTTATTATATTTTAAACCATTATATTATTAAAAAACTCTTATTTTAAAATTGTTTTCACGTGTCACAGTCATAGTTCTAGTTGTAAATAGCCTAATTACTGCTTCAACATAGACTCCAGCTGACATTTTGGGGGCCTGCCTGTGTTTTTAATCTTTTTTGGACGCTTATAAGTGAGTTTTTCTCTTATTTCTCACTTTCTGACAATTTTGTTATTCTTTTTAGGCGTAATATTCCTTGAAAATATATATATTATATATATATTTCTCTTTTTGGTACATATACCACCTTTTTTACTCATATTTTAAGAGTACCTGTCACGTGGCTAATAACCACAAGACCCTTATGTTTGGCATGTTTTACATATCAAAACACTTAAGCCATCAATACAGTCTCATTATTGTAATTAAAATAAGACACCTCATACTGATAAGCCGACAGTAGAGGTGTGGTTGGACATATTGTTAACTCAATTGCCCTGTTACACACCACTTTTTGACAGTGTACACTTGCTAATCACAAGTTTTTGTGTGAGATATTGGTATAAAAACAGTATACCAAATATCAGTAAGCAGTATTTCTGACGTGTAATTGTTAATTCAATCACACGGTCATTATACAAGGGCACACTGTAATAATATACAAGCCCAGAGGCCATTCTTAGACGTGCAAAACCAGCATTTCTTGAGAAGACTTAACTGACAAAAGCCCTCTTTTTCCTGTTTTGATTCAGTGGGAGATAGATTAATACCACTTGAAAGCCAGTCAAAGGCCAACACACCAGTGAAACCCTCAGAACCAGAGGGCAGCAAAGGTAAAGGGAAGAGGCACAGTGAAGGCCTGATAACAGCAAAAAAGTGGACACCCATTGCCACACAGAAGAGTAGAAAACCACAAAATTCTGCATCAATACAAGGTAAACCAACCTTGATAACTTGTACAGGGAAAATTACTATAATTAAGCTAGTTGTAACCTCTAAAGGTAAATTTCCCAAATCAGAAGACAACAAATTTGTACAAGGCACAGTCAAAGGTAAATACCCTAAGAACAAAAAGTTCTTGACTGCTTGCAAACACTAACATGTCACCTGTACACCTCAGAGATCTTGGCTTCCAAAGGAATCAACCAGAGGACAGAGAAGATTTGTCCAGAACCAGAAGACCTGAAAGAGGACACCTTGGACACAGTAGTGGATGGCAAAACAATGAGGGAGATAATATCAACCCTGCCATTAACACTCCAGTTCAATGGAGACCTCAAACCAGGGGACTGGAAAGGCATGGATCAAGTTCTTCAGCTCCACCAACTCCTCAAGGACTTACTCCAATGGAGCATGGACAACAAGAGGTTCAACCTGGCAAGCCACTGGGCGGAACTTGAAGCAAGTTTCCAGAAGATCTGTCTCAGAGAAATAAACTTTGAAGGCCTGATGGAAATCGCCAAAGGTTGGAATCCTACCAGGCAATTCAGACTCCTGGAGGCAAGGGCATAGAGGATAAGGGAGAATCAAGCCACTATCCAAGCTATAGAAGAACAGTTAACCCAGACAGGGCCTACTCAGATTCCTTCAGGCTCACAACGAGCAGGCCAAATCAGCTCTCCAGTGGCTTCACACCATTCAGAAACCAGCAGATCAGTGGCCAAGAGTCACCATTCTTCACAATTCCAGGAAGTTTCCAGGAGAAGACAAGGAAACAAGGGCAAGAACAAAGCCTCCTTCAACCAGAGGAGGAAAGAGTCAGACCCCATGATCCAGAAGCTGTTGGATTTGGTAAAAGAAGTGCACAAGAACCAGAAGTAATTGTAAACCACTCTAGAATCAGTAGTCCTAGTAATAGAAACATTACCCCCACTCAGACTGAACATAAAATCGTCACATCTGAGAGTAACATCAAAAGTGATACACTGTGGTTACAAATGTCCCAAAATGCTGAACAATCGGCAAAGCAGTTTGCAGAAATTGAAGCTGGCCAAGAAAGGATGAGAAAAACTCAAGCCTCCTTGGAACAGATAGTAAAGAATCTTCAAGAAGGATATGCTCAACTGCGCAAAGCCTCTGAAGAAACCAACAAAAGACTGAATATAGTCTTTGAAGAACAACACCACAGCATAAGGGACAGGGATTGCCTGGACCAAGAAATAATCAAATTGTTTAATATCTACAATAACTTGAAGCCCCAACCACAAGGCCAAGTTATGGAGAATCTATATCAGCCAGATGACATCAAACCAGATACCATGTTGATGAATAAGGCAAGATCTCCATCACAATACCAGGATGGATATGGAATGTCTTATTTAGAGAAGGAAACCTTGAAACAGCTTCCTGAGGCCTCAAGCTGGCCCAAATTCTCCGGATCAGGGGAATATGATCATATGGAACTCATAGATTATATTTATGGACTCTTCATTGATGTACCAAGCATACCAGACTACTGGATTACTGCTATATTGAATACTGCATTGAAAGGTCATGCTACTATATGGTACACAGAAATGAAAGAAACCCATGGAAGAAGAAACTGGCCATGGTGGAAGAGTCAAATAATCCAAAAGTATAGTAATGGAACTTGGATATGGCAGAAGACCATGTCATTTGAAAATGACAAATACTCTGTGGACAAAGATCCATATGAGTGGTGTCTTAGACAGTCTAAAAGACTTAAAGCAATTGATCCTCAGATGAACATCCAAATGAGGAATCACAAACTTCTGACACAACTGCCAGGAGAACCAGAGCATGCAGTAAACTACAGATGCAACCAAAATTGCGCTCTAGATGACATTGCCAACACCTTACAAGACATAAGGAATAGGACTAATATAGGGAAATCCACCCCATATAAGAGCAATGGTTTCAAAGAGAAATAATCTTTCAGGGTAGAGTTCAAAGAAAAACCCAAAGAAAGAGTGGCAGAAGGGGCAAAGAAGAGAAGTTCTTGTCACAATTGTGGTTCAACAGATCACTATGCCAACAACTGCCCAAACGCAAAAAAGAAAATCTATGCCATTGAGAAAGTCCCAGAGGAAGAATGTCCAACAGAGGATTCTGAATCGGACTCCATGGGTGATGCCATCAGAGAATTATCTCATGATGATCAAGACCCAAGACAGGAATTTCTTTTAGAATACCAAGAGGAAACCCCACTAGAAATTCAGGACATACAGTTGGAAGTAGGCATGCCACAGGACACTGCTAACAAAAACTTGTGCAAACACACACAAGATGCACAAAGATTCCTGGTTACACCAACCAAAGGGATGGCATATATACGTGGGACAGCCACAAAAATGACAGTTTGCATTGCCAATGCTCAGCATCCACTTATCATTGATAGTGGAGCACACTGCTCCATAGTGGCCAGAAACTATCTGGATACCCACTTCCCAAACTGGGAAAAACAGCTCTTGCCCACTAAGGCAAAGAACTTTAAAAGTGCATCAGGGAAGATGACTTCCATTGGGACAATTATCAAAGAGATAATTATACCCCATAGGAAGGGTAATATCAGACTCTACCCAGAGTTTGTAGTGCTTGATGATGCCCACATCCAAGTATTTTTACTGGGAACAGATTACCAGAGGATGTATGGCATAGACATTTACAACAGTAAAAATAGGCACATCACCATTGGTACTAACAAGGAAAAGAAATTTTCACTTGATATATACCAGATATCTTCTCAAGATCCACTAGAAGAACTTCTGAAGGAATTCAGAGAGGGACAGTTTAGCACTACCCTCACCAGTAAACAAAAACTAAGTTTACTGAAGATGCTGAGAAAGAACAGACCAGAATTTGCCATTGGTGAAGAGCCATTAGGCAAGATCAAAGGCCATGATATAGAACTATATCTGGATGTGGAAAGGCCTTATCCACCCAGGCTTAGGAGACCTCCTTATCCAGCAAGCCTGGAAACCAGGAAATAAATTGAGAAACATATCAATGAACTCCTGGATATGGATGTCATCAGGAATATTGGACATAATAAAATAGTGGAAATCACCACCCCTGTGCTAATAACCTGGAATTATGGCAAGTCTAGACTGTGTGGTGATTTCAGAGCTCTGAATAACTACACAAAAGAAGACAGGTAACCTATACCCAGGATACCTAATGCCTTGGATAAACTGGCAAAAGCCAAATACATAACCAAAATGGATTGTATGAAAGGCTTCCACCAAAATGGAGTTAAACCAAACTCCATGAAGTTACTCAGAATAATATGCTATATGGGCATATATGAGTATACAAGGATGCCATTTGGCATCAAAAATGCACCAGCCCATTTCCAAAGGATGATGGACACAATATTTCAAGAAGAAATACTGGAAGGGTGGATGGTAGTATATATTGATGATATCATTATATACTCAGAATCATGGGAAGACCATGTACAATACATAGACAGAGTACAAAGTCAATGCACACCCATAAATCTAAAAATTTCACTTAAAAAGTTCAATTTTGGCCAACAAGAGTTACTGGATCTAGGACATAAAGTCTCAGGTCTAAGTCTGGCAATTCACCAGAATAAAGTAGCAGCAATACTGCAAAAGCCAGTACCAAAGAGCATCAAATAGATGCAATCTTTCCTTGGGTTTGCTATCCACTATAGAAATCACATTAAAAGCTTTGAACACACAACTAGTAGTTTATACAAGTTATGTTCAAAAGATGTAGTTTTTGAAATAACCAAGGAAAGGAGGGATGCATATGAGAGGATCAAATATGAACTCACAAATGCACCTGTGCTCATCTTACCTGACTTTAAACTACTATTCAAGTTATATATAGATGCAGCATGCAGTTAAGGCCTAGGAGCAGCCCTTCACCAAAGACAAATTGTGGATGGTGAACCAACGGAAGGAGTAATTTACTACATCTCAAGGCAGCTGAAAGATTCAGAAGTCAGGTATGGGGCCACCCAGACTGAGTGTCTATGTCTAGTCTGGGCTCTAGAAAAACTCCATTATTATCTGGAGGGTGCAGTCTTTGAAGTCTACACAGACTGCACAGCCTGGAAGTCTTTGCTAAACATGAAGACTACAAATAGACACATGCTGAGATGGCAAATAGCCATCCAAGAGTATAGAGGGAATATGACCATCATATACAAAGAAGGTAAAAGTCATACCAATGCAGATGGCCACTGGATAATGTCAAGAGAAATCCAGCTTATGACCCTGAAGTTGCAACCAAAATCCCTATCCATTTCATGAAAATAGATAGGAGGAAGAACTTCAGATTTTCTGAATGGGCACCAGAAATTGATACCCTTGACAGTGGGAACACTGATTCAGAGGGGAAAGAAACTCCCATATTAGGAATAAGTTCCTCAGAACTGCACAATGAATTTTTTAGTGCAGTACTGAAGTCTTATGCCAAAGACAAACAGTGTGGCATACTACTACAACTCCTTCAACCAAAGTACAGGAGCCCAGAACTGGAACCCCAGCTGGAAGAACCCTGGTTAAGGGCCTATAAGGACAACAAGTTCTTTCTTATAGATGGCCTGCTCTACCACAGAGAAAAACACACAAGTGCACTCACAGTGGTAGACAGGGACCACATCCCTCTCATACTGCAGGAATGCCATTACTGCCCCTATATGGGACACATGAGTGAAGACAGGACCAAGGAGAGGGTAGCAAGCACAGCTTGGTGGCCCAAGTGAGAAAGAGAGTTGGGAGAATACATCAACACTTGTGAAAGATGCCAAAAGGCAAATAGGAAAAATGAGAAGAAGTATGGGTTACTTCAACATATAGAAGAACCCAATCACCCATGGGAAACCATCAACATGGACTAGGTTACAGGACTTGTCCCACGAGGCAAAGAAAACTACAATGCCTGCTTGATCATAGTTGATAGGTTCAGCAAGAGCATGAGGTGTCTACCATGCCACCAAGAGGACACAGGCATGGATACTGCCCTGTTATTTTGGAATAACATCATATCTACCTGGGAGTCCCTAAAATCATCATTAGTGATGGGGACCCAAAATTCACATCTGAATTTTGGACTAACTTGTATGACATTCTTGGCATCAAGCTTGCTTTTTCCACAGCTTACCATCCCCAAACAGATGGCCTAGCTGAGAGGATGATCCAGACTATGGAAGACATCCTCAGAAGGTTCTGTGCCTATGCAATGGAGTATAAGGACCACGAGGGATATACCCATGAGTGGGTTACCCTTCTACCAGTTGTCCAACTGGCTTATAATACAAGTCTGCACTCTACCACAGGGAAAACACCTGCACTGGAGAAAAATGGTGGAATCCCTTGTTTCCTGTGGATAATGTGGAGAAGAATCTCCTAACAATCCACCCCACCGCCAAAGACTTCCATGATATGTGGAAGAGGGCTTGTGATACAGCTGCTAAATGCATAGGTGAAGCAAAAGATTATAATAAGCAGAGGTGGGAAAAGACACACATGGAACCTGATTTAAGGAAGGGGACCAGGTGCTAGGGTCTACACTGAGCTTTAATAATCTTAAAGGACCCAAGAAGATGAGGGACTCATTTGTAGGCCCTTTCACTATCATTAAGTTGATAGGAAAGAATGCAGTGGAGGTCAAACTTACAGAGAAATTATCCAGGAAGCACCCAGTCTTCCCAGTAAGTTTGGTCAAACCATACTTCCAAACAGAGGAGGATAAATTACCCTCCAGGAAGAAGAACACCACACCACCTGATATAGTGGAAGTGGAGGATTCACCAGGACCTGTGAGTAAAATCATCAAGGCCAGAAAGATCAGACTTAATGGAAAGGATCAAAGACAATACTTAGTCAGATTCAAGCACCAAACAGCTGATAAGGACAAATGGTTGGCAGAAGATGCCATACCAGATGGGAACCTTCATCTAAGCAGATTCAGGGCCTCTAGGGGGACTGAACAGTCTCATCAATGATGAGCCTTTTTTAGAGGGAGGGTATGTCAGCCTGTGACTCAAAACCAGAGCACAAGCATGACAGCCAAAATACCATAAACCAATGGTATAGCCAAGATACCACCAAAACATGTATCTGAGCCAATATATTCAAAAGGTATCAAAAGAAAGAGGAAACTAACCTCTTTCTGAAAATATAAGTCCCATCACCATACGACAAGAAATAACAAAGTTATTCCTGCTCAAAGTTATTGCTGAGCATAAACCTTAATTTTCACCTCTCATCTAAAACCTAAAATCAGAGGCTTAAACCCATCAAATGGGTACTCAAAATGAAGCCTTAAGCCAGGGATATCCAATAGTACCAGCCAAACTGAGCTAGTACCAATCTTACTGGAGTGATGGTCAATTTGAGGCCAAATAAGGGTGAACAAAACATTCACCTCTCATTTAACTTCTACAGTTTTAGTGTGGGATACTTGAAGTGCAGTCTTTTTGCAAAGAGCACAATCAGGGCTATCTGATGGTGGCATCCACTTCCCCATATCTCAACTACAGCAGAAGTTATGGGCCAAACAAGCTCAATACAGCTTTTTGCCTAAAACACGCAAATGTACAAAAATCTTGTACATGGGATAACTTTGCCATATTTAATGATAACCATATCAAATGAGGTACCATTGTGTAAGGCCCATACAGGGCTACACGCCGAACCAATGTTGAGGTTGATATCTCAAGAATTGACAAAGTTATGGCTGTTTTAAGGCAGATTCCTACCTGCTGTCATATACAGTCCTACCATGAGATAATATCCCATAATCATGAATATGAGGTGTCAAATAGACAAAGAAGCATGTTTTTACTTCAATACCTCATATTTCAATCAATACTGGGGTCCCATACATTTCTGTACACCATTCTATGCATCATACACATCAGAATCAGGCTGTGAGGTCCCCAGATGAAAGTTTTCACCCTGTATTGGTGAAAACTGCCCAGATGTGGTTTCAAAACCACATCTGAGCCCAATACAGGTTATACAGGCTGTTGGCAAACCACAAGCCAGTACTAGAGAGTGAAAAAATCTTCACTTCCTCTACGTGGAAAGGTCTAGCACCCTTTCCACCCCATGTCAGGATAAAAAGGAGGCTTTTCACAGCTAGAATTGTTTCCTCATCCTGCTCTTGAATATCCTACATAGTAAACTGTCCAAAACAGTTTTACTCTTGGGTAATAATCAGGGTATAATTATAATTTTAATTATTGTAGATCTTATTACAGTAATCCAACTGGTAAAACTGCATCCAGGGTTCTCAATAGTGCTCACCACCACTATTTCTCAATAGTAGAACCCTTTTATTATATTATAAACTATTATATTATTAAAAAACTCATATTTTAAAATTATTTTTACGTGTCACAGTCATAGTTCTAGTTGTAAATAGCCTAATTACTGCTTCAACATAGACTCTAGCTGACAGGAAGACCTTCCATGTTGGGATGCAGCCAGAATGGTTAATCTTGACATAATGCATAATTTAATACTTGCAATTTTGAAGGATCATGCAACTTTCAAATTGTGCATTCCAGAGCCCAAATCAAAAATTTACCTCAGGTCCCGCAGGAAATGCAATGACACCAACAGTTCAGACTCAGATTTCGTGACCTCCGACAGCTCTCTTGATAAAATCACATTGAGAGAGGCCTGCTCCCTGAGAAGAGACACAGCAAAAATAATAAATGAGCCACTCCCCAACAACCCTCACACAGAATACCCACTTAGTAGTTCTTCAGAGATTTCTTCATTTGATGCGGATTACATCCCCACTTCTGAAATCCCCTCTGAATTGGATATCACTGCACTGAGTGATCACCAGATCAACGGTGAGGCTCTGGAGCATCTCCGACAAATCATATCTGAGACAATAATTCCCTCATCATGGACAAGAGTACCTCGCAACATGGGTTCCCCCTCTCATGGTAGCTTAAATGCCGCTGAATGGGCTCTCTTATATAAGGTCTATATTCCATTTTTAATGCTTAGTCAACAGATGTCATTAGATGCACACCAATCTGGCAACACTCAAAGAAAAATGGATCAGTCATGAACTTGCAAATGAACTAACCAAGAATACATGTCAGCCTGTGACTCAAAACCAGAGCACAAGCATGACAGCCAAAATACCATAAATCAATGGTATAGCCAAAATACCACCAAAACATGGAGCTGAGCCAAATTAGCTCAAAAGGTATCAAAAGAAAGAGGAAACTCACCCCTTTCTGAAAATATAAGTCCCATCACCATAGGACAAGAAATAACAAAGTTATTCCTGCCCCAAGTTATTGCTGAGCATAAACCTTAATTTTCACCTCTCATCTAAAATCTAGAAGGAGAGGCTTAAACCCATCAAATGGGTATTCAAAATGAAGCTCTAAACCAGGGCTATCCAATGGTGCCAACCAAACTGAGCTAGCACCAGTATAACTTGAGTTATGGTCAAATTCAGGCCAAATAAGGGTGAACAAAACATTCACCTCTCATCTAACTTTTACAGTTTTAGTGTGAGATACCTAAAGTGGGGTCTTTTTGGAAAGAGCACAATCAGGGCTATCTGATGGTGTCATCCATTTCCCCATAACTCAACTACAACAGAAGTTATTGGCCAAACAAGCTTAATACAGCTTTTTGCCCAAACCACGCCAATGTACAAAAATACTTGTACATGGGATAACTTTGTCATATTTAATGATAACCATGTCAAGTTGGGTACCATTGTGTAGAGCCCATATAGAGCTATTCAATGAACCAACGTTGAGCTTGATATCTCAAAAACTGACAGAGGTATGACCATTTTAAGGTCAAAATCCCACCAGCTGTCATATACAGCCTTACCATGGGATAACACCCCATAATCATGAATATGAGGTGTCAACAGACGAAGGAGCATGTTTTTGCTTCAATACCTCATATGTCAGTCAATACTGGGGTCCCATACAGTTTCTGTACAGCATTCTACGCGTCATACACGTCAGAATCAGGCTGTGAGGTCCCCAGATGAAAATTTTCACCCTGTATTGGTGAAAACTGCCCAGATGTGGTTTCAAAACCACATCTGAGCCCAATACAGGTTATACAGGCTGTTTGCAAACCACAAGCCAGTACTAGAGAGTGAAAAAATCTTCACTTCCTCTACGTGGAAAGGTCTAGCACCCTTGCCACCCCATTTCAGGATAAAAAGGAGGCTTTTCACTGCCAGAATTGCTTCTTCATCCTGCTCTTGAATAACCTACATAGTAAACTGTCAAAAACAGTTTTACTCTTGGTTAATAATCAGGTATACTCTTAATTTAAAGTATTGTAGTCTTTATTATTGTAATCCAACAGGTAAAGCTGCACCCAGGGCTTTCAACAGCGCTCACCACCACTATATTTCTATAGTAAAGCCCTTTAAATTCTTAAATTAAAACTTTTATTATCAATTATATCCTCTTTAAAATTATTTTTACCGTGTCACAGTCATAGTTAAAGCTTGTAAATACTCTTATACACCTTTATCATAGACTCAGCCTGACAATACATGCCATTTGATTAGAGCTATCAACATTGCCACAAGTTAAACTGTTTCAATAGATGATTGGACTGCATTTGCTGAAAATTGGAAAGAATGACGCCTTTCCAATCAACACCTGTTCCCCAAACAGAAAAAAAACCAAATCATAATTTTGCTGATTATATTCCCAAACTCTTCCAACTTTGGGGCCCAGCACAAGCCTCAGCCACATGGGGTTATGAGTGCTTGATTGGAGTATTAGCAAAGATGCCAACAAGTAACAAAATGTGTACATCAATTGATAAGGTCAATATATTCACATTGATTAAACACCTGAACTGACTAAGACTAACTTCTTGCAACTATGAATAGATGATATAGATAAAACTTTACTTCAACATATCTGTCAATGTTCCAACCTCTTCGTTCTCCTAAAATCCCCATCCGTGCCATGTGAAATAAAACATCTTTTTGAATCACAGCCACCTGCCCTGTTCAATCACCATAAATATAACAAACCATCCCACCATTACCAAGAAAATTATGATTGCCTGGCTGAGTACTTACAGAATTTTCATGCAACAAGGGAAATAGTTGATTGGATCAGCTTAGACACTACCATGCAAACCAAAAGTCATCCCACTTCAAGGATTGTCTCACCTTGGTATTTTCCAGTTTCAAACATTAATATTGGGAACAATATATTTTCAACTGAATCCAAAAATGTCAGAAACAGTGTGATATGTTTTCTGAGGGGAAACTCACAACGATTTGGTATTATTAATAGCATTTTTAAAGTCTCTGAGCCATCTAGCATACTGAACAATAACTTTCTGATCTTAAAAACTTTGAAGATTGATGTGAATTTCTTACCAGATTGGCCACATCTCAATATTTAGAAAGCTGCTGGTTTTGATGATGGAAACTTGATTATATCTGAAGAAGAAATAGAAGGTAACTGTGGATTGTATGGTAACAAACTTCTGTCATGTGGACTGCTTGTAATGATAAAGCCGTTATTGCATGATATTTAGTCTACAAAAATGCAAATCTCTCATATTCATTAGAAATTTTGCTAGTGAAATAACTGCCTCAAATTTTAGTGACAGAGACATGCCATTGTGACAAGCAAAGCACATTATTTCACATTGCCACAAAGAACTTACTACTTTGACATTGGGTACAGTGTGAATAAGCCAAGTTCAATGATCAAATGACCCACACACTCACCTTTAACAGCATCCAAAATTTCTAACTGCGCCATCATCATGTTGGAAGGGGAATTTTCCCTTGTGCACCTGCACACACCAATGCACACACAAGCGCACCTGCACCCGCCAATCCACATGCAAACGCATCAGCACCGGCAAGGCAATCGCACCCGCCAAGAGTGGTTTCATGTGTCACCCAAAAATGGTCAATGCCACCTGACATTAGGCCCTCACATGTATTGCCTTGGTGTGCATGTGTCACCCATGCACCCACTGCATTGTGCAGTGGGCTCTAACCATGTCACCCCCTCCTTCTCAGCTAGCTGATTCATGGCTACACAAAAGTAGGACAACACATCATTTGGCCATGGTGTGCCAGTCACACACACACACCCACACCCGCGGTATTGTGCGGTGGGCTCTACCAGTGTCATCTGCAAAACAACAATCCCGCTCAGGCGGATTCCTTTCATGGATGACCTGGTGAAGTCAAACCCCCTTCCTACATCAAGACTGGCTGAAGGACCTCTTTGATGTGTGTTTGTGCAAACAGGCGGGTCTTGTGTAGTTTTTACCAATCATTCGACACTTGCAGGATGATCAGGTGATGAGAAATCTGAGTTGAAGGCACAGGGGAACCAATATTGGTGGATGTCACAGGATTTGGTGTAAGACAAGAGTGTGATGTGTGCTTGATGTTTGCTTGATTTTTGCTTGACATGAGCTCGACTTTTATCCTGCTTGACGTTTGCTTGACATGAAGTCAATTGCCGACGATTGACACAATATTTTCCCTGGTGCATATCCAAGTACCATTTCTGTACTTTTGGATTATTTGACTCTTCCACATAGCCAGTTTCTCCTACCATGTATTTCTTTCATTTCTGTGTACCAAAGACTAGCATGTTCTTCAAATTATGTATTAAGTCTAGCAGTAATCCAGTACTCTGGTACAATTGGTACATAAATGAGGAGCCCATCAATATAATCTATGAAGTCCATATGATCATATTCTCCTGTACCAGAGAATTTGGGCCAGCTGGAGGTCTCAGGAAGCTGTTTCAAGGCTTCTTTTTCTGAATAAGACATATTATCTCCATCCTCATATTGTGATGGAGATCTTGCCTTTTTCATCAGCATGGCATCTGGTTTGATGTCATCCTGGTGATACAGATTATCCATAACATGGCCTTGTGGTTGGGGCTTCATGCTATCGTAGACATTAAACAGTTTGTTTAATTCTTGATCCAGAAAATCCCTGTCCCTTCTGCTGTGGTTTTGTTCTTCAAAGACTAGATTCAGTCTTTTGTTGGTTTCTTGAAAGGCTTTGCACAATTAAGCATGTCCTTCTTGAAGGTTTTTAACTATTTTGTTCATGGAGGCTGTTAATATTTACATCCTCTCATGGTTTGCTTCAAGTTCTGAAAACTGCTTTTCAGCTTGCTCAGCAAATTGTGAGATTTGTGACCACAGTGCATCACTGTTTAGGTTACTTTCAGGTGTTTCAACATGATGTTCTATCTGAGTGGGGGTAATATTTATATTAATAGGACTATGATTCTGGATTTATTCACAGCTACTTCTGGTTCCTCTGCACTTCTTTCACCAAATCCAACAGCTTCTGGATCATTGGGTGTGACTCTCCCTGTAAGGTTTGTCTATGAAACTCTTGATAATAGTAGCAAAATCAAGAGTACTATGACTGTCCTCAGTAGAAATATATAATATAATGAAATATTACAACCACAAATTTAAATATAATTATTAAAAAAATAATTTAATTATTATTATAAAAAAAACATAATAATAATAAAATATAATAATTATAATAAATTAGAATTATTCTATTATTGTTATAGTCACTGACAGTTATAACACTAAGAAGTGTAAAGCTCTCAATGAGACAATTACACGTGGAAAATAAGAATATAAACCACTTATAAATAATATAAGTATTATTTATAAAAGAATTAAAACACACACTGTGCAGAAATAATTCTTATAGAATAAAAATTATATATAAAAAAACTAATACTAGATAAAAAAATATTTATTTAATACAACAAGTCAAACAACAACAGTTATTATATTAAATAATAATTATAAGTTAGAAACACGCCAAAAATCAAGATTTTTAAAGATAAAACAACTTTTTATAATAAAAATTATGATTAAAGAGTTTTTGAGAGGAATTTGTGGATTTTAAAAAATATTTAAGATGATTAATTTTATATAATAAAATATATTATTGGTGATTACAACAATAATCTAAATTCTATGATTTCAATTCTTTGATTTTAGTTAATAAAGAATAAAATAACTTAAGAATTACTTTAATAATAAGATTTTATATTTAATGAAACTTTACCTGTTTAAATTTCTAATATAATTGGATTCATTGTTCATTCTGGACAAAAACAGTGATGAAAAAGATTCTTTTTATGTCTTCAAAGCAGCTCTCATGATTCATCATGGATATAGAGGGCGTGCTCAGGTCAAAACTGAAAAAACATGCTTAAAAACAAAGTTCTTAGCTTAAGGCAACTTGTTTTTAATTCCAATTTAAAGTTACCAGTGTTATTCTTAACTCCAAGTAACTTTAATCCTAATTTAGATTAATTATTTTAAGTTTTAATAAAAAATAAGTTTATTTATATTAAAGTTCATCACATGAACAACTTAAGAATTGAGTTTCAAGCATAAATCACTTAAACTCAATTTTTAATTAATTTTTAAAGAAATCATAATTTTCTTTAAGCTTAATTAAAATAGTAAATTTACAGGATAATTACCCAGGAAATTGATTTATAAAAGATACTTAAAATTTAATTTATATGTAGATAATATTAAATTCTAAGCTGTGTGGAACGTTCAAGCAAATCCATTAAGAATTGGATTTTTAATGAGATTTTGAAGTTATTGCTATTTTTCCACGTAAAATAGCAATACACACCAAACCTTAACTTTTGATAAGGTTTTAATGCTTTTAACTTTGAAATTTTAAGCTTAATTAAGCTTTGACAGTTCTTAAAACCTTGAATTCAAGCCTGCATATTGGGATTTACCCTTTGGAAGCTTCAAATTCCTGTCCAATTTGGGATAAAACCAGTTTAAACCTTAAGGTTGGATCAAAGTCTAATCTTAAAGTTTCAATAAGGTTGAAAATCCTCCAATACAGGTGGAAAACCTTAATTGACTCCTTGCAGATCCAAAACGTTGGGTACCCCTGCTCTATTTGGTCTTTTCCCTTTGTCCCACCTTTCTGTGTGGATTTTGCCCTTTTATTTATTTAAAGCCATACTATGGCCTTAAACCCATTTAAATTGAGCTCATGCAGGATTTATATTCTGTATGGAAAATCCTTAGCTAATTCAGTAAATATACACAACACCTTAATTTTAACTAAAATTTTGATAAGTTTGCAAAAACCTTATGCAACTTTAAATTTAAGCTTAATTAAGCTTAAATTTAACAATTTAAAAAAATGTTAAAAAAGTTACATTAGTACTGTGAGATTTGTAAATCTTCTATTAACATAAGAAATGAGTGTTTTTGGGTATAACACCTTGTGGATGTACCCTAAGTTATTTTTGGTGTAGAATCCAAAAATGACATAATATTTATAACTTTGTTTATTCAAAAAAAAGTTATACTGATTTCTTATCATTTATTATTTTAAATTCAACTAAAAAGTCTGTTAAAGACAAAATTAACTGTTTATAAAATTGTTTGTGGCCTTATGGGTATGTTATACATACCTCACAGGCTCACACTCCTTTCCTCTGGCTGAAGGTGGTCTTGTTTTAGCACTTGTATCCTTGTCTTCTCCTGGAAACTTCCCGGTATTGTGAAGAATGGTGACTCTTGGCCACTAATCTGTTGGTTTCTGAATAATGTGAAGCCACTGGAGAGCTGATTTGGCCTGCTGTTTTGAGCCTGAAGGAATGTGAGTATGCCCTGTCTGGGTCAGCTGTTCTTCTATATCTTGGCGAGTGGCTTGATTCTCACTTATCCTGTTTTCTGTAAGATGTGACTATGAAACTGATGATAATATTACTATTAATCAACAGTACTATGTCTGTTCTTATGAAATATAATAATAAAAATTATTATAACCACAATTAAATAATTATAAAATTATTTCTTTCACGTGTTATACACTACTAGTGATTATAACAGTGAGCAGTAATTGTCTACAAGAATCAATTACAAGAAGAATTTAATAATAAAAAACTTCTTTTATTAAAATAATAAAATTATTTTAATATATAATTATCTTTTACAAGAATAATTATAAAGATAATTCTTGAAGAAAACTATTACTAGAGAAAAACTTTAAGAGTTAAAGATAAATGACTCACTAATACTCCAAAGAACTTATTGAAAGATAAGAGTAGAGAAATTTGACGTAGAATTGTGGATTTAAGGGATCAAGATGATTTATAACAGTATTTCAACAATATATAGTTGGATTCTATGATTTCACGTCTTTCTGATTGATTCTGAAAGATTTAAAACACTTAAGAATAGCTTGAACTAATACTTACTTGTTGGTAATAATGGTTTAATAAATTTATAAGATGATGATACGGAAAAAACAGCAAGAAGAGGCTTCTTTTAAGTCAATAACAGCTCACAGAGGCGTGCCATGGAGCAAACTGAAAAACCAGTGAGTGAGAAAACAATAAACCTTTTTGGATTATTGATTGCATCATCTGTTGTCATGTAAGATTATCATAATTACTTAATTGATGCTTTTACGTGACTACCAACCCCAATATGGTTAAGAATAAAAGGAGTAACACTTGTAAATCTTCTTTTATTCTAAAATAATCATTGATTTCTCAAAGTTATCAATGTTATTGCCAATTTCATCACAGGTTGTAATTACTGTGAATTTTTGAAGATTCAGTGTTTCACGTAGAATATCCAAAAATGGACTGTAAGTAAAACTTTTAATTTTACTAGTAAAACTGTAATTCCTTTTGGTTGTACCATAGATAATACAGTTCTCCTTTAGTCCTGAAAGTTTCAGAAAGATCCATTAAGAATTGTATTTTTAATGAATTTTTGAAGGTTTTACCTCATTTCTACGTAGAATTGCAAATAGCAGTGTTTTGCTGGTTGCTATGAGGTAAATCAATGAATATGGGTCCCAAAAGGGTTTTAATTACTCTTTTGGGGTTTATCCATGGAAAGTCATTAGTAATTGACATGGTTACAGGAGTGTAAGTAGCTCATTACCTCCTTGGCACGTCAAAATAGCAGGTTATTTGCTATTTTCTGATGTTTTACAGTAGTTGTAACTTGGTAACCAAGTTCCCAAAGAGTTTTAGTTTACCAATTGGGCCAAGATGAGCCATGGATCCATGCTCTGGAGCTATCCACGCCTCTGAGGCCTCAGAAGTTGGGTACCCTGGCTCTCTTTGATGTCTTTTGTCCCCCTTGCCTAATTTTTACGTCAAAATAGTAATTTAAGCTTAAAGTGAGATATCCACTATGGGTGTACCAAAAGTCCATGTAAGAATACCATGATATTAAGTGCTCAAAACATGCATAACACTATTCTTAGTGTATATGTAACATGGGATTTCTCACTTTCCCATTATTTTGGCTAAAAATCAAGAAAAACAAAAATTTTCACGGATCTTTTATGTGGTATTAATGATGTGGTATTGAAGTATTTTCCATTTTACCACCTCAAATACTTAAATTGAGCTTATTCACTCTATGGAGCTACCCTAGGTGAATTTTTGTGTAAAATCCAAATCTGGTCTTAAATCCATGGATTTACTTACTCAATAAAAAGTTATTCATCTTTTCTGAAATTGAAAATGATGAATTTTGGATATATGCATGACTTATGAGTTGTGCATAATTCAAAATCTCTTTTTAAGATAATTGTGGCCTATTTGGGTATGTAAAATATACCTCAAGGCTCACATTCCCTCCCACCAAAAAATAAAATTGTATTACAATTTTATTAGTGATAAAAGAATAAGGCCCCAAAAAGGGGTAATGTCCACTGTCCAACCTCTTTTTATTACTCAGATCAAGTAATTTAAAGCACATTTATAGACATATTCAGGCTTGTGGCCTTCTTTCATGTCTAAATCTTCTTAAGAGTTTATCTGAGTCAGGTATTTCTGATTCTGCCATCCATTCATCTTCATGTACTGGGTTTCTATATCTGACAAGATATTCTCTTTGATTTTTACCCCTAAGTCTCCTTTCTTTGATGACTTTCTTAATCTTTTTGTCTTCATTCTGTTCCACAGGTGGTACAGTTAAAGGAGTTGGGTTTCTTAAAGGAAACAATTCTTTATCAGCTGGTTGATAAGGTTTTATCAAGCTGACTGGAAATGTGGGGTGTTTATTTTCCAATTCACCACTCAATTCCACTTGAACTGCATTGGTTCCATGTAAAGCAACAATAACAAAAGGTCCTACATAAGAATCTTTAAGTTTCTTTGGGCCTTTGATATTATTAAAATTCAAGGTTGAAACTAGAACTAAGTCCCCTACTTTGAAGTCTGGCACTTTATGACTCTTGTCCCACTTCTGTTTTGCATAATCAAAAGCATTATCCATACTTTGTTTTGCGTGGTGTTTTACTTTATCAAGCATTAATTTGAAGCTGGAAGCTGTAGGATGAATGTCAATCAAGTCTTTCCTCAGTGTGTCTGCTGGGAGTCTTGGATTCCATCCTTTTTCTAACATAGCAGGAGTTTGTCCTGTGGAAGAATGGACTGATGTCTTGTATGCCAATTCTAATGCAGGTATCAAAGTGCACCAGTCATGGGTAAAGCCATCTGAGTCTCTGAATTCTAATCCATAAGCACAAAATCTCCTGATCATGTCTTCTAAAGTTTGAATCATCCTCTCTGCTAGCCCATCTGTTTGAGGGTGATATGCTGTAGAGAATGATAACTTAGTCCCAAACAATCTATGAAGATTGGTCCAAAGTGCAGATGTGAACTTGGGGTCTCTGTCACTTATGATATTCTTAAATAACCCTGTATGAGAAATAACTCTACTCCATAAAAGAAGAGCTGTATCCATAGCAGTGTCATCTTTATGACATGGTAAGAATATGGGAGTTTTGCTATATCTGTCTACAATGACTAAACAAGCATTATAACTTTTGTCACCACTTGGAGGAAGTGCTGTGACCCAATCCATGTGAACAACTTCCCAAGGGGATTTTGGTTCTTGAATATGGATCATTAATCCAAATTTCTTGCCTGTACTCCTGTTTGCTTTTTGGCATCTATCACAGGTATGGCAATATTCAATGGTTTCTTTTCTCCAAGATGGCCACCATGCACAGTTCTTCACCTTTTCAAGTGTTCTGTCTTCTGATAGGTGTCCAGAGTAAATGCTATCATGGCATTCATGAAGAATGGTATTGATGAGCAATCTACTACACAATGTCATCACACAAGAATGTTTTGTTCTATGGTAAATAATCCCATCAAACAAGTGAAATCTTCCTTCAGAATAGGAATTTTTCCAAACTTCATCTAGTGTATTAACCAAAGATGTGTCTTTGCAGTCTTTATCCAATAAAGAAGTCAAGATATGGCAATTCTTGTCTTGTTTATAAGACTCTCTGACCTCTTCAAAGAATTCAGTCCCAATATCAGTTATGTTAATCCCTTCAATTGGAATCTGTGGTTCAGCTTCCAAAGGTACATAAGCTGGGTTATCAGGAGTGTTGGCTAAAGCCCATCTACTAAGTCCATCAGCATTTTTGTGAATGTTTCCTGCTTTATGAACTATAGTCATGTTTCCTCTATATTCTTGAATGGCTATTTGCCATCTCAACATATGTCTGTTGGGAGTTTTCATGTTAAGAAGTGATTTCACGGCATTACAGTCAGTTATCACTTCAAAAACACTGCCATCAAGGTAATAGTGTAATTTCTCAAGTGCCCATACCAAACATAAGCACTCCATTTGGCTTGCACCATATCTGGCTTCTGTTGGTTTGATTTGTCTTGAGATATAACAAACTGGTCCTTCTGTAGGTTTGTCATCAATAATTGGGACTTGGTGTAGGGCTGCCCCTAATCCATCCCCACATGCATCAATGTACAATTTAAAAGGAATATTCCAGTCAGGCATGAGGAGTAAAGGTGCTTCTGTAAGGGCTTTCTTTATCTTCTCATAAGCTTTAATTCTTTCCTGTGTCATTTCAAATACAGTCTGTTGATCACAGATTCTATAAAGTGACTTGGCTAGAATTGCAAAATCTTTCAAGTGTTGCCTATAGTAACTAGCAAATCCAAGAAAAGACATCATTTCTTTTTTATTCTGGGGTATTGGCTTAAGTAACACTGCTGATACTTTATTCTTGTCAATACCCAAGCTCAAACCAGAAACAACATGTCCTAATGCTTTGAGTTCTTCAAAACCAAAATTGCATTTCTTAAGTGAAATTTTCATGTTCACTTCTGCAACTTTATGAAGTACTCTTGCAAGTCTTTCAAGGTGCAAAGACCATGAGTCAGAACATATAATAATATCATCAATATAAATGATAAGCCATCCTTCAGACAATTCTGTGGGGAAGATGGTATTCATCATTCTTTGATAATGAGATGGAGCATTTTTAATGCCAAATGGCATTCTAAGATACTCATAAATACCACAGTGAGTGATAATTCTAAGTAATTTCCTAGCTTTAGGCGTCAAAACATTTTGATGGAAGCCTTTTAATGCATCCATTGATGTTATATACTTGGCTTTAGACAATTGAGTCAAGGTTTCTTGGATCCTAGGGATTGGATACCTATCTGGAACTGTGTAGGTATTCAAAGCTCTAAAATCTCCAACCATTCTTGACTTATCATTATGCCATGCAATAATAACAGGTGTTGTCACTTCAACTTCCTCATTATGGCCTACTTTCCTTAGCACACCAAGTTGGATCAACTCTTGCATATGTTTTTCCAAGGCCTCTCTAGCTCTGGGACTGGCTGGATAAGCTGGTCTTCTAAGTACTGGAGGATATGGTCTATCAATATTAAGAGTAATATCAATTTCATGTCCCCTTATAGCGCCTAATGGTTCATTATCAGATGCAAATGCATTATTGTGTGTATATAATACATCAATAAGTTCATTCCTCATCTTTGGTGACAATGATGGATTAATTTGTGCTTCAACAAGTTGTTTAGACACAAATTCATCTTTGTAAGTATCTTTGACAGAAGATACTACAGATATCTGTTTTGGCATATTGGAGAAAGCAAATTTTTGCCTTTTGTTATCTCCAATTGTGAAATATCTGTCTTTATGGTTATTTATATCAATACCATAAATATTCAAGTAATCATTTCCAAGAATGATATGCTGAGATGTACAATTATCCATTACTACAATCTCAGTTTTCATTCTTACACTTCCTGCTGGATGTGGGAATACAATATTAGTATCCAATATGCCCAAGGGGTACATATTGTTACTGGCACTACTGAACTGTACACCTTCTATTGGTAATAGATGGTTTTTCCATTCAGGAAGTATAATTTGGAGATAATCCTTGCCAATACAAGTGCAAAATGCCCCTGTATCCAGATTTACTTTGGCTTCAATATCACCCATTAGAACTGATGTGATACAGGATGCTCCAGCAGTATAACCCTTTCCTCTAGCAGGTTTTGTTTTACACATTCTGGCATCTTGGATATTGATCAGGTTGTAGCAATCCTCACTGTACTGTGGCAAGTGGGTATGGACTTCTGTGACCTCAAAGAAAGCTGAAATGTTTTCAATGGGATAGTCCTCTACTGGTGTATCTTCAGAGACTGCAGAATCTTGATCAGACTCTTCTTTCTCTTCAGTACACTGAATGTCTTCAATGATTTGAACTTCATTGATCTTTGTCTTCTTAGGGCAAGTGTTGGCTAAATGTGAAGTACTTCCACATTTATGACACTTCAAGACAGGTCTTTCTGGTCTTCTTTCCTCTCTAGGAATCTTTGAGACTATTTTGGACTCTATTGGGTTTCTAACCCAAGTTTTACCAATTCTTGTTCTGGTAATGATATCTTCCATAGCATTAATGTAGTCCTCTGTTGAACAGGGTTCCACACATCTGCTTTTGATAGCATGTTCCAGTTCTCCTCCACACTTTCTTAATATTTTCATATTAATCATAGTGTCAGACATATCTGGGTGTAAAGCAGATAATCTGTCTTTTTGTTTGAAGAACCAAGTAAGTGGTTTGTCTTTTTCTGAGTTAAAAATGGCACTTTCAAAAGCATTCTCCATTTTAAACCTCCAAGAATTATTGGCCCATTTGGTAATCACTTCAGATTTCCACCAAGACCAGTCATGTCTTCCATGATCCATTCTCATCTTGTAATACCATTTCTTTGCAGTCTTGGTAAACAAACAATGTAATTTTCCTACTATGATTTCATCAGGTATATTAAAGTCTTCTTGCAACATATCAATAGTCCTGATGAATTCAATATGGTTGTATTCTCCTTCACCAGAGAATGTTGGCCATTCTTCTAATTTGGGAATATCCTTTGTAGACATAACATTCTCTCCTAAGAATGGAGTCAAACTTTCTTTGACAGAAGGTTTTTCTTCAGTCAAAGGTGTAGAATGTCTTGGCATATGTGGTTCATGATTCTTATGAATTTGCTCCACACTTGCAATTATTTCATTCTTCAATTTCTGCCTTTCACTGTCACTTTTTGCTAAATGTATAGCAAATTGATTGGTGTTCTTAACTATTTGTAAGACATGGTCTTCAAGAGTTTTAAGTCTATCATTTACTTTAAAGATGGAAAGATCCTCTGTGTCATTATTTTGACATTGGTTCTCAATTCTTTCACAAGCATTGCTAATTGACTCAAGGGTGACAGTTGTCAATTTATGCCAATCAGAATGTTGCTTGTCATTTTTCTTTAAATCATTGATGTCTAATGTAATTTGCTTCAACTTTGACTCAAGTTTGCCAATTTCTACACTAATACTTCTATGTACATCATTTATTTGCGTGGAAAAGTCCTGTTCATCCTTTCCTGCTCTTTGGCTGTGAATTCCATAAGAGTTCTGGCCATATTGAAGACACTGTCCACGGCTGAAGGCTCCAATCTGGGGATCCTGTACCCTTGTGGGTAAGGTCTGTGCCAATTGGCTTTGCCTTTGCCCTTGCCTTGATGGTTCTTGGGACCTCTCTGTTTCTTTTGAGGTCCTTTGGGCTTGTCCTTGGATGCTTCTGGAGCTGGTTTGGAGCTGGTAGATGCCACTGGTGCCTCTGTCTCCAAAGTTGGAGTCATTTCCAATTCTTTCTTCTGGTCTATGGATAAAAGACTCTGGTTCTTCAACCAATTATTTATCTTTTTGACCTTGTCTTTGCAAGACAGGGGGCTCCAACCTCCTAAGAGTTCTATGGTCTTCTCCTGACCCAGAAAGCTCTTGATGTGTAAGTAGGAGTTCATGGCCCCCTGCCAAAGGCTTGGGCAGATTTCCCACTCCTCTTCTTTGGCTGCTCTGAACCAATTTTTGTACTGGCTCTGATATATTTCTATTGCTGCCACTTGAAAATGGTTCAGCCCTGGAAATATTATCATAAATTAGTTCAGGCTCAGAATTCACCTCAAAATCTGTTGGTACAGACCTTGGGGAATGGGGGGCAACTCTGGCATCCTCCAGATGTGCCTTTCTTGTGGAAGATTTGGCACTTCTGGATTTGGTCTTGCCTCTTCCTTGTCCACATCCATCTGGTTGGACTGAATAGTTGCTTCCATTTCTGGTATGCACCATTTTCACGTCAATTTAAAGATAAAAGGTGAAAATATAAGATAAAATACACACCTTTTGGTGGTAATTTAGCTTTTTCTGAGTTGAATAAGGTGCCTCTTTTAGCAATCTGCACCTCAATACTGTCTTCAGATGCTGCTTCTGAAGATTCTGGACTAGTGATATATCTTTTACTGAGTCTGTTGCCAGCTGCACAGTATTTGATTAAAGACACTAAAAGAAATTATAAAAGAGAAAAAAATTATTTTTTATACTTTTTAAAATATTTTTTAAAGATTTTTTATAAGTTTTATATTTTTTAATATTAAAAAAATTATTCTTTTTAAAGAAAAAAAATTAAAATTTAAGATTTTGAATGAAAATTAATTCAGAGTAACTCAAAGAATAATTTTATAAGTTTTTGGATGTGAAAAAGCCATGTGTAAAAACAATATAAAATTAAACCAAATTCCTCAATGAAAAAGATTTTAAAACAATTTCAAAAATAAAAATATTTTAACTCCAAATTGAAAGAAAAAAATTAATTAAATTAATATATTTTAGAGCTTAAAAATATATTAATTAAGGGTACAAGGTTCAAAAAACACGGCCAGGCCCCCAAATGTAAGATGTGACTATGAAACTGATGATAATATTACTATTAATCAACAGTACTATGTCTATTCTTATGAAATATAATAATAAAAATTATTATAACCACAATTAAATAATTATAAAATTATTTCTTTCACGTGTTATACACTACTAGTGATTATAACAGTGAGCAGTAATTGTCTACAAGAATCAATTACAAGAAGAATTTAATAATAAAAAACTTCTTTTATTAAAATAATAAAATTATTTTAATATATAATTATCTTTTACAAGAATAATTATAAAGATAATTCTTGAAGAAAACTATTACTAGAGAAAAACTTTAAGAATTAAAGATAAATGACTCACTAATACTCCAAAGAACTTATTGAAAGATAAGAGTAGAGAAATTTGACGTAGAATTGTGGATTTAAGGGATCAAGATGATTTATAACAGTATTTCAACAATATATAGTTGGATTCTATGATTTCACGTCTTTCTGATTGATTCTGAAAGATTTAAAACACTTAAGAATAGCTTGAACTAATACTTACTTGTTGGTAATAATGGTTTAATAAATTTATAAGATGATGATACGGAAAAAACAGCAAGAAGAGGCTTCTTTTAAGTCAATAACAGCTCACAGAGGCGTGCCATGGAGCAAACTGAAAAACCAGTGAGTGAGAAAACAATAAACCTTTTTGGATTATTGATTGCATCATCTGTTGTCATGTAAGATTATCATAATCACTTAATTGATGCTTTTACGTGACTACCAACCCCAATATGGTTAAGAATAAAAGGAGTAACACTTGTAAATCTTCTTTTATTCTAAAATAATCATTGATTTCTCAAAGTTATCAATGTTATTGCCAATTTCATCACAGGTTGTAATTACTGTGAATTTTTGAAGATTCAGTGTTTCACGTAGAATATCCAAAAATGGACTGTAAGTAAAACTTTTAATTTTACTAGTAAAACTGTAATTCCTTTTGGTTGTACCATAGATAATACAGTTCTCCTTTAGTCCTGAAAGTTTCAGAAAGATTCATTAAGAATTGTATTTTTAATGAATTTTTGAAGGTTTTACCTCATTTCTACGTAGAATTGCAAATAGCAGTGTTTTGCTGGTTGCTATGAGGTAAATCAATGAATATGGGTCCCAAAAGGGTTTTAATTACTCTTTTGGGGTTTATCCATGGAAAGACATTAGTAATTGACATGGTTACAGGAGTGTAAGTAGCTCATTACCTCCTTGGCACGTCAAAATAGCAGGTTATTTGTTATTTTCTGATGTTTTACAGTAGTTGTAACTTGGTAACCAAGTTCCCAAAGAGTTTTAGTTTACCAATTGGGCCAAGATGAGCCATGGATCCATGCTCTGGAGCTATCCACGCCTCTGAGGCCTCAGAAGTTGGGTACCCTGGCTCTCTTTGATGTCTTTTGTCCCCCTTGCCTATTTTTTACATCAAAATAGTAATTTAAGCTTAAAGTGAGATATCCACTATGGTTGTACCAAAAGTCCATGTAAGAATACCATGATATTAAGTGCTCAAAACATGCATAACACTATTCTTAGTGTATATGTAACATGGGATTTCTCACTTTCCCATTATTTTGGCTAAAAATCAAGAAAAACAAAAATTTTCACGGATCTTTTATGTGGTATTAATGATGTGGTATTGAAGGATTTTCCATTTTACCACCTCAAATACTTAAATTGAGCTTATTCACTCTATGGAGCTACCCTAGGTGAATTTTTGTGTAAAATCCAAATCTGGTCTTAAATCCATGGATTTACTTACTCAATAAAAAGTTATTCATCTTTTCTGAAATTGAAAATGATGAATTTTGGATATATGCATGACTTATGAGTTGTGCATAATTCAAAATCTCTTTTTAAGATAATTGTGGCCTATTTGGGTATGTAAAATATACCTCAAGGCTCACATTTTCCCTCACCTCCAGGAGTCTGAAATTCCTGGTGGGAGTCCAACCTTTGGTGATTACCATAAGGTCTCTGAATTCTATCTCTTTGAGACAAATCCTCTGGCAAGCTGCTCCAAGTTCTGCCCAGTGGGATGCCAGGTTGAACCTCTTGTTGTCCATGCTTCATTGAAATGAATCTTTGAGGAGTTGGTGGACCCGGAGAACTTGATCCTTGTCTTTCCGGTCCTCTGGTTTGAGATTCCTGTTGAATTGGAACGTGAATGACAGTGTGGGTATGATTTCCCTCAGTGTGTTTCCATCCACCACTGTGTCCAAGGTGTCCTTTGCCAGATCTTCTGGTTCTGGAAAAGCCTTCTCTGTCCTCTGGCTGGATCCTTTGGAAGCCAAGGTTTCTGAGTTGTATAGGTTACATACCAGTGTTTGCAAGCAGTCAAAAACTTTATGTTCTTAGGGTATTTACCTTTGACTATGCCTTGTACCAATTTGTTGTCTACTAATTTTGGCAATTTACCTTTAGAGGTTACAACTGGGTTAATTATTGTAATCCTTCCTGTAAAAGTGGTTAAGGTTGGTTTGCCTTGTATTTAAGCAGAGTTTCGTGGTTTTCTATTACTCTGAGTGGCAATGGGTGTCCACTTTTTTGCTGTAATCAGGCCTTCACTGTGCTTCTTTCCCCTGCCTTTGCTGCCCACTGGTTCTGAGGGTGTCACTGGTGTGTTGTCCTGTGACTGGGTCTCTAGTGGTATGTAGTTTTCTTCCACTGAATCAAATAGGAAAAGAGGGCTTAATGTCAGTCAAGAGTTCTCAAAATGCTGTTTGCACATCTAAGAATGGTCTCCGGGCTTGTATGTTACTACAATATGCCCTTGTATAATTACAGTGTATTTGAATTAACAATTTAACGTCATGAATACAGCTGACAGATATCTGGTACACTGTTTGTATGCCAGTATCTCACAGATTAACTTGTAATTAGGAAGTATAAGCTGGTAAAAAGTGGTATGTAAGAGGGTAATTGAATGAACAATACACCCAACCACGCCTCAACTGTTGGTTTTACAGTAAGAGGTGTCCTCATGTAATTCAAAAAAGGACTTTATGAATGGCTTAAAGTCTTTTGTATGTAAAAAACGCCGAAAAGAAGGGTCTTTTGGTGATCACATTATAATCAACCACACAAAAATATGATTAAAAAAGATAAATAATGGTGGTATATGACATATACCACTGGAAAAATATATATAAGATATATATTATATATATCTTTATTCAACAATTACACCTAAAAAAGATAAAAAAAATTTTCAGAATAGGACAAATGAGAGAAAAACTCACTTATAAGATCCAAAGAGTTAAAAAACCAGCCAGGCCCCCAAAATGTCCGGCTGAGTCTATGATAAAGGTATATAATAGTGTTTACAAGCTTTAACTATGACTGTGAAACAGTGAAAATTGTTTTAAAAGAGTTTAATTTATAATAATAAGGGTTGTAATGATGATAAAAGGGCTTTAATATTGTATAGTAGAGGTGGTGAGCACTGCTGAAAGCCCTGGGTGCAGTCTTAACAGTTGGATTACTATAATAAGAGCTAGAAGACTTGGTTTAAAGTAAAACCTGATTATTTCTAAGAGTATAACTTTTTTTACAGTTGTACTACATAGGAATTTAAGAGCAGGATGGGATTCCTTTTTTGGCAGTGAAAAGGCCTCCTTTTATCCTGGAATGGGGTGAAAAGCCTGCTAGAACTTTTCATGTAGAGAAAGTGAAAATTTTTCACTCTCAAGGACAGGGCTGTGGTTTGCAAAAGGCCTGTATAGCCTGTATTTGGCTCAGATGTTGTTTTGAAACCACATCTGGGCAGTTTTCACCAATACAGGGTGAAAAATTTCATCTGGGGACCTCGCAGCCTGATTCTGACATGTATGACATGTAGAATGCTATGCAGAACCTGTATGGGACCCCAGTATTAAATGAAATATGAGGTATTGAAGTAAAAACAAGCTTCTTCATCTGTTTTACACCTCATAATGATGGGTATTTGATATTATCCCTTGGTAAGGCTGTATTGGCCAAACTGCAGGATTTTGATTTTAAAGCAGCCATACCTTTGTGGGTTCTTGGGATATTAACCTCAAAATTGTTCCAGTGTGTATACCTGTATGTGTTATATAAAATGGTACCTCATTTGATATGTCTATCATTAAATATGGCAAAGTTATGCCATGTACAAGATTTTTGTACATATGCCTATTTTAGGAAAAAAGCTGTATTGAGCTTGTTTGCCTTATAAATTTTGTTCTAGATGGGATATGGGGAAATTTATGGCACAATAAAATAGCCTTGATTGTTCTCTTTGCAAAAAGACCCCACTGTAGGTATCTCACACTAAAACTGTAGAAGTTAGATGAGAGGTGAATATTTTATTCACCCTTATTTGGCCAGAATTAGACCATAACTTCTGTAATAGTGGTGCTAGCTCAGTTTGGCTGGTACCATTGGATAGCCTTGACTTAGAGATTAATTTTGAATACCCATTTGATTGGGTTAAGGCTCTTACTCTGTCCTTCAAATGAGAGGTGAAAATGAAGGTTTCTGCTCAGCAACAACTTTGAGCTGGAATAACTTTGTTACTACTTGTCCTGTGGTGATGGGACTTGTATATTTGGAAAGAGGTGGTTTTCCTCTTTTGTTTGATACCTTTTGAGATGATTTGGCTCAGCTACATGTTTTGGTGGTATCTTGGCTATACCATTGATTTTTGGTATTTGACTGTTATGCTTGTGCTCTGGTTGGAGTCACAGGCTAAAACTGAAGCTCATTTATAATTTTTATTCTTTCCGTTTTCTGAACACATTGGCCCATCAATAAATTTTATCAATTTTTATTCTTAAGGCTGAAATTTTTCTTAGTTCTCAAGAGTAAAGTCCTTACTCTTTCTTGTTTGAGAGTATTATTAATTAGTGAGGAAGGGAAGTACTTGGACTTACATACTTCATCCCTTGCCACTGCAGCAAAACTCAAATATAAATAGGAAACTACAGTACCGGCCCTCTGATGGCCGCTACTGTAAATTTGTCAACAATTTTTGACAAATTTACAATAGTGAATATTACAGGTCCTGTTCTTTAACACATTTTACATGTGTGAAAAAATGGACATTTGTGGGCATTGCAACGCCTCTCACTGTGATTTAATTGCAAAAAAAACATATAGCTAAGTTGGAGTCAATTAATAACATGAAAAAGAAACTTCGGAAGAATTAAATAAAAACACAAAAAACAAAAATGAATAAGGTACTCAAAATAACACATACTAATAAAGGAGACTGAAAGAACCCAAAGAATTAAAAAAAATAATTTTAAAACAAGTTTTCTGAGTAGCAGAAAGAATTATTTTGCTACTTACTTTCTACAAAAAATACAAACAAACTCTTCATTTTGATAATAGAAAGAGGTTCAGCACATTTTCAATTATTTCTTCTATCCCTTATTTCCTTGAATGAGCTCCATAATTCTGTTCAAAATCTTTATTCACAAAATATTTTGAGATATTTTTTGCAGATTTTGTGTTTCTATTTGCAGATCCAACATTAAAATTAAAGGATATATATGTTACAAAAAATTGTAGGAGAAACAAATAGGAGTATATGAGCTCAATATAATTCTGATAAAGAAAATGAAATATTAAAATATTTTGCTTTATTTAAAGCAAGAAGGATTAGCTAACTGAAGCTTCAAGTACAATCTGTCCATAAAGAAGAGGATTTTAGAAAGAAAGTTTCAAAAAGCTTTTTTTCCATGTAATATTTCCCAAATGTTCTCAATATTATAATAAAAAATATTTTTATTATCAGGAAAAATCCAATAAAAGCTTAGTTAATTATTAAAATAAGGATTTTTGAAAACCTTTATAATAGTTCCATGGATCAAACCACATGATTAATGATTTATTTGAAGAATTGATCCATTTATTTTCAAAATACATATCTTTGTGGTCTTAAAAATCGTTTGCAATATGCTCTCCACAAATATTCATAAAAAGTATTATGAA
Source organism: Austropuccinia psidii (assembly GCA_023105745.1). Taxonomy (NCBI): domain Eukaryota; kingdom Fungi; phylum Basidiomycota; class Pucciniomycetes; order Pucciniales; family Sphaerophragmiaceae; genus Austropuccinia; species Austropuccinia psidii. The sequence goes on along the minus strand of JALGQZ010000004.1, from coordinate 10,235,225 downwards.
ATAATTCAATCCCTTGGGAACCCTTTGATCATAAAAAGTCACTACTTCAACAATGACTAAGACCATCTTTTGATTTTAATTGGACATTTCTCTGAAGTCATATTTGTACCAGTTAAAGATTACTTCCCAAAATTTTCCAGCTTACCTCTGTGGCTTCCCTCTTCAAAATTTTACTTTTTTCAATACTTCAAACCTTCAATCAAAAAACAATACCAAAGAAAAAAGAAATATTATCCTTTTCTCTGGCAAAATAAATTAAAAGAACTTCACATATAGCATTTTCAAATAAACTTTAGGAACCACTGATCAATAAATATATATTATTACTTTAGGCTTTATAGATATATAAGACTAATTTAAACTTCTCAAAACCTTCAAAAGCTTTACAAACATGTTATGAGAAAGAAATTTGTTAAAAGAACCTAGTTATACAAGTGATTTTGCCTTGTTATCGTCTTGTTATTATCTCAAAACAACTCAATTAATTATTCAATTTACTTATAGATATGCAGTTTCTAATTTTTGTCAATGGATATTGAGTTTTAATTGAGCTCAAATCAAAGTCTTAATAAGAGTTTGTAAAAGGGTCCCTATAGCTATGAGGAAGATTCAATGTAGAGAAACTGGAAAATTATATTCTAAATGGTTTTCAAAATCTGATTTTCTTATGTTGTATCAATGATGTAGTCAGAAAGATATTTTGAGAGAATTAATTTTATCAAACCATAAAGTTAGGATACAATTTTTGACTCTTTAGTGCATGGAGGCTCTCAATATATCCAAATAATCAAAAATTACATTGAAGAGTAAGAAGTCTAAAGCTAAAATGTAAAACTCCCATAAAATACAGCAAAAATGATCAAATAAATGAATTCTATAGAAATATATCTTAATAAAATGTTTTTAAATAATTAGATACTTGTTGAAAAAAAATAGCCAGCCCCATTGATAGATGAAGATTGCCTTTCCAGAAATTTCACACAAAGTTTTGCATTATTTCAGATTTATTTTATATCTTGGTACAGCTCCTATGCTTCTTTATTTGAAATATAAACTTGAATGATCTTGCTTCACATATTCAAGGAATACACTAGATCGAGATGGTTAAGTCAGGGTTAGTAATTTCAACACAATAATATGAAAAGTGGAGCTAAATTGGTATCAAGAAAGAGAAACATTGAATTCCACAAGAAATTCAAGAATCCTATGTTTTTGTTGATTATTCATTTTGAAGACTCTATTGTTAATTCATGTTTTTATATGAAGATCACAACAGTTTTTATCTTACACCATGTAATTTTAGCATGAAAAGGTCCTCTATTGCAATTGTGAAGCTAATATTTCAATTCCAATATTTATATAATCTCATCATAAGTATAAGAGCCTCCTCCAAATTAGTTTATGTTCTGAAATAGGGGTGATATTGTTCGAATACATAATAGATTTGTGTGTGCCTCTCATTAAAATGACACTGTCCCATAAATATTTCAAGATTTTATCAATTTTACTCATAACGCAACAAAAAAAATAGAGGAAAAATAAGGCATATAATTTATCACAAAATAAAGACTTCATCAGAGGAAGAATTTTAATGGTAGGGTATAACTATGTATCTTTTTGGAAATTCTCTAAGAAATTTTATCATTAATAAGAAATTTCATTCAAAATAAAAAGGTTGCAATTCCAATATTACTCCTCTATGGGCTCCCATAAGTGATCTTGATAGTCAGTTCATATTGAAGCTGTATGATATATGTAAAATTACAGAAGAAAAACCCCAAAGGTTATAAGCTTTGTAAATCAAATTATAAAAAATAAAAAATAAGATTAGAAAAAAGGGATAATCAAGATAAGTATGTTCATAATCTATTGTTTAACTGTGAGCTTTGAAAAATGTGGACCAAAAACTGATATGGATTAAACTGAATTCACAATTTTTGCCTTAAATTCTTTCCAAAACTTCTATTTCTAAATTGAACTTTTGTTCTATCTTCAACCTGCCTGCAATCTACCTCCAATTTCAAATTTAAAATGCATCACCTTTTTTCAGGTGTAGCCAATTTTCTCATGGTGATTAATACTAAGAAAATCCATGGAGTTTAGGCTTCTGCCAAGCCCATGCTGTCATAAAGGTTGGACTTATAGTGATAACTCCCAAGAATGGTGTAATAATGAGACAACACAGTTTAATTATGATGTAATGATCACTAAAGCTTAAAATACTGATCAATTACAGTGGATACCATAAGTACACGTCTACTAGAAGCCTTCTGCACTCTATGAGTGAAGAGTTTACTATAAATAGAGCTCTTTTTACTCTATTTCCCCCTCAGACACAACAAAAAACATGAAATTGTTAAACCAAAGGTAAAATCTTTCTTCTTTTTATGTAAAGCTACTATTTATTTAAAGAATCAAGTTCATCTTTCTTATAAGCATCAACTTTGATGTGACTAAATCAAATTTTAATTTTTTTTGTTAAAATTTCTCTAAAAAGTCTTGAATTCCACATAAAAACAAGAAGATTTGTAATTTAATTTAATTTTGATTTTTGATACAATTTAAATAAGTTTCATTTTTTTTTTTTGGTGTAAAAGTATTCAAAATTATTATATTAGCCTTTAAAAGTAGGTTATTTTCTCTTTTTATAATAATTTCTCATTAATACTATTTATTAATAATTCTTATATTAAAATAACTAGTATTTATATTAATTAATAGCTCCAATATTAGTAATATTATTCTTATAGTTGGTTTTTATCATTGATGAACCATTTTGTACTCCTATATTATTTGTTTGTAACAATAATAAAGTGCCATTAATATATTAGCTATAATATATTATTATACTAATCTTTTTCAATATATAGTTTATATTATTATATTCATTTAATAATATGAATATTTTGGGCCATAATTATGATACTTCTTCATTATTATAATTATCTTTTATCTTATTATATGATATTTTTAAATGAATTCAGAGTAAAATGAGTAAAATATTAGTGATTTTTACGTATTGTTTCATAGTCAAACCTTACAGATGGCCAGTGAATGGTCAGTCATGACACTTTCAAAGAATTTCCAAATGGATTGCATGATTTCTTCAAATTAGTACTCTGACTTCAAATAATAACAGCTTGGGTTGAGGTTAAATAGAATAATCGGAGACTGATTCATGGCTCACCAATTGCTTGAGTATTTCTTAATATTCTTTATATTGCCATACTTCTTTCTGGATTTGATCCTCTAAATTGGAAAAAACTCCAACTTTGATTGAGAAAAATCTTCAGTAAGGATTTGATTGAGAATTTTGAGGATTTTTGCTGATGAAGTCTACCCACCTATCTGGATACAAATTGTCACCCTGTGAAAAGGGAGCTGGTAAAGTGGACAGCCTTCCTGGGTGGTAATTGATAGAAAAAATGGAATTCAGAGAGAAACTCAGTCCAAAGGGATTTATGGTGAGTACAAAATTTGGAATACATGGAAAACTGAAGAGAAGAATGGTCTGTGAAGACTTAAAAAGGATTTTAGAGAGAAAGAAAAAAATATTTACAGTGCTTGAGAGACCAAACGAGGCAAAGGAGCTCCTCATAATGAATTTCATAGCTGAGCTCAGCTGGTAGAAGCTTGCAAATATCAAATGCAATTGGCTCTTTCCTGAGTAATCCACATGACTCAGTATAGTACCCAATGAATAATAAGAAGCAGCAGTCTCTAAAATAGTTGATAAAGAAGGATTAAAATGGGAAACAAAAGTAGCAGTGGTAAAACCTTTTTTGCATAATTGGAACTGACTAAGAGCTTCCCCTTTGAAGTTAAAAGGTGAATTTTTCATTGAGAAGGGAAGTGATAGAAGTGATTTTTTTGGAGTAATTTTCAATGAATAAATGATAGGAGTTGGAAAATCCAAGAAAAGATTTAAGAACTCTGAGGTTTTTAGGCCATAGCCAATTGACTATTTGTTGAAATTTTGAAGAATCCATCTTCAGGCAATGACTTGAAATAAAATATCCAAGGTACTCCACAGTTGAGGAATGGAATACACATTTTGAGGATTCAGAAAAAAAATTATTTTCCTTCAGTATTTGGAGTACAGAGGTCACATGTTTGACACATTCCTCCTCAGAGCTTGAAAAGAAAATAATATCATCTGAATAAACTACCACAAATATATCCAATATATCCGCAAATATATCATTCACAATATTTAAGAATGAGGAAGGAGCATTGATCAGGCAAAATGGCATAAACAAATACTCCTAAATACCATATTTGGTTCTAAAGGCAATTAAGTGCTCATCCACCTCTTTAAATCTCAGGAGATTAGAATAATCATGCAAGTTCATCTTGGAGAAGATAGTGGAAAAATTGAAGACAGTAAGGGGAGGGTTCATGAGAGGAACGGGATAACTCTCTTACTATTAAAGGAATTGAGCTTGAAGTAGGCACCACACAAGCAAAGGCCTCCATCCTTTTTCTTAAAAAAAAGACAGGAGCGCCAATAAAAGTCTTTTATAGATTCTCTGAAATTGAGGCCTGTAGTATTTCTGACTCATTATTTGATAGAGAGTAGATAACACCAACTGGAGGTAGAGGCACCTCTAGTTTGATACGATGTTCACAGGAATGGTGTGGAGGAAGTTCTCTGCTTTCCACTTTGAGAACATATCCAAATATTAGTAATACTCAGGAGGGACTACCTTCAACACAGTTTGAATTTATGATTGCTCTTCCTCCTCATCCCACTGCTCCCCCAGGGAGGCATGAAAGGATAAAGGAGGAAGGTCCATATCCCCTTGAAAGGGATGCAGTGAAGCTATAGAAACATATTATCCAACATCTTTCATATCTCTGAAGAAATCATCTCTTGATGGAAGTAATTAATGAGAGGGAATGATGGGAGGAATATGGACAGAAGAAGGAAGGGGAGGTGTCTTAAGTTCACCAACCAGAGAAACACTGTTTACATAAGTGTAAAAGGCATTATCAGTAAGAGGAATAATTCCACTAGAATCAGTATGATTAGAATCATAGGTGATCAATCCATTTTTAAAATCAATAATGGGATTAAAATAGTAACGGAAATAATAGCCAAATATGAGGTCTTATCCCTTGAGGGAATTTGTGATGAAAAAAAGTCCCATTCAAATATTGGGAATGACGGAAAGTCAACAACCCACTTGGTATAATGGGTGATAAACAAGGAAGTGGCTTCACTTCAATCCAAAATGAAAAGGGCAATCTTTTAAGGTATCTCTGACATAGTCAATGAGTACTGTGGGAACTCCTCTTGTGTGGGATTAAAATGAGTCATTTTTATTGGCAATATTTTCAATTTCCTCCTCAGGTTGGTCTGGTTTTGGAATATTTGAATTTTGGAATTTGGTGGGCATTATTACTCTTTCTTTTTCTTTTTCTTCTTCAATGTAAGTTCCTGGAATATCTGCTTTCTTCTTTGGCTCTTGATTTTGGGATTGTCTTTCCAACCTTTGTTTTGTCTGCCTTAGTCCAATGTGTGATTCAAAAGGATCATTGGCTGAGGAAATGGTAGGTGGTTTCCAATTTGACCAATCTTCAACATGAGCAATTGAGGTTGATTTATCCTCTGGTTTCTTTTCAGTGGGCTTAATCTCTTCTTCTGGCTTTGGTTTGACAGTAGGTTTCTCCATAAATTTCTTGTTGAGTTCTTCTTGTTCCTTTGCAAAAGCTCTGACTATGTTTTTGGCACTTTCATTTCCTTCCATAGGTACTCTCTGATAATTGGGGAAGAGGTAAGATGCTCCTTGGGTTCTGACAATTCTTCTGTCCAAATCTTCAGCAAGGTGAGTGCATCTAGTTGCTGAATGTCCTTCTTCCTTGCAGTAAGCACATTTCATTGGTGGTCTTGGAGTCATTTGAGCTGGTATGTAAGGTTGATAACTGGATGAAAATGGTGGTAAAGGGTTCCTTGGCCTATATGGCTGATTATTTTGAGGTAATCTTTGCTCTTGATTGTTGTTCCAATTCCTTCTTGGTGGATTAACTGCTTCTGAAAGGGTTTTGAGTTGATTTAAAACTTCTTTTACTGATTCTTTTCCCTCATTTCTTGGCTGAGGTTCTGGTTGTGGAGGATTTTTGATCTTTTGGGTGAGTTCTTTTACTTGTTTTAGAACTTCATCCCAGCTTTCATCCTCAAATCTTGTTTTCTTTTCTACAGGTTTTGGTTTAGAAAATTCTTTTTGTTGAATAAGTACCTTGGCCTCCAAGTCTTGTTCAATGTATAATTTCAAAATATCCAATCTTGGAATGATGTAGCCTCCATCCAAGGCTTGGACCATAGCTCTATCTTTAATCATTTCTTTGTAAATTGATTCTTTAACACTAGTGGAAAGGCTGGCCAATATTTCCTGGTTATGGTTGATATCACCTTGAATATATTGGTATCTTTTGAGGTAAGTGATGATTTCTTCATATTCCCCAATGAGCTTCCTGTACTGTGTCATGTTTCTTATTCCACCTTCTTGTTGGGTTCTTGTGAATAAATCAGTGATTGAGGATAATCTGTATCTTCTTTCAGGTGAGACTGTTCCCCATCTTCTTTTCATATCCACTTTCAATTGATCCCAATCAGCTGTTTCATATCCTGGCATTCCTTCAATATGATAACTGATTTCTTCATCTTTTGTCCAAAATGCTATTTGTCTTGCAATGTCTCTTCCACTTTCTCCTTCAATTTCTGCAATATTTTCAGCTTTCTTGATGAATCTTTCAACATCTTTTCCATCAAACCATAAGTTATAGTCCTTGGCTCTAATTTTCACTATTGGAGTAGTGTTTCTTGGAATTTCTTGATGTAATGGAGTTGGCATTTGGGAAGAAATGTTGACTCTTCTTGGTAAGGTACTTGGTCTTTGTTCTGTATAAGGTGTTGATGTGGCCATGGGTCTAGGATAAGGTGAAGGTGATCCATGTGGCCTGAATGATCTTGGAAGGGTGGTTTGTTCTTCAAGTGGACTATTTTGTGGAGTATAACTTGATGATTTATTTTTTCCTTCTTTTTTGATTAGTGCTAGTAATTCTGCTTGTATTTCTAGCATCTTCTGCTGAAGTCTCTCTGTTGAATACATTTCTTCCTGTCCTTCCACAGTTTCTTCATTGAGGTTTTCTTCCTGTATTTCTTCAATACTGGAAGGTAATTTTGATGATGAAGGTTTATCCATTTTTGGTTGATTTATTTCTTCCTTTGATTCTGGTATTGAGTTATTGATTTTATTTCTTTCAAGGAGATCAAGGAAAAATTTCTCCACAACCTTCAAGTCCCTTTTATTGGTCCTTGGTGTTGCAATTGGGAAATTGGAATATTTATTTGATTCCTCCCCTAGTTCTGTTTCTTGCTTTGGTGGATAATAGTAATGATCAGAGTGAGTTGATGATTCAGATTCTTGAGATGATGGTTTTTGTAAGATGTGACTATGAAACTGATGATAATATTACTATTAATCAACAGTACTATGTCTGTTCTTATGAAATATAATAATAAAATATTATTATAACCACAATTAAATAATTAAAAAATTATTTCTTTCACGTGTTAAGCACTACTAGTGATTTTAACAGTGAGCAAGTAATTGTCTACAAGAATCAATTACAAGAAGAATTTAATAATAAAAACTTCTTTATTAAAATAATAAAATTATTTTAATATATAATTATCTTTTGCAAGAATAATTATAAAGATAATTCTTGAAGAAAACTATTACTAGAGAAAAACTTTAAGAATTAAAGATAAATGACTCACTAATACTCCAAAGAACTTATTGATAATAAAAGTAGAGAAATTTGACGTGGAATTGTGGATTTAAGGGATCAAAAGGATTTATAACAGTATTACAACAATATATAGTTGGATTCTATGATTTCACGTCTTTCTGATTGATTCTGAAAGAATTAAAACACTTAAGAATAGTTTAACTAATACTTACTTGTTGGTAATAAAGATTTAATAAATTGATAAGATGATGATGAAAAAACAGCAAGAAGAGGCTTCTTTTAAGTCAACAACAGCTCACAGAGGCGTGCCATGGAGCAAACTGAAAAACCAGTGAGTGAGAAAACAATAAACCTTTTTGGATTATTGATTGCATCATCTGTTGTCATGTAAGATTATCATAATTACTTAATTGATGCTTTTACGTGACTACCAACCCCAATATGGTTAAGAATAAAAGGAGTAACACTTGTAAATCTTCTTTTATTCTAAAATAATCATTGATTTCTCAAAGTTATCAATGTTATTGCCAATTTCATCACAGGTTGTAATTACTGTGAATTTTTGAAGATTCAGTGTTTCACGTAGAATATCCAAAAATGGACTGTAAGTAAAACTTTTAATTTTACTAGTAAAACTGTAATTCTTTTTGGTTGTACCATAGATAATACAGTTCTCCTTTAGTCCTGAAAGTTTCAGAAAGATTCATTAAGAATTGTATTTTTAATGAATTTTTGAAGGTTTTACCTCATTTCTACGTAGAATTGCAAATAGCAGTGTTTTGCTGGTTGCTATGAGGTAAATCAATGAATATGGGTCCCAAAAGGGTTTTAATTACTCTTTTGGGGTTTATCCATGGAAAGTCATTAGTAATTGACATGGTTACAGGAGTGTAAGTAGCTCATTACCTCCTTGGCACGTCAAAATAGCAGGTTATTTGCTATTTTCTGATGTTTTACAGTAGTTGTAACTTGGTAACCAAGTTCCCAAAGAGTTTTAGTTTACCAATTGGGCCAAGATGAGCCATGGATCCATGCTCTGGAGCTATCCACGCCTCTGAGGCCTCAGAAGTTGGGTACCCTGGCTCTCTTTGATGTCTTTTGTCCCCCTTGCCTATTTTTTACGTCAAAATAGTAATTTAAGCTTAAAGTGAGATATCCACTATGGGTGTACCAAAAGTCCATGTAAGAATACCATGATATTAAGTGCTCAAAACATGCATAACACTATTCTTAGTGTATATGTAACATGGGATTTCTCACTTTCCCATTATTTTGGCTAAAAATCAAGAAAAACAAAAATTTTCACGGATCTTTTATGTGGTATTAATGATGTGGTATTGAAGTATTTTCCATTTTACCACCTCAAATACTTAAATTGAGCTTATTCACTCTATGGAGCTACCCTAGGTGAATTTTTGTGTAGAATCCAAATCTGGTCTTAAATCCATGGATTTACTTACTCAATAAAAAGTTATTCATCTTTTCTGAAATTGAAAATGATGAATTTTGGATATATGCATGACTTATGAGTTTTGCATAATTCAAAATTTCTTTTTAAGATAATTGTGGCCTATTTGGGTATGTAAAATATACCTCAAGGCTCACAGTTTTGGCTGATTTTGATCTTTTGAATCCAGTTTTTGTTATAAAAATAGTCTTCTTGCAGTAGTTAAGAATTTTATAATTTATTGATTTTAATTTAATTTTTTATTGAAGTTGAGGTTATCTGCGCCTGTTGAGACACCAGATGTGGGAACTCCTCTTGTGTGGGATTAAAATGAGGCAGTACCTGGAGGGGGAAATCACAGGTAACTAGTTTTGAATTTCTATTAACTCCTGTAACCAAGGGTGACAAGGGTGTATTGCCTGCCACTCCTAAAATACTGAACAAAATCTTCCTTGGAGCTCACAAACCAAAATAAAATTAGTAAGTGGCTTTACAACTGCAGAAGACAAAATTCAGCAGTCTCAGATCAGACCTATTCAATAAATAATATGAAAAATAATGTCAGTTATTTTGGTTAAATTTGAGATTTTAATGAAATACTTGTCTGTTTAATTTTAATATTTTTTTGGTTAAACTGAGGTGAGTTGTTTCTTCTTGGTGATAAATCCTTGGTAGGATGGGTTATTTAAGGTTTTTTGGAATATTTGATTGGTGTTGATAAAGGTAATTTTGTTAAGGTAAAGTTGAAATAGATTAAAATAATTTTTTTTAAAGTTTTGTTATATTTTTTTTAAGAGTAGTTAATAATGAAATAATATTGGATTTGTTAGATTTAAGAGGTAAGATTCTTTGATATTGGATTTTTAAAGGGGTAAGTTATTTTTTAAGTCTTGATAAATGGTGTTAATTTTACTGGATAAAATATTTTAATAGAGTAGTAACCCTAATCTTGGGTACTGGGTAATTTTTATCTTTATTTTAATAATAATAAGATTCCACTGAGCTTGGCTACTGGGTAATCTTCAAAACTATACTTCCACTGAGCTTAGCTACTGGGCAAGTAAATTTTCTGTAATATACTGGACTACCTCCCAGGTGAGGGATGACTTATTCCTGTGCTTGTAATGTGCAGAGGATATATTGTGCATGGGGGGATTTTGAAAGTTGGGGGAGAGAACCCCTCTATTTATACCTTTTGGGAGCCTAGAGGGCCCTCCATGGGAGCTGTCTTTTTCCACTTTAATTCCTCTTGATTTCATCATGTGACTCTGTTTTTGGTGAGGACCTTTCTTGCATGGGTCAGGTGATTTAAGGTTTGGTGATAATTTTTCTCTCTGCACAGCCTCCATTTATCACATGATCATCTTTTGGTGGACTGATTATGATGTGATATTCTTGGATTTTCCTTGCATGCATGAGGTGATTTCATTTTGGCTGAGGATTTTTGTTGTGCACAGCCTCTTTTCTGTCACATGATATTCTGTTGGTGGATGCAGTATCACATGATGACCTTTTAATTCCTTTGCATATGTCCTATTTTAGGTTTGGTAGGAGTGGCTGTGTAATTTATGCAGGTGTCATGATTGTTTTTCTTCTTTTTGAACTTTAAAATGAAGTCAGGTGATAACTTCTTGCATTGGTGAATTTACTGTTTTTTATGAGATGATGTGATTTTTGATTTTGACACATGCTGTGCATAGTCATGTGGTTGAGATTTAATTGGAATTGTGTACTGCATGCAGCCTGTTGTAACTAGCTTTGGTTTGCATGAGGTGATGAGTAGTGTAAATAATTATGTTTTAAGGTTTTAAGTGGGGTTACTGAGGATATAAGATAAGGTACTCCTGTGCCTGTGTTATAAATGACTTGCAGGAATTCCATGGAGTTGAGCTTTGCATCATGTGACCTTTCTATGTTAAGTTCTAGGTTGCTGTGTAATTCATGCAGGTGTCCTTTTCTTGCTGCATGCGTCCTGTGGCTGTAAGGGGTGTAAAGCTGGGTGGGGTGTGTAATTTAAAGGGTGGTACCTTATTTGTTGTAACTAGTGTACTATCTGTAACTTGATTTTTTACATATGAATAATGAAATTGAATAATTTATTTAAACACATACACTGCCCTTTGGTGCCTGTGCCATGGTTTTATGAGTTAAATCCAGCTTCTTTCTGTAAAATTGACCTTTTGGTGTAAAATTTGAGTGTAAGTCTGCCTGTAGGCTGGATTTCCTGCTGTTATAGGGTACTATGAGCTTGATCCTGGTGAAAAAAAATGGTATGGAATACCACAGTACTTCACAAAAACATTGTTTGGAATAAAAGAGTTTGTAGCACCAGAATCAATGATAATAATATTAACAATATCAGAGAGAGAAGAGAAAATAAGAAATCTTAAAGAATCATTGACACTAGTATTCATAGTGAACAATTGTTCTCTTGAAGTAAATAAGTGAGAACAATTGAACACATAATGATTCCCACTAAGGCCTTTGGCTGCTTGCTAGGGAAGCCTCTTGCTGACCCAGGCCTATTTTTAGAACTCTTGAGGAATTTTTCAATTGGGTGCTTTTAACCACAACAGCTATGTAAGCCTCCTTTAACCCTCCTCTCCTTTTCAGCACAAATAAACTTGTTTTGCTTATTAAGGAGAGAAGCATGAGGCATATCATTAGAAGGTTGAAAATTCTTCCTCTTATTCTTCTGATGGTGGGGCATCTTGGAAGATGATTATTGAGGAGGCCTGACAGAATTGGATATAGTGACAGCAGGTTTATTTTCTTGATTACCACCCTTTTCCTTATTCCTCTAAGGGTACATGGTATCTAACTCCAGAGTAATGTCCATGAGCTCCTGAAGGCTATTGAAGGTTTTGGGATGAGAATCCAATGGATCCAATAGCCTTGATGTTAAGCCTCTTCTATATACATGAATTAAAGCTGTTCCTCCAAAATCCCCAATTCTTCAAATTGCGATTCTGAAACAAGAAATGTACAAGGAAACATGACCACTTTGCTCCATCCTTGAATTTTCCAGCTATTTTTCAGATTTCCTGAAATAAGTGGGGTCATTGAAGAGAGTGAATAACTGTGCTTCAAACAATTTTTAGCTATTAAGGAGAGAAGAGTCTTCATTGGAGATATTAAAGAGGTACAGTCCAATCTACTTTCCTACTCCACTGTCACAGGGGCTCTTGTGAAAGCAAGAGGTCCTAAAACTCAGGAATCAAGAACTCACTTGGAGGGCTCCAAAGATATAAGGAATAATATAAATTGATTTCTTTGAAGAAGAAGAAAGGGAAAGGACAAGTGTGACAAAGATAAAAAGAAAAGATAAGAAGCCAAAGGCCAAAGATAATAAAAGAAGCCAACCAAGTGAATGCTAAATTCACTTCTTCAACCTGCCAGAAAAGGAAATGGAATTAGTAAAGGATATGACCACCAATATCCACTGACAGGGGATGAAGAAAAAGAGAAAGGGTGCTGAATGACTGACTTAAGATTATCAGTATTAGCTTTAATAAAGTAAAATAAAATAAAGATAATAATAAATCCAATATATTAATTAACTGGGGAAAAAGTCCCCAGGTTTTGAAAGGTGGCCAGTATATGTGAAAAACTGAAAGACTGATCCTGGAAGGTGGATCACCGGCTGTATTGTCTGAATTGGGCCAATACACTTCTAGCTATCTGGAAATTGAAATGTGTGATTGAATTCCCACAGTGGAAGATTGAATTGGCCCAATTGGGCCGAGGACATACAGGTTGATTGAATTGTCACCTGTATGGGCCAATTGAGTTGTTCAAGGAGGATTGAAATACTTGATGCCTTGAGAACTGATTTGAAATGACGTAATACCTCTAAGAATGAACCTTGGGAAGAGTCCTGAATGAAAGTACCAACCCAACTCCTGCAGAATCAGGTGGTTGGGGTCCTTGAATGGTCTTGTGATTGCCACCATGGATTTCCAAACTAATGAGTTGAAAAGGTCCTCCTTCGAAATGGGCAGTGGATTTTGGGACCTTGAGTTGGAAAGGTGGAAAATGGTCCTTAAAACGTCACCATTGGACTTCTAAGCAAAAATGGTGCATAATGGTATATAATACCATATCTGCACCACTCCTGAAACTTTGAGTATGGGGTTCTTGGAGGAATGGAAAGAATTCCCCTTAAGTTGAGGGAAAGGCTGGCTGAGCTGATCTGGTGGCCTCTGGGGGCTACCAGAGGGCAGGGGCTGAAAATTGGCTCCTGATGATCTTTGGCCAAATTTGGGTCCTGAGGGATTTATGGCCAAATTGGGTGTCCATGGGATTGAGGGCCAAAATTAGCTCAGGTGTGCCCAATTGTGGTTTGGGAACCACCTGGCCTTGGGGGCTAGATTGTTGCCCCTTCTGGCCTCATTAGATTAGGCCAAAAGGGGCTTAATACACCTACGGACCGTGGGCTGTGAATTACGGCCCAGGGGCCGTTGAAGCCATAGGGGGCCTAAATGGCCCAAAAAGGCCATTTAGGGCAGAACCCCCCTAATGAAAGGGGTAGGCCCAAGATGGATGGAGATGGCTAGGGGGCCTGGAGGCCCCTGGCAGACAAAAGGACTTCCCAGTCCCAAAAACAGAGATGAAGGCCTGAGGGTTGGCCAAGGAGGCCAATGATGGCAGGATATAGCCTGAGGCCATAAAAGGATTATTGGTTCCAGAAATGGCCAAATGGCCCTAGAGCACCAGAGGTGACCAATTGGCAATAAAAGATATGGTGTGGCCAAATGGCCCCAACTTGGTTCCAGGTTAGAATTGCTGCAACACCCATGGAGGAGGGTCAATCTTTGTGGTTGTGACATTACCCCCCTACCTTGAATGGTGAGCTCCTGAGCACCAAGATAAGGTAGAAGCCTGTTGAGGCTATTGAGAGGGATTGGACATAGGGATTCCAGAGGTATTTAAAGCTTGAAAAGAGAAATTTTGAACTGATAAAAGTGTTGGTATATGAATTGAGGTTGACTTGGTATTCTCTTGACATTTGGTTTTGAAAAGGTTGAAGACATGATTTGGCATAAAGATTTTGCCATTAAGAGTCATAAGAAAAGAAATTTAAGGAAATATAAAGCAGGAAAAAGATTTTTGACAGTTGATTTTGAAAGTGGCCAAGGACCTGGATAACAGAATTTGATGCCAGGTACTCACAGAGTGTCCAAGGTGATGTTTTGAAAGATTTTAGACCCCTCAGGCAAGTTCACACCAGGAAAGGAACTTACTTTTGGTAGTTACCACTCCCGCCAGTGCCATAAATAATAAAATATCTTGATAAATGAATGTGTTGCAAGGATAATGTGTTGGGAAGTGAAATAAGGAAGAATGGTCCATTTGCCCAAGTATAAATGGCCATAAATTGGAATTGATGTTGAAAGCCAGGCTAAGAAATCTGTGTCCAAGTTGCAAAGTGCTCACAGAGTGGCCAAGGTGATGCTTACAACAAAGAGGAGTGGAATACCCCTAAAGGTGCATACCAGGAGTGGGACTTACTTTGGGTAATTCCACTCCCCGCCAAGCACCATAAAAATTCAAGCCTTGGAAGAATTGGGTCCTGGCTTGTAAGGATACAAATAATGAAAATCCTTGATAAGTTCAGGACAATTCTTGAGGTTTTCAGCTGGTTCCCATGTGGATCTTTCTGAGTCTTGACTGAAACCTTTCCATTCCACCAGATACCATAACTTTCTTTGCTTCAGCTTTTAATCCAGTATCTGAGAGACTTCCCATTCCTCTTCTTCTTCAATTATGATTGGAGGAGGAGGCTCTTGATTCTGATTTGGGATTTTTGATGTCATGACTGGTTCCAAGAGTGAAATATGGAAAACTGGGTTGATGGATTTCCATTGAGATGGAAGCTTGAGGTGGTAAGCATGAGTAATGACTTTTTTCAAGATTGGAAAAGGACCCAACCATCTTTCAGACAGTTTTCTGAAGGGTCTGGTTGATTTGATGTTCTTGGAAGAAAGCCATACCATGTCACCAGGATTGAAAGCAGGTGGACTTTCTCTACTTTTATCTGCATACCTCTTAAACCGGTTTATGGAAACTTCAAGTCCTCTCTTGAAATCTTGCTGTACTGATTGGATTTTTGTTGATAAGTTTCCAGCAGGAGTATCTTGAGTTATGTGAACTGAGTCAAATTGTGGATCTCTTCAATAAACAGTGAAAAACGGGGATTGCTTGGTTGAAGAGTGATATGAATTATTGTAGGCAAATTCAGCCAGAGGGAGCCAGGTGTTCCAATCATCTTGATGATAGCTGACATACATCAGAAGATACTGTTCTAGTATCTGATTTACCCTCTATGTCTGTCCATCAGTTTCTGGATGGTAAGCAGTTGACAAATCTCTTGAAATCTTGAGCTGCTGACAAAGATTGGTCCAAAAGGAAGAAACAAAGAGAAGACCTCTATCACTGACAATTCTTGAAGGCAGGCCATGCTTTTGAAAGATATTCATGATGAATAAATGGGCCAAATATATTGCAGTTATTGGAGACATTGTTGGAAGAAAAACCACCATTTTTGAGAATCTGTCCACCATGACAAGGATTGAGTCAGATGAGTTGGAGAGTGGAAGTTGAGGATGAAGTCCATTGAAAGAAAAATCCAAGAACCATTTGGAATTGGAAGAGGTTTGAGGAATCCAAACTTCTTATGATGGATATCCTTGTTTCTTGAACACTGTTGACAGGATAAAAAAAATCCTTGAGGAATTGAGTCATGCAGGACCAGTGGAAATCCGGCTGGACAAGTTTGAGAGTCTTCTCTTGGCCAGGGTGTCCTCCTAGAGGAAAATCATGACGCTTTTGAAGAATGTTGAGTTGAATTGTGGGGTCATTTGGGACCACCACCCAATCTTTGAAGAGAAGAAGTTGGGAAGAGGAATCAAGATAATAATCCTGAATGGAATCACCTTCACCCAATTCTTCAAGGATACTTCTGTACTGAGAATCATGCCATAATTTCTTCTGAATTAAGTTAATAAAATTCAAAAAAGATTCCACATTGACTGCAAAATACCTTGAGGGTTGAACTTCATCTTTCTTAATGAGTTGTTGAAAATTCACCAAATTCTTGCTGATGAAATCCTCCACCCTCTCCAGATGAACATCATCCCAATGTGATAAGGCATCCGGCAGAGTAGCTAAGCGGCCAGGGTGGTAAGTTATTGAGAAATGAAATTCAGAAAGGAATTCTGTCCAACGGGCTTGACGTAGAGTAAGGACTTTTGATGAAATGAAGTATTGAAGGGAAGTGTGATCAGTGAGAACTTCAAAAGGCAAGGAAAGAGAAACAAGAAAAGCCCTGCCGCGCTTGAGAGCCCAGACTATACCAAGGAGTTCCTTGACATGAACCTCATAGTTGAGCTCTTCTGGGATAGGCTTGTGGCTGTTGAATGAAATGGGATGTTTTCCTGAGTCACAGACCTGACTCAGTACAGAACCCAAGGCATAATTGGATGCCTCGGTCTCTACAATGGCGGGTAGAGAAGGATTGGAGCGGTGGTTAAAGCCTCTTTTAGTTGGTGAAACTTACTGAGAGCTTCCTCATTGAGGGGGAAACAGGAATCTTTCTTGAGGAAACTGGTGAGTGAACTCATCTTCTTTGAATAACTCTGGATGAAATGGCGGTAGAAGTTGGCGAAGCCAAGGAAAGATTGAAGAGCCCTGGGCTTCTTGAAGGTGGCGAATTGATAATTTGCTGGACTTTTGCTTGGTCCATCTTGAGGCATTCAGAAGAAACAACATAACAAAGGTATTCTACACTAGAGACATGAAATAGGCATTTTGAAGCCTTAGCAAAAAGGTTATTGGCTCTGAGTCTGGAAAGAACAGTGGACACATGAGTGACAGGTTCTTCCTCAGATTTAGAAAAGACAATAATGTTGTGAGCCTTGAGGTATATTTTACATACCCAAATAGGCCACAATTATCTTAAAAAAGAAATTTTGAATTATGCAAAACTCATAAGTCATGCATATATCCAAAATTCATCATTTTCAATTTCAGAAAAGATAAATAACTTTTTATTGAGTAAGTAAATCCATGGATTTAAGACCAAATTTGGATTCTACACAAAAATTCACGTAGGGTAGCTCCATAGAGTGAATAAGCTCAATTTAAGTATTTGAGGTGGTAAAATGGAAAATACTTCAATACCACATCATTAATACCACATAAAAGATCTGTGAAAAGTTTTGTTTTTCTTGATTTTTAGCCAAAATAATGGGAAAGTGAGAAATCCCATGTTACATATACACTAAGAATAGTGTTATGCATGTTTTGAGCACTTAATATCATGGTATTCTTACATGGACTTTTGGTACACCCATAGTGGATATCTCACTTAAAGCTTAATTTTCTATTTTTACGTGAAAAATAAGTAAGGGGGACAAAAGACATCAAAGAGAGCCAGGGTACCCAACTTCTGAGGCCTCAGAGGCGTGGATAGCTCCAGAGCATGGATCCATGGCTCATCTTGGCCCAATTGGTAAACTAAAACTCTTTGGGAACTTGGTTACCAAGTTACACCTACTGTAATCATAAGAAAATAGCAAACAACCTGCTATTTTGACGTGCCAAGGAGGTAATGAGCTACTTAGACTCCTGTACCACGTCAATTCTTGATGACTTTCCATGACTAGACCCTAAAAGAGTAATCAAAACTCTTTTGGGACCCATATTCATTGATTTACCTCATAGCAACCAGCAAAACACTGCTATTTGCAATTCTACGTAGAAATGAGGTAAAAACTTCAAAAATTCATTAAAAATACAATTCTTAATGAATCTTTCTGAAACTTTCAGGACTAAAGGAGAACTGTATTATCTGTGGTACAACCAAAAAGAATTACAGTTTTACTAGTAAAATTCAAAGTTTTACTTACAGTCCATTTTTGGTTATTCTACGTGAAACACTGAATCTTCAAAAATTCACAGTAATTACAACCTGTGATTAAATTGGCAATAACATTGATAACTTTGAGAAATCAATGATTATTTTAGAATAAAAGAAGATTTACAAGTGTTACTCCTTTTATTCTTAACCATATTGGGGTTGGTAGTCACGTAAGAGCATCAAATAAGTAATTATGATAATGTTACGTGACAAATAATGATGCAATCAATAAACCAAAAGGGTTTATTGTTTTCTCACTCACTGGTTTTTCAGTTTGCTCCATGGCACGCCTCTGTGAGCTGTTGTTGACTTAAAAGAGGCCTCCTCTTGCTGTTTTTTCCACATCATCATCTTATCAATTTATTAAATCATTATTACCAACAAGTAAGTATTAGTTACAGCTATTCTTAAGTGTTTTAAATCTTTCAGAATCAACCAGAAAGACGTGAAATCATAGAATTCAACTATATATTGTTGTAATACTGTTATAAATCCTTTTGATCCCTTAAATCCACAATTCCACGTCAAATTTCTCTACTTTTATCTATCAATAAGTTCTTTGGAGTATTAGTGAGTCATTTATCTTTAATTCTTAAAGTTTTTCTCTAGTAATAGTTTTCTTCAAGAATTATCTTTATAATTATTCTTGTAAAAGATAATTATATATTAAAATAATTTTATTATTTTAATAAAAGAAGTTTTTTATTATTAAAATCTTCTTGTAATTGATTCTTGTAGACAATTACTGCTCACTGTTATAATCACTAGTAGTGTATAACACATGAAAGAAATAATTTTATAATTATTTAATTGTGGTTATAATAATTTTTATTATTATATTTCATAAGAACAGACATAGTACTGTTGATTGATAGTAATATTATCATCAGTTTCATAGTCAAATCTTACATTTGGGGGCCTGGCCGTGATTGTAGCCAGAGTTTTGGATATAATCATATTCTAGACTTTATTTTTTGTGTTCTAAAAAACCACCATACCTACCAAATCTTACATTTGGGGGCCTGGCCGTGTTTTTTGAACCTTGTACCCTTAATTAATATATTTTTAAGCTCTAAAATATATTAATTTAATTAATTTTTTTTCTTTCAATTTGAAGTTAAAATATTTTTATTTTTGACATTGTTTTGGAAATCTTTTTCATTGAGGAATTTGGTTTAATTCTATACTGTTTTTACACGTGGCTTTTTCACATCCAAAAACTTATAAAATTATTCTTTGAGTTACTCTGAATTAATTTTCATTCAAAATCTTAAATTTTAATTCTTTTCTTTAAAAAGAATAATTTTTTTTAATATTAAAAAATAAAAAAAAACTTATAAAAAATAATTTTTTTCTCTTTTATAATTTTTTTTCTAGTGTCTTTAATCAAATACTGTGCAGCTGGCAACAGACTCAGTAAAAGATATATCACTAGTCCAGAATCTGAAGACAGTATTGAGGTGCAGATTGCTAAAAGAGGCACCTTATTTAACTCAGAAAAAGCTAAATTACCACCAAAAGGTGTGTATTTTATCTTATATTTTCACCTTTTATCTTTAAATTGACGTGAAAATGGTGCATACCAGAAATGGAAGCAACTATTCAGTCCAGCCAGATGGATATGGACAAGGAAGATGCAAGACCAAATCCAGAAGTGCCAAATCTTCCACAAGAAAGACACATCTGGAGGATGCCAGAGTTGCCCCCCATTCCCCAAGGTCTTAACCAACAGATTTTGACATGAATTCTGAGCCTGAACTAATTTATGATAATATTTCCAGGGCTGAACCATTTTCAAGTGGCAGCAATAGAAATATATCAGAGCCAGTACAAAAATTGGTTCAGAGCAGCCAAGGAAGAGGAGTGGGAAATCTGCCCAAGCCTTTGGCAGGGGGCCATGAACTCCTACTTACACATCAAGAGCTTTCTGGGTCAGGAGAAGACCATAGAACCCTTAGGAGTTTGGAGCCCCCTGTCTTGCAAAGACAAGGTCAAAAAGATAAAGAATTTGTTGAAGAACCAAAGTCTTTTATCCATAGACCAGAAGAAAGAGTTGGAAATGACTGCAACTTTGGAGACAGAGGCACCAGTGGCATCTACCAGCTCCAAACCAGCTCCATAAGCATCCAAGAACAAGCCCAAAGGACCTCAAAAGAAACAGAGAGGTCCCAAGAACCATCAAGGCAAGGGCAAAGGCAAAGCCAATTGGCACAGACCTTACCCACAAGGGTACAGGATCCCCAAATTGGAGCCTTCAGCCGTGGACAGTGTCTTCAATATGGCCAGAACTCTTATGGAATTCACAGCCAAGGAGCAGGAAAGGATGAACAGGACTTTTCCATGCAAATAACTGATGTACATAGAAGTATTAATGTAGAAATTGGCAAACTTGAGTCAAAGTTAAAGCAAATTACATGAGACATCAATGATTTAAAGAAAAATGACAAAAAACATTTTGAATGGCATCAATTGACAACTGTCACCCTTGAGTCAATTATCAATGCTTGTGAAAGAATTGAGAACCAATGTCAAGCTCAATATAATGACATAGAGCATCCTTCCATTTTTAAAGTAAATGATAGACTTAAAACTCTTGAAAACCATGTCTTACAAATAGTTAAGAACACCAATCAATTTGCTATACATTTAGCAAAAAGTGACAGTGAGAGGCAGAAATTGAAGAATGAAATAATTGCAAGTGTGGAACAAATTCATAAGAATCATGAATCACATATGCCAAGACATTCTACACCTTTGACTGAAGAAAAACTTTCTGTTAAAGAAAGTTTAACTTCTCTGGTGAAGGAGAATACAACCATATTGAATTCATCAGGACTATTGATATGTTGCAAGAAGACTTTAATATACCTGATGAAATCATAGTGGGGAAATTACATTGTTTGTTTACCAGAACTGCAAAGAAATGGTATTACAAAATGAGGATTGATCATGGTAAACATGACTGGTCTTGGTGGAAATCTGAAGTGATTACCAAATGGGCCAATAATTCTTGGAGGTTCAAAATGGAAAATGCTTTTGAAAGTGCCATTTTTAACTCAGAAAAAGACAAACCACTTACTTGGTTCTTCAAACAAAAAGACAGATTATCTGCTTTACACCCAAATATGTCTGACACTATGATTAATATGAAAATATTAAGAAAGTGTGGAGGAGAACTGGAACATGCTATCAAAAGCAGATGTGTGGAACCCTGTTCCACAGAGGACTACATTAATGCTATGAAAGATATCATTACCAGAACAAGAATTGGTAAGACTTGGATTAGAAACCCAATAGAGTCCAAAATAGTCTCAAAGATTCCTAGAGAGGAAAGAAGAACAGAAAGACCTGTCTTGAAGTGTCATAAATGTGGAAGTACTTCACATTTAGCCAACACTTGCCCTAAGAAGACAAGGATCAATGAAGTTCAAGTCATTGAAGAAATTCAGTGTACTGAAGAGAAAGAAGAGTCTGATCAAGATTCTGCAGTCTCTGAAGATACACCAGTGGAGGACTATCCCATGGAAAACATTTCAGCTTTCTTTGAGGTCACAGAAGTCCATACCCACTTACCACAGTACAGTGAGGATTGCTGCAACCTGATCAATATCCAAGATGCCAGAATGTGTAAAAAAAACCTGCTAGAGGAAAGGGTTATATTTC
Organism: Austropuccinia psidii; assembly: GCA_023105745.1. Taxonomy (NCBI): domain Eukaryota; kingdom Fungi; phylum Basidiomycota; class Pucciniomycetes; order Pucciniales; family Sphaerophragmiaceae; genus Austropuccinia; species Austropuccinia psidii. The sequence continues at coordinate 10,213,440 of JALGQZ010000004.1, read as the reverse complement.
TGGGGCATCCTGTATCACATCAGTTCTAATGAGTGATATTGAAGCCAAAGTAAATTTGGATACAGGGGAATTTTGCACTTGTGTGGGCAAAGATTATATCCAAATTATACTTCCTGAATGGAAAAACCATCTATTACAAATAGAAGGTGTACAATTCAGTAGTGCCAGTAACAATATGTACCCCTTGGGCATATTGGACACTAATATTGTATTCCCACATCCAGCAGGAAGTGTAAGAATGAAAACTGAGATTGTAGTAATGGATAATTGCACATCTCAGCACATCATTCTTGGAAATGATTACTTGAATATTTATGGTATTGATATAAATAACCATAAAGACAGATATTTCACAATTGGAGATAACAAAAGGCAAAAATTTGCTTTCTCCAATATGCCAAAACAGATATCTATGGTATCTTCTGTCAAAGATACTTACAAAGATGAATTTGTGTCTAAACAACTTGTTGAAGCACAAATTAATCCATCATTGTCACCAAAGATGAGGAATGAACTTATTGATGTATTATACACATACAATAATGCATTTGCATCTGATAATGAACCATTAGGCGCTATAAGGGGACATGAAATTGAGATTACCCTTAATATTGATAGACCATATCCTCCAGTACTTAGAAGACCAGCTTATCCAGCCAGTCCCAGAGCTAGAGAAGCCTTGGAAAAACATATCCAAGAGTTGATTCAACTTGGTGTGCTAAGGAAAATAGGCCATAATGAGGAGGTTGAAGTGACAACGCCTGTTATTATTGCATGGCATAATGATAAGTCAAGAATGGTTGGAGATTTTAGAGCTTTGAATACCTACACGGTTCCAGATAGGTATCCAATCCCTAGAATCCAAGAAACCTTGACTCAACTGTCTAAAGCCAAGTATATAACATCAATGGATGCATTAAAAGGCTTCCATCAAAATGTTTTGACGCCTAAAGCTAGGAAATTACTTAGAATTATCACTCACTGTGGTATTTATGAGTATCTTAGAATGCCATTTGGCATTAAAAATGCTCCATCTCATTATCAAAGAATGATGAATACCATCTTCCCCACAGAATTGTCTGAAGGATGGCTTATCATTTATATTGATGATATTATTATATGTTCTGACTCATGGTCTTTGCACCTTGAAAGACTTGCAAGAGTACTTCATAAAGTTGCAGAAGTTAACATGAAAATTTCACTTAAAAAAGGCAATTTTTGTTTTGAAGAACTCATAGCATTAGGACATGTTGTTTCTGGTTTGAGCTTAGGTATTGACAAGAATAAAGTGGCAGCAGTGTTACTTAAGCCAATACCCCAGAATAAAAAAGAAATGATGTCTTTTCTTGGATTTGCTAGTTACTATAGGCAACAATTAAAAGATTTTGCAATTCTAGCCAAGTCACTCTATAGAATCTGTGATCAACAGACTGTATTTGAGATGACACAGGAAAGAATTAAAGCTTATGAGAAGATAAAGAAAGCCCTTACAGAAGCACCTTTACTCCTCATGCCTGACTGGAATATTCCTTTCAAATTATACATTGATGCATGTGGAGATGGATTAGGGGCAGCCCTACATCAAGTCCAAATTATTGATGAAAAACCTACAGAAGGACCAGTTTGTTATATCTCAAGACAAATCAAACCAACAGAAGCCAGATATGGTGCAAGCCAAATGGAGTGCTTATGTTTGGTATGTGCACTTAAGAAATTACACTATTACCTTGATGGCAGTGTTTTTGAAGTGATAACTGACTGTAATGCAGTAAAATCACTTCTTAACATGAAAATTCCCAACAGACATATGTTGAGATGGCAAATAGCTATTCAAGAATATAGAGGAAACATGACTATAGTTCATAAAGCAGGAAACATTCACAAGAATGCTGATGGACTTAGTAGATGGGCTTTAGCCAACACTCCTGATAACCCAGCTTATGTACCTTTGGAAGCTGAACCACAGATTCCAATTGAAGGAATTAACATAACTGATATTGGGACTGAATTCTTTGAAGAGGTCAGAGAGTCTTATAAACAAGACAAGAATTGCCATATCTTGACTTCTTTATGAAATAAAGACTGCAAGGATACATCTTTGGTTAATGCACTAGATGAAGTTTGGAAAAATTCCTATTCTGAAGGAAGATTTCACTTGTTTGATGCGATTATTTACCATAGAACAAAACATTCTTGTGTAATGACACTGTGTAGTAGATTGCTTATCAATACGATTCTTCATGAATGCCATGATAGCATTTACTCTGGACACCTATCAGAAGACAGAACACTTCAAAAAGTGAAGAACTGTGCATGGTGGCCATCTTGGAGAAAAGAAACCATTGAGTATTGTCATACCTGTGATAGATGCCAGAAAGCAAACAGGAGTGCAGGCAAGAAATTTGGACTTATGATCCATATTCAAGAACCAAGATCCCCTTGGGAAGTTGTTCACATGGATTGGGTCACAGCACTTCCTCCAAGTGGTGACAAAAGCTATAATGCTTGCTTAGTCATTGTAGACAGATATAGCAAAACTCCCATATTCTTACCATGTCATAAAGATGACACTGCTATGGATACAGCGCTTCTTTTATGGAGTAGAGTTATTTCTAATACAGGATTATTTAAGAATATCATAAGTGACAGAGATCCCAAATTCACATCTGCACTTTGGACCAATCTTCATAGATTGTTTGGGACTAAGTTATCATTCTCTACAGCATATAACCCTCAAACAGATGGGCTAGCAGAGAGGATGATTCAGACTTTAGAAGACATGATCAGGAGATTCTGTGCTTATGGATTAGAATTCAAAGACTCAGATGGCTTTACCCATGACTGGTGCACTCTGATACCTGCATTAGAATTGGCATACAAGACATCAGTCCATTCTTCCACAGGACAAACTCCTGCTATGTTAGAGAACGGATGGAATTCAAGACTCCCAGCAGACACACTGAGGAAAGACTTGATTGACATCCATCCTACAGCTTCCAGCTTCAAGATAATGCTTGATAAAGTAAAACATCATGCAAAACAAAGTATGGATGATGCTTTTGATTATGCAAAACAAAAGTGGGACAAGAGTCATAAAGTACCAGACTTCAAAGTAGGGGACTTAGTTTTAGTTTCAACCTTCAATTTTAATAATATCAAAGGCCCAAAGAAACTGAAAGATTCTTATGTAGGACCTTTTGTTATTGTTGCCTTACATGGAACCAATGCAGTTCAAGTGGAATTGAGTGGTGAATTGGAAAATAAACACCCCACCTTTCCAGTCAGCTTGTTAAAACCTTATCAACCAGCTGATAAAGAATTGTTTCCTTTAAGGAACCCAACTCCTTTAGCTGTACCACCTGTGGAATAGAATGAAGACAAAAAGATAAAGAAAGTCATTAAAGAAAGGAGACTTAGGGGTAAAAATCAAAGAGAATATCTTTTCAGATATAGAAATCCAGTACATGAAGATGAATGGATGGCAGAACCAGAAATACCTGACTCAGATAAACTCTTGAGAAGATTTAGACATGAAAGAAGGCCACAAGCCTGAATATGTCTATAAATGTGCTTTAAATTACTTGATCTGAGTAATGTGAAGAGGTTGGACAGTGGACATTAACCCCCTTTGGGGCCTTATTCTTTTTATCACTAATAAAATTGTAGTACAATTTTATTTTTTTGGTGGGAGGGAATGTGAGCCTTGAGGTATATTTTACATACCCAAATAGGCCACAATTATCTTAAAAAAGAAATTTTGAATTATGCAAAACTCATAAGTCATGCATATATCCAAAATTCATCATTTTCAATTTCAGAAAAGATAAATAACTGTTTATTGAGTAAGTAAATCCATGGATTTAAGACCAGATTTGGATTCTACACAAAAATTCACCTAGGGTAGCTCCATAGAGTGAAGAAGCTCAATTTAAGTATTTGAGGTGGTAAAATGGAAAATACTTCAATACCACATCATTAATACCACATAAAAGATCTGTGAAAAGTTTTGTTTTTCTTGATTTTTAGCCAAAATAATGGGAAAGTGAGAAATCCCATGTTACATATACACTAAGAATAGTGTTATGCATGTTTTGAGCACTTAATATCATGGTATTCTTACATGGACTTTTGGTACACCCATAGTGGATATCTCACTTAAAGCTTAATTTTCTATTTTTACGTGAAAAATAAGTAAGGGGGACAAAAGACATCAAAGAGAGCCAGGGTACCCAACTTCTGAGGCCTCAGAGGCGTGGATAGCTCCAGAGCATGGATCCATGGCTCATCTTGGCCCAATTGGTAAACTAAAACTCTTTGGGAACTTGGTTACCAAGTTACACCTACTGTAATCATAAGAAAATAGCAAATAACCTGCTATTTTGACGTGCCAAGGAGGTAATGAGCTACTTAGACTCCTGTAACCACGTCAGTTCTTGATGAATTTCCATGACTAGACCCTAAAAGAGTAATTAAAACTCTTTTGGGACCCATATTCATTGATTTACCTCATAGCAACCAGCAAAACACTGCTATTTGCAATTCTACGTAGAAATGAGGTAAAAACTTCAAAAATTCATTAAAAATACAATTCTTAATGAATCTTTCTGAAACTTTCAGGACTCAAGGAGAACTGTATTATCTATGGTACAACCAAAAAGAATTACAGTTTTACTAGTAAAATTAAAAGTTTTACTTTCAGTCCATTTTTGGTTATTCTACGTTCAACACTGAATCTTCAAAAATTCACAGTAATTACAACCTGTGATGAAAGTGGCAATAACATTGATAACTTTGAGAAATCAATGATTATTTTAGAATAAAAGAAGATTTACAAGTGTTACTCCTTTTATTCTTAACCATATTGGGGTTGGTAGTCACGTAAGAGCATCAAATAAGTAATTATGATAATGTTACGTGACAAATAATGATGCAATCAATAAACCAAAAGGGTTTATTGTTTTCTCACTCACTGGTTTTTCAGTTTGCTCCATGGCACGCCTCTGTGAGCTGTTGTTGACTTAAAAGAGGCCTCCTCTTGCTGTTTTTTCCACATCATCATCTTATCAATTTATTAAATCATTATTACCAACAAGTAAGTATTAGTTACAGCTATTCTTAAGTGTTTTAAATCTTTCAGAATCAACCAGAAAGACGTGAAATCATAGAATTCAACTATATATTGTTGTAATACTGTTATAAATCCTTTTGATCCCTTAAATCCACAATTCCACGTCAAATTTCTCTACTTTTATCTATCAATAAGTTCTTTGGAGTATTAGTGAGTCATTTATCTTTAATTCTTAAAGTTTTTCTCTAGTAATAGTTTTCTTCAAGAATTATCTTTATAATTATTCTTGTAAAAGATAATTATATATTAAAATAATTTTATTATTTTAATAAAAGAAGTTTTTTATTATTAAAATCTTCTTGTAATTGATTCTTGTAGACAATTACTGCTCACTGTTATAATCACTAGTAGTGTATAACACGTGAAAGAAATAATTTTATAATTATTTAATTGTGGTTATAATAATTTTTATTATTATATTTCATAAGAACAGACATAGTACTGTTGATTGATAGTAATATTATCATCAGTTTCATAGTCAAATCTTCCAAATGTCATCCAAATAAAACACAAAATAAACACCCAGCAGATCTTGAAAAATATAATTAACAAGATTCTGAAAAGAGGCAGGAGCATTGGTGAGCCCCAAAGGCATAACCAAGTACTCAAAACTGCCATATTTAGTTCTGAAACATGTCAAATGTACATCACCCTCCTTGATTTTGAGCAGGTTATATGCACCACACAAATCCATCTTGGAGAAGATAGAAGAACCATTGAAAAAATTGATAACCTGATTTATAGGAGGAACAGGATACTTGTTCTTCCTAGTAGCAGCATTGAGTTTGTGGTACTCAACACACAAACAGAGGCCACCATCTTTCTTTTTGACAAAGAGGACAGGTGCTCCTGTTGAAAAGGAGCTGGGCCGGATGAAACCTTTCTCTAAATTTTCTGAAATGTAGGCCCTGAGTGTATCTGACTCTTGTTTGGATAAAGAGTAGATCACCCCAACTGGAGAGAAAGACCCCTCCAGCTTGATATGATGATCACAGGCGCGGTGAGGCGGAAGTTTCTCTGCTTTCACCTTGGAGAAAACATCCAAATATTGGTGATAAGTAGAAAGAACAACCTTCATCACAGTTTCTACTTCTTCTGGCTCTTCCTCTTCATCCCACAACTCCTCCAGGGAGTCATGATAAGATGAAGGAGGAAGGTCCATATTCCCAAAGAAGAGATGAAGTGAAGATACAGAATTATCTTCTCCAACATCTTGAATCTGTTTGAAGACTTCATCTCCAGATAGTGGTAATGACTGAGGGGAATATATGGAAGGAATATGGATAGAAGATGGGAATGATGGTGTTCTAGAATCACCAACCCAAGCTGCACATGATTTGGCAGAAGAAAAGTCATTACGGAAAGAATTGGAAGAATCAGAATAGTCCTTATGATCAGCATTAAAGGTGAGCAGCCCTTGCCTCAAATAAATAGAAGGGTTAAAATGATTTAGAAAGTCAAAGCCCAATATGAGGTCTTCTCCCTTGGGAGTATCAATGACTAAAAAGTCCCATTCAAAGCTTTGGAAAGAAGGGGGTTCAACCATATATTTAGTATGGTGAGTCACAAATAAGGAAGGGGACTCAGAGGAGTCCAAGATAATAAGAGGAATCTTCTCTGGAAGCTTTGATGTAGTCAATTAATACTTGTGAACAAACCGCTTTGCAATAAATGAGTGTGTAGCACCAGAATGAATGAGAACACTGTAAAAAACATCAGAAAGAGAAGAAAAACCAAATAATTTGAGAGAATTCTTGACACCAGTATTAAGAATGCACAGTTGTGCTCTGGATGGAAAACAGTGAAGACCATTGAACACAACATGATCTTCACTCAGGCTTTTCCCTGGCTGGGAAAATTGCCTGATGGTTGGGTAAGCTTGTTTTGAGGCCTTTTGATACAGGACTCAAGACTATGCTTCCCACCACAATAGGTACACAAGCCCTCCTTGATTCTTCTTTCTTTTTCAGAATTAATGAGCTTGCAGTCCTTATTCAACAAATAATAATGGGGCTTGTCCCTCTTCTTAAAATTCTTCTTCTTCTTATGACTTGAACTTGAAGAATTTGGAGGATGAGAAGTACTTGATCTTGGGGCTTCAGGTTTCTTCTCTTGATAGTGATTCTTCTCCTTTTTCCTTTCATAGTACCTGGTATCAAGTTCCAGGATAAGGTCCTTTAAGTCTTGAAGAGAATAAATTCTTCAAGGATGGGAGGCCAATTGATCCAATATCCTGGATGTCAATCCCTTCCTGAAATTATGAATGAGAGCCCTTTCACCCCAATCTCCAATTTTTGAAACCAAACTCCTGAAATTGGCTATGTATAGTGAAACATGGCCACCTTCCTTCATTCTTAGTGAATCCAATTCTGCTTCAGCTTTTCTGACTTCATTCGGGTCACCAAATAGAGTGAAGAGTTGAGATTTAAATAAAGGCCAAGAATTGAGAAGGTAATTGGAGTCTTGATTGGTGAGATTTGAAAGATAAGGCTGGATCCATTTTGCAGCCCTGCCAATGAGAAATGAAGTGGCATAAAGGACCTCCTTTCTGTTATGATAGAAGTTTGCCGGATAATTATGAAAGATTAATTGGCATGACTGAAGGAAGCTTCTGACTTTGAAGGGATGAGTCCCATCAAAGCATTCAGGTGCCTTCATAGATGGTGTTTTGAAGGAAAGTAGTCTTGATGATCCAGAAGAAGAAGCTGCTTGAAGATTGGCCATAATTTGAGTCATCTGCTGCATAATGGCCAATAAAGATGGTTCAGATTGATGAGAGACAGGCTGATCAGACTGGGCTAGAGTTGGCCCTACAGTACTTTGGGATGCCCCCACAGGAGCATGAACACCTTCAGTACCATCAGACTATTCCTCTTCCACAGAATTCTCCTCCTTCTCATTATCATCTTCACCTTGAACTTGGAGGCTGGTTCTTGAAATTCCTGGAAAGCCGCCCACCACTCCTGATAATGAAATTGATCTTCTTGGCCCTCTTCATTTCTTCCTGAATGGTGCTTCTCCTTCCATGTGTGGTGCTCTATCCAATTGGGCCCTTGTTTGAGGAAATGCTGGGGCGCCCTCAAGAGGAACTCTTGGAGTTGGAGTAAGAGCAGCTTAAGCTTTGGCCTGAGAGCTGGTTTGTCTTGCAGGAGGTGAATGTTTGACGGGCATGATTTCAGGAATCAAAAATCAAAATTTTCTTTAAGTACGGAATCAACAATCAAATCTTGGGGAAATCAATGAATAAATTAAACTCTTCCGGTACATCAATCAACCAAAATCAAATTAGTCTTGAAGTTAAAATAAATATCAATGAAAATATTGAATTCAATAAGATCAATCAATCAAAATCAATAAAAATCAAACGTTCCAGAGAAAATCAATCAGTTAAATGAATTCTTGAGTCAAAATCAATTTATGTCAATTCTTGATGTGAAATTGAGCAAAATCAATGAAAATCTTCAGGTCAGTCAGTTTTCTTGAAGTCAATGTCAATTATATCAAATCAGTCAATCAAATAAATTATCAAGTGAATTCTTCCTGAAAATCAAAATTCTTGAGGAATAAGTCAAATTGAATCCTGATATGAAGAACGTGTCTGAACAATCTGATGAATAGTCTGAAAATCAAAATGATAAGAAGCCTGAATTAAGGATAAAATGAGATTTATGATAGAGATTAATTTTGAAAAAGATAAAAAAAATAAGATTTGGGTCAGCTTTCAATTTTCAGACTGAAGAATGAATGAGGGAAAATTGAGAGGTGACAAAGAATCATTAAGTTCATAAGCGTTAAAGAGTGATAATTTTGATGAATGAATGAATTAAATTGATGAAGAATGGATGAATAAAAAGATGAAGAATGAATGAATAGAATGAGAGAAGTTATTCAGTTACTTAATATAATGTCACAGGGGTTCTTATGGAAGCAAGAAGGCCTGGAACTCAAGAATCAAGAACTCACTTGGATGGCTCAAAAGATATGAGGAATGATAAGGATTGATTTATTTAAAGAAGAAGAAAGTGAAAGGACAAGTATGCCAAAGATAAAAAGATAAGATAAGAAGCAAAAGGCCAAAGATTATAAAAGAAGCCAACCAAGTGAATCCTCAATTCACTGTTTCAACCTGCCAGAAAAGGAAATGGAATTAGTAAAGGATATGACCACCAATATCCACTGACAGGGGAGGAAGAAAAAGAGAAAGGGTGGTGAATGACTGACTTAAGATTATCAATATTAACTTTAATAAAGTAAAACAAAATAAAGATAATAATAAATCCGATATATTAATTAACTGGTGAAAAAGTCCCCAGGTGTTGAAAGGTGGCCAGTATATTGGAAAAACTGAAAGAATGATCCTGGAAGGTGGATCACCGGCTGTATTGTCTGAATTGGGCCAATACACTTCTGGCCATCTTGAAATTGAACTGTGTGATTGAATTCCCACAGTGGAAGATTGAATTGGCCCCATTGGGTCAAGGACATAGAGGTTGATTGAATTGTCACCTGTATGGTCCAATTGAGCTGTCCAAGGAGGATTGAAATACTTGATTCCTTGATAACTGATTTGAAATGACGTACTACCTCTAAGAATGAACGTTGGGAAGAGTCCTGAATGAAAGTACCAACCCAACTCCTGCAGAGTCAGGTGGTTGGGGTCTTTGAATGATCTTCTGATTGCCACCATGGATTGCCAGACTGATGAGCTTAAAAGGTCCTCCTTCAAAATTGGTGTTGGATTTTGGGACCTTGAGTTGGAAAGGTGGAAAATGGTCCTTAAAACGTCATCATTGGATTTCTGAGCAGAAATGGTGCATCATGGTAAATAACACCATATATGCACCACTCCTGCAACCTTGAGTATGGGGTGCATGGAGGAATGGAAAGAATTCCCCTTAAGTTGTGCAAAAGGCTGGCTGAGTTGATCTGGTGGCCTCTGGGGGTTCCCAGAGGCCAGGGGCTGAAAATTGGTTCCTGATGGTCTATGGCAAAATTTGGGTCCTGAGGGATTTATGGCCAAATTGGGTGTCCATGGGATTTAGGGCCAAAATTAGCTCAGGTGGGCCCAATTGTGGCTTGGGACCCACCTGGCCTTGGGGGCTAGATGGCTGCCAGCTTTGGCCCCATTGGATCAGGCCAAAAGGGGCCTAATACGCCTAAGGACTGCGGACTGAGGCTTATGGACTGTGGACTGTGAATTACGGGCCACGGGCCATAGAAGCTGTGGGGGGCCTAAATGGCCCAAAAAGGCCATTTAGGCCAGAACCCCCCTAATGAAAGGGGTAGGCCCAAGATGGATGGAGATGGCTAGGGGGCCTGAAGGCCCCTGGAAGACAAAAGGACAACCCCAGTCCCAAAAGCAGCAATGAAGGCCTGAAGGTTGGTGAGGCCGATGATGGCAGGATATGGCCTGACGCCATAAAAGGATGATTGGGGCTAGAAATGGCCAAGAAGAGGTTTTATGCCCAAATGGCCCTAGAGCACCAGAGGGGACCAATTGGCCATAAAGGATATGGTGTGGCCAAGTTGCCCAACTTGGTTCCACGTTAGAATTACCACAAAACCCATGGGGGAGGGTCAATCTCCATGGTTGTGACATCTACCAGTGAGAAAGAAGTTGAGTAAATAAAATTCATCCTGTCAGAGAAGAGGCTTTCTGGGTCATTAGGGAAAATATATCAAAAGTATTTAATAAACCCTCTCAATTTATAACCTTGGATATCATAAAAAGAATCAGGCTCCTTCATGGATGTAATTCTTGAATTCTGGGGCTTGGGAATTGTCCCTTTTGTCAATTTCTTGAGTTAGACATCCTGTGAGTTGAGACATTTGCTTAATCATCTTGACAAAATCTGGTTCAGCTTGAAAGAAAAGAGGTTGATTAGAAAGGGCTATCTTTCAGGCACCTGCCAATGCAGCTGAAACTCCAGTCTCCTCAGTATCCTCCCCCTCTTCATTTTTAGCTTCCTCCAATCTGATCCTAGTCCCTTGAGAAATGCCAGTATAGCTGTGAGCCTTGAGGTTTATTTTACATACCCAAATAGGCCACAATTATATTTAAAAATAATTCTGAACTATGCATAACCCATAAGTCATGCAATAGTCAAAATTCATTTTTTTTGATTTCAGAAAAGATGAATAAATTTTTATTGAGCAAGTAAATCCATGGCTTTAAGGCCAGTCTTGGATTCTACACAGATTTTCACCTAGGGTAGCTCCATAGAGAGAATAAGCTTAAATAAACTCTTGAAGGTGGTAATATGGAAAATACTTCAATATCACATTAAAGATCCGTGAAAGTTTTTGTTTTTCTCAATTTCACGCCAAAATAATGTTAATGTGAGAAATCCCATGTTACATTTACACTAAGAAGAGTGTTATGCATGTTTTGGGCACTTAATATTATGGTATTTGTACATACACCTTTGGTACATGCATAGTGGATATCTCACTTTAAGCCTGAATTGCTATTTTGATGTAAAAAATTGTCAAGGGGGACAAAAGACATCAAAGAGAGCCAGGGTACCCAATTTCTGAGGCCTCTGATGCGTGGAAAGCTGTAAAGCTTGGATCTATGGCTGACCTTGGCCCAATTAGTGAGCTAAAACCTTTTGGGAACCTGTTTACCAAGTCAGAACCTCAGTATATCATAAGAAACTAGCAAATAAGCTGCTATTTTGACATGCCAAGGAGGTAAAGAGCAACTTAGACTTCTGTAACTATGTCAATTTTTAATGAATTTGCGTGGATAAACCCCAAAAGACTAATTTGGACCCTTTTTGGACTAATGTCAATTGATTTACCTCCCAGAAACCAGCCATATACTGCTATCTGAAATTTTGCATAGAAATGAGGTAAAAACTTCAAAAATTCAGTGAAAATAAAATTCTTAATGAATATTTCTGAAAGTTTCAGTAACAATTAAGAAATGTGTAGCTCATATAAAAATCAAAAAGAATTATAATTTCTAAGTAAAATTGAAAGGCTTACTTACATTACATTTTTGATGATTCCACATGAAACACACCATCTTTAAAAATTCACAGAAAATACATTATGTGATGAAATTACCAATAACATTGATAACTTTGATGAATCAATTATTTTTTTGGAATAAAAGAAGAGTTAAAGTTGTCATTCCTTTTATTCTCAACCATAAATGGGTTGGTAGTCACATAAAAGCCTCAACTAAGTAATTATGACAATCTTATGCGACAACAGATGATGCAATCAACAATTCATAACGTTTATTGTTTTCTGTAAGATGTGACTATGAAACTGATGATAATATTACTATTAATCAACAGTACTATGCCTGTTCTTATGAAATATAATAATAAAATATTATTATCTTTCATGTGTTATACACTACTAGTGATTTTAACAGTGAGCAAGCAATTGTCTACAAGAATCAATTACAAGAAGAACTTAATAATAAAAACTTCTTTTATTAAAATAATAAAATTATTTTAATATATAATTATCTTTTGCAAGAATAATTATAAAGCTAATTCTTGAAGAAAACTATTACTAGAGAAAAACCTTAAGAATTAAAGATAAATGACTCACTAATACTCCAAAGAACTTATTGATAGATAAAAGTAGAGAAATTTGACGTAGAATTGTGGATTTGAGAGATCAAAATGATTTATAGCAGAATTGCAACAATATATAGTTGGATTCTATGATTTCACGTCTTTCTGATTGATTCTGAAAGATTTAAAACACTTAAGAATAGTTTAACTAATACTTACTTGTTGGTAACAATGATATAAAAAGATAATAAGATGATGATACGGAAAAAACAGCAAGAGAAGGCCTCTTTTAAGTCAACAACAGCTCACAGAGGCGTGCCATGGAGCAAACTGAAAAACCAGTGAGTGAGAAAGCATTAAACCCTTTTGGATTAGTACTTAATCATCTGTTGTCACGTAAAATTGTCATAATTGCTTAATTGATGCTTTTACGTGACTACCAACCCCAATATGGTTAAGAATAAAAGGAGTAACATTAGTAAATCTTTTTTTATTCCAAAGGAATCATTGATTTCCCAAAGTTATCAATGTTATTGACAATTTCATCACAGGTTGTATTTACTGTGAATTTTTGAAGATTCAGTGTCTCACTTAGAATAACCAAAAATGGACTGTAAGTAAAACTTTTAATTTAATAGTAAAACTGTAATTCTTTTTGGTTGTACCATAAATAATACAGTTCTCCATTTGTCCGGAAAACTTCAGAAAGATTCATTAAGATTTGTATTTTTAATGAATTTTTGAAGTCTTTACCTCATTTCTACGTAGAATTGCAAATATCAGTGTTTGACTGGTTGTTATGAGGTAAATCAATGGATACTAGTCCAAAAGGGTTTTAATTACTCTTTTGGGGTTTATCCATGGAAAGTAATTAGTAATTGACATGGTTACAGGAGTGTAAGTAGCTTTTTACCTCCTTGGCACGTCAAAATAGCAGGTTATTTGCTATTTTCTGGTGTCTTACAGTGGTTGTAACTTGGTAACCAGGTTCCCAAAGAGGTTTAGTTTACCAATTGGGCCAAGATCAGCCATGGAGCCAAGCTTTGGAGATGTCCACACCTCTGAGGCCTCAGAAGTTGGGTACCTGGCTCTCTTTGATGTCTTTTGTCCCCCTTGCTTATTTTTGACGTCAAAATAGAAATTTAAGCTTAAAGTGAGATATCCACTATGGGTGTACCAAAAGTGCATGTAAGAATACCATAATATTAAGTGCTCAAAACATGTATAACACTATTCTTAGTGTATATATTACATGGGATTTCGCACTTTCCCATTATTTTGGCGTAAAATCAAGAAAAACAAAAATTTTCACGGATCTTTTATGTGGTATTAATGATGTGGTGTTGAAGTATTTCCCATATTACCACCTCAAGGAGTTAATTTGAGCTTATTCACTCTATGGAGCTACCCTAGGTGAATTTTTGTGTAGAATCCAAATCTGGCCTTAAATCCATGAATTTACTTACTCAATAAAAAGATATTCATCTTTTCTGAATTCAAAAATGATGAATTTTGAATATATGCATGATTTATGAGTTATGTATAATTCAAAATTTCTTTTTAAGATAATTGTGGCCTATTTGGGTATGTAAAATATACCTCAAGGCTCACATTTTCTCACTCACTGGTTTTTTATTTTGCTCCATGGAATGCCTCTGTGAGCTGTCTTAGATTTAAAAGAGGCCTCCTCTTGCTGTTTTTTCCAAATCATCACATTATTCTATTATACCATTATTACCAACAAGTAAGTATTAGTTAAAACTATTTCTTAAGTGTTTTTTTCTTTCAGATTCAATAAGAAAGAAGTGAAATAATAGAAATCAACTATATATTGCTTTAATACTGTTATATATCCATTTGTGATCCTTTAAATGCACCATAATCTGTCAAATCTCTCTACCTTTATCTTTAATAAGTTCTGTGGAGTATTAGTGAGTGATTTATCTTTATTGTTGAAAAATTTTTCTAGTAATAGTTTTCTTCAAGCATTATATTTATAATTATTCTTGCAAAATATAATTATACATTAAAATAATTTGATTATTTTAATAAAGAAGTTTGATTATTCACTTCTTCTTGTAATTGATTCTAGTAGACAATTACTTCTTTCTCTTATAATCACTAGTAGTGTATAACACATAAAAGAAATAATTATTTAATTATTTAATTGTGGTTATAATAATCTTTTTGTTATATTTCATAAGAATAGTCATAGTACTGTTGCTCAATAGTAATAATATCAGCAGTTTCATAGACAAATCTTACATTTGGGGGCCTCACTGTGTTTTTTTGAATCTTGTACCCTTAATTAACATGTTTTTGAGCTTTAAAGTATATTAATTTAATTCTTTCTTTCTTTCAATTTAAAGTTAAAACTATTTCTATTTTTGTAATTGTCTTAAAATCTTTTTCATTGAGGAATTTGGTTTAATTTTCTACTGTTTTTACACATTTTGATTCAAAATCTTAAATCTTCATTTCTTTTCTTCAAAAAGAATAATTTTTTGATATTAAAAAATAAAAAACTTATAAAAAATCTTAAAAATATTTCAAAATATAAAAAATGATTCTCTTTTATCCATTTTTTCTCTAATGTCTTTAATCAAATACTGTGCAGCTGGTAAAAGTCTCATTAAAAGATACATTACCAGTCCAGAATGTTTAGAAGCAGAGTTCAAAGACAGTATTGAAGTGCAAATTGCTAAAAGAGGCGCTTTATTTAGGACAGAAAAGCCAAACAACCACCAAAAGGTGTGTTTTCTGTTTTTAATTCTTATTTTTCTCTTGAATTGAGGTGAAAAATGGTGCATACCAGGAATGGAAGCAACTATTCAGTCCAACCAGATGGATCTGGATAAAGAAGAGGCAAGAACAGAACAAGGTCTTCCAAGTCTTCCTCAAGAAAGGCCGATCTGGAGGATGCCAGAGCGGCCCCCCATTACCCAAGGTCTGTACCAACAAGCTTTGATGTGAATTCTGAGCCTGAACTAATTGAAGGTGATATTTTAAGGGCTGAACCACTTCCAAGTGGCAGCCATCAGAATATATCAGTCCCAATACAAAAAATGGTTCAGAGAAGCAAAAGAAGAGGAGTGGGAAATATTCCCAAGCCTTTGGCAGGGGGCCATGAACTCCTACTTACACATCAAGAGCTTTCTGGGTCAGGAGAAGATTATACAACTCTTTGAAGGGTGGAGCCCATTGTCTTGCAAAGACAAGGTCAAAAAGATAAAGAATTGGTTGAAGAACGAAATTCTTTAATCTGTAGACCAGAAGAAGGAATTGTAAATGACCCCAGCTTTGGAAGAATGCCCAGTGGCGTCTACCAGCTCCAGAAACATCCAAAGAGAAGCCCAAAGGACCTCAGAAGAAGAAGAAAGGTCTCAAGAACCATCAGGGAAATGGAAAAGGCAAACAAATTGGCACAGACATTACCCAAAAGGTTAAAGTATCCCCAAATTGGAGCCTTCAGCCATGGACAGTGTCTTCAATATGGCCAGGACTCATATGGAGTTCACAGCCAAAGATAAGGAAAGGATGAACAGGACTTTTCCACACAAATGATAGATGAAATAACTTTTTTTGAATCTAGTATTGATGTAGAGCTTGGCAAGTTCTATGCAAAGTTAATTAAAATAACATCAGATATCAGTCATTCAAAAAGAAAGGACGAAAGGTATACTGAATGGTATAAGTTGACAAATGTCAGACTTGATTCAATTACCAATACATGTGACAGAATGGAGATTAAATGTCAAGTCCAAAGTGATGAAATGGAAGATATTTACATTTTGAACATTAATGATCAACTTAGAATTCTAAAAAATCATGTTTTAGAAATAATTGATAATACCAATCAGTTTGCGACACATTTGGCAAAAAGTGTAAGTGAAAGGCAGAAGTTAAAGAATGAAATAATTCCAAATGTGGAACAAATTCAGAAGGGTTATTAACCACATATGCCAAGAAATTCTACACCTTTGACTGAAGAAACCATTTCTCTTAAAGGAAGTTTGACCCCATTTTTAGGAGAAAATCCTATCTGTGCAAAAGATATTCCCACACTGGAAGAATGGCCAACATTCTCTGGTGAAGGAGAATACAATCCTATTGAGTTCATCAGAACAATTGATATATTGCAAGAGGATTTTCACATACCTGATGAAATCATAGTGGGCAAGCTACACTCTTTGTTTACAAGAACTGCAAAGAAATGGTATTACAAAAGGAGAGTAGATCATGGTAAACATGATTGAACTTGGTGGAAATGTAAAATAACCACCAAATTGGCTAACAATTCTTGGGGATTTAAAGTGGAAAATGCTTTTCAAAGTGCCATTTTAAACTCAGAAAAAGATAAACCACTTATTTTGTTCCTCAAACAGAAAGAAAGATTAGCTTCTTTACACCCAGACATGTCTGATTATATGATTAATATGAAAATATTAAGAAAATTTGGAGCAGAACTAGAATATGCTATCAAGTGCAGATGTGTAGAGCCCTGTTCAACAGAAGAATACATCAATGCCATGGAAGATATCATTACTGGAACAAAAATTGGTAAAAACTGGACTAGAGTCCCTATGGAGTCCAAAATGGTCTCTAAAACTTCCAGACAGCATAAGAGGCCTGAAAGACCTGTCTTGAAGTGTCATAAATGTGGAAGCACTTCAAATTTGGCTAAAAATTTCACCAAAAAGGCAAAGATTAATGAAGTTCAAGTCATTGGAGAAGTTCAGTTTACTGAAGAGAAAGAAGAATCTGACCTAGATTTTGCATTCTCTGAGGACACACCAGTTGAAGACTATCCCATTTAAAACATTACAGCTTTCTTTGAGGTCACAGAAGTCCATACTCACTTGCCACAGTACAGTGAGGATTGTCATAACCTGATCAATACACAGGATTCCAGAATGTGTAAAATCAAACTTTCCAGAGCAAAAGGATACACTTCTGGAGCATCTTGTATCACATCAATCCTGATGAATGATATTGAAGCCAAAGTAAATTTGGATACAGGGGCATTTTGTACTTGTGTAGGCAAAGATTATCTTCAAGCAATACTCCCTGGTTGGAAAAACCATCTATTACCAATAGAGGGTGTACAATGTAGTATTTCCAGTAATAATATGTACCCTTTGGGCATATTGGACACTAATATTGTATTTCCACAGCCAGCAGGAAGTGTAAGAATTAAAACTGGGATAGTGGTAATGAACAATTGCACATCTTAGCAAAGCATTCTTGAAAATTATTACTTGAATATTTATGGTATTGGAATAAATAACCATAAAGACAGATATTTCACAATTGGAGAAAATAAAAGACAAAAATTTGCTTTTTCCAATATTCCAAAGCAAATATCTATGATATCATTTGTTAAAGATACTTATAAGGAAGAATTTATGGCTAATCAACTTGTTGAATCACAAATTAATCCATCATCATTGCCAAAAATGAGGCATGATCTTATTGATGTGTTATACACATATAAGAATGCCTTGTCTTCTGATAATTAACCATCAGGAATTATTAAAGTGCATGAGCTTGATATTACTCTTAATATTGCCAGACCATACCCTCCGGTACTTAAAAGACCAGGTTATTGAGCCAGTCCTAGAGCTAGAGAAGCCTTGGAAAAACATATCCAAGAGTTGATCCAACTTGGTGTACTAAGTAAAGCATGCCATAATGAAGAAGTTGAAGTGAAAACACCTGTCATTATTTCTTGGTATAATGATAAATCAAGGATAGTTGGAGATTTTAGAGCATTTAATACCTACACAGTTCCAGATAGGTATCAAATTCCTATAATTAAAGAAACCTTTACCCAATTATCTAAAGCCAAATATATAACATCAATGGATGCATTAAAAGGCTTTCATCAAACGTTTTTGACGCCAAAAACTAGGAAATAACTTGGAATTATCACTCACTGTTGTATTTATGAGTATCTTAGAATGCCATTTGGTATTAAAAATGCACCATCTCATTATCAAAGAATGATGAATACCATCTTCCCCACAGAATTGTCTGAAGGATGGCTTGTCGCTTATATTGATAATATTATCATATGTTCTGACTCATAGCCTTTGCACCTTGAAAGACTTGCAAGAGTAATTGAAAAATTTACAGAAGTGAATATGAAGATTTCACTCAAGAAATTGAATTTTGGCTTTGAAGAACTTAAAGCCTCAGGACATCTTGTTTCTGGTTTAAGCTTGGGTATTGACAAAAATAAAGTGGCAGCAGTTTTACCAAAGCCAATAACCCAGAATAAGAAATAAATGATGCCTTTTCTTGGCTTTTACAGTTATTACAGGCAACACCTAAAAGAGTTTTCAATTCTAGCCAAGTCACTCTATAGAATCTGTGATCAACAGACAATATTTGAGATGACACAGGAGGGAATGGAAGCTTATGAGAAGATAAGGAAAGTCCTTACAGAAGCACCTTTACTCCTCATGCCTGACTGGAATAAATATTTTTAACTGTACATTGATGAATGTGGAGATGTATTAGGGGAAGCCCTACACCAAGTCCTAATTATTGACAACAAACCTACAGAAGGACCAGTTTGCTACATCTCAAGAAAAAGAAAACCAACAGAAGCCAGATATGGTGCAAGCCAGATGGAGTTCTTCTTTTTGGTATGGGCACTTTAGAAATTAAACTATTATCTTCATGGCAGTGTTTTTGAAGGGATAACTGACTGTAATGCCGTGAAATCAATTCTTAACATGAAAATTCACAACAGAAATACGTTGAGATGGCCAATAGCCATTCAGGAATATAGAGGTAACATTACTATAGTTCATAAATCAGGAAAAATTCACAAGAATGCTGATTGACTTAGCAGGTGGGCATTATCCAATACTCTTGATAACCCAGCTTATGTACCTTTGGAAGCAGTACCATAGATTCCAATTGAACAAATTCACAGAGCTGATATTGGGACTGAATTATTTGAGAAAGTCAGAGAATCTTATAAGCAAGACAATAGTTTCCATATCTTGAATTGCTTATTAGATAAAGCACAAAAGATACATCCTTGATCAATGCACTGGATGAAGTTTGGAAGAATTACTATTCTGAAGGAACATTTCAATTGTTTGATAAGATAATTTACCACAGAACCAAACATTCTTGTGTAATGACATTGTGTAGCAGATTGCCTATCAATACCATTCTTCATGAATGTCATTATAGCATCTACTCTGGACACCTGTCATAAGACAAGACACTTAAAAAGGTGGAGAACCGTGAATGGTGGCCATCTTGGAGAAATGAAACCATTAAATATTTATATACCTGTGCTAGATTCCAAAAGGAAAACAGGGGTACAGGCAAGAAATTTGGACTAATCATTCATATCCAAGAACCAAATTTCCCTTGGGAAGTTGTTCACATGGATTGGGTCACAGCAATTCCTCCAAGTGGTGACAAAGCTTATAATGCTTGTTTAGTCATTGTAGACAGACATAGAAAAACTCCCTTATTATTACCATGTCATAAAGATGAAACTGGTATGGATATAGCTCTTCTTCTATGGAGTAGAGTTATTTCTCATACAGGGTTATCTAGGAATATTATAAGTGGAAGAGATCCCAAATTCACAACTGCACTTTGGACTGATCTTCACAGATTGTTTGGGACTAAGTTATCATTCTCAACAGCATATCACCCTCAAACAGATGGACTAGCAGAAAGAATGATTCAAGCTTTAGAAGACATGATCAGGAGATTTTGTGCTCATGGATTAGAATTCAAATACTCAGATGGCTTTACCCATGACTGGTGCACTCTGATACCTTCATTTGAATTGGAATATAAGACATCAGTCAATTCTTCCACATATGGAACTCCTGCAATGTTAGAAAAAGGATGGAATCCAAGACTCCCAGAAGACACACTGAGGAAAGACTTGATTGAAATTCATCCTACAGCTTCCAGATTCAAGATAACGCTTGAGAAAGTAAAACATCATGCAAAAGAGAGTACAAATGAAGCTTTTGACTATGCAAAAAAGGAGTGGAACAAGAGTCACAAAGTACCAGACTTCAAATTAGGGGACTTAGTTCTATTTACAACCTTGAATCTTAATAATATCAAAGGCCCCAAGAGACTTAAAGATTCTTATGTAGGACCTTTTGTTATTGTTTCCCTACATGGAACCAATGCAGTTCAAGTGGAATTGAGTGGTGAATTGGAAAATAAACACCCCACTTTTACAGTCAGCTTGATAAAACCTTATCAACCAGGTGACAAAGAATTGTTTCCTTTATGGAACCCGACTCCTTTGTCAGGCTGAGTCTATGATGAGAGTATTAAAAAGTATTTACAACTCTTAACTATGACTGTGACACAGTGAATAAAGATTTATAAGACTTTTATAAGATTTAAAGATGGTTCAATTTGATAATAAGAGGGATTTACTATAAGGAATATAGTGGTGGTGAGCGCTGTTGAAAGCCCTGGGTGCAGCTTTACCTGTTGGGTTAAAATAATAAAGACTACAATACTTTAAATTAGGAGTATACCTGATTATTACCCAAGGGTAAAACTGTTTTTGACAGTTTACTATGTAGGGTATTCAAGAGCAGGATGAGGAGACAATTCTGGCTGTGAAAAGCCTCCCTTTTATCCTGAAATGGGGTGGAAAGGGTGCTAGACCTTTCCACGTAGATTAATTGTAGATTTTTCACCCTCCAGGACTGACTTGTGGTTTGCAAACAGCCTGTATACCCTGTATTGGGCTCAGATGTGGTTTTAAAATCACATCTGGGCAGTTTTCACCAATACAGGGTGAAAACGTTCATCTGGGGACCTCACAGCCTGATTCTGACGTGTATGACGCATGGATTGCTTTACAGAAACTGTATGGGACCCCAGTATTGACTGCTTTATGAGGTATTGAAGTATTAATATGCTTCTTTTTCTGCTTGACACCTCATAATCAGAGTACAACTATATCCTGTCATAATACAGCTGTATTGGCCATATTGTGGGATTATTACATTCAAATGGCCATACCTCTGTCGGTTTTTGAGATATAACGCTCAGAGTTGGCTCATTGGATAGCCCCAAATGAGCTATATTCAATGATACCCAATTTGGTATGGTTATCATTCAATATGACAAAGTTATCCCATGTACAAGGTTTCTGTAAATAGGCGTGGATTGGGCAAAAAAGCTGTATTGAGCTTGTTTGCCTCATAACTTCTGTTATTATTGAGATATGAGGAAGTGGATGGCACCATCAGATAGCCCTGATTGTGCTCTTTCCAAAAAGACCCCACTTTAGGTATCTCACACTAAAACTGTAAAAGTTAGATGGGAGGTGAATGTTTTGTTCACCCTTATTTGGCCTGAATTTGACCATAACTCAAGTAATACTGGTGGCAGCTCAGTTTGGCTGGTACCATTGGATAGCCCTGACTTAGGACTTCATTTTGAATACCCATTTGCCTGCGTTAAGTCTCTTCTTCTAGATTTTAGATGAGAGGTGAAAATTAAGGTTTATGCTCAGCAACAACTTTGAGCAGGAATAACTTTGTTATTCTTTGTCCTATGGTGATGGGAGTTATATTTTCAGAAAGAGGTGAGTTTCCTCTTTCTTTTGAAACCTTTTGAGCTGATTTGGCTCAGCTCCATGTTTTGGTGGTATCTTGGCTATACCATTGGTTTATGGTATTTTGGCTGTCATGCTTGTGATCTGGTTTTGAGTCATAGGCTGACATACCCTCCCTCTAAAAAAGGCTCATCATTGATGAGACTGTTCAGTCCTCCTAAAGGCCCTGAATCTGCTTAGATGAAGGTTCCCATCTGGTATGGCATATTCTGCCAACCATTTGTCTTTATCAGCTGTCTGGTGCTTGAAGCTGACTAAGTATTGTCTTTGATCCTTTCCATTAAGTCTGATCTTCCTGGCTCTGATAGTTTTACTCACAGGTCCTGGGGAATCCTCCACTTTGACTATATCAGGTGGTGTGGGGTTCTTCTTCCGGGAGGGGAATTTGTCCTCCTCTGTTTGGAAGTATGGTTTAACCAAACTGACTGGAAAGACTGGATGTTTCCTGGAAAACTCCTCAGTGAGTTGGACCTTAACTGCATTTCTTCCTATCAACTTAATGATAGTAAAAGGTCTTACAGATCAGTTCCTCATCTTTTTAGGTCCTTTGATATTGTTGAAGTTCAGTGTAGACACCAACACCTGGTCCCCTTCCTTAAAGTCAGGTTCCATATATGATTTGTCCCACCTCTGCTTATTGTACTCTTTTGCCTGAGCTATGCATTTGGCAGCTGTGTCACAGGCCCTCTTCCACATACCATGGAAGTCTTTGGCTGTGGGGTGGATAGTCAGAAGATTTTTCTTCAAGTGATCCACATGCAACAGGGGATTCCACCCTTTATCTACCAGTGCAGGTGTGAGCCTGTGACTCAAAACCAGAGCACAAACATGTCAGCCAAAATACCATAAACTAATGGTATAGCCAAAATACCACCAGAACATGGAACTGAGCCAAATTAGCTCAAAAAGGTATCAAAAGAAAGAGGAAACTCACCTCCTTCTGAAAATATAAGTCTCATCACCATAGGACAAGAAATAACAAAGTTATTCCTGCTCAAAGTTATTGCTGAGCATAAACCATAAATTTCACCTCTCATCTAAAATCTAGAAGGAGAAGCTTAACCCCATCAAATGGGTATTCAAAATGAAACTCTAAGCCAGGGCTATCTAATGGTGCTAGTCAAACTGAGCTAGCACCAGTATTACTTGAGTTATGGTCAAATTCAGACCAAATAAGGGTGAACAAAACATTCACCTCTCATCTAACTTTTACAGTTTTAGTGTGAGATACTTAAAGTGGGGTCTTTTTGGAAAGAGCACAATCAGGGCTATCTGATGGTGCCATCCATTTCCTCATAGCTCCACTACAACAGAAGTTATTGGCCAAACAAGCTTAATACAGCTTTTGCCCAAACCATGCCAATGTACAAAAATACTTGTACATGGGATAACTTTGTCATATTTAATGATAACCATGTCAAGTTGGGTACCATTGTGTAGAGCTCATATAGGGCTATTCAATGAACCAATTCTGAGCTTGATATCTCAAGAACTGACACAGTTATGACCATTTTAAGATCAAAATCCCACCTGCTGTCATATACAGCCTTACCATGGGATAATATCCCATAACCATGAATATGAGGTGTCAAATAGGCGAAGAAGCATGTTTTTACTTCAATACCTCATATGTCAGTCAATACTGGGGTCCCATACAGTTTCTGTACAGCATTCTACGCATCATACACGCCAGAATCAGGCTGTGAGGTCCCCAGATGAAAATTTTCACCCTGTATTGGTGAAAACCACCAAGATGAGGTTTCAAAACCACATCTGAGCCCAATACAGAGTATACAGGCTGTTTGCAAACCACAAGCCTG
Organism: Austropuccinia psidii; assembly: GCA_023105745.1. Lineage (NCBI taxonomy): Eukaryota > Fungi > Basidiomycota > Pucciniomycetes > Pucciniales > Sphaerophragmiaceae > Austropuccinia > Austropuccinia psidii. Next base: position 10,189,326 of record JALGQZ010000004.1, on the reverse strand, counting down.
TCATAGAGAGTGAAAAATCTTCACTTCCTCTACGTGGAAAGGTCTGGCAGCCTTTCCACCTCAATTTCAGGATAAAAGGAGGGTTTTTCACAGCCAAAAGCCTTTCCTCATCCTGCTCTTGAATAACCTACGTAGTAAACTGTCAAAAACAGTTTTACTCTTGGTTAATAATCAGGTATAATTATAAATTTAATTATTGTAGTCTTTTATTATTGTAACCCAACAGATAAAGCTGCACCCAGGGCTTTCAATAGCGCTCACCACCACTATATCTATTATAGCAAAGCCCTTATATTTTAAATTAAATCCATCTTGAGCCCTTATAAATTTTTGTTTAAACTATTTTCCACGTGTCACAGTCATAGTTTTAGTTGTAAATAGCTTTATTACAACTTCAACATAGACTCATCCTGCCAGTTTGGGGGCCTGGCCGTGTCTTAAATCTTTTTTGGGACCCTACAAGTAAATCTTTTCTTTTTTTATGACTTATTAACAGGTGTTTTATCCTTTTTTTAGGCGTAATTTTTCCATTAAAATATATATTTTATATATTTTTACCCTTTTATTTATACATACTCATATTTTAAGAGTATTATTCACATGGCTAATACCCACTGAAAATAACTATTTTTGGCGTGTTTTGTATATAAAAACACATAAGCCATCAATAAGTCCTGTATTCTTGATTGAATAAGGACACCTCTGACTGAAAAACCATCAGTTGAGGCGTGGTTAAGTGTATTGTTAACTCAATCACACTTATACAGAGCCACTTATTCAGATTACACTTGAAAACCACAAGTGTATCTGTGGGATACTGGCACACAAACAGTGTGACAGGGTACCAAAAGCTGTAATTCTGACGTGGAATTGTTGATTCAATCACACTGTCATTATACAGGGCACATTGTAGTAACATACAAGGCCAGAGGCCAATCTCAGACGTGCAAAACCAGCATTTTTTGAGAAGTCTTAACTGACATAAGCCCTCCTTTTTTCCTGCTTTGATTTCAGTGGAAGAAAATTACATCCCACTTGAGACCCAGTCACAGCCCAACACAGCAGTGACACCCTCAGAACCAGAAGGCAGCAAGGGCAAAGGAAAGAGGCACAGTGAAGGTCTCATCACAGCCAAGAAGTGGACACCAATAGCCACTCAGAGAAGTAGAAAACCACAAAACTCTGCATCAATACAAGGTAAACCAACCTTAACCACTTGTACAGGGAAGATTACAATTATTAACCCAGTTGTAACTTCCAAAGGCAAACTGCCCAAATCAGTAGACAATAAATTTGTACAAGGCACAGTCAAAGGTAAATACCCTAAGAACATAAAGTTGTTGACTGTTTGCAGACACTGATATGTCCCCTGTATACCTCAGAGACCTTGGCTTCCAAAGGAACCAGCCAGAGGATAGAGGAGGATTGTCCAGAACCAGAAGACCTGAAAGAGGACACCCTGGACACAGTGGTGGATGGCAAAACAATGAGGGAGATAATATCAACCTTGCCATTCACACTCCAATTCAACAGAAACCTCAAACCAGAGGACTGGAAGGATATGGATCAAGTTCTTCAGATCCACCAACTCCTCAAAGATTTATTTCAATGGAGCATGGAAAACAAGAGGTTCAACCTAGCAACTCACTGGGCAGAACTGGGATCAAGTTGCCAGAAGATCTGTCTCAAAGAGATAGACTTCAAAGACCATATGGTAATCACCAAAGGTTGGAATCCTACCAGGCAGCACAGACTCCTGGAGGCAAGGGCACAGAGGATAAGGGAGAATCAAGCCACTATCCTAGGTATAGAAGAACAGTTGACCCAGACAGGGCCTACTCAGATTCCTTCAGGTTCACAAGGAGCAGGCCAAATCAGCTGTCCAGTGGCTTCACACCATTCAGAAACCAGCAGATCAGTGGCCAAGAGTCACCATTCTTCACAATTTCAGGAAGTTTCCAGGAGAAGACAAGGAAACAAGGGCAAGAACAAAAGCTCCTTCAACCAGAGGAGGAAAGAGTCAGACCCCATGATCCAGAAGCTGTTAGACTTGGTAAAGGAAGTACACAAGAACCAGAAGTAGTTGTAAACCACTCTAGAATCAGTAGTCCTAGTAATAGAAACATTACCCCCACTCAGACTGAAAATAACATTGTCACATCTGCGAGTAACATCAACAGTGATACACTGTGGTTACAAGTCTCCCAATATGCTGAACAATCTGCAAAGCAATTTGCAGAAATTAAAGCTAGCCAAGAGAGGATGAGACAAATTCAAGCCTCCTTGGAACAAATAGTTAAGAATCTTCAAGAAGGATATGCTCAACTGAGCAAAGCCTCTGAAGAATCCAACAAAAGACTGAATCAAGTCTTTGAAGAACAACACCACAGCACAAGGGACAGGGAGTGTCTGGATCAAGACATTAACAAATTGTTTAATGCCTACCATATCTTGAAGCCCCAACCACAGGGCCAAGGTATGGAGAATCCATATCAACCAGATGACATCAAACCAGATGCCATGTTGTTGAATAAGGCAAGATCTCCATCACAATACCAGGATGGAGATGGCATGTCTTATTCAGAGAAGGAAGCCTTGAAACAGCTTCCTGAGGCCTCAAACTGGCCCAAATTCTCTGGATCAGGAGAATATGATCATATGGAACTCATAGATTATATTGATGGACTCTTCATTGATGTACCCAGCATACCAGACTACTGGATTACTGCTAGACTGAATACTGCATTTGAAGGTCATGCAAGTATATGGTACACAGAAATGAAAGAAATCCATGGCAGAAGAAACTGGCCATGGGGGAAGAGTCAAATAATCCAAAAGTACAGTAATGGAACTTGGATATGGCAAAAGACTATGTCATTTGATAATGACAAATACTCTGTGGACAAAGATCCATATGAGTGGTGTCTTAGACAGTCTAAAAGACTTAAAGCCATTGATCCTCAGATGAACATCCAAATGAGGAATCACAAACTTCTGACACAACTGCCAGGAGAACCAGAGCATGCAGTAAAATGCAGGTGCAACCAGAATTGCACTCTAGATGACATAGCCAACACCTTACAAGACAGAAAGAGGAGGACTAATATAGGGAAATTTACCCCATATAGAAGCAGTAGTTTCAAGGAGAAACAACCTTTCAGGGTGGAGTTTAAAGACAAAACCAGAGAAAGAGTGGCAGAAGTGGCAAGGAAGAAGAATTCTTGTCACAATTGTGGTTCAACAGACCACTATGCCAACAACTGTCCAAAGGCAAAGAAAAAAGTCTATGCTATAGAAAAAGTCCCTGAAGAAGAACCTCCAACAGAGGATTCTGAATCAGACTCTATGGGAGATGCCATCAGAGAACCATCTGATGAGGATCAAGACCCAAAAGAGGAATTTCTAGTGGAATACCAAGAGGAAACCCCATTGGAAATCCAAGACATACAGTTGGAAGCAGGCATGCCACAGGACACTGCCAAAAAGAACTTGTGCAAACACACACAAGATGCACAAACATTCCTGGCTACACCAACCAAAGGAATGGCATATATACATGGAACAGTCGCAAAAATGACTGTATGTATTGACAATGCTCAGCACCCACTGATCATTGACAGTGGAGCACATTTCTCCATAGTGGCCAGAAATTATCTGGATAACCACTTCCCAAATTGGGAAGAACAGCTCTTGCCCACTAAGGCAAAGAACTTGAAAAGTGCATGAGGGAAGATGACTTCCATTGGGACAATTATCAAAGAGATAATTATACCCCACAGGAAGGGTAATATCAGACTCAACCCAGAGCTTGTAGTGCTTGAAGATGCCCACATCCAAGGGTTTTTACTGGGAACAGATTACCAGAGGATGTATGGCATAGATATTTACAACAGTAAAAACAGGCACATTACCATTGGTACCAACAAGGAAAAGAAATTTTCACTTGATATATACCACATATCTTCACAGGATCCACTAGAAGAACTCTTGAAGGAATTCAAGGAGGGACAGTTTAGCACTACCCTCACCAGTAAACAAAAATTAAGTTTACTGAAGATGCTGAGGAAGAACAGACCAGCATTTGCCATTGGTGAAGAACCACTAGGCAACATTAAAGGCCATGATATAGAACTATATCTGGATGTGGAAAGACCTTATCCACCCATGCTGAGGAGACCTCCTTATCCAGCAAGTCTGGAAACCAGGAAATAAATTGAAAAACACATCAATGAACTCCTGGACATGGATGTCATCAGGAAGATTGGACATAATGAAATAGTGGAAATCACCACCCCTGTCCTGATCACCTGGCATGATGGCAAGTCTAGATTGTGTGGAGACTTCAGAGCCCTGAATAACTACACAAAAGCAGACAGGTACCCTATACCAAGGATACCTCATGCCTTGGATAAACTGGTCAAAGCCAAATACATAACCAAGATGGATTGTATGAAAGGCATCCACCAAAATGGAGTTAAACCAAACTCCATGAAATTGCTCAGAATAATATGCCATATGGGCATATATGAGTACACCAGGATGCCATTTGGCATCAAGAATGCACCAGCCCACTTCCAAAGGATGATGGACACCATATTTCAAGAAGAAATAATGGAAGGCTGGATGGTAGTATATATTGATGACATCATTATATACTCAGAGACATGGGAAGACCATGTACAATACATAGACAGAGTGCTAAGTAAATGTACACCCATCAATCTGAAAATTTCACTTAAAAAGTGTAATTTTGGCCAACAAGAGCTGCTAGGTCTAGGACACAAAGTGTCAGGCCTTAGTCTGGCAATTGACCAGAACAAAGTAGCAGCAGTACTGCAAAAGCCAGTACCAAAGAACATCAAAGAGATGCAATCTTTCCTTGGGTTTGCTAGCTACTACAGAAACCACATTAAGAACTTTGCACACATAACTAGTAGTTTATACAAGTAATGCTCAAAGGATCTAGTTTTTGAAATAACCAAGGAAAGGAGGGATGCATATGAGAGGATCAAATATGAACTCACAAATGCACCTGTGCTCATCTTACCTGACTTTGAACTAACATTCAAGTTATATATAGATGCAGCATGCAGCCAAGGCTTGGGAGCAGCCCTTCACCAAAGACAAATTGTGGATGGTGAACCAAGAGAAGGTGTAATATGTTACATCTCCAGTCAGCTGAAAGATTCAGAAGCCAGGTATGGGGCCACCTAGACAGAATGTCTATGTCTAGTCTGGGCTCTAGAAAAACTCCATTATTATTTGGAGGGAGCAGTCTTTGAAATCTACACAGACTGCACAGCCTTGAAGTCTTTACTAAACATGAAGACTACTAATAGACACATGCTGAGATGGCAAATAGCCATCCAGGAGTATAGAGGGAACATGACCATCATATACAAGGAAGGTAAAAGCCATACCAATGCAGATGGCCTTAGCAGATGACCACTGGACAATGTCAAAAGCAATCCAGCTTATGACCCTGAAGTTGCTGCAAAAATTCCTATCCATTTTATGGAAATAAATAGGAAGAAGAACTTCAGATTCTCTGAATGTGCACCAGAAAGTGGTACCCTTGACAGTGGAAACACTGATTCAGAAGGGACAGAAACCCCCATACTGGGAATAAGTTCCTCAGAATTGCACAATGAATTTTTCAATGCAGTACTGAAAGCTTATGCTAAACACAAACAGTGTAGCATACTAATCCAACTCCTTCAACAAAAATACAGGAGCCCAGAACTGGAAACCCAGCTGGAGGAACCCTGGTTGAGGGCCTATAAGGACAATAAATTCTTCCTTATAGATGGCCTGATTTATCACAGGGAAAAGCACACCAGTGCACTCACAGTAATAGACAGAGACCACATCTCTTTAATCCTGCAGGAATGCCATGACTGCCCCTATATGGGACACATGAGTGAGGACACGACTAAAGAGAGGGTAGCAAGCACAGCTTGGTGGCCCAAGTGGGAGCAAGAGTTGAGTGAATACATCAACACTTGTGAAAGATGCCAAAAGGCAAATAGGAAACATGGGAAGAAGTATGAGTTGCTTCAACATAAAGAAGAACACAAGCACCCATGGGAAACCCTCAATATGGACTGGGTTACAGGACTTGTCCCAGGAGGCAAAGAGAACTACAATGCTTGTTTGATCATAGTTGATAGGTTGAGCAAGAGCATGAGGTGTCTACCATGCCATAAAGAGGACACAGCCATGGACACTGCTCTTTTATTTTGGAATAACATCATATCCACCTGTGGAGTCCCTAAGACCATAATTAGTGACAGGGACCCAAAATTCACATCTGAATTTTGGACCAATTTATATGACATGCTTGACACCAAGCTTGCTTTTTCCACAGCTTACCATCCACAAACAGATGGCCTAGCTGAGAGGATGATCCAAACAATGGAGGACATCCTCAGGAGGTTCTGTGCCTATGGCATGGAATACAAGGACCATGAGGGATACACCCATGATTGGGTCACCCTCTTACCAGCAGTCCAACTGGCTTATAATACAAGCCAGCACTCTACCACAGGAAAAACACCTGCACTGGTAGAGAAAGGGTGGAATCCCCTGTTACCTGTGGATCACTTGGAGAAAAATCTTCTGACCATCCACCCCACAGCCAAAGACTTCCATGATATGTGGAAGAAAGCCTGTGATACTGCTGCCAAATGCATAGCTGAGGCCAAAGAGTACAACAAGCAAAGGTGGGACAAGTCACATATGGAACCTGACTTCAAGGAAGGCGACCAGGTGTTAGTGTCTACACTGAACTTTAACAATCTCAAAGGACCTAAGAAAATGAGAGACTCATTTGTAGGGCCCTTCGCTATCATTAAGTTGATAGGGAAGAATGCAGTAGAGGTCAAGCTCACTGAGGAGTTTTCTAGGAAACACCCAGTCTTTCCAGTGAGCCTGGTCAAACCATACTTCCAAACAGAGGAGGATAAATTCCCCTCCAGGAAGAAAAACATCACTCCACCAGAAATAGTGGAAGTAGAAGACTCCCCTGGACCTGTGAGTAAAATCATCAGGGCCAGAAAAATCAGACTTAATGGGAGGGATCAGAGACAATATCTAGTCAGATTCAAGAACCAGACAGCTGACAAAGACAAATGGTTGGCAGAGGATGCCATACCAGATGGAAACCTTCATTTAAGAAGATTCAGAGCCTCTAGGAGGACTGAAAAGTCTCATCTATGATGAGCCTTTTTGAGAGGGAGGGTATGGAAGCCTGTGACTCAAATACAGAGCACAAACATGACAGCCAAAATACCATAAACTAATGGTATAGCCAAAATACCACCAAAACATGGAGCTGAGCCAAATTAGCTCAAAAAGGTATCAAACGAAAGAGGAAACTCACCTCTTTCTGAAAATATAAGTCTCATCACCATAGGACAAGAAATAACAAAGTTATTCCTGCTCAAAGTTATTGCTGAGCATAAACCTTAAATTTCACCTCTCATCTAAAATCTAGAAGGAGAGGCTTAACCCCATCAAATGGGTATCCAAAATGAAACTCTAAGCCAGGGCTATCTAATGGTGCTAGCCAAACTGAGCTAGCACCAGTATTACTTGAGTTATGGTCAAATTCAGACCAAATAAGGGTGAACAAAACATTCACCTCTCATCTAACTTTTACAGTTTTAGTGTGAGATACTTAAAGTGGGGTGTTTTTGGAAAAGCACAATCAGGGCTATCTGATGGTGCCATCCATTTCCTCATAGCTCCACTACAACAGAAGTTATTGGCCAAACAAGCTTAATACAGCTTTTGCCCAAACCACACCAATGTACAAAAATACTTGTACATGGGATAACTTTGTAATATTTAATGATAACCATGTCAAGTTGGGTACCATTGTATAGAACTCATATAGAGCTATTCAATGCACCAATTTTGAGCTTGATATCTCAAAAACGGACAGAGTTATGACCATTTTCAGATCAAAATCCCACCTGCTGTCATATACAGCCTTACCATGGGATAACATCCTATAACCATGAATATGAGGTGTCAAATAGGCGAAGAAGCATGTTTTTACTTCAATACCTCATATGTCAGTCAATACTGGGGTCCCATACAGTTTCTGTACAGCATTCTACGCGTCATACACGTCAGAATCAGGCTGTGAGGTCCCCAGATGAAAATTTTCATCCTGTATTGGTGAAAACCACCAAGATGTGGTTTCAAAACCACATCTGAGCCCAATACAGAGTATACAGGCTGTTTGCAAACCACAAGCCTGTCATAGAGAGTGAAAAATCTTCACTTCCTCTACGTGGAAAGGTCTGGCAGCCTTTCCACCTCAATTTCAGGATAAAAGGAGGGTTTTTCACAGCCAAAAGCCTTACCTCATCCTGCTCTTGAATAACCTACGTAGTAAACTGTCAAAAACAGTTTTACTCTTGGTTAATAATCAGGTATAATTATAAATTGAATTATTGTAGTCTTTTATTATTGTAACCCAACAGATAAAGCTGCACCCACGGCTTTCAATAGTGCTCCCCACCACTATATCCATTATAGTAAAGCCCTTATATTTTAAATTAAATCCATCTTTAACCCTTATAAAATCTTTTTGAAACTATTTTCCATGTGTCACAGTCATAGTTTTAGTTGTAAATAGCTACATTACCATTTCAACATAGACTCATCCTGACAGCAGGTGTTTTTCCTGTGGCAGAGTGCTGGCTTGTATTATAAGCCAGTTGGACCACTGGTAAGAGGGAAACCCAATCATGGGTGTATGCCTCATGATCCTTGTATTCCATGCCATAAGCACAGAATCTCCTGAGTATGTCCTCCATTGTTTGGATCATCCTCTCAGCTAGGCCATCTGTTTGTGGATGGTAAGCTGTGGAAAAAGCAAGCTTGGTACCAAGCATGTCATATAAGTTGGTCCGAAATTTAGATGTGAATTTTGGGTCCCTATCACTAATGATGATCTTAGGAACTCCACAGGTTGATATGATTTTATTCCAAAAAAACAGGGCAGTATCCATTGCTGTGTCCTCTTTATGGAATGGCAGACACCTCATGCTCTTGCTCAACCTATCAACTATGATCAAACAAGCATTGTAGTTCCCTTTGCCTCCTGGGACAAGTCCTGTAACCCAGTCCATATTGAGGGTTTCCCATGGGTGCTTGTGTTCTTCTTTATGTTGAAGCAACTCATACTTCTTCCCATGTTTCCTATTTTCCTTTTGGCATCTTTCACAAGTGTTGATGTATTCACTTAACTCTTGTTCCCACTTGGGCCACCAAGCTGTGCTTGATACCCTTTCTTTGGTCCTGCCCTCACTCATGTGTCCCATATAGGGGCAGTCATGCCATTCCCCCAGGATCAATGAAATGTGGTCTCTGTCTACCACTGTGAGTGCACTTGTGTGCTTTTCTCTGTGGTAGAGCAGGGAATCTATAAGGAAAAACTTGTTATCCTTATAGGCCCTCAACCAGGGTTCTTCCAGCTGGGCTTCCAGTTCTGGACTCCTGTACTTTTGTTGAAGGAGTTGGAGTAGTATGCTACACTGTTTGTGTTTGGCATAAGACTTCAGTACTGCACTAAAGAGTTCCTTGTGTAGTTCTCAGGAACTTATTCCCAGTATGGGAGTTTCTGTTCCCTCTGAATCAGTGTTTCCACTGTCAAGGGTACGACTTTCTGGTGCCCATTCAGTGAATCTGAAGTTTTTCTTCCTATCTATTTCCATAAAATGGATAGGGATTTTGGCCGCACCTTCAGGGTCATAAGCTGGATTGCTCTTGACATTGTCCAGTGGCCATCTGCTAAGGCCATCTGCATTGGTATGACTTTTACCTTCTTTGTATATTATGTTCATGTTCTCTCTATACTCCTGGATGGCTATTTGCCATCTCAGCATGTGTCTATTTGTAGTATTCATGTTTAGTAAAGACTTCAAGGCTGTGCAGTCTGTGTAGACTTCAAACACTGCACCCTCAAAATAATAATGGAGTTTTTCTAGAGTCTAGACTAGACATAAAAATTCAGTCTGGGTGGCCCATACCTGGCTTCTGAATCTTTCAGTTTCCTAGAGATGTAACATATTACACACTCTCTTGGTTCACCATCCACAATTTGTCTTTGGTGAAGGGCTGCTCCAAAGCCTTGGCTGCATGCTGCATCTATATATAACTTGAATGTTAGTTCAAAGTCAGGTAAGATAAGCACAGGTTCATTTGTGAGTTCATATTTGATCTTCTCATATGCATCCCTCCTTTCCTTAGTTATTTCAAAAACTACATCTTCTGAACATAACTTGTATAAACTACTAGTTATGTGTGCAAAGTTTTTGATGTGGTTTCTATAGTAGCTAGCAAACCCAAGGAAGGATTCCATCTCTTTGATGCTCTTTGGTACTGGCTTTTGCAGTACTGCTGCTACTTTATTCTGGTGTCACAACCACTAGTTTTGCAACTCCTCCTTGATGGCTGCGGCAATCCAACCTGGAGCCATGATGGGGCCAATTGGTCACATCATGTCCTTTATGGCCAATTGGCCCCCTTGGGTATTTTATGGTTTTTACGCCATAGCCCCTCTCACCCATCATTTATGGCCTCAGGCCATATCCTGCCATCATTGGCCTTCTTGGCCAATTTCCACCTCACCAACTCCCAGGCCTTCATCTTTTATTTTGGGCCTGGGGGGGTCCTTTTATCTTCCAGGGGGTTCTGGACCCCCTAGCCATCATCATTGGCCCCTGGCCACCCCCTTTCATTATGGGGGTTTTGGCCATTTAGGCCCCCTACGGCTTCTACGGTCCGTACGCCACGGTCCGCGGTCCGTAGGCCAATTAGGCCCCTTTTGGCCTAATCCAATGAGGCCAAAAGGGGCCAAAGGGGCCAGGTGGGTCCTAAACCACAATTGGGCCCTCCTGAGCCAATTTTGGCCATGACCAAATCCCTCTTGGACACCCTTTTTGGTCATAAATCCCGTAGGACCCAATTTTGGCCATGGACCACCATGGATCAATATTTCCACCATGGCCTCTGGAAACCACCAGAGGCCACCAGATCAGCTCAGAAAGACTTCCCCTCAACTTAAGGGGAATTCTTTCCTTTCCTTCATCCACTCCTGTCAGCCTGTGACTCAAAACCAGAGCACAAGCATGACAGCCAAAATACCATAAACCAATGGTATAGCCAAAATACCACCAAAACATGGAACTGAGCCAAATTAGCTCAAAAGGTATCAAAAGAAAGAGGAAACTCACCTCTTCCTGAAAATATAAGTCTCATCACCATAGGACAAGAAATAACAAAGTTATTCCTGATCAAAGCTATTGCTGAGCATAAACCTTAATTTTCACCTCTCATCTAAAATCTAGAAGGAGAGGCTTAACCCCATCAAATGGGTACTCAAAATGAAGCTCTAAGCCAGGGCTATCCAGTGTGGAATTTGAAATCTCACACCAGTCAGCAAGCATTTTGGGGGTCTGGCTCCCCCTTAGAGCTAGAATTCCTTTCCCCCCCAATTTTAATCTTTCCAATTTATTTTTTCCTTTAATTACTCATCATGTATTATACTTGTAGTTTACATATGTAATTCAATTGAACTGTAAAGTACAATAAAGTAATAATTGATACCTCATATGTAAATTAAAGTTCACTTATGTAATACATGCACACATTTTGACATTTCAATTGAATTCAATTGAAAAGACTTCAATTCCTTATAACTTCTAAACTAAACACAACACCTCAATTTTAACACAAAAATTGATGGTTAACAACACATGTGGTGTGAATTGAATTAAAGTTTTGAGTATTTTCAATTCTTTTGAATTGAAAATACTGAAAACTTAATTTAAGCTTATTAGGAGTTGAGTTACAAAAATTTCACTCAGGGGTGACCCCACCTAGTTTTTTATAAGGAATCAAATGGTGAAAAAAATTTTATATGTTTATTTATTGGATAAAAGCTATCATATATTTTACATAAACCTGTATCAAAAATATTTTAATTTCATAATTTTTATTAAAAATTCATTTTTGCCCAATTTTTACAAGTAAAAATGAATTTTTGTAATTTTAAATTTTATTGTAATTTTATTTTTAAATTACAATTAGATTTTCATTTTTAAATATAAATTTATATTTATATTTTAACTTAAATTTTTATAATATAAATAAATTTAGGCTGTTGGTAAAGACACGTAAGCCCTTACGTGTTTTTACCAAAAGTTTATGGTAAAAACATGTAAGTGACCTTAATTGTTTAAAAAAATTCCTCAGGCTCACTTTTGAGGATTTTTTTAATTTTTTTTTGCCATATTTTTCCTGACTTGGCATGGCAATAAGCACAAATTTTTTGAATTTTTTTTTTCTTTGCCACATTTCACAAATTTGGCCAATATGCCAAAATGGCATTATTTTTTCAAAAATTCATTTAAATTCTTCCCACTTATGAATTTCCTTTTTTTTTAAAAAAATGAAGGGTTCAATGTGAAGAATAAAGAACCAGTATTCCATAATTTTGGGAATTTTTATGGGTGGGACAAGTGAAGGCGCAAAAAAGGTTTTTTTTTTCAAATGTTTTTTCCCGTCATTGTAATATGCCTATTTTTAAAAAGTGAATTTAATAACTTCCCACTTATGAATTTACTTCATTTTTTTAGAATTAAAGGGTTCAATCTGAACAATAAAGAACCAGAAGCTCATTAATTGGGAAATTTTTTTGGGTGGGACAACAAGTGAAGGCGCAATGAGTGTTTTTTTTCAACTGTTTTTTTTCTTGTGTGTAATATGACTATTTTCAAGTACAAAACTTCCACATGGTTGATAAAAAAGGAGACTGAGCTGGGATTTAGGCAATAAAAATGACTGAGGAGGGGGATAATTGGCATAAATTGTATATACAAAAATCATTCAATCAGAATTAACCTCCAAAATAGTGGGTTTCTTCTGAGAGGGGGGAGGAAGATTGGACAAATACAACATTCTGTGTTTCTTAAATTTATCAGCCCACCCCAGGGCTTGTTTTTGGGCATGAATGTCCCAGTTCACAGGAATGGGCGGGATTGGATAAACTTTAGAAATGATGATGTCCAAAGGAGCAAAATGAGCACAACTATTCAAGAAGCAGATGAAAATGAGGGGATTATCATTGGGAGGACAGAAATAAGGGAAAAAAGAAAAAGATTGGGCTGTGGAATAAAAGAAAACTGGTCTTTTATACTTTTTTGCAATTGGATCCCCCATGTCAGGCATGGACATCCACTTGCTTTTTGGAGCCTGGCCAACATCTTCATACCATTCAATTCTTGCCAAATAAGAGGATACTGAGGGAATTGAGGTGTTCATGGCTTCATAAAGGTCTTGATTTTGGTGAATTTCTTCAGCCAAGTCACCTCTGACATCAGCCCATTGATCTTGAGTCTTGTAAATGAAGTGGGATACTGTTCTGTAGCCACAGTTTCCATCACCCTGGACATTGATGGCCTTGAAGGTGTATTTCAATATAAACTTGGGAAAGTCTTCTGAGCCAGTTATCTGATAAAATAAGTTCAAAAAATGAATAAAGATCAAAATAAACCACAGAAAATTACATTAAGAAGAATCAGAAACTCACAAACAGCTTGGAGCATTCATCACTTGTGTGATAATTGCTTTGACAATGCTCACAGGTCAAATCAATTGCATCATAGATATTCAAACTGGTGGCAGGCTTGTGTGATTTTCTTTGTGAGGTTTTGCTTCCAATTGCCAATCTTCTGGACCTTCTAAGGGTTATTTCTGATTTATTTCATTCAGTTGCTGAGGGTAGTAAATCTGAAGAACTGATGGATTTAGATAATGAGTCCTCAGAATCTTCAGAATCTTCAGATGAGTCCACTTCCATAATTGGAGAGGGGACATTTGACTGGGATCTTGATGTTGTTGTGCTGGTCACTTTTGATGGCGGTCTTCCTCTTCTCTTGGATTGACTTTCAATAATTTAAAATCTTGAAGGGTCTCTTTTGTTTTTATTCTTGGCTCCTTGGGGTCTTCCATGGATATTCTTGCATTCTAGAGGGTCTTCATAATATTGATCATCCTCTTGACTCTTGGGAATTTGATCAAATGGGACTTTTCCAGTCAAAACATCTTGAAAATGTTGAAGTATTGGAATGATTTCTGCCCTTGGTCTTTGAAACAGGTCTTCCCCAATGTCTTCAAATATTTTCTTGGCTTCATTCTTTCTTTCTTTTTCAACACTTTTATAATCACCTTGAAAACAAGCCTGAGAACAATCTGACAAATAAAATCAGTTAATAAGAAAAACAAAATAATAAGAAATTAAAAACCCCTCACAGGAAAATTCAAATGCCATTGAAGATGGAAGTCTGATAATTCCAGCCTTTGGCGCTTGGAAAATGCCTTTTGGGTCTTATGTTTGCAAGGAATGCCTTTATAATTGTTGTATTTGTTGGTGCATTTTTCATTTGGAGGAAATTTTGTTTTGAAATTTTCAAAGGCAATCTGAAGAGCATAATGAGACACCTTGCCATTGAGGGCACAGATGTGTGGAGGAAAATCCTTGACATGGACAATCATTTCTTTGGAGATTCTGTTGATAATTTCAATAAAGTGTTTTCTGAATGCCATGTGGAGAGCCCTGACTACCTCCAGGAGAGTACCAGTGGACTTTTGGAGCCAACGTTTAACCATGGCATGGGCACCTTCAACTCTGGAGGTGGAGCCCACACCCAGGTGGAAATGGTGATTGGTCCAGGCTGGCACATAATACTTTTTTAGAGGAAGCAAGGTTTTTTCCAAATACTGCAAGACCTCAGGATTTTTAACTTGCTTTTGAAGCTTCTTCCAGTTTTCTTTGAAAGACTTTTCAGTGGGTGAATACATAAGCTGAGAAATGAAGACCAAAGTCATTAATAAAGACAATAATAAGAAAAAAAGTGAAATAAAGTGAAGAAGTATATTACTTGATTCCAAAGGCCCATAAAATTTGCAAAATCAGTTCCATGACCAATTTTCTTCATACAATGAGCAGATACATCCTTGTTGATGTGCCAAATGCATAGCATAGCTTTGGAGTCGGGGAAGAGCTTCTTAATAGAGTTTTTTAAGGCCAGATCCCTGTCAATAACAATAACTGGAGGGGGAACAAGATTGGTGTTGTTGAGGACCTTTTCAATGTATTGATTTAATGCCCAAGTATATGAAGTTTCTTTTTCATTCTTAATCAAACAAAAAGCCCCAGAAAAGGTCTTATTGGTTGAGCTGAATCCAACAATATGCAAAAGGGGCATTTTGTACTTATTGGTTTTATAAGTACAATCCATAAGAATGACATGAGGAAAGCCACAAAGAGGTTTTCTGGCCAGGGTGTGAGTAAAAAAGAAGGAGGTAATGTGTCCCTCAGAATCCCTTGCAGAGGACCAAACAAAGTTTTCTTCTTTGAGAGTGTCAATAAGAGCATCAAGGGGCCTTCTGCCTTGCAGTTTGTCTTTCTTGATTTTCTTGACTTGGTTGTAAATGTCTTGAAGGATCACAGGCCTGTCAGACTCCCTCTGGCTGCATAATTGGGCCTGAATTTGCCTTGGCATGAGCAGTGATTCAGACATTTGAGCAATTTGGGATGTTTCTTGCCCATTGAATTATCTGAAAGCAGGATTTGCCATGATATTTTCAGTGGCATCATGGCTATGTTCAGGATTTTTGACTTTAAGAGTCCAAGTGGTACTCTTGGCATATTTCCTGGCATAAAGTCTAAAAGGACAGTCAAGCTTTCTTGAGGTGACTGTTTTGGAGGGGCTTTTGTTGGGATTTGGGGTGCCAGACCTATCACAACATATTTTAATTTGGTTGTGGGTCATATTGGACCTCAAGGTGGACACAGCATAGCCCTGAGCCCTGGCAACATTATGCACATGTTGCCAAAGAAGCTCAAGGGTCTTAAATTCACCTTCATGGGGGGTTGGAGCATTTTTGAATGAAAAGTATGTGTAAAAGTGAAAAAAAGGAGGGATTCGGGGATTTGGAATGGGGTAAGAACCTTTCAAAATGTGAAAAAGAGGTGAAAAAAGGTGTGAAAAATGAACAGAAGGGGTTAAGAGTGAAAGAAAGTGGTTTAAATGTGGGATTAATGGATGAGGGAAGGTAAAAAATTGGACATTTGGCGGCTTGAAAGCAGGTTGTTGTGGTGGAAAATGCAGTC
Organism: Austropuccinia psidii; assembly: GCA_023105745.1. NCBI lineage: Eukaryota > Fungi > Basidiomycota > Pucciniomycetes > Pucciniales > Sphaerophragmiaceae > Austropuccinia > Austropuccinia psidii. Next base: position 10,173,134 of record JALGQZ010000004.1, on the reverse strand, counting down.
TTTGGGTGAAAAAAAGAAAAAAAAGTGTGAAAAGCTTTGCAAAATGCCTTTGGCAATGCTTTTTTTCCAAAAAAAAACAATGGTTTGGGGGGTTGCTTGTTTTTTTTTGGGGGGGGGGCTGGGCCAAAAAATCTGAAAAAATTTGGAGTTAGAGAGGTATTGTGGGGAAAAAACCTCTTTTGGGCATTTTTCGGCCCAATACAGGTGTGATTGTGTTTCATTTTTAATTAAAAATGGGCCCAGGGCACCCTCTACGTGTTTTTACCAATTTATGGCCAAAACACATAAGTTTTTAGTAAAAACACGTAAGCTCTTACATGTTTTTACCAATTTGCTTACGTGTTTTTACCAATACACTAAATTTATGTTATGCATATTTGTATTTTAATTTATCATTTGTGGTCTTTTGGGTATATAAAAATACCTCTAAGTGTCAGGCTGAGTCTATGATAATAGTATTATAAATGTATTTACAACTTTTAACTAGGAGTGTGACACAGTAAAAACAACTAAAAAAGGTTATGAGGATTAAAGATGGTTTAATTTAAGAAGAAAAGGGCTTTGCTATATCAAATATAGTGGTGGTGAGAGATGTTGAAAGCCCTGGGTGCAGTTTTACCTGTTGGGTTACAATAATGAAGACTACAATAATAAAATTAGAATTATACCTGGTTATTACCCAAGAGTATAACTGTTTTTGACAGTTTTACTACGTAGGAATTCAAAAGCAGGATGAGGAAAGCAATTATGGCTGTGAAAAGCCTCCGTTTTATCCTGAAATGGGGTGGAAAGGGTGTTAGACCTTTCCATGTAGAAGAAGTGAAGATTTTTTCACTCTCTGGGAAAGGCTTGTGGTTTACAAGGAACGGTATAGCCTGTATTGGGCTCAGATGTGGTTTTGAAACCACATCTGGGCAGTTTTCAGCAATACAGGGTGAAAATTTTCATCTGGGGACCGCATAGCCCTCTTCTGACATGTATGACGCATAGAATGTTGTACAGAAACTGTATGGGACCCCAGTATTGACTGGCTTATGAGGTATTGAAGTATAAACATGCTTCTTTGTCAGCTTTACACCTCATAATCATGGCTATGGGATATTATCCCATGGTAAGGCTGTATTGGTCAGGATGTGGGATTTTGACCTTAAAACAGCTATAGCTTTGTCAGTTCTTGAGATATCAACGTCAGAACTGAATCAGTGTGTAGCCCTGTATGCTTTCTACACAATGGTACATTATTTGATATGGTTATCATTAAATATGGCAAAGGTATGCCATGTACAAGATTTTTGTACATATCCATGGTTTAGCCAAAAACCTGTATTGGGCTTGTTTGCTCCATAACTTCTGCTATAGTTGAGATATGAGGAAATGGATGCCACCATCAGATAGTGCCTATTGTTAAATTTCCAAAACAACCCCACTTTAGGTACTGCACACTAAACTGTAGAAGTTGGATGAGAAGTGAATGTCTTGTTCACCCTTATTTGGCCTGAATTTGGCCATAACTTCTGTAATACTGGTGCTAGCTCAGTTTAGCTGGTACCATTTGATAGCCCTGACTTAGAGATTAATTTTTCATACCCATTTGATGGGGTTAAGCCTCTTACTCTGTATTTCAGATGAGAGCTGAAAATTAAGGTTTAGGCTCAGCAATAACTTTGAGCATGAATAACGTTGTTATTCTTTGTCCTATAATTATGGGACTTGTATATTTGGAAAGAGGGAAGTTTCCTATTTCTTTTGATACCTTTTGAGCCAATTTGGCTCAGCTCCATGTCTTGGTGGTATCTTGGCTATACCATTGGTTTATGGTATTTTGGCTGTCATGCTTGTGCTCTGGTTTTGAATCACAGGCTGACATACCCTCCCTCTAAAAAAGGCTCATCACTGATGAGACTGTTCAGTTCTCCTAGAGGCTCTGAATCTCCTTAAATGAAGGTTCCCATCTGGTATGGAATCTTCTGCCAATGTAAGCTTTGACTATGAAACAATAAGTAAAAATTACTAATATTTTACTCATTGTACCATGAATGTCCTTATAAATGAAATAAATAAGATAAAAATAATTATAATAATAAAGAATTATTATAATTATGGCATAAAAATAATTATATTATTAATAAAATATGATGATATAATTTATATTATAAAATATAATATAATAAAATAAATATATTAATATAAAATAATTAATATATTCAAAAGCACCTTAATATTGTTACAAACAAATAATAAAGGCGTAAAAAATTGTTTTTTATTAATAAAAAACAATTCATAACAATAATATTACCAATATTAAAGTTATAAATTAATATAAATACTATTTATACTAATTAAAGAATTATTAGAATAATAATAAAGAGGAAATTATTATAATAAGAGAAAAAAACCTACTTTTAATACTTAATATAATAATTTTGAGATATTTTATGCCAAATAGTGTAAATACAACTTATCTAAATTGTATTTACAATAAAAATAGAGAAAATTACAAATATTCTTGATTTTTACGTGGAAATGAGTTTTTAGAGAGATTTTTAACAAAAACAATTAAATAAATGATTTAATCACATCAAAATTGATGATTATAACAAGATGATCTTTGGTCTTTAATAATACAAAAGTTTTATATATAAAGAATAAAGAAATTACCTTTTTATTGTATTGATTTAATGTTTTTGATCCGTCTGAGGGGAAAACAGAGTAAAAAGGGCTCTATTTGTAGTAAATACCTCCCTCCTAGAATGCAAAAGGCTTCTAGTAGACGTGTACTGATCATATCCACTGGAATTGATCAATATTTTAAGGTTTTGTGATGATTACATCATGATCAAACCTCATTACATCATTATTACGCCATTATTCAGAGTTATCACTATAACTCTAAGTTTGATGCCGTCAAATGCTTGGCAGAACCCCAAATATCGTGGATTTTATTGTTTTTAATCGTAAAATAATAGTATTCACCAATTATATCACTTATATGACTGTTAAACTTAATTTGAGGTTACAGTGAGTGATCATAAATGATCAAATTAAGCTCAAACTTTGATCCTTAATGACTTTGAAGATTTACACGCTAAAGCACTTTGGAGAGTTAATTCTGATAGCTTGGCATTACCTCATTATGCTGCCAAGAGTATTTCATTACATAATCAAAACTCTATTTTTGATGATTTTTCTTGTAACTCATCTTTTCTGTCAAAATTTAATATTTTAAGCTTCAAACTATGATTTCAAGGAGTTATACCTTGAATATTATAATAAAAAATACATCATTCTTCACGAATGAACTAGCAGAATCCAACTGTCTATTTTTTTTTAAGGTTGGACCACTTTCACAACAAAGTGGTCAACAGCTCTGTTGATTTTAATCAATAATTCCTTACAGGTTTTAACCTTGTTTATAACTTGTGAAAAAAAACTTCATATCTGTATTCCTACAGTAAATACGTGATGACTTTTTTTTGGTTCATCACTCTATCAAGCGTAATTCAAGAGATATTAGCTCAAATCCTTGAATATATGCGTTGACCAAAAAAGTGCATATATTCAGGTTAATTCCTTAAGTATTGATTTTGAATTTTAGCTTATTAGTTGTTTTATGTGTAGATTTTTATGAAGAATCCAATGGTACCATTTATTTTACATGTTTTTTATTGGTTTTTGAAATAAATAAGGATTTGTGTCTTTTATAAGGTATTATTACTTATAACTTATTAAATATTGACTTTACAGGTATGCCATAAAAATGGTATATGTGTATTTTACCATGGGGAATCTAATGGTTTAATTTATTTTACATGTTGATTCATTGGTTTTTAAGTTAAACCAAGTTTTATACCAATGTATGGTATTTTTGTAGTTTCAAGGTACTTATTTTTGATGTATAATTATATTGAATATTTCTTGTGACTTTTTGGGGTATGTGATCATATCTCAAAGGTTCACAGCCAACAATTTGTCTTTATCAGCTGTTTGGTTCTTGAATCTTACTAAGTATTGTCTCTGATCCTTGCCATTAAGTCTGATCTTCCTGCCCCTGATGATTCTACTCACAGGTACAGGGGAGTCCTCCATTTCCACTATATCAGGTGGTGTAGGGTTCTTCTTCCTGGATTGGAATTTGTCCTCCTCTGTTTGGAATTATGGCTTGACAAAACTTACTGGAAAGACTGGGTGCTTTCTGGAAAGTTCCTCTGTAAGTTTGAGTTCAACTGCATTCTTCCCTATCAATTTAAGAATATTGAAGGGCCCTAAAAATTACTCTCACATCTTTTTAGGTCCTTTAAGATTATTAAAGTTCAGTGTGGACACTAGCACCTGGTATCCTTCCTTAAAGTCAGGTTCCATGTGTGCGTTGTCCCACCTCTGCTTATTATATTCTTTTGCCTCAGCTATGCATTTGGAAGCTGTGTCACAAGCCCTCTTCCACATATAATGGAGGTCTTTTGCTGTGGGGTGGATGGTCATAAGATTCTTCTTCAAGTGATTCACAGGAAACAGGGTATTCCACCCTTTTTCTGCCACTTCAGGTGTTTTCCCTGTGGTAGAATGCTGACTTGTGTTATAAGCCAGTTGGACAGCTGGGAGAAGGGTAACCAAAAGATGGGTGTATCCCTCATGGTCCTTGTATTCCATGCCATAGGCACAGAACCTTCTACGGATGTCCTCCATTGTCTGGATAATCCTCTCACCTAGCCCATCTGTTTTTGGATGGTAAGCTGTGGAAAATGCAAGCTTGGTGCCAAGCATGTCATATACGTTGGGCCAAAATTCAGATGTGAACTTTGGGTCCCTATCACTAATGATTGTCTTAGGGACTCCACAGGTCGATATGATGTTATTCCAGAATAACAGAGCAGTATCAATGGCCTTGTCCTCTTTATGGCATGGTAGATACCTCGTGTTCTTGCTGAACCTATCAACTATTATTAATCAGGCATTGTAGTTTTCTTTGCCACCTGGGACAAGTCCTGTGACCCGGTCCATATTTATGGTTTCCCATGGGTTTTTGGGTTCCTCTATATCTTGAAGTAACCCATACTTCTTGCCATGCTTTCTATTTGCCTTTTGGCATATTTCACAAGTGCTGATGTATTCACTCAACTCTTGTTCCCACTTGGACCACCAAGCTGTGCTTGCTACCCTCTCTCTGGTCCTGTCCTCACTCATGTGTCCCATATAGGGGCAGGCATGCCATTCCTGTAGGATCAGAGAGATGTGGTCTCTGTCTACCAATGTGAGTGCACTTTTGTGCTTGTCTCTGTGGTGGAGCAGACCATCCAAAAGGAAGAACTTGTTATCCTTGTAGGCCCTCAACCTGGGTTCTTCCAGCTGGGATTCCAGTTCTGGACTCCTGTACCTTTGTTGAAGGAGTTGCAGTAATATGCCACACTGTTTGTGTTTGGCATAAGACTTCAGGACTGCACTAAAGAATTTATTGTTCAGTTCTGAGGAGCTTATTCCCAGTATGGAATTTTCTGTTCCTTCTGAATCAGTGTTCCCACTTTCAAGGGTACCACTTCCTCTTTCTGATGACATCCATGTCCAGGAATTCATTGACGTGTTTTTCAATTTCTTTCCTGGTTTCCAGGATTTCTGGATAAGGAGGTCTCCTGAGGATGGGTGGATAAGATCTTTCCACATCCAGATATAGTTATATGTCATGGCCTTTGACCTTGCCTAATGGTTCTTCACCAATGGCAAATGCTGATCTGTCCTTCCTCAGCATCTTCAGTAAACTTAGTTTTTGTTTACTGGTGAGGGGAGTGCTAAACTGTCCCTCCCTGAATTCATTCAGAATTTCTTCCAGTGGATCTTGAGAAGATATCTGGTATATATCAAGTGAAAGTTTCTTTTCCTTGTTGGTACCAATAGTAATGTGCCTATTTTTACTGTTGTAAATATCTATGCCATACATCCTCTGGTAGTCTGTTCCCAGTAAGAACCCTTGGATGTGGGCATTGTCAAGCACTAAAAACTCTGGGTTGAGTCTTATATTACCTTTCCTATGGGGTATAATTATCTCTTTGATAATTGTCCCAATGGAAGTCATCTTCCCTGATGCACTTTTCAAGTTCTTTGACTTGGTGGGCAAGAGCTGTTCTTCCCAATTTGGGAAGTGGTTGTCCAGATATTCTCTGGCCACTATGGAGAAGTGTGCTCCACTGTCAATGATCAGTGGATGGTGAGCATTGTCAATACAGACATTCACGTTTGTGGCTGTTCCATGTATATATTCCATCCCTTTGGTTGGTGTAACCAGGAGTGTTTGTGCATCTTGTGTATTTTTTCACAAGTTTTTGTTGGCAGTATCCTGTGGTATGCCTGCTTCCAACTGTATTTCCTGAATTTCTAGTGGGGTTTCCTCTTGGTATTCCCCCAGAAATTCTTCTCTTGGGTATTGATCATAATCAGATTGTTCTCGGATGGCATCATCCATGCAGTCTGATTCAGAATCCTCTGTTGGGGATTCCTCCTCTTGGACTTTCTCAATGGCATAGACTTTTTTCTTTTCCTTTGTACAGTTGTTGGCATGGTGGTCTTTTGAGCCACATTTGTGACAAGAATTCTTATTCTTTGTCACTTCTGCCACCCTTTCTTTAGGTTTGTCTTTAAACTCTACCCTGAAAGGTTGTTTCTCTTTGAAACTACTGCTCTTATATGGGGTGAATTTCCCCATAATAGTTCTCTTCCTTATGTCTTGTAAGGCATTATTAATGTCATATAGAGTGCAATTTTGGTTGCATCTGCATTTGACTGCATGGTCTAGCTCCCCTGGAAGTTGTGTCAGGAGTTTGTCATTCCTCATTTGGATGTTCATCTGAGGATCAATGGCTTTAAGTCTTTCAGACTGTCTAAGACACCACTCATATGGATCTTTGTCCACAGAGTATTTGTCATTTTCAAATTACATGGTCTTTCGCCATATCCAAATACCATTACTGTATATTTGGATGATTTGACTCTTCCACCATGGGCAGTTTCTTCTGCCATGGATTTTATTCATTTCTGTGTACCATATACTACCATGACCCTTAAGTGCTGTACTTAGTCTATCAGTAATCCAGTAATCTGGCATGCTTGGTACATCAATGAAGAGTCCATCAATATAATCTATGAGCTCCAAATGATCATATTTTCCTGTTTGAGAGAATCTGGGCCAGCTTGAGGCCTCAAGAAGCTGTTTCAAGGCTTCCTTCTCTGGATAAGACATGCCATCTCCATCCTGGCATTGTGATGGAGATCTTGCCTTATTCATCAACATGAAATCTGGTTTGATGTCATCTGGTTGATATGGATTTTCCATAACTTGTCCTTGTGGTTGGGGCTTCAAGTTATGGTAGACATTAAACAGTTTGTTTATGTCTTGATACAGACAATCCCTGTCCCTTTTGCTGTGGTGTTATTCTTCAAAGACTAGATTCAGTCTTTTGTTTGTTTCTTCAGAGGCTTTGCTCCATTGAGCATGTCCTTCTTGAAGAGTTTTAACAATTTCATCCTCTCATGGCTTGCTTCAAGTTCTGCAAACTGCTTTTCAGTTTGATCAGCATATTGGGACATTTGTAACCACAATACCTCACTTTTTATGTTACTCTCAGGTGTGACAATATTTTGTTCAATCTGAGTGGGGGTAATGTTTCTATTACTAGGAATACTGATTCTAGAGTTGTTTACAGCTACTTTTGGTTCTTGTGCACTTCTTTCACCAAATCCAACAACTTCTGGATCATGGGGTCTGACTATTTCAGCCAAAGGCAGAAAGAGGTCTTGTTTTTCCCCTTGTAACATTTTCTTCTCCTGTAAACCTCCTGGAATTGTGAAGAGTGGTGACTCCTGGTCATTGATTTGTTGGTGTCTGAATGGTGTGAAGCCACTGGAGAGCTGATTTGGCCTTCTCCGTGTGAGCCTGAAGGAATCTGAGTAGGACCTGTCTGGGCTAACTGTTCTTCTATAGCTTGGATAGTGGCTTGATTCTCCCTTATCCTCTGTGCGCTTCCCTCCAGGATTCTGAACTGCCTGGTAGGATTCCAACCTTTGGTGATTACCATAACGTCTTTGAAGTCTATCTCATTGAGACAGATCTTCTGGCAACTTGCTCCAAGTTCTGCCCAGTGAAATGCCAGGTTTAACCTCGTCTTGTCCATGCTCCATTGAAACAAATCTTTGAGTAGTTAGTGGAGCTGAAGAACTTGATCCATATCCTTCCTGTAAGGTGTGGATAGGAAACTTTGATTGAGAATCAAGTACCTTTCCTGTCCTCAAAATTTGTATAAGGTAAAAATTAATTGGAGTAATAAATATTATTTTTAAGAGAAGACACACCAATTTTGTTTTTTATAACCTTATTAGTGAAAAAAAATCATATTATAATGATTTATTCAAAAATATTCTACAAGAGATATTCAAGGCTACAAAACAAATTTCTTCAAGAGCAATTTCAATTGGAATTAATTTAGCAAAGAACTGCAAGCAATTAATGAAAGGAAAAAGTCTTTAAAAAGAATATTAAAGAGAAGCCACGCCCAAAAGTGACCAGAGTCAATTTGGAAACAAAGTGACAAAGTCTACAGTGATGAAAGATGCTTTAATTCCCTTTTGGGGTGGTTCAGGCGTAAAAATGATTGTAAGAGTTACAAAAAATGATTATAATGATTTTCTCACATAGTTAAAAGTCTTAAAATGATTTAAGGAAGGTGGTTGGAATCTTTTATTAATTGGTCTAACAGTGTTTAAACTAATTATAAAAGGAAAAGATTCTAACATGAAGAAAAAAGTGGGGCAAAGAAGACATTCTTTTATAGCCAGCAATTTTCTTGATCCAAAAGTAAAATTTACTCTTGTCAGTCGTGAAAAACATTCTGACAACAGAAAAGCCAATTATGGCATCATTGAACCTTGGTTTGGACCAAAAAAGCGTTGGTTCAAGCCACTTTGAGGCATTTTTAGCCATTTTAGACCCTTGAATCAGTCATTGCTATAGCAATACCTGATCTAGGGCCTTAAAGACACGTCCAAATGCGTGTGAGAGGCGTAAAAACCAGTTAAAACTGTTTTTGTTAACATTATTTTATCTTAAGGATAGTCTTACCCTCTTGGCAGCAGTTAAACCCACCCTGGTTGGTATCAAAACCTCATCATCAATTGAGTCACAGACCCTGTGACTCAATTCCAGGCCAAAATTAATGAAATTTTACGTGGATTTTGAAATCCCATGCCTTTCAGCAAGGATTTTGGGGGTCTGGCTCCCCCTTAGATCTAGAGTTCCTTTCCCCCCCGATTTATTTTTTCCTTTAATTCCTCATCATGAATTATAATTGTAGTTTACATATGTAATTCAATTGAATTTTACAGTACAATACAGTAATAATTGATACCTCATATGTAAATCAAAGTTCAGTCATGTAATACATGCGCACATTTTGACATTCCAATTGAATTCAATTGAAAAGACTTGAATTCCTTATAACTGTTAAACTAAACACAACACCTCAATTTTAACATAAAAATTGATGGTTAACACCAAATGTGGTGTGAATTGAATTAAAGTTTTGAGGATTTTCAATTTTTGTATTGAAAATACTCAAAACTTAATTTAAGCTTATCTAAAATTGAGTTACAAAGATTTCACTCAGAGGTGACCCCACCTAATTTTTTATGAGGAATCAAATGGTGAAATAATTTTCATAAGCTTATTTTTTGGATAAAAAGTTATAATATATTTTATGTAAATTTTTACCAAAAATATTTTGATTTCATCAATTTTATTAAAAATTAATTTTTACTTAATTTTTACAAGTAAAAATGAATTTTCTAAATTTGGAATTTTATTGTAATTTTATTTTTAAATTATAATTAAATTTTTATTTTTAAATATAAATCTGTATTTAAGTTTCAATTTTTATTTTTACAATATCAATAAATTTATTTTATTTATATTTGTATTTTAATTGATCATTTGTGGTCTTTTAGGTATATGAAAATACCTATAAGGCTCACATTCCCTCCCCCTAAAATAAGAATATTACTTTTTAATATTGTTATTAATAGTGTGCCTGAACCTTCTGAGAAGTTTAGTAGCTTCAGGTATGTCTTTTTCTGGCAACCATTCATTTTCACAAGTTGGGTCACTGTACCTAACAAGGTATTCCCTTACTTTATTGGTTCTCAACTTTCTTTCTTTGAGAACTTTGGTAATTTTCTTACTACCAGATGGCTGAACAGGAGGTATAGCTTGGGGAATTTTATCCCTCAAGGGAAACCTTTCAGCATCACTAGATTTATATGGCTTTATCAAGCTCACTGGAAATGTAGGATGCTTATTGCTAAGTTTTTCTGATAACTCTACTTCAACAGCATTTTCTCCATGGAGGGCCTTAACAACAAAAGGTCCTGAAAAGGAGTCTTTCAGCTTTTTACATCCTTTGATGTTATTGAAGTTAGTGTTGGATACAACAACTAAGTCACCCACTTTAAAATCTGGAGTTGCATGTGATTTATCCCATTTGTCCTTAGCGTATGCAAAAGAGTCCTCCATGCACCTTAGTGCATGCTTTCTAGCTTTTTCTAGCATTCCCTTGAAGCTAGCAGCTGTGGGATGTATTTCAATCAAATCATTCCTCAAGGAATCTTGTGGTAATTTGGGGTTCCATCCTTTTTCTAGGATAGCAGGGGTTTGATTGGTACTGGCATGGATTGATGTTTTATATGCTAATCTAGTGCTGGAAACATAGTACACCAATCATGGGTAAATCCATCACAATCTTTGAATTCAAGGCCATATGTGCAAACTTTTCTTACCAAGTCCTCTAAGGTTTGGATCATCCGTTCAGCCACGGCTTCAGTTTGTGGTTGGTAGACTGTAGAGAAAGACAGCTTAGTACCAAATAATTTGTGCAGAATTGTCCATAGTTCTGAAGTGAATTTGTGATCCCTATCACTAATGATATTTGTAAATATCCCAGTTTATGATACTACTCTATTCCATATCAGAAGAGCTGTATCCATGGCTGTGTCATCCTTGTGAAATGGCAAAAAAAATGAAGTTTTACTGAATCTTTCCACAATCACTAGGAAAGAATTATAAATTCTGTCACCTCCTGGTGGTAGGACAGCTGCCCAATCCATATGGACAATTTCCCAAGGTCTGCTTGGTTCTTGAATTTTTATCATATTTCCAAGTCTCTTGCCAGTGGATTTATTTGCTTTTTTGACATCTGTCACAGGTTTTGAAATACTCTGAAACATCTTTCTGCCACATTGGCCACCATATACAGGTTTTTACTTTTTTTCTTGTTCTGTCTGAAGACAGATGTCCTGAGAAGGGATGGTCATGGCATTCTTTCAGTACAAGATTGCTTAATTACCTGTCAACAACTGTCATGACACATGTGTGCTTGTTCCTGTGATAAAATATACCGTCCAGTAGGTAAAATCTTGATTCATCATAAGATGTTTTCCATACTTCATGCAAGGCATGTATTAAGGAGTTGTCTTTACAGTCTTTGTTAAGTAATTGGCATAAGATGCTACAATTCTTATCTTGAGTGTTAGTGTGTCTTACTTCTTCAAAGAAGGTGGTGTTCAAGTCTGTAACACTTATTCCTTCTATTGGGATCTGTGGTGAAGCTTTTTCTGGAACATAAGCAGGATTATCAATATTTTTTGGTAATGGCCATCTGCTCGTTCCATTTGAATTCTTATGAATATTCCCATCCTTATGAACAATAGTCATATTGCCTCTGTATTCTTGTATGCCTATTTGCCATCTGAGCATATGCATGTTGGGTGTTGTCATGTTTAAAAGTGATTTTACAGCTATACAATCTGTTATCACCTCAAAAACACATCCCTCTAGGAAGTAGTTCAATTTCTCCAAGGCTCAGACAAGGCCTAGACATTCCATTTGACTTGCCCCATATCTGGCTTCAGTTGGTTTGATTTTCCAGGATATGAAACATATGGGTCCTTCTGGAGGTTTGTCATTTATGATATGAACTTGGTGAAGTGCAGCACCCAGCTCATCCCCTGATGCATCAATATACAATTCAAAAGGCAATTTAAAGTCTGGCATCAGTAAGAGTGGAGCAGTGGTCAAGGCTTCCCTTAGAGACTTGAAGGCTTTGACTCTGTCAACAGTCATTTCAAATACTGTGTCTTTGTCACACAATTTATATAGTGGTCTTGCTATGGATACAAAATCATTAATGTGGCGCCTGTAATATCCTGCAAAACCTAAGAATGACTGAATTTCCTTTTTGTTCTGAGGCATGGGTTTCAGCAATACTGCTGCAACTTTGTTTTTGTCAATTCCAAGAGACAAACCAGATACAACATGTCCTAGTGATTTAAGTTCTTCAAATTCAAAATGGCATTTCTTCAAGGAGATTTTAATGTTTACTGATTGAATTTTTGTCAAAGCTCTGGACAATCTGTACATGTGCTCTTCCCAAGTCTTGGAACAGACAATAATGCCATCAATGTAAATCATTAGCCATCCCTCTGGAAGTTCTTCAGGGAATATTTAATTCATCATTCTTTGGAAGTGTCAAGGTGCATTTTTGATACCAAAGGGCATCCTTAAGTATTCATACACTCCACAATGAACAATAATTCACAGGTATTTTATTGCTCTTGGTGTCACCACATTTTGATGGAATCCTTTAAGGGCATCCATAGCTATTATATACACTGCTTGAGATATTTGAGTGAGGGAAATTTGGATTTTTGGTATTGGGTATTTGTCTGGAACAGTGTAAGTGTTGAGAGCTCCAAAGTCCCCAACTATTCTGGACTTTCCATTATGCCATGCCACTATGACCGGTGTAGTTGTAACTACTTCTTCATTATGGCCAACTTTTCTTATTACACCAAGGTCTAGGAGTTCTTTGATATGAGTTTCCAGAGCTTCTCTGGACTTGGGACTTGCTGGGTATGCAGGTCTTCTCAAGAGTGGTGGATAATGCCTTTCAATATTAAGAATGATATCAACTTCATGAACAATAATTGCTCCTAGAGGTTTTTGTCTGAAGCAAATGCTCCTCTGTGGTCATACAAAAGGGAAGAAAGTTCATTTCCTTGTTTAAAAGTCAGATGAAGGCTTATTTAAGCCTCATTTAGCTGTTCAGACTTGAATTTCTCTAACTATAAGTAGACTGGTGATACTTTGCTCACTGTAATGGGTCTTTTAAAGGGAAAAAAGGCAAATTTTTGGTGCTTATTGTCTCCAAGAGTAAAGTGTCTGTCCTTGTTGTTATGTAATTCTATCCCATACATGATTAAATAGTCATTTCCCAATATATAAATGGGTTACTAGAGCAATTTTCCATAACAACAAATTCAACTGTGATTCTTAAATTCCCATTAATGTGTGAGAATAAGACATTTGTCTCAAAGATTCCTAATGCTTTCATTGGATTACTTGCACTATTGAATTTTATACTATCAATTGGTAACAATTGGTCTTCAAAGTTTGGTACACAAGTCTTAAGAAAAGATTTTCTAACTCAAGAGCAGACTGCTCCTGGGTCAATCAACAGCTTGGTAGGCTTGTTGTCAATCACCACTTCTGTCATACAGGAGTTACCAGCTGTATAACCTTTCCCTCTGTTTGGTTTGGTTTTCATAAGTTGTTCATCTTGAACTTTGGATAAATCAAGTTGACCATTGCTCAATTGTGGCAAGTGGGAATAAGATTCCATTATTTCAAAAGTGGCATTGATCTTTTCTATATCTTTTGAAGATTCAGAAAATATGGATGACTTATCATCTGAATTATCTTCAATTATGTCATCTTTTTCAACATCAGGTTCCTTCTCAATATCAATTTAATTGATTTTCACCCTTTTTGGACATGTATTGGCTAAATAGGTGGTGCTTTGGCAAATATGGCACTTTCTGACTGTATCTGCAGATTTATACTTATTAGAATTTTATTTGGGGTTTTTGTCCAAAGAATCTTTCCAAGGTGTGTTAAACCTTGTTTTGAGATTCACCCTACTAGGACCAATTTTGGTTCTGGTGGTTACTTCTCCAATATACTGATAATATCCTCTTCTGAAGATTGTTGAGTAGTCCTGCTTTTTACTGCATGCTCTAAGTCACCTCCAAATTGTCTCAGAATCTTTCTATGGATCATAAATTCTGCGTTGTCAGGATATATTGCTGTTAACCTGTCTTTTTGTTGGCAAAACCATGGTAAAGCTTTGTCTTTATCAGAATTAAATTTGTAATATTGAAATGCTGTTTCCACTTTAAACCTCCAAGCATCATTGGCCCATTTATTGATAATTTGGGTTTTCCACCAAGTCCAACTTTGGTGTCCACGTACTTGTCTTAATTTGCTATACCATCTGTGAGCTGATTTGGTATATGAGGTGTTCAACCTGGCTGTTACCAATCTGTCTGGTAATTCAAAGTCTTCTTTGATCATGTCAATACCTCTTATGAATTCCATATGGTCAGACTCTCCTCCACCACTGAAGTGAGGACATTCCTTAAGTTTTGGAACTTCTTTCAAGAGTGCTTGGCCCATGGTTGGTTCCCAGTTATGAAAAGAAGTAGAAAATTAATTTTTTAATTGAGAATTTTCAATATCCAATACTTGCGGATTGGGAATCCCTGTACCCTCATTTTGATTCAGAGGTGTAGACATTCTTGGTAAGCTGTTTAGTAGTTGTTCAATATCATTCATTTTACTATTCTTACACCTTTGCAAGTTTCTTAATTCATGTTGTAAGCTTTGTATACAGGTTAGTAAATTCTTTTTGTGATCATCCTCTTTATATGTCATGTCATTCCATAATTCTGTTTGTTTAGTCACCAGGGCGAATCTCGTGTCAATCATCGGCAATTGACTTCACATCATGCAAACGTCAAGCAGGATAAAAGTTGAGCTCACGTCAAGCGAAAATAAAGCAAACGTTGAGCACACGTCCCACTCTTGTCTTACACCAAATCTTGTGACATCCACCAATATTGGTTCCCCTGTGCCTTCAACTCAGATTCCTCACCACCTGATCATCGCGCAACCGTCTGATGGTTGGTGAAAACTACACAAGACCTGCTGGTTTGCACAAACACACATCAAAGAGGTCCTTCAGCCAGTCTTGATGTAGGCGGGGGGTTTGACTTCACAAGGTCATCCATGAAAGGACTCTGCCTGAGCGGGATTGTTGTTTTGCAGATGACACTGGTAGAGCCCGCCGCACAATACCGCTGTGGTATTCCATACCTTATTGGCCCAGTTTCAAGTGAAATTTCATTTATAGGGCTATAAATTGAAGAAATAACAAAGAAAAATCAATAATTAATCAATTACAATGGAGGAATTCAGCAAAATAATGGATTTAACTTCATCAATATGTATAATCCCATAAGCAAATACTGGAAGAATGGTCCATTTGCTTACAAGAATAACAATAAAATAAGGAAAAGAAAAAGACAAGTTAGCAAGAATGTTTAAGTTACCAGTGAAAGGGGTAGTGTAACACTCAAGTTACCCAATCTCTGCTCAACCTTTGGATTACTCAGCAATGCAGTTATTGAACTGAAGTCACTTCAATAAGAAATAAATTAAAACTGTATTAATCAACAGTCACAAGACAGAAAGAAAGAGAAAGAAATCAATTTATGCAAGGAAAATCCATCAAAAACCTTAAATTACACAGTATATCTGTGGAAACACAAGCACAGCCATCTGATAAGCCAGTAAATATAAATTAAAATCAGAATTAAGTTAGATAAAGAAAAGAAGAAACTCATACAGGACAAATAGAATCCCCACAATACACAGCATTTTCCACCTACAGTTCAAACAATGCACAGACCTATGGTGCAATAACTGTACAAACTCATCTAATACTACCAAAAGAATTGTGCAACAAACCAAAAAAATGGTGCAATACCTGGAATAAATGACACCATCGCAAAATTACTCACCAGCTAAATACCCTCAAGGCTTTGCATAATAATATTAAAGTTTGATTAAAATATAAATAAAGCTTCAGAAATGGTGCAATATATTGATCAAATGACACCATCTCAAAAGTCCTCACCAGCAAAAACATCTCAGATTACATAATCATACATAAATTGGTGCAAAAAACCAAACAAATGATATCTCACCACTAGAAAGAAATTATCCCAGCCAAAAGAATTGGAAAAATTCAAAGTCCCTTGTTTTTGAGTGCCTCTATGGAGAGCCCAAAGAATATAAATAAAGGTCCTCTCTCCCTCATTCCTTTCCTCTTTTCCCCATGAATGAATGACTGGATGAATGAATCCAATTAGTTATATACCAAGAAGGAGAATAACTATTCATCCCTCACTAGTAGGTCAACTTAGTATTATTATTAAAGAGGAATTATATACCAAGAAGGAGAAAAATTCATCCATTCCTTACTAGTAGGATAATCTAGTTATTTGATTAAAGTATTATAGACTTATAAGGTTAATTCAAGGTGATTTCTAATTAATAGTAGTTAACAGAAGGTCTACTGAATATTATTAATCCACCCTATGTTTAAATTACTAGTCTTATAATTATAATACTATCAATAATACTCATAATCTTGATTTTATCACCATAACCTTTACATTATAAAGGATAAATAGTCTTATTATCATCTTCATAATAAAAAAACCAAACTTACAACTATATATTATTATATATAAAAAAAACCTACCCTTATATTATATTATATTTTTTATATATTTAACAAACATCCTCTCTATATTGAACAAAGTCTTACCAATAAATTATTAAAGGTCTTATTATTATATTATATTAACAATTACCCTCTCAAACCATTAAGTATTATAACATATACAACATCAAATTGAACTTACCCCTTAAAATATATATTATTACTATTATATTAAATCAACCTCTTATACTATTAAGGTCTTACCCTTAAAATTATCTTATATTATTATTTGAAAATTATATTTTATACTGTTTTAACTTATAAGTTACTTCTCTGATTATTGAATAGGTCTGATAGAGACTGCTAAAAAGTCTTCTCTAGTTGTAAAGCCGCAATCTTAAATATTGATTTGTGAGCTCTGTAGGGAGATTGTTTAGTATATTCAGAGGCGCAGCTAAAACACCATTAGCACCCTTGGTTACAGATTGTTTCAACAATTCAAAACTGTTTACCTGTGATTTCCCCCTCAAGGACTGCCTTATCCAATCCCACACCGCGGGTGCGGGTGCGCTTGCATGTGCATTGGCGGGTGCGGGTGCGGGTGCGCTTGCGCATGCATTGGCCGGTGTGGGAGCGTTTGCGTGTGCACTGGCATGTGTGGGTGCGCAAGGGCTGATGGCGAAGTCAGAGATTTTGAAAGCTGTGGAAGGTGAGTGTGTGGGTCATTTGACCATTGAACTTGGCTTATTCACACTCTACCCAATATAAAAATAGTAAGTTCTTTGTGGCAATGTGAAATAATGGGATTTGCTTGTCACAATTGCATGTCTCTGTCACTAAATTTTGAGGCAGTTATTTCACTAGCAAAATTGCTAATGAATCTGAGAGATTTGCATTTTTGTAAACTAAATATCATGAAATAGTGGCTTCATCATTACAAGCAGTCCACTTGATAGAACTTTGTTATAATACAATCCACAGTTACCTTCTATTTCTTCTTCAGATATAATCAAGTGTCCATCATCAACACCAACAGCTTTATAAATATTCAGATGTGGCCAATCTGGTAAGAAATTCACATCAATCTTCAAAGTTTTTAAGATCAGAAAGTTATTGTTCAGTATGCTAGATGGCTTAGAGACTTTAAAAATGCTATTAATAATACCAAATCGTTGTGAGTTTCCCCTCAGAAAACATATCACACTGTTGCTGGCATTTTTGAATTAAGTTGAAAATATATTGTTCCCAATATTAATGTTTGAAATCGGAAAATAGCAAGGTGAGACAATCTTTGAAGTGGGATGGCTTGTGGATTGAACAGTAGTGTCTAAGCTGATCCAATCAACTATTTCCCTTGTTACATGAAAATTCTGTAAGTACTCAACCAGGCAATCATAATTTTCTTGGTCATGGCGGGATGGTTTGTTATATTTATGGTCATTGAACAGGGCAGGTGGCTTTAATTTGAAAAGCTGTTTTATTTAACATGGCACGGATGGGGATTTCAAGAGAACGGAAAGGTTGGATCATCAACAGATATGTTGAAGTAAGGTTTTATCTATATCATCTATTCACAGTTGCAAGGAGTTAGTCTTATTCAGTTCAGGTGTTTAATCCATGTGAATATATTGATCTTATTACTTGACGTACATATTTTGTTATTTGTTGGCATATTTGCAAATACTCCGATGAAGCGCTCATAACCCCATGTAGCTGAGGCTTGCGCTGGGCCCCAACGTTGGAAGAGTTTGGGAATATGATCAGCAAAATGATGATTTGGGTTACTTTTCTGTTTGGGGAACAGGAGTTGATTGGAAAAGTGGAATTTTTTCCAATGTTCAGCAAATGCAGTCGCATCATCTATTGAAACAGTCCAACTTGTGGCAATGTTGATAGCACTAATCAAATGGAATGTATTCTTGGTTAGTTCATTTGCAAGTTCTTCTGACTGACCCATTTTTATTTGAATGTTGGTGGATTGGTGTACATCTAATGACATCTGTTGACTGAGCATTAAAAATGGAATATAGACCTTATATAAGAGAGCCCATTCAGCGGCTTTTGAGCTACCATGAGAGGGGCAACCAATGTTGCAAGGTACTCTTGTCCATGATGAGGGAATTATCATCTCAGATATGATTTGTTGGAGATTCCCCAGAGCATCACCCTTGATCTGGTGATCACGCAGTACAGTGATATCCAATTCAGAGGGGATTTCAGAAGTGGGGATGTAATTCACATCAAATGAAGGAATCTCCGCAGAACCACTAGATGGATGTTCTGTGTGAGGGGTGGGCATTGGAAAGTAGTGGCAAGTGGCTCATTTATTATTTTTGCTGCGTCTCTTCTCAGGGAGTGGGCCTCTCTCAATTTGATTTTATCAAGAGAGCTGTTGGAGGTCATGGAATCTGAGTCTGAACTGTTGGTGTCATTGGATTTCCTGTGGGACCTGAGGTAAATCTTTGATTTGGACTCTGGAATGCACAATTTGAAAGTTGCATGATCCTTCAAAATTACCAGTATTAAGTTATGCATTATGTCAAGATTAACCATTCTGGTTGCATCCCAATACGGAAGGTCTTCTGAAATCAAATATCGCACTCCATACTCAGAGAAAATGGCTTGTCTTTGTTGTGGGGTTGCCCAAAGCCATTTGGCAATGGTTGATTTATGATTTTGATATGAGCCTGTGTAGTGAAATTGAGAACCAATTTCTTCAATTGGAGCTTTGTGAATGGTGCAAAAATTACAAAGTGGTTTTCTGGATGGGAAATAAATCCAGTAAGCTTGCGCATGGCATTCACATCTGCAATGGCTGTGAGAATGGCAACACGGATAAAGGATCCTGAAGGACTTGTTGAGGTGGGTGAAAAATGGTAACGTTGCCATAGCTCTTTGAGCTCCTTGATGAGTGGCATTAATAGGTAACTCAATTGAAGGGAAGTTGTCTCCTTCAGACCAGGGATGATTCCTACAACATAGACATTCTCTGGCTTCAATCTTTCACTTGGGGGGAGATTAAGACAAATAAGCATGATAGGTCCAATGCTGGCCAACCGGGTTGACTTTCCATGTGCATTAAACCAGTCCACATAGATGGAGAAGGCCAATGCACCAGGAATGGACATGAATGGGGGGTCATTGATATTTGTAGTGGAAGTGAAGCGTCTCCAGACCAATCCATCCCAGACGTAACATTTTGGGGAACCTTTGGGAGTTTGGGATTGTTGATGTTGATGCAGAATTTCCACAATTCCAGCCCGCTGGAGAAATCTCGCAAGCCAATTTTTGAATGGTTGATAAATGAAATGTTTTTTTGGTATAAATTTTTGCTTCATGTGGTTGTGTTTTGGGTGTGGGCTTCAAATGAATAGATGAATTTGCCTAATGATTGTGTGCAAGGGGGATCATGATTGTTTGGGTCATTATGGCGTTGACAGTGAGGTTGGTCAGTTGTGACTGATTCAGTAAGGCCATTAAGAGAGAAACATTGAGGACAACATATATAGTTTTGAATCACTGGTTCCAATTGGAGATGTTCAAATATGGTACTCAGATCTTGAGGTATATGGAATGCAGGAGTAGGTGGACCACCGGAGCTTGAGATTCTGGACTTGATCAGAAGGTTTAGGGCGGGGTTGAGAATGCGTGAAGCCCTGCAGGGTATATTATACCTTAATGATAGAATGGCAGATATTATCATTCCAAGGTCTTGTGGGGGACGGGTTTGACTGCTGATGTATGGTTTCTTTGCAGTTGAATTGAGACCCGGTGCTGTGGAGAAGGTGCTTTGGGTCAATGGTAAATAATCAGCTGGGAATATTTGATCCAATCGAAGTTGTGGGCACTCAGATCCTGATGCAGAAGTAGGGATGTTTGGAAGAGATTTAGGTGCAATGGTTGATTTGAGCTTTTTAATGTGCTGTTTATATTGGAAAGGTGTGAAGGCAACTCCATGCCTATCACCCTCAGGGGAAGAGTGTTTTTGAGTTGGGCAGTGTTGACACATGCATATACACATTGAGTAATAGTGGCGGGTTGTCATTGTTGCAGGAATTGGGAGTACAGTTGGTTTGTGTATAAATATCTATGGCTGATGTGAAAGTTCTTAGGAGTGTTAATAATTGGCAAATAAATTGAGTGATTAATTATGAAGGGGGAGATGATTTGAGCCATCTGAGAATTTTATCCAACTTGTAATTGTGCATGAGCTGCAGCTGATAAAGTGTAACATGTCTCATCTGGATGGCAGAATTGGTTAGGAGTTTAATTGGGTAAAATGCCATGCTGCTCAATGCTCATACATATTCTATTTTATTTACAAATGGCAATACTGGGGTTTTGACCCTTGAGGAGCGTTCCAATAGGGATGTTTCAACATTGAATTGAGGGTATTGAAATTCAAGCCATGTATGCTGGCACACCATTGTACATGGCTTAAACCTTATTACAGACATAACAACATAACTCTATTACATAAGGGCTTGGAGTGCAGCTAAAGTCTTGGTATTTGGTTTGATTGTAGCAGGCTTTTAATTGGTTGGAAAGTGATTTGTATTGTCTTTCCTTTCTTGAAAACATGATGTCTCTTTTGTGGGTAAATCCTTCATGAATATACACCTTTACAGATGTACAATGCTGTGGAATTTCAATGCATATATTGGCAGCTTGGATAATTCACAAAATGTGACAATGGGGAGGCAGAAATGTTACCAAATATTATTACTTATGGATGATGGGTCCCCTTTGAGATCAAGGGGATATCACATTATGTGGTGGCAGGCCATGCAGGGTGGTTTCCGACAAAAGCGGAGGAGCTCAAGAGGAGGTAGGGAGGATTCTCCTAAAGAGAGGATTATTAGACTTCCAATAAGACTCTTTTTAGAAATATTAATAGAATATCTCTATTCCAAATTTGAAAAGATTTCCTCTCATATCACTCTATTTTATCATAATACTGAGGTGTTTTATCTAGTTAAAAATATTACTATACTTTTTTGGCCCTTATGCCATCTTCCAAGTCACATAAATCCCATTCAGGTTCTGTTCATGACTCAGATAGTGAATCTAGCATAGAATATGTTAAAACACAGTCACTATTGAGTCCCAACATTCCTCTCACAACCCATATCACATCCTCAATGATGTATCAGGTCTCAACATTGATGTGGGAAATCCAAAGGCTCCAACTTCAAGCACTTGGTTGATCCCAAATATTTCTGTCACTCCAATGCCCCTGAATCCCACTAATACACAAACCCATGTGTCTCAGGGGCCAGAAAACACACCTCAAATCTCATCAAACGCTAATCCCCAATCAAAATTTCCACGTGAGTTCCTCCTTAATCCTGGTTGGAATCCAGTCGCATCCCAGGATCCCTTTGGCCAAAGTAAACAGCCAACCATCAATATTCCATCAGGATCTCAGGTTCATGTGGGCGATGAAAGGCGCATGGATGGGGGCGACAAAAAAGACCATTGGAGAGTGTAACTTGGAGTGGTCTTTCAA
Organism: Austropuccinia psidii; assembly: GCA_023105745.1. NCBI lineage: Eukaryota > Fungi > Basidiomycota > Pucciniomycetes > Pucciniales > Sphaerophragmiaceae > Austropuccinia > Austropuccinia psidii. Next base: position 10,150,970 of record JALGQZ010000004.1, on the reverse strand, counting down.
AAGGGAAATCCAGGATTGACGCCTCATCAAAGTAAGTCATTTTAATTTCGGGGTATAACCTTTTTCACAATTTGATGTTTTTGTTTCATGGGTTAGATATGGCTTCTAAAGGCAAGTCAGCCCAATCTCAGGAGCCAATTGAAGATTGTGAGGATGACCAGTATTAATTAATTTTTTGATGTGTTAACTGATGATGTGCATGGCAGGTGATGAGCTTTATGCATCTTCACCTCTGGTCCCTAAAGAGAAAGTCACTGGATGTCATCATCCATATGCCTCCAAACCAAGAACAGCTCATCCCAGTTCATCAAGAGAAAAAATGGTGGATGATGAGGATGAGAACATGTCTCTGACTCAAATGGAAACAAATGATGAACCAAGGAGGGACAATTTCACGGTGCATGAGCATGGCACTCAGTCAAATAGTGGGTTCACCCATCCTCAAATGCCCCTTGCCCAGAGTATGCTTGAAAAATCCGAGGTCAGACAGCAAAGGAACCAGCCTTGTCAAGCTCACAATGTGGCAAAACGTGCAAGCCAGAAGGAGCAACAAAAATTGCTGAAAGCAGAACTTCATGATGATGTCCATGGAATGAGATCAGCAGTACATGCCCATTGCCTGTTCCTACTCAAAGTTAGGGATAAGGATTTTTCCTCACTACCAGCACCACCAAGCTCAGAAGAGCGTGAAATTGCAATTCAAGAGGCTGCTCATCTCAGATATGTCCCCAAGGATGTTTTCAATGAGCCATAAACACAGGTTCAGTCTCAGGCTTTCCAAAGCTACTGCAAAAATGAGCTCCACAAGCTAGGACTAAAGCAATTCACTTGGGACTGGGAGAGCTCATGGCAACATCCGTTCAATGAGTTGATGTCTATGGTATTTTACTGTTCATTCCGTCTTGCACTTGTCAGCACCAAGTATCATCATTACTATTGGAACAAGGATCATAATAACTATGGGGTCGTGGCAGCTTTAATGGAGTGATATTTCACTTATTTGAAAAGAGAATGGAAGTCTATTCAAAAGGATGCAGAGAATTTGGTTACAAAGAAGGAGAATCAAAAGCTCGCAAAGATTCGTCAAAGGGTTAGTTAATGTATCTCTTCTTCATTGTGAGCAAAGACTGATGATGAGCTACTTGATTATGTGTAGACCTGTGAGCGCCGTCGTGAATGGTGTGATATGGCTAAATTTCCCATTCTAGCATCATAATCAAATGACCCTTGAGTATGCTCAGATACTGAGGAGTTACTGGAAAATGGCCGTCAAGTTTACCGCAAAGTGGGATTACGCTGGCGCTCCCAGTTATTCAATGAATTGGTATTAAAAATGGATCAAGACATAGAGTTTTGTAATCGCATGAAAAAAAAGCATAAAAGAACTATTGATAGATTGCCAGAATTATAATCGAAATATGATGGTGATATTCTGGAAGGCTTATCATTTCAGGTATTTGATCAAGATTGGCTCAAAAGCTGTAGTAAGATGCAGACTAGCGCCCTCAAAATACTTGACATGCCAGTTATTAGGCCAAATGGTGATGCTCTGAAATAACTTAGTAATATAAATGTATAGCACCATTACAAATTAACATTTTGTGAATTATTTGTGCAGGTGTAATACAATCTGATTATTATTTCTTAAAGATGCAACAACTTGCTAAATATGTCAGAATATAGACAATATGAGTTGGATTGTATCACCGTCTCCCTTAGAAATAATTCTCTATTGCTCATTTTCATGGAGGAAATATTGAAGGAGTTTGATCCGGCTCATAGTGTTCATAATTGTGTACCTGTGCCAAGGTGCGCAGGTGTGATCAACTTGGTCAAACGCAAATTATATAATATCAGTAAGGCTCACGCAGTTAATTATTTTCTCTTTTCTTGGACCTATTGGTGTTTGGAAAATGGCATTTCCATAAGGAAGGATTTTAGAATAGCAATACAATCAGGGTCAAAGATGAGCTTGAAAGGTACCTTCCGCATGTTGACCTCAACTGAATGAGGAGTGATGTAGTGGATTTCCTTTACAGGTTGTTGTTGGCCAATAGGATGGAGTTTAGTAACATCCTGACCCTCAATGGCTAGGTTCCAATTGGGCTCCTAGAAATGTGGATGTCAGGGGCCGCAAATCAGGGCAGAATTTTTGGGGTCCCCTCACCATTAAATAGACCATATTAGCACAAGTTATATTGAGGCCAATTCCAGCTGTGGAAATGGATGCAATCAGCACTTCACATTCAGGATTTGTAAGATGTGACTAAGAAACTGATGATAATATTACTATTGATCAACAGTACTATGTCTGTTCTTATGAAATATAATAATAAAATATTATTATAACCACAATTAAATAATTAAATAATTATTTCTTTCACGTGTTAAGCACTACTAGTGATTTTAACAGTGAGCAAGTAATTGTCTACAAGAATCAATTACAAGAAGAATTTAATAATAAAAACTTCTTTTATTAAAATAATAAAATTATTTTAATATATAATTATCTTTTGCAAGAATAATTATAAAGATAATCCTTGAAGAAAACTATTACTAGAGAAAAACTTTAAGAATTAAAGATAAATGACTCACTAATACTCCAAAGAACTTATTGATAGATAAAAGTGGAGAAATTTGACGTGGAATTGTGGATTTAAGAGATCAAAATGATTTATAGCAGGATTACAACAATATATACTTGGATTCTATGATTTCACGTCTTTCTGATTGATTCTGAAAGGTTTAAAACACTTAAGAATAGTTTAACTAATACTTACTTGTTGGTAACAATGATATAAAATGATAATAAGATGATGATGCAGAAAAAACAGCAAGGGAAGGCCTCTTTTAAGTCAACAACAGCTCACAGAGGCGTGCCATGGAGCAAACTAAAAAAAAAGTGAGTGAGAAAGCATTAAACCCTTTTGGATTTGTACTTACATCATCTGTTGTCACGTAAAATTGTCATAATTGCTTAATTGATGCTTTTACATGACTACCAACGCCAATATGGTTGAGAATAAAAGGAGTAATATTTGTGAATCTTCTTTTATTCCAAAGTAATCATTGATTTCCCAAAGTTATCAATGTTATTGAAAATTTCATCACAGGTTGTATTTACTGTGAATTTTTGAAGATTCAGTGTTTCACGTAGAATAACCAAAAATGGACTGTCAGTAAAACTTTTAGTTTTACAAGTAAAACTGTAATTCTTTTTGGTTGTCCCATAGATAATACAGTTCTCAATTGGTCCTGAATATTTCAGAAAGATTCATCAAGATTTGTATTTTTAATGAATTTTTGAAGTTTTTACCTCATTTCTACGTAGAATTGCAAATATCAGTGTTTGACTGGTTGTTATGAGGTAAATCAATGGATACTAGTCCAAAAATGGTTTTGATTGCTCTTTTGGGGTTTATCCATGGAAAGTCATTAGTAATGGACATGGTTACAGGAGTGTAAGTAGCTTTTTACCTCCTTGGCACGTCAAAATAGCAGGTTATTTGCTATTTTCTGGTGTTTTACAATAGTTGTAACTTGGTAACCAAGTTCCCAAAGAGCTTTAGTTTACCAATTGGGTCAAGATCAGCCATGTAACCCAGCTTTGGAGCTATCCATGCCCCTGGGGCCTCAGAAGCTGGGTACCCTGGCTCTCTTTGATGTCTTTTGTCCCCCTTGCTTATTTTTCACGTAAAAATAGAAATTTAAGCTCAAAGTGAGATATCCACTATGGGTGTACCAAAAGTGCATGTAAGAATACCATGATATTAAGTGCTCAAAACATGTATAACACTATCTTTAGTGTATATGTAACATGGGATTTCTCACTTTCCCATTATTTTGGCGTAAAATCAAGAAAAACAAAGGTTTTCACGGATCTTTTATGTGGTATTAATGATGTGGTGTTGAACTATTTTCCATATTACCACCTCAAGGAGTTAATTTGAGCTTATTCACTCTATGGAGCTCCCCTAGGTGAAGTTTTGTGTAGAATCCAAATCTGGCCTTAAATCCATGGATTTACTTACTCAATAAAAAGCTATTCATCTTTTCTGAAATCAAAAATGATGAATTTTGAATATATGCATGATTTATGAGTTACGTATAATTCAAAATTGCTTTTTAAGATAATTGTGGCCTATTTTGGTATGTAAAATATACCTCAAGGCTCACAGGATTATTGAAGAAATTCTCCAGTGCCTTCTCCTATGCTCGTGCTGTAATTGTCCCATCAATTTGTGCTGAAAGGATAGATTGATGGGAAAGTGCAATACCAATTCTACAATATAAAAAAGTCAGATGGATTCAATTGGTAATGGATGCATATTAGAATTAACGCAAAAATCTGGAAATTGGGTCCATTGGGTATAAACAACCGATTTGGTTGGACCACACCTTGTTTGTTTGTTCTTCATTAAGCTTTGTAGGAGGTGTGCAATTTTACTACTCATCATGCATGTTTCCACATCCACAATAGTTCGTGTGATTGATGGGAGTTATCCTGAGTGCTCCTGCCCTTGGGGTCTTCCAAATCCGCCTCCGCAATTGTGTTAAGCATGATGTGATGGTTACAACATATTTGCAGCTTATTCATATTTCTGAAAAATTCTCCTGGTCCTTTGCTTTTGGATGATAGGAATTATTCATATAATGTGGAATATTCTTGCTGCATGGTCTGATTGAGTGGGAGCAGCTCGTAATGATGGCTAATAGTGGGGAGGGATTTGAGATGTGTGTATTTGGTGCGGCGCAAACTTAAATGCCGCAATGCCAAATGCAAAATATCATTGCAACCTTTGGAAAGACTACTCAGGATGAATAGTTACCAGTTATCTTGATAGGCGCTCTGGGGTTGAGTGATGAATGATATTATGGCCAAAAGGTCATAAATGGTGTTGTGAATAGGTGTGCCTGTTAAACATATTTGACAGGATGAAAGGAGGCCATTCATGGCACAGTCAATGGCAGTGTATTGAGAGTGAATATAGCTATAAGATGGGGCAAGGTTTATTGGATATAAAAGGTAATTTGAATCATTTAAGCTCAGCCACTCACTGTGCTTCATCCAAAATTATACAATGCCAATTGATTTGAAAAATGAATGATGTAGAGGTATTGGTTTGCTTAAATTCTTGAATGATAGTATTGTAAGAAGTGATGATGATATCATATTTCAAGATTTTGGCCTTGGATAATGAGTAACAAGAGGGACAATGGTAGATTTTGGCTTTCAGCGCTCCAGCCTGAGCATGCTTGGATATTTCTGATTGCCAGTTAGTAATTAAGCAATGGAGGCAGATGATCATGGTGGGCGTGGAGCAATGGGGGTTTGTAATCATCCGCTCCTTGGAGGTACCAATTAGAGCAATGGCCTGAATGGTTTTACCTAATCCCATATCATGCACAATCCGTCCTCCAAGAGGGGTATTGGTAAAAAGGGATTCAAATGAGCTAACAACCTTGTTTGTAATGATGTGCCTGGCATTAAAAGTGGATCCAGGGGTGAGGTGGCCAAAAGGTTACCGGCTGATTGGCCATTGGGGATTTCTTGATCCCAGAGAAAAGCAAGTCTGGTCTTTTGATGAGGGAGGAGGGGGGTTTGAATTATGGCATGGGGCAGGGTCATCATGGGGAGGTCTTATCCACTGCGTAATTGTATCAGTTTTTGCTTGGAAATGAATGATGAAACAGCAGGATATGAAGCTGGCGTCGAGTTTGAAGCAGAAAATGTGGGAGTAAAGAGTTGACATTGACTATGAGTATTACAGTCATATTCTTTGGGTATTTTAAGCTTGAAATATTGTGTTCAAAAGCTTTCCATCATGAATAGAATGTTTGGATACCATGTGAAGAACATCAATGCTAGATTGGGTTTCTGAGATGAGGAGGAATAATTTGCATCAGTCATAAATACTCCCTCAACAAATAATGTTTGAGTAGGATTGGATTGGCAATTTTCAATCCATGCCTCACCAGGACCACAGTGCATGAAATGTTTTGGTGGCTCAAGGAATGGTATCAACATTTTGGAAAGGGTTCCAGGGAGAGAGCCAATAGCACACTGGTGATTGGGGAGATATACAAATATGTTGTGTTGATTGGGCCATATGATAATCCAAGAAGCTAAGTGGGAATTCTCAGGATTTAAGGTTATATCACTATTTATATGAATACGAATATTAATCATCCCAATGCAAAGTGGTTGTGAAGGGGTTGAAATGATGGATATTTTAAATTATTTGGGGACAGTTGCAAATTATATGATTGGGAAGGGTTAGCTAAAGGGAATGAAGACAAATAAGCGCAGGTGGGGAACTTATATGAGAGGCAGCAATGGAGTCAAGGGGGGATGGCCTGTGGTTACGTTCATGGGCTTGATGGAGGTGGGCCTCTTGAGCTCATAATTTTCATATCCAATTTGGGGCATATATCAAGGAAAGGTGGCCAAAATGTGGGTGCACCAATATAGCTGCTGGATCTGCAGCAAGTTACAAAACCTTTTGTGGAACAAGGTTGACATTAGCATATCCAAAATTGGGTGGGTTGTAGCAACTTATTGTGGAGGGGCGTATTAGAGGCCTTCAGCCATTTTCGCTGGTGTGACAGCGAACAATGAGCATATCTTCCCCAGGTTAATTGTTGCACAGGGACCTCCTGGGCAATTTTGGCTGTTTCAAAGGGCAATCTCACTGTGGGGATGTTTGTGTGTGGGCGAGTGAGATATGTTCGGTGGCGTGCCACCAAACATGAGCTTGGTTTTGCCTGAAGTTTTTTGCTTACTGATGCGTACTGGGCTTCCAGGGAGGAATGTGTGGCATGATCAAAGGGGGCGCGGGCTGTGAACCGTGATCCACACATACATTCACCCCTATTGCGTTTGAGGGGGGTACAAATCCACCAAGATTGGCATCAGGGTCTTTGCCTCATGGGTGTACAAAACTCTGGCAAAAGAGGCCACCCGCCCAAGGGATGTTTTGGCTGCAAGCCAGGGGCCACAACATGTGCGTGGCACATGAAAACGTGCAGAAAATGACCTGCGGTGCAAGATTCCCACGCAAACATAACCAGCCTCGGCAATCATAGGTTGGGATTATTCTAATGCGGATGAGGCTGAAGCAAATCCACACTGATTGGCCTGAGGTTTCCATGCGCGAGCGGGTGAGCGTCTGCAGTCAAGATGACCACCAGACCAAGGAAATAGGCTGTCGGAAGACTGGCAGTAAAGTGTCTTCCAGGCGTGTTAAAATTGTCTGCGTATGACCTGTCAGGGGGTGCATATGAAAGCGTGTGCCTGCCCGCCAATGAGCACACGCAATGAACAAGCGCGGCCAGTCAAAGTTTGCCCAACAATGGCACCGGAGTAAATCCACTGTTTGTGTATGACCCAAATAATAAGTCATCCCATTATGACCCACTTTCATTAACTTGGATTACACCCACATCTGTGACGTAGTTAGGCAGAGCTCTCCAACAAGGTGCATCAAAGGGATGCAGCTGAGATATATGACTCAATGGCTTGACGTGATTGCATGTTACATTGTTGAACACGTTTTGCTCTGTCCCGCAGCATACATTTACAAAGGTCTACTGCGTACTACATTGTTGGCTGTACATATTAGGAAGGTGTAATACTACTTCATCTTGCATGCATATAGCCAATGGGTATCCACCTTCCGATTGTTTGCATATATGTAGCTCATGTGCCACATTCTCAGCATTGCGTTTCACCCAATTTGCACACGCAAGCTGAGCATGTCAAGGTCAAAAGCACCATGGGGAAGTGCTCAGTAAAGCCATGGTCCGGACCATTTTTGCAATAGTTCATTGGAAGGCTTAGTTTGGAGCACTTCACCAAACACCGGGGCGAATCTCGTGTCAATCGTCGGCGATTGACTTCACGTCAAGCAAACGTCAAGCAGGATAAAAGTCGAGCTCACGTCAAGCGAAAATCAAGCGAACGTCGAGCACACGTCACACTCTGGTCTTACACCAAATCCTGTGACATCCAATAATATTGGTTCCCCTGTGCCTTCAACTCAGATTCCTCACCGCCTGATCATCCCACAACCGTCCGATGATTGGTAAAAATTACACCAGACCCGCCTGTTTGCACACACACACATCAAAGATGTCCTTCAGCCAGTCTTGATGTAGGCGGGGGGTTTGACTTCACCAGGTCATCCATGAAGTGTGCGTGTGCATGCGTGGGGGCGGGTGCGTTTGCGTGTGCATTGGCGTGTGCGGGTGGGTTTGCGTGTGCATTGGCGTGTGCGGGAGCATGTGCGGGTGGGTGTGCGTGTGCGGGTGCGTGGGCGTGTGCATTGGCGCGTGCCGGTGGGTGTGCGTGTGCGGGTGCGTGTGCGTGTGCATTGGCGCGTGCAGGTGCACATGCGGGTGTGGGTACGCAAAAGCCGATTCCGCTTCCAACATGATGATGGCGCAGTTAGAAATTTTGGATGCTGTGAAAGGTGAGTGTGTGGGTCATTTGATCATTGGACTTGGCTTATTCACACTGTACCCAATGGCAAAATAGTAACTTCTTTGTGGCAATGTGAAATAATGGGCTTTGCTTGTCACAATGGAATGTCTCTGTCACTAAATTTTGAGGCAATTATTTCACAAGCAAAATTGCTAATGAATCTGAGAGATTTGCATTTTAGTAGACTAAATATCATGAAATAACGGCTTTATCATTACAAGCAGTCCACATGACAGAGCTTTGTTATCATACAATCCACAGTTACCTTCTATTTCTTCTTCAGATGTAATCAAGTGTCCATCATCAAAACCAACAACTTTATAAATATTCAGATGCGGCCAATCTGGTAGGAAATTCACATCAATCTTCAAAGGTTTTAAAATCAGAAAGTTATTGTTCAGTATGCTAGATGGCTCAGAGACTTTGAAAATGCTATCAATAATACCAAATTGTCGTGAGTTGCCCCTCAGAAAACATATTACACTGTTGCTGATATTTTTGGATTCAGTTGAAAATATATTGTTCCCAATATTAATGTTTGAAACTGGAAAATACCAAGGTGAGACAATCCTTGAAGTGGGAGGACTTGTGGATTGCACGGTAGTGTCCAAGCTTATCCAATCAACTATTTCCCTTGTTGCATGAAAAGTCTGTAAGTACTCAACCAGGCAATCATAATTTTGTTGGTCATGGCGGGATGGCTTGTTATATTTATGGTGATTGAACACGGCAGGTGGCTGTGATTCGAAAAGCTGTTTTATTTCACATGGCACAGATGGGGATTTCAGGAGAACGGAAAGGTTGGAACATCGACAGATATGTTGAAGTAAGGTTTTATCTATATCATCTATTCAGAGTTGCAAAAAGTTAGTCTTATTCAGTTCAGGTGTTTAATCAATGTGAATATATTGATCTTATTAATTGACTTACATATCTTGTTATTTGTTGGCATCTTTGCAAATACTCCAATCAAGCACTCATAACCCCATGTGGCTGAGGCTTGTGCTGGGCCCCAACGTTGGAAGAGTTCGGGAATATGATCAGCAAAATGATGATTTGGTTTACTTTTCTGTTTTGGGAACAGGTGTTGATTGGAAAGGCGGAATTTTTTCCAATGTTCAGCAAATGCAGTCGCATCATCTATTGAAACAGTCCAGCTTGTGGCAATGTTGATAGCACTAATCAAATGGAATGTATTCTTGGCTAGTTCATTTGCAAGTTCTTCTGACTGACCCATTTTTCTTTGAGTGTTGGCAGATTGGTGTGCATCTAATGACATCTGTTTACTGAGCATTAGAAATGGAATATAGACCTTATATAAGAGACCCCATTCAGCGGCTTTTAAGCTACCATGAGAGGGGGAACCCATTTTGCGGGGAACTCTTGTCCATGATGAGGGAATTATGGTCTCAGATATGATTTGTCGGAGATGCTCAATAGCCTCACCCTTGATCTGGTGATCACTCAGTGCAGTGATATCCAATTCAGAGGGTATTTCAGAAGTGGGGATGTAATCGGCATCAAATGAAGGAATCTCCGCAGAACCACTAGATGGATGTTCTGTGTTAGGGGTGGGCATTGGGAAGTAGTTTTTTCGGGTGGAAGTAGTGGGGAGTGGCTCATTTATTATTTTTGCTGCGTCTCTTCTCAGGGAGCGGGCCTCTCTCAATGTGATTTTATCAAGAGAGCTGTTGGAGGTCATGGAATCTGAGTCTGAACTGTTGGTGTCATTGGATTTCCTGCGGGACCTGAAGTAAATTTTTGATTTCGCCTCTGGAATGCACAATTTGAAAGTTGCATGATCCTTCAAAATTCCAAGTATTAAATTATGCATTATGTCAAGATTAACCATTCTGGTTGCATCCCAATACGGAAGGTCTTCCAAAATTGAATATCGCACTCCATACTCAGAGAAAATTGCTTGTCTTTGTTGTGGGGTTGCCCGAAGCCATTTGGCAATGGTTGATTTATGACTTTGGTATGAGCGCGTGTAGTGAAATTGAGGACCAATTTCTTCAATTTGAGCTTTGTGAATGGTGCAAAAATTACAAAAGTGGTTTCCTGAATGGGAAATAAATCCAGTAAGCTTGCGCATGGCAACCACATCCGCAATGGCTGTGAGGATGGCAACACGGATAAAGGATCCTGATGGACCTGTTGAGGTGGGTGCAAAATGGTAACCTTGCCATAGCTCTTTGAGCTCGTTGATGAGTGGCATTAATAGATAATTCAATTGAAGCGCAGTTGGCTCCTTCGGACCAGGGATGATTCCTGCAACATAGACATTCTCGGGCTTCAATCTTTCACTTGGGGGGAGATTAAGACAAATAAGCATGATAGGTCCAATGCTAGCCAACCGGGTTGACTTTCCATGTGCATTAAACCAGTCCACATATATGGAGAAGGCCAATGCACCAGGAATGGACATGAATGGGGGGTCATGGATATTTCTAGTGCCAGTGAAGTGTCTCCAGACCAATCCATCCCAGACGTCACGTTTTGGGGAATCTTCATGAGTTTGGGATTGTTGATGTTGATGCAGAATGTCCATAATTCCAGCCCGCTGGAGGAATCTGGCAAGCCAATTTTTGAATGGTTGATAAATGAAATGTTTTGTTGGTATAAATTTTTGCTTCATGTTGGTTGTGTTTTGGGTGTGGGGTTCAGATGAATAGATGAATTTGCCTAATGATTGTGTGCAAGGGGGATCATGATCATTTGGGTCATTATGGCGTTGACAGTGGGGTTGGTCAGTTGTGACTGATTCAGTAAGGCCATTAAGAGAGAAACATTGAGGACAACATATATAGTTTTGAATCACTGGCTCCAATTGGAGATGTTCAAATATGGTACTCAGATCTTGAGGTATATGGAATGCAGGAGCGGGGGGACCAGCTGAGCTTGAGATACTGGACTTGATCAGCAGGTTCAGGGCGGGGTTGAGTATGCGTGAAGCCCTGCGGGGTAAATTATACCTTAATGATAGAATGGCAGATATTATCATTCCTAGGTCTTGTGGGGGAAGGGTTTGACTGCCACTATATGGTTTCTGTGCAGTTGAATTGAGACCCGCTGGAGTTGGGAAAGTGCTTTGGGTCAAACGTGAATAATCAGCTGGGAAGATTTGATCCAATAGAATTTGTGGGCACCCAGATCCTGATGCAGAAGTAGGGATGTTTGGAAGAGATTTGGGTGCAATGGTTGATTTGAGCTTTTTAATGTGCTGTTTATATTGGAAAGGTGTGAAGGCAACTCCTTGCCTATCACCCTCAGGGGAAGAATGTGTTTGAGTTGAGCAGTGTTGACACATGCATATACGCATTGAGGAATATGGCCGGGTTGTCATTGTTGCAGGAATTGGGAGTACGGTTGGTTTGTGTATAAATATCTATGGTTGATGTGAAAGTGTTTAGGAGTGTTATTAATTGGAAATAAAATTCAGTGATTATTTATGAAGGGGGAGATGATTTGAGCCAGCTGAGGATTTTATCCCATTTGTAATGGAGCATGAGCTGCAGTGGATAAAGTTTAACTTGTCTCATCTGGATGGCGGAATTGGTTAGGCGTTTAATTGGGTAAAATGCCATGCTGCTCAATGCTCATACATATTCTAGTTTATTTACACATTGTGATAGTGCGGGTTTGACCATTGAGGGGGTTCCATTAGTGAAGTGTTACCATTGAATTGAGGGGATTAACATTTAATCCATGTACGCTGGCACGCCATCGTACATGGTTTAAACCTTATTACAGACATAACTATATAACTCTATTACATAAGGGGTTGGAGTGCAGCTAAAGTCTTGGTATTTGGTTTGAGTACGGCGGGCTTTGAATCAGTTGGAATGTGATTTGGATTGTCTTGCCTTTCGTGAAAAGGTGATGTCTCTTTTGTGGGTAAATCCTTCATGAATATACCCCTTTACAGATGTACAATGTTGGGGAATTTCAATGCATATATTGGCAGTTTGGATAATTCACAAAATGTGACAATGGGGAGGCGGAAATGTTACCAAATATGATTACCTATGGATGATGGGTCCCCTTTCAGATCAAGGAAATATCACATTATATGCTGGTAGGCCGTGCAGGGTGGTTTCCGACAAAAGCGGAGGAGCTCAAGAGGAGGCAGGGAGGATTCTCCTCAAAAGAGTCTTATCCGACTTCCACACAACACTTAGTTCCAACTATTCATAGAATTTCTCTATTCTAAATTTGAAAAGATTTCATCTCATATCACTCTATTTTATCATAATACTGAGGTGTTTTATCTAGTTAAAAATATTACTGTACTTTTTCGGCCCTTATGTCATCTTTCAAGTCACATAAATCCCGTTCAGGTTCTGTTCATGACTCAAATAGTGAATCTAGCATAGAATATGTTCAAACACAGTAACCATTGAGTCCCAACATTCCTCTCACAACCCCTATCGCATCCTCAATGAATGTATCAGGTCTTAACATTGATGTGGGCAATCCAAAGGCTCCAACTTCAAGCACTTGGTCGATCCCAAATATTTCTGTCACTCCAATGCCCCTGAATCCCACTAATACACAAATTCATGTGTCTCAGGGGCCAGAAGGCACACCTCAAATCTCCTCACACGCTAATCCCCAATCAAAATTTCCACGTGAGTTCCTCCTTAATCCCGGTCGGAGTCCAGTCGCATCCCAGGATCCCTTTGGCCAAAGTAAACAGCCAACCCTCAATATTCCATCAGGATCGCAGGTTCATGTGGGTGATGAAAGGCGCGTGGATGGGGGGCGACGAAAAAGACCTTTGGAAAATGTAACTTGGAGCGGTCTGTCGGAGGGAAATCCAGTATTGACGCTTCATCAAAGTAAGTCATTTGAATTTTGGAGTAGAAACTTATTCATGATTTGATATGTTTGTTTCATGGGTTAGATATGGCACCTAAAGGCAAGTCAGTCCGATCTCAGGAGCCAATTGAAGATCGTGAGGATGACCAGTCTTCATTAATGTTTTAATGTGTTAACTGATGATTTGCATAGCAGGGGATGAACTTTATGCGTCTTCACCTCTGGTCCATAAAGAGAAAGTCAGTGGACGTCATCATCCATATGCCTCCAAACCAAGAACGGGTCATGCCAGTACATCAAGAGAAACAATGGTGGATGATGAGGATGAGAACATGTCTCCGACTCAAAGTGAAAGAAATGATGAACCAAGGAGGGACAATTTCACAGCGCATGAGCAAGGCACTCAATCAAATAGTGAGTTCACCCATCCTCAGCTGGGCCTCGCCCAGAGTATGCTTGAACAATCCGAGGTCAGACAGCAAAGGAACCAGGCCCGCAAAGCTCACAATGTGGCGAAACGTGCAAGCCAGAAGGAGCAACAAAAATGGCTGAAGGCAGAACTTCCAGAGAATGTCCATGGAATGAGATCAGCAGTACACGCACATTGCCTGTTCCTACTCAAAGTTAGGGATAAGGATTTTTCCTCACTACCAACACCACCCAGCACAGAAGAGCGTGAAATTGCAATTCAAGTGGCTGGTCATCTCGGTTATGTCCCCGAGGATGTGTTCAATGAGCCATCAACACAGGTTCAGTCTCAGGGTTTCCAAAGCTACTGCAAAAATGAGCTCCACAAGCTAGGACTAAAGCGATTCACTTGGGACTGGGAGAGCTCATGGCAACATCCGTTCAACGAGCTGATGTCTATGGTGTTTTACCGTACATTCCGTCTCGCACTTGTCAGCACTGAGTATCATCACTACTGTTGGAACAAGGATCATAACAACTATGGGGTCGTGGCGGCTTTAATGGAGCGATATTTCACTTATTTGAAAAGAGAATGGAAGTCTATTCAAAAGGATGCCGAGTATTTGGTAAAAAAGAAAGAGAATCAAAAGCTCGCAAAGATTCGTCAAAGAGTTAGTTACTGTATCTCTTCTTCATTGTGGACCAAGTCTGATGATGATCTACTTGATTATGTGCAGACCTGTGAGCGCCGTCGTGAATGGTGTGATACGGCTAAATTTCCCATCCTAGCATCACAATTCAATGACCCTCGAGTATGCTCAGATACTGAGGAGGTACTGGAAAATGGCCGTCAAGTTTACCGCAAAGTGGGATTACGCTGGCGCTCCCAGTTATTTAATGATTTGGTATTGAAAATGGATAGAGACATAGAGTTTTGTAATCAGATTAAAAAAAAGGGTAAAAAAACTATTGATAGATTGCCAGAATTACGATCGACAGATGATGGTGATATTCCGGAAGGCCTATCATTTCAGGTATTTGATCAAGATTGGCTCAAAGGCTGTAGTAAGATGCAGACTAGCGCCCTCAAGATACTTGACATGCCAGTTATTAGGCCTAATGGTGATGCTCTGCAATAACTTAGTAATTGGTCACGGTATAGCACTGTGACAAATTAAAATTTTGTGAATTATTTGTGCAGGTGTAATAAAATCTGATTATTATCTCTTAAGGATGCAACAACTTGCTAAATATGTTAGAATATAGACAATATGAATTGAAATGTATCACCGTCTCCCTTGCAATAATACTCTATTGCTCATTTTCATTGAGGAAATATTGAAGAAGTTCGATCCAGCTCATGGTGTTCATAATTGTGGACCTGTGCCAGAGTCAACAGGAGTTATCAACTTTGTCAATCACAAATTATATAATATCAGTAAGGCTCACGCAGTTAATGATTTTTTCTTTTCTTGGACCTATTGGTAATTGGAATATGGCATTCCCATAAGGAATGATTTCAGAATAGTAATACAATCAAGTGAAAGATGAGCTTGAAAGGTACCTTCCGCATGTTGACCTCAACTGAATGAGGAGTGATATAGTGGATGACCTGTACAGGTCGTTGTTGGCCAATACGATGTAGACAATCAACAGCCTGAGCCTCAATGGCTGGGTTCCAATTGGGCTCCTGGAAATGTGGATGTCAGGGTCCGAAAATCAGGGGAGAATTTTGGGGGGCCCCTCACCATTAAATAGACTACATTAGCACAAGTTATATTGAGGCCAGTTCCAGCCGCGGCAATGGATGCAATGAGTACTTCACATTCAGGATTATTGAAGAAATTCTCAAGCGCCTTGTCCTGCGCTCGTGGTGTAATTGTTCCATCAATTCGTGCTGAAAGGATAGAGTGATGGGCAAGAGCAATACCAATTCTACAATATAAAAAAGTCAGATGGAGTCAATTGGTAATGGATGCATATTAGAATTAACGCACAAATCTAGAAATTGGGTCCATTGGGTATAAACCACCGATTTCGTTGGACCACACCTTGTTTGTTTGTTCTTCATTAAGCTTTGTAGGAGGTGTGCAATTTTACTACTCATCATGCATGTTTCCACATCCACAATGGTTCGTGTGATTCTTGGGGAGTTATCCTGAGTGCTCCTGCCCTCGGGGTCTTCCAGCTCCGCCTCCGCAATTGTGTTAAGCATGATGTGATGGTTACAACATATTCGCAGCTTATTAATATTTCTGAAAAACTCTCCTGGTCCTTTGCTTTTGGATGATAGGAATTCTTCATATAATGTGGAATATTCTTGCTGCATGGTCGGGTTGAGTGGGAGCAGCTCATAATGATGGCTAATAGTGGGGAGAGATTCGAGATGTGTGGTTTTGGTGCGGCGCAAACTTAAATGCCGCAATGCCAAATGCAAAATATCATTGCAACCTTTTGAAAGACTACTCAGGATGAATGGTGACCAGTTATCTTGATCGGCGCTCTGGGGTTGAGTGATGAAGGATATTATGCCCAAAAGGTCATAAATGGTGTTGTGAATAGGTGTGCCCGTTAAACATATTCAACGGGATGAAAGGAGGCTATTAATGGCACGGTGAGTGGCAGTGTATTGAGAGCGAATATAGCTATAAGAGGGGGCAAGGGTTATTGGATATAAAAGGTAATTTGAATCATTTAAGCTCAGCCACTCACTGTGCTTCATCCAAGATTATACGATGCCAATTGATTTGAAAAATGAATGATGTAGAGGGATTGGTTTGCTTAAATTCTTGGGTGATAGTATTGTAAGAAGTGATGATGATATCATATTTTAAGATGTCGGCTTGGGATAATGAGTGACGAGTGGGACCATGGTAGATTTTGGCATGCAGTGCTCCAGCCTGAGCATGCTTGGATATTTCTGATTGCCAGTTGGTAATTAAGCGAGGGGGGCAGATGATCATGGTGGGCGTGGAGCGATGGGGGTTTGCAATCATCCGCTCCTTGGAGGTACCAATTAGAGCAATGGCCTGAATGGTTTTACCTAATCCCATATCATCCGCAAGCAGTCCTCCAAGAGGGGTATTGGTCGAAAGGGATTCAAATGAGCTAACGACCTTGTTTGTAATGATGTGCCTGGCATTAAAAGTGGATCCTGGGGGTGAGGTTGCCCAAAGGTTACGGGCTGATTGGCCATTGGGGATTTCTCGATCCCAGAGAAAAGCTAGTCCGGTCTTTTGATGAGGGAGGAGGGGGGTTTGAATAATGGCATGGGGCGGGGTCATCATGGGGAGGTCTGATCCACTGGGTAATTGTATCAGTTTTTGCTTGGAAATCAATGATGAAACAGCAGGATATGAAGCAGGCGTCGAGTTTGAAGCGGGAAATGTCGGAGTAAAGAGTTGACATTGACAATGAGTAGTACAGTCATATTCTTTGGGCATTTTAAGCTTGAAATCTTGTGTTCGAAAGCTTTCCATTATGAATAGAACGTTTGGATACCATGTGAAGAACATCAATGCTAGATTGGGTTTCTGAGATGAGGAGGGATCATTGGCATCAGTCATAAATACTCCCTCAACGAATAATATTTGAGTAGGATTGGATTGGCAATTTTCAATCCATGCCCCACCAGGACCACAGTGCATGAACGTTTTGGGTGCCCCAAGGAATGGTATCAACGTTTGGGAAAGGGTTCCCGGGAGAGAGCCAATAGCATGCTGGTGATTGGGGAGATATACGAATATGTTGTGTTGATTGTGCCATAGGATAATCCAAAAAGCTAAGTGGGAATTCTCAGGATTTAAGGCTATATCACTATTTATTTGAATACGAATATTAATCATCCCAATGCAAAGTGGTTGTGAAGGGGTTGACATGATGGCTATTTTGAACTATTTGGGGACAGTTGGAAATTATATGATCGGGAGGGGGTAGCTAAACGGAATGAAGACAAACAAGCGCAGGTGGGGAACTTATATGAGAGGCAGCAATGGGGTCAAGGGGGGATGGCCTGTGGTTACGTGCATGGTCTTGATGGGTGTGGGCCTCTTGGGCTCATAATTTTCATATCCGATTTGGGGCATATATCAAGGCAAGGTGGCCAAAATGTGGGTGCACCATTTGACTGCTGGATCTGCAGCGAGTTACGAAACCTTTGGTGGAACAAGGCTGACATTAGCACATCCGAAATTGGGTGGGTTGTAGCAGCTTATTGTGGAGGGCATATTAGAGGCATGCAGTCATGTTCGCTGGTGTGACAGCGAACAATGAGCGTATCCTCCCCAGGTTAATTGTTCACAGGGACCTACTGGGCAATGTTGGCAGTTTCAAAGGGCAATCTCACTGTGGGGATGTTTGTGTGTGGGCGGGTGAGATATGTTTGGTGGCATGCCACCGAACATGACTTTGGTTTGGCCTGAAGTTTTTTGCTGACTGATGCATACTGGGCTTTCAGGGGGGAATGTCTGGGATGATCAAAGGGGGCGCCAGCCGTGAGCCGTGATCCACATATACATTCACCCCTATGGCGTTTGAGGCAAGTACTAATCCACCGAGATTGGCATTGGCCTCTTTGCCTCACGCGCGTACAGAACTCCGGAGAAAGAGGCCACACGCCCGAGGAATTTTTTGGCTGCAAGCCAGGTGCCACAACTTGCGCGGGGCGTGTGAGAACGTGAAGAAAATGACCCGCGGTGGGAGATACCCACGCGAACATGACCAGCCTCAGCAATCATAGGCTGGGATTGTTATTCTAATGTGGATGAGGCTGAAGCGAATCCACACTGATTGGCCTCAGGTTTCCACGCGCAAGCGGGTGAGCGTCTGCAGTCAAGCTGACAACCCGACCAAGAAAATAGGCAGCTGGAAGACTGGCAGTAAAATGTCTTCCAGGCGTGTGAAAGTTGCCTGTGTATGACCCATCAGGGGTGCGTATGAAAGCGTGTGGCTGCCCAACAATGAACAAGCGGGCCAGTCATTGTTTGCCCCAACAATGGCACCGGAGTGAATCAACTCTTTGTGTTAGACCCAAATATTAAGTCATCCCATTAAGACCCACTTACATTAATTTGGATTACATGCGCATCTGTGCCGTAGTTAGGCAGAGCTGTCCAACAAGGTGCTTCAAAGGGATGCAGGTGAGAGATATGACTCGATGGCTTGACGTTATTGCATGTTACATTGTTGAACAGCTTTTTGCTCTGCCCCGCAGTACATTTACAAAGGTGTACTGCGTACTACAGTGTCGACTGTACTGTACAGATCAGGAAGGTGTAATACTACTTGAGCCTGCATCCATCTAGCAAATGTGCATGCACCTTCCGATCGTTTGCATTTACGTAGCTCATGTGCCACATACTCAGCATTGCGTTTCACCCGATTTGCACACGCAAGCTGAGCATGTCATGGTCAAAAGCACCGTGAGAAAGTGCTCAGTAAAGCCATGGAATGAACTTTTTTGCAATAGTTCATTGGAAGGCTCAGTTTGGAGCACTTCACCAAAGCGTGTGAAATGCTGCACCTGGCTGAAATGTCATCCGATGCTGTGCCAAATGCTCAGAGTGCGCGCATACAAAAACAACTGAGCAATGGCTCAGCATGGTGCATTTGATATTGTTATATCTATAGTTCAATCACTGTGCAATTCCAATGTTCAGCCACTGAGCATTTCAATTATGACCCGAAAGCAAACCTGAGCAATGGGTCGAGGCAAGCTCACGCTGTATTCACTTGTCTTGCAGCCCCCCCCTTTGTTCACATACTATTACCAGGCCATATGGCCGGTAATCTCGCCGCGGTCACTTGTGACCAAATGCACCGGGTGCTTTTCTGCATGGGTCACTTGTGGATTGCACCCACAATGCACATTCAACATGGGCCTCACGACCACCCTCCTGGGTGATCGGGTGGCTATTTAAGGAAACAAAGGGGATTTGACTCAGCTTGACAATTCAATAAATTGCAATACTCAGCGGTGCATTTGATATTGTTATATCAATTGTTCAATTACTGTGCAATTAAAATGTTCAGCCACTGAGCATTTCAATTATGACCCGAAAGCAAACCTGAGCAATGGGTCGAGGCAAGCTCACGCTGTATTCACTTGTCTTACAGCCCCCCCCTTTGTTCAAAGACTATCACCAGGCCATAAGGCCGGTGATCTTGCCGCGGTCACTTGTGCATTGCACCCACAATGCACAATCAATAAGGGCCTCACGACCACCCTCCTGGGTGATCGGGTGGCAATTTAAGGAAACAAAGGGGATTTGACTCAGCATGACAATTCAATAAATTGCAATACTCAGCTTGACAATTCAATAAATTGAAATACTCAGCCAGACCCCCATTGTTCTTCTGCCTCACGCGAGCATTTCACTTCTCAGTTGCAGCATTCGCTGAGACTCAGCTTCAATTTTGCCCACACGCCTTGAAGCTGAGACTTTTGCGGGTGCTGCAACTGCTGAGATCGTCTCAGCTTCACCTTGGTATAAAAGACCATCTTCACACGACACGCACTTCACTTTCTTTCTCACCCGCTCCACTTCGCTCAACCTCACCCGCGTTTGTCCTTCTTGTGCGTATTCCCCCTCGTCTTCCTGCCTTTCCAGTCTTTTCTTTCGCACTCGACTAACCCCACTCCCCTTCCTGCTCGCTTTTTGTTTTTCCTGCTAATACTTTCAGAACCCCACTTCTATCTACTTTGTACGTTTTCTCCAATTAAACTTTCGTCAACATTATGTACCGATATTAATATTTTTCTTTCTTCACGACTTCCTTCCAGACTTTTAAAAACTTCCGACTAGAGCGTTTTTATATTGATTCCGTTTTAAATTTATATAAATCATCATATGTCTTCCTTTTCTTTCTTGATTGCTTACTTTCTATTCAGTTACTAACCTGTTTTGTTTTGTTTTTAGATGTCGTGCACGTTATGCACCAAGCGGGGTATCCCCTGCATCCGCTCCTCGACGACGAACGACGCTTGTGATGCTTGCCGACAAGCACACAAGAAATGTTCGTTCGTTGTCCGCCCCTTCTGACCACGAGGCCAGACGAGTTCTCGCCCAAGACGCCCTCGCGAGGACTCCTTTGTGGTCGACGATGATGAAACCATTTCCGAGCGTGAATGGACGCCGGGCCCCCAAACAGGCCAACGGGAACGATTCCGGACGATTAGCCCTGTCCCCTCCAGTATCGATTTGTCCACTCCCCCTCCTAGGCCACCATCCGATGGTCACTTCACTCCTCGACCGGAGCGAAGTGATTATCCGGCCGATGAAGGATGGCGATGGCGAGAGGACATTCGAGCTTGGGCTGATCGTCACCATGTCTTGTCACCGATGGGATTCAAACGCCAAAGTAAGTTTTATTTCTCCTCTTTATCTCATTTCTCTTCACGCAATAATACTGACTTTTTTCCATTACTCATAGAACCAAACCCCCCGAATCCCCCCCGACACGACTCTCCCGTTCCCAGTTTGCCTCGCGAGCAAACCCCCCGGCAACCCACTCCAGGCCCGAGTGGCACCCGATGGTCTGAGGAATTATTCCGTGGTAAGCAGCCAAAGTTTCATTTCATTTTCACTTTCACTTTCGAGTCGAGTGAACTGACTCTTACTCCTTTTTTAGAACCCTCCCGAACCGAAGAGCCACCTATTCCTGGCCCGAGTCCATCGTCCCAACCACCTGAGGACGATACGACTCGTGAGCCAGAACCTGAGGTGGCTCCTACGCAATCCACGGAGGAACCTTATGGTAAGTCACCCCTTCTTTCTCTTCGATCCATATTCACCTTTCCTCATTTTTTCTTCGACCGTCTCCAGATCGTCCCGCCACTCCTCGCTCGATCATCATCATCGACGATACGCCCGTGGGATCACCCCATCCCCCTCCCCCTCCCCCTCCCCCTTCTTCTTCACCGACTCCACCATCTTCCCCTTCCACTCCAACCCCGGTTCCCTCCCCAGAGATCCCTTCCAGTCCCCCCGAGAACCCCAACGCCTCCTCCCCCCCGGTGCCAAGCTCGTCTCATTCTCACGATGACGCTCGCCAGGAATTCACCGACCTGCGACCGACCCTAATGATTCCTCGAGCCATCGTCCACGATTTGATCAACCGAATCTTGTTGGAGCATCGTCGCTTGCTCCACATGATTCCTTTCGTGGATGCAACTCATCGAAATGAGATGCACCGGGAATTCCGGGAGGAACTAAACTCCCTCCTTGCCCAGGCACTGGAGGCTTATCCAAAGGAGGACATAACCGGGATGGTCTCCAAATTCCTCGAAAAATAAAAATTTAAAAAAAATGTCATTATTTCCTCTTTTTATTTTTTGTAATACTTTCTTTTGAATAAAATATTTGTCTTCAATTATTGTTATGTTCAAATTCTATTACATTCTTTGTTCACGTAAAAATTACTTATTTCCTCCTTAGAGAAAAACCCTAATTGCTTGAGAATTATTTTTGTAAGTGCCCCACCAAGA
Organism: Austropuccinia psidii; assembly: GCA_023105745.1. Taxonomy (NCBI): domain Eukaryota; kingdom Fungi; phylum Basidiomycota; class Pucciniomycetes; order Pucciniales; family Sphaerophragmiaceae; genus Austropuccinia; species Austropuccinia psidii. The sequence goes on along the minus strand of JALGQZ010000004.1, from coordinate 10,128,774 downwards.
GTTTGAGTGAGTATTTGTTTTCGTGAACCTCTTTTTCTCAAAATGCGCCAATAGTTGCCGTTATCCTCTCCTTTATTTTCTTCTCCCATGGTTTAGAGCCATACCCATTCTTAACTGTAAGAAAGCGGGAGGTTCCCGTATGTGAGCAATCGAGTCCAGATTCGTGAAACATGGCCTTTCCTATGGTCACACGCTATTAGTCTTACTCATGTATTGAATTGTTTAAATTGGCTAGAACCTTCACAAGTGTAAGGATTGGCGTGTGACTTGTCGGGAGGCTGCACAGGCGTAAGGATTGGCGTGTGAATTGTTGGGAGCCTGCACAGGCATAAGGATTGGCGTGTGAATTGTTGGGAGCCTGCACAGGCATAAGGATTGGCGTGTGAATTGTTGGGAGCCTGCACAGGCGTAAGAATTTGTCAGCATTGTTGGCAACCCTCCCATGCGTAAGGATTGGCGTGTGAATCGTCGGAAGCCTGTACAGGCGTAAGGAATTTTAGCACTTTTGGGACCCTCCCCAAGCATAAGGATTAGCGTGTGAATTGTTGGGAGCCTGCACAGGCGTAAGAATTGGCGTGTGAATTCTTGGGATCCTGCACAGGCTAAAGAAAATTTCAGCATTGTGGGGAAGCTTCACAAGCGTAAGAATTGGCGTGTGAATCGTCGAAAGCCTGTAAAGGCGTAAGGATTGGCGTGTAAACTTTCGGGAGCCTGCACAGGCATAAGGATTGGCGTGTGTAGCGATGGCCCCCCGCATAGGCGTAAGGAACTTTTAGCATTGTCAGAACCTGCACAAGCATGAGGATTCGCGTGTGAAGCATTGGCATCCTGGACAATAGCAACAAACCAGGACCAATGTACGATGGCATGCCACCGTACATAATCCACTTCACCCCTTTTTCATGTGAGACACCCCATCTCCCGCACTCGAATCCATCCAATCCTGGTGTATATTGTCCTCTGCCTTACCTCACCATTACTTACCCAACCCACTTGCAAATCTCCTCATTCTTTGAATCGGCATGAGATTGTATTACCATCCCTGATTTGATAGCCCGCTCTCTCGCCAATCTCATAATAGCCATTGCTTTTTTGCCGCATTGTTTTTGCTAACCTGCTTGAGCATTGTGCGGACATACCCACTAGTGTCGTGCTTTCGTTGTCCTGTGCTGGATCAGTATAATGAACAAATGTACTACTGGCCCACACTACCTGAATGAGCCCATGACATGCGGATAGATCAATCCAAAAATGCTCATTTGGGAAAATCAATTTTCCCCCTGTACACCGCTTTGACGCATCTCTTTGAATTTGGCCGGTCCGCTTATCAGCTTGAAACCACCATCCCGAAGCATACAGCGATGCATCCTTATCAACATGAGGTGCGTTTTTGAATCCATTCATGGTGAAAGTGAGTGCGGAAGTGAACTCGAATGCACCCTGATTTGCCGGAATATCGCCTTCATAGTTGACTTGATCAAAAGACGGAACCCCCAATGAGTTGTAGCAATTTTGAATCTTCTGAAATAAATTATCCCCAACATATCGTAAGGATTGACCTAGAATGCGACCCACCGAGCTAAGATTGGCACCTCGGTCCCGCCATTCATCTTTTGCATTTTCAATTTTGCCAGCACTACCATACAGACCAAATTGTTCATTCTTTGTGGTGCATTTGCGCCACCCAATCGCGAACATAAATCCCTCCAGTAATGCTCCATTTGTTGCAATAGGGTCAGTGAACCTCTTTTCGCGAAATAAGAATTGTGATAATTCATCCCATTGATTGACCTCGACTTCACTCATTGTTGTGAATGGTCGGAATTCAACAAGGGCAATGAGTAATCCGGTTGAAGAGAAAATTGCCACACGGCCAAAGTGAATGCGTTTGATCTGATTGACATCCACCACCCTCCGAATTTCACTTGGGGTGATATTTGCTGATACTGGCATTGATATTTGTGCTGTTGGGCGAGAGGAGGAAAAAAACCTATTCATTCGGGTCGTTTTGCGCTCATTTGTCTTTTGGGATCTGCTACTATTCCCGAGTGGTTGCGGGATCACTATGTGTTGAAGCACACAAGATATCAGATACTGCCAAGGAGCTTTCTTCGGCACACATCCTTTGACTTCCCTGTTGGAGCCCACATGACATTGGCACAATCTGAACCGACTAAAGCCCATGTTCTTCAGTGGGGCCCAATGAGGGTGCCACATAAATGTGGAAGCATATATATATATCTATATATATACACTGAGATTAAGCGAGTAACTCACACTTTCCTTCCTCAACCCGACGCTTTCTCGCGAGTTCCCTTTTACGCTCTTTTCCTTTTTTTGTGAATGGCATGCTTTCAGCAGAAAATGAAATGAAACCGAATGATTACTGATTTCTTAATATCACCTAAATTGGATTGCGATGGATGAATCTTTTTTAATTGCGGCTAAAAAGAAAGCTCACGCCTGACCTTGGCAAATTCACGATCTCAAATACCTGAACCTGAAAATTGCAGTGGATAGTGCATTATTCAATTTTACACATTGATGTTCCCATGCAATCACTTTCCAATCCAGCAATTTGGAATATTGCAAGCACACGCAAATGCAATATGCATCCTGCTGCGGATCCCTAGTTATCCCACTCCTCTTGAAAGACACAGGAACCTTTTGCCTATTATGGGCTGGCGTGAAGTGATACACGCGACCTCCCGCAATGCCCCCGCGTGTGCTACTCGCGGGCACAATGCCTGACTCAGCTTGCGTCTTGTCGGAGTCTTCGCAATGATGTACGGAGGCATGCCGCCGTACAATTGCTATTGGTACTCAGACTGTGGCATCCGGGCAGTAGTAGGATAGGAAGTCATGATTATTAAATTCATAAATAACTTTGCAAAATTAAATTACAATCTATCTAGTACAAAGCTAATCTAAAACGGGTCAATCCTGGTTGTGAGTTTAGCTGACCTGGGTACCGTCAAGGTGACCTCATCACTTGAACCAAGCCCGCGATTCGCCACCCAGGCATCACCAAAGTCTAATACTAAGCATCGTGCAAAATCAAATCTAAGAGGTACAGTGGGGTTAAAAGACTCTGATGAGAAGAAACTTTTATTCAGTAAATTACATATATACTTATTAGTACGTAGCCACACTGGCTCCACTAGATTTTTACCCTCTGAAAGTTTTGCGGAAATGTCAATTAGTGCTAAAGCCCCTTTAACTGAGCTTGTTCTCCAGTCATCTGAGCATACCATCAAACCACGAACCCCCGCCGCACAGAATGCCGCTAATATACCATAGCAAATTCGATTGATTCCAAGATTCTTGTGACACGCCAAAAGATCTTTGATGGCCTCATTTTTTTTTGAGTTTGTGAGTTTGCCTTTGATGCCATTAACTTCGACCTTTGTATGTGCACGTACCATGTTGTATGCAATCATCAAATGGATAACTGTATCCATTAGATCCTTCAGGTTCTTGTGCGGCTTTGTGGATATCTCATTGTCAGCCCCGCCACCTTCAATGCTGAGTTGGGTTGCACGTTGCTTCGATTTACTCAAGCAGGAGGCAAGGTATTCAACTGCTCCCCGTTCGAGTCCAAGAGGATCGGTTGAATTTGATGTTGGTGCAACATATGGTTTGGGTGCAATCACATCGTATGAGACTAAACTAATGGATTCAAACATAACATTTGCCCAAAAATGTTTAACTGGATTGGCAGGGTAAAGAAGGCTCTGAACCATTTTGAAGAAGGAGTGTTCAGATTTTGGGAGATTATCTGGAGGTTTAGCTGATTCCTTCATCAATTTGAGATTCCAAATGTTGTGATCAAAAAACGCTTCTGTTTCGGTTGGCTTAAAAAAATCTAACCCTGTATATTGCAATTTATATCACCAGTCAACAGCCAATAATCAAGTATCATGCACAAAGATAAAAAAAAACTCACCTGCCATCTCAAGGTCCTGCAGCCAAGCCGACATTTTAAGATCTCGGTTACTGATCACCTTAATACCAACGGGCAGGAATGTATGAGCATCCTTTGTTGGTAAATTGTCCCATCTATTTTTGTAAATCCTATTGATATTATCAAGCCCCCTTTTCCATGATTGTTGAGTAATATTGGAATGATAATTCAAAACGCCTGCAAACTCTTCCATGCGGGATAAAAATATTCCTTGAAAATTCGCAGCGGATGACACTTCGGGCTCAGCGTCGGGAATTATATCAGTCATATCTCGTCCCATTGTATCATGTTTAATTGTTTCCCTTTCTTGAAAGGCTTGAATATTCCGAGGAGAGGCGGGAGGGGTTGCATCATGCATTGTTTCATTGGGTATCGGGGGACTTTCAGTATGTGGAGCTTCATCATGGATTGTTTCATTGAGTATTGGGGGGGTTCAGTATGCGGAGGTTCATTATCAATATGGTCCCCTTCAACATTGATAATTTCATCACCTTGATCGCGAGAATCGTTTGCGGCTTCAAAGGTACGGCGTTTTTTGTTTGTTTTTTTGGTCGCATGTATATTTGGTCTTTTTCCTAATCCTTTGCCTGGAAATCCAATTACGACTCGAGATCCTTCAGGTAGAGATTCTCCCACCTCCACACCTGCCCATATATTGTAAGCAGCTATTTTTATCAATTTTGTTTTGAATTAGTAATGGACTTACGGTTCAAATCCATTTTGAGCAGGCTCATGGCTTCAGCAATCTTTTGACGCACATAATCAGGAATTTTACTATCATTTTGGATTTTTTCGAGCCTTGGGATTGTTTGAGCAATGTTGGAGACAAATTGTTCCTTGGATATAATTTCCACCTCCCCACTGAAAATTACATCATCTTGCCCATCATCTTCTGTCGGTGCACAAGGTTCAACTGTCTTTTCCTTCTCATAACTTTTAAAATTCGGTTTCTGAGAGCTTGGAGGCTGCCCTGAAATAAAGGCTATGACACAATATCAGGTTTTGAGAGATTTGAAATATTAAAGATGGATGCATACTCACATTCCGGAAGAACTGGTGGATCTTGATTATCTTCATGTGACTGGCTCTCTACTTCAATGCCTAATTCACGACTACTGGCGATATCAGAGATTTCACTTCCACTCTCTGGGGCTGAAGTTGGTCTTTCATTGAATTCTGTTGAATTTCCCGGGGTTCGGGCCATAGCGGAGGTAGTTTATTAAGCAAATAGATGGTGACGAGTTGATTGCTAACTTGTTTGAAAATTTTTTGATAAAAGATCCAAATTCAAGAAAAAAGGTGCAAATGCGATTTGTCGGGAAATTGAAGGAGGCGATGTTTTGCAAATTATTTCATATCATGCAAATGAAATCACTTCCCTGTGAGACATTGAATAAAGTTGACTAGTGAGAAACCTACTAAAGTCAACTTTTGAACTATTCAATGCTCATGAGGTAAGGACTAAGCAAAGTGTTCATTTGATTGATATGAAATAAAATGGTTTTGTCGGCGAAACAGGAGACACAATTCTTGTCTTAAATAGTCCACTTATTAGGTTTTAATTTGTGAGTCTCATGATTTAAACCCTAGCCACAACATTGTGAATATACTGACCAATTTCCCCTGAGGTCCTGTTGGCAGAGAAGGCCACTCAGCATATTTCGGCGATGGCGTCCATTGTGTACGCCAACAAGCCACCGTACACACTATGGATGTAGTACGGAAGCTTAAGGATGGTAAGCGTTGTCGGAGGCATGTCGGGAGGGCACTACATGAGCGTAAGGATGGTAAGCAGTGTCGGGAGAATGTCGGGAGGGAGGGTAACTGTTGTCGGAGGCATGTCGGGAGGGCACTACATGAGCGTAAGGATGGTAAGCAGGGTCGGGAGAATGTCGGGAGGGAGGGTAACTGTTGTCGGAGGCATGTCGGGAGGGCACTACATGAGCGTAAGGATGGTAAGCAGTGTCGGGAGAATGTCGGGAGGGAGGGTAACTGTTGTCGGAGGCATGTCGGGAGGGCACTACATGAGCGTAAGGATGGTAAGCAGTGTCGGGAGAATGTCGGAGGCATGTCGGGAGGGCACTACATGAGCGTAAGGATGGTAAGCTGTGTCGGAGGCATGTCGGGAGGGCACTACACAAGCGTAAGGGTCATCAGTGGTGTCGGAGGCATGTCGGGAGGGTATTACACAAGCGTGAGGATGGTAGGGGCGGGGGTGTGAAAGCGTAAGGAGTGGTGAGGACGGAGAGGGGCGGGCAGTGTCGGAGTCTCATCCGGATGGAGGGCGGTGCGGGTGCGTAAGCATGCTAAGCGTCGGGGAGGCGGAAGCCAATGAGGTGAAATTACACGAACGTTGCGCATAGTGTTGAAATGGGTTTGGGCTTTGAGTGACATTCTCATGTGACACATGTGACGATTGACGTTGTCTTGATGCTGACGTGACGTGACCCACTAAATCCAGTGACTATAAAGTGACACTAACGCGACTGAAGCAAGATTTTATACTGACCGTGGTGCGACGTGAAGTCAATCGCCGACGATTGACGCGAGATTCGCCCTGGTGAAAGCGTGTGAAATGATGCAGCTGGCTGAAATGTCATCCAATGCTGTGCCAAATGCTCAGATTGTGTGCATACAAAAACAACCGCGCAATAGCTCCGCATGGTGCATTTGATATTGTTATATCAATAGTTTAATTACTGTGCAATTAAAATGTTCAGCCACTGAGCATTTCAATTATGACCCAAAATCAAACCTGAGCTATGGGTCGAGGCAAGCTCATGCTGTATTAACTTGTCTTACAGCCCCTCCCTTTGTTCAAACACTATTACCAGGCCATACGGCCGGTAATCTTGCCGCGGTCACTTGTGACCAAATGCACCACGTTCTTTTCTGCATGGGGCATTTGGGAATTGCACCCACCATGCACATTCAACAAGGGCCTCACAACCACCCTCCTGGTTGATCGGGTGGCTATTTAAGGAAACAAAGGGTATTTGACTGAGCTTGACAATTCAATCAATAGCAATTCTCAGCCAGAACCCCTTTGTTCCTCTGCCTCACATGAGCATTTCCCTTCTCAGTCGCAGCATTGGCTGCAACTGAGCTTCAATTTGGCCAACAAACCTTGAAGCTGAGCCTTTGTTGGGGGCTGTGACTTCTGTGGTTGTCTCAGCTTCACCATGGTATAAAAGACTATCTTCGCCCAACAAGCCGTCCACTTTTTTTCTCACCCACTCCACTTCCTTCCAGATCACCTGTCCCCTCAAGCATCAATTTTTCCACCCCCCCTCCTAGGCAACCATCTGATGGTCACTTCACTCCTCAACCTGAGCGGAGTGATTATCCGGCCAATGAAGGATGGAGATGGCAAGAGGACATTTGAACTTAGGCCAATTGTCACCATGTCTTGTCACCAATGGGATTCAAACGCCAAAGTAAGTTTTCTTTCTCCTCCTGATCTCATTTATCTTCACACAAAAATACTGCCTTTTTTCCATTACTCATAGAGCAACACCCCCCAAATCCCCCCCAACAAGACTCTCCCATTCCTAGTTTGCCTTGCCAGCAAACCCCGCGGCAACCCACTCCAGGCAAAAGTGGCACCCAATGGTCAGAGGAATTATTCCGCAGTAAGCCGCCAAAGTTTCATTTCATTTTCACTTACACTTTTGAGTCCAGTGAACTGACTCTTACTCCTTTTTTAGAACCTTCCCAACCAAAGAGCCACCTATTCCTGGCCTGAGTCAATCCTCCCAACCACGTGAGGACGATACAACTCGTGAGCCAGAACCTGAGGTGGCTCCTATGGAATCCACGGAGGAACCTTTTGGTAAGTCCCAATTTCCCTTTTTTAACTCTACTCAACTTTTCATCACCCCTCCTTTGACCATCTCCAGCTTGTCCCACCACTCCCCGCTCCATAACTATCATCAATGATACAACCGTTGGATCCCTCCCTCCCCCTCCCCCTTCTTCTTCCCTGACTCTCCCACCTTCCCATTCTGTTCCCCCAGTTCCCTCCCCAGAGATTCCTTCCATTGCCCCCAAGAACCCCAACACCTCCTCCCCCCCGGTGCAAAGCCCTTCTCATTCCCACGATGCCGCTTGCCAGGAATTCACTGACTTAAGACCGACTTTGATGATTCATTGAGCCATTGTCCATGAATCGATCAACCGAATCTTGTTGGAGCATCGCCGCTTGCTCCACATGATTCCTTTCATGGATGCAACTCATCGAAATGAGATGAACCAGGAATTCCGGGAGGAACTAAACTCCCTCCTTGCCCAGGCACTGGAGGCTTGTCCAAAGGAGGACATCACCGGGATATTCTTGAAATACTTAGAACAATAAATTTTTTTAAAAAAAATCGCATTAATTCCTCTTTTTATTATTGGTAATACTTTCTTTCAAATAAAGTATTTGTATCCAATGTTTGTTATTTTCCATTTCTATCACATTCTTTTCTCATGTGAAATTATATTTTCCTCAATGGTTCAAATATCCTATTGCGTGAGAAAAATTTTTATAAGTTCCCCACCAAAAGTTTGAGTGAGTATTTGTTTGTGTGACCTTCTTTTGCCAAAAATGCGCCAATAGTCACCATTACCATCTCCTATATTTTCTTCTTCCATGGTTTAGAGCCATATCAAATCTTAACTGTAAAAAAGAGGGAGGTTCCCACATGTGAGCAATCCACTCCAGATTTGTGAGACATTGCCTTTCCTATGGTCACACACTATTAATCTTAGTCATGTATTGAATTGTTTCAATTTTTGGGAACCTTCACAAGCGTAAGGATTGGCATGTGAGTTGTTGGTAGGCTACACAGGCTTAATAATTTGTGAGAATTGCTGGCAATCTTCACAATCGTACGGATTGACGTGTGAATTGTCAGAAGCCTGTACAGGCGTAAGGAATATTTAGCATTTTTGGGAACCTTCACAAGCGTAAGTATTGGCATGTGAGTTGTGGGGAGCCTGCACAGGCAGAAGGATTGGTGTGTGAATTTTTGGGAGCCTGCAAAGGCACAAGGATTGGCGTGTGAATTGTTGGGAGCCTGCACAGGCGTAGGAATTTGACAGCATTGTTGGCAACCTTCACAAGCATAAGGATTGGTATGTGAATCGTCGGAAGCCTGTACAGGTGTAAGGCATTTTTTGCAATTTTGGGAACCTTCACCAGCGTAAGGATTGGCGTGTGAATTGTCAGGAGCCTGCACAGGCGTAAGGACTGATGTGTGAGTTGTGAGGAACCTGCACAGGCGTAAGGATTGGCGTGTGAAGCATCGGCAGCCTGCATAGGGGTAAGGAACTTACACCATTGTTGGAACCTGCACAAGCATAAGGATTTGCGTGTGAAGCATTGGCATCCTGGACAAGAGCAACAAACCAGGACATATGTATGATGGCATGCCACTGTACATAATCCACTTCACCCCTTTTTCATGTGAGACACCCCATCTCCCGCACTTGAAACCATCCGATCCTGGTGTATATTGTCCTCTGCCTTACCCCACCATTATTTACCCAACACACATGCAAATCTCCTCAATCTTTTAATTGGCATGAGATTGTATTACCATCCCTGATTTGATAGCCTGCTCTCTCGCCAATCTCATAATAGCCATGGCTTTTTTGCCACATTGTTTTGGCTAACCTGCTTGAGCATTGTGCGGACATACCCACTAGTGTTGTGCTTTTGTTTTCCTGTGCTGGATCAGTATAATGAACAAATGTACTACTGTCCCACACTACCTGAATGAGCCCATGACATGCAGATAGATCAATCCAAAAATGCTCATTTGGGAAAATCAATTTTCCCCCTGTACACTGCTTTGACACATATCTTTGAATTTGGATGGTCCACTTATCAGCTTGAAACCACCATCCCAAAGCATACAGCGATGCATCCTTATCAAGATGAGGTGAGTTTTTGAATGCATTCATGGTGAAAGTGAGTGTGGAAGCAAACTCACATGCACCCTGATTTGCGGGAATATCACCTTCATAGTTGACTTGATCAAAAGACGGAACCCCCAATGAATTGTAGCAATTTTGAATCTTCTCAAATAAATTATCCCCAACATATTGTAGGGATTGACCTAGAATGCAACCCACTGAGCTAAGATTGGCCCCTTGGTTCCGCCATTCATTTGTATTTTCAATTTTCCCAACACTTCCATACAGACCAAATTGTTCATTCTTCATGCTGCATTTGTGCCACCCAATTGCAAACATAAATCCCTCCAGTAATGCTCCATTTGTTGCAATCGGGTTGGTGAATCTCTTTTTGCAAAATAAGAATTGTGATAATTCATCCCATTAATTGACCTCGACTTCACTCATTGTTTCAAATGGTCGTAACTCAACAAGGGCAATGAGTAATCCGGTTGAAGAGAAAATTGCCACATGGCCAAAGTGAATGCATTTTATCTCATTGACATCCACAACCCTCCGAATTTCACTTGGGGTGATATTTGCTGATACTGGCATTGATATTTGTGCTGTTGGGCAAGAGGAGGAAAACAACCTATTCATTCGGGTTGTTTTGCGCTCATTTTTCTTTTGGGATCTCCCACTATTCCCGAGTGGTTTAGGGATCACTATGTGTTGAAGAAGACAAGATATTAGATACTGCTTCCTGCCATTGGCAGCTAAGGAGTTTTGTGTCCAGAATGGTGCCCAATTCCCAAGGAGCTTTCTTGGGCACACATCCTTTGACTTCCCTGTTGGAGCCCACATGACATTGGCACAATCTGAACTGACTCAAGCCAATGTTCTTCCGTGGGGCCCAATGAGAGTGCCACATAAATGTGAAAGAATATATATATATCTATATATATACCCTGAGATTAAGCAAGGAACTCACACTTTCCTTCCTCAGCCCAACGCTTTCTTGTGAGTTCCTTTTTTTGTGAATGGCATGCTTGCAGCAGAAAATAAAATGAAACCAAATGATAACTGATTTATTAATATCACCTAAATTGAATTGCGGTCGATAAATCTTTTTTAATTGCGGCTAAATAGAAAGATCACACCTGACCTTCGCGAATTCGCGATCTCAAATACCTGAACCTGAAAATTGCAGTGGATAGTTCATTATTCAATTTGACATATTGATGTTCCCATGCAATCACTTTCCAATCCAACCATTTGGAATATCCCAAGCACACACAAATTCAATATGCATCCCACTGCGGATCCCTAGTTATCCTAGTCCTCTTGAAAGACACAGGAACATTTGGCCTATTATGGGCTGGCGGGAAGTGATAAACGCGGCCTCCTGCAATGCCCCTGCGTGTGCTACTCGCGCGCACAACTGCCTGACTCAGCTTGCGTCATGTCGGAGTCTTTTCAATGATGTATGGAGGCATGCCGCCATACAATTACTATTGATATTCAGACTGTGGCATCCGGGCAGTAGTAGGATAGGAAGTCATGATTATTAAATTCATAAATAACTTTGCAAAATTCAATTACAATCTATCTAGTACAAAGATCATCTAAAACGGGTCAATCCTGGTTGTGAGTTTAGCTGACCTGGGTACCGTCAAGGTGACCTCATCACTTGAACCAAGACTGCGCTTTGCCACCTAGGCATCACCAAAGTTTAATACTAAGCATCGTGCAAATTCAAATCTAAGAGGTACAGTGGGGTTAAAAGACTCTGATGAGAAGAAACTTTTATTCAGTAAATTACATATATACTTATTAGTATGTAGCCACACTGGCTCCACTAGATTTTTACCCTCTGAAAGTTTTTTGGAAATGTCAATTAGTGATAAAGCCCCTTTAACTGAGCTTGTTCTACAGTCATCTGAGCATACCATCAAACCACAAATCCCCGCCGCACAGAATGCCGCTAATATACCATAGGAAATTTAATTTGTTCCAAGATTCTTGCAACATGTCAAAACATCTTTGATGGCCTCATTTTTTTTTGAGTTTGTGACTTGCCTTTGATGCCATTAGCTTCAACCTTTGTATGTGCACGTACCGTGTTGTACGCAATCATCAAATGAATAACTGTATCCATTAGGTCCTCCAGGTTCTTGTGCGGCTTTGTGGATATCTCATTGTCAGCCCCGCCACCTTCAATTCTGAGCTGTATTGCACGTTGCTTTGATTTACTCAAGCAGGAGGCAAGGTATTCAACTCCTCCCCATTTGAGTCCAAGAGGATTGCTTGAATTTGACGTTGGTGCAACATATGGTTTGGGTGCAATCACATTGTATGAGACTAAAATAATGGATTCAAAAATAACATTTGCCCAAAAATTTTCAACTGGATTGACAGGGTAAAGAAGGCTCTGAACCATTTTGAAGAAGGAGTGTTCATATTTTGGGAGATTCTCTGGAGGTTTAGCTGATTCCTTCATCAATTTGATATTCCAAATGTTGTGATCAAAAAACGCTTCTGTTTCTGTTGGCTTAAAAACTCCAACCCTCTATATTGCAATTTATATCACCAGTAAACAGCCAATAATCAAGTATCATGCACAAAGATAAAACTCACCTGCCATCTCAAGTTCCTCCAGCCAAGCCAACATTTGAAGCTCTTGGTTACTGATCACCTTAATACCAACGGGAAGGCATGTATGAGCATCCTTTGTTGGTAAATTGTCCCATTGATTTTTGTAAATACTATTCATATTATCAAGCCCCCTTTTCCATGATTGTTGAGTAATATTGGAATTATAATTTAAAATTCCTGCAAACTCTTCCATGCGGGATAAAAATATTCCTTGAAAATTAGCAGACAATGACACTTTGGGCTCAGGGTCAGGAATTATATCAGTCATATCTTGTCCCATTGTATCATGTTTAATTGTCTCCCTTTCTTGAAAGGCTTGAATATTCCAAGGAGAGGGGGGAGGGGTTTCATCATGGATTGTTTCATTGGGTATTGGGGGGCTTTCAGTATGTGGAGCTTCATCATGGATTGTTTCATTGAGTATGGGTGGGGGTTCAGTATGCAGAGGTTCATTATCAATATGGTCCCCTTCAACATTGATCATTTCACACCTTGATCCCAAGAATCCCTTGCAGCTTCAAAGGTACGGCGTTTTTTGTTTGTTTGTTTGTTCGCATGTATATTTGGTCTTTGTCCTAATCCTTTGCCTGAAAATCCAATTACGACTCGAGATCCTTCAGGTAGAGATTCTCCCACCTCCACACCTGCGGATATATTGTAAGCAGCTATTTTTATCAATTTTGTTTTGAATTAGTAATGAAATTACGGTTCAAACCCATTTTGAGCAGGCTCATGGCTTCAGAAATCTTTTCACGCACACAATCAGGAATTTTAGTATCATTTTGAATTTTTTCAAGTCTTGGGATTGTTTGAGCAATGTTGGAGACAAATTGTTCCTTGGATATAATTTCCACCTCCCCACTGAAAATTACATCATCTTGCCCATCATCTTCTGTAGGTGCAAAAGGTTCAACAGTCTCTTCCTTCTCATAACTTATGAAAATCAGTTTCTGAGAGTTTGGAGGCTGACCTGATATAAAGGCTATGACACAATATCAGGTTTTGAGAGATTAGAAATATTCAAGATGGATGCATACTCAAATTCTGGAAGAACTGATGGATCTTGATCATCTTCATGTGACTGGCTCTCTACTTCAATGCCTAATTCAGGCCTACTGGCCATATCAGAGATTTCACTTGCACTCTCTAGGGCTGAAGTTGGTTGTTCATTGAATTCAGTTGAATTTCCTGGCGTTTGGGCCATAGGGAGGTAGTTTATTAAGCAATCAGATGGTGACAAGTTGATTGATAACTTGTTTGAAAATTTTTGAATAAAAAGATCAAAATTGAATAAAAAAGGTGGAAGTAAAATATTCACATTTGCAAAATGCAATTTTTTGGGAAATTGAAGGAGGCAATGTTTTTCAGATTATTTCATATCATGCAAATAACATCACTTCCCTGTGAGACATTGAATAAAGTTGACTAGTGAGAAACCTACTAAAGTCAACTTTTGAACTATTCAATGCTCATGAGGTAAGGACTAAGCAAAGTGTTCAATTTGAATGATATGAGTTAAAATGGTTTTGTCGGGGAAACAGGAGACACAATTCTTGTCTTAAATAGTCCACTTATTAGGTTTTAATTTCTGAGTCTCATGATTTAAACCCTAACCATAACATTGTGAATATACTGACAAATTTCCCCTTAGGTCCTGCTGGCAGAGAAGGCCACTCAGCATATTTTGGCGATTGCGTTCATTGTGTACGCCAACAAGCCACTGTACACTATGGATGTAGGACGGAAGCGTAAGGATAAGTGGTGTCGGGAGCATGTTGGGAGGGCACTCCGCAAGCGTAAGAATAAGTGGTGTTGGGAGCATGTCGGGAGGGCACTACACAAGCACAAGGATAAGTGGTGTTGGGAGTGCACTCCACAAGCATAAGGATGGTAAGCAGTGTTGGGAGGATGTCAGGAGGGCACTCCGCGAGCGTAAGGATGGTAAGCAGTGTCCGCAGCATGTTGGGAGGGCACTCCGCAAGCGTAAGGATGTGTCACAACCACGAGTTTTGCCCTCCTCCTTGATGGCTGTGGCAATCCAACCTGGAGCCACGTTGGGGCCAATTGGTCACCTCATACCTTTTATGGCCAATTGGCCCCCTTGGGTTTTCTATGCAATCCACATCATAACACCTTCCAATGGCTAATTTATGGCCTCAGGCCATATCCTGTTGTCATTGGCCTTCTTGGCCAATTCCCACTTCACCCACCCGCAGGCCTTCATCTTTGATTTTGGGCCTTGGGGTCATTTTGTCTTCTAGCGGCCTCCAGTATCCCTAGCCATCATCCTTGGATTCAGGGCCACCCCTTTCATTATTGGGGTTTTGGCCTAAATGGCCTTTTTGGGTCATTTAGGCCCCCTACGGCTTCTACGGTCCGTAGGACATTTAGGCCCCTTTTGGCCTAATCCAATGAGGCCAGATGGGTCGCAAACCACAATTGGGCCCACCTGAGCCATTTTTGGCCACCACTTCATTGGACCCAAAAGTGACCAAAAACCTCATGGACACCATTTTGGCCATAAATCCTGCAGGACCCAATTTTGGCCATGGACCACCATGGACCAATAGTTAAGCCATGCCCTCTGGCAACCACCAGAGGCCACCACATCAGCTCAGCCTGTCTTTCCCCTCAACTTCAGGGGATTTCTTCCTTTCCTTCATACCATCTGTACTCAAGGTTGCAGGCATGGTGCATATATGGTATTATATACCATTATGGACCATTTTTGCTGAGAAATACAATGGTGACGTTTTCAGGACTCAATTCCACCTTCCCAAATCAAGGTCTCAAATCCCAATGCCCATTTTGAAGGAGGATTAATCAGCTCATCAGTCTGACAAGTTATGGCGGCAATGAGAAGACTCTTCAGGGATCCCAACCACTTGTATCTGCAGGAGTTGGGTTGGAACAATTCATTCAGGATTATTCAAGGGCAATTCTCAAGAGGTATTACATCATTTCAATCAGTTGTCAAGGCATCAAGTATTCAATACTCCTTGGACAACTCAATTCATCCCTACAGGCCTCATTCAATCAACCTGTATGGTCTTGGCCCAGTGGGCCATTCCATATTCCACTGTGTGAATTCCATCACACAGTTCAAATTTCAAGATGGCCAGAGCTGTATTTCCCAATTTGGACAATACAGTCATTGATCCACCTTCCAGGATCAATCTTTCTTTTTTCACATATACCGGCTACCTTTCAGCACCTGGGGACTTTTTCCCCAGTTAATTAATATAGTGGATTTATTTTTATCTTTATTTTCTTTTAAATTATTCAAGTTGATACTGATTGTCTTAAGTCAATCATTCGCACCTTTTCTCTTTTCTTTCCTTGCCTGTCAGTGGATATTGGTGGTCATATCCTTTACTAATTCCATTGTTCTTTCTGGCAGGTTGAAACAGTGAATTGAGGACTCACTTGGTTGGCTTCTTGGCCTTTGGCTTTTTTTTATCTTTGGCCTCTGGCTTCATTCTTATTATTCTTTGTTATCTTTGGCATATTTGTCCTTTCTCTTATCCCTGCTTAAGAAATATATTCCCTAGCATTTCTTATCATCTTTTGGAGCCCTCCAAGTGAGTTCTTGATTCCTGAGTGCCAGGCCACTCTTGTATTCCACAAGAGCCCCTGTGACACAATGGTAAGCAGTGTTGGGAGCATGTTGCGAGTGCACTCCGCGAGCATAAGCATGGTAAGCAGTGTCGGGAGCATGTTGGGAGGGCACTACACAAGCGTAAGGATAAGTGGCGTTGGGAGCATGTTGGGAGGGCACTCCGCAAGCATAAAGATGGTAAGCAGTGTTGGGAGGGCACTACACAAGCATAAGGATGGCTAGCGGCGTTGGAGCCATGTCGGGAGGGCACCACGTGAGCATAAAGATGGGAAGGGCGGGGATGTGAAAGGGTAAGGAGTGGTGAAGACGGAGATGGGGGGGCAGTGTTGGAGTCTCATCTGGAGGGAGGTGTGGGCGCGTAAGCATGCAAAGCGTTGGGGCGTATTAGGTGGGGATGCGGAAGCCAATGAGGTGAAATTACCCAAACATTGCGAATAGTGTTGAAATGGGTTTGGGCTTTGAGTGACATTCTCATGTGAGACATGTGACGATTGACATTGTCTTGACACTCACGTGACGTGACCCACTAAATCCAGTTACTATAAAGTGACACTAACGCAACTGAAGCAAGATTTTATACTGACCGCGGTGCAACGTGAAGTCAATTGCCAACAATTGACGTGAGATTCGCCCTGGTGTGTCTCGGGAGGGCACTACACAAGCGTAAGGATCAGTGGTGTTGGGAACATGTCGGGAGGGCACTACACAAGCGTAAGGATAAGTGGTGTTGGGAGCATGGCAGGAGTGCACTCCGCAAGCGTAAGGATGGTAAGCAGTGTTGGGAGGGCACTCCGCAAGCATAAGTATGGTAGGCAGTGTCAGGAGCATGTCGGAAGGGCACTACACAAGCGTAAGGATGGTAGGCAGTGTTGGGAGCATGTCTGGAGTGCACTCCACAAGCGTAAGGATGGTAAGCAGTGTTGGAACATGTCGGTAGGGCACTCCGCCAGCCTAAGGATGGTAAGCAGTGTTGGGAGCATGTCATGAGGGCACTGCGCGAGCGTAAGGATGGTAAGCAGTGTTGGGAGCATGTTTGGAGTGCACTCCACAAGCGTAAGGATGGTAAGAAGTATTGGGAGGGCACTTCACAAGCATAAGTATGGTAAGCAGTGTCAGGAGCATGTCGGGAGGGCACTAAACAAGCGTAAGGATGGTAGGCAGTGTTGGGAGCATGTCTGGAGTGCACTCCACAAGCGTAAGGATGGTAAGCAGTGTTGGGAGCATGTCGGGAGGGCACTCCGCCAGCCTAAGGATGGTAAGCAGTGTTGGGAGCATGTTGGGAGGGCACTACACAAGAATAAGGATGGCTAGCGGTGTCGGAGGCATGTCGGGAGGGCACCACGTGAGCATAAAGATGGTAAGGGCGGGGCTGTGAAACCGTAAGGAGTGGTGAGGACGGAGATGAGGGGGAAGTGTCGGAGTCTCATCTGGAGGGAGGTGTGGGCGCGTAAGCATGCAAAGCGTTGGGGCGTATTAGGTGGGGATGCGGAAGCCAATGAGGTGAAATTACCCAAATATTGCGAATAGTGTTGAAATGGGTTTGGGCTTTGAGTGACATTCTCATGTGAGACATGTGAAGATTGACATTGTCTTGATGCTGACGTGATGTGACCCATCAAATCCAGTGACTATAAAGTAACACTAATGCGACTGAAGCAATATTTCATACTCACCACGGTGCAACGTGAAGTCAATTGCCAAAGATTGACACAAAATTTGCCCTGGTGAATATTTTTAACTAGATAAAACACCTCAGTATTATGATCAAATAGAGTGATATGAGATGAAATCTTTTCAAATTTAGAATAGAGATATTCTATGAATATTTTCAAAAAGATTCTTATTGGAAGTCCAATAAGCCTCTTCTTAGGAGAATCCTCCCTGCCTCCTTTTGAACTCCTCCGCTTTTGTTGGAAACCACCCTGCACGGCCTACCACCATATAATGTAATATTCCCTTGATCTCAAAGGGGACCCATCATCCATAAGTAATCATATTTGGTAACATTTCTGCCTCTCCATTGTCACATTTTGTGAATTATCCAAGCTGCCAATATATGCATTGAAATTCCACAGCATTGTACATCTGTAAAGGGGTATATTCATGAAGCCTTTACCCACAAAAGATACATCACGTTTTCAAGAAAGGCAAGACAATCCAAATCACTTTCCAACCAATTAAAAGCCTGCTGCACTCAAACCAAATACCAAGACTTTAGCTGCACTCCAACCCCTTATGTAATAGAGTTATCTCGTTATGTCTGTAATAAGGTTTAAGCCATGTACGATGGCGTGCCAGCGTAATTGGTTTGAAGATGATCCCCTCAATTCAATTTTGACACATCCCTATTGGAATGCCCCTCAAGGGTCAAAACTGCAGTATCACCATGTGTAAATAAAATAGAATATGTATGAGCATTGAGCAGCATGGCATATTACCTAATTAAACTCCTAACCAATTCTGCCATCCAGATGAGACATGTTACACTTTATCAGCTGTAGCTCACACACCATTACAAAGGGGATACAACTTTCAGATGGCTCAAATCATCTCCCCCTTCATAAATAATCACTCAATTTCTTTTCCAATTAATAACACTCCTAAACACTTTCACATCAGCCATAGATATTTATACGCAAACCAACCGTACTCCCAATTCCTGCAACAATGACAACTCGCTGCTATTCCTCAATGCGTATATGCATGTGTCAACACTGTTCCCCTGAGGGTAATAGGCATGGAGTTTCCTTCACACCTTTCCAATATAAACAGCACATTAAAAAGCTCAAATGGACCATTGCACCCAAATCTCTTCCAAACATCCCTACTTCTGGATCAGGATCTGAGTGCCCACAACTTCTATTGGATCAAATATTCCCAGCTGATTATTCACAATTGACCCAAAGCACTTTCTCCACAGAATGATAATATCTTCCATGCTATCATTAAGGTATAATATACCCCACAGGGCTTCACACATTTTCCACCCAGACGTAACCCTGCTGATCAAGTTCAGTCCCTCAAGCTCTGGTGGTCCCCTCACTCCTGCATTCCATATACCTCAAGATCTGAATACCATATTTTGACATCTCCAATTGGAACCAGTGATACAAAACTATATATGTTGTCCTCAATCTTTTTCTCTTAATGGCCTTACTCAATCAGTCACAACTGACAAACCCCACTGTCAATGCTATCATGACAAAAATGATCATGATCCCCCCTGCGCACAATCATTAGGCAAATTCATCTATTAATTTGAAGCCCACACCCAAAACACAACCAACATGAAGCAAGATTTATACCAACAAAACATTTCATTCATAAAAAATTCAAAAATTGGCTTGCCAGATTTCTCCAGAGGGCTTGAATTATGGAAATTCTGCATCAACATCAACAATCCCCAAGTCTCAAAAGTTCCCCAAAATGTGACGTCTGGGATGGATTGGTCTGGAGATGTTTCACTGGCACTAGAAATATCAATGACCCCCATTCATCTCCATTCCTGGTGCATCGGCCTTCTCCATTTATGAGGACTGGTTTAATGCACATGGAAGGTCAACCCGGTTGGCCAGTATTGGACCTAAAATGCTTATTTGTCTTAATCTCCCCCCAAGTGAAAGATTGAACCAGAGAATTTCTGTGTTGCAGGAATCATCCCTGGTCCAAAGGAGCCAACTTCCCTTCAATTGAAACACCTATTAATGCCACTCATCAAGGAGCTCAAAGAGCTATGGCAAGGTTACCATTTTTCACCCACCTCAACAGGTCCTTCAGGATCCTTTATCCATGTTTCCATTCTCACAGGCATTGCAGATGTGGTTGCCATGCGCAAGCTTACTGGATTTGTTTCCCATTCAGGAAACCACTTTTGTAATTTTTGCACCATTCAGAAAGCTCAAATTGAAGAAATTGGTCCTTAATTTAACTACACACACTCATACCAAAATCATAAATCAACCATTGCCAAATGGCTTTGGGCATCCCCACAACAAAGACAAGCAATTTTCTCTGAGTATGGAGTGCGATATTAAATTTTGGAAGAGATTCCATATTGGGATGCAACCAGAATGGTTAATCTTGACATAATGCATAATTTAATTCTTGTGATTTTGAAGGATCATGAAACTTTCAAATTGTGCATTACAAAGTCCAAATCAAAAATTTACTTCAGGTCCTGCAGGAAATCCAATGAGACCAACAGTTCAGACTCAGATTCCATGACCTCCAACAGCTCTCTTGATAAAATTACATTGAGAGAGGCCCACTCCCTGAGAAGAGACACAGCAAAAATAATAAATGAGCCACTCCCCACTACTTCCACCCAAAAAAACTACTTCCCAATGCCCACCCCTCACACAGAACATCCATCTAGTTGTTTTGTGGAGATTCCTTCATTTGATGTGGATTACATCCCCACTTCTGAAATCCCCTCTGAATTGGATATTATTGCACTGAGTGATCACCAGATCAAGGGTGAGGCTCTGGAGCATCTCCGACAAATCATATCTGAGACAATAATTCCCTCATCATGGACAAGACTACCTCGCAACATGGGTTCCCCCTCTCATGATAGCTTAAAATCAGCTGAATGGGCTCTCTTATATAAGGTCTATATTCCATTTTTAATGCTCAGTCAACAGATGTCATTAGATGCACACCAATCCACCAACACTCAAAGAAAAATGGGTCAGTCAGAAGAACTTTCAAATGAACTAACAAAGAATACATTCCATTTGATTAGTGCTATCAACATTGCCACAAGTTGGACTGTTTCAATGGATGATGCGACTGCATTTGCTGAATATTGGAAAAAATTCTGTGTTTCCAATCAACACCTGTTCCCAAAACAGAAAAGTAAACCAAATCATCATTTTGCTGATCATATTCCCGAACTGTGAGCCTTGAGGTATATTTTACATACCCAAATAGGCCACAATTATCTTAAAAAGAAATTTTGAATTATGCAAAACTCATAAGTCATGCATATATCCAAAATTCATCATTTTCAATTTCAGAAAAGATGAATAACTTTTTATTGAGTAAGTAAATCCATGGATTTAAGACCAGATTTGGATTCTACACAAAAATTCACGTAGGGTAGCTCCATAGAGTGAATAAGCTCAATTTAAGTATTTGAGGTGGTAAAATGGAAAATACTTCAATACCACATCATTAATACCACATAAAAGATCCGTGAAAATTTTTGTTTTTCTTGATTTTTAGCCAAAATAATGGGAAAGTGAGAAATCCCATGTTACATATACACTAAGAATAGTGTTATGCATGTTTGGAGCACTTAATATCATGGTATTCTTACATGGACTTTTGGTACACCCATAGTGGATATCTCACTTTAAGCTTAAATTACTATTTTGACGTAAAAAATAGGCAAGGGGGACAAAAGACATCAAAGAGAGCCAGGGTACCCAACTTCTGAGGCCTCAGAGGCGTGGATAGCTCCAGAGCATGGATCCATGGCTCATCTTGGCCCAATTGGTAAACTAAAACTCTTTGGGAACTTGGTTACCAAGTTACAACTACTGTAAAACATCAGAAAATAGCAAATAACCTGCTATTTTGACGTGCCAAGGAGGTAATGAGCTACTTACACTCCTGTAACCATGTCAATTACTAATGACTTTCCATGGATAAACCCCAAAAGAGTAATTAAAACCCTTTTGGGACCCATATTCATTGATTTACCTCATAGCAACCAGCAAAACACTGCTATTTGCAATTCTACGTAGAAATGAGGTAAAACCTTCAAAAATTCATTAAAAATACAATTCTTAATGAATCTTTCTGAAACTTTCAGGACTAAAGGAGAACTGTATTATCTATGGTACAACCAAAAAGAATTACAGTTTTACTAGTAAAATTAAAAGTTTTACTTACAGTCCATTTTTGGATATTCTACGTGAAACACTGAATCTTCAAAAATTCACAGTAATTACAACCTGTGATGAAATTGGCAATAACATTGATAACTTTGAGAAATCAATGATTATTTTAGAATAAAAGAAGATTTACAAGTGTTACTCCTTTTATTCTTAACCATATTGGGGTTGGTAGTCACGTAAAAGCATCAATTAAGTAATTATGATAATCTTACATGACAACAGATGATGCAATCAATAATCCAAAAAGGTTTATTGTTTTCTCACTCACTGGTTTTTCAGTTTGCTCCATGGCACGCCTCTGTGAGCTGTTATTGACTTAAAAGAAGCCTCTTCTTGCTGTTTTTTCCGTATCATCATCTTATCAATTTATTAATCTTTATTACCAACAAGTAAGTATTAGTTCAACTATTCTTAAGTGTTTTAATTCTTTCAGAATCAATCAGAAAGACGTGAAATCATAGAATCCAACTATATATTGTTGTAATACTGTTATAAATCCTTTTGATCCCTTAAATCCACAATTCCACGTCAAATTTCTCTACTTTTATTATCAATAAGTTCTTTGGAGTATTAGTGAGTCATTTATCTTTAATTCTTAAAGTTTTTCTCTAGTAATAGTTTTCTTCAAGAATTATCTTTATAATTATTCTTGCAAAAGATAATTATATATTAAAATAATTTTATTATTTTAATAAAGAAGTTTTTATTATTAAATTCTTCTTGTAATTGATTCTTGTAGACAATTACTTGCTCACTGTTAAAATCACTAGTAGTGCTTAACACGTGAAAGAAATAATTTTTTAATTATTTAATTGTGGTTATAATAATATTTTATTATTATATTTCATAAGAACAGACATAGTACTGTTGATTAATAGTAATATTATCATCAGTTTCATAGTCACATCTTACATTTGGGGGCCTGGCCGTGATTTTATCCATAGACTTGGCTTTAATCATATTCTAGACTTCATTTTTGTGTTCTAAAAAACCACCATACCTACCACATCTTACATTTGGGGGCCTGGCCGTGTTTTTTGAACCCTGTACCCTTAATTAATATATTTTTAAGCTCTAAAATATATTAATTTAATTAATTTTTTTCTTTCAATTTGGAGTTAAAATATTTTTATTTTTGAAATTGTTTTAAAATCTTTTTCATTGAGGAATTTGGTTTAATTTTATATTGTTTTTACACGTGGCTTTTTCACATCCAAAAACTTATAAAATTATTCTTTGAGTTACTCTGAATTAATTTTCATTCAAAATCTTAAATTTTAATTTTTTTTCTTTAAAAAGAATAATTTTTTTAATATTAAAAAATATAAAACTTATAAAAATCTTTAAAAAATATTTTAAAAAGTATAAAAAATAATTTTTTTCTCTTTTATAATTTCTTTTAGTGTCTTTAATCAAATACTGTGCAGCTGGCAACAGACTCAGTAAAAGATATATCACTAGTCCAGAATCTTCAGAAGCAGAATCTGAAGACAGTATTGAGGTGCAGATTGCTAAAAGAGGCACCTTATTCAACTCAGAAAAAGCTAAATTACCACCAAAAGGTGTGTATTTTATCTTATATTTTCACCTTTTATCTTTAAATTGACGTGAAAATGGTGCATACCAGAAATGGAAGCAACTATTCAGTCCAACCAGATGGATGTGGACAAGGAAGAGGCAAGACCAAATCCAGAAGTGCCAAAT
The DNA here is from genome assembly GCA_023105745.1 of Austropuccinia psidii. Lineage (NCBI taxonomy): Eukaryota > Fungi > Basidiomycota > Pucciniomycetes > Pucciniales > Sphaerophragmiaceae > Austropuccinia > Austropuccinia psidii. The sequence continues at coordinate 10,105,049 of JALGQZ010000004.1, read as the reverse complement.
CTTCCACAAGAAAGGCACATCTGGAGGATGCCAGAGTTGCCCCCCATTCCCCAAGGTCTGTACCAACAGATTTTGACGTGAATTCTGAGCCTGAACTAATTTATGATAATATTTCCAGGGCTGAACCATTTTCAAGTGGCAGCAATAGAAATATATCAGAGCCAGTACAAAAATTGGTTCAGAGCAGCCAAAAAAGAGGAGTGGGAAATCTGCCCAAGCCTTTGGCAGGGGGCCATGAACTCCTACTTACACATCAAGAGCTTTCTGGGTCAGGAGAAGACCATAGAACTCTTAGGAGGTTGGAGCCCCCTGTCTTGCAAAGACAAGGTCAAAAAGATAAAGAATTGGTTGAAGAACCAGAGTCTTTTATCCATAGACCAGAAGAAAGAATTGGAAATGACTCCAACTTTGGAGACAGAGGCACCAGTGGCATCTACCAGCTCCAAACCAGCTCCAGAAGCATCCAAGGACAAGCCCAAAGGACCTCAAAAGAAACAGAGAGGTCCCAAGAACCATCAAGGCAAGGGCAAAGGCAAAGCCAATTGGCACAGACCTTACCCACAAGGGTACAGGATCCCCAGATTGGAGCCTTCAGCCGTGGACAGTGTCTTCAATATGGCCAGAACTCTTATGGAATTCACAGCCAAAGAGCAGGAAAGGATGAACAGGACTTTTCCACGCAAATAAATGATGTACATAGAAGTATTAGTGTAGAAATTGGCAAACTTGAGTCAAAGTTGAAGCAAATTACATTAGACATCAATGATTTAAAGAAAAATGACAAGCAACATTCTGATTGGCATAAATTGACAACTGTCACCCTTGAGTCAATTAGCAATGCTTGTGAAAGAATTGAGAACCAATGTCAAAATAATGACACAGAGGATCTTTCCATCTTTAAAGTAAATGATAGACTTAAAACTCTTGAAGACCATGTCTTACAAATAGTTAAGAACACCAATCAATTTGCTATACATTTAGCAAAAAGTGACAGTGAAAGGCAGAAATTGAAGAATGAAATAATTGCAAGTGTGGAGCAAATTCATAAGAATCATGAACCACATATGCCAAGACATTCTACACCTTTGACTGAAGAAAAACTTTCTGTCAAAGAAAGTTTGACTCCATTCTTAGGAGAGAATGTTATTTCTGCAAAGGATATTCCCAAATTAGAAGAATGGCCAACATTCTCTGGTGAAGGAGAATACAACCATATTGAATTCATCAGGACTATTGATATGTTGCAAGAAGACTTTAATATACCTGATGAAATCATAGTAGGAAAATTACATTGTTTGTTTACCAAGACTGCAAAGAAATGGTATTACAAGATGAGAATGGATCATGGAAGACATGACTGGTCTTGGTGGAAATCTGAAGTGATTACCAAATGGGCCAATAATTCTTGGAGGTTTAAAATGGAGAATGCTTTTGAAAGTGCCATTTTTAACTCAGAAAAAGACAAACCACTTACTTGGTTCTTCAAACAAAAAGACAGATTATCTGCTTTACACCCAGATATGTCTGACACTATGATTAATATGAAAATATTAAGAAAATGTGGAGGAGAACTGGAACATGCTATCAAAAGCAGATGTGTGGAACCCTGTTCAACAGAGGACTACATTAATGCTATGGAAGATATCATTACCAGAACAAGAATTGGTAAAACTTGGGTTAGAAACCCAATAGAGTCCAAAATAGTCTCAAAGATTCCTAGAGAAGAAAGAAGACCAGAAAGACCTGTCTTGAAGTGTCATAAATGTGGAAGTACTTCACATTTAGCCAACACTTGCCCTAAGAAGACAAAGATCAATGAAGTTCAAATCATTGAAGACATTCAGTGTACTGAAGAGAAAGAAGAGTCTGATCAAGATTCTGCAGTCTCTGAAGATACACCAGTAGAGGACTATCCCATTGAAAACATTTCAGCTTTCTTTGAGGTCACAGAAGTCCATACCCACTTGCCACAGTACAGTGAGGATTGCTACAACCTGATCAATATCCAAGATGCCAGAATGTGTAAAACAAAACCTGCTAGAGGAAAGGGTTATACTGCTGGAGCATCCTGTATCACATCAGTTCTAATGAGTGATATTGAAGCCAAAGTGAATCTGGATACAGGGGCATTTTGCACTTGTATTGGCAAAGATTATCTTCAAATTATACTTCCTGAATGGAAAAACCATCTATTACCAATAGAAGGTGTACAGTTCAGTAGTGCCAGTAACAATATGTACCCCTTGGGCATATTGGATACTAATATTGTATTCCCACATCCAGCAGGAAGTGTAAGAATGAAAACTGAGATTGTAGTAATGGATAATTGTACATCTCAGCATATCATTCTTGGAAATGATTACTTGAATATTTATGGTATTGATATAAATAACCATAAAGACAGATATTTCACAATTGGAGATAACAAAAGGCAAAAATTTGCTTTCTCCAATATGCCAAAACAGATATCTGTAGTATCTTCTGTCAGAGATACTTACAAAGATGAATTTGTGTCTAAACAACTTGTTGAAGCACAAATTAATCCATCATTGTCACCCAAGATGAGGAATGAACTTATTGATGTATTATATACATACAATAATGCATTTGCATCTGATAATGAACCATTAGGCGCTATAAGGGGACATGAAATTGATATTACTCTTAATATTGATAGACCATATCCTCCAGTACTTAGAAGACCAGCTTATCCAGCCAGTCCCAGAGCTAGAGAGGCCTTGGAAAAACATATCCAAGAGTTGATCCAACTTGGTGTGCTAAGGAAAGTAGGCCATAATGAGGAAGTTGAAGTGACAACACCTGTTATTATTGCATGGCATAATGATAAGTCAAGAATGGTTGGAGATTTTAGAGCTTTGAATACCTACACAGTTCCAGATAGGTATCCAATCCCTAGGATCCAAGAAACCTTGACTCAATTGTCTAAAGCCAAGTATATAACATCAATGGATGCATTAAAAGGCTTCCATCAAAATGTTTTGACGCCTAAAGCTAGTAAATTACTTAGAATTATCACTCACTGTGGTATTTATGAGTATCTTAGAATGCCATTTGGCATTAAAAATGCTCCATCTCATTATCAAAGAATGATGAATACCATCTTCCCCACAGAATTGTCTGAAGGATGGCTTATCATTTATATTGATGATATTATTATATGTTCTGACTCATGGTCTTTGCACCTTGAAAGACTTGCAAGAGTACTTCATAAAGTTGCAGAAGTGAACATGAAAATTTCACTTAAGAAATGCAATTTTGGTTTTGAAGAACTCAAAGCATTAGGACATGTTGTTTCTGGTTTGAGCTTAGGTATTGACAAGAATAAAGTAGCAGCAGTGTTACTTAAGCCAATACCCCAGAATAAAAAAGAAATGATGTCTTTTCTTGGATTTGCTAGTTACTATAGGCAACACTTGAAAGATTTTGCAATTCTAGCCAAGTCACTTTATAGAATCTGTGATCAACAGACTGTATTTGAAATGACACAGGAAAGAATTAAAGCTTATGAGAAGATAAAGAAAGCCCTTACAGAAGCACCTTTACTCCTCATGCCTGACTGGAATATTCCTTTTAAATTGTACATTGATGCATGTGGGGATGGATTAGGGGCAGCCCTACACCAAGTCCAAATTATTGATGACAAACCTACAGAAGGACCAGTTTGTTATATCTCAAGACAAATCAAACCAACAGAAGCCAGATATGGTGCAAGCCAAATGGAGTGCTTATGTTTGGTATGGGCACTTGAGAAATTACACTATTACCTTGATGGCAGTGTTTTTGAAGTGATAACTGACTGTAATGCCGTGAAATCACTTCTTAACATGAAAACTCCCAACAGACATATGTTGAGATGGCAAATAGCCATTCAAGAATATAGAGGAAACATGACTATAGTTCATAAAGCAGGAAACATTCACAAAAATGCTGATGGACTTAGTAGATGGGCTTTAGCCAACACTCCTGATAACCCAGCTTATGTACCTTTGGAAGCTGGACCACAGATTCCAATTGAAGGGATTAACATAACTGATATTGGGACTGAATTCTTTGAAGAGGTCAGAGAGTCTTATAAACAAGACAAGAATTGCCATATCTTGACTTCTTTATTGGATAAAGACTGCAAAGACACATCTTTGGTTAATACACTAGATGAAGTTTGGAAAAATTCCTATTCTGAAGGAAGATTTCACTTGTTTGATGGGATTATTTACCATAGAACAAAACATTCTTGTGTGATGACATTGTGTAGTAGATTGCTCATCAATACCATTCTTCATGAATGCCATGATAGCATTTACTCTGGACACCTATCAGAAGACAGAACACTTGAAAAGGTGAAGAACTGTGCATGGTGGCCATCTTGGAGAAAAGAAACCATTGAATATTGCCATACCTGTGATAGATGCCAAAAAGCAAACAGGAGTACAGGCAAGAAATTTGGATTAATGATCCATATTCAAGAACCAAAATCCCCTTGGGAAGTTGTTCACATGGATTGGGTCACAGCACTTCCTCCAAGTGGTGACAAAAGTTATAATGCTTGTTTAGTCATTGTAGACAGATATAGCAAAACTCCCATATTCTTACCATGTCATAAAGATGACACTGCTATGGATACAGCTCTTCTTTTATGGAGTAGAGTTATTTCTCATACAGGGTTATTTAAGAATATCATAAGTGACAGAGACCCCAAGTTCACATCTGCACTTTGGACCAATCTTCATAGATTGTTTGGGACTAAGTTATCATTCTCTACAGCATATCACCCTCAAACAGATGGGCTAGCAGAGAGGATGATTCAAACTTTAGAAGACATGATCAGGAGATTTTGTGCTTATGGATTAGAATTTAAAGACTCAGATGGCTTTACCCATGACTGGTGCACTCTGATACCTGCATTAGAATTGGCATACAAGACATCAGTCCATTCTTCCACAGGACAAACTCCTGCTATGTTAGAAAAAGGATGGAATCCAAGACTCCCAGCAGACACACTGAGGAAAGACTTGATTGACATTCATCCTACAGCTTCCAGCTTCAAATTAATGCTTGATAAAGTAAAACACCATGCAAAACAAAGTATGGATGATGCTTTTGATTATGCAAAACAGAAGTGGGACAAGAGTCATAAAGTACCAGACTTCAAAGTAGGGGACTTAGTTCTAGTTTCAACCTTGAATTTTAAGAATATCAAAGGCCCAAAGAAACTTAAAGATTCTTATGTAGGACCTTTTGTTATTGTTGCTTTACATGGAACCAATGCAGTTCAAGTGGAATTGAGTGGTGAATTGGAAAATAAACACCCCACATTTCCAGTCAGCTTGATAAAACCTTATCAACCAGCTGATAAAGAATTGTTTCCTTTAAGAAACCCAACTCCTTTAACTGTACCACCTGTGGAACAGAATGAAGACAGAAAGATAAAGAAAGTCATTAAAGAAAGGAGACTTAGGGGTAAAAATCAAAGAGAATATCTTGTCAGATATAGAAATCCAGTACATGAAGATGAATGGATGGCAGAATCAGAAATACCTGACTCAGATAAACTCTTAAGAAGATTTAGACATGAAAGAAGGCCACAAGCCTGAATATGTCTATAAATGTGCTTTAAATTACTTGATCTGAGTAATGTGAAGAGGTGTGACAGTGGACATTAACCCCCTTTTGGGGCCTTATTCTTTTTATCACTAATAAAATTGTAGTACAATTTTATTTTTTGGTGGGAGGGAATGTGAGCCTTGAGGTATATTTTACATACCCAAATAGGCCACAATTATCTTAAAAAGAAATTTTGAATTATGCAAAACTCATAAGTCATGCATATATCCAAAATTCATCATTTTCAATTTCAGAAAAGATGAATAACTTTTTATTGAGTAAGTAAATCCATGGATTTAAGACCAGATTTGGATTCTACACAAAAATTCACGTAGGGTAGCTCCATAGAGTGAATAAGCTCAATTTAAGTATTTGAGGTGGTAAAATGGAAAATACTTCAATACCACATCATTAATACCACATAAAAGATCTGTGAAAAGTTTTGTTTTTCTTGATTTTTAGCCAAAATAATGGGAAAGTGAGAAATCCCATGTTACATATACACTAAGAATAGTGTTATGCATGTTTGGAGCACTTAATATCATGGTATTCTTACATGGACTTTTGGTACACCCATAGTGGATATCTCACTTTAAGCTTAAATTACTATTTTGACGTAAAAAATAGGCAAGGGGGACAAAAGACATCAAAGAGAGCCAGGGTACCCAACTTCTGAGGCCTCAGAGGCGTGGATAGCTCCAGAGCATGGATCCATGGCTCATCTTGGCCCAATTGGTAAACTAAAACTCTTTGGGAACTTGGTTACCAAGTTACAACTACTGTAAAACATCAGAAAATAGCAAATAACCTGCTATTTTGACGTGCCAAGGAGGTAATGAGCTACTTACACTCCTGTAACCATGTCAATTACTAATGACTTTCCATGGATAAACCCCAAAAGAGTAATTAAAACCCTTTTGGGACCCATATTCATTGATTTACCTCATAGCAACCAGCAAAACACTGCTATTTGCAATTCTACGTAGAAATGAGGTAAAACCTTCAAAAATTCATTAAAAATACAATTCTTAATGAATCTTTCTGAAACTTTCAGGACTAAAGGAGAACTGTATTATCTATGGTACAACCAAAAAGAATTACAGTTTTACTAGTAAAATTAAAAGTTTTACTTACAGTCCATTTTTGGATATTCTACGTGAAACACTGAATCTTCAAAAATTCACAGTAATTACAACCTGTGATGAAATTGGCAATAACATTGATAACTTTGAGAAATCAATGATTATTTTAGAATAAAAGAAGATTTACAAGTGTTACTCCTTTTATTCTTAACCATATTGGGGTTGGTAGTCACGTAAAAGCATCAATTAAGTAATTATGATAATCTTACATGACAACAGATGATGCAATCAATAATCCAAAAAGGTTTATTGTTTTCTCACTCACTGGTTTTTCAGTTTGCTCCATGGCACGCCTCTGTGAGCTGTTATTGACTTAAAAGAAGCCTCTTCTTGCTGTTTTTTCCGTATCATCATCTTATCAATTTATTAATCTTTATTACCAACAAGTAAGTATTAGTTCAACTATTCTTAAGTGTTTTAATTCTTTCAGAATCAATCAGAAAGACGTGAAATCATAGAATCCAACTATATATTGTTGTAATACTGTTATAAATCCTTTCGATCCCTTAAATCCACAATTCCACGTCAAATTTCTCTACTTTTATTATCAATAAGTTCTTTGGAGTATTAGTGAGTCATTTATCTTTAATTCTTAAAGTTTTTCTCTAGTAATAGTTTTCTTCAAGAATTATCTTTATAATTATTCTTGCAAAAGATAATTATATATTAAAATAATTTTATTATTTTAATAAAGAAGTTTTTATTATTAAATTCTTCTTGTAATTGATTCTTGTAGACAATTACTTGCTCACTGTTAAAATCACTAGTAGTGCTTAACACGTGAAAGAAATAATTTTTTAATTATTTAATTGTGGTTATAATAATATTTTATTATTATATTTCATAAGAACAGACATAGTACTGTTGATTAATAGTAATATTATCATCAGTTTCATAGTCACATCTTACACGAACTCTTCCAACGTTGGGGCCCAGCACAAGCCTCAGCCACATGAAGTTATGAGCGCTTCATTGGAGTATTTGCAAAGATGCCAACAAATAACAAAATATGTATGTCAATTAATAAGATCAATATATTCACATTAATTAAACACCCAAACTGAATAAGACTAACTTCTTGAAAATATGAATAGATGATATAGATAAAACCTTATTTCAACATCTCTGTTGATGTTCCAACCTTTCCATTCTCCTGAAATCCCCATCCATGCCATGTCAAATAAAACAGCTTTTCAAATCACGGCCACCTGCCCTGTTCAATCACCAAAAATTTAACAAACCATCCCAAAATGACCAAGAAAATTATGATTGCCTGGTTGAGTACTTACAGAATTTTCATGCAACAAGGGAAATAGTTGATTGGATCAGTTCAACTGAATCCAAAAATGTCAGCAACAGTGTGATATGTTTTCTGAGGGGCAACTCACGGCAATTTGGTATTATTAGTAGCATTTTTAAAGTCTCTGAGCCATCTAGCATAATGAAAAATAACTTTCTGATCTTAAAAATTTTGAAGATTGATGTGAATTTCTTACCAGATTGTCTGCATTTCAATATTTAGAAAGCTGTTGGTTTTGAATATTGACACTTGATTATATCTGAAGAGGAAATAGAGCGTAACTGTGGATTGTATGATAACAAAGTTCTGTCATGTGGACTGCTTGTAGTGATAAAGCTGTTATTTCATGATATTTAGTCTACAAAAATGCAAATCTCTCAGATTCATTAGCAATTTTGCTAGTGAAATAACTGCCTCAGAATTTAGTAACAGAGACATGCCATTGTGACAAGCAAAGCCCATTATTTCACATTTCCACAAAGAACTTAGTATTTTAACATTGGGTACAGTGTGAATAAGCCACTTCAATGATCAAATGACCCACACACTCACCTTTCACAGCATCCAAAATTTTTAACTGCACCACCATCATGTTGGAAGGGGAATTGGCCCTTGCGCACACGCACCCGCATATGCACATGCATACCCACACCCACACACAAATGCACCCGCACACACCAATGCAATTGCACCTGCACATGCAGTCACACCCACACACACAAATGCACATGCAAACACACCCATACACGCCAATGCACACGCAAACACACCCGCACCCACCAAGAGTGGTTTCATGTGTCACCCACAAATGATCAATGCCACCTGACATTAGGCCCTCACATGTATTGCCTTTGTGTGCATGTGTCACCCTTGCACCCACTGCATTGTGCAGAAGGCTCTAACCATGTCACCCCCTCCTTCTGAGCTAGCTGATTCATGGCTACACAAAATTAGGACAACACATCATTTGGCCATGTTGTGCTGGTCACACACACACACCCGCACCTGCGGTATTGTGCGGCAGGCTCTACAAATGTCATCTGCAAAACAACAATTCTGCTCAGGTGGAGTCCATTAATGGATGACCTGGTGAAGTCAGACCCCCCACCTACATCAAGACTGGCTGAAGGACCTCTTCGATGTGTGTGTGTGTGTGCAAACAGGCGGGTCTTGTGTAATTTTTACCAACCATTGGACGGTTGTGGGATGATCAGGTGGTGAGGAATCTGAGTTGAAGGCACAGGGGAACCAATATAGGTGGATGTCACAGGATTTGGTGTAAGACAAGAGTGTGACGTGTGCTTGATGTTTACTTGATTTTTGCTTGATGTGAGCGTGACTTTTATCCTGCTTGACGTTTGCTTGACATGAAGTCAATTGCCAATAATTGACACAAGATTCGCCCTGGTGTTACCATCCTTATGCTTGCAGTGACCTCCCGACATGCCTCCAAAGCTGATTACTATCCTTACGCTCATATAGTGCCCGCCTGACATGGCTCTGACACCGCCCTCACACTGGCCTAATTCTCAAAGCCACTTATGATCCTTACCCTCCTACCAGGCCCTCAAGATGAGACTACAATGCCTCCCCCCATCTCCGCCCCCGCCACTTGCAATCCTTACGCTCCCTCAAGATATGCCTCCGACACCACCCTCAACCCTCCTTATGCCTCTGCACCCCCCCCACTTACCATCCATAGTGTAAGGTGGCTTGTTGGCGTACACGATCAACGCAATCAAGGAAATATGCTGAGTGGCCTTCTCTGCCAACAGGACCTAAGGGGTAATTGGTCAGTATATTCACAATGTTATGGTTAGGGTTTAAATCATGAGACTCTGTAACAACCATCCATCAGGGGTAAGGGTATTCATTCATACACCCACTCAAACACCCCAAATCAGCAAATCCAGTATCTGCATCAGCATGCAGTTTCAGCAATCTTCATTCTGAAACATGCATACAGCTTGGTACCTCAATACAGCCTGTCAATACCTGTACAGGCTGGATTCACCCAATACAGTTTCAATACACCAATATAGAACTGTATGATCACTCAAATACACCACACCTCTTGTACAGGTTCTGTACAGCTGTACAGGACCTGTATTGGCCAGACTCAATTCAATCATCAATTATTCTCATGAAAATTCTTCCTCTGGATCAGGGCTGGTGGTTCTCACATATACCAGCCCCTCTTTCTCCCCCCTGGGGACTTTTCCCCAGTTAATTAATTTAGTTGATTTATTATTATCTGAATATTCTTATCCTTATATTTTTGGGTATTATATTTATTTAATCTTAAGTTAGTCTTTGCTTTTTTTTCTTTCTTCGCCTGTACAGTATGAGTTGGGTGGCCATATCCTTATTAACCCTTCTCTTTCCATTCTGACAGGTTGAAACAGTGGACTTGGACTTGTTTGTGGTTGGCTCTCCCTTTTCTTACTCTTAATCTTTGTTGCTGCTTTCTTACTTTTATTCTTTTATTAATTCATTATTCACACTCTTAAGTGTATCCATTCTTGTCTTATCCTTGAGCCCTCCATAAGTGAGTCCCAGTTTACTGAGTGCCAGGCCCTCTTCACTTCGAAGAGCCCCTGTGACATTAAATTAATTAACTCATATTTGATTCATTCTTTTCATTCATTTATATTCATTTCCTTTTATTCATCAAATTATGATCTCTTAATGACTTTATGATTCTTAATGATCATGATTTTTCTCTCTTATCAATTTTTCATCTCACTCATTTCATTCTTATGAAAATTGATTCTTTTTCTTTTCTTAATCATTGCTGACCATTTCATCACTTCATTTTATTTTATCAATCAAATTTTTTTTCTGTGTTCTTATTCAGGTTTTATCTAGGAATTATTGATTGGTTTAATTGATTGGATTATTCATTGGGATTCATTTGGGTTATTGATTCAGGATTTATTGGATTTATTGACTTTGAACTCTCAAGATATTGAATTGATTTCTGAAGATTTTGAACTGATTGATTGATTCCTCAAGACTTGATTTCATATTGAAGACACTTATTGATTGATTCTTGATTGAATATTGATTGATTATTGAATTCCTCAAAATTATTGATATTTGATTTGATTTGATTGTTGATTGATTGAATTTATTTGACTGTTGATTGAATTTGATTCCTCAAGATTTGAATTGATTCCTCAAGATTCATCAAGATTTTATGGTGATTGATTTGGCCAAATTTGATTATTCTTCTTAATACCATCAAGTTCTATTTCATTATTTCAAAATGCCAGTTCAGCATAGTCCCCCAGCCAAAAATACTAGATCCCAAAGAATTCAAGCTGTTCTCACTCCTACAGCAAGGGCTCCTCTTGACCGCACACCATCAGTTCATCAACTGAGTGTAAATTTAGACAGAGGACCACCAATGGAAGGAGCAGCACCCTCAAGAAGAGGTGGAATGAAATCTAGAAGATCAAGATCTTTCTCTGGACTTTTGGGTGGCTACCCTGGCATGTCTGAAGGTGCAAGAGCAAGACAAGGGGAAGTTGAAGATGAAGAGGGGGAAGAGTCTGTGGAAGAGGAAGATTCTGGGGAAACTGAAGTGGCAGATGCCTTGGCAAATGTTCCAGAGGTGCCTCAGGGTTCTAATCTAGCCCTTTCTATTCAACCTCTTGTCTCTCAAACTGATCCAAGTCTCCTCAAGATGATGGAGCAGATGACTCAATTCATGGGGCAACTCACTCAAGCAGTTGCTCCCAGGGACAATTCCAAAGCCCCTGCTTTCAAGACTCCATCCATGAAGGCACCTGATTCTTTTGATGGTACTCAAGCTCATAAGTTGAGAGGATTTATCCAATCCTGTCAACTAATTTTCCATAATGATCCAGCAAATTTCTTCTCTGACAGGAAGAAAGTTCTTTACTCAACTTCTTTTCTCACTGGTAGAGCTGGCAAATGGATTGAACCTTACCTCTCAAATATTTCCAATGAAGACCCTTCCTACCTCCTCAATAATTGGCCATTGTTTGAATCTCAATTATTCACTCTGTTTGGTGATGCCAATGAAGTCAGGAAAGCTGAACAAGAGTTGGACAATTTGAGGATGAAGGAAAGTGGTCATGTTTCCTTGTACATAGCAGATTTCAGGAGCTTAATGTCAAGAATTGGAGATTGGGGGGAAAGAGCTTACATTCATGTGTACAGAAGAGGATTGGCATCAAGATTATTGGATCAGTTGGCTTCTCACCCTGGAACTTTTGATACTCTTCAAGAACTTATGGATGTCACCTTAGAATTAGACACAAGATATCATGAGAGGCAAAAAGAAAAGGGTGGCAATCAAGAGAAGAAGCCTCCAGTCATTGGATCCAATCAGTCTAGGCCTCCTCAAAACTCATCTTCAAAGAGGCCTCACCAGAAGAAGAATAAGAAGGGCAAGCAATTCCAATCTTCAAAGGACAAGCCCCATGCTGCTCTCCTCAATAAGGACAATAAATTAATCGGTCCTGAAAAGGAGAGGAGGATTAAAGAGGGGTTGTGTACTTATTGTGGTGGAAAGCACCCAATTGAAAAATGCTTCAAGAGACCTCAGAACAAGCCTGGGTCATCATCAAGAGGCTTCCCTAGCAAGCAGGGAAAAGCCTGAGTGGGAATCATGATGTGTTCAATGGTTCTCACTTATTTCCTTCAAGAGCACAATTGTGCACTCTGAATACTAGTGTCAAGAAATCTTTAAAATTTCTTATTTTCCCTTCTGTCTCTGATATTTTTTATAGTATTCTCATTGATTCTGGTGCTACAAACTCTTTTATTGCAAAGAATTTTGTTCTCAAGTACTCATTGACTTTGTCAGAGCTCCCTGAAAAGATTCCTCTTTTCATTTTGGATTCTAATGAATCCCCTGCCTTGTTCATCACCCATTATACCAAGTGGGTGGTTGACTTGCCTTCCTTCCCAAGCTTTGAATGGGACTTCTTTGTCATAGATTCACCCAAGGGAGAAGACCTGATATTGGGCTATGATTTCCTTTACCATTTTAATCCCATTATTTATTGGAAAAATGGATTGATCACCTATGATTCTAATCATAAGGATTCTAGTGGTATTATTCCTTCTACTAGTAATGACTTTGCTACTGCTGTCAACAGTGTTGCTCTGGTTGGTGAACTTAAGACACCTTCCCTTCCTTCTTCTGTCCATATCCCTTCCATTAATCCCTCTCAGTCATTACTTCCATTAAGAGATGAAGTCTTCAAAGAGATAAAGGATGTTGGAGAAGATGTTGCCATATCTTCACTTCATCTCTTTCAAGGGGATATGGACCTTCCTCCCTTATCTTTTCATGCATCCCTGGAGGAGCAGTGGGATGAGGAGGAAGAGCCAGAAGAAATTGAAACTGTGTTGAAGGTTGTCCCTCCTGCTTATCACCATTATTTGGATGTATTCTCCAAGGTGAAAGCAGAGAAACTTCCTCCACACCGCGCCTGTGATCACCATATCAAATTGGAGGGTCTTCTACCTCCAATTGGTGTTATCTACTCATTATCAAATCAAGAGTCAGAAACACTGCGGGCCTACATTTCAGAGAATGTAGAGAAAGGTTTCATTAGACCAAGCTCCTCTTCAACAGGAGCACCTGTCCTTTTTGTGAAGAAAAAGGATGGAGGTCTCCGTTTGTGTGTTGACTACCGCAAACTCAATGCTGTCACTAGGAAGAACAGATACCCTGTTCCTCCCATGAACCAGCTTCTTACCGTATTCAATGGTTCCACTATCTTCTCCAAGATATATTTGCGTGGTGCATATAACCTTCTGAGAATCAAAGAGGGGGATGAGCACTTAACTGCCTTTAGAACCAAATATGGCAGTTATGAGTATTTGGTCATGCCATTTGGTTTGACCAATGCTCCTGCTTCTTTCCAAAATCTGGTAAATGATATCTTTGCAGATTTTTTGGATGTGTTTGTTGTGGTTTATTTAGATGATATTATGGTCTTTTCCAGTTCTGAGGAGGAACATGTCAAACATGTGGCCTCTGTCCTCCAAAGACTGAGGGACAATAATCTGTTTGCCAAAGCCTCCAAGTGTGTATTCCATGCCTCAAGTGTGGAATACTTGGGCTATGTTGTTTCAAGTGATGGCCTCAAGATGGATTCTTCAAAAGTTCAGCAAGTCCTCAATTGGCCTCAGCCCAAAAACATCAAGGCTCTTCAATCTTTTCTTGGCTTTGCCAATTTTTATCGTCGTTTCATTAAAAATTATTCCAAAAAAATCACTTCTCTCACTTCCCTTCTCAAAAAAGATTCTCCTTTCATCTTCAATGAGGAAGCTCTTAGTCAGTTTCAAGCACTCAAAGAAGCTTTCACCTCTGCTCCTATCCTTTCTCACTTTAATCCTTCTCTTCCAACCATTGTAGAGACTGATGCCTCTGATTATGCCTTGGGTGCTGTACTGAGTCAGGTGAATGACTCAGGAAAGCATCCCATTGCATTTGATAGTCGCAAGCTCTTACCAGCTGAGCTCAACTATGAAATTCATGACAAGGAACTCCTTGGCATAGTTTGGGCTCTCAAGCGCTGGAGAGCCTTTCTCCTTTCTCTTTCTGATTCCTTTGAGGTCTTGACAGACCATTGTTCTCTCCAATATTTTATGTCTTCTGAAGTCCTTACTTGTCGTCAAGCCCGTTGGGCTGAATTTTTGTCTGAATTTCACTTTGTTATCACTTACCGCCCAGGCAGGCTGGCCACTTTACCAGATGCCTTGTCACGTTGGGACGACGTGTACCCAGAGAGGGGGGTGGATTTCATCAGCAAGAATCCTCAAAACTTTCATCAAGTTCTCAAGCAAAATGAAATTCAAGAGTCAAGATTCTTTTCCATAAAAGTTGAAATGTTCTCAGATTTAGTTGATCAGATTCAAAGACAAGTATGGCAAGACAAAGACTATAAGGAGATCCTCAAGAAATTAGCAAGAGGAGAATCAGTCCCAGACTATTCTCTTGAACCTCAAGCAAGATTATTATTGTTCAAAGATAGAGTAGTTATTCCAAGAAATCATGAAGTTCAATTGGACATTCTTCAAAGGCATCATGATTCACCATTGGCTGGCCATCCTGGCCAGGAGAAGACCCTCAAGCTCATCAAGAGGGATTTTTATTGGGCTGGAATGAATCAAATCATCAAGGACTATGTGTCCTCATGTCAGCAATGTTCAAGAAACAAGAACATCCACCATAAGAAGTTTGGATTACTCAAGCCTCTTCAAATTCCATCTGGTCCTTGGAATTCATTATCAATGGACTTCATCACTCAATTGCCTCTGTCAAACAACTTTGACTCAATCTTAGTAATTGTAGACAGATTCTCAAAAATGGCAATATTCATTCCAACTTATGGCACAATCACTGCACTGGACTTAGCTCAAATCTTCATTAGTCATGTATTTTCCAAACATGGCCTTCCAGTAAGTATTGTTAGTGATAGAGGTTCCTTATTTGTTTCATCATTCTGGACCCAGTTATGTCAGCAGCTCAAGATATCAAGAGACCTGTCAACTGCATTTCACCCTGAAACAGATGGACAGACAGAGAGGGTAAATCACATACTAGAACAGTACCTTTGGATGTATGTCAGCTATCATCAAGATGACTGGCACACCTGGCTCCCTCTGGCTGAATTTGCCTATAATAATGCAGAACATTCATCAACCAAGCAATCACCTTTTTTCACCATTTATGGAAGAAATCCCAGCTTTGACTCAATCCATATTTCTCAAGACTCACCTGCTGGAAAGTTATCAACAAAACTCCAATCAGTACAGCAAGTTGTCAAAGAGGAATTAGAGTCAGCAATAAGGAGATTCAAGAAGTATGCAGATAGAAATAGGGCAATTCCACCTGATTTCCAACCTGGGGACAAAGTATGGCTAGCTTCCAAGAACATCAAGACAACAAGACCCACCAAGAAATTATCAGAAAGATGGTTGGGACCCTTTGAAGTTCTGAAGAAGATTGGCAGCCATGCATATCACCTCAAGTTGCCTCAGCAATGGAAGACAGTTCACCCTGTATTCCATGTGTCCTTATTAGAACCAGTCAAGCATTCAACTATCCCAAATCGTCATCAATTGCCGCCACCACCAGTTCTAGTGGAGGAGCAAGAAGAATGGGAAGTGGCTCAGGTTCTGGACTCAAAACTCAAGAGAGGTAAATTATGGTATCTTGTAGAGTGGAAAGGATTCAGTGAAGACCCAGAAAGAACCACTTGGGAACCATCTTCCAACCTTACCAACTCACCAGACCTTGTCAAGGATTTCCATTCATTTTATCCAGACAAGCCTGGTCCAAATACCTCAAGAGTTTGATTTATGGTGCTTGGTGGGGAGAAGAAGTTATGAAAGTAAGTTCCTCTCCTGGCATGCACCTTTAAGGGGGTATTCTACCCATATGTTGTTGTAAGCATCACCTTGGCCACTTTGTGAGCACTTGTCATTTCTTTGGACAGGTTCAGGAAGCATACAACATCAATACCCTCCATTTGGACCTTATCAAGATATGGCCCAATGTTTTCTTTATTTATTTTTCATTTCTTTCTTTATTATCATTTCATTTTATGCCAATCATCATAATTCAAGACATTCATTACTTCAAGTCATTTACGGCAATTCATTTCAGAAGTCATTTATGGCAATTCAACTCAGAAGTCATTTATGGCAATTCTTTTCAGTTTTATGGTGCTTGGTGGGGAGTGGAAGTTATGAAAGTAAGTTCCATCTCCTGGTATGCATCCCTGAGGGTTCTACTTCTTGTAAAACATTACCTTGGCCACTCTGTGAGCATCAAAATGCTTGGGTTTCATTTTTTCAGACTTATTGGCCAAAATCAAGCAACTCACCACAAGAAGGACCAACCATCAGGATTTTTTCTTTATTTCTTTCTTTACTCTCATTTTCTCTTATTCTTTTATTTTTCTTTCTTTCTTTACTTGTATAATTTTCTTTCTTTTATTTCTTTAAAGCAGCAGCATTCCCTCCCCAAATCATGTATTGGGAGGTTCCATTATTTTTTCATTTTTTAGTATTTATAAGAGTGGGGATAGAAGGCAAGCCAAACACAAACAAGGAAAAGGAAACTAGTTATCTCTACCCAAGTCATCAAAAGTTCTCTGGAAATCATTTATCAACTCATCTTCATACCAGCCAAATTTTGCAGCCATTTCTTCAGAAGCAGTACCTGGAATCGTCCTGTCATTGGCATACATAATCACCTCTCTGCTATTTCTATCAACTCTCCTGAACAATCTGGCCACAGCATCTTGATTTTCACTAGCCGCGTTGGGATCTTCTCTGGTAACCCGGATAGGCCAACATTCTCTTCTTTGGAATACTTGAGCGGCAGGAAACGGCAAAGGGGACAATCCATCTCTTCTTCTGCTGGAGCTGGTCACAGGTTGGAGTTGACGGGAGGTGTTTATGGGTGAGTTTCTGGGCTGTTGAACTGGAGATGGTCTTACTGCTGGATTCAAGGCAGGCCTGGTGGTGTGGGAAGTAGTTGGTGATGGAGGAGGAAGGGTTGTAGGAATTGAAGCAAGCATTGGTTGGAAGGTTCTTGGAGTGCTGGGAATCACTTGGCTTTGGAATCTGTGGTTGGCAAGAGGTTGAGAAGAGGAATTGCTGGATGGATGGCCACTTGAATGAGGAATAACTTGAACTTCTTCACCATCCAACTCATCACTTCCTTCAGCATCTGGATCTGATGGGGAATCAACAATTCTTCTTAGCTTCTTCACTACTTTCACCACTCCATCAGCATTGGTCCTTGAAATGGGAATTTCTGAGCTGTAGTGGATGGGCCTACCACCAATTGGAATGGGCCCTCCAACATTAGTCCATCTGGCCACATCCCTCTGCCTGGAACCAGTCACTACATCAAAATATCAGCATCAATTCAACCAAGAAATGCAAATCACTCACATTGAGAAAATCCAGAAGTGGCATCAGGGGTAGGTTCCTCAAGAATGGGGAATTCCTGCCCATAAGGCCCATCCTTCCTACTCCATAAGTGCCTCCTCACCTGGGACAAAGTTGATCCGGTACGGCGGCATGGCTTCTTCCCAATAAAGCAGAAATGGCATTTTGACGATCGAGGATTGTAATGTTGAAAGCAATCCTTCCCCCTGGCCAAACACTCAGTACAGGCAGGATCAAGAACTTCAGCTGCTCTGAACCCATCATATGTTTGGGAGGGGTCAAAATGGCCAGAAGACGCCATGGAGGGAGAAGACAATCGACTGAAGACGCCAGAACCATGAAGAACAGACGGTGGCGGTGCAGAAGGGGAAGATTCAGTGAGTTCAGTCAGTTTGGAACTCATAACTGAAGAAAGTGCAAGCAGAAGATTCAAGACGTCAGAATCAATCCACTCCACATCAAGAAAAAAAATTTGACTCAAGGAACTGGGGCCATAACTCAATTATGCCCCACCTCAAAGCCTCTAAGGTGAAGGTTCACACCCCTTTGGGGCTGAACTCATCACCCAGGGCCTCCTCTGCAACTTTGGGGGAGGCCAAGATCTTGATGATCCTGGACCCCTTCAATGGATCCAGGCCATATATGGTGAAATTTGGAATTGGGCCATTTTTGGGCCCCTTGGTCACCCTGGGTCCCCAGCAAATTTGGGCCCAGGGGGCCTCCAATAGCCCCCACGGACCGCGGACCGCGGACCGCGGC
Organism: Austropuccinia psidii; assembly: GCA_023105745.1. Classification (NCBI taxonomy): domain Eukaryota; kingdom Fungi; phylum Basidiomycota; class Pucciniomycetes; order Pucciniales; family Sphaerophragmiaceae; genus Austropuccinia; species Austropuccinia psidii. Next base: position 10,086,275 of record JALGQZ010000004.1, on the reverse strand, counting down.
TTACGGTCCACGGACCGCGAACCATGGCCCACGGCGTACGGCCCGCGGACCGTAGGACCCCAAAACATCAAAAAGGCCTATTATGGCCAAAAAACCAGAAAAATCAAAAAAATTGCCCTAATCACCAAAACACCCAGCAAGGCCAAAAAGGCCATAAAAAGCAAGATACATCAAGATCACCCAAGATGGAGGCCACAGTCCAAAAACCACTGGGAGGGCTGCCTGAGGCCAATTCCTTGGATCATGGGGACAAGACCCCTTGGAGGTTCATTCAATGGATTAAGTCTGGGCCAATGAGTACAAGTCATATACTCATTGGGCACCAATTTTTGAGCACAAGGGCTCAATGGCCTTTATTCTGGGATATATCCCAAGGCCACATCCCAAGACATGGCTGATTGAATCAAAAGAAAAGAATTGCATACTCTGGAAGGAATACTCACTCAAACTTGGAAAAAAAAAGGGGGGAATCAATTGAATTTGGCAGGGAAGAAGTAATGAAGGATTTTCAGGATAATGGTCAAGAGGAAAGAAAATTAAAAAAAAAAAAAAAAAAAAAAAAAAGACAATTTCTTAAAAAAATGTGGGGATATTGAGATGTCACTCAACAGTGGCAGGGTATTATGGTGTTCAGGAGCCCACCAGTTTCAAGAGGGGGATACTGTAACAACCATCCATCAGGGGTAAGGGTATTCATTCATACACCCACTCAAACACCCCAAATCAGCAAATCCAGTATCTGCATCAGCATGCAGTTTCAGCAATCTTCATTCTGAAACATGCATACAGCTCGGTACCTCAATACAGCCTGTCAATACCTGTACAGGCTGGATTCACCCAATACAGTTTCAATACACCAATATGGAACTGTATGATCACTCAAATACACCACACCTCTTGTACAGGTTCTGTACAGCTGTACAGGACCTGTATTGGCCAGACTCAATTCAATCATCAATTATTCTCATGAAAATTCTTCCTCTGGATCAGGGCTGGTGGTTCTCACATATACCAGCCCCTCTTTCTCCCCCCTGGGGACTTTTCCCCAGTTAATTAATTTAGTTGATTTATTATTATCTGAATATTCTTATCCTTATATTTTTGGGTATTATATTTATTTAATCTTAAGTTAGTCTTTGCTTTTTTTTCTTTCTTCGCCTGTACAGTATGAGTTGGGTGGCCATATCCTTATTAACCCTTCTCTTTCCATTCTGACAGGTTGAAACAGTGGACTTGGACTTGTTTGTGGTTGGCTCTCCCTTTTCTTACTCTTAATCTTTGTTGCTGCTTTCTTATTTTTATTCTTTTAGTAATTCATTATTCACACTCTTAAGTGTATCCATTCTTGTCTTATCCTTGAGCCCTCCATAAGTGAGTCCCAGTTTACTGAGTTCCAGGCCCTCTTCACTTCGAAGAGCCCCTGTGACAGACTCACAAATTAAAACCTAATAAGTGGACTATTTAAGACAAGAATTGTTTCTCCTGTTTCCCTGACAAAACCATTTTATTTCACATCATTCAAATGGAACACTTTGCTTAGTCCTTACCTCATGCACATTGAATAGTTCAAAAGTTGACTTTAGTAGTTTTCTCACTAGTTAACTTTATTCAATGTCTCACAGGGAAGTGATTTTATTTGCATGATATGAAATAATTTGCAAAACATTGCCTCCTTCAATTTCCCAACAAATTGTATTTTGCAAATGCAATACAATTTCAATAGAAGGTTCCAAGGCTGTTGATGCACAGGTTCATTTTGATCAGCTTGTGGTTCTAAAATGTATTTTTTCTAGAATATTAAATAACTCTTAAACTGCTTTAAATTGATATTTAACTTCTTTCAAACTTGCCGAAATTCTCCTATATTACCTAAAAAAGAATCAATTATTTTAAACTTATTTTACTTCCACCTTTTTTCTTCAATTTTGATCTTTTTATTCAAAAATTTTCAATCAAGTTATCAATCAAGTCATCACCATCTATTTGCTTAATAAAATACCTCTGCTATGGCCCAAACCCCAGGAAATTCAACTGAATTTAATGAACTATCAACTTCAGCCCCAGAGAGTGGAAGTGAAATCTCTGATATGGCCAGTAGTCGTCAATTGGGCATTGAAGTAGAGAGACAGTCACATGAAGATAATCAAGATCCACCAGTTCTTCTGGATTGTGAGTATGCATCCATCTTGAATATTTCAAATCCCTCAAAACCTTATATTGTGTCATAGCCTTTATTCCATCTCAGCCTCCAAGCTCTCAGAAACCAAATTTTAGAAGCTATGAGAAGGAAAAGACTGTTGCGAAATGACCCCAATGAATAGGTTGTTTTCCTCCACTCATCCAAAAGCACAAATATCAAGGCAAGTATCAGCCAATATGACCCCAAGTGAAATTTGGAGGCTTGTGGATGTCAATCAGATCAAACCCATTCACTTTGGCCACGTGGCAATTTTCTCTTCAACCAAATTACTCATTGCCCTTGTTGAATTCAGACCATTCACAACAATGAGTGAAGTCAAGGTCAATCAATGGGATGGATTATCCCAATTCTTATTTCGCGAAAGAAGATTCACCGACCCAATTGCAACAAATGGGGCATTAGTGGAGGTATTTATGTTCGCAATTGGGTGGGGCAAATGCAGCACATAGAATGAACAATTTGGTCTGTATGGAAGTCTTGGGAAAATTGAAAACGCAAAAGATGAATGGAGGAACCAAGGTGCCAATCTTAGCTTGGTGGGTTGCATTCTAGGTCAATCCTTACAACATGTTGGGGATAATTTATTTGAGAAGATTCAAAATTTCCACAAGTCATTGGGGGTTCTGTCTTTTGATCAATTTAACTATGAAGCTGATATTCCTGCAAATCAGGATGCATTAGAGCTTGCTTATGCACTCACTTTCACAATGAATGGATTCAAAAACGCACCTCATGTTGATAAGGATGCATTGCTGTATGCTTGGGGATGGTGGTTCCAAGCTGATAAGCAGACCGGCCAAATTCAAAGAGATGTGTCAAAGTGGCGTACAGGGGCAAAATTGATATTCCCAATTGAGCATTTTTGGATTGATCTATCCAAATGTCATGGCCTCATTCAGGTAGTGTGCGCCAGTAGTACATTTGTTCACTATACTGATCCAGCACAGGACAACAAAAGCACAACACTCATAGGTATGTCCACGCAATTCTCAAGGAGGTTAGCCAAAACAATTTGCCAAAAAAGCCACAGCTATTATGAGGTTGGCAAGGGAGTGGGCTATCAGATCAGGGATGGTAATACAATCTCATCCCAATTCAAAGAATGAGGAGATTTGCATGTGTGTTGGAATTTCAGCGTGATTGGTAAATAATGCTGGTGCAAGGCAGAGGACAATATACACCAGGATTGGATGGTTGGGAGTGCGGGAGATAGCGTAGCTCACATGAAAAAGGGGTGAAATGGATTGTGTATGGTGGCATGCCATTGTACATATGTCCTGGTTTGTTGCTCTTGTCCAGGATCCCAATGCTTCACACCTTAATCCTTAACCTTGTGCATGTTTCCAATACTTCACACAATTTCTTACGCCAGGGAAGGCTGCCAACCCTTCACATGCAAATCATTACGCTTGTACAAGCTCCCGACAATTCAAAAAACTGCCTACGCTGGTGCAGGCTCCCGACGCCTCCCACCCAAATCCTTAAACTGTGCAGGATCGCAACAATTTACAAGTTTCCTTACGCCGGTGCTGGCTTCCAATAATTCACACGCGAATCCTGACACTTGTGCAGGTTCCTGACAATTAAAACAATGCCTTACACTGGGGCAGGCTTCCAACAATTCACACGGGAATCCTTATGCTTGTGCAGGTTCCAACAATGCTAAAAATTCCTTATGCCATAGCAGGCTTCCAACAATTCACACACCAATCCTGATTCTTGTGAAGGTTCCCAACAATTCAAATAATTCCTTACGCTGGGGCAGGCTTCCAACAATTCACACCCTAACCCTTACGCTTGTGCAGGTTCTGACAATACTAAAAATTCCTTATGCCTGCGCAGGCTTTCAACAATTCACATGCAAATCCTTACGCTTGTGAAGGTTCCCAACAATTCAAACAATTCAATACATGACTAAGATTAATACCGTTTGACCATAGGAAAGGCAATGTCTCATGAATCTGCAGTGGATTGCTCACATGCAGGGAACACCCGCATTTTTACAGCTAAGATCTGATATGGTTGTCAACCATATCAGAAGAAAATGTAGGAAAAGGTAATGGTGACTATTTGCGCATTTTTGGCAAAAGAGGTTCTCACAAATGAATACTGAATCAAACATTTGGTGGGGCAGTTACAAAAATTATTATCACCAAATAGGTGCTTTGCACGAATGGCCAAAAAGGAGAATCTCACAGGAAAAAATAATATAACAAAAATGGAAAAAAGCGTGTATTGATTACAACAAGCTAATTTAAAGGAGTGTATTACAAAATTAAATAAGAGGAAAAGGATTTTTTTCAATTTTATTTTTATAAGTATTTGGAGACTATCCTGGTGATGTCCTCCTTTGGATAAGCCTTAAATGCCTGGCCAAGGAGGGAGTTTAGTTCCTCCTGGAATTCCCGGTGCATCTCATTCCTATGAGTTGCATCCACAAAAGGAATCATGTGAAGCAAGCAGCGATGCCCTAACAAGATTTGGTTGATGGCTGCAGGAATCATTAGTATTGGTTGCAGGTTGGTGAATTCCTGGCAAGCGTCATCATAGGAATGAGAGGAGCTTGGCACCAGGGGGAGGAGGCGGTTGGGTTCTCGGCGGCAATGGGAGGGAGATACAGGGTAGGAGTGGAGGGAGGGGGAACACAAGGGGAAGGTGGAGGAGTCGGGGCGGTAGAAATGGGAGGGGGGTTCTGACAGGGGTACCGTCAATGATGATGATCAAGCGGGGAATAGCCGGACAAGCTGGAGATGGGCAAAGGAGGAGTGAGGAAAAGTTGGGACGAGTTCAAAAAGTGAAGGTGGGACTTACCAAATGGTTCCTCCATGGATTGTGTTGGAGCCAGCCCTGATTCTGGCTCAAACGTTGCAACGTCCTCAGGTGGTTCGGAGGATGGACTCTTGCCAGGAATAGGTGGCTCATTGGGTTGGGAGGGTTCTACAAAAGCAGGAAGAGTCAGTTAACTTGATCCAAAAGTTAAAATCAGAAAAGGGAAAGTTGGCTGCTTACCATGGGAGAAGTCCTCCGACCATCGCATGCCACTTGGGCCAGGAGTGGGTTGCATTGGGGTTTGCTTGCAAGGCAGACATTGAACAGGTCAGTATTGTTGGGGGGGATTTGGTGGGTTTTTTTCTATGTGTAATGGAAAAAAGTCAGTATGATTGCATGAACGGAAATGAATTAAGGAGGAAAAGAAAACTTACTTTGGCGATTGAATCCAATGGGTGACAAGACATGATTACAATTGGCCCAAGCTCAAATGTCCTCTTGCCATTGCCATCCTTCATTGGCCGGATAATCACTTCACTCCGGTCAAGGAGTGAAGTGACCATCGGATGGTGGCCTAGGAGGGGGGGTGGATAAATCAATGCTTGAGGGGACAGGGCTAATTGTCCGGAATTGTTCCCATGGGCCTGTTTGGGGTCCCGGAGTCCATTCCTCCTTGGGAATACTTTCATCATTGTTGACCAAAAAGGTGTCCTCACAAGGGCGTCTTGGGTGGGAACTCCTCTGGCCACGTGGTTGGAAGGGTCGTACAACAAACAAGCATTTCTTGTGTGCTTGTCGCCAAGCATCACAAGCGTTGGTCATTGTCAGGGAACAAATGCAGGGGATACCACGCTTAGTGCATAAAGTGCACGACATCTAAAAACAAACCAATTGGGGTTAGTAACTGAATATAAAGTAAACAATAAAGAAAGAAAATGAAGATGTACAATGAATTATAAATTTAAAACAGTATTGAAAAGAAGAGCTCTAGTCTGAAGGTTTGAAAAGTCTGGAAGAGAGTCGTGAAGAAAAATGAGTATTAATATAGGTACATAATGTGGACAAAAGTTTTAAATGGAGGAAATGCACAAGGTGGATAGAATGGGGGTTCTGGATGTATAAGCGGGAAAAAAAGCAAGAAGGGAGGGTAGTGGGGTCAGTGGAGTGCAATAGAAAAGAGTGGAAAGGCAGGAAAACAAGGGGGAATACGCACAAAATTAAGAAGAGCAGGTGATCTGGAAGGAAGTGGAGCGGGTGAGTAAAAAAGTGTACGGCTTGTTGGGCGAAGATAGTCTTTTATACCATGGTGAAGCTGAGACAACCACAGAAGTCACAGCACCCAACAAAGGCTCAGCTTCAAGGTCTGTTGGCCAAATTGAAGCTCAGTTGCAGCCAATGCTGTGACTGAGAAGGGAAATGCTCACGTGAGGCAGAGGAACAAAGGGGTTCTGGCTGAGTATTGCAATTGATTGAATTTTCAGACTCAGTAAAATGCTCTTTGTTTCCTTAAATAGCCACCTGGTTGCCTGGGAGGGCTTTTGTGAGGGCATTGATGAATGTGCACAGTGGGTGTAATCCCCAAATTCCCCATGCAGAAAAGCATGTGGTGCATTTGGTCACAGGTGACTTCGGCAAGCATACCAGCATTATGGCTGGGTGATGGAGTTTGAACAAAGTGTTGGGCTGCTTTATGACAAGTGAATACAGTGTGAGCTTGGGTTGACCCATTGCTCAGATCTGCTTTGGTGTCATAATTGAAATTCTCAGTGGCTGAACATTTGAATTGCACAATTCTTGAGCTATTGATATAACAATATCAAATGCACCATGCTGAGCAACTGCTAGGTCATTTTTGTAAGCACACAATCTGAGCATTTGGCACAGCAATGGATGACATTTCAGCCAGGCGCAGCATATGACACGCTTGGGTGAAGTGCTCCAAACTGAGCCTTCCAATGAACTATTGCAAAAATGGTCCTGATCATGGCTCTACCAGAAACTTCCACACTGAGCTTTTGACCATTACATGCTCAGCTTGGGTGTGCAAATTGGGTGAATCACAATGCTGAGCATTGGGAACATGAGCTACATATGTGCAAACAATTGGAAGGTGGATCCCAATCGGTAATACGCATGCAGGCAGGAGTAGTGTTACTCCAGCCTCATTTGTATGGCCAACATTGTAGTACATACTACAATGTTGGTGAAGAGCAAAAGCTGTACAAGAATTTAACATGTAATCATGCCAAGCCATCGAGTAAAATTTCTCAAATGCATCCCTTTGATGCACCTTTTCGGAGAGCTCTGCCTAACTACTGCACAGATGCTGGTGTAATCCAAGTTAATGTAAGGGGTGCATAATCAGATGACTAATGATTTGGGTCATACTCAAATGGTGGCTTCACTCTGGTGCAGAGGTCAGGGCAAACAACAACTGGCCCCACTTGTTTATTGCGCCCGCTCATTGTCCGGCAGCCACATGCTTTCATACGCAGGCAACTTTCACATGCCTGGAAGACCTTTTACCGCCAGTCTTCCAACCGGCTATTTTCTTGTTTGGGTGGTCAGCTGGACTGCTGAGGCTCACCCACTTGCGCACGGAAACCTGAGGCCAATCAGGGTGGATTTGCTTCAGCCTCATCTGCATTAGCATAATCCTGGCCTATGATCACTGAGGCTGGTTATGTTTGCGTGGTGATCTGCCACTGTGAGTCATTTGCTGAACATTCTCACGCGCCCCGTGCAAGTTGTGGAACCTGGCTTGCAGCCAAAAAATCCCTTGGGCGGGTGGCATCTTTTGCCGGAGTTTGGTACACGCATGAAGGAAATACCCCGATGCCAATCTGGGTGGATTAGTACCCGCCTCAAACGCAATAGGGGTGAATGTATATGTGGGTCATGGCTCACGGCTGGTGCCCCCTTTCATCATGCCACACATTCCCCCCTGGAATCCCAGTAGGCATCAGTCAGCAAAAAACTTTGGGCAAAACCAAACTCATGTTTGTTGGCACACCACCAAACATATCTCACCTGCCCACACATAAAAAATCCCCACAGTGAGATCGCCCTTTGAAACCGCCAACATTGCCCAGTAGGTCCCTGTACAAAAATTAACCTGGGGAAGATACGCTTATTGTTTTCTGTCACACTGGCAAACATGGCTGCATGCCTCTAATATGCCCCTCCACAATAAGTTGCTACAACCCACCCATTTTTGGAAATGCTAATGTCAACTTGGTCCACCAAAGGTTGCATAAATTTCTTCAGATCCAGAAGTCATATTGGTGCACCCACATTCTTGCCACCTTGCCTTGATATATGGCGCAAATTGCATATGAAAATTTTGAGGCCAAAAGGCCCATCCTCCTAATGACAATGCACGTAACCACAGGCCATCCCCCTTTGAGCCCATTTCTGCCTCTCATATAAGTTCCTGACCTGCGCTTATTGGTCTTTATTCCCTTTAGCTACCCATTCCTAATCATATAATTTCCAACTGTCCCCAAATAATTCATAATAGCCAGCATGTCAACCCCTTCACAACCACTTTGCATTGGAATGATTAATATTCTTATTCAAATAAATGGTGATAAAACCTTAAATACTGATAATTCCCACTTAGATTCTTGGATTATCCTATGGCACAATCACCACAACATATTTGTCTATCTCCCCAATCACCAGCATACTATTGCCTCTCTCCCTAAAGCCCTTTCCAACATGTTGATACCATTCCTTGGCGTGCCACAAATCTTCATGCACTGTGGTCCTAGTGCGGAATGAATTAAAAATTGTCAATCCAATCCTACTCAAACATTATTTGTTGAGGTAGTATTTATGACTGATGCAAATGATCCCTCCTCATCTCAGAAACCCAAGCTAGCGTTGATGTTATTCTCATGGTATCCAAACATTCTATTCATGATGGAAAGCTTTTGAACACAATATTTCAAGCTTAAAATACCCAAAGAATATGACTGTAATACTCATAGTCAATGTCAACTCTTTAATCCCACATTTCCCACTTCAAACTTGAGGACAGCTTCATATCCTGCTGTTTCATCATTGACTTCCAAGCAAAAACTGATACAATTACCCAGTGGATAAGACCTCCCCATGATGACCCCACCCCATTCAATGATTCAAACCCCCCTCCTCCCTCATCAATACACTGGACTAGCTTTTCTCTGGGATTGAGAAATCCCCAATGGCCAATCAGCCTGTAAACTTTGGGCCACCTCACCCCCAGGATCCACTTTTAATGCCAGGCACAGAATTACTAACAAGGTACTCAGCTCATTCAAATCCCTTTCAACCAATACCCCTCTTGGAGGACTGCTTTCAGATGATATGGGATTAGGTAAAACCATTCAGGCCATTGCTCTAATTGGTACCTCCAAGGAGCGGCTAATTACAAACCCCCAACGCTTCACACCCACCATTATCATCTGTCCACCTAGCTTAATTACCAACTGGCAATCTGAAATATCCAAGCATGCTCAGGCTGGAGTGCTCCAAGCCAGAATCTACCATGGTCCCACTCATCACTCATTATCCAAGGCCAACATCTTTAAATGTGATATCATCATCACTTCTTACATAAATATCACCCAAGAATTTAAACAAACCCATGCCTTTACATCATTCATTTTTAAAATTAATTGGCATGGTATAATTTTGGATGAAGCACAGTGAGTTTCTGATCTTTAAATGATTGAAATTACCTTTTATATTCAATAACCCTTCCCCCATCTTATAGCTATATTCTCTCTCAATACACTGCCACTCACCATGCCATTGATAGCCTCCTTTCATCCCGTTGTGGGAACTCCTCTTATGTGGGATAAATGAGGCAGTACCTGGAAGGGGAAATTACAATAGAACAGTTTTGAACTTCTGTTCAAGCTTGTAACCCTTGCTCTGCTTGTGTGCTAGAATACTCTAGACTGCCCTTCCTAATAGTTCTGAATTATCTTGACTTGATTTCACAATTGCTTTATTTTATTTGATGGTGGCTTGTCACAAAAGTATATTCAACAGACTCTATCAGACTTTGTTTGATCTTGAAACAATGGCTTAGTAAACCTTAACACAAATAAATAAAGATATAAAACTGGGAAAAACACTTTTTAATTCCTTTACTGAGAGCAGTAACACCTTTAGGGTTTTCCAATCTTGATGATAACACTGTTGATAATATAATAACTAATAATAAGAGACACTACTATTTTTTTAAGGGTTTAATAATTTTATAAGATGATAACTTGGGATAACAGGCACTACTATGGTTCAATTTACTATCGAGTAAAGAACTTTATCAATGGGATGGATTTATAGAATAATGTAGACCAACTGTTAACTACTATTATCTATAAAACACCCAGACAATGCTACTGAGCAATAATGGGATGGAGATAGTCAATGAGATGAGTTTATGAATTAAAGTAGACCAACTGTTAACTACTATTAATTATAAATCACTCAGACAGTGCTCCTGAGCTTAGCTACTGAGCAGAATTTAGGAATGGGGATGGGATAACTATACTTTTGAGCTTAGCTACGCAGTATTCCTAAAAAAATTAGGATAATGTGGATGGATGGAGGGAATTTCCCTCAGAAAAGATATTAAGAAGTTATGTTTTTGTGATGAGCCTTTGTCTAGGCCATGAGGAAAAAATAATTGAGGGGGGGAGAGGACCTCTATTTATAGTTTTTGGGGCCTCCATGGGAGTGTAAAAAAAAGGGGGACTTAGAATTTTTCAGGTCTTTAAATTAAGGTTTGGTGGTAATTGAATTGAGAGGTCTGTGCTTCAATTGAGTTCTTGATTTTGTGGGGAAATTGTGGGGAGATGATGTAATTGATTATGTAATCCTAGTTTTTTTTTATTTATTTATTTATTTTCATTTTTATTTATTTATTTTTATTTTTATTTTTTTTTATTGATCCAAACTGAGAGAAATGGTATGGAATACCACATCTCCCTCTCCATTTAATGCTGTCCGCAGCATTTCCAGTGAGGATTAATTAAAAAAAACCTTGAATTCCTGTTTATTTGCTGGTTGAAATGAATAATGATTTTTATTGAGTATCCTTTCTTGATTTCTTTCTTTCTCTCTCTCTCTCTTTCTTTCTTTTTGCTATGATCTTGAGGTAATTTTCTTCCAAAAGAAAAAAAAACTCCAATTCCCATGAGAGTTTGTTTTAATTCCTGATTGCAATTCGTTATACTGGTTTTTCTTCATTCCTGTTTTATACCTTTTGAACTCTAATATCCTCCTCTTCTCTTTGATAAGATCATTTTCTTAAATTTTCTCTTTGTTTTACTGATTTCTTTTATTTATTTATTGGTACCATCTTGACTAACTCCAATCAGAAAATTCATTTCTTGAGGTGATTAATGAAGTTGACAAATCTTGATGATGCAGTTTAAGGTCATACTGAGGACCATATTTTGAATTTTGAGGAGTTTTATATAATTAAAAAAGAATATAATCTAGATAATGGTAAAAGAGGATTTGGACAGTTTCAGGTCATGTCAAGGACCATATCTTGAGGAAATGCACTTGATTATTTATAAAAAAATAGATTCTTTAGAAAGTTTAAGGTCATATCAAGGACCAAGTCTGTGTTGTTGTTTGTTGTTGTTGTTGATTTTTTATTATTATTATTTTTTTATGTTGTATCATTTTGTTCTGGAAATGTTGAGGGCTAGAAGGGTTTCAACCCCTCCCCATTTAATAAAAAAAATATTTTAATATAAAAATATTAAAACTTTTTTTTTAGTTGTTAAATGGTCCAGTAAGGGTTTTTTATTTTTTTTTTATTTTTTATTTTTTATTTTTTTTTTAAAAAATTTAATTATGTGTTATTATTATATATATATATATATATCTCATTAGTGAAAAAATGAATTAAAATGAAAATTTTTATATTGGATAAGGCCTAGTTCCTTTTCCAAACAAATTTTGAATACACTATTTATTTATTTATTATTATTATTTTTATTATTATTATTTTTTTATTTTTTTTATTGAAAATTCTGAATTTATATATATGTAAATATTTTATGAATATAGGAATGTATATAAGTAAAAAAAAATATTGTTTTTATTTAATTAAATTATTATACTAAATTTTTTATATTTCTTCAAAAAGTGGTATTCAAATGTATGCTGTTGAATTCAATTAAACTTTTAATTTTATTCTGAAAAGATTTTATTTAATTATTTATTATTATCTATTTTAAATTTATTATATATATATATAAGCTTAAAGTATGTTTAATGAAAATTAATTAAGTAATTATTAAATAAAAATTAATTAATTTATACTTTAAGCTAATTATATTTAATTTATATATTCTATTGATTATATTTTAATATAAATTTTCTACTTTATTATATATATATTAATTTAAAACATATATACTACTTAAGTAATAGGTATAAACAGTAAAAAAAATAAAAAGAACTGGCTGTGGGAGTCGTGCATGCTGCGCAGCGCTGTAAACGCTTTAAATTTGAAGCTCGCGCGATTATTATCTTTCTCAATTACAGTAGCTAGTTGATTTATTAATTAATAATTTATTTTTATTTATTTATTTATTTATTTTTTTATTATTATTATATTATAATAATTTTTTACTTATTTATTTAGTTTATTGTTTTAACTTATTTGAGCTTCCACTAGCTTGTCGAATACCTTTTTTAGCGTGTTTTATGGACTATCCACGTTGGTGATCATCTCTTTTTTTTGAATTAGCTTAATAAATAGATTGAAGCTTCTTCATGGTCTGTTTATGTAGTTGTTACAACGAATTGGAGTAGTTATAATTTATTATATAGTTATCTTAATTTATTTTGCTGTTCACCACGTTGACAATCTATTTGAATTATTGCTTTAATATATATTGTTATCTTCCCCAACGGCTTCCAAGCTTCAAATGCAAATCTCTTCTTCTGCATTTCAATTGGTGGCGTTTTCATTTATTTTTCATATGGTACTTATGTTTTTGTATACTTTAATTCTAATGTTTTTGGAGCAATTTATGTTGAGTCAATCCTTCTTATAACTTTGCTTCTTCTGCTTTCATTGTTTTCTTTGCTTTTTTTTAGTAGGTTGTAACAATAACCTTTTTTATTTTACGGTTAGGATGTGGCGTTTAGCCATTTATGCATGTTTGATCATAGGGTTTGAAAGGGTAAGTCCCTCTCAATTTATTTATTTTATTTTTATCTTTTTTTTATTTATTTATTTTTTTTTCTTTTTATTATTTTTTTTATATAAGCTGGATGTTTCTCTCTCTTTTTATTTTTTATCAACCTCCTCTTCCATAGTTATGTCTTTCTCCATCAAAATTAAGCCTTCTTCCGAAGGGTCTCAATCCGTTCAAATAATACTTCAAAACATCCATTATGAGTTTTCAATTCCATTGATGGGAGATCCTTTTTTCAATTTATTTACCGTTTCATCTACTATAGTCAAAAATTCTTCCCACAATCAGCGTGCTTCTCCTATCTTTTGGCTAGTTCTGCTCCAACTACTCCTTCTATTATTTGTAGCGATTCCCCCCTTCCTTCTTTTGTGACTGCACTTACCATTTCAGCTTCTCTGACAAATTCCAATTGTTCAATTCTTTCTGAAAACGGGTTAAAGCACGATTTGGGAATTGTGTTTGCCAAATTTGATGCTGCAGTAACCGATTTGGGTTACTTAATGGAGGTCACTTATAGCGAAGGTAGTCCTCCTTATGCCACCGACAATTTGCTTGAGACCGTTTGTCGTGGAATGGCTTGAATTATTTATTTATACCAACCTCTTGAGGAGTATGTTTTTTTTTTAACATTATATATATATATAAACTAGGCTTGCAATGTTGCTAGCCAACGTTTGTGGAAATGCGGATTATGGGTATTACTCTGCCTGACCTCCTTTCCTTGTATGTCATTTTGATTAATGTAATTTATTTATTTTTTTATTTTTTTACTAATAATAGGTAGTTTCACTCTGTCAGCCTGTGACTCAAAACTAGAGCACAAGCATGACAGCCAAAATACCATAAACCAATGGTATAGCCAAAATACCACCAAAACATGGAGCTGAGCCAAATTAGCTCAAAAGGTATCAAAAGAAAGAGGAAACTCACCTCTTCCTGAAAATATAAGTCCCATCACCATAGGACAAGAAATAACAAAGTTATTCCTGCTCAAAGTTATTGCTGAGCATAAACCTTAATTTTCACCTCTCATCTAAAATGTCGAAGGAGAGGCTTAACCACATCAAATGGGTATTCAAAATGAAGCTCTAAGCCAGGGCTATCCAATGGTACTAGCCAAACTGAGCTAGCACCAGTATTACTTGAGTTATGGTCAAATTCAGACCAAATAAGGGTGAACAAAACATTCACCTCTCATCTAACTTTTACAGTTTTAGTGTGAGATACTTAAAGTGGGGTCTTTTTAGAAAGAGCACAATCAGCGCTATCTGATGGTGTCATCCATTTCCTCATATTTCAACTAGAACAGAAGCTATTGGCCAAACAAGTTTAATACAGCTTTTGCCCAAAACACGCCAATGTATAAAAACACTTGTACATGGGATAACTTTGCCATATTTAATGATAACCATGTCAAGTTGGGTACCATTGTATAGAGCTCATACAGGGCTATTCAATGAACCAACTCTGAGCTTGATATCTCAAAAACGGACAGAGTTATGACCATTTTAAGGTCAAAATCCCACCTGCTGTCATATACAGCCTTACCATGGGATAATACCCTATAACCATGAATATGAGGTGTCAAATAGACAAAGAAGCATGTTTTTACTTCAATACCTCATATTTCAGTCAATACTGGGGTCCCATACAGTTTCTGTACAGCATTCTACGCGTCATACACGTCAGAATCAGGCTGTGAGGTCCCCAGATGAAAATTTTCACCCTGTATTGGTGAAAACTGCCCAGATGTGGTTTCAAAACCACATCTGAGCCCAATACAGAGTATACAGGCTGTTTGCAAACCACAAGCCTGTCATAGAGAGTGAAAAATCTTCACTTCCTCTACGTGGAAAGGTCTAACAGCCTTTCCACCTCAATTTCAGGATAAAAGGAGGGCTTTTCACTGCCAAAACCTTTCCTCATCCTGCTCTTGAATAACCTACGTAGTAAACTGTCAAAAACAGTTTTACTCTTGGTTAAATAATCAGGTATAATTATAATCTTTAATTATTGTAGACTTTATTATTGTAATCCAACAGATAAAGCCTGCACCCAGGGTTCTCAATAGCGCTCACCACCACTATTTCTCAATAGTAGAACCCTTTTATCTCATTATAAACTCTTATAAATCTTTTTTAAATCATTTTTTGCCATGTCACATACACAGTTAAAGCTGTAATTAGCCTAGTTATACCTTTATCATAGTATCATCTTGACATTTTGGGGGCCTGGCCGTGTTTTTTTGACTTTTTTGGACCTTACAAGTAAGTCTTTCCTCCTTTTTATGACTTATTAACACATTGTTTTATCCTTTTTTAGGCGTAATTTCTGTTTAAAAATATATTTTATATATTTTTACCTTTTTTTTACACATACTCATATTATAAGAGTATTTTTACGTGGTTAACACCCACAGTAATTTATTATTTTTGGCGTGTTTTGCATATAAAAACACATAAGCCACTAATAGAGTCCTGTATTCTTGACTGAATAAGGACACCTCTGACTGAAAAACCATCAGTTGAGGCGTGGTCAAGTGTATTGTTAATTCAATAACACTTGTATATAAACCACTTTCACAGAATACACTTGCAAACCACAAGTGTATCTGAGGGATACTGACACACAAACAGTGTGACAGGACACCATAAGCTGTATTTTTGACGTGAAATTGTTAATTCAATTACACTGTCATTATACAAGGGCATACTGTAATAATATACAAGCCCAGAGGCCATTCTTAGACGTGCAAAACCAGCCTTTTAAGAAGTCTTAACTGACATAAGCCCTCTTTTTCCTGTTTTGATTCAGTGGAAGAAAACTACATCCCACTTGAAACCCAGTCACAGGCCAACACACCAGTGACACCCTCAGAACCAGAGGGCAGCAAGGGTAAAGGAAAAAGGCTTAGTGAAGGCCTCATTACAGCCAAGAAGTGGACACCAATAGCCACTCAGAGGAGTAGAAAACCACAAAACTCTGCTTCAATACAAGGTAAACCAACCTTAACCACTTGTACAGGGAAGATTACAATTATTAACCCAGTTGTAACCTCCAAAGGCAAACTGCCCAAATCAGCAGATACCAAATTTGTACAAGGCACAGTCAAAGGTAAATACCCTAAGAACATAAAGTTTTTGACTGCTTGCAAACACTGATATGTCCCCTGCATACCTCAGAGACCTTGGCTTCCAAAGGAACCAACCAGAGGATAGAGCAGGAATGTCTAGAACCAGAAGACCTGAAAGAAGACACATTGGACACAGTGGTTGTGAGCCTGTGAAGTATGTTTAACATACCCATAAGGCCACAAATGATTTTATAAACAATTAAATTTGTCTTAAACAGACTTTTTAGTTGAATTTAAAATAAAAAATAATAAAAAATAAGTATAACTTTTTTTTTGGATAAACAAAGTTATAATTATTATGTCATTTTTGGATTCTACACCAAAAATAACCTAGGGTACACCCATAGGGTGTTATACCCAAAAACACTTATTTCTTGTGTTATTAGAAGATTTAAGAATCTCACAGTACTAATGTAACTTTTTTAACATTTTTTTAAAATTGTTAAATTTAAGCTTAATTAAGCTTAAATTTAAAGTTACATAAGGTTTATGCAACTTTACCAAAATTTTAGTTAAAATTGAGGTGTGGTGTATATTTACTGAATTGGCTAAGGATTTGCCATACATAATGTAAATCCTGCGTGAGCTCAATTTAAAAGGGTTTAAGGCCATAGTATGGCTTTAAATAAATAAGAGGGCAAAATCCACGCAAGAAGGTGGGACAAAGGAAAAAGACCAAATAGAGCTGGGGTACCCAACTTTTTGGATCTGCAATGATTCAATTAAGGTTGTCCACCTGTATTGGAGGATTTTCAACCTTATTTAAACTTTAAGATTAGACTTTGATCCAACCTTAAGGTTTAAACTGATTTTATCCTAAATTGGATAGGAATTTCAAGCTGCCAAGAGGGTAAATCCCAATAAGCAGGCTTGGAATCAAGGTTTTAGGAACTTTCAAAGCTTAATCAAGCTTCAAAAGCTTAAATAAGCTTAAAACTTTAAGGTTTCAATCATCAAAACCTTATCAAAACTTAAGGTTTTGTGTGTATTGCTATTTTACGTGAAAAAATAGTAATAACTTCAAAAATTCATTAAAAATCCAAATCTTAATGGATTTGCTTAAAAATTTCTCACAGCTTAGAATTTAATATTATCAATATATAAATTAAATTTTAAGTATCTTTTATTAATAAGTTTCCTGGGTAATTAGCCTGGAAAATTACTTTTTTTAATTAAGCTTAAAGAAAATTATGATTTCTTTAAAAATTAATTAAAAATTGAGTTTAAGATATTTCTGCTTGAAACTCTGATTTTATGTTGTTCATGTGATGAACTTTAATATAAATAAACTTATTTTATATTAAAACTTAAAATAATTAAACTAAATGAGGATTAAAGTTACTTGGAGTTAAGAATAACACTGGTAACTTTAAATTGGAAGTAAAAATAAGTTGCCTTAAGTTAAGAACTTAATTTTTAAGCATGGTTTTTCAGTTTTGACCTGAGCACGCCCTCTACATCCATTATGAATCATGAGAGCTGCTCTGTAGACATAAAAAGAGTCTTTTCATCACTGTTTTTGTCCATCATTCAGAATCAATCCAATCATATTAGAAATTTAAACAGGTAAAGTTTTATTAAATATAAAATCTTATTATTAAAAGTAATTCTTAAGTTATTTTTATTCTTTATTTATTAAATTAAAGAATTGAAGTCATAGAATTCAGATTATTGTTGTAATCATCTATAATAAATTTTATTATATAAAATTATCATCTTAAATATCTTTTAAAATCCACAAATTCCTCTCAAAAACTCTTTAATCATAAATTATAGTATAAAAAAATTGTTTTATCTTTACATTTATGGATTTTTGGCGTGTTTTTAACTTATAAATCTTTATTTAATATAATAAATGTTGTATTTGACTTGTTGTATTAAATAAATCTTATAAGTAAGTTTTCTTTAAAGTTCTATATATTTTTTTATCTAGTAATAGTTTTTTTATATAGAATTTTATTCTATAAAGAATTATTTCTGCACAGTGTGTGTTTAATTCTTTTTATAAATAATATTTATATTATTTATAAGTGGTTAAATATTTATATTTTCCACGTGTAATTGTCTCATTAAGAGCTTTACACTTCTTATTGTTATAATTGTCAGTGACTATAACAATAATAGAATAATTATAATTTATTATAGTTATTATATTTTTTATTATTATTATATTTTTATAATAATAATTAAATTTATTACTTTATATAATTACTTTCAATAATTATATTTAAATTTGTGGTTATAATATCTCATTATATTATATTTTTCTACTGAGGACAGTCATAGTACTCTTGATATTGCTACTATTATCAAGAGTTTCATAGACAAACCTTACATTTGGGGGCCTGGCCGTGATTTTAAACCGATTTTTGGGACATAAATCATATTCTAGACCTTATTTTACTTTTTTTGACGTAAAATTGCCATATTTGTCTTAATACTGGCTTCTTTGGGACTTATCCCTTATAAATAATCTTTATAATATTAATAAAGTTATTTTTTCTTAAGAATATTGTTTGAAACAATATACTATTGAGTGACTTGGAATAAATTTCTTTTGTCTAACTAGTGGCTTTTTCACATCACAGACTTGAAATTTATTCTTTGAGTTATTCTAGTATAAAGTGAATAATAAATATAATTTTGATTAATAACTTGTTAATTGCATAATTATTATTTGTTTAAAGAAAATAATAAATCAAATAAAAAATCTTTACTAAAAATATTTTTTTTCTTTTATCTTAGACATTTTTTCTTTATTTTTTGACGTAATTTGCCATAAAAACAACTTTATTTAATAAGCTGAGTTTATAAGTTATTTTTATTGCTTTATAAAATAACTTATATTTTTTTTTCTCTAGTGTCTTCCATCAGAGAAAATTCTTCAGACTCTGAAGCCTCAGAGTCAAGTATTGAAATTCAAACCAGCCCAGCACCAAGGGGTTTAATAACCAAGGAGCCCTTTAAAGGTCCTGCAGGTGAATTCAATCCATTTTTTACTTTAATTTTTATTCAAATTGACGTGAAATGACTCCTACTAGAAGTGGAAGCAACTACTCCATCCAATCAAATGGATCTGGACCAGGACATTCCAGCCATAAATCCAAAAGGCAAGAATGTCCTCCCAGAGGAGAGGCACAAATGGAGGATGCCAGAACTTCCACCAGTTCCGAAAGGTTAGCCAGCACCTTTGAACCTCTTCTTGAGAGTCCAGAAGCTGACATAACTGCTATTGCTGTTAGACCTGAACCATTTCCAACAGGCAACTGTGGAAATTTATCAATCCCAATGGAAAAACTGGTTCCTGGCGTCAAAACAACAAGAGTGGGAACTCCTTCCAGTCTTTGGATAGGCACCATGAACTCTTATCTTCAAGTGAAGAAGTTCATGGGGCCAGAAAAGACAGAAGATATTCTATTGGGTTGGACACCAATGTCTGTCAAAGGACAAGTCCAACAGATAAAAGCTTGGTTGAAAAACCAAAGCATATTATCAGAGGATCAGAAGAAGAAGTTGGCCCAAGGCAAGGACAACAGCCAAGTGGAAGCTCCTCAAGCATCCACCAGCAAAAATCCGCCTCAACAAGTGCCAAACAAGCCCAAGCAAGCCCCAAAGACCAACCAGAAGGGCAAGCAAAAGGCAAAGGGAAAGGCAAAGCCCAAGTGGAACAAGCCCTACCCTCAGAATTACAGAATTCCAAAGAAGGAAAAGACAGCCATGGACAATGTGTTCAATATGGCAAGAACTTTGATGGAATTCAAAAACAAGGAGGAGGAAAGATTGAACCAATCCTTTCCAAAGAAATAGACCTTGTAAAGCTTGTAACTTACTTTGAATCTTGTAATAAAGAAATTATGGCAAAATTTAAAGCATTTGATCATGTCCAACAAAAGCTGGGCAATGAGATAGTACAAGTTAAAGACCAACAAAAGACCATTATTGGCCTTGAAAATGTTAATAAGGCAAATATTTTGTCTTTGACGCAAATTTGTGAAAGACTTGAGCATAAAGTTACCTTACTCAATCAACCAGATGAGAATTCAATTTCTTTTATAACTGGACAGTTAAGAGAACTGAAAATACAAGTTCAAAACTTGGAAAATTCAACTGGTCACAATGCAGCTCTTTTTCAAGAACAATTAGAAAAAAGTGATAAAGCAAGACTTGAATTGAAAGAAGATATTCAATCAAGTATTAATAATATATCACTAAAAAATGAATTGCCAAGGCAATCCACACCATTTCTTGACAGAAATGTTCTTAACTTGAATAATGATTTACATCATACAATTTCAAGTAATTATGTGGAAACTGCTTGCAATTTCAAAGACATTCCAAGATTAGAGGAATGGCCAACCTTCAGTGGTGAAGGAGAATATAATCATATGGAATTTATGAAAACAATTGATATGTTCAAAGAAGACTTTAACATACCAGATGAATACATAAGTGCCAGATTACACTCATTATTTACCAAATCAGCTAAGAAATGGTATTATAAAATGAGACAATACCATGGTAAACATTCCTGGCCTTGGTGGAAAGAACAAGTTATTTCCAAATGGGCAAATGATTCCTGGAGATTTAGAATGGAAAATTCTTTTGAGGAAGCCATTTTTAATATTGAGAGGGACAGGCCCATGACTTGGTTTCTTAAACAGAAGGACAGATTAACTGCCCTTCATCCTGATATGTCTGAACCAATGGTACATAAAAGGATATTAAGAAAGTGTGGTGGTGACCTTGAGCATGCTATAAGAAGCAGATGTATTGAGCCTTGCTCTACAGAAGATTATATCAATGCTATGGAGGATATCACTACTAGAACAAAAATTGGAAGAAATTGGTATAAACCCCCAATAGACAACAAGACTAGTGGGAAACCAATTTCAAAACCAAATAAACCACATGACAGACCTCCTTTAAAATGTCATAAATGTGGAAGCACATCTCATTTAGCAAACACTTGTCCAAAAAAGACAAGAGTCAATGAGATAAATGTTGAAAAAGTGGAAGACACAAAAGAAACTGATGTAGCTTTACATGAAAGTGATTCTGAACCTTCAGAAGAAGAAGAAACATCAGAAGAACTTACTATAGAAAATATCAATGTTTCTTTTGAGGTCTCTGAGGTACATACTCACTTGCCACAGTACAGTAATGAATGTATGGATCTCATACATGTGCAAGATGCCAAAATGCAAAAAACCAAACCTGCCAGAGGTAAAGGGTATACAGCTGGGTCATCTTGTATCACTAATATTGTGATAAATAACACAGAAGCCAAGATACATCTTGACTCAGGTGCTTTTTGCACTTGTGTTGGGAAAGATTATCTTGACAAAATTTATACCAATTGGCAAGACAAGTTGATGCCAATTGAAGGTGTAAAATTCAGCAGTGCTAGCCAGAATATGCATCCTTTGGGTATATTTGAAGCTACAATGATATTTCCTCACCCTGCAGGAAGTATGAGATTGAAAGCTGAATTTGTTGTTATGAATAATTGTACTTCACAACACTTTATACTTGGAAATGATTATCTCAATATCTATGGTATTGATATTAATAATCATAAGGACAGATATTTCACTATAGGGGAAAATAAAAGGCAAAAAATTGCTTTTTCTCCAGAAAGAAAAGAAATTACTGTCATTCAACAAGTAAAGAATGTTAATAAAGAAAGATTTGTGTCAGATCAATTAAGTGAAGCACAAATTAACCCTGAATTAACACTAGAAATGAAGGAAGAGCTTATTGAAATTTTATTTCAATTTAAAGAAGCCTTTGCTTCTGATAATAAACCACTTGGGGCTATAAAAGGCCATGAAGTGGATATCATGCTTAATGTGGAGAGACCTTATCCCCCACTATTAAGAAGACCAGCTTACCCAGCTAGCCCTAGGGCTAGAGAAGCATTAGAAAGTCATATTCATGAACTAATTAAACTGGGAGTTCTTAGAAAAGTTGGACACAATGAGGAAGTGGAAGTCACAACTCCAGTAATCATTACTTGGCATAATGATAAGTCAAGGATGGTTGGGGATTTTAGGGCATTGAATACCTATACTATTCCAGACAGGTATCCAATCCCTAGAATCCATGAGACTTTGACTCAATTATCCAAAGCAAAGTTTATTACTTCCATGGATGCTCTTAAAGGCTTCCATCAGAATGTTTTAACACCTCATGCTAGGAAATTATTGAGAATAATAGCTCATTGTGGTATTTATGAATATTTGAGGATGCCTTTTGGTATTAAAAATGCACCCTCTCATTATCAAAGAATGATGAATACCATATTCCCACATGAATTATCAGAGGGATGGTTAATCATTTATATTGATGACATTATCATTTGTTCAGAAACCTGGCAATCACATTTAGAGAGACTTTCATTAGTACTTAAGAAAGTTCTACAAGTGAACATGAAAATTTCTCTTAAAAAATGTAATTTTGGGTTTCATGAGTTGAAAGCTCTGGGACATGTAGTATCAGGACTAAGCCTTGGTGTTGACAAAAACAAAGTGGCTGCAGTTTTACTGAAACAAATGCCCCAGAACAAAAAAGAGATGATGTCTTTCTTAGGATTTGCCAGTTATTACAGGCAACACCTTAAAGATTTTGCAATCCATGCCAGATCATTATACAGAATTTGTGATCAACAAACTGTTTTTGAAATGACACAAGAGAGAATTCAAGCATATGATAAAATCAAGTATGCCTTGACCAATGCACCATTATTATTGATGCCAGACTGGAAACTTCTTTTCAAGCTGTATATTGATGCATGTGGTGATGGTTTAGGAGCTGCTCTTCATCAAGTTCAAATTGTCAATGACAAACCTTATGAAGGTCCAGTTTGTTTTATTTCAAGACAAATTAAACCTACTGAGGCAAGATATGGAGCTAGCCAAATGGAGTGCCTTTGCCTTGTTTGGGCTCTGGAAAAACTTCATTATTATCTTGATGGTAGTGTGTTTGAAGTAATTACTGATTGTAATGCAGTAAAATCACTTCTTAACATGAAGACTCCAAACAGACACATGTTAAGATGGCAGATTGCTATACAGGAGTATAGAGGCAATATGACCATAGTACATAAAGCTGGAAATATTCATAAGAATGCTGATGGCTTAAGTAGATGGGCATTACCCAATACACCTGATAATCCTGCCTATGTTCCTACAAGTGCAGAACCTCAAATTCCAATTGAAGGAATTAATATCACAGATGTTGGAACAGAACTCTTTGAAGAGGTTAGAGAAAGCTACAAGCAAGATAAGAATTGTCATATTCTTACTGCTCTACTTGACAAAGATTGTAAAGATGTAGCCTTGGCTAATTCTCTGGATGATATTTGGAAAACATCTTATGATAATGGAAGATTTCATTTGTGTGATGGTATACTATACCATAGATCTAAACACACATGTGTCATGGTCCTATGTAGTAGAATGTTGATTAACACAATACTACTAGAATGCCATGATAACATTTATTCTGGACATCTGTCTGAAGACAGAACAATGGGAAGAATTAAGACATGTGCCTGGTGGCCATCTTGGAGAAAAGATGTCATTGAGTACTGTCATAGTTGTGATAGATGCCAGAAAGCCAATAAAGCTACTGGTAAAAGATTTGGTTTAATGATCCATATTCAAGAACCAAGTACCCCATGGGAAGTGGTTCACATGGATTGGGTAACTGCTTTACCACCTGGAGGTGATAAAAGTTACAATGAATGTCTTGTTATTGTGGACAGATATAGCAAAACACCAATCTTTTTACCATGTCATAAAGATGACACAGCTATGGATACAGCTCTTTTGATTTGGAACAGAGTCATATCCCATACTGGTCTCTTTAAAAATATCATTAGTGATAGAGACCCAAAATTCACATCAGCCTTATTGACTAATCTACATAAGCTTTTGGGTACAAAATTATCATTTTCAACAGCCTACCATCCACAAACAGATGGACTGGCAGAAAGAATGATTCAAACCCTTGAGGACATGATCAGAAGATTTTGTGCTTATGGCCTGGAGTTTAAAGATTCTGATGGCTTTACCCATGATTGGTGTACTCTTATACCAGCATTGGAATTAGCCTACAAGACCTCCATCCATGCTTCAACAGGCAAGACTCCTGCAATGTTGGAAAAAGGATGGAACCCCAAACTTCCAGTTGATACTTTGAAAAAAGATTTGGTTGACATTCATCCAACTGCTTCAAGCTTTAAGCTGCTGCTTGATAAAGTGAGACATCATGCAAATCAAAGCATGAATGATGCCTTTGAATATGCTAAGCAGAAATGGTATAAGAGTCATAAGACACCAGAATTCAAAGTAGGGGACTTAATACTAGTTTCAACCTTGAACTTTAATAATATTAAAGGTCCAAAGAAATTGAAAGATTCCTTTGCAGGACCATTTATTATTAAAGCCCTCCATGGGACAAATGCAGTACAAGTAGAACTGTCAGGAGAGTTAGGAAACAAACACCCAACTTTCCCTGTCAGTCTTGTAAAGCATTACACATCAAGTGATAAGGAATTATTTCCTTTGAGAAATGAAACACCCTTAGAAGTACCCCCACTTGAACCAAGCGAGGAAAAGAAAGTACTGAAAGTCTTAAAAGAAAGAAGACTTAGGGGTAAAAATGAAAGAGAATACTTAGTCAGGTACAGAAATCCATCACATGAAGATGAGTGGGTTGAAGAAAGTAGAATACCTGATTCCCAAAAGTTTCTCAGAAGATTCAGACATGAGAGAAGACCAATTCCTCAATAAAAAGTTTGAATTGTGTGCTTTACATACTTGAACAGTATAAGTAGAGAGGTTGGACAGTGGATTATACCCCCCCAAATAACTTGGGGGTATACTACAAAAGAAAATTGTGGTACAATTTTTTTTTGGTGGTAGGGAATGTGAGCCTGTGAAGTATGTTTAACATACCCATAAGGCCACAAATGATTTTATAAACAATTAAATTTGTCTTAAACAGACTTTTTAGTTGAATTTAAAATAAAAAATAATAAAAAATAAGTATAACTTTTTTTTTGGATAAACAAAGTTATAATTATTATGTCATTTTTGGATTCTACACCAAAAATAACCTAGGGTACACCCATAGGGTGTTATACCCAAAAACACTTATTTCTTGTGTTATTAGAAGATTTAAGAATCTCACAGTACTAATGTAACTTTTTTAACATTTTTTTAAAATTGTTAAATTTAAGCTTAATTAAGCTTAAATTTAAAGTTACATAAGGTTTATGCAACTTTACCAAAATTTTAGTTAAAATTGAGGTGTGGTGTATATTTACTGAATTGGCTAAGGATTTGCCATACATAATGTAAATCCTGCGTGAGCTCAATTTAAAAGGGTTTAAGGCCATAGTATGGCTTTAAATAAATAAGAGGGCAAAATCCACGCAAGAAGGTGGGACAAAGGAAAAAGACCAAATAGAGCTGGGGTACCCAGCTTTTTGGATCTGCAATGATTCAATTAAGGTTGTCCACCTGTATTGGAGGATTTTCAACCTTATTTAAACTTTAAGATTAGACTTTGATCCAACCTTAAGGTTTAAACTGATTTTATCCTAAATTGGATAGGAATTTCAAGCTGCCAAGAGGGTAAATCCCAATAAGCAGGCTTGGAATCAAGGTTTTAAGAACTGTCAAAGCTTAATCAAGCTTAAAAAGCTTAAATAAGCTTAAAACTTTAAGGTTTCAATCATCAAAACCTTATCAAAACTTAAGGTTTTGTGTGTATTGCTATTTTACGTGAAAAAATAGTAATAACTTCAAAAATTCATTAAAAATCCAAATCTTAATGGATTTTCTTAAAAATTTCTCACAGCTTAAAATTTAATATTATCAATATATAAATTAAATTTTAAGTATCTTTTATTAATAAGTTTCCTGGGTAATTAGCCTGGAAAATTACTTTTTTTAATTAAGCTTAAAGAAAATTATGATTTCTTTAAAAATTAATTAAAAATTGAGTTTAAGATATTTCTGCTTGAAACTCTGATTTTATGTTGTTCATGTGATGAACTTTAATATAAATAAACTTATTTTATATTAAAACTTAAAATAATTAAACTAAATGAGGATTAAAGTTACTTGGAGTTAAGAATAACACTGGTAACTTTAAATTGGAAGTAAAAATAAGTTGCCTTAAGTTAAGAACTTAATTTTTAAGCATGGTTTTTCAGTTTTGACCTGAGCACGCCCTCTACATCCATTATGAATCATGAGAGCTGCTCTGTAGACATAAAAAGAGTCTTTTCATCACTGTTTTTGTCCATCATTCAGCATCAATCCAATCATATTAGAAATTTAAACAGGTAAAGTTTTATTAAATATAAAATCTTATTATTAAAAGTAATTCTTATATAATTTTTATTCTTTATTTATTAAATTAAAGAATTGAAGTCATAGAATTCAGATTATTGTTGTAATCATCTATAATAAATTTTATTATATAAAATTATCATCTTAAATATCTTTTAAAATCCACAAATTCCTCTCAAAAACTCTTTAATCATAAATTATAGTATAAAAAAATTGTTTTATCTTTACATTTATTGATTTTTGGCGTGTTTTTAACTTATAAATCTTTATTTAATATAATAACTGTTGTATTTGACTTGTTGTATTAAATAAATCTTATAAGTAAGTTTTCTCTAAAGTTCTATATATTTTTTTATCTAGTAATAGTTTTTTTATATAGAATTTTATTCTATAAAGAATTATTTCTGCACAGTGTGTGTTTAATTCTTTTTATAAATAATATTTATATTATTTATAAGTGGTTAAATATTTATATTTTCCACGTGTAATTGTCTCATTAAGAGCTTTACACTTCTTATTGTTATAATTGTCAGTGACTATAACAATAATAGAATAATTATAATTTATTATAGTTATTATATTTTTTTTTATTATTATATTTTTATAATAATAATTAAATTTATTACTTTATATAATTACTTTCAATAATTATATTTAAATTTGTGGTTATAATATCTCATTATATTATATTTTTCTACTGAGGACAGTCATAGTACTCTTGATATTGCTACTATTATCAAGAGTTTCATAGACAAACCTTACAGTGGTGGATGGCAAAACAATGAGGGAGATAATATCAACCTTGCCATTCACACTCCAATTCAACAGAAACCTCAAAACAGAGGACTGGAAGGATATGGATCAAGTTCTTCAAATCCACCAACTGCTCAAAGATTTGTTTCAATGGAGCATGGACAACAAGAGGTTCAACCTAGCAACTCACTGGGCAGAACTGGGATCAAGTTGCCAGAAGATCTGTCTCAAAGAGATAGACTTCAAAGACCTTATGGTAATCACCAAGGGTTGGAATCCTACCAGGCAGCACAGACTCCTGGAGGTAAGGGCACAGAGGATAAGGGGGAATCAAGCCACTATCCAAGCTATAGAAGAACAGTTAACCCAGACAGGGCCTACTCAGATTCCTTCAGGTTCACAAGGAGCAAGCCAAATCAGCTCTCCAGTGGCTTCACACCATTCAGAAACCAGCAGATCAGTGGCCAAGAGTCACCATTCTTCACAATTCCAGGAAGTTTCCAGGAGAAGACAAGGCAACAAGGGCAAGAACAAAGCCTCCTTCAACCAGAGGAGGAAAGAGTCAGACCCCATGATCCAGAAGCTGTTAGATTTGGTAAAAGAAGTACACAAGAACCAGAAGTAGTTGTAAACCACTCTAGAATCAGTAGTCCTAGTAATAGAAACATTACCCCCACTCAGACTGAAAATAATATTATCACATCTGAGAGTAACATCAACAGTGACACACTGTGGTTACAAATGTCCCAATATGCTGAGCAATCTGCAAAGCAGGCTACAGAATTTGCAGCTGCCCAAGAGAGGATGAGAAAAACTCAAGCCTCATTGGAGCAGATAGTTAAAAACCTTCAGGAAGGATATGCGCAACTGAGCAAAGCCTCTGAAGAAACCAACAAGAGACTGAATCAAGTCTCTGAAGAACAACACCATAGTAGCAGGGACAGGGAGTGTCTGAACCAAGACATCAACAAATTGTTTGATGCCTACCATAGCTTAAAGCCCCAACCACAAGGCCAAGCTATGGAGAATCCATATCAACCAGATGACATCAAACCAGATGCCATGTTGTTGAATAAGGCAAGATCTCCATCACAATACCAGGATGGAGATGGGATGTCTTATTCAGAGAAGGAAGCCTTGAAACAGCTTCCTGAGGCCTCAAACTGGCCCAAATTTTCTGGATCAGGAGAATATGATCATATGGAACTCATAGATTATATTGATGGACTCTTCATTGATGTACCAAGCATACCAGATTACTGGATCACTGCTAGACTGAATACTGCATTTAAAGGTCATGCAAGTATATGGTACACTGAAATGAAAGAAATCCATGGCAGAAGAAATTGGCCATGGTGGAAGAGTCAAATAATCCAAAAGTACAGTAATGGAACTTGGATATGGCAAAAGACCATGTCATTTGAAAATGACAAATACTCTGTGGACAAAGATCCAAATGAGTGGTGTCTTAGACATTCTAAAAGACTTAAAGCCATTGATCCTCAAATGAACATTCAAATGAGGAATCATAAACTTCTGACACAACTGCCAGGAGAACTAGAGCATGCAGTAAAGTGCAGATGCAACCAAAATTGCACTCTAGATGATATAGCCAATACCTTACAAGACATAAGGAAAAAGACTAATATAGGGAAATTCACCCCATATAGAAGCAATAGTTTCAAAGAGAAACAACCTTTCAGGGTAGAGTTTAAAGACAAACCCAGAGAAAGAGTGGCAGAAGTGGCAAAGAAGAAGAATGCTTGTCACAATTGTGGTTCAACAGACCACTATGCTAACAACTGTCCAAAAGCAAAGAAGAAAGTCTATGCTATAGAAAAAGTTCCTGAAGAAGAACCTCCAACAGAGGATTCTGAATCAGACTCTATGGGTGATGCCATCAGAGAACCATCTGATGAGGATCAAGACCCAAGAGAGGAATTTCTAGTGGAATACCAAGAGGAAACCCCACTAGAAATCCAGGATATACAGTTGGAAGCAGGCATGCCACAAGACACTGCCAACAAGAACTTGTGTAAACACACACAAGATGCACAAACATTCCTGGTTACACCAACCAAAGGAATGGCATACATACATGGAACAGCCACAAAAATGACTGTATGTATTGACAATGCTCAGCACCCACTGATCATTGACAGTGGAGCACACTGCTCCATAGTGGCCAGAAATTATCTGGATAACCACTTCCCAAACTGGGAAAAAGAACTCTTGCCCACCAGGGCAAAGAACTTTAAGAGTGCATCTGGAAAGATGACCTCTATTGGGACAATTATCAAAGAGAAAATTATACCCCACAGAAAAGGTAATATCAGACTCAACCCAGAGTTTGTAGTGCTTGAAGATGCCCACATCCAAGGGTTTTTACTGGGAACAGATTACCAGAGGATGTATGGCATAGATATTTACAATAGTAAAAATAGGCATATTACCATTGGTACTAACAAGGAAAAGGAATTTTCTCTTGATATATACCAGATATCTTGTCAGGACCCACTAGAAGAACTTCTGAAAGAATTCAGAGAGGGACAGTTTAGCACTACCCTCACCAGTAAACATAGACTAGCATTTGCCATAGGTGAAGAACCATTAGGCAAGATCAAAGGCCATGATATAGAACTATATCTGGATGTAGAAAGGCCTTATCCACCCATGTTAAGGAGACCTCCTTACCCAGCAAGTCTGGAGACCAGGAAAGAGATTGAGAAACATATCAATGAACT
This sequence comes from Austropuccinia psidii, assembly GCA_023105745.1. Classification (NCBI taxonomy): domain Eukaryota; kingdom Fungi; phylum Basidiomycota; class Pucciniomycetes; order Pucciniales; family Sphaerophragmiaceae; genus Austropuccinia; species Austropuccinia psidii. Next base: position 10,056,096 of record JALGQZ010000004.1, on the reverse strand, counting down.
CCTGGACATGGATGTCATTAGGAAGATTGGACATAATGAAATAGTGGAAATCACCACTCCTGTCCTAATCACCTGGCATGATGGCAAGTCTAGACTGTGTGGAGACTTCAGAGCCCTGAACAACTACACAAAAGCAGACAGATATCCTATACCAAGGATACCTCATGCCTTGGATAAATTGGCCAAAGCCAAATACATAACCAAGATGGATTGTATGAAGGGCTTCCACCAAAATGGAGTTAAACCAAACTCCATGAAATTACTCAGAATTATATGCCATATGGGCATATATGAGTACACCAGGATGCCATTTGGCATCAAGAATGCACCACCCCACTTCCAAAGGATGATGGACACCATATTTCAAGAAGAAATAATGGAAGGCTGGATGGTAGTATACATTGATGATATCATTATATACTCAGAGACATGGGAAGACCATGTACAATACATAGACAGAGTGCTAAGTAAATGTACACCCATCAATCTGAAAATTTCACTCAAAAAGTGTAATTTTGGCCAACAAGAGCTATTAGCTCTAGGACACAAAGTCTCAGTCCTTAGTCTGGCAATTGACCAGAACAAAGTAGCAGCAGTACTGCAAAAGCCAGTACCAAAGAACATCAAAGAGATGCAATCTTTCCTTGGATTTGCTAGCTACTATAGAAACCACATCAAAAACTTTGCCCACATAACCAGTAGCTTATACAAGTTATGCTCAAAGGATGTAATTTTTGAAATAACCAAGGAAAGGAGGGATGCATATGAGAGGATCAAATATGAACTCACTAATGCACCTGTGCTCATCTTGCCTGACTTTGAACTACCATTCAAGTTATATATAGATGCAGCATGCAGCCAAGGCTTGGGAGCAGCCCTTCACCAAAGACAAATAGTGGATGGTGAACCAAGAGAAGGTGTAATATGTTACATCTCCAGGCAGCTGAAAGATTCAGAAGCCAGGTATGGGGCCACCCAGACAGAATGTTTATGTCTAGTCTGGGCTCTAGAAAAACTCCACTACTATTTGGAGGGTGCAGTCTTTGAAGTGTACACAGACTGCACAGCCTTGAAGTCTTTACTAAACATGAAGACTACTAATAGACACATGCTGAGATGGCAAATAGCCATCCAGGAGTATAGAGGGAACATGACCATCATATACAAGGAGGGTAAAAGCCATACCAACGCAGATGGCCTTAGCAGATGGGCACTGGATAATGTCAAAAGCAATCCAGCTTATGACCCTGAAGTTGCTGCAAAAATTCCTATCCATTTTATGGAAATAGATAGGAAGAAGAACTTCAGATTCTCTGAATGGGCACCAGGGAGTGGTACCCTTGACAGTGGAAACACTGATTCAGAAGGGACAGAAACCCCCATACTGGGGATAAGTTCCTCAGAACTGGACAATGAATTTTTCAATGCAGTACTGCAATCTTATGCTAAACACAAACAGTGTAGCATACTACTCCAACTCCTTCAACAAAAATACAGGAGCCCAGAACTGGAAACCCAGCTGGAGGAACCCTGGTTGAGGGCCTATAAGGACAATAAATTCTTCCTTATAGATGGCCTGATTTATCACAGAGACAAGCACACCAGTGCACTCACAGTGATAGACAGAGACCACATCTCTTTAATCCTACAGGAATGCCATGACTGCCCCTACATGGGACACATGAGTGGGGACAGGACTAAGGAGAGGGTAGCAAGCACAGCTGGGTGGCCCAAGTGGGAGCAAGAGTTGGGTGAATACATCAACACTTGTGAAAGATGCCAAAAGGCAAATAGAAAACATGGGAAGAAATACGGGTTGCTTCAACACATAGAAGAACCCAAACACCCATGGGAGACCATCAACATGGACTGGGTCACAGGACTTGTCCCAGGAGGCAAAGAAAACTACAATGCCTGCTTAATCATAGTTGATAGGTTCAGCAAGAGCATGAGATGTCTACCATGCCATAAAGAGGACACAGCCATGGACACTGCTCTGTTATTTTGGAATAACATCATATCCACCTGTGGAGTCCCTAAGATCATAATTAGTGACAGGGACCCAAAATTTACAGCTGAATTTTGGACCAATTTATATGAAATGCTTGGCACCAAGCTTGCTTTTTCCACAGCTTACCATCCACAAACAGATGGCCTAGCTGAGAGGATGATCCAAACAATGGAGGACATCCTCAGGAGGTTCTGTGCCTATGGCATGGAATACAAGGACCATGAGGGATATACCCATGATTGGGTCACCCTCTTACCAGCAGTCCAACTGGCTTATAATACAAGCCAGCACTCTACCACAGGAAAAACACCTGCACTGGTAGAGAAAGGGTGGAATCCCCTGTTACCTGTGGATCACTTGAAGAAAAATCTTCTGACCATCCACCCCACAGCCAAAGACTTCCATGATATGTGGAAGAAAGCCTGTGATACTGCTGCCAAATGCATAGCTGAGGCCAAAGAGTATAACAAGCAAAGGTGGGACAAGTCACATATGGAACCTGACTTCAAGGAAGGGGACCAGGTGTTAGTGTCTACACTGAACTTTAACAATCTCAAAGGACCTAAGAAAATGAGAGACTCATTTGTAGGGCCCTTCACTATCATTAAGTTGATAGGGAAGAATGCAGTAGAGGTCAAGCTCACTGAGGAGTTTTCTAGGAAACACCCAGTCTTTCCAGTGAGCCTGGTCGAACCATACTTCCAAACAGAGGAGGATAAATTCCCCTCCAGGAAGAAAAACATCACTCCACCAGAAATAGTGGAAGTAGAAGACTCTCCTGGACCTGTGAGTAAAATCATCAGGGCCAGAAAAATCAGACTTAATGGGAAGGATCAGAGACAATATCTAGTCAGATTCAAGAACCAGACAGCTGACAAAGACAAATGGTTGGCAGAGGATGCCATACCAGATGGGAACCTTCATTTAAGGAGATTCAGAGCCTCTAGGAGGACTGAACAGTCTCATCAATGATGAGCCTTTTTTAAAGGGAGGGTATGTCAGCCTGTGACTCAAAACCAGAGCACAAGCATGACAGCCAAAATACCATAAACCAATGGTATAGCCAAAATACCACCAAAACATGGAGCTGAGCCAAATTAGCTCAAAAGGTATCAAAAGAAAGAGGAAACTCACCTCTTCCTGAAAATATAAGTCCCATCACCATAGGACAAGAAATAACAAAGTTATTCCTGCTCAAAGTTATTGCTGAGCATAAACCTTAATTTTCACCTCTCATCTAAAATCTAGAAGGAGAGGCTTAACCCCATCAAATGGGTATTCAAAATGAAGCTCTAAGCTAGGGCTATCCAATGGTACTAGCCAAACTGAGCTAGCACCAGTATTACTTGAGTTATGGTCAAATTCAGACCAAATAAGGGTGAACAAAACATTCACCTCTCATCTAACTTTTACAGTTTTAGTGTGAGATACTTAAAGTGGGGTCTTTTTAGAAAGAGCACAATCAGGGCTATCTGATGGTGTCATCCATTTCCTCATATTTCAACCAGAACAGACGTTATTGACCAAACAAGTTTAATACAGCTTTTGCCCAAAACACACCAATATATAAAAACACTTGTACATGGGATAACTTTGCCACATTTAATGATAGCCATGTCAAGTTGGGTACCATTTTATAGAGCTCATACAGGGCTATTCAATGAACAAACTCTGAGCTTGATAGCTCAAAAACCGACAGAGTTATGACAATTTTAAGGTAAAAATCCCACCTGCTGTCATATACAGCCTTACCATGGGATAATACCCTATAACCATGAATATGAGGTGTCAAATAGATGAAGAAGCATGTTTTTACTTCAATACCTCATATGTCAGTCAATACTGGGGTCCCATACAGTTTCTGTACAGCATTCTACGCGTCATACACGTCAGAATCAGGCTGTGAGGTCCCCAGATGAAAATTTTCACCCTGTATTGGTGAAAACTGCCCAGATGTGGTTTCAAAACCACATCTGAGCCCAATACAGAGTATACAGGCTGTTTGCAAACCACAAGCCTGTCATAGAGAGTGAAAAATCTTCACTTCCTCTACGTGGAAAGGTCTAGCAGCCTTTCCACCTCAATTTCAGGATAAAAGGAGGGCTTTTCACTGCCAAAACCTTTCCTCATCCTGCTCTTGAATAACCTACGTAGTAAACTGTCAAAAACAGTTTTACTCTTGGTTAAATAATCAGGTAAAATTATAATCTTGAATTATTGTAGACTTTATTATTGTAATCCAACAGATAAAGCCTGCACCCAGGGTTCTCAATAGCGCTCACCACCACTATTTCTCAATAGTAGAACCCTTTTATCTCATTATAAACTCTTATAAATCATTTTTAAATCATTTTTTGCCGTGTCACATACACAGTTAAAGTTGTAATTAGCCTAGTTATACCTTTATCATAGTATCATCCTGACACACTCCACCACAACATTTTTCTTGTGGATGTTGTAGCCAGGAAAGCATCATTATAGCTTCCCCCAGGGTTGTTTTTTTATTATTATTATTTTATTTTTTTTCTTTTAAACATAAAACTGTTAAAACTAAAAATAAAAAAATAAAAAAAAGTAAAACTATGTAAAAAACATGTTTATTTTATTTTTATTATTATATATTTTTTTATATTTATGCTTCTTTTGTTTGACCTAGTCTACTATGAATGATGTTTTGAATGCGAAATGGATAAAAACAAAAAAGTAACTAATGAGCGCTTAAGTTAAGATTTGGTGCCTATAAGACTTTCAATGCAAAAATAATAGTGTAAGGTTTTCTTTTGCCTATTAATTATTATTATTATTATTTTATATATATATACTTTCAAGGTAAAAAATCAAAATAAAATAAAAAAATAATGTATAAAAAATAATAATAATTAGAAAAGCTAAATAATTGATAAGAGCTCTGAAACAGAAAAGATAATGTTTAAAGCCTGAAACGTGTAGGGGTACTTTCAGACTTGTAAGATGTTATGGTCCCATTTTTGATTTTTATTATTATTATTATTATTATTTTTAAGAGAAAAAAAAGAATAAGAAATTTCAAGTAGGAAAAAATAAAATAAAAAATAGCTATATTAAATTTAATTTTAAAGTGATTTTTTTTTTGGTTTTTGGTAATTTTGTAGAGTTTTTTCTTTTCAAATTCAAAATTATACTACTCTCAAACTTATTATTAAAAAAATGTTGAATTTATTTTTCAATTTTCAATTGGAGTTTCTTGAGATATAATGGGGTTTTATGATGTTTAAATTTCAATTTTAATTCAACATCAACCCTTTTATTGAGATTTTGGGTATATAATTCATTTATGAACTTTTTTGTTATTTTACTTTTGGTAATTTTCTTTTCTTCATTAATAAAAAGTAAGTCAATTGAGGAGTTATCATTGTTTTCTTCCTCAATTAAACTCATTTCATTATTTGTCTTTTCTTTCTTGTTTTTGTTATTTGGATTGATTAATCCATCATGTATTTCAAGTAAGTCCTCTTCCTCTTGTGTCAATTCTTGGTAATACTCTTTTGGCTGAAGATTATTTATTATCTCAAGGCTTGTGACTGGTATTTTTTCTTCAAGGGGTTGTAATTTATCCAAAATTCCATCAGGTAAAGTAATCACAGTATCTTCTTGAGGTACTATATTTTTCTGACTAAAGTATTCTGAATCTTCTAGGTTGAGGCTTTTGATAATTTGACTAGGTGATCCAAAATTATAATTTTCCAATTCAGAAGGTGATAAAAGGTACTCCTGATGAATTAAATCTTCTAACTGAAACTCCTTTCCCTGATTGTTTTCATGATTTGAAGGTTGAAAATCTTCTTTATGAACATTAAATTCTTGTTTTTTTTGTTTTTTACTTTCTTTATTAATTTATTGTCTGTAATAATGAGGGTAAGATCAATCAATTCTTCCTCTAAAGACTGAGGTGAGGATAATGATTGATTGTTGTTATAATTGAATAAAATTGGGTCAATCAAATAGTTTAAGGCTGATGAATCTTGATTCATATTCTGATTGAATATGTGTTGATGTTCTAGTAATTATATTTTGCACATTTCTTGTTGTAATTGAATTAGTATATTATTTGAATTAGGGAATTTTTGCATGATGGTAACTTCTGGTTCACTTTCTATTGATATTATTGATGGTGGTGGTAAAGTTTTGGTTTCTCTCAGAAATGTTGTAGGTGACTCTAGGGTCAGATCAATTATTTCAGGTTTATATACCTTACAAAAATTTTCATTATGCATATCTTTATTTTGCATAATGCTTATTTCTGTATTAAATGATTCTTCTGAATTGTTGAATATTCTAAAACTAAACATATTAGAATATTGTTCTTCTTCCTCTTCATTCATTCCATTATCTTGTAAGTTTGTACTTTCTTCAACTTCTATTGAGGCTTCATGAATATTCTTTATAACAGTAAAGTAATTACAGAATTCCTTCCCCAAAATTATAAAGTTTGTTGCTCCCTCAACAGTAAATGGTAAATATATTGTTTCATCAGTTGGCATAACAACCTGTACTTTCTTTATTATTATTTTATGTTCTGTTTTATTTTTCTTTTTGGGCTTCATTCCAATACTTAATCCAATTTTCAATGGTAAGATATTTTCTTCTATGTTTGGGTTCATAATTGCCATGACAGGATATTCCTCCCATCCTATTCTAACATAAATTGGTGAGTTGAATTCCTCCACTTGGGTCATATTTTCATTTTTTGTGCTACATTCTTGATGTTCATTTATTGCTTCAATTTTATCTTCTTTCTGAATACTGAAGTAATTTACATTACTGAATAATTGATTATTTATTTTTATGTTTTGTTCTTTATGGGATGAAGGCTTATCTTAAATGAGGCTCAGGGTCTTCCCACTGGGTATAGAATCTTCAAGGCTTGGACTAATTTGGTGATTTTTCATTTGATGGGTTTCTTCTTGACTAGAATTAATATAAGATAACTCTGAACATATTTCTTCATTCTTTTGATTTTGGTTTTCAACAGGTGAATCTCTCTTAAATTGTTTTGGCATTTTCTTGTTTTTGAATTTATTAAACAATTTTTGGGTAAACTTGATTGGAGCACCAGAAGTCACTCTCAACAAATCCATTGGTGAAAGAATATGCTTTGGTTTTGAAAATATAGCTTCTACAAATGGTTTGTATAATTCAGAAACAGGATTTTGTTCCTCAATAATATGACAACCATTTTTACCACACACAGGTGAGACACTGTTGAATAGCTGTTTTGGCTTTAAGCCTTCGTTTTGTACTAGTTCCACTTCAATTTGGGTGGAAGCTTCCATGTTAGAGCTATGAGTATTCTCAAATGTTTGAGGGTAATTAGGGTTTACATTATTGTTTATGCTAATTTTTAAATTCATTGCTAGTTACTTCAGCTTTGGAATGTTTGAGATGAATTTCTGGATTTTGTTTTATGGGTACTTGATTTTTGTTTATTCTTGGATTTTCTTGAGCTAATTCTTGAAATCTTCTGATATTACTTTTATGATTTATCTTCCATTCTTCAATCTGGGTATAATTACACAGCTCCATTCCCTTTGGTGGGTGTATATGCCATCCTTTGGTTTCTGGTGAGCATATTGGGATGCAACATCTTCTTCCATCGGGTTCTTTATAGTTTAGAACTTCTCCCTGATCTTGTGAATGGTCAAGCCTTATTCCATTATCAGCCAGGAAAGGTCTTCCAATGACTGTGTGAACTGCACCTCTGGCTACAAAAAATTGAATTCTTCTTTCATCCCCAGATGGTAATATTATGGGTGTATTTTCTGCTAAACCAACAATTGCAGTACTGTGTCCTCTTATTCCTCTGAGTTTCATGTCTAAAGTCCTCATAGCTAATCCTGCTTTGATTGATTCATTCTAAGGTATGATATTCAATTCAGCTCCAGTATCCACCAAAGCTTTGACTGTGTACTCTTTCTCACCAATAAGAATATCCATCATTCCTAGTGGGCAGGAAAAATGTATTTTATCTGTGACAATAATTTTCTCTTGGGGTAATTTTTGTTCTTCAGTGTTAATAGATTTGAGTGACATCAAATATTTCTTTTCTGTATCAGAGAGAAATTTTAATTCTAGCATAAACCTGGGTGAGATTGTGACTATTTCTTCTAAAGTGAGGTTAATTTTCTGATCCATGACCTTCTTCATGAACTTTTCAATCATGGATCCTTCTTCTACAACCAAGGGCTTATTATTTACTTCCATCTTTGGTAGTTTTATTAGAGCCTTCCTATCAGTCTCATCTCTTTTGCTGGTGTAGTAAGCTTTGGTTAGGTTGGTTCTGGTGGTTTAACAACCTCTTCTGGTTTTGATGACTTATATTTTGTAGGTATTCTCACCTTTTCCTCTTCAGCTTCCTCTTCTTCAATGAATCCTCCAGGAATACTAGTCTTCTTCTTTATAGTGTCTTTGGGTTTAATAGTCTCTTTTGAGGGAAGAGATTGAGCTTTATATTTATCTTGAATTTCAATCCTTTGCTTTGTGTTCCTCAAGCCATAGGCATACCCAAAAGGTTCTTCTAATCCTGTTGAAATGCATGGTGGTTCCCAATCACCCCAATTATCTATTGATATAAAAGCAGTTGATTTTTCTTTTTTCTTTTGTTCTTCCTCTTTGTTCTTTTCCTCTAACTTTCTTTTGAGTTCCTCTTGTTCCCTCTGAAACGCCCTAACTAGATATTTTGGTGGAAATTTACCATCATTGGGGACCCTTTCCCAGTTGGGATATAAATAATTGAAACCTTGTCTGATAACCCATTTCTTGTTTTGATCATCCACTAGTTCAGTACATCTTCTAACTGAATGACCTTCTTCCATGAAATAGTAGCATTTAACAGTAAACTTTGGTACATTCTGTGCTGGAACATAGGGTACACTTCTGTTTGGTGGTGGAGAAACATTATCTCTTGATCTGAATCCTTGATTTTTTGACTGAGGGTTACTAATTATTTTCTTTTGGGGTGTATCCACATTAGTCAATTCATTTAATTGATCCATGAACTGTTTAACATCTTCATTTTCAGCAGATGCTTCATCCTTGACTACTTCCCTTTGTTCTTTTAGGGTTTTTGTATGTTCTTTCATTTTCTTGAGGGCTTCTTCCATTCCTGGAAATATTTCTTCCTTGAATTGAACCCTTCTTTCCTTATTCTTTGCTCCTTTTTGTTCAGATATTCTTGGAGGTGAAAGTCTTTTAGTGACTAATATCCTTGCTTCCAATTCCTGTTCAATATACTTCGTCAAGATCCTCATTGGTGGTATTAGATATCCTCCATCTTCTGCTCTAACCATGACATTCTCCTTTATCATTTCTTTACTGATAGCTCCCTTTATGTCTGCAGAGACAGTCAAACAAATCTTCATGAAACATATTTTCTTGAGGAATATATTTATATCTAAGAAGATAAGTAATGATAGTTTCATACTCCCCTATAAAACTTTTATATTGTGATAGAGTACTAATCCCTCCTGCATCTTGAGTATCATTGAATAAATTGATAAGTGAGTCCTTCCTATATCTTCTTTCTGGTTCAAATCTTCCCCATTTAGTTATAAGGTCTTTCTTTAGTTGACTCCAGTTTCCTTCTTCATGACCTGGCATTGCTTCTATGGCATCACTTATTTTTGAATCAGTTGTCCAAAATTCCATCTGCATTGCTAAATCTTCTTCTCTAGCCCCTTCTATCTGAGCTATCCTTTCTACTTTGCTGATAAATTTCTCTACTTCTTCTCCATTGAAATTGAGGTTATATTCTTTAGCTTTGATTTTAACAACATGCCTTTCCTGTCTGACTATTTGATGTTGCAAGGGAATCGGATTTGTAGGTGTGGAGAAGAATGCTACCCTTTGATGAGTTTGAGGTCTGGGTTCTGTTGCTGGAGTGGATGTAGCTCTAGGTCCAGGTGTAGGTGATGATGGTGACTCTTCTGGTCTTACATGCCTTGGTAGTGTTGGTTCACTAGGGCTTCCTCAAGGTGTATAAGATTTAGAACCTCTTCTCTTTCCCTTCTTTTTACTTTGAGTTGATAGTATATCCTGCATTTGCTTCATAAAACTCTGACTTTGTAAAGTTTGATCTTCTTCTTCACTTTCCTCAGCATACTGGTCTTCCCCAGTATCCTCAGGTGGTAATGGTGGTAAATTTGAGGTGGATTGTTGATCCATTTCTACTTTATAATATTTTCCTTCTAGCTCCTTTGATTTATTTATTCCTTTTCTTGATTCTTGAATGAGATTGAAGAAGAACTTCCTGATCTTCTCCCTTTCCTCTTCTTCTGTTTTTGGTGTTGGGATAAGATTACTATATTCTACTTGAGATTCTTGACCAGTGGGTGTTGAGGTTTTAAGTGGATAATAATAATGATATGAGGATGATGATTATGGATTAGATGAAGGTGAGTTATTTGATGATGAGTTTTGATTGACATTTTTATTTGTTTCCCGTTTTGATTTTATTTATTTGGTTAATCTTATTGTTTTAAGATCAAGCTGAATAATGTCTGAATTTTATTCCTATCTGCATGCCACTGTTGGGACACCAGATGTGGGACCTCCTCTTGTGTGGGATAAATGAGGCAGTACCTGGAATGGGAAACTACAATAGAACAGTTTTGAATTTCTGTTCAAGCTTGTAACCCTTTCTCTGCTTGTTTGCTAGAATACTCTAGACTGCCCTTCCTAATAATGCTGAATTATCTTGGATTGAGTTCACAAGCAATTTATTTTATTTGATGGTGGCTAGTCAGAAAAGTATATTCAACAGACTCTATCAGACTTTGTTTGATCTGGAAACAATGGCTTAGTAAACCTTAACACAAATAAATAAAGATATAAAACTGGGAAAAACACTTTTTCATTCCTTTACTGAGAGCAGTAACACCTTTAGGGATTTCCAATCTTGATGATAACACTGTTGATAATATAATAACTAATAATAAAAGACACTACTATTTTTTTAAGGGTTTAATAATTTTATAAGATGATAACTTGAGATAACAGACACTACTATGGTTCAATTTACTACTGAGTAAAGAACTTTATCAATGGGATGGATTTATAGAATAATGTAGACCAACTGTTAACTACTATTATCTATAAAACACCCAGACAATGCTACTGAGCTTGGCTACTGAGCAATAATGGGATGGAGATAGTCAATGAGATGAGTTTATGAATTAAAGTAGACCAACTTTTAACTACTATTAATTATAAATCACTCAGACAGTGCTCCTGAGCTTAGCTACTGAGCAGAATTTAGGAATGGGGATGGGATAACTATACTTCTGAGCTTAGCTACTGAGTATTCTTAAAAAAATGAGGATAATGTGGATGGATGGAGGGGATTTCCCTCAGAAAAGATATGAAGAAGTTATGTTTTCGTGATGAGCCTCTTTCTAGGCCATGAGGAAAAAATAATTGAGGGGGGGAGAGGACCTCTATTTATAGTTTTTGGGGCCCCCATGGAAGTGTAAAAAAAAGGGGAGTTAGAATTTTTCAGGTCTTAAAATTAAGGTTTGGTAGTAATTGAATTGAGAGGTCTATGCTATAATTGAGCTCTTGTTTTTGTGGGGAAATGATGTAATTGATTATGTAATCCTAGTTTGTTTGTTTTTTTTATTTATTTATTTATTTTGATTTTTATTTTTTTTATTAATCTAAACTGAAAGAAATGGTATGGCATACCACACCGTTGAATATGTTCAACGGGCACACCTATTCACAACACCATTTATGACCTTTTGGGCATAATATCATTCATCACCCAACCCCAGAGCTCAGATCAAGATAACTGGTCACTATTCATCCTGAGTAGTCTTTCCAAAGGTAGCACTGATATTTTGCATTTGGCATTGTGGAATTTAAGTTTGCGCCACACCAAAACCACACATCTCCAATCCCTCCCCACTACTAGCCATCATTATGAGCTGCTCCCACTCAACCCTACCATGCAGCCATAATATTCCGCATTATATGAAGAATTCCTATCATCCAAAAGCAAAGGACCAGGAGAATTTTCCAGAAATATTAATAAGCTGCAAATATGTTGTAACCATCACACCATGCTTAACACAATTGCGGATACAGATTTGGAAGGCGACAAGGGCAGGAGCACTCAGGATAGCTCCTCAACAATAACACAAACTATTGTGGATGTGGAAACATGCATGATGAGTAGTAAAATTGCATCCCTCCTACAAAGATTAATGAAGAACCAACAATCAAGGTGTGGTCCAACCCAAATCGGTGGCTTATACCCAATGGACCCAATTTCTTGATTTGTGAGTTAATTCTAGTTTGCATCCATTACCAATTGAACCCATCTGACTGTTTTTTGTTGTAGAGTTGGTATTGCACTTGCCCATTACGCTATCCTTTCAGCATGAATTAATGGAACAATTACAGCACAAGCGCAGAAGAAGGCACTGGAAAATTTCTTCAATAATCCTGAATGTGAAGTACTGATTGCATCCATTGCCGCATCTGGAACTGGCCTGAATATAACTTGTGCTAATATTGTATATTTAATGGTGACAGGACCTGAAAAAATGTACCCTGATTTTCGGACCCTGAAATCCACATTTCCATGAGCCCAATTGGAACCCAGCCATTGAGGCTCAGGCTGTTTATTGACTCCATCTTATTGTCCAACAATGACCTGTAAAGGTCATCCACTATATCACCCCTCATTCAGTTGAGGTCAACATGCAGAAGGAAGCTTTCAAGCTCATCTTTGACCCTGATTTGATTGTTATTCTGAAGTTATTCCTTATGGGAATGCCATACTCCAATCACCAATAGTTCCAAGAAAAGAAAAACTCATTGACTGCATGAGCCTTACTGATATTATATAATTTGTGCTTGACAAAGTTGATAACTCCTTTTCACCCCGGCACAGGTCCACAATCATGAACACCATGAGCTGGATAGAACTTCTTCAATATTTCCTCAATGAAAAGAAGCAAGAGAGTCTTATTTCTAAGGTAGACGGTGTGGTATTCCATACCTGTCTGAGCCAGCTTCAAGCACATTGAGGGTAAAAATTTCAAAATATCAAAACTTAAATGGTCAATTTAGGATATCTCAGCTCAAAAGACACTTTCACAATCACATAAGCCAAAAAGTAACATGGATAATATTGAATAAAGGAAGATTTTAGCATTCAGTATAGAAATAACCTCAAGATTTCCATAATTGAATAATTAACAAGTTGATTAAACAATATGGATATATACAGGATAGCTTACAAATAGCCTTCACAAAAACAAAAAAGCTTAGTTCAATTAAGACAGAAACCCTAAAGCCACAAAAAACATTAGATTACTAAGAATCACAGTCATCAAAATGGATTTTATGTAATAAGATCAACTAAAAAAGTATGAATACACATCCATTGTATAAAAAGATGGAACTGAATCAAACCTCAATTAACTTCATGCATAGAAAGTTCCATATAAGCTTGAAAGAATTCCATGAATGGCCAAACATAATACAAACAAATGATACAATAATTGTACTAAATCAACTCATCCAAAGTAACACCAAATAAACTTTAATAAGATTACATAATCAAAAGAATGAAAAATGGTGCAATTGACCAAATACATGGTGCAATAATCAAGTCAAATGACACCATCCAACATAATAATCACCAGCAAAAACACCTCCTATTACATAATCACTCAGGAAATGATGCAATTTACCAAACATATGGTGCAATATCTTTACCAAATGACACCATCTCCAAGTTACTCACCAGCTAAATTCCCTCAACGCTGTGCATAATAATATTAAAGTTTAATTAATTAAAAATAAAGCTTTCAAATATGGTGCAATATACCAAACATATGGTGCAATATCTTGATCCAATGACACCATCTCAAAATTACTCACCAGCAAAATTAGCTCAAGGCTGTGCATAAACATCAACAAAGTTCAGAATGATACAATAATCCAAACATATGGTGCAATATCTTTATCAAATGACACCATTTCAAAACACTCACCAGCTAAAATACCTCAAGGTAAAATATTTCTAAGTCCCCTGTTTTTGAGTGCCTCTATGGAGGGCCCAAAGAATATAAATAGAGGGCCTCTCTCCCTCATTTTCCCCCATGCTCATGGAAGTATTTCCCCATTAATTGGAAATCTAATCCTCAATCTAAAGGATCCATCCATCCCTATTCTAGTAGGATAACTAGCAAAATAAAATTATAAAGCTCAGTAGCAAAGCTCAGAAGCATATATTAGTAGTCAGAAATTATTGATAAAAGAAAATATTTACAGTATTAATGAAAGAGTTTAATATTGAATAAATAGTATTATCATAATAAATATTAGTAGTCAGAAATTATTGATAGAAGAAAGTATTTACAGTATTAATGAAAGAGTTTAATATTGCATAAATAGTATTATCATAACAAATATTAGTAGTAGTCATAAAGTACTTCTCAAGGAAGTTATTATTATTAGAGTTAATATTAATAGCTATCTTATCCTTGTCATTATTAAATCCTGAATCCATTAAGGAATATATATTCTTATAAAATAAGTATTATTAGCTATATTGTTCATAAGATCCCTTAAGAAAAATAAATCAATAAATATAAAAACCCACCCTTCTATAATAAAAGAAAAATAGTATAGTATTATCTCCAGGATATTATATATATTATACTGTTAATGAACCTCATAATAAACAATTAACCTAAATATATAAATCCATACATATAGTTTGAAATATCATACATCTATATAACTATATATTATCAATACTTAAATTTATATTTAAATATTACCTTTAACCTATAAAATAGTGGTATTAAGCCATTATATATATATATAGTAATCATAAAAGCTATTTATATAATAATTGAGTAGGTCTGATAGAGACTGCTGAAAGTCTTCTCTAGTTGTAAAAGCCACAAAATTAAATAATTGATTTGTGAGCTCTATAGGGAGATTATTTAGTATATTCAGAGGGGCAGCTAATACACCTTAGCACCCTTGGTTACAGGATCATTCAGCAATTCAAAACTGTTTACCTGTGATTTCCCCCTCAAGGACTGCCTTATCCAATCCCACACTAAAAGGAGTTCCACAACGGTGATACATTCCAATTCATATTGTCTATATTCTGACATATTTAGGAAGTTGTTGCATCTTTAAGAAATAATAATCATGTTTTATCACATCTTCAAAAATAATTCACAAAATGTTAATTTGTAACAGTGCTATACATTTATATTAATAATTTCTTGCAGAGCATCACCATTCGGTCTAATAACTGGCATGTCAAGTATTTTGAGGGCAATAGTCTGTATCTTACTACAGCTCTTGAGCCAATCTTGATCAAATACCTGAAATGATATGCCTTGCGGGATATCACCATCATCTGTTGATTGTATTTCTGGCAATCTATAAATAGTTTTTTTACCCTTTTTTTTAAACAGATTACAAAACGCTATGTCTATATCCATTTTTAATACCAATTCATTAAATAACTGGGAGCGCCAGCATACTCCCATTTTGTGGTAAACTTGACGGCCATTTTCCAGTACCTCCTCAGTATCAGAGCATACTCAAGGGTCATTGAATTGTGATGCTTGAATGGAAAATTTAGCAGTATCAAACCATTCATGACTGCGCTCACAGGTCTGCACATAATCAAGTAGATTATCATCAGACTTTGTTCACAATGAAGAAGAGATGCAGTAACTAACCCTTTGACAAATCTTTGCGAGCTTTTGATTCTCCTTCTTTTTTACCAAATACTCCGCATCCTTTTGAATAGACCTCCATTCTCTTTTCAAATAAGTGAAATATCACTCCATTAAAGCCGCCACAACCCCATAGCTATTATGATCCTTGTTCCAGCAGTAGTGATGATACTCAGTGCTGACAAGTGCAAGACGGAATGTATGGTAAAACACCATAGACATCAACTTGCTGAATGGATGTTGCCATGAGCTCTCCCAGTCCCAAGTGAATTGCTTTAGTCCCAACTTGTGGAGCTCATTTTTGCAGTAGCTTTGGAGACCCTGAGACTGAACCTGTGTTGATGGCTCATTGAAAACATCCTTGGGGACATATCCAAGATGACCAGCCACTTCAATTGAAATTTCACGCTCTTCTGTGCTGGGTGGTGCTGGTAGTGAGGAAAAATCATTATCCCTTACTTTGAGTAGGAACAGACAATGGGCATGTACAGCTGATGTCATCCCATGGACATTTTCAGGAAGTTCTGCTTTCAGCCATTTTTGTTGCTCCTTCTGGCATGCACGTTTTGCCACATTGTGAGCTTTGCAAGCCTTGTTCCTTAGCTGCTTCATCTTGGATTGATTGAGCATACTCTGGGAAAGGGGCATTTGAGGATGGGTTAATTCATTATTTGACTGAGTGCCTATCTCATGTGCTGTGAAATTGTCCTTCCTTTGTTCATAATTTCTTTCACTTTGAGTCGGAGACATGTTCTCATCCTCATCATCCACAATTTTTTCTCTTGATGAACTGGCATGACCCATTCTTGGTTTGGAGGAATATGGATTATGACGTCCAGTGACTTTCTCTTTATGGACCAGAGGTGAAGATGCATAAAGTTTATCACCTGCCATGCAAATCATCAGCTAACACATCAACAAATTAATAAAAACTGGTCATACTCAAAATCTTCAATTGGCTCCTGAGATCTGACTGACTTGCCTTCAGGTGCCATATCTAACCCATAAAACAAGAATATCAAATTATGAAAAAGTTTATACTCCAACATCAAAATGACTTACTTTGATGAAGTGTCAATCCTGGATTTCCCTCCAACAGACCACTCCAAGTAACGTTTTCCAATGGTCTTTTTCATTTCCCACTATCAACCTGCTTTTAATTGCGCACATGAACCTGAGATCCTGATGGAATATTGAGGGTTGGCTGTTTACTGCATCCAAAGGGATCCTGGGATGTGACTGGATTCCAACCAGGATTAAGGAGAAACTCATGTGGAAATTTTGATTGTGGATTAGCCTTTGATGAGATTTCAGGTGTGCTTCCTGCCCCCTCAGACACATTCATTTGTGTTTTAGTGGGATTTGTGAGAATTGGAGTGACAGAAATATTTGGGATTGACCAATTGCTTGAAGTTTGAGCCATTGCATTCCCACATCCACGTTAAGACCTGATACATTCATTAAGGATGCAATAGGGGTTGTGAGAGGAATGTTGGGACTCAATGGTGACTGTTTTTGAACATATTCTATGCTATATTCACTATCTGAGTCATGAACAGAACCTGAACAGGATTTAAGTGGCTCGGAAGATGACATAAGGGCTAAAAAAGTACAGTAATCCTTTTAACTTTATAAAACAGCTCAGTATTATGAGAAAATAGAGTGATATGAGATGAAATTTTTTCAACTTTATAATAGAGAAATTGTGAGCCTTAGAGGTAATTTCATATACCCAAAAGACCACAAATACAAAAATAACATATTAATAAAAATAAAATAAAAATCAAAATATAAATATAAAATTATATTTAAAATAAAAAATTAATTACAATTCAAAAAATAAAAATACATTAAAATTTTGTAAGTATAAAATTACATTTATAGTTGAAAAAATTAAATAAAAATGAAATTTTAACAAAATTGTGAAAAAATAAATAAATTTGGAAAAAAGTTGAATAGAAATTATTATAACTTTCTATCCAATAAATAAACACATAAAAATTATTTCACCATTGGATTCCTCATAAAAAATCAGGTGGGGTCACCTCTGAGTGAAATTCTTGTAACTCAACTCTAAATAAGCTTAAATTAAGTTTTTAGTATTTTCAATACAAAAGTTGAAAATCCTCAAAACTTTAATTTAATTCACACCACATGTGGTGTTAACCATCAAATTTTGTGTTAAAATTGAGGTGTTGTGTTTAGTTTAGAAGTTATGAGGAATTGAAGTATTTTCAATTGAATTCAATTGAAATGTCAAAATGTGCGCGTGTATTACATAAGTGAACTTTGATTTACATATGAGGTGTCAATTATTACTGTATTCTACTGTACAATTGAATTGAATTACATACGTAAATTATAATTATAATACATGATGAGGAATTAAAGGAAAAATAAATTGGAAAGAATAAATTTGGGGGGGAAAAGGAACTCCAGCTCTAAGGGGGAGCTAGACCCCCAAAATCCTTACTGACAGGCGTGGGATGTCAAAATTCACGCATAAGTTAATCACTTTTTGCCTGGAATTGAGTTACAGGGTCTGTGGACTCAATTGATGATGAGGTTTTGATACCAACTGGGGTAGGTTTAGCTGTTGCCAAGAGGGTAAAACTACCCTTAAGATAAAACAATCATAGTAAAAACAGTTTTAACTGATTTCTACGCCTCTGTCACACATTCTGACGTGTTTTGAAGGCTCTAGGCCTGGTATTGCTATAGTAATGGCTGATTTAGGTCTAAAATGGCTAAAAATGGCTAAAAATGGCTTAAACCAGCCCTTTTTGGTCTGAACCAGTGTTCAATGATGCCATAATTGGCTTTTCTGTTGTCAGACTGTTTTTCACGACTGACAAAAGTAAATTTTACTTTTGGAGTAAGAGAATTGGTGGCTATAAAAGAATGTCTTCTTTGCCCCACTTTTCTCTTCATGTTAGAATCTTTTCCTTTAATTAATTAGTTTAAACACTGTTAAACCAATCAATAAAAGATTCCAACCACCTTTTTAAAATCATTTTGAACCTTTTAACCACGTGAAAAAATCATTATAATCATTGTTTGTAACTCTTATAATCATTTTTACCCCTGAACCACCCCAAAAGTGAATTAAAGCATCTTTCATCACTGTAAGCTTTGTCACTTTGTTTCCAAATTCACTTTGGTCACTTTTGGGCGTGTTTTCTCTTTAATATTCTTTTTAAAGACTTTGTTCTTTAATTAATTGCTTGCAGTTCTTTGCTCAATTAATTCCAATTGAAATTGCTCTTGAAGAAATTTCTTTTGTAGCCTTAAAATATCTCTTGTAGAGTATTTTTTGGATAAATTTTTATTGTTGGTAAAACAATAAATTTTTATAATATTATTGTTTTATACTAATAAAGCTATAAACAATAAAATTGGCGTGTTTTCGCTTAGAAATAATATTTCTTACTATTTTTAATTGATTTTTACCTTATACAAATTTTGAGGACAGGCAAAGTACTTGCTTTTTAATCAAAGTTTCATATCCACACCTTACATTTGGGGGCCCACCCGTGATATTTTACCTGTGATATTTTTTTTACTCTTTTTGAATCTTTTTTCTTATATTGAAAAATTTAAAAACATATAAAAAAATACTTATAATCAAAAAATCCATAAAAAATAATTTTTTTTCATATTATAAGTGAGGCTTATATTTTCATTTCTTTTTGAAAATATTCTTTTTTTACTTAATTCATTGGTTTTTTTTCATTAATTTTAGTGTCTGACAACGTGGTAAGACAAGAAAACATTGAAACAGCCTCAACAGTCACCAGCATTATTCCTGCCAGTACCGTTATTGTGACTCATAATAACCAACCTGAAAAAATATCTTATGAATTGATTAACTTGGACATAAGTAATACTCTTCAGAAAGCAAAAGATTTGGCCAATAGTAAGTTTTTGACGTAAAGTTACTATTTTAAGCCTTTTTAACCATAATTATGCCTTCAACCAGGTCAGGAGCCAGCTATAACCCCTCAGGCATCTCCCAGAAAGGTAATAGACATGATTATGGCAGAGGCCAATCAGGTACAGAAGGAAAAGGGTCAGTTGATGACGTCCAAACAACTAAATTGGGTCATTCTGAAGCCGATAATACCATTTTACCTTCAAAAAGAGCTGACACCGCCACAACAAGCCTCTGTGGACATATACAAAGCCAGCCACAGTGCATACAACAATGCACTTCAATTCAAAGAGTACCAGATCCTTGCAGACCTGTGGAAGAATTGCATGAATTCTTACCTGACAGTAAGGAAATTCCTGGGCCATCCCAACACTTGCGAATTGCTCAATGGATGGCATCCATTGATGGAGAAGAAAAACATGATGCTGTTGACACTAGAATGGAGCAAAAAAAATCCTCCACCACCCAAACCAGTGCCAAAAACAGCCCCAGTGGCCAGCACCAGCAATTCCAACGTGAAAAAACAGACACAAGTTCCAAACAAGGGCAAAGGGAAGGCACCAGCTCCAAAACCTTACATCCAGGGCTACAGAATCCCAAAGATTCAACAGGATACCATGGAAAATGTATTTCAGATGGCCAGAACCATGATGGAATTACAGAAGAAAGAGGAAGCCAGATTAAAATTCCAGAAATGATTTCTGATATATTTGATTCCATCCCAGAGTTGTATGATGCTATAAATGACGTGAAAAAACATCTTTCTGATAAAAATGAGACCATTTGTAACAACATTAAAACAAACAACCTGAGTCTTTGCCAAATTAATGAAACACTTATGTGTTTTGCAAAAGTTTTAAGAACAACTAAAATTTCCAATAATGATAACTCTTTTGGAAATAAAATAAATGAACAATCTGCCATTATTAAAGAATTAAGAGATAAATATTCTAAATTCAATATTGATGACATAATTGAAACAAGAATTCAACAAGCCATAAATATTATCAAAACAGATAACAAGAAAGTCCTTGATGACATCTCAAATTCATTTACTGAAGTAAAGACATATACCATTGCCTTGAAAAAGTGTTTTGATGCTTCACAAGAAGAAGTATCAAAATTATCAATGAAATTGAATCAAGTCACTGCTGATAACACAAGACAGACAGAGTTATGGCAAGAACTAACACATAAGGAAGACATGTATAAAATTGAAGTAATAAATTTAATACAAAGCTTCCAACATGAATAGAGAAATTCCCAAAGGTGTAGCAACAGTAAAATAAATGACATTGAACAAATACTGAATACCTTACCAAGAATGTCTACACCTCTAAATGAAAATGAGGGCACAATAATTCCAAATCCACAAGTATTGGATCCTGATAGTTCACAATTAAAAAATGAATTATCCACTTCTTTTCATAACTTGGAACCATCAATGGGCCAAGCACTCTTGAAAGAAGTTCCAAAACTTAAAGAATGGCCTCACTTCAGTGGTGAGGGAAAGTATGATCATATGGAATTCATTGGAGGTATTGACATGATCAAAGAGGATTTTGAATTACCAGACAGATTGGTAACAGCCAGGTTTAACACCTTGTTTACCAGATCAGCTCACAGATGGTACATCAAAATAAGACAAGCACATGGACACCAGAGTTGGACTTGGTGGAAAACCCAAATCATCAACAAATGGCCAAATGATGCTTGGAGGTTCCAAGTTGAAATAGCCTTTGAATCTGCCAAATTTAATTCTGATAAAGACAAAGCTTTACCATGGTTTTGCCAACAAAAAGACATATTAACAGCATTATATCCTGACATTTCAGAATTTTTGATCCATAGAAAGATTCTGAGACAATGTGGAGGTGACTTAGAGCATGCTGTCAAAAGCAGGACTACTGAACAATCTTCAGCAGAAGATATTATCAATATATTAGAAGAAGTAACCACTAGAACTAAAATTGGTTCTAGTAGGGTGAATCTCAAAACAAGGTTTAATATATACCTTGGAAAGATTCTGTGGACAAAAGCCCCAAAGAAAATTCTAGTAATATGAAGTATAAATCTGCAGATACAGTCAGAAAGTGCCATATTTGCCAAAGCACCACCCATTTATCCAATACATGTCCAAAAAGAGGGAAAATCAATGAAATTGACATTGAAAAAGAACCTGATGTTGGAAAAGAAGACATAATTGAAGACAATTCACATGATAAGTCATCCATATTTTCTGAATCTTCAAAATATATTGAAAATATCAATGCCACTTTTGACATCATGGAATCTTATTCCCACTTGCCACAATTGAGCAATGGTCAAGTTGATTTATCAAAAGTTCAAGATGCACAACTTATGAGGACAAAACCAAACAGAGGGAAAGGTTATACAGCTGGTAACTCCTGTATAACAGAAGTGGTGATTGACAACAAGCCCACAAAACTTTTACTTGACCCAGGAGCCTTCTGCTCTTGTGTTGGAAAATCTTTTCTTAAAACTTGTGTACCAAATTTTGAAGACCAGTTGTTACTAATTGATGGTATAAAATTCAACAGTGCAAGTAACCCAATGAAAGCATTAGGAATCTTTGAGACCAATGTCATATTCCCACACATCAATGGTAATTTAAGAATCACAGTTGAATTTGTTGTTATGGAAAATTGCTCTAGTACCCATTTTATATTGGGAAATGACTATTTAATCATGTATGGGATAGATTTTCATAACAATAAAGACAGATACTTTACTATTGGAGACAATGAGCGCCAAAAATTTGCCTTTTTACCATTTAAAAGACAAATTACAGTAAATAAAGTATCACCAGTCAACTTAGAGTTAGAGAAATTCAAGTCTGAACAATTAAATGAAGCTGAAATAAGCCTTCATTTGACTGATAAACAGGAAAATGAACTTTCTTACCTTTTGTATGACCACAGAGGAGCATTTGCTTCAGACAAAGAACCTCTAGGAGAAATTATTGGTCATGAAGTTGACATCATTCTTAACATTGAGAGACCTTATCCACCACTCTTAATAAGACCTGCATATCCAGCAAGTTCAAAATCAAGAGAAGCTCTATAAATTCATATCAAATAACTTCTGGACCTTGGTGTAATAAGAAAAGTAGGCCACAATGAAGAAGTAGAAATAACTACACCAGTCATAGTGGCATGGCATAATGGAAAATCTAGAATGGTTGGGGACTTTAGAGCTCTGAACACTTACACTGTGCCTGACAGATACCCAATACCAAAAATCCAAATTGCCCTTACTCAAATATCTCAAGCAGTGTATATAACCACTATGGATGCCCTTAAAGGATTCCATCAAAATGTGGTGACACCAAGAGCAAGAAAATACTTGAGAATTATTGTTCATTGTGGAGTGTATGAATACTTAAGAATGCCCTTTGGTATCAAAAATGCACCTTCACACTTCCAAAGAATGATGAATGAAATGTTCCCTGAAGAACTCTCAGAGGGATGGTTAATCATTTAAATTGATGACATTATTGTCTGTTCCAAAACCTGGGAGGAGCACATGTACAGATTGTCCAGAGGTTTGACAAAAATTCAATCAGTAAACATGAAAATCTCCTTGAAGAAATGTCATTTTGGATTTAAAGAACTTAAATCACTAGGACATGTTGTATCTGGTTTGTCCCTTGGAATTGACAAAAACAAATTTGCAGCAGTATTGCTAAAACCCATGTCTCAGAATAAGAAGGAAATTCAGTCATTCTAAGGTTTTGCAGGATATTACAGGCAACACATTAAAGATTTTGCATCCATAGCAAGACCACTTTGTAAATTGTGTGACAAAGACACAGTATTTGAAATGACTGTTGAAAAATTCAAAGCTTTTGAGTCTCTAAGAGAAGCCTTGACCACTGCTCCACTCTTACTGATGCCAGACTTTAAATTTTGTTTTAAATTGTATATTGATGCATCAGGGGATGGGCTGGGTGCTGCACTTCACCAAGTGCAGATCATAAATGATAAACCTGTAGAAGGACCCATATGTTTCATATCCAGGCAGATCAAACCAACTGAAGCCAGATATTGAGCAAGTCAAATGGAATGTCTATGCCTTGTCTGGGCCTTGGAAAAATTAAACTACTTCTTGGAGGGATGTGTTTTTGAGGTGATAACAGATTGTACAGCTGTCAAGTAACTTTTAAACATGAAAACACCTAACAGACATATGCTCAGATGGCAAATAGCCATACAGGAATACAGAGGCAATATGACTATTGTTAATAAGGATGGGAATATTCATAAAAATGCAGATGGACTAAGCAGATGGCAATTACCAAATAATATTGATAATCCTGCTTATGTGCCAGAAGAAGCTTCACCACAAATCCCAATAGAAGGAATAAGTGTTACAGACTTAAACACCACCTTCTTTGAGGATTTCAGGAATAGTTACACCCAAGATAAGAATTGTAGCATCTTATGCCAATTACTTAACAAATACTGTAAAGACAACTCTCTAATAATTGTGGACAGATTTAGTAAAACTCCAATCTTTTTGCCATGTCACAAAGATGATACAGCCATGGATACAGCTCTTCTAATATGGAATAGAGTAGTATCATGGACTGGAATATTTACAAATATCATTAGTGACAGAGATCCTAAATTCACCTCAGCACTGTGGACAAATCTTCACCAGCTATTTGGGACAAAATTATCCTTCTCCACAGCCTACCACCTACAAACTGATGGCCTGGCTGAAAGAATGATTCAAACCTTAGAAGATATGGTGAGAAGATTTTGTGCATATGGCCTTGAAGTTAAAGATAGTGATGGTTTCACCCATGATTGGTGTACTCTTCTACGCGCACTGGAACTGGCATACAAAACTTCCATCCATGCCAGTACCAATGAGACTCCTGATATTTTGGAAAAAGGATGGAATCCCAAATTACCCCAAGATTCTTTAAGGAAAGATTTGGTTGAAATACATCCTACAGCTTCCAGCTTCAAAGGAATGCTAGACAGAACCAGAAAGCATGCAGTAAGGTGCATGGAAGACTCATTTGCATATGCTAAAGATAAATGGGACAAATCTCATGCCACTCCAGATCTCAAGGTAGGGTATTTAGTACTAGTATCCACTACAAACTTCAATAACATCAAAGGATGTAAAAAGCTTAAAGACTCCTTTGCAGGACCTTTTGTCATTAAAGCCCTCCATGGGGAAAATGCTGTTGAAGTAGAATTATCTGAAGAACTTAGCAATAAGCATCCCACATTTCCAGTGAGCTTGATAAAGCCATATAAATCTAGTGATGCTGAGAAATTGCCCTTGAGGAATAAGATTCCCCAAGTTATACCTCATATTGAGACATCTAGTACTAAGAAAATTACCAAAGTTCTTAAAGAAAGGAAATTAAGAACCAAGAAAGTAAGGGAATACCTTGTTAGGTACAATGACCCAACTTGTGAAGATGAATGGTTAGAAGAAAAAGATATACCAGAAGCTACCAAACTCCTCAGGAGGTTCAGACACACTAGAAATACCAATATTACAAAGTAATATTCTTTTTTAGGGGGATGGAATGTGAGCCTTAGAGGTAATTTCATATACCCAAAAGACCACAAATACAAAAATAACATATTAATATAAATAAAATAAATTTATTTATATTATCAAAATAAAAATATAAATATAAATATAAAATTATATTTAAAATAAAAAATTAATTACAATTTAAAAAATGAAAATACATTAAAATTTTGTAAGTATAAAATTACATTTATACTTGAAAAAATTAAGTAAAAATGAAATTTTAACAAAATTGTGAAAAAATAAATAAATTTGGAAAAAAGTTAAATAGAAATTATTATAACTTTCTATCCAATAAATAAACACATAAAAATTATTTCACCATTGGATTCCTCATAAAAAATCAGGTGGGGTCACCTCTGAGTGAAATTCTTGTAACTCAACTCTAAATAAGCTTAAATTAAGTTTTTAGTATTTTCAATACAAAAGTTGAAAATCCTCAAAACTTTAATTTAATTCACACCACATGTGGTGTTAACCATCAAATTTTGTGTTAAAATCGAGGTGTTGTGTTTAGTTTAGAAGTTATGAGGAATTGAAGTATTTTCAATTGAATTCAATTGAAATGTCAAAATGTGCGCGTGTATTACATAAGTGAACTTTGATTTACATATGAGGTGTCAATTATTACTTTATTCTACTGTACAATTGAATTGAATTACATATGTAAATTATAATTATAATACATGATGAGGAATTAAAGGAAAAATAAATTGGAAAGAATAAATTTGGGGGGGAAAAGGAACTCCAGCTCTAAGGGGGAGCTAGACCCCCAAAATCCTTACTGACAGGCGTGGGATGTCAAAATTCACGCATAAGTTAATCACTTTTTGCCTGGAATTGAGTTACAGGGTCTGTGGACTCAATTGATGATGAGGTTTTGATACCAACTGGGGTATTTTTAGCTGTTGCCAAGAGGGTAAAACTACCCTTAAGATAAAACAATCATAGTAAAAACAGTTTTAACTGATTTCTACGCCTCTGTCACACATTCTGACGTGTTTTGAAGGCTCTAGGCCTGGTATTGCTATAGTAATGGCTGATTTAGGTCTAAAATGGCTAAAAATGGCTAAAAATGGCTTGAACCAGCCCTTTTTGGTCTGAACCAGTGTTCAATGATGCCATAATTGGCTTTTCTGTTGTCAGACTGTTTTTCACGATTGACAAAAGTAAATTTTACTTTTGGAGTAAGAGAATTGGTGGCTATAAAAGAATGTCTTCTTTGCCCCACTTTTCTCTTCATGTTAGAATCTTTTCCTTTAATTAATTAGTTTAAACACTGTTAAACCAATCAATAAAAGATTCCAAACACCTTTTTAAAATCATTTTTAACCTTTTAACCATGTGAAAAAATAATTATAATCATTGTTTGTAACTCTTATAATCATTTTTACCCCTGAACCACTCCAAAAGTGAATTAAAGCATCTTTCATCACTGTAAACTTTGTCACTTTGTTTCCAAATTCACTCTGGTCACTTTTGGGCGTGTTTTCTCTTTAATATTCTTTTTAAAGACTTTGTTCTTTATTCAATTGCTTGCAGTTCTTTGCTCAATTAATTCCAATTGAAATTGCTCTTGAAGAAATTTCTTTTGTAGCCTTAAAATATCTCTTGTAGATTATTTTTTGGATAAATTTTTATTGTTGGTAAAACAATAAATTTTTATAATATTATTGTTTTATACTAAGAAAGCTATAAACAATAAAATTGGCGTGTTTTCTCTTAGAAATAATATTTTTTACTATTTTTAATTGATTTTTACCTTATACAAATTTTGAGGACAGGAAAAGTACTTGATTTTTAATCAAAGTTTCATATCCACACCTTACAGAAATTATATGAATAGTTGGAACCAAGTATCTTGTGGAAGTCTAATAAGACACTTCTTAGGAGACTTGTCACTGCCTCCTCTTGAGCTCCATTGCTTTTGTCAGAAACCACCGTGCCCGGCCCACCAGCAGATAATGTGATATTTCCTTCATCTCAAAGGAGACCCATCATCCATAAGTGATCAGATCCAATAAACATTTCCCCTTCCCCATTTTCACATTTTGTGAATTATCCAAACTGCCAATATATGCATCAAAATTACACGGCATTCTATATCTGTATAAGGGTATATTAATGTAGGTTTTACCTACAAAGGAGACATCACCTTTTCAAGAAAGGAAAGACAATCCAAATCACATTCCAACTGATTAAAAGCCCGCTTCACTCAAACCAAATAACAAGAATTTAGCTCCACTCCAAATGCTTAATTAATAGTGTTATATTGTTATGTCGGTAATAAGGTTTAAACCATGTACAATGGTGTGCCAGCATACATGGTTTGAACGTTAATCCCCTCAATTCAATGTTGACACATCCCTAATAGAACGCCCATCAAGGGTCAAAACTGCAGTATCACCATGTGTAAATAAAAGATAATATGTATGAGCATTGAGCAGCATGGCATTTTACCCAATTAGACTCCTAACCAATTCTGCCATCCAGATGAGACATGTTACACTTTATCCCCTGCAGCTCAGCCACCATTACAAATGGGATTAAATCTTCATCTGGCTCAAGTCATCTCCCCCTTCATAAATAATCACTCAATTTTTTTTCCAATTAATAACACTCCCAAACACTTTCACATCAACCATAGATATTCATACACAAACCAACCTTACTCACAATTTCTGCAACAATGACAACACACCACTATTCCTCAATGCGTATATGCATGTGTCAACACTGCCCAACCCAAACACACTCTTCCTCTGAGGGTAATAGGCAGGTAGTTGCCTTCACACCTTTACAATATAAACAGCACATTAAAAAGCTCAAAGAAAGAATTGCACCCAAATCTCTTCCAAACATCCCTACTTCTGCATCAGGATCTGAGTGCCGGCAAATTCTATTGGATCAAATATTCCCAGCTGATTATTCATAATTGACCCAAAGCACTTTCTCCACTCCAGCAGGTCTCAATTCAACTGCAGAGAAACCATAGAGTGGCAGTCAAAACCTTCCCCCACAAGACCTTGGAATGATAATATCTGCCATTCTATCATTAAGGTATAATATACCCCGCAGGGCTTCAGGAATTCGCAACCCTGCCCTGAGCCTTCTGATCAAGTCCAGTATCTCAAGCTCAGTTGGTCCCCCCACTCCTGCATTCCATATACCTCAAGATCTCAGTACCATATTTGAACATCTCCAATTGGAGCCAGTGATTCAAAACTATATATATTGTCCTCAATGTTTATTTCTTAATGTCCTTACTGAATCTGTAACAACTGACCAACCCCACTGTCAACGCCATGATGACCCAAATGATCATGATCCCCCTTGCACACAATCATTAGGAAAATTCATCAATTCATTTGGACCCCACACACAAAACACAACCAACATCAAAAAAAAATTTATACCAACAAAACATTTCATTTATCAACCAGTCAAAAATTGGATTTCCAGGTTTCTCCTGCAAGCTGGAATTATGGTAATTCTGCATCAACATCAAAAATCCCAAATGCACAAAGGTTCCCCAAAATGTGGCAGCTGAGATGGATTGGTCTGGAGACGCTTCACTGGCACTAAAAATATTCACAACCCGCATTAATGTCCATTCCTGGTGCATTGGCCTTCTCCATTTATGTGGACTGGTTTAATGCACATGGAAAGTCAACCTGGTTGGCCAGCATTGACCCTATCATGCTCATTTGTCTCAATCTCCCCCCAAGTGAAAGATTGAAGCCAGAGAATGTCTATGTTGCAGGAATCATCCCTGGTCCAAAGGAGCCAACTGCCCTTCAATTAAATTACCTATTAATGCAACTAATCAAGGAGCTCAAAGAGCTATGGCAAGGTTACCATTTTTCACCCACCTCAACAGGTCCTTCAGGATCCTTTATCCGTGTTACAATTCTCACAGCCATTGCAGATGTGGCTGCCATGCGCAAGCTTACTTGATTTATTTCTCATTCAGGAACCCACTTTTGTAATTTTTGGACTATTCACAAAGCTCAAATTGAAGAAATTGGTCCTCAATTTCACTACACACGATCATACCAAAATCATAAATCAACCATTGCGAAATGGCTTTGGGCATCCCCACAACAAAGACAAGCAATTTCTTCTGAGTATAGAGTGCGATCTTCAATTTTGGAAGACCTTTCATATTTGGATGCAACCAGAATGGTTAATCTTGACATAATGCATAATTTAATACTTGGAATTTTGAAGGATAAAGCAACTTTCAAATTGTGCATTCCAGAGTCCAAATCAGAAATTTACTTCAGGGCCCGCAGGAAATCCAATGACAGCAACAGTTCAGACTCAGATTCCATGACCTCCAACTGCTCTCTTGATAAAATCACATTGAGAGAGGCCTGCTCCCTGAGAAGAAACACAGCAAAAATAATAAATGAGTAACTCCCCACTACTTCCACCCACAAAACCTACCTCACAGGCAACATCCATCTAGTGGTTTTGTGGAGATTCCATCATTTGATGCGGATTATATCCCCACTTCTGAAATCCCCTGTGAATTGGATATCAGTGCACTGAGTGATCACCAGATCAAGGGTGAGGCTTTGGAGCATCTCGAAAAAATCATATCTGATACCATAATTCCCTCGTCATGGACAAGAGTCCCCCGCAAAATGGGTTCCCCCTCTCATGGTAGTTTGAAATCTGCAGAATGGGCTCTCTTATACGAGGTCTATATTCTATTTTTAATGCTCAGTCAACATATTTTGTTAGATGAACACAAATCCACCAACACACAAAGAAAGATGGGTCAATCAGAAGAGCTTGCAAATGAACTAACCAAGAATACATTCCATTTGGTTAGTGCTATCAATATTGCCACAAGTTGGACTGTTTCAACGGATGATGCAAATGCATTTTATGAACATTGGAAAAAATTCCACCTTTCCAATCAACACCTGTTCCCAAAACAGGAAAGTAAACCAAATCATCATTTTGCTGATCATATTCCCAAACTCTTCCAACATTGGGGCCCAGCACAAGCCTCAGCCACATGGGGTATGAGCACTTGATTGGAGTATTTGCAAAGATCCGAGCAAATGACAAAATATTTATGTCAATTAATATGATCAATATATTCACCTTGATTAAACGCATGAACTGAATAAGACTAACTTCTTGCAACTCTGAATAGATGATTTAGATAAAACCTTACTTCAAAATATCAGTCGATGTTCCAACCTTTCTGTGCTCTGTCAATCCCCATCCATCCCATGTCAAATATAACAACTTTTTGAATCACAACCGCCTGCCCTGTTCAATCACAAAAAACATAACAAACCATCCTGCCATGACCAAGAAAATTATGATTGCCTGGTTGAGTACTTACAGAATTTTCATTGCACAAGGGAAATAGTTGAATGGATCAGCTTAGACACTACCATACAATCCACAAGTCATCCCACTTCAAGGATTGTCTTGCCTTGGTATTTTCCAGTTTACAAAAATTAATATTGGGAACAATATATTTTCAACTGAATCTAAAAATGTCAGCAACAGCATTATATTTTTTCCAAGGGGCAACTCACAACGCTTTGGTGCTATTAATAGCATTTTTAAAGTCTGTGAGCCATCTTGCATGCTGAACAATAACTTTCTAATATTAAACCTTTGAAGGTTGATGTGAATTTCTTACCAGATTGACCGCATCTCAATATCTCTAAAGCTGTGGGTTTTGATGATGGAAAATTGATTATATCTGAAGAAGGAATAGAAGGTAGCTGTGGATTGTACAATAACAAAGTTATGTCATGTGGACTGCTTGTAATTATAAAACCATTATTCATGATATTTAGTTTACAAAAATGCAAATCTCTCAGATTCATTAGCAATTTTTCTAGTGAAATAACTGCCTCAAAATTTGGTGACAAAGACATGCCATTGTGACAAGCAAAGCCCATTATTTCACATTGCCACAAAGAAACTACTATTTTGACATTGGGTAAAGTGTGAATAAGCCAATTTCAATGATCAAATGTCCCACACACTCACCTATCACAGCGTCCAAAATGTGCAACTGCGCCATCATCATGTTGGAAGGGGACTCTGCCCTTATGCACCTGCCCTTGCACATGCACATACCAATGCAACCGCACCGCACCCGCGGTGTTGTGCGGTGGGCTCTACCAGTTTCATGCACAACATGAATATCCCGCGGAGGCAGAGTCTTTTCATGGATTCCCTGGTGAGGTGAAACCCCCACTCTACATCAAGACTGGCTGAAGGACCTCTTTGACGTGTGCGTGTGAAAACAGGCAGGTCTTGTGCAATTTTTACCAACTTTTGGAGGGTTGAGGGAGGATCCGGTGGTGAGGAATCTCAGTTGAAGGCACAGGGGAACCAATATTGGTGGATGTCACAGGATTGAGTATAAGACCAGAGTGTCATGTGTGCTCAACGTTTGCTTGATTTTTGCTTGACCTGAGCTTGACTTTTATCCTGCTTGACATTAGCTTGGTGTGAAGTCAATTGCCAATGATTGACGCAAAATTCGCCCTGGTGAGTGAGTGAGAATACAATAAACCTTTTTGGATTATTGGTTGCATCATTTTTTGTCATGTAAGATTATCATAATTACTTAATTGGGGCTTCTATGTGACTACCAACCCCTTTATGGTTAAGAATAAAATTAGTAACAACTGTAAATCTTCTTTTATTACAAAATAATAGTTTATTTCTCACAGTTATCAGTTTTATTGGAAATTTCATCACAGAATGTATTTTCTGTAAATTTTTAAAGATTCTGTGTTTCACCTGGAATCATCAAAAATGGACTGTAGGTAAAACTTTTAATTTTACATTTAAAGGTGTAATTATTTTTTGTTTTTATATGAATTATAGTGTTTTGAATTGGTCCTCAAATTTTCAGAAAGATTGATTAAGACTTGTATTTTCAATGAATTCTTGAAGTTTTTACCTCAATTCTACATAGAATTGCAAATAGCAGTGTATGGCTGGTTTCTCTGCAATAAATCAATGTATAATAGTCCAAAAAGGGTTTTAATTAATGTTCTGGTTTTTATAAATATTAATTCATTAAGAATTGACATGGTTACAGGAGTCTAAGTTGTTCTTTACCTCCTTGGCACATCAAAATAGCAGGTTATTTGCTATTTTCTTATAATTTACTGTAGTTGTAACATGATAACCAAGTTCCCAAAAGGCTTTAGTTTACTAATTGGGCTAAGATCAACCATAGATCCAAGCTTTGGAGCTTTCCATGCCTCAGAGGCCTCAGAAGTTGGGTACCCTGGCTCTCTTTGATGTCTTTTGTCCCCCTTGCCTATTTTTTATGTCAAAAGAGAATTTTAAGCTTCAAGTGAGATATCCACCATGGGTGTACAAAAATTTCATGTAAGAATACCATAATATCAAGTGCTCAAAACATGCATAACACTATTCTTAGTGTGTAAGTAACATGGGATTTCTCAGATTCCCATTATTTTGGTGTGAAATAGAGAAAAACAAACATTTTCACGGATCTTTTATGTGGTATTGAAGTATTTTCCATATTACTACCTCAAATAGTTGATTCGAGCTTATTCACTCTATGGAGCTAACCTGGGTGAATATTTGTGTAGAATCCAAATCTGGCCTTATATCTATGGATTTACCTACTCAATAAAAAGTTATTCATCTTTCCTGAAATCGGAAATGATGAATTTTGAATATATGCATGACTTCTGGTTTATGCATAGTTCAGAATTTATTTTTAAGATAATTGTGGCCTATTTGGGTATGTAAAATATACCTCAAGGCTCACATTCACTCCCACCAAAAAAAAAATTGTACTACAAGTTTATCAATGGTATAAAGAATAAAAAGACCCCAAAGGGGGTTAATGTCCACCGTCCAACCTCTTTCTATTACTCAGATCAAGTAATTGAAAGCACATTTTTAGACATATTCAGGCTTGTGGCCTTCCTTCATGTCTAAATCTTCTTAAGAGTTTATCTGAGTCAGGTATTTCTGATTCTGCCAGTCATTCATCTTCATGTACTAGACTTCTATATCTGACTAGATATTTTCTTTGATTTTTACCCCTAAGTCTCCTTTCTTTAATGACTTTCTTTATCTTTTTGTATTCATCCTGTTCCACTGGTGGTACAGTCAAAGGAGTTGAGTTCCTTAAAGGAAAGAATTCTTTGTCAGTTGGTTGATAAGGCTTCATCAGGCTTACTGGAAAGGTGGGGTGTTTATTTTCCAATTCACCACTTCATTCCACTTGAACTGCATTGGTTCCATGTAAGGCAACAATAAAAAAAGGTCCTACATTAGAATCTTTAAGTTTCTTTGGGCCTTTGATATTATTAAAATTCAAGGTTGAAACTAGAACTAAGTCCCCTACATTGAAGTCTGGTACTTTGTGACTTTTGTCCCACTTCTGTTTAGCATATTAAAAAGCATCTTTTGTACTTTTTTTTGCATGATGATTCACTTTATCAAGCATTACTTTGAATCTGGAAGCTGTAGGATGAGTTTTAATCAAGTCTTTCCTCAGTGTATCTGCTGGGAGTCTTGGATTCCATCCTTTCTCTAGCATAGTAGGAGTTTGACCTGTGGAAGAATGGACTGATGTCTTATATGCCAATTCTAATGCAGTTATAACAGTGCACCAGTCATGGGTAAAGCCATCTGAGTCTTTGAAATAACCCATAAGCACAAAATCTCCTGATCATGTCTTCTAAAGTTTGAATTATTCTTTCTGCTAGCCCATCCGTTTGAGGGTGATATTCTGTAGAGAATGATAACTTAGTCCCAAACAATCTATGAAGATTGGTCCAAAGTACAGATGTGAACTTAGGATCCCTGTCCCTTATGATATTCTTGAATATTCCCGTATGAGAAATAACTCTACTCCATAGAAGAAGAGCTGTATCCATAGCTGTGTCAGCTTTATGACATGGCAAGAATATGGCAGTGTTGCTATATCTGTACACAATGACTAAACAAGCATTATAGCTTCTGTAACCACTTGGAGGAAGTGCTGTGACCCAATCCATTTGAACAACTTCCCAAGGGGATTTTGGTTCTTGAATATGGATCATAAGTCCAAATTTCTTGCCTTCACTCCTGTTTGCGTTTTGACATCTGTCACAGGTATGGCAATATTCAATGGTCTCTTATTTCCAAGATGGTCACCATGCACCCTTCCTCCTATTTTAAAGTGTTCTGTCCTCTGACAGGTGTCCAGAGTATATGCTATCATGGATTCAATGAAGAATGGTATTGATAAGCAGTCTGCTACACAATTTCATTACACAAGAATTTTTGGTTCTGTGGTAAATAATCCCATAAAACAAGTGAAATCTTCCTTCAGAATAGGAATTCTTCCAAACTTCATCTAGTATATTGACTAAAGATGTATATTTTCAGTCTTTATCTAATAAGGAAGTCAAGATATGGCAATTCTTGTCTTTCTTATAAGATTCCCTGACTTCTTCAAAGAATTCAGTCCCAATATCAGTTATGTCAATTCCCTGAATTGGAATTTGTGGTTCTGCTTCCAAAATTAAATAAGCTGGATTATCAGGAGTATTGGCTAATGCCCACCTGCTAAGTCCATCAGTATTCTTGTGAATCTTTCCTTCTTTATGAACTATTGTCATGTTTCCTCTATATTCTTAAATGGCTATTTACCATCTCAACATATGTCTGTTGGGAGATTTCATGTTAAGAAGTGATTTTACATTGTTACAGTCAGTTATCACTTCTAAAACACTGCCATCAAGATAATAGTGTAGTTTCTCAAGTGCCCATACCAAACATAAGCACTCCATTTGGCTTGCACCATATCTGGCTTCTGTTGGTTTGATTTTTCTTGAGATGTAACAAACTGGTTCTTCTGTAGGTTTGCCATCAATAATTTGGATTTGTTGTAGGGCTGCCCCTAATCCATCTCCACATGCATCAATGTAAAATTTAAAAGGTATATTCCAGTCAGGCATGAGGAGTAAAGGTGCTTCTGTAAGAGCTTTCCTTATCTTTCCATAAGCTTTAATTCTCTCTTGTGTCATCTCAAATACTGTCTGTTGATCACTGATTCTGTAGAGTGAGTTGGCTAGAATCACAAAGTCTTTCAAGTGTTTCCCATAATAACTGGCAAATCCCAGAAAAGACATCATTTATTTCTTATTCTGGGGTATTGGCTTAAGTAACACTTCTGCCACTTTATTTTTGTCAATACCCAAGCCTAAACCAGAAACCATATATCCTAAAGCTTTGAGCTCTTCAAAACCAAAATTGCATTTCTTGAGTGAAATCTTCATATTCACTTCTGAAGCTTTGTGAAGTACTCTTGCAAGTCTTTCAAGGTGCAAAGACCATGAATCAGAACATATGATAATATCATCAATATGAATGATAAGCCATCCTTCAGATAATTCTGTGGGGAAGATGGTATTCATCATTCTTTTATAATGAGATGGTGCATTTTTAATACCAAATGGCATTCTAAGATACTCATAAATACCACAGTGAGTGATAATTCTAACTAACTTCTTAGCTTTAGGAATCAAAACATTTTGTTGAAAGCCTTTCAATGCTTCCATTGATGTTATATACTTGTCTTTAGACAATTGGGTCAATTTTTCTTGAATTCTAGGGATTGGATACCTATCTGGAACTTTGTAGGTATTCAATTCTCTAAAATCTCCAGCCATCCTTGATTTATCATTATTCAAAGCAATGATAACTGGTGTAGTTCCTTCAAATTCTTCATTATGGCCTACTTTCCTCAGTACACCAAGTTGGATCAACTCTTGGATATGCTTTTCCAAGGCTTCTCTAGCTCTGGGACTGTCTGGATAAGCTGGTCTTCTGAGTACTGCAGGATATGGTCTGTCAATTTTAAGAGTAATATCAACTTCATGTCCTTTTATAGCACCTAATTGTTCATTATCAGAGGCAAATGCATTATCATATGTGTATAACACATCAATAAGTTCATTTCTCATCTTTGGTGACAATGATGGATTAATCTGTGCTTCAACAAGCTGATTAGTCACATATTCTTCCTTATAAGTATCTTTTTTAGAAGATACCAGTGATATTTGTTTTGGCATATTGGAGAAAGAAAATCTTTGTCTCTTTTTTTCTGCAATTGTAAAATATCTATCCTTATGGTTATTGATGTCAATACCATAAATATTCAAGTAATCATTTCCAAGAATACTGTGCTGAGATGTGCAATTCTACATTACTAAAATCTCAGTCTTCATTCTAACACTTCCTGCTGGGTGTGGAAATACAATATTAGTGTCTAATATACCCAAAGGGTACATATTATTACTGGCGCTACTAAATTATACACCCTCTATTTGTAATAGATGATTCTTCCATCCAGGAAGTATGGCTTGAAGTAAATCTTTGCCTCCACAAGTACAAAATGCCCCTGTATCCAAATTCACTTTGGCTTCAATATCATTCAACAGAACTGATGTGATACAAGATGCTCCAGCATTGTATCCTTCACCTCTAGCAGGTTTGGTTTTACACATTCTGGAATCTTGGATATTGATCAGGTTATGACAGTCCTCACTGTACTGTGGCAAGTGAGTATGGACTTCTGTGACCTCAAAGAAAGCTGTAATGTTTTCAATGGGATAGACCTCTACTGGTGTATCCTCAGAGACTGCAGAATCTAGGTCAGATTCTTCTTTCTCTTCAGTGCACTGAACTTCTTCAATGACTTGAACTTCATTTATTTTTGTCTTTTTGGTACAAGTGTTGGTAAATGTGAAGTGCTTCCACATTTATGACACTTCAAGACAGGTCTTTCAGGTTTTCTGTCCTCTCTGGAAATGGCTGGGACCATTTTGGACTCCATAGGGATTTTAGTCCAAGTTTTACCAATTCTTGTTCTACTGATGATATCTTCCATTGCATTGATGTAGTCCTCTGTTAAACAGGGTTCTACACATCTGCAATTGATAGCATGTTCCAGCTCTCCTCCACATTTTCTTAGTATTTTCATATTAATCATGGTGTCAGACATAGCTGGGTGCAAAGCAGATAATCTGTTTTTCTGTTTGAAGAACCAAGTAAGCAGTTTATCCCTTTCTGAGCTAAAAATGGCACTTTCAAAAGCAGTTTCCATTTTAAACCTCCAAGAATTATTGGCCCATTTGCTAATCATTTCAGATTTCCACCAAGACTAATCATGTTTTGCATGATCTTTTGTGATCTTGTAATACCATTTCTTTGCAGTTCTGGTAAACAGAGAGTGTAATTTTCCGACTATAATCTCATCAGGTATGTGAAGTTCTTCTTGAAACATATCAATAGTTCTTATGAACTCAATATGGCTATATTCTCCTTCACCAGAGAATGTTGGCCATTCTTCCAATTTGGGAATATCTTTTTCAGAGATAATATTTTCTCCTAATAATGGGGTCAAACTTCCTTTAAC
This sequence comes from Austropuccinia psidii, assembly GCA_023105745.1. Lineage (NCBI taxonomy): Eukaryota > Fungi > Basidiomycota > Pucciniomycetes > Pucciniales > Sphaerophragmiaceae > Austropuccinia > Austropuccinia psidii. The sequence continues at coordinate 10,018,378 of JALGQZ010000004.1, read as the reverse complement.
AGAAATTTTTTCTTCAGTCAAAGGCGTAGAATGTCTTGGCATATGTGGTTCATAATTCTTATGAATTTGTTCTACATTTGCAATGATTTAATCCTTTCACTTCTCCCTTTCACTGTCACTTTTTGCCAAATGTGTGGCAAACTGATTGGTATTTTTAGTTATTTCCAAGACATGTTCTTTCAGAATTCTAAGTTGATTATTAGCGTTTAAAATGGAAAGATCTTCCATTTCATCATTTTGAACTTGACATTTACTCTCAATTCTGTCACATGTATTGGCAATTGAATCAAGTCTGACATCTGTCAATTGATACCATTCAGTATAATTTTGTCATTTCTTTTCAATTCACTCATGTCCAATATGGTTTCATTTAACTTTACATCAAATTTTCCAAGTTCTACATCAAAACTAGATTTAACAAAGTGTATTTTATTTATTATTTGTGTGGAAAAGTCCTTTTCATCCTTTCCTGCTCTTTGGCCGTGAATTCCATAATAGTTCTGGCCATATTGAAGACACTGTCCACTGCTGAAGGCTCCAATTTGGGAATCCTGTACACTTGTGGGTAAGGTCTGTGCCAATTGGCTTTGCCTTTTCCCTTGCCTTGATGGTTCTTGGGACCTTTGGGCTTGTCCTTGGACACTTCTGGAGTTGGTTTAGAGCTGGTAGATACCACCCAGCCTTCTGTCTCCAAACCTGGAGTCATTTCGAACTCCTTCTTCTGGTTTATGGATAAAAGACTTTGGTTCTTCAACCAATTCTTTATCTTTTTGACTTTGTCTTTGCAAGAAAATGGGCTCCAACCTCCCAAGCGTTCTATGGTATTCTCCTGACCCAGAAATCTCTTCATGTGTAAGTAGGAGTTCATGACTCCCTGCCAAAGGCCTGGGCATATTTCCCACTCCGCTTCTGTGGCTTCTCTGAACCAATTTTTGTATTGGCATTAATAACTCTCTATTGCTGCCACTTGAAAGCGGTTCAGCCCTTGAAGTATTATCAATCATCAGTCCATATTCGGAATTCAAGTAAGAATTTGTGGGTACAGGCCTTGGGTAATGGGAGGAAACTCTGGCATCCTCCATATGTGTCTTTCTTGAGGAAGATTTAACACTTCTGTATTTTTTCTTGCCTCTTCCTTGTCCACATCCATCTGTTTGGACTGAATAGTTGCTTCCATTTCTGGTATGCACCATTTTCACATCAATTCAAAATAAAATAGGAATTGGAAACAATAAACACACACCTTTTGGTGGTTGTTTTGATTGTTCTGTTTTAAATAAAGCGCCTCTTTTAGCAATTTGCACTTCAAATACTGTCTTCAGATTCTGCTTCTGAATATTCTGGACTAGTAATGTATCTCTTACTGAGTCTGTTACCAGCTTCACAGTATTTTATTAACGACACTAGAGAAAAGAATTCATAAAAAAAGTTATTTTTTATGCTTTTAAGACAATTTCAAGATTTTTTTATAAATTTTGATTTTTTAATATTAAAAAACTTATTCTTTTTAAAGGAAAAAAAATTGAAATTTAAGATTTTGAATCAAAATAAATTCAGAGTAACTCAAAGAATAATTTTATAGATTTTTGGATGTGCAAAGGCCACGTGTAATAACAGTATAAAATTGAACCAAATTCTCAATGAAAAAGATTTTAAGACAATTTCAAAAATAAAAATAATTTTTATTTTAAATTGAAAGAAAAAAATTATTAAATTAATATATTCTAGAGCTTAAAAATATATTAATTGAGGGTACAAGGGTCAAAAAACATGGCCAAGCCTCCAAATGTAAGATGTGTCTATGAAACTGTTGATAATATTACTATTAATCAACAGTACTATTACTGTTCTAATGAAATATAATAATAAAAAATTATCAAACCACAATTAAATAATTAAATAATTATTTCTTTTAAATGTTATACACTGCTAGTGATTATAACAGTAAGCAGTAATTGTCTACAAGAACCGATTACAAGAAGAATTTAATAATAAAAGCTTTTTTTATTAAAATAATAAAATTATTTTAATATATAGTTATCTTTTACAAGAATAACTATAAATATTATTCTTGAATAAAACCATTACTAGAGAAAAACTTTAAGAATTGGGATAAATTACTCACTATTAATCCAATGGACCTTTTAGATGATAATAATAGAGAAATTTGACTTAGAATTGTGGATTTAATGGATCAAAATTGATTGATAACAGTATTACAACAAATTATAGTTGATTTCTATGATTTCAAATCTTTCTGATTGATTTCTAAAATAGATAAAACACTTAAGGAATAGATTCAACTGATACTTAGTTTTTTGGTAATGAAGGTATAATATAAGAAAGTGATGATGTGGAAAAAACTGCAAGAGGAGGCCTCTTATAAGTCTAAGACACCTCACAGAGGCCTCCCATGGAGCAAACTGAAGAGCAAGTGAGTGAGAAAAAAATAAACCTTTTTGGATTATTGATTGCATCATTTGTTGTCAGATAAGATTATCATAATTACTTAATTGAGTCTTTTAGGTAACTACCAACCCATACATGGTTAATATAAAAGGAGTAACAACTGTAAATCTTCTTTTATTCCAATATCATCATTTAAAGTTATCAATGTTATTGGAAATTTCCTCACAGAATGTGATTTCTGTAAATTTTTAAAGATTCTGTGTTTCACGTGGAATCATCAAAAATGAACTGTAAATAAAACTTTTAATTTTACATATAAAAGTATAATTCTTTTTGGTTTTTATCTTAAAAATACATCTCTTAATTGGTTTTGAGAGTTTCAGAAATATGCACTAAGAATTGTATTTTTAATGAATTTTTGAAGTTTTTACCTCAGTTCTACATAGAATTTCAAATAGCAGTGTATGGGTGGTTGCTATGAGGTAAATCCATGGATACTAGTCCAAAAAGGGTTTTAATTACTCTTTTGGGGTTTATCAATGGTAAGGCATTAAGAATTGACCTGGCTACAGGAGTCTAAGTTGTTCTTTACCCCCTTGGCACGTCAAAATAGCAAGTTATTTGCTATCTTCTTATAATTTACTGTAGTTGTAACATGGTAACCAAGTTCCCAAAAGGTTTTAGTTTACTAATTGGACAAAGATCAACCATGGATCCAAGCCTTGGAGCTGTCCACACCTCAGAGGCCTTAGAAGTTGGGTACCCTGGCTCTCTTTGATGTCTTTTGTCCCCCTTGCCTATTTTTTATGTCAAAATAGAATTTTAAGCTTCAAGTGACATATCCACTATGGGTGTACCAAAGGTGCACGTAAGGATACCATAATATTAAGTGCTCAAAACATGCATAATACTATTCTTAGTGTGTATGTAACATGGGATTTCTCACATTCCCATTATTTTGGTTTGAAATAGAGAAAAACAAAAATTTTCATGGATTTTTTATGTGGTATTGAAGTATTTTCCATATTACCACCTCAAAGAGTTGTTCTGAGCTTATTCACTCTATATGGAGCTACCCTAGGTGCATTTTTGTGTAGAATCCAAATCTGACCTCAAATTCATGGATTTACTTACTCAATAAAAAGCTATTCATCTTTTCTGAAATCAAAAATGATGAATTTTGAATATATGCATGACTTATGGGTTATGCATAGTTCAGAATTTATTTTTAAGAGAATTGTGGCCTATGTGGGTATGTAAACTCTGAAGTGAAAAATCTTCACTTCCTATACATGGATGGTCTAGAGGATCTTTCTACCCCATTACAGGATCAAAGGAGGCCTTTTCTGTGCCAGAGAAGGAATCCCCATCATTCTCTTGAACTCCTATGTAGTAAAACTGTCAAAAACAGCTATAATCTTGTGAAATAACCAGGTATACCTTAATTAGTTTATTTTAGGTCTTATTATAGTAACCCAACTGGTAAGACTGCACCCGGGGATTTCAACAGTGCGCACCACCACTTTTCCTCATAGAAAAGCCCTTAAATCATCAATTATAAACCTTCTTTCACTTAATAATTCGTTTCACAGTCATATTTAAAGCTTTTTATACGTCTATTACTACTTCATTATAGACTCAGCCTTACAGAAGACACTAGGAAGAAGAAATTAGACATTAGAAGTGTCAAAGTAATATTAAAAAAGCCTAAAATCAATATTACAGAAACTTTACAAGGGTTTACTGTAATAAAATTACACTTACGGTTCATTGAGTTACAGAAGTAGTTAGGATATTAAAGGAAAGCTACAGTACAGTGGGCGTGCAGATAAGTATTTTCTGGTTTTCAATTGATTACATAATCAGAATTAATTAATATAGCATTACTAATTTCAGAGATGAAGCTTCCAGGGTTTTTAATTTATTACATAATCAATGACAGCATCAACTACACCGCACCAACCTGTACAAAAGACAGCCTGGAATAACTTGAAAAATTTTAAGTACCCTGTTTTTGATGCTCCTATAGAGGCCCCAAAAACTGTAAATAGAGGTCCCCTCACCCAAATTTTGTTTTCCTCATGCCCTAGAAAGAAGCTCATCACAAAAATGTAACTTCTTAATATTTCTTCTGGTTGAATCCCCTCCATCCATTCACATTATCATAATTCTTTAGGAATACTCAGTAGCTAAGCTCAGAAGTATAGCTATCCCATGCCCATTCCTAAATATTTCTCAGTAGCCAATCTCAGTAGCACTTTTTGAATTATTCATAATTCATAGTAGCTAACAGTTTGTCTACTTGAATTCATAAACTCATCTCTTTAGCTATCTCCATTCCATTATTTCTCAGTAGCTAAACTCAGAAGAAATTTCTGAGTCCTTTTTGTAGCTAATAGTAGATAAAATCGGTTCTACAGAAATTTATAAATGAAGCTCATTGAACATCCAATTAACAGTGTTACCCCACTCCCAATATACTAGTATCCAATATCAATAGCATTTTCTTGGTTTTTTATAAATAATAGTTAAAATTTGGTCTACATTATTTTATGAATTCATCCCATTACAAAAGCTCTTTAATCAGTATTAAATTGAACCATAGTAGTGTCTGTTATCCCAAACATATAATCATAAGATTATTAAAACTCTAAAATATTAGTAGTGTTTGTTATTATAAGTTATCATATTATTGTCAGGGCTATAATCAATATTGGGAATCCCTCAAGGTATTACTGTTACTAGTAAAGGAAATCAAAAAGTCTTTTCTCCAGTTTTATATCTTTATTTTTTTGTGTAAAGAATTACATAACCATTTTTTTCAGAGCAAAAAAGTCTGATATATTCTATTGAATGTAGCTTTCTGAGCTAGCCACCATCAATAAAATAAATTTATTTTGAACTCAACTTGAGATAGTTCAGCATTTATTGGAAGAGCTTTTAATATTATTCTGACACACAAGTAGAGAAATGGTTACAGGATTGAACAGAAATTCAAAACTATTTTATTTTAATATACTCTTCCAGGTAATTCCTCATTTATCCCACACTTTCAGTAAGGACTTTGGAGGAGTCTCACAACCTTGGAGCCAACATTCCTGTTCCACCCCCAAAAAAAACTTTTCAACTTCTTTTTTGTGTTATTACTGATCATTTACTATAATTAAGATCTACACATTTAATTCAATTGAACAACTAAAGGAGATAACTTTAATTATCAATTCCATGTATCTAAGTTTAAGTTTACTTATGCAATACATATGCACATTTTGACACTTCAATTGCAAATACTTCGATTCCCCATATCTTATAAACTAGAAAGCACACCTACATTATAACAGAAAAACTGCTGGTTGACACCAAATGTGGTGTGAAATCAATTACTTTTTTGAGTATTTTTGATTTTCATACAGAAAATACCAAAAACTTTCTTTAAGCTTCTTTGGAGTTGAGCTACAGAATTCTCACCCACAGGTGACCCCACATAATTTTTTATGAGATATACAATGGTAAAAACATTTTTATGAACTTTTTTCCAAAGAATATTTTCATTGTAATATTTTTGATGAAGATTCATTTTTACTTCATCATTTGAGTAAGATCATAGTGTTACATTTTCAAAATTTAATTTAAGTTCATTTTCCAATTTTCTTTATAAACTTTATTTTCATTTTTAAATTTTTTATTTACATTTAATTTTTTTTATATTTAGAAATAAATGTGTTATTTGTAACTATAATTTCATCATTATTTTGTGGTCTTTTGGGTATATGAGAATACCTCTAAGGACCACATAAATCCTTCAATAAAAGAGGAAACCATTATTTTAACTCTTTCACATTTCAAAAGATAGGTACCCTTGTACGGTTTTCCATTTCTACCTTTGTGCAAACTTTTGCATGTATTTGGCAAATTTATTGATTTAAATCCATACTATGGCTTCAAAGAAATTTCAATGGAGTTCAAACAGTTTTTGAATCTTGTATTGAAAGTATTTGGCCAATTTGGTAAATAAACACAACACCTAAATTTTAAAATAATTTTTTTAAGTTTACATAAACCTTACCTAAATTGAAATTAAAGTTAAAATTAACAATTCTAAAATTCTAACAAAATTCTATAGAATTTGATAAGTTTTATGTGATACTCTTAAGTTCTCCAATAAAAAGGAAAAATAACAAATTTTGGGTAAGAAGCCCTATGGGCTTACCCTGGGTTCAGTTTTTGTTGTAGAATCAAAAAATGACATAATAATTGTATTATTGTCTATCCAAAATGAAGTTATAGTCAGGTTAATTATTCTTTGTTTCAAAAAAATTTGAAAAGTCAATTGTTTACAAAATATAATGTATAAAATATTATTCCTTGCCTTATCATTATGGAATTAACACCTCACAGGCCCACACATTGAGCTTAGGTTAGTCAATACTAGCCTTAAAAAATAGATTAACAAGTATAAGGTTGCCTCAGAATCTTAATCTCACCTGTACCTGTAGACCAAGAATCTCAATGTAAGAAAATCTAATGGACCCTTGAAGCTTCTTAGCAATAATATGCTCATAAAAGAGTATGTGAGAAAATATTAAAAGAAGGTGGGATGGATAGAAATATATAAAAAGACTCAATGTGTGACTACTGGCTAGTTGTAATCACTTCACTCATTAGCTAAGCTAATGATATATCTTGAAAATATTTTCAAATTCCTTTTTTTTATCATAATTGTTTTCATGCAATGTAATTCATCTCTAAATATTCCATCTAATATTGAAGTACACAACCAAAACTCTACTAATGGGACCCTCCAATAGCAACCCCAATTATAATTTCCTGGTAAAAAGATTTTAGAGCCTTAATGAATGTCCCTTACACCTACTGGATTACCATACTTTGGCCAGTGCAAGGGAAGTTTAAGAAATTAATGAAAAATTATTCATGTTAATGTCTTAAATCCAAATAGCTCATCCTGTTTGTTAACTCCATGATCCTTTCCCACCAATGACCCCTTCAAACCCATTTTACTAGTATCCTTACCTTGTAGACAAGAACTAAATTTCTGGAAAGAATTTTACTAAATAATCTTCACATTTCCTTATAATAAAACCTTTAAAAAGGAAACCCTGGATTATATAGTGCTCCAAACAAATTCTTTATTGGTAAAGCCCAAAATAGCCAAAGCCCTCCCAAAGCCACAAAGAATAAAGAAAGAATAATTCCATATAGCTATTTTAAATTCTATTTTCCCTCAAGGACCTTGGTCAGATGTTTTCTTGACAACAGAAGCCTATGGACCAAGGAATTTAATTAATTACTGAAAGCAAAACCAGTTTATTTCCTTGTACTCCTCCATGAAATAGCATATTCTTTTGTTCTCCCCACTTCAGCTGCTTATAAAGAGGACCTGATTGCTACATTCATTCATGTAGATTACTTAGCACTCTTCTTGAAGCAAGGGAAAATGATTGTTCAATAATAATCTACTTTCTTTACAAAAACAATTCCTGAGCCATCATAAGGCAGAATCTACTATGATTGCTTTCTTGAACCATTTTCCAAATTTAAAACACTCCTTCCTAAGTATTTCTAATGAAAGGTGTTTGGCCATGTCCCCCATAGGGGCAGAAATAACCCTTTCTGCATAAAATGTGTCAACCAAAGCCATTAAACAGATGAATGCATGGCTGAATTTCCAGATGTAACAAATATTTTCAAATGCCTAGATGAAGAAAAATTCTTATCAACTTAGTAAAGAATTGCTGTAACAGACACCCACACAATCAAATCTGAATGAGAAAAACTGCCCAACTCTAAATTTGGAAATTGCAATTTGTTTTTTTAAAAAATGAAACACTTGCATATGGTATTCCCATATATACTAGTGTTTTAATTTTATTCAGATCTCAAACCATAGGTGATATCTTTCCCATGAAAAAGCAAAAAGAAAAAAAGCATATTCCAATTTCCTTTCTTTTTACCCTTTCTGTTTTTCTCCACTATAAAACTCAGACTACACTATTTTGATCATCCCTTTGCTTTACCTTTACCTTGGAGCAGCTAGACCTACTCCTCATGTATATTAAGCTTTCCTTTCAGCCACTACTATGTGCAAAATGCAGCTTAGTAACAAAACTTCTTGGACTGACCTCTTTGAACAGCCTCAAACTGGACTACCACAGACATAATTACTTTACCAAGGCTTTCCTGAGTAAGAGTCACAGAAATTACTCTATTCTTTCACAAGAGGCCTGGATTGACCGTCATGCTCATCAGCCTCAAAAGAGCCATGGATGGAATCCCATCAGATAAGATTATATGGGAAAGAATATCAGGATTACTCAATTATATGGTGAAGATAATACCAAAGCTCTGGTTGTGACATATGAGAAAAAGTTTAAAATATGTAAACATTGGTATTAATAAATATTGGTGATGGTGAATTATTCCAAAGTCCCTGTATGCATTAATTACTGATTCACTAACTATAATCAACTAAATAAATAAATCATATTTGAGTGTGAACTGATTATTTTCCAAAAGTATTATTTTTGGAAAGAATAATACTGTGTACACCTTCAGGAGAAGGATTTGGATTGCTCTTTTGGTGCAGAGGGAGGCTGTGAGCCTGTGACTCAAAACCAGAGCACAAGCATGACAACCAAAAGACCATAAACTAATTGTAGAACAAAATACCACCAAAAGATGGGACTGAGCCAAACCAGCTCAAAATCTATCAAAACAAAGAAAACTCACCTCTTTCCAAATATTAAAGTCCAATAATCATAGGAAAATAATAATAAAGTTATTCAAGCTCAAAGCAGTTGCTAAGCATAAACCTTAATTTTCCCTCTCATCTGAAATCCAGAGAAAGAGGCTGAACCCCATCAAATAGGGGTTCAAATAAAAGATCTCAATTAGGGCTATCTAATGGCACTGGCCAAATTGAGCTAGCACCAAAACTGCAGAGTTTATGGCCAAAATAAGGTTAAATGAGGGTGAATTAAATATTCACCTCTCATCTAACTTCTACAGCTTTAGTTTGAGATACCTAAAGTGGGGTCATTTTGGAAAGAGCAAAATCCGGTATTTCTTATGGTGCCAACCATTTCCACATATCTCATCCAGAACAAAGGTTATGGGGAAAACAGGTTCCACACAGATCTTGAGAAAATCATATATCTGGATAACATAAATTGTAAATGGCATAACTGTGCTATATTTAATGTTAACCATACCAATTGAGGTACCATTGTGTAAATATCATCTAGGGCTACTCAATGAACCAACATTAAGGTCAATATATCACAAACTGACAAATTTATGGCAGTTTTAAGGTTAAAATCCCACAGCTTGGCCAATACATCACTATTGTGTGATACTTTCCTTATCTTTTACTATGAGGCATCAATTATACAAAGTAGCTTTTTTATACTTCAAATATTCATAGTTCATTCAATAATGAGGTCTCCTACATGTTCTGTACAGCATTCTATGTGTCAAAAGAGGGATATGTGGTCTCCAGATGAAAATCGTTACCTTGTATTGGTAAAAACTGCCCAGATGTGGCTTTGAAACCACATCTAAGCCCAATAAAGAGTATACAGGATGTGAGAAAGCCACAATCCAGTCCTTGGAAGTGAAAATTCTTCACTTTCTCTACGTGAAATGGTCTAGAGGACCCTTTTACCCAATGTAAGGATAAAAAGGGACCTTTCTCTTCCCAAAAGAGGAATGCCCATCCTACTATTGAATTTTTATGTAGTACAACTAGTAAAAACAGTTCTACTCTTGGAAAATAATCAGGTATACTTATAATTCAAAGTATTGTAGTCTTTATTATAAGGACCCAATTGGTAAGGCTGCACCCAGGGTTTTCAATAGCACTCACCACCACTATTTTTCATAGCAAAACCCTTAAGATTACTTTTTATAATATTTTTTATTATAATACACTGTTTCAAAGTCATATTTTAAGTTGTAAATAGTCATATTACAACTTCTTCATAGATTCATCCTGACATAATCTGACAAATAAGAGTCATACAGGAATGTTCTGTATAGCTTCTGACCTGTCAGAAGCACCAGAACAGACCTGTAAACTCCATTGGTGAATATTTTCACCCTTTATAGGGTAAAAATGACAACTTATGCTTCCAAAACCCCATTTCTACCCAATACCACTCTGTATTGAGTGTATAGAACCACAACCCATTACACTGGAGTAAAGGTTTTCACCCTGCTGACATGTGCAGAGGTAAAAAACCTCCAACTACCCCAGAACAAGATAAAATGAGGCTTTTCCATCAAAATTTCAATCCATAATCCTGGTCCTACATGGTATAGCTTCTTCAAGAAGTGGTATCTGTAGAATTGAACAGTTATAATTATAATTGTAATTTGTGTAGGGTTTATTATTGTAAACCAACAGGTAAACACTTAACCCAGTACTATCAGTATCACTCCCCATCACTAAGATCTTAAGTATATCCCTTTTAAACAACATTCTCATCAATTTACCATCATTGTTTTCGTTTCACACTCAGTTTTATAGCCTTTTATTATCATTGTAAAGCTATATCATACAGTGACCCTGGAATTACCTCTCTCCATTTACTTCTCACACTATGCCATATCCATCAATTCATGATTAAACAAATTGACATTCATTTTGCCTTCCTCAATTGCATTCCTGGAAAACCTCTATACATCCATTGTCCTTAGGGTTACAAAGCTTAAAAATAAAAGATCCTCAAGCTAAAAAAATCAATATACAGACCCAAGCAAGTTCCACACTGCTTGCATCATGCTTTGAGAATATCCTTAGAGGAAATAGGTCTTGTCCCTTGCTACACTGACCCCTGCCTATTCTACTCAAAAAATTCTGAAAACCCATGTGGCTATATTTTCATGTTGCTTACCTTGTCTTTGGGGGGATTTTTAATTCTTAATTTAAGGTAAATATCAATAAATCCTTTGAAATTGAAGACTTAGGTACCATAAAAGCTGCACTAGGAATAAGAATCACTCAAGAAACAGCCTGTGTTACACTTATTTAGGACAAATTCATCCATCAAATGCTTTATGAATTCAAAATGACAAAATAAAGACTATTAACATCCCCATTAATGTCAAAAATTAAAGAATTCACAAATAACTCAGAACTTCCCTGCATCAAGCCACCATTCAGATACCAGAAAGCCATTGGACTACTCCAATATTTGGTTTAATGAACCAGTCCTGACTTATTGTTTGCCATTTCTTTTCTCTCTCAGTTTTTAGAATACCCAAAACAATTACACTTTGATTGTCAGGTTGAGTCTATATTGAAGTAGTAATAAAGGTATTTACAACTAGAATTATGACTGTGACACGTATAAAGTTGATTTAAAATAAGGTTTTAAGATTTAAAAGATGATTTATATTGTAATTAAAGGGTTCTACTATTGATTAATAGTGGTGGTGAGCGCTATTGAGAACCCAGGGTGCAATCTTACCAGTTGGTTTACTATAATAAGAGTTACAATAATTAAAAATATAATTATACCTGTTTATTACCCAAGAGTAAAACTGTTTTTGACAGTTTACTACGTAGGGTATTCAAGAGCAGGATGAGGAGAGGTTTTTGGCTGTGAAAAGCCCTCCTTTTATCCTGAAATTGAGGTGGAAAGGGTGCTAGGCCTTTCCACGTAGAGGAAGTGAAGATTTTTTCACTTTCTAGTACTGGCTTGTGGTTTGCAAACAGCCTGTATAACCTGTATTGGGCTCAGATGTGGTTTTGAAACCACATCTGGGCAGTTTTCACCAATACAGGGTGAAAATTTTCATCTGGGGACCTCACAGCCTGATTCTGACGTGTATGACGCGTAGAATGCTGTACAGAAACTGTATGGGACCCCAGTATTGACTGACATATGAGGTATTGAAGTAAAAACATGCTTCTTCATCTATTTGACACCTCATATTCATGGTTATGGGGTATTATCCCATGGTAAGGCTGTATATGACAGCAGGTGGGATTTTGACCTTAAAATGGTCATACCTCTGTCAGTTTTTGAGATATCAAGCTCAAAATTGGTTCATTGAATAGCTCTATATGAGCTCTACACAATGGTACCCAACTTGACAGGGTTATCATTCAATATGGCAAAGTTATCCCATGTACAAGTATTTTTGTACATTGGCGTGGTTTGGGCAAAAGCTGTATTAAGCTTGTTTGGCCAATAACTTCTGTTGTAGTTGAGCTATGAGGAAAGGGATGGCACCATCAGATAGCCCTGATTGTGCTCTTTCCAAAAAGACCCCACTTTAAGTATCTCACACTAAAACTGTAAAAGTTAGATGAGAGGTGAATGTTTTGTTCACCCTTATTTGGTCTGAATTTGACCATAACTCAAGTAATACTGGTGCTAGCTCAGTTTGGCTGGTACCATTGGATAGCCCTGCCTTAGAGCTTCATTTTGAATACCCATTTGATGGGGTTAAGCCTCTCCTTCTAGATTTTAGATGAGAGCTGAAAATTAAGGTTTATGCTCAGCAACAACTTTGAGCAGGAATAACTTTGTTATTTCTTGTCCTATGGTGATGGGACTTATATTTTCTGAAAGAGGTGAGTTTCATCTATCTTTTAATACCTTTTGAGCTAATTTGGCTCAGCTCCATGTTTTGGTGGTATCTTGGCTATACCATTGGTTTATGGTATTTTGGCTGTCATGCTTGTGCTCTGGTTTTGAGTCACAGGCTGACATACCCTCCCTCTAAAAAAGGCTCATCATAGATGAGACTGTTCAGTCCTCCTAGAGGCTCTGAATCTCCTCAAATGAAGGTTTCCATCTGGTATGGCATCCTCTGCCAACCATTTGTCTTTGTCAGCTGTCTGGCTCTTGAATCTGACTAGATATTGTCTCTGATCCTTCCCATTAAGTCTGATTTTTCTGGCCCTGATGATTTTACTCACAGGTCCAGGAGAGTCTTCTACTTCCACTATTTCTGGTGGAGTGATGTTTTTCTTCCTGGAGGGGAATTTATCCTCCTCTGTTTGGAAGTATGGTTTGACCAGGCTCACTGGAAAGACTGGGTGTTTCCTAGAAAACTCCTCAGTGAGCTTGACCTCTACTGCATTCTTCCCTATCAACTTAATGATAGTGAAGGGCCCTACAAATGAGTCTCTCATTTTCTTAGGTCCTTTGAGATTGTTAAAGTTCAGTGTAGACACTAACACCTGGTCCCCTTCCTTGAAGTCAGGTTCCATATGTGACTTGTCCCACCTTTGCTTGTTATACTCTTTGGCCTCAGCTATGCATTTGGCTGCAGTATCACAGGCTTTCTTCCACATATCATGGAAGTCTTTGGCTGTGGGGTGGCTGGTCAGAAGGTTTTTCTTCAAGTGATCCATAGGTAACTGGGGATTCCACCCTTTCTCTACCAGTGCAGGTGTTTTTCCTGTGGTAGAGTGCTGGCTTGTATTATAAGCCAGTTGGACTGCTGGTAAGAGGGTAACCCAATCATGGGTGTATCCCTCATGGTCCTTGTATTCCATGCCATAGGCATAGAACCTCCTGAGGATGTCCTCCATTGTTTGGATCATCCTCTCAGCTAGGCCATCTGTTTGTGGATGGTAAGCTGTGGAAAAAGCTAGCTTGGTGCCAAGCATGTCATATAAATTGGTCCAAAATTCAGATGTGAATTTTGGGTCCCTGTCACTAATTATGATCTTAGGGACTCCACAGGTGGATATGATGTTATTCCAGAATAACAGAGCAGTGTCAATGGCTGTGTCCTCTTTATGGCATGGTAGACATCTCATGCTCTTGCTGAACCTATCAACTATGATTAAGCAGGCATTGTAGTTTTCTTTGCCTCCTGGTACAAGTCCTGTGACCCAGTCCATGTTGATGGTTTCCCATGGGTGTTTGGGCTCTTCTATGTGTTGAAGCAACCCATATTTCTTCCCATGTTTTCTATTTGCCTTCTGGCATCTTTCACAAGTGTTGATGTATTCACTCAACTCTTGCTCCCACTTGGGCCACCAAGCTGTGCTTGCTACCCTCTCTTTAGTCCTGTCCTCACTCATGTGTCCCATATAGGGGCAGTCATGGCATTCCTGCAGGATTAAATAGATGTGGTCTCTGTCTATCACTGTGAGTGCACTGGTGTGCTTTTCTCTGTGATAAATCAGGCCATCTATAAGGAAGAATTTATTGTCCTTATAGGCCCTCCACCACGGTTCCTCCAGCTGGGTTTCCAGTTCTGGGCTCCTGTATTTTTGTTGAAGGAGTTGAAGTAGTATGCTGCACTGTTTGTGTTTAGCATAAGATTTCAGTGCTGTATTGAAAAATTTATTGTGCAGTTCTGAGGAACTTATTCCCAGTATGGGGGTTTCTGTCCCTACTGAATCAGTGTTTCCACCGTCAAGGGTACCACTCCCTGGTGCCCATTCAGAGAATCTGAAGTTCTTCTTCCTATTTATTTCCATAAAATGGATAGGAATTTTTGCAGCAACTTCAGGGTCATAACCTGGATTCCTTTTGACATTGTCCAGTGGCCATCTGCTAAGGCCATCTGCATTGGTATGGCTTTTACCTTCCTTGTATATGATGGTCATGTTCCCTCTATACTCCTGGATGGCTATTTGCCATCTCAGCATGTGTCTATTGGTAGTCTTCATGTTTAGTAAAGACTTCAAGGCTGTGCAGTCTGTGTAGACTTCAAAGACTGCTCCTTCCAAATAATAATGGAGTTTTTCTAGAGCCCAGACTAGACATAGACATTCTTTCTGGGTGGCCCCATACCTGGCTTCTGAATCTTTCAGCTGCCTGGAGATGTAACATATTACACCTTCTCTTGGTTCACCATCCACAATTTGTCTTTGGTGAAGGGCTGCTCCCAAGCCTTGGCTGCATGCTGCATCTATATATAACTTGAATGGTAGTTCAAAGTCAGGCAAGATGAGCACAGGTGCATTTGTGAGTTCATATTTGATCCTCTCATATGCATCCCTCCTTTCCTTGGTTATTTCAAAAACTACATCCTTTGAGCATAACTTGTATAAACTACTAGTTATGTGGGCAAAGTTTTTGATGTGGTTTCTATAGTAGCTAGCAAATCCAAGGAAAGATTGCATCTCTTTGATGTTCTTTGGTACTGGCTTTTGCAGTACTGCTACTACTTTGTTCTGGTCAATTGCCAGACTAAGGCCCAAGACTTTGTGTCCTAGACCTAGTAGCTCTTGTTGGCCAAAATTACACTTTTTAAGTGAAATTTTCAGATTGATGGGTGTACATTTACTTAGCACTCTGTCTATGTATTGTACATGGTCTTCCCATGTCTCTGAGTATATAATGATATCATCAATATATACTACCATCCAGCCTTCCATTATTTCTTCTTGAAATATGGTGTCCATCATCCTTTGGAAGTGGGCTGGTGCATTCTTGATGCCAAATGGCATCCTGGTGTACTCATATATGCCCATATGGCATATTATTCTGAGTAATTTCATGGAGTTTGGTTTAACTCCATTTTGGTGGAATCCTTTCATACAATCCATCTTGGTTATGTTTTTGGCTTTGGCCAGCTTATCTAAGGGATGAGGTATCCTTGGTATAGGGTACCTGTCTGCTTTTGTGTAGTTGTTCAGGGCTCTGAAGTCTCCACACAATCTAGACTTGCCATCATGCCAGGTGATCAGGACAGGAGTGGTGATTTCCACTATTTCATTATGTCCAATCTTCCTGATAACATCCATGTCCAGGAGTTCATTGATGTGTTTTTCAATTTCTTTCCTGGTTTCCAGGCTTGCTGGATAAGGAGGTCTCCTCAGCATGGGTGGATAAGGCCTTTCCACATCCAGATATAGTTCTATATCATGGCCTTTGATCTTGCCTAGTGGTTCTTCACCAATGGCAAATTCTGGTCTGTTCTTCCTCAGCATCTTCAGTAAACTTAGTTTTTGTTTACTGGTGAGGGTAGTGCTAAACTGTCCCTCCTTGAATTCCTTCAAGAGTTCTTCTAGAGGGTCTTGAGAAGATATCTGGTATATATCAAGTGAAAATTTCTTCTCCTTGTTGGTGCCAATGGTAATGTGCCTGTTTTTACTGTTGTAAATATCTATGCCATACATCCTCTGGTAATCTGTTCCCAGTAAAAACCCTTGGATGTGGGCATCTTCAAGCACTACAAACTCTGGGTTGAGTCTGATATTACCCTTCCTGTGGGGTATAATTATCTCTTTGACAATTGTCCCAATGGAAGTCATCTTCCCTGATGCACTTTTGAAGTTCTTTGCTTTAGTGGGCAAGAGTCCTTTTTCCCAGTTTGGGAAGTGGTTATCCAGATAATTTCTGGCCACTATGGAGCAATGTGCTCCACTGTCAATGATCAGTGGGTGGTGAGCATTGTCAATACATACAGTCATTTTTGTGGCTGTTCCATGTACATATGCCATTCCTTTGGTTGGTGTGACCAGGAATGTTTGTGCATCTTGTGTGTGTTTGCACAAGTTCTTGTTGGCAGTGTCCTGTGGCATGCCTGCTTCCAACTGTATATCTTGGATTTCTAGTGGGGTTTCCTCTTGGTATTCCACTAGAAATTCCTCTCTTGGGTCTTGATAATCATCAGATGGTTCTCTGATGGCATCGGCCATAGAGTCTGATTCATAATCCTCTGTTGGAGTTTCTTCTTCAGGGACTTTTTCTATAGCATAGACTTTTTTCTTTGCTTTTGGACAGTTGTTGGCATAGTGGTCTGTTGAACCACAATTGTGGCAAGAATTCTTCTTCTTTGCCACTTCTGCCACTCTTTCTCTGGGTTTGTCTTCAAATTCCACCCTGAAGGGTTGTTTCTCTTTGAAACTACTGCTTCTATATGGGGTGAATTTCCCTATATTAGTCCTTTTCCTTATGTCTTGTAAGGTATTGGCTATGTCATCTAGAGTGCAATTTTGGTTGCATCTGCATTTCACTGCATGCTCTAGTTCTCCTGGCAGTTGTGTCAGAAGTTTGTGATTCCTCATCTGGATGTTTATCTGAGGATCAATGGCTTTAAGTCTTTTAGACTGTCTGAGACACCACTCATATGGATCTTTGTCCACAGAGTATTTGTCATTTTCAAATGACATGTTCTTTTGCCATATCCAAGTTCCATTACTGTACTTTTGGATTATTTGACTCTTCCACCATGGCCAGTTTCTTCTGCCATGGATTTCTTTCATCTCTGTGTACCATATACTTGCATGACCTTTAAATGCAGTATTCAGTCTAGCAGTAATCCAGTAATCTGGTATGCTGGGTACATCAATGAAGAGTCCATCAATATAATCTATGAGTTCCATATGATCATATTCTCCTGATCCAGAGATTTTGGGCCAGTTTGAGGCCTCAGGAAGCTGTTTCAAGGCTTCCTTCTCTGAATAAGACATGCCATCTCCATCCTGGTATTGTGATGGAGATCTTGCCTTATTCAACAACATGGCACCTGGTTTGATGTCATCTGGTTGATATGGATTCTCCATAGCTTGGCCTTGTGGTTGGGGCTTCAAGATATGGTAGGCATTAAACAATTTGTTAATGTCTTGATCCAGACACTCCCTGTCCCTTGTGCTGTGGTGTTGTTCTTCAAAGACTTGATTCAGTCTTTTGTTGGATTCTTCAGAGGCTTTGCTCAGTTGAGCATATCCTTCTTGAAGATTCTTAACTATTTGTTCCAAGGAGGCTTGAATTTGTCTCATCCTCTCTTGGCTAGATTTAATTTCTGCAAATTGCTTTGCAGATTGTTCAGCATATTGGGACACTTGTAACTACAGTGTATCACTGTTGATGTTACTCTCAGATGTGACAATGTTATTTTCAGTCTGAGTGGGGGTAATGTTTCTATTACTAGGACTACTGATTCTAGAGTGGTTTACAACTACTTCTGGTTCTTGTGTACTTCCTTTACCAAGTCTAACAGCTTCTGGATCATGGGATCTGACTCTTTCCTCCTCTGGTTGAAGGAGGTTTTGTTCTTGCCCTTGTTTCCTTGTCTTCTCCTGGAAACTTCCTGGAATTGTGAAGAATGGTGACTCTTGGCCACTGATCTGCTGGTTTCTGAATGGTGTGAAGCCACTGGAGAGCTGATTTGGCCTGCTCCTTGTGAACCTGAAGGAATCTGAGTAGGCCCTGTATGGGTCAACTGTTCTTCTATAGCTAGGATAGTGGCTTGATTCTCCCTTATCCTCTGTGCCCTTGCCTCCAGGAGTCTGTGCTGCCTGGTAGGATTCCAACCCTTGGTGATTACCATAAGGTCTTTGAAGTCTATCTCTTTGAGACAGATCTTCTGGCAACTTGATCCCAGTTCTGCCCAGTGAGTTTCTAGGTTGAACCTTTTGTTGTCCATGCTCCATTGAAATAAATCTTTGAGGAGTTGGTGGATCTGAAGAACTTGATCCATATCCTTCCAGTCCTCTGGTTTGAGGTTTCTGTTGAATTGGAGTGTGAATGGCAAGGTTGATATTATCTCCCTCATTGTTTTGCCATCCACCACTGTGTCCAGGGTGTCCTCTTGCAGATCTTCTGGTTCTGGACAATCCTCCTTCTTCCTCTGGCTGGTTCCTTTGGAAGCCAAGGTCTCTGAGGTATGCAGGGGACATATCAGTGTTTGCAAGCAGTCAAAAACTTTATGTTCTTAGGGTATTTACCTTTGACTGTGCCTTGTACAAATTTGTTGTCTGCTGGTTTGGCCAGTTTGCCTTTGGAAGTTACAACTGGGTTAATAATTGTAATCTTCCATGTACAAGTGGTTGAGGTTGGTTTACCTTGTATTGATGCAGAGTTTTGTGGTTTTCTACTTCTCTGAGTGGCTATTGGTGTCCACTTCTTGGCTGTAATCAGGCCTTCACTAAGCCTTTTTCCTTTGCCCTTGCTGCCCTCTGGTTCTGAGGGTGTCACTGGTATGTTGGCCTGTGACTGGGTCTCAAGTGGTATGAAGTTTTCTTCCACTGAATCAAACAGGAAAAAGAGGGCTTATGTCAGTTAAGACTTCTTAAAAGGCTGATTTTGCACATCTAAGAATGGCCTCTGGGCTTGTATTTTACTACAATATGCCCTTGTATAGTGACAGTGTAATTGAATTAACAATTCCACGTCAAAAATACAGCTTATTGATAAGTGGTATACTGTTTGTATACCAATATCTTACAGAATACTTGTTATCAGCAAGTATAATCTGTCAAAAGATGGTGTATTACAGGGTAATTGAGTTAACAATGTGCCCAAACACGCCTCAACTGTTGGTTTATCAGTATGAGTTGTCTTAATTCAATTAAGAATTAGGACTGTATTAGTGGCTCAATGTGTTTTAATATGAAAAAACACGCCAAAAATACTGGTCTTATGGTTATTAGCCACTAGACAAATACTCTTAAAAATATGAGTATTATTAAATTTTTTAAAAAGAAATATATATAAAATATATTTTCTAAAAGAAAAAGACGCCTCAAAAAGATAAACCAGGTGTCAATAAATCATAAAAAGAGAAAAAACTTACTTGTAAAGGTCCAAAATAAGTTAAAAACACGGCCAGGCCCCCAAAATGTCAGGTTGAGTCTATATTGAAGTAGTAATGAAGGTATTTACAACTAGAATTATGACTGTGACACGTAGAAAGTTGATTTAAAATAAGGTTTTAAGATTTAAAAGATGATTTATATTGTAATTAAAGGGTTCTACTATTGATTAATAGTGGTGGTGAGCGCTATTGAGAACCCAGGGTGCAATCTTACCAGTTGGTTTACTATAATAAGAGTTACAATAATTAAAAATATAATTATACCTGTTTATTACCCAAGAGTAAAACTGTTTTTGACAGTTTACTACGTAGGGTATTCAAGAGCAGGATGAGGAGAGGTTTTTGGCTGTGAAAAGCCCTCCTTTTATCCTGAAATTGAGGTGGAAAAGGTGCTAGGCCTTTCCACGTAGAGGAAGTGAAGATTTTTTCACTTTCTAGTACTGGCTTGTGGCTTGCAAACAGCCTGTATAACCTGTATTGGGCTCAGATGTGGTTTTGAAACCACATCTGGGCAGTTTTCACCAATACAGGGTGAAAATTTTCATCTGGGGACCTCACAGCCTAATTCTGACATGTATGACGCGTAGAATGCTGTACAGAAACTGTATGGGACCCCAGTATTTACTGACATATGAGGTATTGAAGTAAAAACATGCTTCTTTGTCTATTTGACACCTCATATTCATGGTTATGGGATATTATCCCATGGTAAGGCTGTATATGACAGCAGGTGGGATTTTGACCTTAAAATGGTCATAACTCTGTCAGTTTTTGAGTTATCAAGCTCAGAATTGGTTCATTAAATAGCTCTATATGAGCTCTACACAATGGTACCCAACTTGACATGGTTATCATTAAATATGGCAAAGTTATCCCATGTACAAGTATTTTTGTACATTGGCGTGGTTTGGGCAAAAGCTGTATTAAGCTTGTTTGTCCAATAACTTCTGTTGTAGTTGAGCTATGAAGAAATGGATGGCACCATCAGATAGCCCTGATTGTGCCCTTTCCAAAAAGACCCCACTTTAAGTATCTCACACTAAAACTGTAAAAGTTAGATGAGAGGTGAATGTTTTGTTCACCCTTATTTGGTCTGAATTTGACCATAGCTCAAGTAATACTGGTGCTAGCTCAGTTTGGCTGGTACCATTGGATAGCCCTGCCTTAGAGCTTCATTTTGAATACCCATTTGATGGAGTTAAGCCTCTCCTTCTAGATTTTGGATGAGAGCTGAAAATTAAGGTTTATGCTCAGCAACAACTTTGAGCAGGAATAACTTTGTTATTTCTTGTCCTATGGTGATGGGACTTATATTTTCTGAAAGAGGTGAGTTTCATCTATCTTTTAATACCTTTTGAGCTAATCTGGCTCAGCTCCATGTTTTGGTGGTATCTTGGCTATACCATTGGTTTATGGTATTTTGGCTGTCATGCTTGTGCTCTGGTTTTGAGTCACAGGCTGACATTGATGCAATAGACAGCATTTTTAAGTATTTATTAGGAACGCAAGACTATTCTCTCAAACTCAGACAAAACAACATTCAAAACAGTTCATCCAATGTTTTAGCCTTTTACAATGCTGACTGGGGAGGCTCAAAGATTGGAAATATTTCTCTGCTTCAATCATTTTTTATTCCTTTACCATTGGGTGGCAATATCACATAGAAAAAGTTTTAGCACTTTCTTCTGCAGAAGCCAAATTCAGTCAGGACCTTTTATGGGCAAAGAAGCTCATATACAAGGAAACCAAGAAAACCTTCTTGGGAATACTTCACTCAGATAACAAAAGTGAAATTTCCATTTCATTCAATCATACAAAACTCATCACATTCATTTTAGACTACACTTCATTCAACACTTACTAGACAAAAAAGAAATTACTACCAAATATCTCCCCACTGGTGACATGTTAGCCAATGCTCTGAATAAAACCTTCACCACAATAAAAATAAAAAATCACCTTAAGTCCATTCATGGTTCTTCTCTAAAAAAGCTAGGTAAAGGGGTATATAAGAATACAATGGTTCACAGCCTCCTCAATGGCACCATTGGAGGTTGTACCCTCCTTGTCTTTTTCCTCACCATTCTTTTTTCATATTGTGTAAAATATTCCTTCTCCAAATCACTAAAGAAACTACTTAAAAGGAGATCCCCCATTTATCTATAATCCACTCTTCCCATGTTATTACAACTCTCCTTTTCCTTTTGTCTTCTTAACAGGTGTGAGCCTTGAGGTATATTTTACATAAACAAATAGGCAACAATTATCTTAAAAATAAATTCTGTACTATTCATAACCCATAAGTCATGCGTATATTAAAAATTCATCTTTTTTTATTTCATAAAAGATGAATAATGTTTTATTGAGTAAGTAAATCCATGGATTTAAGGCCATATTTGGATTCTACACAAACTTTCACTTAGGGTGGCTCCATATATTAAATAAGCTCAAATTAACTCTTGAAGGTGTTAATATGGAAAATATTTCAATACCACATCATCAATACCACATAAATGCTCAATTAAAATTTGTGTTTTTCTCAATTTCCTGCCAAAATAATGGGAATGTGAGAAATCCCATGTTACATATACACTAAGAATAGTGTTATGCATGTTTGTTGAGCTTGATATTATGGTATTCTTACATGAACCTTTGGTACACCCATAGTGGATATCTCACTTTAAGCCTGAATTTCTATTTTTGATGTAAAAAATAGTCTAGGTGGACAAAAGACATCAAAGAGAGCCAGGGTACCCAACCTTTGAGGCCTCTGAGGTGTGGAAAGCTCTAACTCTTGGATCCATGGCTGATATTGGCCCAATGAGTAAACTAAAGCCTTTTGGGAACTTTGTTACCATGTCACAACTTCAGTAAATCATAAGTAGCAAATAACCTGCTATTTTGACATGCCAAAGAGGTAAAGACCAACTTAGACTCCTGTAACCATGTCAATTATTAATGGCTTCCCATGTGTAAGCCCCAAAAGAGTAATTAAAACACTTTTTGGACTATTATAAATTGATTTACCTCATAGCAACCAGCCATATACTGGTATTTGCAATTCTATGTAGAATTGAGGTAAAAGCTTCAAAAATTCATTAAAAATACAATACTTAATGAATATTTTTTAAACTTTCAGGAGCAATTGAGAACTCTATAATTCATATAAAAACCAAAAAGAATAGTAATTTTGTATGCAAAATTCAAAGTTTTACTTATAGTCCATTTTTGATGATTCCACATGAAACACAGAATCTTTAAAAATTTACAGAAAATAAATTCTGTGATGAAGTTTCCAATAACATTGTTAAATTTGAGAAATAAATGATTATTTTGGAATAAAAGAATATTTAAATCTTTTACTCCTTTTATTCTTAACCAGAAATGGGTTGGTAGTCACATAAAAGCCTCAATTAAGTAATTATGATAATCTTATGTGACAACACATGATGCAATCAATAATCCAAAAGGTTTTATTGTTTTCTCACTCACTGGTTTTTCAGTTTTCTCCATGGCATGCCTCTGTGAGCTTTCTTAGACTTAAAAGAGGCCACCTCTTGCTGTTTTTTCCAAAATCATCACATTATTCCATTATACCATTATTACTAACAAGTAAGTATTAGTTGAAGCTATGTCTTAAGAGTTTTATTATTTCAGAATCAATCAGAAAGATGTGAAATCATAAAAATCAACTATATATTTTTGTAATACTTTTATATATCCATTTTTGATCTTTTAAATCCATAATTACCTGTCAAATTCCTCTACTATTATTATTCAACAAGTTCTTTGGAGTATTGGTGAGTGATTTATCTTAATTCTGAAAGTTTTTCCCTAGTAATAGTTTTCTTCAAGAATTATCTTTCTAATTATTCTTGTAAAAGATAATTATATATTAAAATAATTTAATTATTTCAATAAAGAAGTTTTTATTATTGAATTCTTCTTGTAATTGATTCTTGTAGACAACTACTGCTTACTGTTATAATCAATAGTAGTGTATAACAAGTAAAAGAAATAATTAATTAATTGTGGTTATAATGATTTTCTTTATTATATTTCATAAGAACAGTCATAGTACTGTTGATTAATAGTAATATTATCAACAGTTTCATAGACACATCTTACAACAGGTCTTCTGCTGCCTTGCTCCCTGCCTTCCATGAATTACTAAAGTATTGAATCCTGTCAATTGCTCCCTAAAGGAGCTTTCCTCCTTTCTTGTTTTTTCTTTTACAAGGAATAACAATCCAAAACTATGAGGTGAGAAATCATTTACAACTTTTGAATTGTAGATTACATCTCCTTGTTACTTAATGAAATCATTTCATTACCAATTAATGGATTTATAATAACTACCCATCAATTCATTGTTAAGAAATAATCAGGTTGCTCATGTGACTATTTCTTTATTTTAAAAGATACATTTTGCTCTCACATTTATACATTTGATTGGTAATTGCCACACAGCTTCCATTTTCTGTGAATTTTTGAGGTTTCAGTGCTCTAAATTAAATCATAAAATGGGACATTTAATGAAACTTTTAATTAGGCTTGTTAACTTATGATTATTGTTATAAATAATTTAATTTCACCTCTCTCTATAATCATTTTTGAATTTTCAGAGCAATTAATCAAGAAATTGTTTCAATTAATTTTTGTAGATGTCGTCATCTTATTTGAAATAGTAACTTTCAGCTGGTTTACTGATTAGTTACCAAAGTGTGCCAGTCCCAAAATGGGTCATTAGTCTGGGAAAACTTTAAAGTGGCTCATGGGAATATTTCTGTGCCTTAAAAGACGCAGAAATTTAGGTAACCCAGATCTATTTGACTTTTTTCCTTGTCCCCTTCTCTGATATAATTTGTAGCTATAGCAGTATTTCCATAATAACACAATTTTTATATGGTAAAATAAAGATTTTCCAAAGTAATATGTAACCTTACTTCATGTATGCATGTGCCTAGTCTGTACCAATTGGTACATATATTCCATTCTTAGAATCCAATCGGTTCTCTCTGAAATCGCATTTTAAGTTTAAAATCAGGTTTTTTTTCTGATTATGGGTCTAAAGGGTTTCCTCCTGAACATTTCAGGTAAATTTTATTCATTTTTACTTATATATAGACATACTTTAAGAGTCATATTTGGTTATACCTTCTATGAGGGTACCCAGGCTAAAATTTGGTGTAGAATCCAACTTTGGTTTTGAATTGTAGTATTTCCTTTTTCAAGAGGAAGTTATTCATCTTATCCACTTTAAAAAATTAATAAGTTCCATAATAAGCACAGATTGTGGGCTTTTGTCACAATCATGGGAATTTCCCCCCAATGAGTGGTTTATGGAAATTGTTGCCATACCCATTCCATGGCCAATTGGCTATATGATTCTTGTGATGGCCAAATGATCCATATTCGTGCTCTGTGGCCCTGAGCCACATCCACTTCCTATGTTCAATCTTTGAACACCAGGCCATATCCTGTCTTTGGCCTATTTTGGGCCTTCACCATCTCCCATGTGCCTAAGCCACCCTTTGGAATCAGGGGTCCAGGGCCCTCACAGCCTCTCATAGGCCTATGTCTCCTTTATCCAACTCCAGTCTTTCTTGCCTTCCCCTTCCATTAGGAGGCTTAGGGCCATTTAGGCCTTCTATGGCTTGTGGACTGTAAATCTGCTGTCTGCAGGCCACTCCTGCCACCTTTTGGTCAAAATATATTGAGGCCAAAGGGAGACATTCCCTTTTTCCCCCAATTACAAATAGGCCAAAGTGGCAATAAATCACTTTGGCCCTCTCAAGACTAGGGGGAACCTTCCCCAATAGATGGACCATCTCCCTGTAGGAAAATTACCAACATCATTTATGGTATTACATATCATTCTGCACCATTTTAGCTCAGAAATTCAATCGTAGAAATTCCAAGGCTGACTTCTTCCATCTGAAGAGAAGTCACCATCTCACCAATCTATTTTCAAAGTAAGGCATTCCAGGACATCAGCTTACAACCCATGGGTGGTAATGAAGGGACGATTTGAGGACACCAACCATCAGGCCCATTGAGTAGTTGTTCATTTCATATTTTTTTGTACAGAATATCCAGGAGACCCCTCTTGATCAATTTCTCTCAGTAGGATACTTTTTTGGAAGTAAATTTGATAGCCAAAAATGAAGGACAGCATTTCAAATGCCGCCCCAAGGGGACTCTTATGTATTAGGACTTAACCACCTATCTTATTATTATTCACAAGCTTTATGTTTTCCCCCATATTTTCCCCCGCAATGATGGTTGGCCAATTATTATTATTATTTGGATGGCCAGTCACGTTTTGTACCTTTCAAAGTAATTGATTCCCTAATTTATCCTATTCCATATATCAATATAAATTTTTAAAGTCATGCTAGTCCTCAAGCTTTGTCCTGGGATTAAATATAGAAATAAAATGGAATATTTTACCTCTTTTATCTTGAACTGCCCTCAAAAAATCCATCCATAATTTTGGATGTGGACTCAGCATTATTTTTCCTCCTTTTAGTACATTAGTATTGTCTTTATTATGAATCCCCCCTCTGTTTATTTTTTTTAAAATTAGTTAAAATATATTCATTCTTCAAAAATAACTCTTACATGAATTTGGGCCTTTTTGGTAAATTTGGCTAAGAGGTTACATGAACTTATCAAGATCTTATGTGCGCCATTCAATACCCTATATTCATTATTACATTAATTTGATTAAATTTCAATATATTAATTTTATTATTATTATTATTATTCTTGATTAAAACATCTTCCTCTTATGGTTTGATATTTTTTTAATAATTTTAAGCTTTAAAATATCTATTTTCTTCTTCTGCTTGCTCTTTTTTTTCTTCCAGAAGATAATCTTCCACTAGTATATTATCATTAAAGTAATTATTTTCAAATATTTTCTTTTCTTTGATTTATTTTCAAAAAGATAATTAATTCTAATAAGTAATATTCTATAATAAAATGAATTGTTTAATATATTTTTCTTTTAAATAATTTAGGTTTATTTCAAAAAAAATTCTACTTAAGTTAATTAGTGATTTTTGTAAACCTAAACCTTCTCGAAATAGAAAGCAAAAAAAAACCAAAAAATTAAAAAAAAACAATGGCTCAATATCTATAAATTTATTAATTCTAAAAATAAAAATTAAGTTCTAGCTTGAAAGTTCTTCTATTTAAACCCTTTTTTTAAAAAAATGGAATTGAAATACTAATAAATTCATTAAGAAATAAAGAATTTTTCTTTAATATTTTTTATTTATTAAGATTAAATTTCCTGTTTTTTTCATTAAGTTGAATTTTAAATATTATTATTAAAAAATTGTTTTCAATTCAATGATTAAATTATTATTTACTCTAGTGATAATATATATATATATAATTAGTCTTTATATGAATTTTAAATATTTTTAATTATTCAATAAATTTTCTTCTAATTTTTTTCAAAAGGAAAGAGATCATAACCTTAATCCTATTAATTTTGATTCTAAAAAAAATAATTTACATTAGAAAATTTAAAATAGGTCATATTTCGTTATCTTAGGTAAAAACAAATTAAACTCTAGTTCATGATTGAAAAAATTAATTATTTAAAAAAGAAAACTTATTTATCATATAATGAGTTATTATTTCATTTATCTTATTATGGTAAGTCAGTTTTATTTATTTATATTGAGTGTCTTAAATTTTGAACCTCAAAGTTCTTTAAAAACATTTCAATTTAAAATCTTATCAAAAAAACACCTAAAAATTAGAATTAAATAATCACTAAACTGAAATTTCAAGTTTTATTTTTGTTTTATTAAATTTCTTTTGTAAATGAATTATTGATAATTATAAGCTTTGAAAAAATATTTTAAAAATCAAACCCCCATTTCTTTCAAAAAGAAAAACAAGCTATTTTTTGAAAGAAATGAATTTTTTTTAAATATAATTAAAAAGTATTATAACTATTATATTAAATCTTTCTTTTGTTTTCTTTTGATTCCTTAATATTATCAATCTTTAAGAAGTAAAGTTTTAAAATCTTAAATTAAAGTAGTAATAAAATGATAAATATTTTAAAATTAAATTTTTATGAATCAATTTGATTTATTTGAATAAATCTTATTAATACAAAAAAAACATGCAATAAAGCTTAATATTTTTTGTGACCAAATCTAAATTATTTCTTAATAAAATAATTAAGAATTTGAACTCAAAAGAAATCTTTCCATAAGGCTTCACAATCAGGTTTAATTCAAGAGTTATAATATATCAGAATTGAAAGAGATCTCTTGTTAAGAATATAAACATATTCATCAAATTAAGGATCTGAAATAGAGCCCATCAATAAATTCAATCAGAGGCTTTATTTATGTCCTAGAACTTATGAATAAAACAGTTTGTTGGGATAAAAAAATTTTGGATGAGAAATTTAAATTAGTTTTCCATTCTTTTATCAATTGTCAAAGAATGTGGTTGGGAAAAACACTTATTAAATTTTTGTGCCCAGAAATACATCTAGAAAATCAAATAGTAATGATAATAGTGACATATGCAATTAAAATATTTAATTATGTAAGATGTGTTTATGAAACTTGTTGATAATATTACTATTAATCAACAGTACTATGACTGTTCTTATGAAATATAATAATAAAAAATTATTATAACCACAATTGAATAATTAAATAATTATTTCTTTTACCTGTTATACACTACTAGGGACTATAACAATAAGTAGTAATTGTCTACAAGAATCAATTTCAAAAAGAATTTAATAATAAAAACTTCTTTATTAAAATACTAAAATTATTTTGATATATAATTATCTTTTACAAGAATAATTTTAAAGATAACTCTTGAAGGAAAATATTACTAGAGAAAAACTTTAAGAATTAAGGTAAATCACTCACTAATAATTCAATGAACCTTTTAGGAGATAATGGTATAGAGATTTGATCTAGAATTGTGGATTTAATGGATCAAAATTGATTTATAACAGTATTACAACAGTATATAGTTGATCTCTATAGTTTCAATTCCTTCTTATTGATTTCTGAAAGAATGAAACACTTAAGAAATAGTTTTAACTAATACTTACTTGTTGGTAATAAAGGTATGATTGAATAATGTGATGATTTGGAAAAAACAGCAAGAGGAAGCCTCTTCTAAGTTTAAGACAGCTCACAGAGGCATGCCATGAATCAAACTGAAAAACAAGTGAGTTAGAAAACAATAAACCTTTTTGTATTATTGATTGAATCATCTGTTATCATGTAAGACTATCATAATTACTTAATTGAGGCTTTTAGGTGACTACCAACCCATTTATGGTTAAGAATAAAAAGACTAAAAACTTTAAATCTTCTTTTATTTCAAAATAATTATTGATTTCTCAAAGTTCTCAGTGTTATTGGAAATTTCATCACAGAATTTATTTTCTGTAAATTTTTAAAGATTCTGTGTTTCACATGGAATCATCAAAAATGGACTGTAAGTAAAACTTTGAATTTTACATATAAAATCATTATTCTTTTTGGTTTTTTAATGAACTATACAGTTCTCAATTTTTCCTGAAAGTTTAAGAAATATTCATTAAGAATCATATTCTTAATGAATTTTTGAAGTTTTTGTCTCATATCTATGTAGAATTGCAAATAGCAGTATATGGCTGGTTGCTATGAGGTAAATCAATGGATACTAGTCCAGAAATGGTTTTAATTACTCTTTTGGGGTTTATATATGGAAATTCATTAATAGTTGACATGGTTAAAGGAGTCTAAGCTGATCTTTACCTCCTTGGCACATCAAAATAGCAGGTTATTTTCTATTTTCTTATGATTTACTGAGGTTGTGACATGGTAACCAAGTTCCCAAAAGGTTTTAGTTTACTAATTGGGCCGAGATCAGCCATGGATCCAAGCTTTGGAGCTGTCCATGCCTAAGAGGCCTCAGAAGTTGGGTACCCTGGCTCTCTTCCATGTCTTTTGTCCCCCTTGACTATTTTTCACGTCAAAATAGAAATTCAAGCTTGAAGTGAGATATCCACTATGGGTGTACTAAAGTTGCACGTAAGAATACCATAATATTAAGTGCCAAAAACATGCGTAACACTATCCTTAGCTTATATGTAACATGGTATTTCTCACATTCTTATCATTTTGGTGTGAAATTGAGAAAAACAAAAATTCTCACGGATCTTTTATGTGGTATTGAAGTATTTTCCATATTACCACCTCAAAGAGTTGATTTGAGCTTATTCACTTTATGGAGCTACCCTAGGTGAATTTTTGCATAGAATCAAAATCTGGCCTTAAATCCATGGATTTACTTACTCCATAAAAAGTTATTCATCTTTTCTGAAATCAAAAAAGATGAATTTTGAATATATGCATGACTTATGAGTTATGCATAGTTCAGAATTTATTTTTAAGATAATTTTGGCCTATTTGTGTATGTAAAATATACCTCAAGGCTCACAAATTATGTATTTTAAATTCAAAAAAAAAAGATTTAAAGTATGATAAAAATTTAGATGGATAATTCATCCCAATGATTATTGAAGAAAATTCCAATAGTATTTTAAATTTCTACTAGCCCAAAACTAACACATAAATAGGATAAAACCTGACCAAGTGACTTAAAGAACTTGTTAACAAAAGATTTTTTTAGCATAAGAATCAAATTGAAGTTTACTAATTAAAAAGAACTTTAAAATAAGAGTTAAATTTGAAAGAATTGTAAAATGGAAAATTATTTAAATCTTGGTTTGGTTTTTTGTTAAGATTATTAAAAAAATGTTTTAAATTCAATCACATTAAATTAAAAATTGAATATATATATCAAGCTTTATGCTTTATTCATATTCATTAATTATTTAATGAATAATGATATTAATATTTTCTTTTAAAAAAAATATTTGATTTAATTTAGAAAAGTAAATAAGATCAATTTTCAAAAAATGGATTTGTAAAGTTTATGAACCTTAATTATGTTAAGTTAAATTTAAATTTCAGTTAGAAAAATATTCAAAAACAATGGTATACTTATAAGAGAAAAAATTCATTAAAGAAAACCAATTCCTTAAAAAGAAATGGCTAAGGTAAAAAGGAAGGTTTGTACAAGAATTTGAATGAGCAAGCTAAAGAATTATTTTTATTATTTTATTTACTGTTACGGAATTTGGTTGGGCAGAACAATTATGACATTAGTTTACTCAAAAGTGTGGCTAGAAATATAAATAGGGATCAGAATAGTGACACAAGAAATGAAAATGGTACTTGGGAATTTTTTTAAAAATTCAAAGCTATCAGAATCCTATTGTGAGATGAAAAGTTTGAATGATATTTCCACCTTCAAAATCATTCCAAGGATGATTAATATCCAGATGCTTTGTTCATCCCAATGATAATTGAAGGAAGTTTTGGTGAAATTTTTAAACTATACTATACCAAAACCAAGATATACAGAAAATAAAGCTTTACAACTTGATTTTAGGACCAAAAGTTCAACTTACTGAAAAAACTCGAAAATTTAAAAAAAAACTAATTCAAATGTAAATTTATTTGAAACAAAAATGAAATAAAATTTTGAATCTTATTGAATATTTAAAAATTAATTTAATATTTAAAAGATATTAGAAATTAAAATTCTTAAATAATATTTAAAACTTCAAAATAATGTAAAAAAAATGAAGAATCATATTATCAAAGTGAAAATATAAGCAAATGAATTCAGGAATTAAATCAAGCAGTATCATAGATTTAAATGATTTTATTCAAAGGGACTGAATAAATATGTTTATTATAGATTAAATGTGTCATGATTTTAAATCAAATTAGAAATATGAATTCAAGAAAAAACGATATAGATAATAAAAAGAAAGTATAATCAGAAATAATTTGAAAAAAAATAAATGAACAAAAATAAATAAAATAAATAAAAAATAACAAAAAATGAAAAAGTAACTTATAAAATATAAAATGTCTAATCATAAATTTTAATTTTTAAGAAAAAAAGTTATTTATTATTTAAAAGAATTAAAATTAAAGAAATTCTTAAAAGAAAAACTTATCGAAATAAGTAATTGTTTAAAAAGTTTTTTTTTATATTTATTGTTTCTGCTAATAAATATTGATGTTCAGGTTAGAAGGCAAAAAATAAATTAACCTCATTTTCTTTCCATAAATTACTCATAAAATCAAAAAGTTCACTTTTATCAAAAAAATCCTCGGGGTTTTTACAAAGTTCAATATTTCAATCTATCATTGAAGCAGTACAACCAATTAACTTTTTATCACAGTTAAATATTATTTAAGGCTTAATAGAGTAAGTTTTCTTCCTATGAAAATTTAAATTCCCTTTCCAACCTGTTTTTTTTTCAAGAGGGAATAAAACCTTCTTGCCCAGTAACTTGTGAGATCTTACTTTACTTATTTAAATCAGTTCATTTGATGTATTCTTGTTCAAGTTAAGTAATTTTATAACCTTTTATTTTATTTAAAACAACAATAAAACTATCAAGATTGAAATTTAATGTAAATCTTTTTAACAAAGCAAAATTATTATTAAACTCCAAATTATCAAAGCTTAAGGTTAATGATTGAGAACAATTAGAGCCTGTTTTAGGTGTGATGTTCTTTTTAAATACCTAGTTGGTTTTTAATCTTATTGTGTATAAAATTGAAACTCTCAATTTCTTTTCAGATTCCTTAATTAAAATCTTCTTGTTGTCCAAGGTTGTACTCTTCAATTCTTCAGTAATGATTTAATGTAAAACTTTCAATCTTCAAATATCCAACCTAATCACAATATTCCCTCATTGTCATATTATTTATTAAGTGATGAAATTGTCATAAAAGCTTCAATTCCACAGAAAGTAGTTGTTTCAACATGGTCTGCTTTTTCTCTATTTTAGATATTAGGCATAAATTATATAAATCCTTCTGTGATTGCTTCTTAGGCTAAGACTTTGTTATAAAGATCATCAATCTAATCTAGCAAAACTCATAAAGAGGCTTTGAACTACCTCATTCAAATTATTTTTGGAATTTTGATCGGTCTTATCGATTTTAATTTTTCTAATTTACTACTACCGAATTCCAATCCAAATCCAAATCCAATTCCAACTCCAATTCTCAAGATGATGATGTTAAATCAACTGAATAAAATTAAAAAATTCAATAATTTTAAGATCAAAATTTCGCCCATCAAAACAAATTTTAAATCGTTTCATCAAACCAAAAACAAAAGAATCGAAATTTTTGAGCCTATAATAAATCAATTAGTATTAAAACCGCCTTTGAGCTCTTCAAGTTATACCGTTAATGTGATCATTTTGACTATAATTTTGAGATCTACTATAACTTTACCCCTATCGATTTGGTCTAGGTCTCGTTTTAATAGATTCGAATTTTTAGTCTTACCCGAATTTAAAGATTTTAAAATTAATTTAATCTCAAAAGCTAAAAGAAATTTTCTAGATCCAAATCAAATTGGAATTTATCAATTAAAAATTAAAAATTCTTTAAGAAATCACTTAAATTATTTAATATCAAAATATAATTGTAAACCTTCAATAACTTTCTTGACTTCAATATCAGTACATTTACCTATAATCTTCAGTTTTACTACAATCTTAAGAGAAACTTGTAGTCGCTCAAATCAAAATTCTATCTTATCATTAGAAATCTCACCAATCTTATCAGATCCTATCATTCAACCCGATCTCGCTTTAGCTGGAATTTGTTGGGCTGCTTTCTTAATCAATTTAGAATTAAATACTCATCTACGTCATTTAATTAAAACTAAAAATCAAATTAATCAAATTAAATTAAATCAAAAAAAAATTCAAACTAATTCATTCTTATCATCAGGTTTACAATTTTGGTCACCAGAAAGAATTCGCACTACTTCCTTCTTAGCCGGTATATTCATGATGGGTTTCTCTGCTACTCAACCAGCCGTAAGTTAATTATCTAATTATCTTAAAAAAATATTTAAATTTTTAATTTATTGATTTTAATTTTCAATTCTTGCTTAAAAAGTTAGTTTTAATTTATTGGTTAACTTCAAATTTATTCTCAATCTTACAAAGTACTCTATTCTTTTATCTTGATCAAAATTTAATCTCTTCAAAAAATAATATCAATCAAAATCCTAAAGAGATATCTATTAATAGTCTTCAGAAAAATAAAAATATTAATAAGATTGTAAAAATTAATAATAAATTACCTCCGATTCAATAAAAATCAATCATCCCAAGGAAATTTATTAAAATCTTTCAAAATCAACAAATAAATTGAAATAAATTCAATTCAATCAAAATAATTCAATATCATTTCATGATCAAGGCACAAAGAATCCTTGATGATTCTTGCATCTTTGAAACTTTCAATTCAGTCTTTTTAAAAATTATTAAAGATTAACATTTTCATCACTTTGGTCATTCAGGCCCACCCCGTGGCTACTTTCAATACACTTTGAAACTGCTTGGAAAAACTCAAGGAATTGCTTTCTCGACCTTTCAAAATGTCATCTTTTCACCTTTCACTTCAATTAAACAAAACTCTTTCAAAAAACCATTAATATGGAGTTTAGCATCAATCAATTATAAATTAATCACCATAATAAATTAAGAAATTATTTTTGAATGATTTTTTCAAAAAAAAATGCATGTAGATGTTCAAAATGAAAAAACTTGGAAATTCATCTTTATCAGCTGGGGAAAATATACCATAACTCAAAAATCAGAAGATTATATTAAATCAAATCAACTTTCACTTTGTTTGAAAAGAAGGGATGGACTTAATAGTAATAAATTGTCTGCAATTTTGTATACTTAAAATAATATCCAAATTCAATTGAATTATACAAATACTTGAAAATCAAATTTGATCATTTATTTATGTTAATATAAAGAAAAGAGGGAAAAAAGCAAAATGTTTGAAAAAAATATTAAAAAGCCAAACAAAAAAAGGTTTGGTTATTTTAGCCATGAAAACTTGATCTTTCAAGGAATACACAAACAGAAAAATGATAATGATAATAATAATTGATATTTTAATATTTTTTCAATCATCATCATCATAAAAAAAATAATTGAGGATTAAAAATTGAAAATCATAATAATTAAAAAATTCAGTTTTGTTTGCTTTTATCTTTTCAAAAATTAACAATAATAATACTAAAAAGTTGATTTTGATTTTCTTTTATTTTCATTTAGTTTTATAAAAATTGTTTTTATTCTTATTCTTATTATTTTATTTCTTTATTTTATTTTATTTATTTTTTATTCATTTTTTATTTATTTTTTATTTATTTTTTATTTATTTTTTATTTATTTTTTATTTATTTTTTATTTATTTTTTATTTATTTTTTATTCATTTTTTATTTATTTTTTGTTTATTTATATTTATTTTTTATTTATTTTTATTTATTTTTTATTTTTATTTTATTTTTATTTTATTTTTATTTATTTTTTATTTTCTTTTTATTGATTTTTTATTTTATTTTTATTCTATTTTATTTTTATTGTTTTTTGTTTTATTTTTTTATCTTTCTTTTAATTTTTTTAATTTCTTTTATTTTTGTTTGATTTTTCTTTTATTTTTTTTATTTTTATTTGTTTTTATTTGTTTTTTATTTGTTTTTTAATTTTTTTATTTGTTTTTTATTTTTTTATTTTTTTTAAAAGCAACAAAAAGACAATAAAACTTTAATAAATAGAGGAATAATTGTATTGAAATTTTTAAACTTGTGAATCAATTAATTAATCAAAAAAAACTCATTTGAAAAATTGATTAAATATTTTTTTTTTGAAAAAAAAATTAAAATAAAAGAAAACTAAAATTGAAATAAAAAATAAATTTAATCTCAATTTAATAATAAGGTTTTATTTCATTTTTTTAAAAAAGGATTTTAAACATAAATAATAATAATAAATAAAAATAATTATTTTTAAATTTATTTAAAATTTATTTAAAAAAGTTTAAAATTTTAACTTAAATTGAATAATTAATTTTCAATTTATTTTAATATATAAGTTTTTTTTTAAAAAAAAATGTAGAATTTTATTTTTCAATTTAATTTAATTCAATTTAATGAAATACCACAAATAATGAATTAATTAAGCAAAAAAAAAACCAAAGGAAAGAAAGAAAAAAAAGGGTTTTATTTTGGGTTTAAATCAAAAAAAGAATTTATTATTATGATTTTTGTCTATTAAATATATATTTCAAAAAGAATAAAAAGAAAAGTGAATAAATTAAATTCAAATTTTTTTATTAAATTGATTTTAGTACCCCTAATTCATATCTCAAAAGATTATTTATTCCAAGTCTTGATTGAAAAAAAAGCAAATTTCAATTAGTTTCAAAAAATTAATTCCTATAAGAAAGTCAGTTTTAAAACAAAAATTGTCCCAGTTTATATATATATATATATTAAATCTTAGTTGGGAACCTCAACCTCCCCACAAAAGTCTTTTTTTGGCCTAAATATTCATTTATTATGAAAACTAATCCAACAAAAAAAATAACAAAAGAGTGAGAATATTAAGAAAAAAAAAATTAAAAAAACTAAATAAATTCAAGAATCAGATTGATGTTAATCAAAATTGATAGTTATATTTGTTTTAATGATAAAAATCATGTTGTTTTTTTTGAAGCTTTAATAATAACTCAAAGTAAGTTAATATTTTCTTTCAATATTTTTTTTTTTTTTGTTTTTCAACAAAGAAAAAAAAACCTGCCTAAAAACATCTTTTTTTTTTAAAAAAAAAAATTATTAAAATGTATATCATTATAAAAAGGGGAAAAAAACTAGGTGATGTGATAGAGTTAATTTAGGGCTTTGGGAAAAGAATCTAAGATTTTAGTAAATTCACATAAGTCCTTAAATGTGTTTTTACCAATTTATTGCCAAAAAAAAAAACATAAGTTACCTATTTATTTTAGAAAAAATTCCTCAGGCTTAATTTTGAGGAATTTTTTTTTTTTTTTTTTTGCCATATTTTTTCTATAATAGGATTTCAAGATCCTCAATTTTTTTTCAATTTTTTTTTTGGTCAAAGTTTATCCAAATTGTCTTTTTTTTTTCTTGAAAAATTCATTCAAAATCTTCTCACTTATAAAATTCAATAATTTCTTTTTTTTTCAAAAAATTAAAGGGAGAATATGGAGAATCAAAAACCAAACGCCCATAATTTTGGGAATTTTTTTTTGAGGGGACAATTATAGTCCCAAAAAGTTTTTTTTTATGTTTTTTTGTTCAAATTTGTAATTAAAATTGAAAATTCAATTTATGAAATTAATGGAATGAAAAAAAATGTAATTTATGGTATGAGTGGAATTAAAAATGCCATAAATGACACCAATAATGAAATAGAAATGCCATAAATTGACTTTTTCCAAATACAGGAATTTTTAGCTTTATTTTAATTGAAAAACACATAAGGGATTATATATTTTTACCAAAGCCCTTGATTTAGGAAGCTACTGGAATTTATTTATTAATTTAATTATTAAATTAAAACTTTATTTTTTTTAAATATGAAAACAATAAAGTATTATTTTTTTTAAAAAAAATAAAAATAAAAATAAACTTTCAACATAATGTGTGTGTGTTTTTTTTTAGAAAAAAAATTGTATAAAAAAATTAAATTAAATTTTAATTGATTAATTAATCTTGTATTTTTTGTTAAATAAACTTAATATAATAATAACAATAATAATAATAATTCAATAGAATTTTTAAGGTGTCTGAAAAATTTAAAACATAATAAATGAGTAATAGAGGATTTTTGGGTTTAAAGAAAAATATTCATAAAAAAAACCCCTATTATTATTATTACTATTATTATTATTAAACTGAGTTGATTTGTATATTTCATTAAAAAAAATAAATGATACCATTTTTTTTGGAAAATTTAAGATTTCAAATTTTTAAAAAGGAAATATACTTCTCCTGTACTGTACCTCCCCCCCACACACACACATGAAAAAATAAAGTTTTTAATATTTTAAATTTTTATGTTTAAATCCCTTCCAAAAATATTCTTAATGAAAATTTTCAATATAAAAATTCATAAATTTAATTTCAATTTATCATAACCTCAATATTCTCTTTCTGATATGAAACTTATCTGAAAGAAAAAAGATTTAATAAATATAAATCCAAATAAATATAATCTTCTAAGTAATTCTCAGAAATCCAATAGGGTTAATATAGATAATTCTGATAATATTACAAAAACCAATTACTTATTCATGATCAAATGGTTAAAGATAAAGGGAATTTTTTGATTAATTTTTTAATAAAACTAGGTCAACCTCAGTAGGAACCCCAAATTCTAGGAAACTAAATGTTTTCCACCTTATGACCTTGGAATTTAATAAGATGTTACATAACAAAAATTAAATCTTACAGAATAAAACATCATGGACCAATAATTAAAGACTTACTTAAAGAAATATATAGATAAGAAAATACTCAAAAATATGATTGGGGAAGGGTTAAACAAGGGATATTAACCAAACAGGATTAAAAGAATTGTTGTAAAAGTTGAAAATGAACTTCATATGCTATTATGAAATTAATTAATTATTTTTATAATCTGAAATATAATTCAAATTTATTTTTTTTGAGCTAAAAAATATTAATTCAATTTCTCAAGAGTAAAAATATAGATTTATTTTATTTTAAAAAAGCTAAATTATTTTAATCTAATTTAAAATTTAAGAGAAAATTTAAAAATTTCAATTATTTATTAAAGAATTTGAATTTTTAAATGAAAATATTTGGAAATTATAATAAAAATTATCATAATTAAATTGAAAAAGTAAATTATCAAAATATAGAGGAAAATAACTTAAGCTTAATAAATTTGATTAACATAATTTTGTGCTTTATTTAAACATAATTTTAAGATTTCCTTTTTTTTAAAAAAAAAAGAATTTTAAGCAATGATGGCTCCAGAAAATAATTTCCACCTTTGTTTTCAATAAGCAAAATTGGAGGACATAAAAAATGAAATAATTAATTTTAATTCTCATAAAACGATATATAGGAAACCCAAAAAATAGTGGGTGAATTTGATAGGTATCTCTGGTAATAGAATTTTAATTAAATATTTAAATAAATGTTGACGTTCATGAATTTATTTAACATGAAAATTTGGAATGAAAAAAGAAAAAAAATTAAATAATGTAAAATTGACAAAAATTAAAAAAAAAGATGTAAGAAAATTTATTTCAAAAGATGTAAGTGAGATTTTAGAAAGAGAAAATTATTGATAATTAAGGTTTTGAAGAAAATTTAATCAAAGAAATAAATCTTATTTTACAAATAAAGAAAAAACTTCAAATTTCATTTGAAAAATAGTAATGGTAAGAAGAAATGGATTTTAAGAAGTATCTGAAACAGAATTTAAATATTTTAAAATTTAAATTCTGTCACCAAATTTCCCAAATTGGAATCTTTTTTTATTCAAAAAATAGGAAATAAATGTTGATTATTTTAACTGAGTTATTGAATTAATTTTTTTAATCATGATGACTAATCAATTTTATTTTTTTCATTTTAGTAAATGACCAAATGAGCTATAATTAGTTTGAAAGGATTCTTTTGATTTTGGAGTATAAATTGTAGGATGTTAAGTCTGAAAAAAAAATTCTTTTATTAAAAAAAACATATGAAGAATAATTTTTTCTATAAATTTAAGAAAAAATCATCCAAACAGATAAAAATATAATTATTCAAAAAATCCCCTATATAATCTTTTTTTCAAAAAAAACTTTTTAAAATAAAATTATTCAATTTTATTTTTCCAATTTAACATCACCTGACTTCATAAGACTAATCAAACAAAAATTGGAAAATTCCTTTTATTCTCCAACCTACTTTTTGGTTTCTTAATTAAAAATTTCACTGGAATTATTTTATTTATTTATATGTTTTAGTCAAGATAGCCTGTATAAAAAAAAACTGTTATATTCATATTAAATGAATTAATATTTACATTGAATTAATTATCATATTAAAAAACACCTCATATCATGTTTTCCATTATTGTTTTATACATTCTACCACCACAAAAACCAAAAAATCCTGCTAACTCATCTTTAACCCCTTCAATTTATTATGAAAGAATATTGAATTAATTTTCAATAAATTCAAAATATTTTTCAAATTTTTTTCTCTTATATATCTAATTTTTAAGAATTTAACCTTTCTTTAATCTTTTTAGAATTATTTTTAGAATCTAAATCAATTTTGAATTTATTTAAAATAATTCTCAAAACATCTTAAATCTCATAATAAAAGATTTTTTTCTTTTAAAGATTATTGTCAAAATAAAACAACCCTTTTTTTAATTGATTAAATTAATAATTTCTTATTATTCATGATTCTTCTTAATATAAATCATGATTTTAATTTTTTACAAACTCTATGATCAAAAATGTTTTTTAAACTGAATCATCAATCATTTTTTCCCTCTTGAAGTAAATCATTAATCATTAATTGTTATTTTTAAATTTTTTGGGTAATAATTTTATTAATTTATCTAATAATCTTTACCATGAAATTAATGATAGATCCAAAGATAAGCAATTTTATTTAATGACACTAATAATTTGTTTTTTTTGTGAAGAGTGTTCCATTGTTTATTTTACTTATATTATTAATTAATAAAAAGAAAAAAAATCATTCACAGTATTTTGCCTGAGTCACTTGAGGGGGAGAATTATTTGGATTTTAATTGTTCTTAGATCATTCCATCTTTCTTAAAACCTCTATAATCATCATATAACTTAAAAAAATGATCCACATTTTCTTCATAAAATACCTAATCTGAAAGCACAAGTAATTAAGTGAATAATGATGCCCAAACCAAGTTAAGACCATTATCATAGTATTAAAATTCATTCAGATAGCTCACCCCCATTGAAACAAAAAAAGATTATTTGATAAAGTTAATGAATATATAATTAATATAACCAAAAATAAAAGAATAATGAGGTGATTATGAACAAAAGGCCATGAAGAATTGAAAGTAAGTGTGAGCCTTGAGGTATATTTTACATAGGCAAATAGGCCACAATTATCTTAAAAAGAAATTTTGAATTATGCAAAACTCATAAGTCATGCATATATCCAGAATTCATCATTTTCAATTTCAGAAAAGATGAATAACTTTTTATTGAGTAAGTAAATCCATGGATTTAAGGCCAGATTTGGATTCTACACAAAAATTCACCTAGGGTAGACCCATAGAGTGAATAAGCTCAATTTAAGTATTTGAGGTGGTAAAATGGAAAATACTTCAATACCACATCATTAATACCACATAAAAGATCCGTGAAAATTTTTGTTTTTCTTGATTTTTAGCCAAAGTAATGGGAAAGTGAGAAATCCCATGTTACATATACACTAAGAATAGTGTTATGCATGTTTTGAGCACTTAATATCATGGTATTCTTACATGGACTTTTGATACACCCATAGTGGATATCTCACTTAAAGCTTAAATTACTATTTTGACATAAAAATTAGGCAAGGGGGACAAAAGACATCAAAGAGAGCCAGGGTACCCAACTTCTGAGGCCTCAGAGGCGTGGATAGCTCCAGAGCATGGATCCATGGCTCATCTTGGCCCAATTGGTAAACTAAAACTCTTTGGGAACTTGGTTACCAAGTTACACCTACTGTAATCATAAGAAAAATAGCAAATAACCTGCTATTTTGACGTGCCAAGGAGGTAATAAGCTACTTAGGCTCCTGTAACCACGTCAATTATTGATGACTTTCCATGACTAGACCCTAAAAGAGTAATTAAACCCTTTTGGGATCCATATTCATTGATTTACCTCATAGCAACCAGCAAAATACTGCTATTGGCAATTCTACGTAGAAATGAGGTAAAAACTTCAAAAGTTCATTAAAAATACAATTCTTAATGAATCTTCCTGAAACTTTCAGGACCAATGAAGAACTGTATTATATATGGTACAACCAAAAAGAATTATGGTTTTACTAGTAAAATTAAAAGTTTTACTTACAGTCCATTTTTGACCATTCTACGTGAAACACTGAATCTTCAAAAATTCACAGTAATTACAACCTGTGATGAAATTGGCAATAACATTGTTAACTTTGAGAAATCAATGATTATTTTAGAATAAGAGAAGATTTACAGATGTTACTCCTTTTATTCTTAACCATATTGGGGTTGGTAGTCACGTAAAAGCATCAATTAAGTAATTATGATAATCTTACGTGACAACAGATGATGCAATCATTAATCCAAAAGGGTTTATTGTTTTCTCACTCACTGGGTTTTGAGTTTGCTCCATGGCACGCCTCTGTGAGCTGTTGTTGACTTAAAAGAAGCCTCTTCTTGCTGTTTTTTCCGTATCATCATCTTATCAATTTATTAAATCATTATTACCAACAAGTAAGTATTAGTTAAAGCTATTCTTAAGTGTTTTAAATCTTTCCAAATCATCCAGAAAGACGTGAAATCATAGAATCCAACTATATATTGTTGTAATACTGTTATAAATCCTTTTGATCTCTTAAATCCACAATTCCACGTCAAATTTCTCTACTTTTATCTATCAATAAGTTCTTTGGAGTATTAGTGAGTCATTTATCTTTAATTCTTAAAGTTTTTCTCTAGTAATAGTTTTCTTCAAGAATTAACTTTATAATTATTCTTGTAAAAGATAATTATATATTAAAATAATTTTATTATTTTAATAAAAGAAGTCTTTATTATTAAATTCTTGTTGTAGACAATTACTGCTCACTGTTATAATCACTAGTAGTGTATAACACGTGAAAGAAATAATTTTATAATTATTTAATTGTGGTTATAATAATTTTTTATTATTATATTTCATAAGAACAGACATAGTACTGTTGATCAATAGTAATATTATCATCAGTTTCATAGTCACATCTTACATTTGGGGGCCTGGCCGTGTTTTTTGAACCTTGTACCCTTAATTAATATATTTTTAAGCTCTAAAATATATTAATTGAATATGTTTTTCTTTCATTTTAAAGTCAAAATAATTCTTATTTTTGAAATTGTTTTGGAAATCTTTTTCATTGAGGAATTTGTTTTAATTTTATACCGTTTTACACGTGGCTTTTTCACATCCAAAAACTTATAAAATTATTCTTTGAGTTACTCTGAATTAATTTTCATTCAAAATCTTAAATTTTAATTTTTTTTCTTTAAAAAGAATAATTTTTTTAATATTAAAAAATAATAAAATTCATAAAAAATCTTTTAAAAATATCTTAAAACACAAAAATAATTTCTTTTATCATATTTTTTCTCTTTAAGTGTCTTTAATCAAATACTGTGCAGCTGGTAACAGACTCAGTAAAAGATACATCAATAGTCCAGAATCTTCAGAAGCAGAATCTGAAGACAGTATTGAGGTGCAGATTGCTAAAAGAGGCACCTTATTCAACTCAGAAAAAGCTAAATTACCACCAAAAGGTGTGTATTTTATCTTATATTTTCACCTTTTATCTTTAAATTGACGTGAAAATGGTGCATACCAGAAATGGAAGCAGCTATTCAGTCCAACCAGATGGATGTGGACAAGGAAGAGGCAAGACCAAATCCAGAAGTGCCAAATCTTCCACAAGAAAGACACATCTGGAGGATGCCAGAGTTGCCCCCCATTCCCCAAGGTCTGTACCAACAGATTGTGACGTAAATTCTGAGCCTGAACTGATTTATGGTAATATTTCCAGGGCTGAACCACTTTCAGGTGGCAGCAAGAGAAATATATCAATGCCAGTACAAAAACTGGTTCAGAGCAGCCAAGGAAGAGGAGTGGGAAATCTGCCCAAGCCTTTGGCAGGGGGCCATGAACTCCTACTTACACATCAAGAGCTTTCTGGGTCAGGAGAAGACCATAGAACTCTTAGGAGGTTGGAGCCCCCTGTCTTGCAAAGACAAGGTCAAAAAGATAAAGAATTGGTTGAAGAACCAGAGTCTTTTATCCATAGACCAGAAGAAAGAATTGGAAATGACTCCAACTTTGGAGACAGAGGCACCAGTGGCATCTACCAGCTCCAAACCAGCTCCAGAAGCATCCAAGGACAAGCCCAAAGGACCTCAAAAGAAACAGAGAGGTCCCAAGAACCATCAAGGCAAGGGCAAAGGCAAAGCCAATTGGCACAGACCTTACCCACAAGGGTACAGGATCCCCAAATTGGAGCCTTCAGCCGTGGACAGTGTCTTCAATATGGCCAGAACTCTTATGGAATTCACAGCCAAGGAGCAGGAAAGGATGAACAGGACTTTTCCACGCAAATAAATGATGTACATAGAAGTATTAGTGTAGAAATAGGCAAACTTCAGTCAAAGT
Source organism: Austropuccinia psidii (assembly GCA_023105745.1). Taxonomy (NCBI): domain Eukaryota; kingdom Fungi; phylum Basidiomycota; class Pucciniomycetes; order Pucciniales; family Sphaerophragmiaceae; genus Austropuccinia; species Austropuccinia psidii. The sequence continues at coordinate 9,974,032 of JALGQZ010000004.1, read as the reverse complement.
TGAAGCAAATTAAATTAGACATCAATGATTTAAAGAAAAATGACAAGCAACATTCTGATTGGCATCAATTGACAAATGTCACCCTTGAGTCAATTAGCAATGCTTGTGAAAGAATTGAGAACCAATGTCAAAGTAATGACACAGAGGATCCTTCCATTTTTAAAGTAAATGATAGACTTAAAACTCTTGAAGACCATGTCTTACAAATAGTTAAGAACACTAATCAATTTGCTATACATTTAGCAAAAAGTGACAGTGAGAGGCAGAAATTGAAGAATGATATAATTGCAAGTGTAGAGCAAATTCATAAGAATCATGAACCACATATGCCAACAAATTCTACACCTTTGACTGAAGAAAAACTCTCTGTTAAAGAAAGTCTTACACCATTCTTGGGAGAAAATGCCTACTCTGCAAGAGATATTCCAAAAATAGAAGAATGGCCAACATTCTCTGGTGAAGGAGAATACAACCATATTGAATTCATCAGGACTATTGATATGTTGCAAGAGGACTTTAATATACCTGATGAAATCATAGTGGGAAAACTACACTGTTTGTTTACCAGAACTGCAAAGAAATGGTATTACAAAATGAGGATTGATCATGCTAAACATGACTGGTCTTGGTGGAAATCTGAAGTGATTACCAAATGGGCCAATAATTCTTGGAGGTTTAAAATGGAGAATGCTTTTGAAAGTGCCATTTTTAACTCAGAAAAAGACAAACCACTTACTTGGTTCTTCAAACAAAAAGACAGATTATCTGCTTTACACCCAGATATGTCTGACACTATGATTAATATGAAAATATTAAGAAAGTGTGGAGGAGAACTGGAACATGCTATCAAAAGCAGATGTGTGGAACCTTGTTCAACAGAGGACTACATTAATGCTATGGAAGATACCATTACCAGGACAAGAATTGGTAAGACTTGGATTAAAAACCCAATAGAGTCCAAAATAGTCTCAAAGATTCCTAGAGAAGAAAGAAGACCAGAAAGACCTGTCTTGAAGTGTCATAAATGTGGAAGTACTTCACATTTAGCCAACACTTGTCCTAAGAAGACAAAAATCAATGAAGTTCAAGTCATTGAAGAAATTCAGTATACTGAAGAGAAAGAGGAGTCTGATCAAGATTCTGCAGTCTCTGAAGATACACCAGTAGAGGACTATCCCATTGAAAACATTTCAGCTTTCTTTGAGGTCACAGAAGTCCATACCCACTTGCCACAGTACAGTGAGGATTGCTGCAGCCTGATCAATATCCAAGATGCCAGAATGTGTAAAACAAAACCTGCTAGAGGAAAGGGTTATACTGCTGGAGCATCCTGTATCACATCAGTTCTGATGAGTGATATTGAAGCCAAAGTGAATTTGGATACAGGGGCATTTTGCACTTGTGTTGGCAAAGATTATCTCCAAATTATACTTCCTGAATGGAAAAACCATCTATTACCAATAGAAGGTGTACAATTCAGTAGTGCCAGTAACAATATGTACCCCTTGGGCATATTGGACACTAATATTGTATTCCCACATCCAGCAGGAAGTGTAAGAATGAAAACTGAGATTGTAGTAATGGATAATTGCACATCTCAGCACATCATTCTTGGAAATGATTACTTAAATATTTATGGTATTGATATAAATAACCATAAAGACAGATATTTCACAATTGGAGATAACAAGAGACAAAAATTTGCTTTCTCCAATATGCCAAAACAGATATCTGTAGTATCTTCTGTCAAGGATACTTACAAAGATGAATTTGTAACTAATCAACTTGTTGAAGCACAAATTAATCAATCATTGTCACCAAAGATGAGGAATGAGCTTATTAATGTGTTATACACATATAAAAATGCATTTGCCTCTGATAATGAACCATTAGGCGCTATAAGAGGACATGAAGTTGATATTACTCTTAATATTGACAGACCATATCCTCCAGTACTTAGAAGGCCAGCTTATCCAGCCAGTCCTAGAGCTAGAGAGGCCTTGGAAAAACATATCCAAGAGTTGATCCAACTTGGTGTGCTAAGGAAAGTAGGCCATAATGAGGAAGTTGAAGTGACAACACCTGTTATTATTGCATGGCATAATGATAAGTCAAGAATGGTTGGAGATTTTAGAGCTTTGAATACCTACACAGTTCCAGATAGGTATCCAATCCCTAGAATTCAAGAAACCTTGACTCAATTGTCTAAAGCCAAGTATATAACATCAATGGATGCATTGAAAGGCTTCCATCAAAATGTTTTGACGCCTAAAGCTAAGAAATTACTTAGAATTATCACTCACTGTGGCATTTTTGAGTATCTTAGAATGCCATTTGGCATTAAAAATGCTCCATCTCATTATCAAAGAATGATGAATACCATCTTCCCCACAGAATTGTCTGAAGGATGGCTTATCATTTATATTGATGATATTATTATATGTTCTGACTCATGGTCTTTGCACCTTGAAAGACTTGCAAGAGTACTTCATAAAGTTGCAGAAGTGAACATGAAAATTTCACTTAAGAAATGCAATTTTGGTTTTGAAGAACTCAAAGAAGTAGGACATGTTGTTTCTGGTTTGAGCTTGGGTATTGACAAGAATAAAGTAGCAGCAGTGTTACTTAAGCCAATACCCCAGAATAAAAAAGAAATGATGTCTTTTCTTGGATTTGCTAGTTACTATAGGCAACACTTGAAAGATTTTGCAATTCTAGCCAAGTCACTCTATAGAATCTGTGATCAAGAGACTGTATTTGAGATGACACAGGAAAGAATTAAAGCTTATGAGAAGATAAAGAAAGCCCTTACAGAAGCACCTTTACTCCTCATGCCTGACTGGAATATTCCTTTTAAATTGTACATTGATGCATGTGGAGATGGACTAGGGGCAGCCCTACATCAAGTCCAGATTATTGATGACAAACCTACAGAAGGACCAGTTTGTTATATCTCAAGATAAATCAAACCAACAGAAGCCAGATATGGTGCAAGCCAAATGGAGTGCTTATGTTTGGTATGGGCACTTGAGAAACTACACTATTATCTTGATGGCAGTATTTTTGAAGTGATAACTGACTGTAATGCCGTAAAATCACTTCTTAACATGAAAACTCCCAACAGACATATGTTGAGATGGCAAATAGCCATTCAAGAATATAAAGGAAACATGACTATAGTTCATAAAGCAGGAAACATTCACAAGAATGCTGATGGACTTAGTAGATGGGCTTTAGCCAACACTCCTGATAACCCAGCTTATGTACCTTTGGAAGCTGAACCACAGATTCCAATTGAAGGAATTAGCATAACTGATATTGGGACTGAATTCTTTGAAGAGGTCAGAGAGTCTTATAAACAAGACAAGAATTGCCATATCTTGACTTCTTTATTGGATAAAGACTGCAAAGATACATCTTTGGTTAATGCACTAGATGAAGTTTGGAAAAATTCCTATTCTGAAGGAAGATTTCACTTGTTTGATGGGATTATTTACCATAGAACAAAACATTCTTGTGTAATGACACTGTGTAGTAGATTTTTTATCAATACCATTCTTCATGAATGCCATAATAGCATTTACTCTGGACACCTATCAGAAGACAGAACACTTGAAAAAGTAAAGAACTGTGCATGGTGGCCATCTTGGAGAAAGGAAACCATTGAATATTGCCATACCTGTGATAGATGCCAAAAAGCAAACAGGAGTACAGGCAAGAAATTTGGATTGATGATCCATATTCAAGAACCAAAATCCCCTTGGGAGGTTGTTCACATGGATTGGGTCACAGCACTTCCTCCAAGTGGTGACAAAAGTTATAATGCTTGTTTAGTCATTGTAGACAGATATAGCAAAACTCCCATATTCTTACCATGTCATAAAGATGACACTGCTATGGATACAGCTCTTCTTTTATGAAATAGAGTGATTTCTCATACAGGGTTATTTAAGAATATCATAAGTGACAGAGACCCCAAGTTCACATCTGCACTTTGGACCAATCTTCATAGATTGTTTGGGACTAAGTTATCATTCTCTACAGCATATCACCCTCAAACAGATGGGCTAGCAGAGAGGATGATTCAAACTTTAGAAGACATTATGAGGAGATTTTGTGCTTATGGATTAGAATTTAAAGACTCAGATGGCTTTACCCATGACTGGTGCACTCTGATACCTGCATTAGAATTGGCATACAAGACATCAGTCCATTCTTCCACAGGACAAACTCCTGCTATGTTAGAAAAGGGATGGAATCCAAGACTCCCAGCAGACACACTGAGGAAAGACTTGATTGACATTCATCCTACAGCTTCCAGATTCAAATTAATGCTTGATAAAGTAAAACACCATGCAAAACAGAGTATGGATGATGCTTTTGATTATGCAAAACAGAAGTGGGACAAGAGTCATAAAGTACCAGACTTCAAAGTAGGGGACTTAGTTCTAGTTTCAACCTTGAATTTTAATAATATCAAAGGCCCAAAGAAACTTAAAGATTCTTATGTAGGACCTTTTGTTATTGTTGCTTTACATGGAACCAATGCAGTTCAAGTGGAATTGAGTGGTGAACTGGAAAATAAACACCCCACATTTCCAGTCAGCTTGATAAAACCTTATCAACCAGCTGATAAAGAACTGTTTCCTTTAAGAAACCCAACTCCTTTAACTGTACCCCCTGTGGAACAGAATGAAGACAGAAAGATAAAGAAAGTCATTAAAGAAAGGAGACTTAGGGGTAATAATAAAAGAGAATATCTTGTCAGATATAGAAATCCAGTACATGAAGATGAATGGATGGCAGAATCAGAAATACCTGACTCAGATAAACTCTTAAGAAGATTTAGACATGAAAGAAGGCCACAAGCCTGAATATGTCTATAAATGTGCTTTAAATTACTTGATCTAAGTAATGTGAAGAGGTTGGACAGTGGACATTAACCCCCTTTGGGGCCTTATTCTTTTATCACTAATAAAATTGTAGTACAATTTTATTTTTTGGTGGGAGGGAATGTGAGCCTTGAGGTATATTTTACATACCCAAATAGGCCACAATTATCTTAAAAAGAAATTTTGAATTATGCAAAACTCATAAGTCATGCATATATCCAAAATTCATCATTTTCAATTTCAGAAAAGATGAATAACTTTTTATTGAGTAAGTAAATCCATGGATTTAAGGCCAGATTTGGATTCTACACAAAAATTCACCTAGGGTAGACCCATAGAGTGAATAAGCTCAATTTAAGTATTTGAGGTGGTAAAATGGAAAATACTTCAATACCACATCATTAATACCACATAAAAGATCCGTGAAAATTTTTGTTTTTCTTGATTTTTAGCCAAAGTAATGGGAAAGTGAGAAATCCCATGTTACATATACACTAAGAATAGTGTTATGCATGTTTTGAGCACTTAATATCATGGTATTCTTACATGGACTTTTGGTACACCCATAGTGGATATCTCACTTTAAGCTTAAATTACTATTTTGACGTAAAAATTAGGCAAGGGGGACAAAAGACATCAAAGAGAGCCAGGGTACCCAACTTCTGAGGCCTCAGAGGCGTGGATAGCTCCAGAGCATGGATCCATGGCTCATCTTGGCCCAATTGGTAAACTAAAACTCTTTGGGAACTTGGTTACCAAGTTACACCTACTGTAATCATAAGAAAAATAGCAAATAACCTGCTATTTTGACGTGCCAAGGAGGTAATAAGCTACTTAGGCTCCTGTAACCACGTCAATTATTGATGACTTTCCATGACTAGACCCTAAAAGAGTAATTAAACCCTTTTGGGATCCATATTCATTGATTTACCTCATAGCAACCAGCAAAATACTGCTATTTGCAATTCTATGTAGAAATGAGGTAAAAACTTCAAAAATTCATTAAAAATACAATTCTTAATGAATCTTCCTGAAACTTTCAGGACCAATGAAGAACTGTATTATATATGGTACAACCAAAAAGAATTATGGTTTTACTAGTAAAATTAAAAGTTTTACTTACAGTCCATTTTTGACCATTCTACGTGAAACACTGAATCTTCAAAAATTCACAGTAATTACAACCTGTGATGAAATTGGCAATAACATTGATAACTTTGAGAAATAAATGATTATTTTAGAATAAAAGAAGATTTACAGATGTTACTCCTTTTATTCTTAACCATATTGGGGTTGGTAGTCACGTAAAAGCATCAATTAAGTAATTATGATAATCTTACGTGACAACAGATGATGCAATCATTAATCCAAAAGGGTTTATTGTTTTCTCACTCACTGGTTTTTCAGTTTGCTCCATGGCACGCCTCTGTGAGCTGTTGTTGACTTAAAAGAAGCCTCTTCTTGCTGTTTTTTCCATATCATCATCTTATCAATTTATTAAATCATTATTACCAACAAGTAAGTATTAGTTAAAGCTATTCTTAAGTGTTTTAAATCTTTCCAAATCATCCAGAAAGACGTGAAATCATAGAATCCAACTATATATTGTTGTAATACTGTTATAAATCCTTTTGATCTCTTAAATCCACAATTCCACGTCAAATTTCTCTACTTTTATCTATCAATAAGTTCTTTGGAGTATTAGTGAGTCATTTATCTTTAATTCTTAAAGTTTTTCTCTAGTAATAGTTTTCTTCAAGAATTAACTTTATAATTATTCTTGTAAAAGATAATTATATATTAAAATAATTTTATTATTTTAATAAAAGAAGTCTTTATTATTAAATTCTTCTTGTAATTAATTCTTGTAGACAATTACTGCTCACTGTTATAATCACTAGTAGTGTATAACACGTGAAAGAAATAATTTTATAATTATTTAATTGTGGTTATAATAATTTTTTATTATTATATTTCATAAGAACAGACATAGTACTGTTGATCAATAGTAATATTATAATCAGTTTCATAGTCACATCTTACAGTAAGTAACAAAAGTAGTAAGAAATATGGAATAATTAAACTGATACCCAAGAAAGAAGATCAATTATAGATTGAACCTCCACCCAACAGTTCTAATAATGATTTATATCCTCCTTGATCAAACCAATCAATCAAAATTACTAAGTATCATATTACAAAGTCATTTTTTGAATAATGAGTAAGTAAAATTTTAGAAACTTAATATTCCGATTATCTCCTTGAATAAAGTAACTTAAAAGAAAAAATATTACTGAAAATCATAATCTCTTAAAAGGGATCATTAGGGGCTTTGAATTTGGAAAAAGATATGATATGAAAATATGATAAGGAGAAAATTCAAAAAAAGGAAGTTTATTCAAGGATCAAATTGATAAATACAACGATCAGATCTGTTGTTATGGTGGTGAAATGTCATGAAAATTCCTCTGTGTGATCTTAAAAGGATTCTTGTGACATCTTAATGATGTCATTACTTAAAGGATTACAATTAAATTATAAACTCCTCAAGTATCTCTTCTCTCAATTTTAAACCCACTTCCAATAACGTGGACTACTCTGGGATTATGATTCCTTTCCTTATTTAAAAATCTCTTCCGAATATTCTCTTTCTTATACTATTATATCTATTTCTCCTTCTTATTCTTATTTAAGATGTTATATTATTCATTCTGATAGCAAAACTATCAAGGATGTATTTTTAATTAATCATAGAAACCTAACAGTGATCAATATTATCTCTCAAAGACAACTACCTTAGTCTTGCTTTGTATATATGTTCTTCATAACAAGATATTGAACCTTGATTTTCCTTTTGTTAATATTTCAAATTGTAACAGTAGATTTAACTAAAGAAACAGTTTAATATAACATAATAGTGTTGTTTGAGATCAAAAATTGATACGCTTGTATTTTTAGAATCAATTTTTAACTTTCTTTGTTCTCTACACTTCCTTTGAAACAAATAACTATCTCTAATGGCTAGATCTATAACCTCAGCTCAAGCCTGCATATTTTAATTAAAGAATTTATTTGATAATTTCTTACTTATTAAAAGACTTACTTCTATGTACTAAACCAACATATTAGCTGATGAAAATTTGCAAAACAATCAAGGTCATCTGACCTCTTTGTATCACAGAAAACTTCCATCATGGTTGAAAGCCTACCCTTCTACCTAGGACTTGCCGATACTAACAATGGGGTGAGAAGACACGTTCAAACAATATGAACCCAAGGAAATAATTTAAAAAAGTCTCCATCTGGAATGCAAAAGTAGAAAGGTTTCTGAAGCTGATGAGTGTAACTCTTGCAAAATAAGAACAATCAAAACTAGACATAGAGATTCTGATAATTATTTTGAAAAACCTATCTTCCATCACGTTCAAAAATATACTTATACCTGAAAATAAAACCAATGGCTATGCTATATACAAAGCAATAGTAGAGAATTTTGCATCAATGGAACCTCATAACAGACAGAGAGTTTTTAATGAATTCTTCTATCTAACTTCCACAGAGGAGAGCATTGATAGCTTTCTCACAAACTTTAAAGGTAGCTTAATTAAACTTAATAAAATAGGACTATGTCTACCAGGAGATCTAATAGCATATCACCTATTATCCAAATTTTTAGAAAGCCTGATACCACTGAAGAATCAGCTGATGCACAATGGCGAAAATCTCACACCAATTCTAGTTCTAAATAATTCAAAAAACCCTCAAATGAGATGAAGGAGAAGCTGAATGAGACCCAAGACAGAATTGAGCTTACTAAGGAAGGAGATATAAGATGTAGAAAAGGATGGCATAGCCAAAATTCATATCAGAAAATAAAGAAATGTAGGTCCCTATTTCCAGACCCACGACCCAAGAGAAAGAGTCAAAATAACAGCAATACAAATGAAAATGGAAAAGAAAAGAAAGAAAAGTTCATTCCCAGGTTAAATTAAATTACATCAAAAAACAAACTCATAGCTACTGTTAAAAAAATGCATCATTACACTTTACTCATAGATTCAGATGCTTCATTCTACTTCTTTAGTGACAGAGGCCTATTCACCGACCTAAAACTAGGAGATTAGGGAAACATACAAACTGGTAAGGGATCAGAAATACCTGTGAGAGGAAAAGGGAAAGTCACATGCAACAATATAATTCTAAAAGATGTGTTCTACATATTGGGGCTTCTAGTTAATATAATATAGCTCTGAATATTTCTAAAGGAAGGGGAAATGACAGAAACAAAAGACACTGTATTTTAATTAAAGAAAATCAACAACTTGATCCTCAAATATGTAATATATAATAACATCCCAGTAGCTAAGAAAAAGGCTGTATGTGTCACCAATGTCTCCAGAACCCGGTTGAAGTTTGGATTCCTCAAACGTCTTCCAGTTCTGAGTGGTACTTGGATTTGTCTTTTGATTGACTTAATCACTCAAATTCAACTGTCTAATACCTTTGACTCAATCCATGTCATAGTGAAAAGATTCTAAAATATGGCAGTTTTTATTCCAACAATGTCTTCAATACCCTCACTGTATCTTGCCCATTTATTCATTAAGAATATCTTTTCAAAGCATGTCCTTCCTTCAAGCATTGACACTGATAGAGGTTCTATCATTGTTTCTTATTTTTGGACCAATCTTTGTCAGCAGCTCAAGATTTCAAGAGGTCTGTCAACTGCTTCCCATACAGAAACTGATTGACAGACAGAGAGGGTAAATCAGATACTAGAAGAGTATCTTTGGATGTATGTCAGTTATCATAAAGATGATTGGAAAATCTGGCTACCTCTGTCTGAATTTGCCTACAATAACTCTGACCATTCTTCAACAAAAAAATCATCATTTTTCACTGTTTATAGAAGAGATCCTCAATTTTACTCAGTTCAAATTATGTAATATACTCCTTCTGGAAAGTTATTGACAAAGATCTAATACATACAGAAAGATGTCAAGAGAGAACTTGAAGTTTCCATAGACAAGTTTGAGAGGTATGCAGATAAAAGTAAAGCAATTACACCTGCTTTCAATCCTGGTGAAATGGTATGGCTTTCTTCCAAGAACATCAAATAAGCTAGACCCACAAAAGAATGTCTGAAAGATGGTTGGGTCCTTTTCCAATATTAAAGAAATTCAGCACTCATGCCTACCATCTCAAACTCCCATCTCAATGGAAGTCCATACACCCAGTCTTCCATATTTTACTCTTAGAACAAGTAAAGACATCAAAAATTCCAAATAGGAATTAAGAGACTTCTTCTCCAATTATAATTGGAGAAGAAGAGGAATGACAAGTCTCTGAAATACTGGACTAAAAGCTCAAGAGAGGAAAATTATGGTATTTGGTGGAATGGAAAGGTTTCAATAAAGACCCTGAAAGATCCACTTGGGAACCAACTCAAAGCCTTAAGAATTGGCCTGAACTTCTCAAGGATTTTCATTCTTTATATCCTGAAAAGCCAGGACCCAATTCTTCAAGATCTTGATTATTTATGGTTCTTGGTTGGGATAGGAATTACCAAACGTAAGTCCCACTCCTGGTATGCACCTTTAGTGGTATTCTACCCTTCTTATTATAAGCATCACCTTGGCCACTCTGTGAGCAATCTGCAATTTTTGGACGCAGATCTTTGGCCAGGGTTTCAACATCATTTCCAAAATTATGGACATTTTCAATTGTGAAAAAGGACCATCATTTTCTTAATTCTTCTCCAAGTCTTTATTCTTTCCAATTCATTCATTCAACAATTATTTTCAATTATGGAACTGGTGGGAGTGGTAACTATCAAAAGTAAGTTCCTCTCCTGGTGTGCACTTCCCTGAGGGGTCTACAATCTGTCAAAACATCACCTTGGTCACTCTGTCAGCACCTGAAATCAAATGTTTCTGTCAAGCTCCTTGGAGAATTTCAAAATCAATTACCAACCTCTGTGATGAAGATTGCAACCTCCTCAAGATTCATTTCTTTTCATTTCTCTCTTCTTTCTTTGCTTATTTCACATTTTAATTCTTTTCTTTTGATTTTTATTTCAATTTGTTTTATCACATCAAATTCCATGTCACAAAATCATCACTAATTTATTTGATGATCAATCATGAAGCCAGTTTCAAAAAAAGATAAAGCAAGTACCACAGCATATGCCAACATTTTAATTTCAGTATCAATTTTTTATTTCTCAAAAGAACTCCCCCTTATCACTCTCTCAAACCTTTTCCAATAGCCTCAAAAGGCTCCACCTTGTATTGGTGCTCAGGAGCTCACAATTTCAAGGTGGGGGGTACTGTCACAACCATGGCAATTAACCCTATTGGACCTCCATATGGCATATCCATGCCATATCCAATTTATGGCATTTTGGCCATACCCATAATCATTGGCCAAATTGGCCATTTAATCTTTAGGTATTTTCCATTCAACAGCAAAAAGAAAGCCCAAAAGCCTGTATTTGGCTTTTTAAGATTTAAAGACAGTTTTGCACAGTTTTCTATATTCAGCCTTTTCATGCCATTTTCCCACATAATTTGGAAAGTATGCCCAAATGGCCATATTAGGCGATTTGGAGCTCAATTTCCAGTTTTACGCACTTTGCACAAATACAGTCTTAAAGCTTTATAAGCTGTGCTTGGCCAAAAACCCAAAAACACTTTGTCACCTCTGAAGCCACCCAAAACCCATTTTTCACTCATATCCTCCTGGAATCCTTCAAAAAGACCTTTGGCCTCTTTCACCTTCCAATAACCAAAAGCGCCATAAATGGTTGTATACACCATTATGAATCTTTTTTCACCTCAAATTTGATGGTGCCTATATCAAAGGGTTGTTTAAGAATTCCATAAGGTCATCAAGGAATTACATCATCCAGAAGATTCATCAAGTCTCAAGGAAAAATTGTAACTCTCAAATATCAATGGCACCATCAAGCAATCATTGCATATTCTCATTCAGAGTATTCCTCCAAGGGAATACTGGTAGTTTATTCTCAAGGTTTATTCAAGAGTTAGTTCCAAAAGAATCTGTCAAGTGTCAATGATCTATCAATCCACCTTGGAAACCACATTCATTAAATACAGTCTGGAGTCATCAAGACCTGTATTTCATTCATACACCATGGGAAGATAACTCAACCTAGTTGGTTTCTCAATTTGGAAAGGTATACATTCCATCAGACATTCAATACACCTTCCAGTATTCAATACAGATGGGCTGGCAGCCTGAAGTAGTCAATCTCTCAACTTCTTATATATACCAGCCTCCTTTGACCCTGGGGGTTTTCCCCCAGATAATCAATATATTTTGATTTTATTTTATCTTTATTTATCTTGTCTTTTCTGTTAAGTGAATACTGATATTATCAATTATATAATTAAGCACTCTTTCTTTCTTCTTTCTTTGCCTGTCAGTGGATATTGTTGGTCATATACTTTACCCAGTTCATTGTTCATTCTGGAAGGTTGAAACAGTGATTAAGAACTTACTTGGTTGGATCTTTGGTCATTTGGTTTTTTATTTCTCTTATTGCATCTAATTTTTGTACCTGCATTTTTCTTAGAGAAATTTATTGCTTTTATTTTTATCTTATTCATTTTTTGGAGTCTTCCAAGTGAGTTCCCTGATTACTTAACGCCAGGCCACTCTTGCTTTTCCCAAGAGCCCCTGTGACAGGAAACCTGAAAGTAAACAGAATTTGTCTCTTGGATGAGTGCAAAAATTGCAGCCCAAGTTATTTTAAAAACTTTGAATGTGTCAAATGTATAGAATAAAAAATCAGAAAATTTTCATTATTCAAAACATCAAGCTTCAAGCTCACAAAAACATTTGAGGTAATCCACTTAGACATATGTGGACCTATTTGACCTACATAATCTACAGGAAACAAGTATTTCCTTACAGTAGCTGATGAGTATTCAGCCTGCATTGTGTCACAGCCATGGGAAAACCCCTTTCCAATTGGTGTTTACGGAAATTCAAGCCTCCACCAATGCATGGCCAATTGGCAATATTATCAACCCTAGGCCATTTGAACACACATGGTGTGGGATGGCTGTTTGTCCATATCCATGGCCCTCAGCTCATATCCTACTTCATTGGTCCTTTTGGCCAATTTACAACCTCACAAACCCCAGGACGATACCCCTAAATTTTGGCCTGGGGGTCATCCAGTCTTCTAAGGGCCTCTGGCCCTTCTAGCCATATCCAGGGCCTCAGGTACACCCCCTTTGACTAGGGGGTTTAGGGCTTAAATGGCATATTTGGGCCATTTGGGCCCCCTATGGGCTCTATGGCCTGCAGGCCATGGGACACTTTAGGCCCGTTTTGGACTTATCCCAATGAGGCCAAAAGGCACCAAGGGGCAACTCCAGGTGGGCTCACCTGAGCCTATTATGGCCAAAAAACCCAAAATTGGCCCAAGGACCCAAGACACCCAGAATGGCCATAACCCTCAAGACTCAAGCCATGGCTGCTGGAAATCACCAGAGGCCACCAGCCACCTTCAATAAGGGGTTTCCCCTCAAGATCAGGGAGACTTCTTGCCCAACTCAATGTACCCAAGTCTGCAGGAACCAGGAGTGGTGCATATATGGTATTATATACCATTATGCACCATTTTTCCTCAGAAACTCAATTGTGATGTTTTAAGGACTTCATTATTCCATTTAAAATCAAGTCCCCAGACCAATTACCCATTTCAAAGGAAGGCTTCAGCCCCTCAATCTTACAATCCATCGTGGCTACCAGAAGACCATTCAGGGACACCAACTACCTGGCTTTCCAGGTGTTGGGTATTTCATTCAAAAGGTATTCCCCCAAGGAAATAATGGCCCAGGATTGTTGAAGGGAAATTTCAAGAGGTTGTTAATGATACAAATGAGTTGTCAAGGTATCAAGAACTCCAGCACTCCTTGGAAAATTCAATTGATCCATAAAGGCAGTATTTGGACAACATGTATGGCATTGAGCCATTTGGGCCAATTCATATTCCACTTTGGGAATTCAAGACCCAAATCTTATTCTCAAGATGGCCAGATCTTCATTAACCCAATACAGCTGGGTAAGCCAGCCCCAGAATCAGTTTTCAACTTTTCACATATACTGGCCACCTGTTCTTCACTGGGGACTTTTTCCCCAGTTAATTAATATATTGGATTTCTTTCTATTCTTATTTCCTTTTCAATATTAAAGTAAATACTTACAATCTGAGCTCAGTAATTTTCACTTCTTTCTTTGCCTGTCAGGGGATATTGGTTGTCATATCCTTTACTAATTCCATTGTTCTTTCTGGCAGGTTGAAACAGTGAATTGAGGATTAATTTGGTTGGCTCTTTGGCCTTTGGCTTCATTACTATCTGTGGAATATCTTGTACTTCTCTCATTTTCTCTTGAAGAAATATATTCTTCTTTATTCTCTTTATCTTTGGAGCCCTCCAAGTGAGTCCCTTATTCCTGAGTGATAGGCCACTCTTGTTATTCCCAAGATCCCCTGTGACACATTGGAGGAATTCCTTTTGTAAAAATATCATATGTCAAAGGAATCCTTACCCTTTTTAATTTTAAATTAAGAAAACAAACGTGGATATACTCCAATGATGGTAATCACAGATGGTTGTGGTGAGCTTATTTTGATAGAACTGAAACATATATTCCTATAAAAAGGAGTGAAACACCTGATAAGTGAAAAATATCATCCACAGCACAATGGTAGAGCTGAAGAAGATAATAGGACCACCATTGAAGCTAAAGGAGGCACATTAGCCTCTGAAAAACTGCAAAAGAAGCTGTGGGATGAGGCTTTGAGGTCAAGCCTGGTAGACCTCAATCAAGTTACCAAAGTCAAAACTGGCAACTCACTGTGGAAAATATACCACAGAATATCACTATACTTAAATTACTTGGTTGATATTGGTCATCCAGTTATATATGTACTAAATGAACCAGGCAATAAGCTTGATGAATGAAATGCTCAAGGAAAGGTAGTAGGACAAAACATAGATATGAAGAGTTATCAAATATGGGATTCAAAGAGAAAGAAATTTATAAACACGAAACACATCAGACAGTTCAAAGCCAAAAAAAGAAATCAATAATGATAAAGCATATACGGACAGTGCAGAAGAAAAATTGCAAGAAAAATTCAATTAACATGGAAATGAAAAGAAAAACTTAAATCTAGGTAAAAATGAATTCCAAGGGTTCATCAAGACAGAGTCTTCAGACCAAAAAGAGCCTCTATGTCAAGACGACACTCAAATTGAAAGTGAATATTGCGATGCGTTAGACAGAGAAACAAGGAGAAGAAGGAAGCTTAGAGACAGAAAAAAAATATATAAATGAAATAGATATGGTTTTTTAAGATTTTTCACTCCAAAATCGTACTGTCAAGGTATTGAGAGAAGAAACAGAAAACTGTGGATAAATTCGATGAATAAAGAGCTCAAAGAAGTTCATAACATGGAAGTCTTGGAGGGATACCATGGATATATTCCCAAATGTCCTCTGAGAACATTGTAGGTCTTTCAGATAAAAGATGGCATGAAAATAGCACCCAAAATCTTCAAACATGGATTATGCGTCCAAGTTTTTAATCAGAAGCTTGGAAGAAATTATGAGGAAACATGAAAGCCGTAAAGATGTTACTCTTATATGTGTTGAAGCGAAGATTTCAGTTCCTTCAAATGGAAATTGAAGCTGCTTTCCTGCACTCACTATTAAGAAAAAATGTATTCATACACACTTCCCAGGGAGTGAATGCAAAATCAAAATTTCTGATCCTGAGAAAATCCTTGTATGGACTGAAGAAAGCACCTCTGGACTGGCATCTTACATTAAAATTATGGTTTAAACATAATGCATTTTTAGAATCCATCTTTGACTACTTCCTGTTTCTCAATTGCAGTGAAGTACCCTTTATGTACTTTAATGTCGATAACCTAATTGTAATAGGGAATGAAAGCAACTTTAAAACAAAAATGAAAGAAAAATTCAACGTCTCAAAAGACTCAGTCCCACACATCATCTTAGGACTTAACATAGAAATAAAAAACACTTGCTACCTTGAATAAATAAAAGGCCTCAGAACAATTCAGCATAAATTGCTCAAAACAAATCGTGAAACCTCTGAAGCTGGGGCTTCAATTGTGTTCTGAAACAATGGAAGAACTAAATAAGTTCTATTATCTATAAATTAGCTATAGAGCTGCAATAGCACCCTTAAATTACATAGCAACAATGACCGGACCTGATCTTGCCTATGCAGTATCAAGCCTTGTAAGATTCAGAAATTCTCCGGGAACAAAGAATTGGAATGAGGTATTGAGATTGTACAGATACTCAAAGGATACCAATGGTTTAGCGCTGACTTTGAGAGCTCAGGGGGACACAAACAGCATCACCGTGTTTAGTGAAGCATCCTAGAAAGATGACCCTTTATCAAGAAAATATCAAACAGGTGACATTTTAATCTTTAGGGGCTCTATCTGCTCGTGGAAAATTGAAAACAAGATAATATTAGTTTGTCAGTGACAGAAGAAGAGGTAAATGCATTAATAGAGGCCATGATGGGGGAAAATGGATTCAAGGTCTCAAAAGGGAAATAAGAGAAAGTAATATAGACATTGTTTACTGTATGAAAAACAGCATACTAATGGAGAAAATACAATTGAAAAATCATAATTCCAAGACAGAATATCTTAAAACAAATTTCAAATGAATAAGGAACACATTGGAGGATAAATCAAAAAAAATCAAATTAATTTGTATAACCTTAATGGAAGCTGAATATTCAACAAAGAAAACTAGAAGAAATTAACTTGAAACTTGTATGAAATGGATGGCTGAAAATACCAAAATGTAATCAAAATCCCTTCAAAAAATGGGGGTGACATTTCATGAAAATTTCTCTGTGTGATCTTCAAAGGATGCTTGTTACATCTTAATAATTTCATTCTTTCAAAGCTGATGATGAAATTATAAACTCCTGAAGTATCTCTTCACTCAATTCAAAAACCACTTCAACTAATGTGGACTACTGTGGACTCATGATTCCTTTACTGATGTGAAAATTTCTTTGTAATATTCTAATTCTTGAACTATTCAATCTATTTTTCCTTCTTATGCTTATTCAATATATTATCTTATTCATTCTTATAGTAAAAATATCAGGTATTGATTTTTCACCACTCATAGAAGCCTACCAATGAACAATCTTACCTCTCAAAGAATACCATTGTAAGGTGTGGATATGAAACTTTGATTGAAAATCAAGTACTTTTCCTGTCCTCAAAATTGGTATAAGGTAAAAATTTGATTAAAAAAAATGAAATAGTATTTTTATGAGGAAATACACCGAATTTATGGCTTTTAGCTTTATAAGTATAAAGCAATAATATTATAAAGATTTATTGTTTTAACAACAATAGAAATTTATCCAAAAATACTCTACAAGAGATATTTAAGGCTACAAAAAGATGTTTCTTCAAGAGCAATTTCAATTGGAATGAATTGAGCAAAGAACTGCAAAAAATTGATTGAAGAACACAGTCTTTAAAAGTATTATAAAAGAGAAAAAATGCCCAAAGGTGATAAGATGGAATTTGGAAACAAAGTGACAACTTCTGCAGTGATGAAAGATGCTTTAATTCACTTATGGGGTGGTTCAGGGGTAAAAATGATTATAAGAGTTACAAACAGTGATTATAGTAATTTTTTCATGTGGCTAAAAGGTTTAAAATGATAAAAAAAATTTTCTTAGAATATTTTATTGATTGGTATAACAGTTTTTAAACTAATTACAAAAGGAAAGATTCTAATATGAAGAGAAAAGTGGGGCAAAGAAGACATTCTTTTATAGACATCAATTTTCTTACTCCAAAAGTGAATTTTACTCTTGTCAGTCGTGAAAAACACTATGACAACAGAAAAGCCAATTATGCCATCATTGAACCCTGGTTTAGACCAAAAAAGGGCTGGTTTTAGTCATTTTTGTCTATTTTTAGCCATTTTAGACCCTTAAATCAGCCATTACTATAGTAATACCTGGTCTATAGCCTTCAAAACACATCAAAATGTGTTAAGAGACATGGAAACCAGTTAAAACTGTCTTTACTAAGATTTTTTTAACTTAAGGGTAGTTTTACCCTCTTGGAAACAGTTGAAACTGCCCTGGTTGGTATCAAAACCTCATCATCAATTGAGTCACAGACCCTGTGACTCAATTACAGGCCAAAATTGGTGAAAGTTTGCATGGATTTTGACATCTCATGCCTGTCAGCAAGGAATTTGGGGGTCTGGCTCCCCGTTAGAGCTAGAGTTCCTTTCCTCCCAAATTAATCTTTCCAATTTATTTTTCCTTTAATTCCTCATCATGGATTATACTTGTAATTTGCATATGCAATTCAATTGAGTTTTACAGTACACTGACTTTAATAATTGACACCTCATATGTAAATTACATTTCAGTTATGTAATACATGCACACATTTTGACAATTCAATTGAAAATACTTCAATTCCTCATAACTTCTAAACTACACACAACACCTAATCCTAACACAAAAATTGATGGTTAACACCACATGTGATGTGAATTAAATGGAGGTTTTGAGGATTTTCAACTTCTGTACAGAAAATAATAAAAACTTAATTTAAGCTTATTTAGAGTTTAGTTACAGAAATTGTACCTAGAGGTGACCCCACCTTATTTTACATGAGGAATCTAATGGTTAAATAATTTTCATATGTTTATTTGTAGGATAAAAAGTTATGATAATTTATATTTAACTTTTTTCCAAAAATATTTCAATTTTGATATTTTTCTTGGAAATTCATTTTTACTTAATTTTTTCAAGTACAAATGTGTTTTCACAATTTTAAAATTTTAATATAATTTTATTATTAAATTATGATTAAGTTTGTATTCATATATATCAATTTATGTTTATATTTTATTTTGATAATATGAATAAATTCATTTTATTTATATCTATTCCTTATTTTAATATTTGTGGTCTTTTGGGTATATGAAAATACTTCTAAGGCTCACATTCCCTCCCCCTAAAAAGATATTACTTTGTAATATTGTTATTTCTGGTGTTTCTGAACCTTCTGAGAAGTTTGGTAGCTTCAGTTATGTCTTTTTCTGCTAACTGTTCATCTCCACAAGTTGGGTCACTGTACCTAACAAGGTATTTCCTTACTTTCTTGGTTCTCAAATTTTCTTCTGTGAGAACTTTGGTAATTTTCTTAATTCCAGATGATTCAATGGGAGGTATAGCTTGGGGAACTTTATTCCTCAAAGGAAATTTTGCAGCATTGCTATAATTATATGGCTTTATCAAGCTCACTGGAAATATAGGGTGCTTATTGCTAAGCTCCTCAGATAATTCAACTTCAAAAGCATTTTCTCCATGGAGGGCCTTAATAACAAAAGTTCTTGGAAAGGAGTCTTTGAGATTTTTACATCCTTTGATTTTATTGAAGTTAGTGGTGGATACAAGTACTAATCCCCTACTTCAAAATCTGGAGTGGCATGTGATTTGTCCCATTTTTCTTTAGAATAAGAAAATGAGTCTTCCATGCACCTTACTGCATGCTTTATAGCTTTTTCTAGCATTCCTTTGAAGCTAGCAGCTGTAGGATGTATCTCCACCAAATGTTTCCTCAAGGAATCCTGAGGTAATTTGGTATTCCATCCTTTTGCTAGAATAGCAGGAGTTTGATTGGTACTGGCATGAATGGATGTCTTATATGCCACTTCTAGTTCTGGTAAGAGAGTACACCAATCATGGGTGAATCCACCACAATCTTTAAATTCAAGGCCATATGCACAAATTTTTCTTGCCATGTCTTCCAAGTTTTGGATCATTCTTTCAGCCAGACCATGAGTTAGTGGGTGGTGGGCTGTAGAGAAGGATAAATTGGTCACAAATAGTTGGTGAAGATTTGTCCATAGTGCTGAGGTTAATTTGGCCTTTCTTTCACTAATGATGTTTGTGAATATTCCAGTCCATGATACTACTCTATTCCATATCAGAAGATCTGTATCCATGGCTGTATAATCTTTATGACATGGTAGAAAGATTGGAGTCTTACTAAATCTGTCAACAATCACTAGGCAAGCATTATAACCTCTATCACCCCCTGGTGGTAAGCCAGTTACCCAATCAATATGGACAATTTCCCAAGGTCTTCTGGGTTCTTGGATCTTGATCATATTTCCAAGTCTTTTTCCAGTAAATTTATTTGTCTTTTGACATCTGTCACAGGTTTTGCAATACTCTGCATAATCTTTGTGCCACATTTTCCACCATATACAGGTCTGCATTTTTTTCTCTTGTTCTGCGTTCAGAAAGATGTCCTGAAAAGGAGCTGTCATGGCATTCTTTTAGTACAAGATTGATTAACTACCTGTCCACAACTGTCATGACACATGTGTGCTTTGTCCTGAGGTAAATTATACAATCCCATAAGTGGAATATTGTAAGATGTGACTATGAAACTGATGATAATATTACTATTAATCAACAGTAATATGTCTGTTCTTATGAAATCTAATAATAAGATACTATTATAACCACAATTAAATAATTAAAGAATTATTTCTTTCACGTGTTAAGCACTACTAGTGATTTTAACAGTGAGCAAGTAATTGTCTACAAGAATCAATTACAAGAAGAATTTAATAATAAAAACTTCTTTTATTAAAATAATAAAATTGTTTTAATATTTAATTATCTTTTGCAAGAATAATTATAATTATAATTCTTGAAGAAAACTATTTTTAGAGAAAAACTTTAAGAATTAAAGATAAATCACTCACTAATATTATAAAGAACTTATTGAAAGATAAGATAGAGAGATTTGACGTATAATTGTGGATTTAGAGGATCAAAATGAATTTATAAATGTATTACAACAATATATAGTTGATTTCTATGATTTCACGTCTTTCTGATTGATTCTGAAAGAATAAAACACTTAAGAAAAGTTTTAACTAATACTTACTTGTTGGTAATACTGATATAAATGATTAATAAGATGATGATATGCAAAAAACAGCAAGAAGGGGCTTCTTTTAAGTCAACAACAGCTCACAGAGGCGTGCCATGGAGCAAACTGAAAGACCAGTGAGTGAGAAAACAATGAACCTTTTTGGATTAATGATTGCATCATCTGTTGTCACGTAAGATTATCATAATTACTTAATTGATGCTTTTACGTGACTACCAACCCCAATATGGTTAAGAATAAAAGGAGTAACATCTGTAAATCCTCTTTTATTCCAAAATAATCATTGATTTCTCAAAGTTATCAATGCTATTGCCAATTTCATCGCAAGTTTTAATTACTGTGAATTTTTGAAGATTCAGTGTTTCACGTAGAATGGTCAAAAATGGACTGTAAGTAAAACTTTCAATTTTACTAGTAAAACTGGAATTATTTTTGGTTGTACAATAGATAATACAGTTCTCCATTGGTCCTGAAAGCTTCAGAAGGATTTCTTAAGAATTGTATTTTTAATGAATTTTTGAAGTTTTTACCTCATTTCTACGTAGAATTGCAAATATCAGTGTTTCACTGGTTGCTATGAGGTAAATCAATGGATACAAGTCCAAAAAGGGCGTTAATTAATCTTTTGGGGTTTATCCTTGGAAAGTCATTAAGAATTGACGTGGTTACAGGAGGCTGAGTAGCTCTTTACCTCCTTGGCACGTCAAAATAGCAGGTTATTTGCTATTTTCTTGAGATTTACAGTAGTTGTGACATGGTAACCAAGTTCCCAAAGAGGTTTAGTTTACCAATTGGGTCAAGATCAGCCATGGAACCAAGCTTTGGAGCTATCCACGCCTCTGAGTCATCAGAAGTTGGGTACCCTGGCTCTCTTTGATGTCTTTTGTCCCCCTTGCCTATTTTTTACATCAAAATAGTAATTTAAGCTTCAAGTGAGATATCCACTATGGGTGTACCAAAAGTCCATGTAAGAATACCATGATATTAAGTGCTCAAAACATGCATAACACTATTCTTAGTGTATATGTAACATGGGATTTCTCACTTTCCCATTATTTTGGCGTGAAATTAAGAAAAACAAAAATTTTCACGGATCTTTTATGTGGTATTGATGATGTGGTATTGAAGTATTTTTCATTTTACCACCTCAAAGAGTTAATTTGAGCTTATTCACTCTATGGAGCTACCCTAGGTGAATATTTGTGTAGAATCCAAATCTGGCCTTAAATCCATGGATTTACTTACTCCATAAAAGGTTATTCATCTTTTCTGAAATCAAAAATGATGAATTTTGAATATATGCATGATTTATGAGTTATGTATAATTCAAAATTTCTTCTTAAGATAATTGTGGCCTATTTGGGTATGTAAAATATACCACAAGGCTCACAAATATTTATTCATCATACGATGTCTTCCATATTTCATCTAAGGCATGTATCAAATAGTTGTCTTTACACTGTTTATACTTATCCTGACCATAACTGTTTCTCACTTCTTCAAAGAAAGTGGTGGTCAGATCTGTAACACTGATTCCTTCTAATGGGATATTTGGGGAAGCTTCTTCTGCAGCATAAGCAGGATTATCAATATTATTTGGTAATGGCCATCTGCAATTTTATGAATATTACCATCTTTGTGAACAATAGTCCTATTTCCCCTATACTCTTGTATGACTATTTCCCATCTGAGCATATGTCTGTTAGGTGTTTTAATGTTCAAAATTGACTTAACAGCAGTACTATCTGCTATTAATTCAAAAACACATCCCTCCAGGAAGTAATTTAGCTTTTCCAAGGCCCAGACAAGGCATAAAAACTCCATTTGACTTGCTCCATATCTCACCAGGGCAAATCTCGCGTCAATCATTGGCGATTGACTTCATGTCAAGCAAACATCAAGCAGTATAAAAGTCAAGCAAACATCCAGCAAAAATAAAGCTAACGTCAAGCACACGTCACACTCTGGTCTTACACCAAATCCTGTGAAATCCACCAATATTGGTTCCCCTGTGCCTTCAACTGAGATTCCTCACCACTGGATCCTCCCTCAACCATCCAAAAGTTGGTAAAAATTACACAAGACCCGCCTGTTTCCACACGCACGCATCAAAGAGGTCCTTCAGCCAGTCTTGATGTAGAGGGGGGGTTTGACCTCACCAGGTAATCCATGAAAGGACTCCGCCTCCTCGGGATTTTCATTTTGTGGATGACACTGGTAGAGCGCACCACACAATACCGCAGGTGCGGTGTGGTTGCATTGGCATGCGCATTTGTGTGTGCGTCTGCCTGTGCGGGGGTGTCTGCGTAAGCATGTGCGTGTGCGTGTGCCTGTGCGGGGGCCGGTGCATCAGGGATGATTCCCTTTCTAACATGATGATGGCACAGTTGGACATTTTGGATTCTGTGATAGGTGAGTGTGTGGGACATTTGATCATTAAAAATGGCGTATTCACACTGTACCCAATGTCAAAATAGTAATTTCTTTGTGTCAATGTGAAATAATGGCCTTTGCTTGTCACAATGGCATGTCTCTGTCACCCAATTTTGAGTCATTTATTTCACTAGCAAAATTGCTAATGAATCTAGGAGACTTGCATTTTTGCAGACTAAATATCATGAAATAACGGTTTTAGCATTACAAGCAGTCCACATGACATAACTTTGTTATCATACAATCCACAGTTACCTTCTATTTCTCCTTCAGATATTATCAAGTGTCCATCATCAAAACCAAAAGCTTTATAAATATTGAGATGCAGCCAATCTGGTAAGAAATTCACATCAATCTTCAAAGTTTTTAATATTAGAAAGTTATTTTTTAGAATGCAATATGGCTCAGAGACTTTAAAAATACTATTAATAACACTGAAACGGCGTGGGTTGCCCCTCAGAAAACATATCACACTGTTGCTGACATTTTTTGATTCAGTTTAAAATATATTGTTCCCAATATTAATGTTTGAAACTGGAAAATACCAAGGTGAGAAAATCCTTGAAGTGGGATGACTTGTGGATTGTATGGTAGTGTCTAAGCTGATCCATTCAACCATTTCCCTTCCGGAATGAAAATTCTGTAAGTACTCAACCAGGAAATCATAATTTTCTTGGTCATGGCAGGATGGTTTGTTATGTTTTTGGTGATTGAACAGGGCAGGCGGCTGTGATTCAAAAAGTTGTTTTATTTCACATGGGAGGAATGGGGATTTCAGGGGAACAGAAAGGTTGGAACATCGACTGATATGCTGAAGTAAGTCTTTATCTAAATAATCTATTCAGAGCTGCAAGAAGTTAGTCTTATTCAGTTCATGTGTTTAATCAATGTGAATATATTGATCTTATTAATTGACGTACATATTTTGTTTTTTGTTGGCATCTTTGCAAATACTACAATAAAGCGCTCATAGCCCCATGTGGCTGAGGCTTGTGCTGGGCCCCCACGTAAGAAGAGTTTGGGAATATGATCAGAAAAATGATGATTTGGTTTACTTTTCTGTTTTGGGAACAGGTGTTGATTGGAAAGGCTGAATTTTTTCCAATGCTCAGAAAATGCATTTGCATTATCCGTTGAAACAGTCCAACTTGTGGCAATGTTGATAGCACTAATCAAATGGAATGTATTATTGGTTAGTTCATTTGCAAGTTCTTCTGATTTACCCATGTTTCTTTGTGTGTGGGTGGATTTGTGTTCATCTAACGACATCTGTTGACTGAGCATTAAAAATGGAATATAGACCTTGTATAAGAGAGCCCATTCAGGGGTTTTCAAACTACCATCAGAGGGGGAGCCCATTTTGCGCAGTACTCTTGTCCATGACGAGGGAATTATGGTATCAGATATGATTTGTCGGAGATGCTCCAGAGCCTCATCCTTGATCTGGTGATCACTCAGTGCACTGATATCTAATTTAGAGGGGACTTCAGATGTCAGCCTGGGACTCAGAACCAGAGCACAAGCATGACAGCCAAAATACCATAAACCAATGGTATAGCCAAGATACCACCAAAACATGGAGCTGAGCCAAATCAGCTTAAAAAGTATCAAAAGAAATAGGAAACTCACCCCTTTCTGAAAATATAAGTCCCATCACCATAGTAAAAAGAATAACAAAGTTATTCCTGCTCAAAATTACTGCTGAGAATAAACCTTAATTTTCATCTCTCATCTAAAATCTAGAAGGAAAGGCTTAACCCCATCAAATGGTTACTCAAAATGAAGCTCTAAGCCAGGGCTATCCAATGGTACCAGCCAACCTGAGCTAGCACCAATATTACTGGAGTTATGGTCAATTTCAGGCCAAATAAGGGTGAACAAAACATTCACCTCCCATCTAACCTCTAGAGTTCTAGTGTGAGATACTTGAAGTGGGGTCGTTTTGGAAAGAGCACAATCAGGGATATCTGATGGTGTCATTCACTTCCCCATATCTCAACTATCAAATATATATTTTGAAAATAAAATACGCCTAAAAAGATAAAACAATTGTCAGAAATAAATAATAATAGAGAAAACTTACTTATAAGGTCTAAAAAAAGTTTAAAACACGGCCAGGCCCCCAAAATGTCAGGATGAAACTATGATAAAGGTGTAAATAGGCTAAGTACAACTTTAACTATGTTTGTGACACAGTAAAAATGGTTTAAAAAAGATTTATAAGGGTTGAAGATGATTTAATTTAAGATTAAAAGGGCTTTACTATATGTAATATAGTGGTGGTGAGCGCTGTTGAAAGCCCTGGGTGCAGCTTTATCCAATACAACTGATAGATTGGCCACATAATATGCAAGGATAGGTAGACCAAGGTTCATATAAGCATATCCAAAATTGGGTGTGTTGTAGGAGCTTATTGTGCAGTGGCATATGAGTGACATGCAGCCATGTTTGCTGGTGTGACAGAAAACAATAAGGTTATCTGCCCCAGGTTAATTGTTGTACATTGACCTACTGGGAAATGGTTGGAGTGGATGGAAAATTTCACTGTGGGGATCTTTTGGTGTGGGCAGGTGAGGTATGTTTGGTGGTGTGCCACCAAGCATGAGTTTGGTTTTGCGTGAAAAGTCTTGTGGACTGACGCCTACTGGAATTCCAGCGGCAAATGTGTGGCTTGATCAAAGGGGGCACTGGCCATGAGCCGTGATCCTCTTACACATTCACCCCTATTGCATTTGCGGCTGTTACCCATCAACCCAGATTGTCATCAGGGTATTTCCCTCACACATGTGAGAGACTCCAGAGCAATAGGCACCCCACCCAAGGTGTTTTTTGGCTGCAAACCAGGCGCCAAAACTTCTTTGGGGCATGTGAGATTGTGCGGCAAATGACCCGCGGTGGCAGATCCCCATGCATAAATAACCAGCCTCAGGGATCATAGGCGGGGGTTATGCTAATGCGTATGAGGCTTAATCAAATCCATGCTGATTGGCCTCAGGTTTTGGCGCACAAGCTGGACACCCACACAAGCAAATAGCTGGTCAGAAGACAGGCATGTAAAAGGTCCGCCAGGCATATGAAAGTTTGTGGGGGGCGGACAATGAGCGGGCACAAAAAACATGCAAGGCAAGTCATTGTTTGCCCTGACTTCAGCACTGGAGTGTATCCAGCTTGTGCGTATGTGTAAGGTGTGGATATGAAACTTTGATTAAAAATCAAGTACCTTTCCTGTCCTCAAAATTTGTATAAGGTAAAAATCAATTAAAAATAGTATGAAATATTATTTTTAAGAGAAAACACGCCAATTTTATTGTTTATAACTTTATTAGTATAAAACAATAATATTATAAAAATTTATTGTTTTACCAACAATAAAAATTTATCCAAAAAATACTCTACAAGAGATATTTTAAGGCTACAAAAGAAATTTCTTCAAGAGCAATTTCAATTGGAATTAATTGAGCAAAGAACTGCAAGCAATTAATTAAAGAACAAAGTCTTTAAAAAGAATATTAAAGAGAAAACACGCCCAAAAGTGACCAGAGTGAATTTGGAAACAAAGTGACAAAGTTTACAGTGATGAAAGATGCTTTAATTCACTTTTGGGGTGGTTCAGGGGTAAAAATGATTATAAGAGTTACAAACAATGATTATAATGATTTTTTCACGTGGTTAAAAGGATTAAAATGATTTGAAAGTGGTGGTTGGAATCTTTGATTGATTGGTTTAACAGTTTTAAACTAATTAATAAAAGGAAAAGATTCTAACATGAAGAGAAAAGTGGGGCAAAGAAGAAATTCTTTTATAGCCATCAATTCTCTTACTCCAAAAGTAAAATTTACTCTTGTCAGTCGTGAAAAACAGTCTGACAACAGAAAAGCCAATTATGGCATCATTGAACCCTGGTTTAGACCAAAAAAGGGCCGGTTTAAGCCATTTTTAGCCATTTTTAGCCATTTTAGACCCTTAAATCAGCCATTACTATAGCAATACCAGGCCTAGAGCCTTCAAAACACGTCAGAATGTGTGTCAGAGACGTAGGAACCAGTTAAAACTGTTTTTATTAAGATTGTTTTATCCTAAGGGTAGTTTTACCCTCTTGGCAACAGCTAAAACTACCCCAGTTGGTATCAAAACCTCATCATCAATTGAGTCCACAGACCCTGTAACTCAATTCCAGGCCAAAAGTGATGAACTTTTGCGTGAATTTTGACATCCAACGCCTGTCAGCAAGGATTTTGGGGGTCTAGCTCCCCCTTAGAGCTGGAGTTCCTTTCCCCCCCCCAAATTTAATGTTTCCAATTTATTTTTTCCTTTAATTCCTCATCATGTATTATACTTATAATTTACATATGTAATTCAATCCAATTGTACAGTACAATACAGTAATAATTGACACCTCATATGTAAATCAAAGTTCACTTATGTAATACACGCGCACATTTTGACATTTCAATTGAATTCAATTGAAAATACTTCAATTCCTCATAACTTCTAAACTAAACACAACACCTCAATTTTAACACAAAAATTGATGGTTAACACCACATGTGGTGTGAATTAAATTAAAGTTTTGAGGATTTTCAACATTTGTATTGAAAATACTAAAAACTTAATTTAAGCTTATTTAGAGTTGAGTTACAAGAATTTCACTCAGAGGTGACCCCACCTGATTTTTTATGAGGAATCCAATGGTGAAATAAATTTTATATGTTTATTTATTGGATAAAAAGTTATAATAAATTTTATTTAACTTTTTTCCAAATTTATTTATTTTCTCACAATTTTGTTAAAGTTTCATTTTTACTTAATTTTTTCAAGTATAAATGTAATTTTATATTTACAAAATTTAATGTATTTTTTATTTTTAAATTAGAATTAATTTTTTATTTTTAATATAATTTTATATTTATATTTATATTTTTATTTTAATAATATAAATAAATTTATTTTATTTATATTAATATGTTATTTTTTATATTTGTGGTCTTTTGGGTATATGAAATTACCTCTAAGGCTCACAGTATGACCCAAATCATTAGTCATTCAATTATGCACCCCTTACATTAACTTGGATTACACCAGCATTAGTGTGGTAGTTAGGCGGAGCTCTCCAAAAATGTGCATCAAAGGGATGCATTTGAGAAATTTGACTTGATGGCTTGGCATGATTGAATGTTACATTCTTGTAAAGCTTTTACTCTGCCCTGACACTGTAGTACGTACAAAGGTGTACATAATACTACATATTACAGTGTTGGCTGTACAGATTAGGATGCTGTAATACTACTTCATCCTGCATGCATATAGCCAATGGGTATCCACCTTCCAATTGTTTGCATATACGTAGCTCATGTGCCCAATGCTCAGCATTGTGATTCACCCAATTTGCACACGCAATCTGAGCATGTCATGGTCAAAAGCTCAGTGTGGAAGTTTTTGGTAGAGCCATGGTCGGAACCATTTTTGCAATAGTTCATTGGAAGGCTCAGTTTGGAGAACTTCACCAAAGCGTGTGATATGCTGCGCCTGGTTGAAATGTCATCCAATGCTGTGCCAAATGCTCAGATTGTGTGCTTACAAAAATTACCTAGCAATTGCTCAGCATGGTGCATTTGATATTGTTATATCAATAGCTCAATGACTGTGCAATTCAAATGATCAGCCACTGAACATTTCAGTTATGACCCCAAAGCAGACCTGAGAAATGGGTTGACCCATGCTCACACTGTATTCACTTGTAATACAACAGCCTGACCCTTTGTTAAAACTCCATCACCCAGCCGTAACGCTGGTATGCTTGCCCCAGTCACCTGTGACCAAATTCACCACGTGCTTTTTTGCATGGGGAATTTGGGGATTTCACCCACCATGCAAATTCAGCAAGGCCCTCACAAAAGCCCTCCTGGGTGATTGGGTGGCTATTTGAGGAAACAAAGGAGACTTGATTGAGTCTGAAAATTCAATCAATTGCAATACTCAGCCAGAACCCCTTTTTTCCTCTGCCTCATGAAGGCATTTCCCTTCTCAGTCACAGCCAATGCTGTGACTGAGCTTCAATTTTGCCAACACACTTTGAAGCTGAGCCTTTGTTGGGTGCTCCGACTGCTGCGATTGGCTCAGCTTCACCATGGTATAAAAGACCATCTTCATCCAACAAGCCTTCCACTTTCTTTCTCACCTGCTCCACCTTTTCCAGATCACCCACTCTTCTCATTTTTGTGCATATTCTCCCTCATCTTCCTGCCTTTTCACTCTTTTCTGTCACACTCCACTTCCTTCTTGCTTTTTGTTTTTCCCGCTTATACATCCAGAACCCCCCTTCTATCCACCTTGTGCGTCTCCTTCATTTGAATTTTTTCTGATATTATGTTCCGATATTAATTATAATTCTTTGTCATGACTTTCCTTTAGAGTTTTCCAAAATTCCGACTATAGAGTCTTTATTTTTTTTACGTTTTAAATTTATGATTAATCGTATGTCATCATGTTTTTTCTTGATTGTTCACTTTCTATTCAGTTACTAACCTGAATTCTCTTGCTTTTAGATTTCGTGCACTTCATGCACTAAGCGGGGTATCCCCTGCATTTGCTCTTTGACAACAACCAATGCTTGTGATTCTTGCTGAAAAACACAAGAAATGCTTGTTCGTTGTCCGACCCTTCTGACCAAGCAGCCAGAGGAGTTCCCTCCCAAGACGTCCTTGCGAGGACTCCTTTGTGGTTGATGATGATGAAAGTATTCCCAAGCAGGAATAGACACCGGGACCCAAAACAGGCCAACAGGAACAATTCCGGACAATTAGCCCTGTCCCTTCCAGTATCAATTTGTCCACCCCCCTCCTAGGCCACCATCCAATGGTCACTTTGCTCCTTGACCGGAGCGAAGTGATTATCCGGCCGATGAAGGATGGCCATGGCAAGAGAACATTTGAGCTTGGGCCAATTGTCACCATGTCTTGTCAACCATGGGCTTCAAATGCCAAAGTAAGTTCTCTTTTTCCTCCTTAATTCATTTTGGTTCACGCAATCATACTGACTTTTTTTCATTACAAATAAAACAAAACCCACCGAATCCCCCTTGACAAGACTCACCCGTTCCAGGTTGGCCTTGCAAGCAAATCCCATGGCAACCCACTCCAGGCGCGAGTGGCACCGATGGTTGGATGACTTATCCCGCGGTAAGCAGCCAACTTTCCCTTTTCTCATTTTAACTGACTCTTCCTCCTTTTGTAGAACCCTCCCAACACAATGAGTCCACTATTCCTGGCCGGAGTCCATCCTCCAAACCACCTGAGGCCATTCCGACTTGTGAGCCAGAAACTGAGGTGGCTCAGACGCAATCCATGGAGGACCCTTTTGGTAAGTCACCACTTCTCTTTCTTCACTCCTATCAAATTTTCCTCACCCCTCCTTCGATCATCTCCAGCCATTCCCACTACTCCCCGCTCCATAATCATCATTGATGATATGCCCGTGGGATCCCCCCTCCCTCCACTCCTACCCAGGTTCCCTCCCAGTGCCATGCTCCCCTCATTCCCATGATGACGCTTTCCAGGAATTTACCAACTTACGACCAACTTTGAGGATTCCTCAAGCCATTGTCCATGAATCAATCAACCGAGTCTTGTTGGAGAATTGCCGCTTGCTCCACATGATTCCTTTTGTGGATGCAACTCATCAAAAAGAAATGAAAAGGGAATTCTTGGAGGAACTAAATAGCCTCCTTTGCCAGGCACTGGAGGCTTATCCAAAGGAGGAAATCATTGGGATAGTCTCCAAATATCTACAAAAAAATAAAAAAAGAAAACTTTTTCCTGTTATTTAATTTTGTAATACACTCTTTTAAATTAGTTTGTTGTAATAAATACACAATTTTTTCCATTTTTGTTATATTATTTTCTCCTGTGAGTTTCTCCTTTTTGGCCATTTGTGCAAATCACCTATTGTGTGATAATAATTGCTGTAAGTGGCCCACCAAATGTTTCAGTCAATATTTCTTGGTGTGAACCTCTTTTGCTGAAAATATGCAAATAGTCACCATTGCAGCCTCCTATATTTTCTTGTGATATGGTTGACAACCATATCAGATCTTAACTGTAAAAATGCGGGCGTTCCATGCATGTGAGCAATTCACTGAATATTCATGAGACATTGCCTTTCCTATGGTCACATGCTATTAATCTTAGTCATGTATTGAATTGTTTGAACTGTTGGGAGGCTTCACAAGCGGTAGGATTTGTGTGTGAATTGTCAGAAGCCTGCAGCCGCGTAAGGAATTTTTAGAATTTTTGGGAACCTTCACAAGCCTCAGGATTCGCGTGTGAATTGTCGGAAGCCTGCACAGGCGTGAGGAATTTTTAGAATTCTCGGAACCTGCAAAAGTGTAAGCATTTGCGTGTGAATTGTACGGAGCCTGCATGGGCGTAAGGAATTGTTTGAATTGTCAGGAACCTGCACAAGCATCAGGATTTGCGTGTGAATTATTGGAAGCCTGCACCGGCGTAAGGAAACGTTTAAATTGTCGGGAACCTGCACAACATAAGGATTTGTGTGGGAGGCTTTGGGAGTTGTTTGAATTGTTGGGGGCTTGCACAAGCGTAATGATTTGCATGTGAAGTGTTGGCAGCCTGCCCTGGCATATGCAATTGTTTGAATTATTGGAAACCTGCACTAGTGTAAGGATTCCGTGTGAAGAATCGGGATCCTGGACAAGAGCAACAAACCAGGACAAGCATAAGATGGAATGCCACTGTAAATAATACATTTCACCCCTTTTTCATGTGAACCACCCTATCTCCCCAATTCCAACCCATCAAAACCAGGTGTATGCAGTACTGCGCTTTACCACACCCCTATTCTCCAATGACCCTCTAACTCCCAGATGCATCCACACTCCCTCATTCTTCTGAATGGGATGAGATTGTATTAAAATCCCTGATTTAATAGCCCACTCTCTCACCAGTTTCACATGAGCCGTGGCTTTTTTGCCACATTGTTTTTGCTAACCTGCTTGAGCATTGCTGTGAGCCTTAGAGGTAATTTCATATACCCAAAAGACCACAAATACAGAAATAACATATTAATATAAATAAAATTGATATTATTTAAATAAAAATAAAAATATAAATATAAAATTAATTACAATTTATTAATAAAAATACATTAAATTTTGTAAGTATAAAATTACATTTATACTTGAAAAAATTAAGTAAAAATGAAATTTTAACAAAATTGTGAAAAAATAAACAAATTTGGAAAAAAGTCAAATAAAAATTCTTATAGCTTTTTATCCATTAAATAAACATATAAAAATCATTTCACCATTGGATTCCTCATAAAAAATTAGGTGGGGGCACCTCTGAGTGAAATTCTTGTAGCTCAACTCTAAATAAGCTTAAATTAAGTTTTTAGTATTTTCAATACAAAAGTTGAAAATCCTCAAAACCTTAATTTAATTCACACCACATGTGGTGTTAACCATCAATTTTTGTGTTAAAATTGAGGTGTTGTGTTTAGCTTAGAAGTTATGAGGAATTGAAGTATTTTCAATTGAATTCAATTGAAATGTCAAAATGTGCGCGTGTATTACATAAGTGAACTTTGATTTACATATGAGGTATCAATTATTACTGTATTGTACTGTACAATTGAATTGAATTACATATGTAAATTATAAGTATAATACATGATGAGGAATTAAAGGAAAAATAAATTGGAAAGATTAAATTTGGGGGGGAAAAGGAACTCCAGCTCTAAGGGGGAGCTAGACCCCCAAAATCCTTGCTGACAGGCGTGGGATGTCAAAATTTACGCAAAAGGTCATCACTTTTGGCCTGGAATTGAGTTACAGGGTCTGTGGACTCAATTGATGATGAGGTTTTGATACCAACTGGGGTAGTTTTAGCTGTTGCCAAGAGGGTAAAACTACCCTTAACATAAAAAAATCATAGTAAAAGAATCTTTTACTAGTTTATACGCCTCTGACACACATTCTGACGTGTTTTGAAGGCTCTAGACCAGGTATTGCTATAGTAATGGCTGATTTAAGGGTCTAAAAAGGCTAAAAATGGCTTAAACCAGCGCTTTTTGGTCTAAATCAGGGTTCAATGATGCCATAATTGGCTTTTCTGTTGTCAGAATTTTTTTCACGACTGACAAGAGTAAATCTTACTTTTGGAGTAAGAGAATTGATGGCTATAAAAGAATGTCTTCTTTGCCCCACTTTTCTCTTCATGTTAGAATCTTTTCCTTTTATAATTAGTTTAAACATTGTTAAACCAATCAATAAGAGATTCCAACCACCATTTTTAAATCATTTTAATCCTTTTAACCACGTGAAAAAATTATTATAATCATTGTTTGTAACTTTTATAATCATTTCTACCCCTGAACCACCCCAAAAGTGAATTAAAGCATCTTTCATCACTGTTAACTTTGTCACTTTGTTTCCAAATTGACTCTGGTCACTTTATGGCGTTTTTTCTCCTCAATATTATTTTTAAAGACTCTGTTCTTTAGTTAATTGCTTGCAGTTCATTGCTCAATTAATTCCAATTGAAATTGCTCTTGAAGAAATTTCTTTTGTAGCCTTAAAATATCTCTTGTAGAGTATTTTTTGGATAAATTTTTATTGTTGGTAAAACAATAAATTTTTATAATATTATTGTTTTATACTAATAAAGTTATAAACAATAAAATTGGCGTGTTTTCTCTTAAAGATAATATTTCTTACTATTCTTAATTGAATTTTATTTTATACAAATTTTGAGGACAGGAAAAGTACTTGATTTTTAATCAAAGTTCCATATCCACACCTTACATTTGGGGGCCCAGCAGTGATAATTTACCTGTGACATATTTTTTTTACTCTTTTTAAATCTTTTTTTCTTATATTGAAAAATTTAAAAACATATGAAAAATACTTATAATTCAAAAAAACCCATAAAAAATAATTTTTTTCATATTATAAGTGAGGCTTATATTTTTATTTCTTTTTGAAATATCCTGTTTTTACTTAAATAATTGGTTTTTTCATTAATTTTAGTGTCTGACAATGTGGTAAGACAAGAAAACATTGAAACAGCCTCAACAGTCACCAGCATTATTCCTGCGAGTACTATTAATTCAGACCATAATAGTACTGTTATTGTGACTCATAATAGCCAACCTGAACCAATATCTTCTGAATTGATTGACTTGGACATAAGTAATACTCTTCAGCAAGCCAAAGATTTGGCCAATAGTAAGTTTTTTGACGTAAAATTACTATTTTAAGCCTTTTTAACCATAATTATTCCTTCAACCAGGTCAGGAGCCAGCTATAACCCCTCAAGCAGCTCCCAGAAAGGTAATAGACGTGATTATGGCAGAGGCCAATCAGGTACAGAAGGAAAAGGGTCAGTTGATGACTTCCAAACAACTAAAATGGCTCATTCTGAAGCTGATAATACCATTTTACCTTCAAAAAGAGCTGAAACCGCCACAACAAGCCTCTGTGGACATATACAAAGCCAGCCACAGTGCATACAACAATGCACTTCAATTCAAGGAGTACCAGATCCTTGCAGACCTGTGGAAGAATTGCATGAATTCTTACCTAACTGTGAAAAAATTCCTGGGCCATCCCAACACTTGCAAATTCCTCAATGGATGGCATCCATTGATGGAGAAGAAAAAAATTATGCTGTTGACACTACAATGGAGGAAAAACAACCCTCCACCACCCAAACCAGTGCCAAAAACAACCCCAGTGGCCAGCACCAGCAATTCCAACGTGAAATAACAGCCATAAGTTCCAAACAAGGGCAAAGGGGAGGCACCAGCCCCAAAACCTTACAGCCAAGGATACAGAATTCCAAAGATTCAGCAGGATGCCATGGAAAATGTATTTCAGATGGCCAGAACCATGATGGAATTACAGAAGAAGGAGGAAGCCAGATTAAGCTTCCAGAAATGATTTCTGATATATTTTATTCCATCCCAGAGTTGTATGATGCTATAAATGACGTGAAAAAACATCTTTCTGATAAAAATGAAACCATTTGTAACAACATTAAAACAAACAACCTGAGTCTTTGCCAAATTAATGAAACACTTATGTGTTTT
Organism: Austropuccinia psidii; assembly: GCA_023105745.1. Lineage (NCBI taxonomy): Eukaryota > Fungi > Basidiomycota > Pucciniomycetes > Pucciniales > Sphaerophragmiaceae > Austropuccinia > Austropuccinia psidii. The sequence continues at coordinate 9,938,553 of JALGQZ010000004.1, read as the reverse complement.
GAAAAAGTTTTAAGAACAATTAAAATTTCCAATAATGATAATTCTTTTGACAATAAAATAAATGAGCAATCTGCCATTATTAAAGAATTAACAGATAAATATTCTAAATTCAATATTGATGACATAATTGAAACAAGAATTAAACAAGCCATAAATATTATCAAAACAGATAACAAGAAAGTCCTTGATTACATTTCAAATTCATTTACTGAAGTAAAAACATATACCATTGCCTCAAAAAAGTGTTTTGATGCTTCAGAAGAAGAAGTATCAAAATTATCAATGAAATTGAATCAAGTCACTGCTGATAATACAAGACAGACAAAGTTATGGCAAGAACTGACACATAAAGAAGACATGTAAAACATTGAAGTAATAAATTTAATACAAGGCTTCCAACATGAATACAGAAATTCTCCAAGGTGTAGCAACAGTAAAATGAATGACATTGAAAAAAAAAACTGAACACCTTACCAAGAATGTCTACACCTCTGAATCAAAATGAGGGCACAAGAATTCCAAATCCACAAGTATTGGATCCTGATAATTCACAGTTAAAAAGTGAATTATCCACTCCTTTTCATAACTTGGAACAATCAATGGGCCAAGCACTTTTGAAAGAAGTTCCAAGACTTAAAGAATGGCCTCACTTCAGTGGTGAAGGAGAGTATGACCATATGGAATTCATTAGAGGTATTGACATGTTCAAAAAAGATTTTGAATTATCAGACAGATTGGTAACAGCAAGATTTAACACCTTGTTTACCAGATCAGCCACAGATGGTACATCAAAATAACACAAGCACATGGACACCAGAGTTGGACTTGGTGGAAAACCCAAATCATCAACAAATGGGCAAATGATGCTTGGAGGTTTGTTGAAACAGCCTTTGAATCTGCCAAATTTAATGCTGATAAAGACAAAGCTTTACCATGGTTTTGCCAACAAAAAGACAGATTAACAGCATTATATCCAGACATGTCAGAATTTATGATCCATAGGAAAATTCTGAGACAATGTGGAGGTGACTTAGAGCATGCTATAAAAAGCAGGACTACGGAACAATCTTCAGCAGAGCATATTATCAATATATTAGAAGTAACCACCAGAACAAAAACTGGTTGTAGTAGGGTGAATCTTGAAACAAGTTTTAATACACCTCGGAAAGATTCTGTGGACAAAAACCCCAAAGAAAATTCTAATAATGTTGGGTTTAAATCTGCAGATACAGTCAAAAAGTGCCATATTTGCCAAAGCACCACCCATTTAGCTAATAAATGTCCAAAAAGGGGGAAAATAAATGAAATTAATATTGAAAAGGAACCTGATGTTGAAAAAGATGACATAATTGAAGACAATTCAGATGATAAGTCATCCATATTTTCTGAATCTTCAAAAGATATAGCAAATATCAAGGCCACTTTTGACATCATGGAATCTTATTCCCACTTGCCACAATTGAGCAATGGTCAACTTGAATTATCAAAAGTTCAAGATTCACAACTTATGAAAACAAAACCAAACAGAGGGAAAGGTTATACAGCTGTTAACTCCTGTATAACAGAAGTGGTGATTGACAACAAGCCCACCAAACTTTTTCTTGACCCAGGAGCCTTCTGCTCTTGTGTTGGGAAATCTTTTCTTAAGACTTGTGTACCAAACTTTGAAGACCAATTGTTACCAATTGATGGTATAAAGTTCAACAGTGCAAGTAATCCAATGAAAGAATTAGGAATCTTTGAGACCAATGTCATATTCCCACACATAAATGGGAATTTAAGAATCACAGTTGAATTTGTTGTTATGGAAAATTGCTCTAGTACCCATTTTAGATTGGGAAATGACTATTTAATCATGTATAGGATAGATTTACATAATAAAAAAGACAGATACTTTACTATTGGAGACAATAAGCGACAAAAATTTGCCCTTTTACCATTTAAAAGACAAATTACAGTAAACAAAGTATTACCAGTCAACTTAGAGTTAGAAAAATTCAAGTCTGAACAGTCAAATGAGGCTGAAATAAGCCTTCATTTGACTGATAAAAAAGAAAATGAACTTTCTTCCCTTTTGTATGACCACAGAGGAGCATTTGCTACAGACAAAGAACCTCTAGGAGCAATTATTAGTCATGAAGTTGACATCATTCTTAACATTGAGAGACCTTATCCACCACTCCCAAGAAGACCTGCTTATCCAGAAAGTCCACAATCAAGAGAAGCTCTATAAATTCAGATCAAAGAACTTCTGGACCTTGGTGTAATAAGAAAAGTAGGCCACAATGAAGAAGTAGGAATAACTACACCAGTCATAGTGGCGTGGAATAACGGAAAATCCAGAATGGTTAGGGACTTTAGAGGTCTGAACACTTACACTGTTCCAGACAGATACCCAATACCAAAAATCCAAATTGCCCTTACTCAAATATCTCAAGCAGTGTATATAACCATTATGGATGCCCTTAAAGGATTCCATCAAAATGTGGTGACACCAAGAGCAAGAAAATACTTGAGAATTATTGTTCATTGTGGAGTGTATGAATACTTGAGGATGCCCTTTGGTATCAAAAATGGACCTTCACACTTCCAAATAATGATGAATGAAATCTTCCCTGAAGAACTCTCAGAGGGATGGTTAATCATTTATATTGATGAAATTATTGTCTGTTCCAAGACTTTGGAAGAGCACATGTACAGATTGTCCAGAGTTTTGACAAAAATTGAATCAGTAAACATGAAAATCTCCTTGAAGAAATGCCATTTTGGATTTAAAGAACTTAATGCACTAGGACATGTTGTATCTGGTTTGTCCCTTGGAATTGACAAAAACAAAGTTGCAGCAGTATTGCTAAAAACCATGCCTCAGAATAAAAAGGAAATTCAGTCATTCTTAGGTTTTTCAGCATATTACAGGCAACACATTAAAGATTTTGCATCCATATCAAGACCTCTCTATGAATTATTTGACAAAGACACAGTATTTTCAATGACTGTTGACAGAGGCAAAGCCTTTGAATCTTCAAGAAAACCCTTAACCACTGCTCCACTCTTACTGATTCCAGACTTTAAGGTGGCTTTTAGGCTTTATATTGATTCATCAGCAGATGGGCTGGGTGCTCCACTTCATCAAGTCCAGATTATCACTGATAAACCTTTGGACGGACCCATATGCTTCATATCTAGGCAAATCAAACCAACTGAAGCCAGACAGCAGGGCGAATCTTGTTTCAATCGTTGGAGATGGACTTCACGTCACACAGCGGTCAGTTTAAAATCTTGCTTCAGTCGGGTTAGTGTCACTTTATAGTCACTGGATTTAGTGGGTCACGTCATGTCTGCGTCAAGACAACGTCAATTGTCACATGTGTCACATGAGAATGTCACTCAAAGCCTAAACCCATTTCCACACTATTCGCAATGTTTGGGTAATTACACCTCATGGTGCTACCCAGCAGTTTTGCATGCCCATATTGGTGCATTAGAAGACTTCTGCCCCACTGCCTGGTCATCTCACCCCTTTACCATTCCTATTCTCATGCTTGGGTGGCTTTGGCCTCCCCGCCTAATCCTCTCCAATGCTTAGCATGCTTAGGCGCCCGCACCCCCCTCCAGATGAGACTCCAACACTGCCCTCACCACTCCTTATGCTTCCCCATCCCCACCTCATCTTCTCCTTGGCTTACAATCCTTATGCTGCTGCAGGGCCCTCAAGTTATGCCTCCAACACCTCCCTCACCCCCCCTTACGCCTCCTCGCACCCACCCAACATTCCTCTGACACTGCTTACCATCCTTACGCTCGTGGAGTGCCTTCCTGACATGCCTCTGACACCACTTACCATCCTTACGCTTGTATAGTGCCTGCCAGACATACCTCCGACACTGCTTACCATCCTTACGCTTGCAGTTCCCTCCCAACATGCGTCCGACTCCTCTTACCATCCTTATGCTTGCAGTGACCTCCCTACATGCCTCTGATGCCGCTTACCATCCTCATGCTTGCAGTGACCTCCCGACATGCCTCCGACACCGCTTACCATCCTTACTCTTGTATAGTGCCTTCCCAACATGCCTGAAATGTTGCTTACCATCCTTACGCTCATATAGTGCCCGCCCGACATGCGTCCAACGCTGCTTACCATCCTTATGCTTGCAGTGTCCTCCCAACATGCCTCCAACATCCCCCTCACACTGGCCTGATCCTTACACTCCTGCAGCCCCCTCAAGATGAGACTACGATGCTGCCCCCCATCTCCGCCCTCATCACCCCTGCCTTTTCTTCTCTGCTGCTCCCGCGGAGCCCTCAAGATATGCCTCTGACACCACCCTCAACCCCCCTTATGCCTAATCCTCCCTCCGCCACTTACCATCCTTATTCTCAGGTACGGTGGCTTGTTGGGGTACATGATGAAAGCAATCAGGGAGATATGCTGAGTGGCCATCTCTGCCAACAGGTTCTGGGGGGAAATTGGTAGGTATATTCACAATGTTGTGGTTAGGGTTTGAATCATGAGGCTCACAAATTTAAACCTAATAAGTGGACTATTTAATACCCAAGTTGTATCTTCTGTTTCCCCAACAAAACCATTTTATTTCATATCATTCAAGTGGAACACTTTGCTTAGTCCTTATCTCATGAGCATTGAATAGTTCAAAAGTTGACTTTAATAGGTTTCTCACTAGTCAACTTTATTCAATTTCTCACAGGGAAGTGATTTCATTTGAATGAGATGAAATAATTTGCAACACATCAGCTCTTTGAATTTCCCGACAAAATATATTTTGAAAATCCATGACAAGTTCAATAAACATTGATGGAAGGTTCCAAGGCTGTTGATGGGCAGGTTTCTTTTGGTGAGCTTGTGGTTCCAAAATGTTTTTTCTAGAATATTCACTAACTATTGAACTGATCTAAATTGATATTTAACTTCTTTAAAGCTTTCCAAAATTCTTTAATATTGATATTAACTAACAAAGAATCAGTGATCTTGAGCTTATTTTACTTCCACCACTTTCAGAACTCCCGCCTTTTTCCTTCAATTTTGATCTTTTTTTTCTACAATTTTCAATCAGGTTATCAATCAACTCGTCACCATCTATTTACTTCATAAACTAACCCCGCTATGCCCCAAACCCTGGCAAATTCAACTGAATTCCATGAACAAACAACTTCAGCCCCAGAGAGTGGAAGTTAATTCTCTGATATGGTCAGTAGTCATGAATTAGGAATTGAAGTAGAGAGTCTGGCACATGAAAGTAATCCAGATCCACTAGTTCTTCTGGAATGTGAGCATAGATTTATCTTTAACATTTGTATTCTCTCCAAAGCTGAGACTTTTGTCATAGCCTTTATTTCAGCTCAGCCTCCACGCCCTCAGAAACCGAGTTTTGAAAGCTATGAGAAGGAAAAGACTGTTGAACCTTGTGCACCGACAGAAGATGCTGGGCAAGATGATGTAATTTTCAGGGGGAGGTGGAAATTATACCCAAGGAACAATTTGTCTCAAACATTGCTCAAACAATCCCAAGGCTCAAAAAAATTCAAAACAATAGCAAGATTCCTGATTATGTGCATCAAAAGATTTCTGAAGCAATGAGCCTCCTCAAAATGGATTTGAACCGTAATTCCATTACTAATTCAATACAAAAACGTCAAAATGGCTGCTTACAATATATAGGCAGGTGTGGAGGTGGGAGAATCTCTACCTGAAGGATCTCGAGTGGTAATTGGATTTCCAGGAAAAGGATTAGGAAAAAGACCAAATATACATGCCACCAAAAAAACAAACAAAAAATGCTGTACCTTTGAAGCTGCAAACAATTCCCGGGATCAGGGTGATGAAATGATTAATGTTGAAGTGGGCCATATTGATAATCAACCTCTGCATACTGAAAGCCCCCCCATACTCAATGAAACAATCCATGATGAACCTCCACTGTGAGCCTTTGAGATATGACCACATACCCAATAAGGTCACAAAAAATACTCAGAATAATTATACCTTTAATATAATTATATTAAAATTAATTAGAATAATTATACACTAAAAATAATTACTCAAATATACAAAAAATACCATAAATTGGTACTAAAATTGGTTTAACTTAAAAACCAATGAATGAACATGTGAAATAAATTATACCATTGGATTCCCCATGGAAAAATACACATATACTATTTTTATGGCATATCTGTAAAGCCAATATTTAAGGAGTTATAAGGTACAATACCTTATAAAAAACATAAAAACTTATTTATCTCAGAAACTAATGAAACAACATGTGAAATAAATTGTACCAGTGGATTCCCCACAAAATTCCACATATAAAACAATTAATAAGCTAATTTCCAATGTTAATACTTAAGGAATTATCCTGAATATATGCACTTTTTTGGTCAACGCATATATTCAAGGATCATAGCTAATATCTTCTAAACTATACATGATAGAATGATGAACCAAAAATAAAGTTACCACGTAATTACTGTAAAAACACAGATATGAACTTTATTTTACAAATTATAAACAAGGTTAAAACCTATGATGAATTATTGATAAAAATCAACAGAGCTGTTGACCACTTTGTTGTGAAAGTGTTCCAAACTTAGAAAAAAGTACACAGTTAGATTCTCCTAGTTCATTCGTGAAGAATGATGTAATTTTTATTATTAAATTCAGGGTATAACCCCCTGAAATCAAGGTTTGAAGTTTAAAATATTGAATTTCGACAGAAAAGATGAGTTACAAGAAAAATCATCAAAATTAGAGTTTTGATGATGTAATGAAAAGCTCTTGGCAGCATAATAAGGTTATGTCAGGCTATCAGAATTCACTCTCTGAATTGCTGTAGCGTGAAAACCTTAAAAGTTATTGAGGATCAAAGTTTGAGCTTAAATTGAGCTGTTATGATCACATACTGTAACCTTAAATTAAGTTTAACAGTCTTAATAGTGATAAAACTGGTGAATACTATTAGTTTATGATTAAAACTAATAAAATCCACGAAATTTGGGGTTCTGCCAAGCCTCTGATGTCATCACACTTAGAGTTATAGTGATAACTCTAAATAATGGTGTAATAATGATGTAATATGGTTTGATCATGATGTAATCACCCTCAAACCTTAAAATATTGATCAATTCCAGTGGATATGATCAGTACACGTCTACTAGAAGCCTGTTGGACTCTAGGAGGGAGGTATTTACTATAAATAGAGCTCTTTTTACTCTGTTTTCCCCTCAGACGCATCAAAAACATTAAATCAATTAAATCAAAGGTAATTTCTTTATTCTTTATATATAAAACTGTTATATTATTAAAGACCAAAGACCACCTTGCTATAATCAACTCTTTTGACGTGATTAAATCATTTATTTAATTGTTTTTGTTAAAAAATCTCTCTAATAACTCATTTCCACGTAAAAATCCAGAATAATTTGTAATTTTCTTTATTTTTATTGTAAATACAATTTGAAAAGGTTGTATTTATATTTTTTGGCGTAAAATACTTCAAAATTATTATATTAAGTGTTAAAAGTAGGTTATTTTCTCTTATTATAATAATTTCTCTATTATTACTCTTTTAATAATTCTTTAATTAATATAAATAGTATTTATATTAATTCATAACTTTAATATTAGTAATATTATTGTTATTAATTGTTTTTTATTAATAAAAAACAATTTTTTACGCCTTTATTATTTGTTGGTAACAATAATAAAGAGCTTTATAATATATTAATTATTTTATATTAATATATTATTTATAATATTATAATTTCATATAATATTAATTATATTATTATATTTATTTAATAATATAATATTTTTACGCCATAATAATAATATTTCTTTATTATTATTATTATTTCAATCTTATTTATTTCAACTATAAGGACATTCAGAGTACAATAAGTAATAAATTAGTAATTTTTACTTATTGTTTCGTAGTCAAACCTTACATTTGTGGCATTTGGAAAGCAATTGTACTGTCTTACACGTGGTTTTTCACATCCTTAGACTTGCAAGAACTTTCTTTGAGTGACTCTAGTGATTAAAAAAGATAATTTATAAATTAAAAATAATTTTTATTATAATTTAATAAGAATCATATTCATTTTTTATTTTATTCTTTAAAAATACAAATATACATAAAAAATATTAAAAAATATTAAAAACCAATAAAAAAAGTTATTTTTATTCATTTTTATTCATTTCTTTATTTATTTCATTTTTTTTTTAAGATATAAAAGCAATTTCTACGTGGAAAATTGCCATATCTTGCCAAAAATAACACTTCTTATAAAAAGACTTATATTTATTTGTCTTTTTTAGTGTTTGAAGATAACCCAACAGAAGACAACCAAGCTACTGTTGAGAGATTGGTGGAAGAAACTTGTCAAAGTTCTCCAACACCAGTTATCACCAAAAGAAAGAAAGCTAAGAAATTAGACTTTCCAGGGCCCACCATTCAAGACTCTGAAGGTGAGCACCTCTTTTTAAATTGCCATAAAAGAATTTTATTCTAAAATACTTTTATTTTTTCTTATTCTTTAATTATGACTACCAGAAGAGGTTCCCAATACTCCATCCAATCAGATGGAGCTGGACTCAGAAGTAGAATTGATCCCTCAAAAGGGAAAAGAAAGGGCAATATCCCCAGTGGAACAGAATCCACACAAGGAAGTGCCTTATCCCAAAGGCAAGTCCCAGAAATGCCCATGATATCTGAGCCTGAATTGGAACTAAGTATGAATAACTCAAACAGGTACAAATCACATTCAGAGGGCTCAAATAGACATCTACATGAGCCAGTACAAGCAGTATTACACAGTATACAAGGACAAAGACTGGGAAATGCTGCCTCAAATACACCAAGGAGTGATGAACTCCTGGCACATCCTGAAAAAGTTCCTCAAAGAGGAGGAGATAGTGAGATACTCCAATGGATGGAATCCACTGTCATCCAAACCTCAAATCAAAAAAATCAAGGATTATCATGCCAAAAAGAGGGAGGCAACCAAGGAAGAAGCCCCAGTAGCTTCTACCAGCAAGCCTCAAGCCAACCCACTTCCCCAAGAAGGGAAGAAGAACAAGAAAAAGCATTGGAGGAAACCATATTCCCCAAGCTACAGAATCCCAAGAATCCAAAAGGATGCCATGGACAATGTTTTCAACATGGCCAGAACCTTGATGGAATTCAAGGACAAGGAAGAGCAAAGAATGAGACAACCTCATTTCCCAAAGAAATAACCTTGTCCAAAGATGTTGTAAATACTTTAACAGAAATTAAAAATAGTATATTACCTCTAAAAGAAATTAAAGACAGTTTATTATCACTACAAGAAATAAATAACAATTTATCTTCTTTAACAAAAATTGTTGTACAAAACAAGAAAGAAATTGACAACATTAAGTTTATTGTTGAAAATAATAAACCAAAAAATTTAATTGACAATACTCAAAAATTAATACAAGGACAACAAGAATTGTATAAATACATAAAAGATATCAAAGATAAGACTTTGACAATCAATTATGATGTGAGTATTGACAATCTTACAGAAAAATTAAATAAATTAAGTATTTCTGTAGAAAAATTTGAAGAAAAGACTTCATCACACCAAAAATTACTTTTGGACCATGTGGAAAAAAGTGATGAAGCAAGAATGCATCTGAAAGATGATATTCCAAGTGAAATAAGGCTTATTACAGAAAAAATGGATAAAATTAATGAGGCTAATTTAAATATGCCAAAGTTATCAACACCATTTTCTCATATAAGAAGCCCTATTAAAACAAAAGAGGAATTGTCAAATCCTTTCATAACAGACTTGAGTCACCAAGACAATAACCAAATCTTAATGAAGGAAGCACCTCAATTGAAGGAATGGCCAACATTCACAGGAGAAGGTGAATATGACCACATGTCATTTATTAAAACAATTGACATGTTACAAGAAGACTATGCCATACCAGATGAATTAATCACTGCAAGATTACATTCATTGTTTGAGAAATCTGCAAAAAGATGGTATTATGGCATAAGACAAAAAAATGGTAAAAATACCTGGTCTTGGTGGAAACAAGAAATAATCACCAAGTGGGCAAATGATGCATGGAGGTATAAGATAGAAAATGCATTTGAAAACTCTTTCTTTGACCCAGAGAAAGATAAACCTTTAACTTGGTTCCTAAAACAAGTTGAAAGGCTTAATGCACTGTACCCAGAAATGTCACAGAAGATGGTGCATATGAAAATACTTAAAAAATGTGGAGGGGAACTAGAACATGCCCTAAGAAGCAGGTGTATAGAACCATGCTCCACAGAAGAGTATATAAATGCACTAGAAGATATAGTGACAAGAACAAAAATTGGCAGGACTTGGAAAAAATTGGACATTATAAGCCCAAATAAACCATTTATCAAGAAAGATAAATCAAAAGAATCCTTCAAACCCAATACATCCAACAATAATGAACAAAGAAAATGCCATAAATGTGGAGGTATTGGACACTTAGCCAATAATTGCCTTAAAAAAGCAAAGATTAATGAAATTGTGGAAACAGAAAACCACAATGACAAAGAAGAAGAATCTGACTCTGAAAAAGAGACAGAAGAATCAGAAAGCTCTGAAAGTGATGAAATCAATATAATTAATGCACAAATTAATAATATTGATATAATTTATGAAGTACTGGATGTTAACTCAAACTTGCCACAAGTTGGAACATCTGACACAAATCTGACAAACATACAAGATGCCAAAATGTATAGAACCAAACCTGCAAGAGGAATGGGATATACAGCTGGAAAATCAAGTATTAGTATTGTTATGGTTGATAACCAAGAAGGAAAGGTTAACTTAGATACAGGAGCATATTGCACCTGTGTTGGCAAAAATTATTTAAAAACCATTGTCCTAGACTGGCAAGAAAAACTTATGCCAATACAAGGTGTCAAATTTAGTAGTGCAAGTGAGAGCATGAAGCCCCTTGGAATAATTGATTTAACACTAATTTTTCCTCATCCCTCACAATGTGTCAGAATCAAAGTAGAGTTTGTAGTAATGGACAACTGTACTAGTAATCATTTCATACTTGGAAATGACTACTTATCAATCTATGGTATAGATATCTCCAACCAAAAGGATAGATATTTTACCATAGGAGATAATAAATGTGAGCCTTAGAGGTAATTTCATATACCCAAAAGACCACAAATATAAAAAATAACATATTAATATAAATAAAATAAATTTATTTATATTATTAAAATAAAAATAAAAAATATAAATATAAAATTATATTAAAAATAAAAAATTAATTATAATTTAAAAATAAAATTACTTTAAATTTTGTAAATATAAAATTACATTTATACTTGAAAAATTTAAGTAAAAATGAAATTTTAACAAAATTGTGTAAAAATAAATAAATTTGGAAAAAAGTTAAATAAAATTTATTATAACTTTTTATCCAATAAATAAACATATAAATTTTATTTCACCATTGGATTCCTCATAAAAAATCAGGTGGGGTCACCTCTGAGTGAAATTTTTGTAACTCAACTCTAAATAAGCTTAAATTAAGTTTTTAGTATTTTCAATACAAAAGTTGAAAATCCTCAAAACCTTAATTTAATTCACACCACATGTGGTGTTAACCATCAATTTTTGTGTTAAAATTGAGGTGTTGTGTTTAGTTTAGAAGTTATGAGGAATTAAAGTATTTTCAATTGAATTCAATTGAAATGTCAAAATGTGCGCGTGTATTACATAAGTGAACTTTGATTTACATATGAGGTGTCAATTATTACTGTATTGTACTGTACAATTGAATTGAATTACATGTGTAAATTATAAGTATAATACATGATGAGGAATTAAAGGAAAAATAAATTGGAAAGATTAAATTTGGGGGGGAAAAGGAACTCCAGCTCTAAGGGGGAGCTAGACCCCCAAAATCCTTGCTGACAGGCGTGGGATGTCAAAATTCACGCAAAAGTTCATCACTTTTGGCCTGGAATTGAGTTACAGGGTCTGTGGACTCAATTGATGATGAGGTTTTGATACCAACTGGGGTAGTTTTAGCTGTTGCCAAGAAGGTAAAACTACCCTTAAGATAAAACAATCATAATAAAAACAGTTTTAACTGGTTTCTACGCCTCTGAAACACATTCTGACGTGTTTTGAAGGCTCTAGGCCTGGTATTGCTATAGTAATGGCTGATTTAAGGGTCTAAAATGGCTAAAAATGGCTAAAAATGGCTTAAACCAGCCCTTTTTGGTCTAAACCAGGGTTCAATGATGCCATAATTGGCTTTTCTGTTGTCAGACTGTTTTTCACGACTGACAAGAGTAAATTTTACTTTTGGAGTAAGAGAATTGATGGCTATAAAAGAATGTCTTCTTTGCCCCACTTTTCTCTTCATGTTAGAATCTTTTCCTTTTATTAATTAGTTTAAAACTGTTAAACCAATCAATAAAAGATTCCAACCACCTCTTTTAAATCATTTTAAACCTTTTAACCACGTGAAAAAATCATTATAATCATTGTTTGTAACTCTTATAATCATTTTTACCCCTGAACCACCCCAAAAGTGAATTAAAGCATCTTTCATCACTGTTAACTTTGTCACTTTGTTTCCAAATTCACTCTGGTCACTTTTGGGCGTGTTTTCTCTTTAATATTCTTTTCAAAGACTCTGTTCTTTAATTAATTGCTTGCAGTTCTTTGCTCAATTAATTCCAATTGAAATTGCTCTTGAAGAAATTTCTTTTGTAGCCTTAAAATATCTCTTGTAGAGTATTTTTTGGATAAATTTTTATTGTTGGTAAAACAATAAATTTTTATAATATTATTGTTTTATACTAATAAAGTTATAAACAATAAAATTGGCGTGTTTTCTCTTAAAAATAATATTTCATACTATTTTTAATTGATTTTTACCATATACAAATTCTGAGGACAGGAAAAGTACTTGATTTTTAATCAAAGTTTCATATCCACACCTTACATTTGGGGGCCCAGCCGTGATATTTTACCTGTGACATATTTTTTTTTACTCTTTTTAAATCTTTTTTCTTATATTGAAAAATTTAAAAACATATAAAAAATACTTATAATCCAAAAAATCCTTAAAAAATAATTTTTTTCATATTATAAGTGAGGCTTATATTTTTATTTCTTTTTTGAAATAACCTTTTTTTTACTTAATTAATTGGCTTTTTTCATTAATTTTAGTGTCTGACAACGTGGTAAGACAAGAAAACATTGAAACAGCCTCAACAGTAACCAGCATTATCCCTGCCAGTACTGTTAATTCTGATCATAATAGCACTGTTATTGTGACTCAAAATAACCAGCCTGAACCAATATCCTCTGAATTAATTAACTTGGACATAAGTAATACTCTTCAGAAGGCTAAGAATTTGGCCAATAGTAAGTTTTTGACGTAAAAATACTATTTTAAGCCTTTTTTTTAACCATAATTATGCCTTCAACCAGGTCAGGAGCCAGCTACAACCCCTCAAGCAGCTCCCAAAAAGGTAATAGACGTGATTATGGCAGAGGCCAACCAGGTACAGAAGGAAAAGGGTCAGTTGATGACTTCCAAACAACTAAAATGGGTCATTCTGAAGCTGATAATACCATTTTACCTTCAAAAAGAGCTGACACCGCCACAACAAGCCTCTGTGGACATATACAAAGCCAGCCACAGTGCATACAACAATGCACTCCAATTCAAGGAGTACCAGATCCTTGCAGACCTGTGGAAGAATTGCATGAATTCTTACCTGACAGTAAGAAAATTCTTGGGCCATCCCAACACTTGCAAATTGCTCAATGGATGGCATCCATTGATGGAGAAGAAAAACATGATGCTTTTGACACTAGAATGGAGGAAAAACAACCCTCCACCAGCCAAACCAGTGCCAAAAACAGCCCCAGTGGCCAGCAGCAGCAATTCCAACGTGAAAAAGCAGCCACAAACTCCAAACAAGGGCAAAGGGAAGGCACCAGCCCCAAAACCTTACAGCCAGGGCTACAGAATCCCAAAGATTCAGCAGGATGCCATGGAAAATGTATTTCAGATGGCCAGAACCATGATGGAATTACAGAAGAAGGAGGAAGCCAGATTAAGGTTCCAGAAATGATTTCTGACATATTTGATTCCATCCCAGAGTTGTATAATGCTATAAATGACGTGAAAAAACATCTTTCTGATAAAAATGACACCATTTGTAACAACATTAAAACAAACAACCTGAGTCTGTGCCAAATTAATGAAACACTTATGTGTTTTGAAAAAGTTTTAAGAACAATTAAAAATTCTAATAATGACAATTCTTCTAACATTAAAATAAATGAACAATCTGCCATTATTAAAGAATTAACAGATAAATATTCTAAATTCAATATTGATGACATGATTGAAACAAGAATTAAACAAGCCATAAATATTATCAAAACAGATAACAAGAAAGTCCTTGATGACATTTCAAATTCATTTACTGAAGTAAAGACATATACCATTGCCTTGAAAAAGTGTTTTGATGCTTCACAAGAAGAAGTATCAAAATTATCAATGAAATTGAATCAAGTCACTGCTGATAATACAAGACAGACAGAGTTATGGCAAGAACTGACACATAAGGAAGACATGTATAAAATTGAAGTAATAAATTTAATACAAAGCTTCCAACATGAATACAGAAATTCCCAAAGGTGTAGCAACAGTAAAATGAATGACATTGAACAAATACTGAACACCTTACCAAGAATGTCTACACCCCTAAATCAAAATGAGGGCACAAGAATTCCAAATCCACAAGTATTGGATCCTGATAATTCACAATTAAAAAATGAATTATCCACTTCTTTTCATAACTTGGAACCATCAATGGGCCAAGCACTCTTGAAAGAAGTTCCAAAATTTAAAGAATGGCCTCACTTCAGTGGTGAAGGAGAGTATGACCATATGGAATTCATTAGAGGTATTGACATGATCAAAGAAGATTTTGAATTACCAGACAGATTGGTAACAGCCAGGTTTAACACCTTGTTTACCAGATCAGCTCACAGATGGTACATCAAAATAAAACAAGCACATGGGCACCAGAGTTGGACTTGGTGGAAAACCCAAATCATCAACAAATGGGCAAATGATGCTTGGAGGTTTAAAGTTGAAACAGCCTTTGAATCTGCCAAATTTAATGCTGATAAAGACAAAGCTTTACCATGGTTTTGCCAACAAAAGGACAGATTAACAGCATTATATCCTGACATGTCAGAATTTATGATCCATAGAAAAATTCTGAGACAATGTGGAGGTGACTTAGAGCATGCTGTCAAAAGCAGGACTACTGAACAATCTTCAGCAGAAGATATTATCAATATACTAGAAGAAGTAACCACCAGAACCAAAATTGGTTCTAGTAGGGTGAATCTCAAAACAAGATTTAATACACCTTGGAAAGATTCTGTGGACAAAAACCCCAAAGAAAATTCTGGTAATATTAAATATAAATCTGCAGATACAGTCAGAAAATGCCATATTTGCCAAAGCACCACCCATTTAGCCAATACATGTCCAAAGAGGGGGAAAATCAATGAAATTGACATTGAAAAGGAACCAGATGTTGAAAAAGAAGACATAATTGAAGACAATTCAGATGATAAGTCATCCATATTTTCTGAATCTTCAAAAGATATAGAAAATATCAATGCCACTTTTGACATCATGGAATCTTATTCCCACTTACCACAATTGAGCAATGGTCAAGTTGATTTATCAAAAGTTCAAGATGCACAACTTATGAAGACAAAACCAAACAGAGGAAAAGGTTATACAGCTGGTAACTCCTGTATAACAGAAGTGGTGATTGACAACAAGCCCACCAAACTTTTGCTTGACCCAGGAGCCTTCTGCTCTTGTGTTGGAAAATCTTTTCTTAAGACTTGTGTACCAAATTTTGAAGACCAATTGTTACCAATTGATGGTATAAAATTCAACAGTGCAAGTAAACCAATGAAAGCATTAGGAATCTTTGAGACCAATGTCATATTCCCACACATAAATGGGAATTTAAGGATCACAGTTGAATTTGTTGTTATGGAAAATTGCTCTAGTACCCATTTTATATTGGGAAATGACTATTTAATCATGTATGGGATAGATTTACATAATAACAAAGACAGATACTTTACAATTGGAGACAATAAGCGCCAGAAATTTGCCTTTTTACCCTTTAAAAGACAAATTACAGTAAACAAAGTATCACCAGTCAACTTAGAGTTAGAGAAATTCAAGTCTGAACAGTTAAATGAGGCTGAAATAAGCCTTCATCTGACTAATAAGCAAGAAAATGAACTTTCTTCCCTTTTGTATGACCACAGAGGAGCATTTGCTACAGACAAAGAACCCCTGGGAGCAATTATTGGTCATGAAGTTGACATCATTCTTAACATTGAGAGACCTTATCCACCACTCTTAAGAAGACCTGCTTATCCAGCAAGTCCAAAATCAAGAGAAGCTCTAGAAATTCATATCAAAGAACTTCTAGTCTTGGTGTAATAAGAAAAGTAGGCCACAATGAGGAAGTAGAAATAACTACACCAGTCATAGTGGCGTGGCATAATGGAAAATCCAGAATGGTTGGGGACTTTAGAGCTCTGAACACTTACACTGTCCCAGACAGATACCCTATACCAAAAATCCAAATTGCCCTTACTCAAATATCTCAAGCAGTGTATATAACCACTATGGATGCCCTTAAAGGATTCCATCAAAATGTGGTAACACCAAGAGCAAGAAAATACTTGAGAATTATTGTTCATTGTGGAGTGTATGAATACTTAAGGATGCCCTTTGGTATCAAAAATGCACCTTCACACTTCCAAAGAATGATGAATGAAATCTTCCCTGAAGAACTCTCAGAGGGATGGTTAATCATTTACATTGATGACATTATTATCTGTTCAAAGACTTGGGAGGAGCACATGTACAGATTATCAAGAGTTTTGACAAAAATTCAATCAGTAAACATGAAAATCTCCTTGAAGAAATGTCATTTTGGATTTAAAGAACTTAAGGCACTAGGACATGTTGTATCTGGTTTGTCCCTTGGAATTGATAAAAACAAAGTTTCAGCAGTATTATTAAAGCCTATGCCTCAGAATAAGAAGGAAATTCAGTCATTCTTAGGTTTTGCAGGATATTACAGGCAACACATTAAAGATTTTGCATCCATAGCAAGACCACTTTATAAGTTGTGTGACAAAGACACGGTGTTTGAGATGACTGTTGACAGAGTCAAAGCTTTTGAATCTCTAAGAGAAGCATTGACCACTGCTCCACTCTTACTGATGCCAGACTTTAAATTACCTTTCAAACTGTATATTGATGCATCAGGGGATGGACTAGGTGCTGCACTTCACCAAGTTCAGATCATAAATGACAAACCTGTAGAAGGACCAATATGTTTCATATCCAGGCAAATCAAACCAACTGAAGCCAGATATGGAGCAAGTCAAATGGAATGTCTATGCCTTGTCTGGGCCTTAGAGAAATTGAACTATTTCTTAGAGGGATGTGTTTTTGAAGTAATAACAGATTGTACAGCTGTGAAATCACTTTTGAACATGAAAACACCTAACAGACACATGCTCAGATGGCAAATAGCCATACAAGAATACAGAGGCAATATGACTATTGTTCACAAGGATGGGAATATTCATAAGAATGCAGATGGACTAAGCAGATGGCCATTACCAAATAACATTGATAATCCTGCTTATGTTCCAGAAGAAGCTTCACCACAAATTCCAATAGAAGGAATAAGTGTTACAGACTTGAACACCACCTTCTTTGAAGAAGTCAGAAATAGTTACACTCAAGATAAGAATTGTAGCATCTTATGCCAATTACTTAACAAAGACTGTAAAGACAACTCTCTAATACATGCCTTGGATGAAGTATGGAGAAAATCTTATAATGAAGGGAGATTTCACCTACTGGATGGTATAATTTACCACAGAACCAAGCACACATGTGTCATGACAGTTGTAGACAGGTCATTAATCAATCTTGTACTGAAAGAATGCCATGATAGTCCCTTTTCAGGACATCTTTCTGAGGACAGAACAAGAGAGAAAGTAAAGACCTGCATATGGTGGCCAATGTGGCAAAAAGATGTTGCAGAATATTGCAAAACCTGTGACAGATGCCAAAAGGCAAATAAATCCACTGGCAAAAGACTTGGAAATATGATGAAAATCCAAGAACCAAACAGACCTTGGGAAATTGTCCATATGGATTGGGTAACTGGCCTACCACCAGGAGGTGACAGGAGCTATAATGCTTGCCTAGTAATTGTTGACAGATTCAGTAAAACTCCAATCTTTTTACCATGTCACAAAGATGATACAGCCATGGATACAGCTCTTCTGATATGGAATAGAGTAGTGTCATGGACTGGGATATTTACAAATATCATCAGTGATAGAGATCCCAAATTCACTTCAGCTCTATGGACAAATCTTCACCAATTATATGGCACAAAACTGTCTTTCTCTACAGCCTACCACCCACAAACTGATGGTCTGGCTGAAAGAATGATCCAAACCTTAGAGGACATGGTGAGAAGATTTTGTGCATATGGCCTTGAATTCAAAGATTGTGATGGATTTACCCATGATTGGTGTACTCTGTTACCAGCACTGGAATTAGCATATAAAACATCAATCCATTCCAGTACCAATCAGACTCCTGCTATTCTAGAAAAAGGATGGAACCCCAAGTTACCCCAAGATTCCTTGAGGAAAGACTTAATTGAAATACATCCCACAGCTGCTAGCTTCAAAGGAATGCTAGACAAAGCTAGAAAGCATGCAGTGAGATGCATGGAGGACTCTTTTGCATATGCTAAAGACAAATGGGATAAATCTCATGCAACTCCAGATTTCAAAGTGGGGGACCTAGTTCTTGTATCCACCACTAACTTCAATAACATCAAAGGATGTAAAAAGTTAAAAGACTCCTTTGCAGGACCTTTTGTGATTAAGGCCCTCCATGGAGAAAATGCTGTTGAAGTAGAGTTATCTGAAGAACTTAGCAATAAGCACCCTACATTTCCAGTAAGCTTGATAAAGCCATACAAATCTAGTGATGCTGAGAAATTTCCCTTGAGGAATAAGATTCCCCAAGTTATACCTCCTATTGAGACATCTGGTACTAAGAAAATAACCAAAGTTCTTAAAGAAAGGAAATTAAGAACCAAGAAAGTAAGGGAATACCTTGTTAGGTACAGTGACCCAACTTGTGAAGATGAATGGTTAGAAGAGAAAGATATACCAGAAGCCACCAAACTCCTGAGGAGATTCAGACACACTAGAAACACCAATATTACAAAGTAATATTCTTTTTTAGGGGGAGGGAATGTGAGCCTTAGAGGTAATTTCATATACCCAAAAGACCACAAATATAAAAAATAACATATTAATATAAATAAAATAAATTTATTTATATTATTAAAATAAAAATAAAAAATATAAATATAAAATTATATTAAAAATAAAAAATTAATTATAATTTAAAAATAAAATTACTTTAAATTTTGTAAATATAAAATTACATTTATACTTGAAAAATTTAAGTAAAAATGAAATTTTAACAAAATTGTGTAAAAATAAATAAATTTGGAAAAAAGTTAAATAAAATTTATTATAACTTTTTATCCAATAAATAAACATATAAATTTTATTTCACCATTGGATTCCTCATAAAAAATCAGGTGGGGTCACCTCTGAGTGAAATTTTTGTAACTCAACTCTAAATAAGCTTAAATTAAGTTTTTAGTATTTTCAATACAAAAGTTGAAAATCCTCAAAACCTTAATTTAATTCACACCACATGTGGTGTTAACCATCAATTTTTGTGTTAAAATTGAGGTGTTGTGTTTAGTTTAGAAGTTATGAGGAATTAAAGTATTTTCAATTGAATTCAATTGAAATGTCAAAATGTGCGCGTGTATTACATAAGTGAACTTTGATTTACATATGAGGTGTCAATTATTACTGTATTGTACTGTACAATTGAATTGAATTACATGTGTAAATTATAAGTATAATACATGATGAGGAATTAAAGGAAAAATAAATTGGAAAGATTAAATTTGGGGGGGAAAAGGAACTCCAGCTCTAAGGGGGAGCTAGACCCCCAAAATCCTTGCTGACAGGCGTGGGATGTCAAAATTCACGCAAAAGTTCATCACTTTTGGCCTGGAATTGAGTTACAGGGTCTGTGGACTCAATTGATGATGAGGTTTTGATACCAACTGGGGTAGTTTTAGCTGTTGCCAAGAAGGTAAAACTACCCTTAAGATAAAACAATCATAATAAAAACAGTTTTAACTGGTTTCTACGCCTCTGACACACATTCTGACGTGTTTTGAAGGCTCTAGGCCTGGTATTGCTATAGTAATGGCTGATTTAAGGGTCTAAAATGGCTAAAAATGGCTAAAAATGGCTTAAACCAGCCCTTTTTGGTCTAAACCAGGGTTCAATGATGCCATAATTGGCTTTTCTGTTGTCAGACTGTTTTTCACGACTGACAAGAGTAAATTTTACTTTTGGAGTAAGAGAATTGATGGCTATAAAAGAATGTCTTCTTTGCCCCACTTTTCTCTTCATGTTAGAATCTTTTCCTTTTATTAATTAGTTTAAAACTGTTAAACCAATCAATAAAAGATTCCAACCACCTCTTTTAAATCATTTTAAACCTTTTAACCACGTGAAAAAATCATTATAATCATTGTTTGTAACTCTTATAATCATTTTTACCCCTGAACCACCCCAAAAGTGAATTAAAGCATCTTTCATCACTGTTAACTTTGTCACTTTGTTTCCAAATTCACTCTGGTCACTTTTGGGCGTGTTTTCTCTTTAATATTCTTTTTAAAGACTCTGTTCTTTAATTAATTGCTTGCAGTTCTTTGCTCAATTAATTCCAATTGAAATTGCTCTTGAAGAAATTTCTTTTGTAGCCTTAAAATATCTCTTGTAGAGTATTTTTTGGATAAATTTTTATTGTTGGTAAAACAATAAATTTTTATAATATTATTGTTTTATACTAATAAAGTTATAAACAATAAAATTGGCGTGTTTTCTCTTAAAAATAATATTTCATACTATTTTTAATTGATTTTTACCATATACAAATTCTGAGGACAGGAAAAGTACTTGATTTTTAATCAAAGTTTCATATCCACACCTTACAATAAAAGACAAAAGTTTGGATTCTTAAATAACAAAAAACAAATCACAGTTATTAAGAATGAGGAAAAAATTCCAGAAAAAGAACTTTTTATATCTGAACAACTCAAAGAGGCAGAATTCAATCAAGAATTAACAGAAAAAATGAAAGAAAAATTGATTGACCTCTTATTTAAGTATAAAAATGCCTTTGCAACTGACAAAGAGCCACTAGGTGCCATAATTGGACATGAAGTGGATATAATTCTTAATGTAGAAAAACCTTACCTACCTTTATTAAGAAGACCTGCTTATCCAGCCAGTCCAAGAGCTAGAGAAGCCCTAGAGGTGCACATTAAAGAATTAATGGACCTTGGAGTATTAAGAAAGGTTGGACATAATGAGCAAGTAGAAGTTACTACACCTGTCATTATAACTTGGCATAATGGAAAATCAAGGATGGTAGGAGACTTCAGAGCCCTGAATACCTATACCATTCCAGACAGATATCCAATACCCAGAATCCATGAGACATTGACCCAATTGTCATAAGCTAAGTTCATCACAGCTATGGATGCTCTTAAGGGTTTTCATCAAAATGTCTTAACAGACAATGCCAAGAAACTACTAAGAATAATAGTCCATTGTGGAATTTTTGAATACTTAAGAATGCCATTTGGGATAAAAAATGCACCTTCCCATTATCAAAGAATGATGAATACCATATTTCCTGAAGAATTATCAGAAGGATGGTTAATAATCTACATTGATGATATCATAGTTTGCTCAGAAACTTGGGAAAATCACCTGACAAGACTAGAAAGGGTACTACAGAAAATAGTCCAAGTAAATATGAAAATTTCATTGAAAAAGTGTCATTTTGCATATAGTGAATTGAAAGCCCTAGGACATGTAGTATCTGGACTTAGGCATAGACAAAAATAAAGTAGCAGCAGTACTACTTAAACCAATGCCTCAAACTAAAAAAGAAATGCAATCATTTCTAGGATTTGCTGGTTACTATAGACAGCATATAAAGGACTTTGCAAAGATTGCTAAATCCTTGTATAAGCTATGTGACCAACAAACAGTCTATGAGATGACAGAAGAAAGAGTCAAGGCATATGAAGAATTGAAAAATTCTTTAACAAATGCCCCATTTCTTCTAATGCCAGATTGGAAACTACCTTTCAAACTGTAAATTGATGCTTGTGGAGAAGAACTAGGTGCTGCACTTCACCAAACACAAATTATCAATGATAAACCAGTGGAAGGACCAATTTGTTTCATTTCAAGGCAGATAAAGCCAACAGAAGCAAGGTATGGAGCAAGCCAAATGGAATGCTTATGCCTAGTGTGGGCTTTAGAAAAGCTGCATTATTATTTGGATGGCACAGTATTTGATGTAATCACAGACTGTAATGCTGTGAAATCACTATTAAATATGAAGACTCCAAATAGTCATATGCTGAGATGGCAAATTGCTATCCAAGAATATAGGGGAAATATGACTATTGTTCATAAATCTGGAAATATTCATAAAAATGCAGATGGTCTTAGCAGATGGGCTCTAGCAAATACCCCTGACAATCCAGCATGGGTACCACAAGAAGAGCACCATATAGAAGGAATATGTGTTACAGACATTGGCACAGAATTCTTTAACCAAGTTAAAGAAAGCTATAAGACAGACAAAAATTGCCATATCTTAAGCCAACTTCTAATGAAAGACTGCAAAGATCCATCACTTTCATCAAAACTAGATGAAATATGGAAAAAAGCATATGATGAAGGAAGATTCCACCTCCTTGATGGAATCCTTTACCATAGAACAAAACACACATGTGTTATGGCCTTAACAGACAGAACACTAATAAACACTATTTTACATGAGTGTCATGATAGTGTTGCATCTGGACATCTCTCAGAAGATAGGACACTAGAGAGGGTGAAAACCTGCTCTTGGTGGCCAAATTGGAAAAAAGATGTTGCAGAGTACTGCCAAACCTGTGACAGATGCCAAAAAGCCAACAGAGCCACAGGAAAGAGATTTGGAATGATGATCCAAATCCAAGAACCAAAATCCCCATGGGAAATAGTTCATATGGATTGGGTAACAGCTTTACCTCCAGGAGGAGACAGGAGTTATAATGCATGCCTAGTATTAGTTGACAGGTACAGTAAAAATCCCATGTTCTTACCATGTCATAAAGATGACACAGCTATGGATACAGCCATAATGATATGGAATAAAGTCATTAGCCACACAGGCTTATTCCAAAATATTATAAGTGATAGAGACCCAAAGTTCACTTCAGCATTATGGACAAATCTCCATAACTTGTTTGGGACAAAATTATCATTCTCAACAGCTTATCATCCTCAAACTGATGGTCTAGCAGAAAGAATGATACAGACCCTAGAGGATATGATCAGAAGATTCTGTGCTTATGGGCTAGAATTCAAAGATTCTGATGGTTTTACCCATGATTGGTGTACACTAATACCAGCACTTGAACTGGCATATAAGACATCAATCCATTCTTCTACTGGCAAAACACCAGCAATGCTAGAGAAAGGTTGGAATCCAAGACTTCCTTATGATACCCTCAAAAAGGACTTGGTGGATATACATCCAACAGCAAGCAGTTTCAAGATAATGCTTGACAAAGCAAGACACCATGCAAACAGATGCATGCAAGATTCTTTTAAATATGCAAAAGAAAGATGGGATAAAAGTCATAAGCCACCTGACTTCAAAATAGGGGACTTGGTTTTAGTATCAACCCTTAATTTCAATAACATAAAAGGCCCAAAGAAATTGAAAGATTCCTTTGCAGGACTATTTATGATAAAAGCACTTCATGGACCCAATGCTGTGCAATTAGAACTCACAGGTGAACTAATGAACAAACACCCAACTTTCCCTGTAAGTCTGATAAAACCTTACAGTTCAAGTGACAAGGAATTATTTCCACTAAGAAATAAACCCCCACTTGAAATTCCCCCCTTGGAGGAAGGAGAGGAAAAGAGAATAGTAAAAGTCCTTAAAGAAAGAAGGACAAGAAACAAAAAAGAAAGGGAATACCTTGTAAGGTATAGAAATTCAACTCAAGAAGATGAATGGCTACTTGAGAAAGATATAACAAATGCTGATAAATTACTAAGAAGGTTCAGACATGAAAGAAAACCTGAAAAATAAAAAGTTAAGCATTATTGAGCTTCAAGACTAACAAAAGTCTATTGAAGAGGTAGGACAGTGGATGATACCCTAATCACATATATCAGATTGTGGTACAATCTTTTTTGGTGGTAGGGAATGTGAGCCTTTGAGATATGACCACATACCCAATAAGGTCACAAAAAATACTCAGAATAATTATACCTTTAATATAATTATATTAAAATTAATTAGAATAATTATACACTAAAAATAATTACTCAAATATACAAAAAATACCATAAATAAGTACTAAAATTGGTTTAACTTAAAAACCAATGAATGAACATGTGAAATAAATTATACCATTGGATTCCCCATGGAAAAATACACATATACCATTTTTATGGCATATCTGTAAAGCCAATATTTAAGGAATTATAAGGTACAATACCTTATAAAAAACATAAAAACTTATTTATCTCAGAAACTAATGAAACAACATGTGAAATAAATTGTACCAGTGGATTCCCCACAGAATTCCACATATAAAACAATTAATAAGCTAATTTCCAATGTTAATACTTAAGGAATTATCCTGAATATATGCACTTTTTTGGTCAACGCATATATTCAAGGATCATAGCTAATATCTTCTAAATTATACATGATAGAATGATGAACCAAAGATAAAGTTACCACGTAATTACTGTAAGAACACAGATATGAACTTTATTTTACAAATTATAAACAAGGTTAAAACCTATGATGAATTATTGATAAAAATCAACAGAGCTGTTGACCACTTTGTTGTGAAAGTGTTCCAAACTTAGAAAAAAGTACACAGTTAGATTCTCCTAGTTCATTCGTGAAGAATGATGTAATTTTTATTATTAAATTCAGGGTATAACCCCCTGAAATCAAGATTTGAAGTTTAAAATATTGAATTTCGACAGAAAAGATGAGTTACAAGAAAAATCATCAAAATTAGAGTTTTGATGATGTAATAAAAAGCTCTTGGCAGCATAATAAGGTTATGTCAGGCTATCAGAATTCACTCTCTGAATTGCTGTAGCGTGAAAACCTTAAAAGTTATTGAGGATCAAAGTTTGAGCTTAAATTGAGCTGTTATGATCACATACTGTAACCTTAAATTAAGTTTAACAGTCTTAATAGTGATAAAATTGGTGAATACTATTAGTTTATGATTAAAACTAATAAAATCCACGAAATTTGGGGTTCTGCCAAGCCTCTGATGTCATCACACTTAGAGTTATAGTGATAACTCTAAATAATGGTGTAATAATGATGTAATATGGTTTGATCATGATGTAATCACCCTCAAACCTTAAAATATTGATCAATTCCAGTGGATATGATCAGTACACGTCTACTAGAAGCCTGTTGGACTCTAGGAGGGAGGTATTTACTATAAATAGAGCTCTTTTTACTCTGTTTTCCCCTCAGACACATCAAAAACATTAAATCAATTAAATCAAAGGTAATTTCTTTATTCTTTATATATAAAACTGTTATATTATTAAAGACCAAAGACCACCTTGCTATAATCAACTCTTTTGACGTGATTAAATCATTTATTTAATTGTTTTTGTT
This sequence comes from Austropuccinia psidii, assembly GCA_023105745.1. Taxonomy (NCBI): domain Eukaryota; kingdom Fungi; phylum Basidiomycota; class Pucciniomycetes; order Pucciniales; family Sphaerophragmiaceae; genus Austropuccinia; species Austropuccinia psidii. Next base: position 9,912,521 of record JALGQZ010000004.1, on the reverse strand, counting down.
AAAAAATCTCTCTAATAACTCATTTCCACGTAAAAATCCAGAATAATTTGTAATTTTCTTTATTTTTATTGTAAATACAATTTGAAAAGGTTGTATTTATATTTTTTGGCGTAAAATACTTCAAAATTATTATATTAAGTGTTAAAAGTAGGTTATTTTCTCTTATTATAATAATTTCTCTATTATTACTCTTTTAATAATTCTTTAATTAATATAAATAGTATTTATATTAATTCATAACTTTAATATTAGTAATATTATTGTTATTAATTGTTTTTTATTAATAAAAAACAATTTTTTACGCCTTTATTATTTGTTGGTAACAATAATAAAGAGCTTTATAATATATTAATTATTTTATATTAATATATTATTTATAATATTATAATTTCATATAATATTAATTATATTATTATATTTATTTAATAATATAATATTTTTACGCCATAATAATAATATTTCTTTATTATTATTATTATTTCAATCTTATTTATTTCAACTATAAGGACATTCAGAGTACAATAAGTAATAAATTAGTAATTTTTACTTATTGTTTCATAATCAAACCTTACATCCACATACTGAAAGCCTCCCCATACTCAATGAAACAATCCATGATGAACTTCCACATACTGAAAGCCCCCCCATACTCAATGAAACAATCCATGATGAAACCCCTCCCGCCTCTCCTTGAAATATTCAAGCCTTTCAAGACAGGGAGACAATTAAACATGATACAATGGGACAAGATATGACTGATATAATTCCTGACACTGAGCCCAAAGTGTCATCCTCTGCTAATTTTCAAGGAATATTTTTATCCCGCATGGAAGAGTTTGGAGAAATTTTGAATTATCACTCCAATATTGCTCAACAATCATGGAAAGGGGGGATTCATAATATCCATAGGATTTACAAAAATCAATGGGAAAATTTACCAACAAAGGATGCTCATACACTCCTGCCTGTTGGTATTAAGGTGATCAGTAACCAAGAGCTTAAAATGTTGGCATGGCTTGAGGACGTTGGGATGGCAGGTGAGTTTTATCTTTGTGCATGAAACGTGATTATTGGCTGTTGACTTGTGATATAAATTGCAATATAAAGGGTTAGATTTTTTTAAGTCAACGGAAACAGAAGCGTTTTTTGATAACAACATTTGGAATCTTAAATTGATGAAGGAATCAGCTAAACCTCCAGATAATCTCCCAAAATCTGAACACTCCTTCTTCAAAATGGTTCAGAGCCTTCTTTACCCCGCCAATCCAGTTAAACATTTTTGGGCAAATTTTATGTTTGAATCCATTAGTTTAGTCTCATACAATGTGATTGCACCCAAACCATATGTGGCACCAACATCAAATTCGACCCATCCTCTTGGACTCGAATGGGGAGAAGTTGAATACCTTGCCTCCTTCTTGAGTAAATCAAAGCAAAGTGCAACACAAGTTAGCATTGAAGGTGGGGGGGCTGACAATGAGATATCAACAAAGCCACACAAGAACCTGGAGGATCTAATGGATACAGTTATGCATTTTATGATTGCGTACAACATGGTACGTGCACATACAAAGGTGGAAGTCAATGGCATCAAAGGCAAACTTGTTTTCTCAAAAAAAATGAGGCCATCAAAGATCTTTTGACGTGTCATAAGAATCTTGGAATAAATTGAATTTGCTATGGTATACTAGCGGCTTTCTGTGCGGTGGGGGTTTGTGGTTTGATGGTATGCTCAGATTACTGGAGAACAAGCTCAGTCAAGGGGGCTTTATCACTCATTGATATTTCTGAAAAACTTTCAGAGGATAAAAATCTAGTGGAGCCAGTGTGGCTACGTACTAATAAGTATATATGTAATTTACTGAATAAGAGTTTCTTCTCATCAGAGTCATTTAACCCCACTGTACCTCTTAGATTTGAATTTCCACGATGCTTGGTATTAGACTTTGGTGATGCCTGGGTGGCGAAGCACGGTCTTGGTTCAATTGATGACATCACACTGACTTTACCCAGGTCAGCTAAACTTACAACCAGGATTGACCCATTTCATATTAGCTTTGTACTAGATAGATTGTAATTGAATTTTGAAAAGTTATTTATGAATTTAATCATCGTGACTACCTATCCTACTACTTCCCGGATGCCACAGTATGAATACCTAAAATAATTGTACAGAGGCATGCCTCTGTACACCCTTGAAAATACTCCAACAAGACACAAACTGTGTCAGGAAGTTGTGCCCACAATTAGCACACACGGGGGCATTGGGGGAAGAGGGTTTTATTACTTCCTGCCAGCCCCCAATTGGTGAAATGGCCCTGTTTGTTTTAAGAGGACTAGGATAATTAGGGATCCGCAGCAGGGTGCATATTGCATTTGCGCATGCTTGCAATATTCCACATGGTTGGATTGGAAAGTGATTGAATGGGAACATCAATATATCAAATTGACTAATGCACTATCCACTGCAATTTTCAGGTTCAGGTACTTGAGATCGCAAATTCACAAAGGTCAGGTGTGATCTTTCATTTTTAGCTGCAATTAATAAAGATTCATTGGCCAAAATCAAATTTTGGTGATATTAATAATTCAGTAATCATTTGGTTTCATTTCATTTGCTTCTGCAAGCATGCCATTCACAAAAAAAAGAAAGGAGCGTAAAAGGGAACTCACGGGAAAGCATTGGGGTGGGGAAGGAAAGTGTGAGTGGCTTGCTTATTCTCAGCATATATATATAGATATATATATATGCTTCCACATTTATGTGGCACCCTCATTGGGCCCCATGGAAGAACATTGGCCTTAGTCAGTTCAGATCAAGCCAATGTGATGTGGGATCCAACAGGGAAGTCAAGGATGTGTGCCAAATAAAGCTCCTTGGGCATTGGGCACCATTCTGGATTCAACAGACCTTAGCTTCAAATGGCAGGAAGCAGTATCTGATATCTTGTCTGCTTCAGCACAAAGTGATCCCTCACCCACTTTGGAATAGTGGGACATCCCAAAAAACAAATGAGGGCAAAATCACCTGAAATAATAAGTTTTTTCCCTCCACTTGACTAACAGCACAAATATTAATGCCAGTATCAGCAAATATGACCCCAAGTGAAATTTGAAGGCTTGTGGATTTCAATAAGATCAAACATTTTGGGCACCTGGCAATTTTCTCTTCAACCAGATTACTCATTGCCCTTGTTGAATTCAGACCATTCACAACAATGAGTGAAGTCGAGGTCAATAAATGGGATGAATTATCACAATTCTTATTTTGCGAAAGAAGATTCAAAAACCCAATTGCAACAAATGGGGCATTACTGGAGGGATTTATTTTTGCAATTGAGTGCCGCAAATGTAGCATGAATAATGAGCAATTTGGTCTGTATGGAAGTCTTTGGAAAATTGAAAATGCAAAAGATGAATGGCAGAACCAAGGTGCCAATCTTAGCTTGGGGAGTTGCATTCTAGGTCAATCCTTATGATTTGTTGGGGATAATTTCTTTCAGAATAGTCAAAATTGCTACAAGTCATTTGGGGTTCCGTCTTTTGATCAAATCAACTGTTAAGCCAATATTCCCACAAATCAGAGTGCATTCAAGTTTGCTTCCGCACTCACTTTCACCATGAATGGATTCAAAAACTCACCCCATCTTCATAAGAATGCATCGTTGTATGCTTTGGGATGGTGGTTTCAAACTGGTAAGCGGACCGGCCAAATTCAAAGAGATGCGTCAAAGCAGTGTACAGGGGGAAAATTGATTTTCCCAAATGAGCATTTTTGGATTGATCTATCCGAATGTCATGGCCTCATTCAGGTAGTGTGGGCCAGTAGTACATTTGTTAATTATTCTGATCCAGCACAGGACAACGAAAGCACTAAACTAGTGGGTATGTCCATGCAATTTTAAGGTGTGGATAGGAAACTTTGATTAAAAATCAAGTACTTTTCCTGTCCTCAAAATTTGTAGAAGGTAAAGTTCAATTAAAACTAGTAAGAAATATTATTTTTAAGAGAAAACACGCCAATTTTATTGTTTATAACTTGATTATTATTAGAAAGTAATATTATAAAAATTTATTGTTTTACCAACAATAAAAATTTATCCAAAAAATACTCTACAAGAGATATTTTAAGGCTACAAAAGAAATTTCTTCAAGAGCAATTTGAATTGGAATTAATTGAGCAATGAACTGCAAGCAATTAATTAAAGAACAGAGTCTTTAAAAATAATATTAAAGAGAAAACACTCCCAAAAGTGACCAGAGTGAATTTGGAAACAAAGTGCCAAAGTTTACAGTGATGAAAGATGCTTAAATTCACTTTTGGGGTGGTTCAGGGGTAAAAATGATTATAAAAGTTACAAAAAATGATTATAATGATTTTTTCACGTGGTTAAAAGGATTAGAATGATTTAAAGATGGTGGTTGGAATCTCTTATTGATTGGTTTAACAATGTTTAAACTAATTATAAAAGGAAAAGATTCTAACATGAAGAGACAAGTGGGGCAAAGAAGAAATTCTTTTATAGCCATCAATTCTCTTACTCCAAAAGTAAAATTTACTCTTGTAAGTCGTAAAAAACAGTCTGACAACAGGAAAGCCAATTAGGGCATCATTGAACCCTGGTTTAGACCAAAAAGGGCTGGTTTAAGCCATTTTTAGCCATTTTTAGCCATTTTAGACCCTTAAATCAGCCATTACTATAGCAATACCAGGCCTAGAGCCTTCAAAACACGTCAGAATGTGTGTCAGAGGCGTAGAAACCAGTTAAAACTGTTTTTAATATGATTGTTTTATCTTAAGGGTAGTTTTACCCTCTTGGCAACAGCTAAAACTACCCCAGTTGGTATCAAAACCTCATCATCAATTGATTCCACAGACCCTGTAACTCAATTCCAGGCCAAAAGTGATGAACTTTTGCGTGAATTTGGACATCCCACACCTCTCAGCAAGGATTTTGGGGGTCTAGCTCCCCCTTAGAGCCAGAGTTGCTTTTCCCCCCAAAATTTAATCTTTCCAATTTATTTTTCCTTTAATTCCTCATCATGTATTATACTTAAAATTTACATATGGAACTCAATTCAATTGTACAGTACAATACAGTAATAATTGATACCTCATATGTAAATCAAAGTTCACTTATGTAATACACGCGCACATTTTGACATTTCAATTGAATTCAATTGAAAATACTTCAATTCCTCATAACTTCTCAACTAAACACAACACCTCAATTTTAACACAAAAATTGATGGTTAACACCACATGTGGTGTGAATTAAATTAAGGTTTTGAGGATTTTCAACTTTTGTATTGAAAATACTAAAAACTTAATTTAAACTTATTTAGAGTTGAGTTACAAGATGTTCACTCAGAGATGACCCCACCTAATTTTTTATGAGGAAGCCAATGGTGAAATAATTTTTTTATGTTTGTTTAATGGATAAAAAGCTATAATTATTTTTATTTAACTTTTTTCCAAATTTGTTTATTTTTTCACAATTTTGTTAAAATTTCATTGTTACTTAATTTTTTCAAGTATAAATGTAATTTTATACTTACAAAATTTATTGTATTTTTATTTTTAAATTGTAATTAATTTTATATTTATATTTTGATTTTCATTTAAATAATATAAATTTTATTTATATTAATATGTTATCTCTGTATTTGTGGTCTTTTGGGTATATGAAATTACCTCTAAGGCTCACATTCCCTCCCCCTGAAAAAGAATATTAATTTGTAATATTGGTGTTTCTAGCGCGTCTGAATCTCCTGAGGAGTTTGGTGGCTTCTGGTATATCTTTTTCTTCTAACCATTTATCTTCACAAGTTGGGTCACGGTACCTAACAAGGTATTCCCTCACTTTCTTGGCTCTTAATTTCCTTTCTTCAAGAACTTTGATAATTTTCTTAGTACCAGATGTCTCAATAGGAGGTATAACTTGGGGAATCTTATTCCTCAAGGGAAATTTCTCAGCATCACTAGATTTATATGGCTTTATCAAGCTCACTGGAAATGTAGGATGCTTATTGCTAAGTTCCTCAGATAACTCTACTTCAACAGCATTTTCTCCATGGAGGGCCTTAATAACAAAAGGTCCTGCAAAGGATTCTTTCAACTTTTTACATCCTTTGATGTTATTGAAGTTAGTGGTGGATACAAGAACTAGGTCCCCCACTTTGAAATCTGGAGTTGCATGTGATTTATCCCATTTGTATTTAGCATATGCAAAAGAGTCCTCCATGCATCTTACTGAATGCTTTCTAGCTTTGTCTAGCATTCCTTTGAAGCTAGCAGCTGTGGGATGTATTTCAATTAAGTCTTTCCTCAAGGAATCTTGGGGTAACTTGGGGTTCCATCCTTTTTCTAGAATAGCAGGAGTCTGATTGGTACTGGCATGGATGATGTTTTATATGCTAATTCCAGTTCTGGCAACAGAGTACACCAATCATGGGTAAATCCATCACAATCTTTGAATTCAAGGCCATATGCACAAAGTCTTCTCACCATGTCCTCTAAGGTTTGGATCATCCTTTCAGCCAGGCCATCAGTTTGTGGGTGGTAGGCTGTAGAGAAAGACAGTTTAATGCCAAATAATTGGTGAAGATTTGTCCATAGTGCTGAAGTGAATTTGGGATCTCTATCACTAATGATATTTGTAAATATCCCAGTCCATGACACTACTCTATTCCATATCAGAAGAGCTGTATCCATGGCTGTATCATCTTTGTGACATGGTAAAATGATTGGAGTTTTACCGAATCTGTCCACAATTACTAGGAAAGCATTATAGCTTCTGCCACCTCCTGGTGGTAGGCCAGTTACCCAATCCATATCGACAATTTCCCAAGGTCTGTTTGGTTCTTGGAATTTTATCATATTTCCAAGTCTTTTGCCAGTGGATTTATTTGCCTTTTGGCATCTGTCACAGGTTTTGCAATATTCTGAAACATCTTTCTGCCACATTGGCCACCATATGCAGGTCTTTACTTTCTCTCTTGTTCTGTCTTCAGACAGATGTCCTGAAAAGGGACTATCATTGCATTCTTTCAGTACAAGATTGATTAATGACCTGTCTACAACTGTCATGACACATGTGTGCTTGGTTCTGTGGTAAATTATACCATCCAGTAGGTGAAATCTTCCTTCATCATAAGATTTTTTCCATACTTCATCCAAGGCATGTATTAGAGAGTTGTCTTTACAGTCTCTGTTAAGTAATTGGCATAAGATGCTACAATTCTTATCTTTAGTGTAACTACCTCTGACTTCTTCAAAGAAGGTGGTGTTCAAGTCTGTAACACTTATTCCTTCTATTGGAATTTGGGGTGAAGCTTCTTCTGGCACATAAGCAGGATTATCAATGTTATTTGGTAATGTCCATCTGCTCAGTCCATCTGCATTCTTATGAATATTCCCATCCTTATGAACAATATTCATATTGCCTCTGTATTCTTGTATGGCTATTTGCCATCTGAGCATATGTCTGTTGGGTGTTTTCATGTTCAAAAGTGATTTGACAGCTGTACAATCTGTTATCACTTCAAAAACCCATCCCTCTAAGAAGTAGTTCAATTTCTCTAAAGCCCAGACAAGGCATAGACATTCCATCTGACTTGCTCCATATCTGGCTTCAGTTGGTTTGATTTGCCTGGATATGAAACATATGGGTCCTTCTACAGGTTTATCATTTATGATCTGAACTTGGTGAAGTGCAGCATCCAGTCCATCCCCTGATGCATCAATATACAGTTTGAAAGGTAATTTAAAGTCTGGAATCAGTAAGAGTGGAGCAGTGGTCAAGGCTTCTCTTAGAGACTCAAAAGCATTTCCTCTGTCAACAGTCATTTCAAATACTTTGTCTGTCTCACACAACTTATAAAGTGGTCTTGCTATGGATGCAAAATCTTTAATGTGTTGCCTGTAATATCCTGCAAAACCTAAGAATGACTGAATTTCCTTCTTATTCTGAGGCATGGGTTTTAGCAATACTCCTGCAACTTTTTTTTTGTCAATTTCAAGGGACAAACCAGATACAACATGTCCTAGTGCTTTAAGTTCTTTAAATCCAAAATGACATTTCTTCAAGGAGATTTTCATGTTTTCTGATTGATTTTTTGTCAAAACTCTGGACAATCTGTACATGTGCTCTTCCCAAGTCTTGGAACAGACAATAAATTCATCAATATAAATGATTAACCATCCCTCTGAGAGTTCTTCAGGGAAGCTTTCATTCATCATTCTTTGGAAGTGTGAAGGTCCATTTTTGATACCAAAGGGCATCCTCAAGTATTCATACACTCCACAATGAACAATAATTCTCAAGTATTTTCTTGCTCTTGGTGTCACCACATTTTGATGGAATCCTTTAAGGGAATCCATAATGGTTATATACACTGCTTGAGATATTTGAGTAAGGGCAATTTGGATTTTTGGTATTGGGTATCTGTCTGGAACAGTGTAAGTGTTCAGAGCTCTAAAGTCCCTAACCATTCTGGATTTTCCGTTATTCCACGCCACTATGACTGGTGTAGTTATTCCTACTTCTTCATTGTGGCCTACTCTTCTTATTACACCAAGGTCCAGAATTTCTTTGATATGAATTTCTAGAGCTTCTCTTGATTGTGGACTTTCTGGATAAGCAGGTCTTCTTAAGAGTGGTGGATAAGGTCTCTCAATGTTAAGAATGATGTCAACTTCATGACCAATAATTGCTCCTAGAGTTTCTTTGTCTGTAGCAAATGCTCCTCTGTGGTCATACAAAAGGGAAGAAAGTTCATTTTCTTTTTTATCAGTCAAATGAAGGCTTATTTCAGCCTCATTTGACTGTTCAGACTTGAATTTTTCTAACTCTAAGTTGACTGGTAATACTTTGTTTACTGTAATTTGTCTTTGAAATGGTAAAAGGGCAAATTTTTGTCGCTTATTGTCTCCAATAGTAAAGTATCTGTCTTTTTTATTATGTAAATCTATCCCATACATGATTAAATAGTCATTTCCCAATATAAAATGGGTACTAGAGCAATTTTCCATAACAACAAATTCAACTGTGATTCTTAAATTCCCATTTATGTGTGGGAATATGACATTGGTCTCAAAGATTCCTAATGCTTTCATTGGATTACTTGCACTGTTGAATTTTATACCATCAATTGGTAACAATTGGTGTTCAAAGTTTGGTACACAAGTCTTAAGAAAAGATTTCCCAACAGAAGAGCAGAAGGCTCCTGGGTCAAGAAAAAGTTTGGTGGGCTTGTTGTCAATCACCACTTCTGTTATACAGGAGTTACCAGCTGTATAACCTTTCCCTCTGTTTGGTTTTGTTTTCATAAGTTGTGAATCTTGAACTTTTGATAAGTCAAGTTGACCATTGCTCAATTGTGGCAAGTGGGAATAAGATTCCATGATGTCAAAAGTGGCCTTGATATTTGCTATATCTTTTGAAGATTCAGAAAATATGGATGACTTATCATCTGAATTGTCTTCAATTATGTCATCTTTTTCAACATCAGGTTCCTTTTCAATATTAATTTCATTTATTTTCCCCGTTTTTGGACATTTATTAGCTAAATTGGTGGTGCTTTGGCAAATATGGCACTTTTTGACTGTATCTGCAGATTTATACCCAACATTATTAGAATTTTCTTTGGGGTTTTTGTCCACAGAATCTTTCCAAGGTGTATTAAACCTTGTTTCAAGATTCACCCTACTACAACCAATTTTTGTTCTGGTGGTTACTTCTAATATATTGATAATATGCTCTGCTGAAGATTGTTCAGTAGTCCTGCTTTTTATAGCATGCTCTAAGTCACCTCCACATTGTCTCAGAATTTTTCTATGGATCATAAATTCTGACATGTCTGGACATAATGCTGTTAATCTGTCCTTTTGTTGGCAAAACCATGGTAAAGCTTTGTCTTTATCAGCATTAAATTTGGCAGATTCAAAGGCTGTTTCAACAATCCTCCAAGCATCATTTGCCCATTTGTTGATGATTTGGGTTTTCCACCAAGTCCAACTCTGGTGTCCATGTGCTTGTCTTATTTTGATGTACCATCTGTGGCTGATCTGGTAAACAAGGTGTTAAATCTTGCTGTTACCAATCTGTCTGATAATTCAAAATCTTTTTTGAACATGTCAATACCTCTAATGAATTCCATATGGTCATACTCTCCTTCACCACTGAAGTGAGGCCATTCTTTAAGTCTTGGAACTTCTTTCAAAAGTGCTTGGCCCATTGATTGTTCCAAGTTATGAAAAGGAGTGGATAATTCACTTTTTAACTGTGAATTATCAGGATCCAATACTTGTGGATTTGGAATTCTTGTGCCCTCATTTTGATTCAGAGGTGTAGACATTCTTGGTAAGGTGTTCAGTATTTTTTCAATGTCATTCATTTTACTGTTGCTACACCTTTGGGAATTTCTGTATTCATGTTGGAAGCCTTGTATTAAATTTATTACTTCAATGTTTTACATGTCTTCTTTATGTGTCAGTTCTTGCCATAACTCTGTCTGTCTTGTATTATCAGCAGTGACTTGATTCAATTTCATTGATAATTTTGATACTTCTTCTTCTGAAGCATCAAAACACTTTTTCGAGGAAATGGTATATGTTTTTACTTCAGTAAATGAATTTTAAATGTCATCAAGGACTTTCTTGTTATCTGTTTTTATAATATTTATGGCTTGTTTAATTGTTGTTTCAATTATTTCATCAATATTGAATTTAGAATATTTATCTGTTAATTCTTTAATAATGGCAGATTGCTCATTTATTTTATTGTCAAAAGAATTATCATTATTGGAAATTTTAATTGTTCTCAATACTTTTTCAAAACACATAAGTGTTTCATTAGTTTGGCAAAGACTCAGGTTGTTTGTTTTAATTTACTTACAAATGGTTTCATTTTTATCAGAAAGATGTTTTTTCACGTCATTTATAGCATCATACAGCTCTGGGATGGAATCAAATATATCAGAAATCATTTCTGGAAGCTTAATCTGGCTTCCTCCTTCTTCTGTAATTCCATCATGGTTCTGGCCATCTGAAATACATTTTCCATGGCATCCTGCTGAATCTTTGGAATTCTGTATCCCTGGCTGTAAGGTTTTGGGGCTGGTGCCTTCCCTTTGCCCTTGTTTGGAACTTATGGCTGTTCTTTCACGTTGGAATTGCTGGTGCTGGCCAGTGGGGTTGTTTTTGGCACTGGTTTGGGTGGTGGAGGGTTGTTTTTCCTCCATTCTAGTGTCAACAGCATCATGCTTTTCTTCTCCATGAATGAATGCCATCCATTGAGCAATTTGCAAGTGTTGGGATGGCCCAGGAATTTTCTCACAGTTAGGTAAGAATTCATGCAATTCTTCCACAGGTCTGCAAGGATCTGGTACTCCTTGAATTGAAGTGCATTGTTGTATGCACTGTGGCTGGCTTTGTATATGTCCACAGAGGCTTGTTGTGGCGGTGTCAGCTCTTTTTGAAGGTAAAATGGTATTATCAGCTTCAGAATGACCCATTTTAGTTGTTTGGAAGTCATCAACTGACCCTTTTCCTTCTGTACCTGATTGGCCTCTGCCATAATCACGTCTATTACCTTTCTGCGAGCTGCTTGAGGGGCTATAGCTGGCTCCTGACCTGGTTGAAGGAATAATTATGGTTAAAAAGGCTTAAAATAGTAATTTTACGTCAAAAAACTTACTATTGGCCAAATCTTTGGCTTTCTGAAGAGTATTACTTATGTCCAAGTCAATCAATTCAGAAGATATTGGTTCAGGTTGGTTATTATGAGTCACAATAACAGTACTATTATGGTCTGAATTAATAGTACTCGCAGGAATAATGCTGGTGACTGTTGAGGCTGTTTCAATGTTTTCTTGTCTTATCACGTTGTCAGACACTAAAATTAATGCAAAAACCAATTATTTAAGTAAAAAAAGGATATTTCAAAAAAGAAATAAAAATATAAGCCTCACTTATAATATGAAAAAAATTATTTTTTATGGGTTTTTTTGAATTATAAGTATTTTTTATATGTTTTTAGATTTTTCAATATAAGAAAAAAGATTTAAAAAATAGTAAAAAAAATATGTCACAGGTAAATTATCACAGCTGGGCCCCCAAATGTAAGGTGTGGATATGGAACTTTGATTAAAAATCAAGTACTTTTCCTGTCCTGAAAATTTGTATAAGGTAAAATTCAATTAAGAATAGTAAGAAATATTATCTTTAAGAGAAAACACGCCAATTTTATTGTTTATAACTTTATTAGTATAAAACAATAATATTATAAAAATTTATTGTTTTACCAACAATAAAAATTTATCCAAAAAATACTCTACAAGAGATATTTTAAGGCTACAAAAGGAATTTCTTCAAGAGCAATTTCAATTGGAATTAATTGAGCAATGAACTGCAAGCAATTAACTAAAGAACAGAGTCTTTAAAAATAATATTGAGGAGAAAAAACGCCATAAAGTGACCAGAGTCAATTTGGAAACAAAGTGACAAAGTTAACAGTGATGAAAGATGCTTTAATTCACTTTTGGGGTGGTTCAGGGGTAGAAATGATTATAAAAGTTACAAACAATGATTATAATAATTTTTTCACGTGGTTAAAAGGATTAAAATGATTTAAAAATGGTGGTTGGAATCTCTTATTGACTGGTTTAACAATGTTTAAACTAATTATAAAAGGAAAAGATTCTAACATGAAGAGAAAAGTGGGGCAAAGAAGACATTCTTTTATAGCCATCAATTCTCTTACTCCAAAAGTAAGATTTACTCTTGTCAGTCGTGAAAAAAATTCTGACAACAGAAAAGCCAATTATGGCATCATTGAACCCTGATTTAGACCAAAAAGGGCTGGTTTAAGCCATTTTTAGCCATTTTTAGCCTTTTTAGACCCTTAAATCAGCCATTACTATAGCAATACCTGGTCTAGAGCCTTAAAAACATGTCAGAATGTCTGTCAGAGGCATAGAAACGAGTTAAAGAATCTTTTGCTATGATTGTTTTATGTTAAGGGTAGTTTTACCCTCTTGGCAACAGCTAAAACTACCCCAGTTGGTATCAAAACCTCATCATCAATTGAGTCCACAGACCCTGTAGCTCAATTCCAGGCCAGAATTGATGAACTTTTGTGTAAATTTTGACATCCCACGCCTGTCAGAAAGGATTTTGGGGGTCTAGCTCTCCCTTAGAGCTGGAGTTCCTTTTCCCCCAAATTTAATCATTCCAATTTATTTTTCCTTTAATTCCTTATCATGTATTATACTTATAATTTACATATGTAATTCAATTCAATTGTACAGTACAATACAGTAATAATTGATACCTCATATGTAAATCAAAGCTCACTTATGTAATACACGCACACATTTTGACATTTCAATTAAATTCAATTGAAAATACTTCAATTCCTCATAACTTCTCAACTAAACACAACACCTCAATTTTAACACAAAAATCGATGGTTAACACCACATGTGGTGTGAATTAAATTAAGGTTTTGAGGATTTTCAACTTTTGTATTGAAAATACTAAAAACTTAATTTAAGCTTATTTAGAGTTGAGCTACAAGAATTTCACTCAGAGGTGCCCCCACCTAATTTTTTATGAGGAATCCAATGGTGAAATAATTTTTATATGTTTATTTAATGGATAAAAATCTATAACAAATTTTATTTAACTTTTTTCCAAATTTGTTTATTTTTTCACAATTTTGTTAAAATTTCATTTTTACTTAATTTTTTCAAGTATAAATGTAATTTTATACTTACAAAATTTAATGTATTTTTATTTTTAAATTGTAATTAATTTTACATTTATATTTATATCTTTATTTAAATAACATCAATTTTATTCATATTAATATGTTATTTCTGTATTTGTGGTCTTTTGGGTATATGAAATTACCTCTACGGCTCACATCAATGCTCAAGCAGGTTAGCAAAAACAATGTGGCAAAAAGCCATGGATCATGTGAAACTGGTGAGAGAGTGGGCTATTAAATCAGGGATGTTAATACAATCTCATCCCATTCAGAAGAATGAGGGAGTGTGGATGCATCTGGGAGTTAGAGGGTCATTGGAGAATAGGGGTGTGGTAAAGCGCAGTACAGAATACACCTGGTTTTGATGGGTTGGAATTGGGGAGATAGGGTGGCTCACATGAAAAAGGGGTGAAATGTATTATTTACAGTGGCATGCCATCTTATGCTTGTCCTGGTTTGTTGCTCTTGTCCAGGATCCCGATGCTTCACACGGAATCCTTACACTAGTGCAGGTTTCCAATAATTCAAACAATTGCATATGCCAGGGCAGGCTGCCAACACTTCACATGCAAATCATTACGCTTGTGCAAGCTCCCGACAATTCAAACAACTCCCGAAGCCTCCCACACAAATCCTTATGTTGTGCAGGTTCCTGACAATTTAAATGTTTCCTTACGCCAGTGCAGGCTTCCAATAATTCACACGCAAATCCTGATGCTTGTGCAGGTTCCTGAAAATTCAAACAATTCCTTACACCCATGCAGGCTCCGTACAATTCACACGCAAATGCTTACACTTGTGCAGGTTCCGAGAATTCTAAAAATTCCTTACGCCTGTGCAGGCTTCCAACAATTCACACACAAATCCTGAGGCTTGTGAAGGTTCCCAACAATTCTAAAAATTCGTTACGCTGCTGAAGGCTTCCAATGATTCACACACAAATCCTTCAGCTTGTGAAGCCTCCTAACAGTTCAAACAATTCAATACATGACTAAGATTAATAGCCTGTGACCATAGGAAGGGCAATGTCTCATGAATATTCAGTGAATTGCTCACATGCATGGAACACCCGCATTTTTACAGTTAAGATCTGATATGGTTGTCAACCATATCAGAAGAAAATATAGGAGGCTGCAATGGTGACTATTTGCATACTTTCAGCAAAAGAGGTTCACACCAAGAAATATTGCCTGAAACATTTGGTGGGGCACTTACAGAAATTATTATCACACAATAGGTGATTTGCACAAATGGCCAAAAAGGAGAAACTCACAGGAGAAAATAATATAACAAAAATGGAAAAAATTGTGTATTGATTACAACAAACTAATTTAAAAGAGTGTATTACAAAATTAAATAAGAGGAAAAAGTTTTATTTTTTTATTTTTTTGTAGATATTTGGAGACTATCCCAATGATGTCCTCCTTTGGATAAGCCTCCAGCGCCTGGCAAAGGAGGCTGTTTAGTTCCTCCCAGAATGCCCTCTTCATCTCTTTTCGATGAGTTGCATCCACAAAAGAAATCATGTGGAGCAAGCGGCAATTCTCCAACAAGACTTGGTTGATTGATTCATGGACAATGGCTTGAGGAATCCTCAAAGTTGGTCGTAAGTTGGTAAATTCCTGGCAAGCGTCATCATGGGAATGAGGGGGGATCCCACGGGCATATCATCAATGATGATTATTGAGCGGGGAGTAGTGGGAAGAGATGGAGATGATCAAAGGAGGGATGAAGAAAATTTGATAGGAGTGAAGAAAGAGAAGTGGTGACTTACCAAAAGGGTCCTCCATGGATTGCGTCTGAGCCACCTCAGTTTCTGGCTCACAAGTCAGAATGTCCTCAGGTGGTTCGGAGGATGGACTCCGGCCAGGAATAGGGGGCTCATTGTGTTGGGAGGGTTCTACAAAAGGAGAAAGAGTTAGTTAAAATGAGAAAAGGGAAAGTTGGCTTCTTACCGCGGGATAAGTCATCCAACCATTGGTGCCACTCGCGCCTGGAGTGGGTTGCCATGGGGTTTGCTTGCAAGGCCAACCTGGAATGGGTGAGTCTTGTCAAGGTGGATTTGGTGGGTTTTGTTTTATGTGTAATGAAAAAAAGTCAGTATGATTGCGTGAACCAAAATGAATTAAGGAGGAAAAAGAAAACTTACTTTGGCAGTTGAAGCCCATGGTTGACAAGACATGGTGACAATTGGCCCAAGCTCAAATGTCCTCTTGCCATCGCCATCCTTCATCGGGAAGATAATCACTTTGCTCCGGTCAAGGAGTGAAGTGACCATTGGATGGTGGCCTAGGAGGGGGGTGGACAAATTGATACTGGAAGGGACAGGGCTAATTGTCCGGAATTGTTCCTGTTGGCCTGTTTTGGGTCCAGGTGTCCATTCCTGCTTGGGAATACTTTCATCATCATCAACCACAAAGGAGTCCTCGCAAGGATGTCTTGGGAGGGAGCTCCTCTGGCCGCGTGGTCAGAAGGGTTGGACAACAAACAAGCATTTCTTGTGTTTTTCAGCAAGAATCACAAGCATTGGTTGTTGACAAAGAGCAAATGCAGGGGATACCCCACTTAGTGCATGAAGTGCACAACATCTAAAAGCAAGAGAATTCAGATTAGTAAATGAATAGAAAGTGAACAATCAAGAAAAAACATGATGACATACAATTAATCATAAATTTAAAACGTAAAAAAAATAAAGACTCTCTAGTCGGAATTTTGGAAAACTCTAAAGGAAAGTCATGACAAAGAATTAGGATTAATATTGGAACATAATATCAAAAAAAAATTAAATGAAGGAGACGCACAAGGTGGATAGAAGGGGGGTTCTGGATGTATAAGCGGGAAAAACAAAAAGCAAGAAGGAAGTGGAGTGTGATAGAAAAGAGTGAAAAGGCAGGAAGATGAGGGAGAATATGCACAAAAATGAGAAGAGTGGGTGATCTGGAAAAGGTGGAGCAGGTGAGAAAGAAAGTGGAAGGCTTGTTGGATGAAGATGGTCTTTTATACCATGGTGAAGCTGAGCCAATCGCAGCAGTCGCATCACCCAACAAAGGCTTAGCTTCAAAGTGTGTTAGCAAAATTGAAGCTCAGTCACAGCCAATGCTGTGACTGAGAAGGGAAATGCCTTCATGAGGCAGAGGAAAAAAGGGGTTCTGACTGAGTATTGCAATTGATTGAATTTTCAGACTCAATCAAGTCCCCTTTGTTTCCTCAAATAGCCACCCAATCACCCAGGAGGGATTTTGTGAGGGCCTTGCTGAATGTGCATGGTGGGTGCAATCCCCAAATGCCCCATGCAGAAAAGCACGTGGTGCATTTGGTCACAGGTGACTGGGGCAAGCATACCAGCGTTACGGCTGGGTGATGGAGTTTGAACAAAGGGTCAGGCTGCTGTATTACAAGTGAATACAGTGTGAGCATGGGTCAACCCATTTCTCAGGTCTGCTTTGGGGTCATAACTGAAATGTTCAGTGGCTGATCATTTGAATTGCACAGTCATTGAGCTATTGATATAACAATATCAAATGCACCATGCTGAGCAATTGCTAGGTAATTTTTGTAAGAACACAATCTGAGCATTTGGCACAGAATTGGATGACATTTCAGCCAGGCGCAGCATATCACACGCTTTGGTGAAGTTCTCCAAACTGAGCCTTCCAATGAACTATTGCAAAAATGGTTCCGACCATGGCTCTACCAAAAACTTCCACACTGAGCTTTTGATCATGACATGCTCAGATTGCGTGTGCAAATTGGGTGAATCACAATGCTGAGCATTGGGCACATGAGCTACGTATAGGCAAACAATTGGAAGGTGGATACCCATCGGCTATATGCATGCAGGATGAAGTAGTATTACACCATCCTAATCTGTACAGCCAACACTGTAATATGTAGTATTATGTACACCTTTGTACGTACTACAGTGTCAGGGCAGAGCAAAAGCTTTACAAGAATGTAACATTCAATCATGCCAAGCCATCAAGTCAGATTTCTCAAATGCATCCCTTTGATGCACGTTTTTGGAGAGCTCCACCTAACTACCACACTAATGCTGGTGTAATCCAAGTTAATGTAAGGGGTGCATAATTGAATGACTAATGATTTGGGTCATACGCACAAGCTAGATTCACTCCAGTGCTGAAGTCGGGGCAAACAATGAATTGCCCTGCATGTTTTTTGTGCCCACTCATTGTCGGCCCCCCACACACTTTCATACGCCTGGCGGACCTTTTACGTGCCTGTCTTCTGACCAGCTATTTGCTTGTGTGGGTGTCCAGCTTGTGCGCCAAAACGTGAGGCCAATCAGCATGGATTTGATTAAGCCTCATACGCATTAGCATAACCCCCGCCTATGATCCCTGAGGCTGGTTATTTATGCATGGGGATCTGCCACCGCGGGTCATATGCCGCACAATCTCACATGCCCCAAAGAAGTTTTGGAGCCTGGTTTGCAGCCAAAAAACACCTTGGGTGGGGTGCCTATTCCTCTGGAGTCTCTCACATGTGTGAGGGAAATACCCTGATGACAATCTGGGTGGATGGGTAACAGCTGCAAATGCAATCGGGGTGAATGTGTAAGTGGATCACGGCTCATGGCCGGTGCCCCCTTTGATCAAGCCACACATTTGCCGCTGGCATTCCAGTAGGCGTCAGTCCACAAGACTTTTCACGCAAAACCAAACTCATGCTTGGTGGCACACCACCAAACATACCTCACCTGCCCACACCAAAAGATCCCCACAGTGAAATTCTCCATCCACTCCAACCATTTCCCAGTAGGTCACTGTACAACAATTAACCTGGGGCAGATACCCTTATTGTTTTCTGTCACACCAGCAAACATGGTTGCATGCCACTCATATGCCACTGCACAATAAGCTCCTACAACACACCCAATTTTGGATATGCTTATATGAACCTTGGTCTACCTATCCTTTCATATTATGCGGCCAATCTATCAGTTGTATTGGATAAAGCTGCACCCAGGGCTTTCAACAGCACTCACCACCACTATATTACATATAGTAAAGCCCTTTTAATATTAAATTAAATCATCTTCAACCCTTATAAATCTTTTTTAAACCATTTTTACTGTGTCACAAACATAGCTACAGTTGTACTTAGCCTATTTACACCTTAATCATAGTTTCATCCTGACATTTTGGGGGCCTGGCCGTGTTTTAAACTTTCTTTAGACCTTATCAGTAAGTTTTCTCTATTATTATTTATTTCTGACAATTGGTTTATCTTTTTAGGCGTATTTTCTTTTCAAAATATATATTTTATAGTTGAGATATGGGGAAGTGAATGACACCATCAGATATCCCTGATTGTGCTCTTTCCAAAACGACCCCACTTCAAGTATCTCACACTAGAACTGTAGAAGTTAGATGAGAGGTGAATGTTTTGTTCACCCTTATTTGGCCTGAAATTGACCATAACTCCAGTAATATTGGTGCTAGCTCAGGTTGGCTGGTACCATTGGATAGCCCTGGCTTAGAGCTTCATTTTGAGTACCCATTTGATGGGGTTAAGCCTCTACTTCTAGATTTTAGATGAGAGATGAAAATTAAGGTTTATTCTCAGCAATAATTTTGAGCAGGAATAACTTTGTTATTCTTTTTACTATGGTGATGGGACTTATATTTTCAGAAAGGGGTGAGTTTCCTCTTTCTTTTGATACTTTTTAAGCTGATTTGGCTCAGCTCCATGTTTTGGTGGTATCTTGGCTATACCATTGGTTTATGGTATTTTGGCTGTCATGCTTGTGCTCTGGTTTTGAGTCCCAGGCTGACATCTGAAGTCCCCTCTGAATTAGATATCAGTGCACTGAGTGGTCACCAGATCAAGGATGAGGCTCTGGAGCATCTCCGACAAATCATATCTGATACCATAATTCCCTTGTCATGGACAAGAGTACCGCGCAAAATGGGCTCCCCCTCTGATGGTAGTTTGAAAGCCCCTGAATGGGCTCTCTTATACAAGGTCTATATTCCATTTTTAATGCTCAGTCAACAGATGTCGTTAGATGAACACAAATCCACCAACACACAAAGAAACATGGGTCAATCAGAAGAACTTGCAAATGAACTAACCAATAATACATTCCATTTGATTAGTGCTATCAACATTGCCACAAGCTGGACTGTTTCAACGGATAATGCAAATGCATTTTCTGAGTATTAGAAACAATTCAGCCTTTCCAATCAACACCTGTTCCCAAAACAGCAAAGTAAACCAAATCATCATTTTTCTGATCATATTCCCAAACTCTTCTTACATGGGGGCCCAGCACAAGCCTCAGCCACATGGGGCTATGAGCGCTTGATTGGAGTATTTGCAAAGATGCCAACAAAAAACAAAATATGTACGTCAATTAATAAGATCAATATATTCACATTGATTAAACACATGAACTGAATAAGACTAACTCCTTTCAGCTCTGAACAGATTATTTAGATAAAAACTTAATTCAGCATATCAGTCAATGTTCCAAACTTTCTGTTCCCCTGAAATTCCCATTCCTCCCATGTGAAATAAAACAAATTTTTGAATCACAGCCGCCTGCCCCGTTCAATCACCAAAAACATAACAAACCATCCTGCCATGACCAAGAAAATTATGATTTCCTGGTTGAGTACTTAAAGAATTTTCATTCCGGAAGGGAAATGGTTGAATGGATCAGCTTAGACACTACCATACAATCCACAAGTCATCCCACTTCAAGGATTTTCTCACCTTGGTATTTTCCAGTTTCAAACATTAATATTGGGAACAATATATTTTAAACTGAATCAAAAAATGTCAGCAACAGTGTGATATGTTTTCTGAGGGGCAACCCACGCCATTTCAGTGTTATTAATAGCATTTTTAAAGTCTCTGAGCCATATTGCATTCTGAAAAATAACTTTCTAATATTAAAAACTTTGAATATTGATATGAATTTCTTACCAGATTGGCTGCATCTCAATATTTATAAAGGTTTTGGTTTTGATGATGGACACTTGATAATATCTGAAGGAGAAATAGAAGGTAACTGTGGATTGTATGATAACAAAGTTATGTCATGTGGACTGCTTGTAATGCTAAAACCGTTATTTCATGATATTTAGTCTGCAAAAATGCAAATCTCCTAGATTCATTAGCAATTTTGCTAGTGAAATAACTGACTCAAAATTGGGTGACAGAGACATGCCATTGTGACAAGCAAAGCCCATTATTTCACATTGCCACAAAGAAATTACTATTTTGACATTGGGTACAGTGTGAATAAGCCATTTTTAATGATCAAATGCCTCACACACTCACCTATCACAGAATCCAAAATGTCCAACTGTGCCATCATCATGTTAGAAAGGGAATAATCCCTGATGCACCGGCCCCCGCACGGGCACACGCACACGCACATGCTTACGCACACACCCCCGCACAGACAGAGGCACACACAAATGCGCACGCCAATGCAACCACACTGCACCTCAGTATTGTGCGGTGGTCTCTACCAGTGTCATCCACAAAATGACAATCCCGAGGAGGCGGAGTCCTTTCATGGATGACCTGGTGAGGTCAAACCCCCCCTCTAAGTCAAGACTGGCTGAAGGACCTCTTTGATGTGTGCGTGTGGAAACAGGCGGGTCTTGTGTAATTTTTACCAGCTTTTGGATGGTTGAGGGAGGATCCAGTGGTGAGGAATCTCAGTTGAAGGCACAGGGGAACTAATATTGGTGGATTTCACAGGATTTGGTGTAAGACCAGAGTGTGACGTGTGCTTGAAGTTAGCTTGATTTTTGCTGGATGTTCGCTTGACTTTTATACTGCTTGATGTTTGCTTTACATGAAGTCAATCGCCAATTATTGACGCAAGATTTGCCCTGGTGAGATATGGAGTAAGTCAAATGGAGTTTTTATGCCTTGTCTGGGCCTTGGAAAAGATAAATTACTTCCTGGAGGGATGTCTTTTTGAATTAATAGCAGATAGTACTGCTGTTAAGTCAATTTTGAACATTAAGACACCTAACAGACATATGCTCAGATGGGAAATAGTCATACAAGAGTATAGGGGAAATAAGACTGTTGTTCACAAAGATGGTAATATTCATAAAATTGCAGATGGCCATTACCAAATAATATTGATAATCCTGCTTATGCTGCAGAAGAAGCTTCCCATAATATCCCATTAGAAGGAATCAGTGTTACAGATCTGACCACCACTTTCTTTGAAGAAGTGAGAAACAGTTATAGTCAGGATAAGTATAAAGAGTGTAAAGACAACTATTCGATACATGCCTTAGATGAAATATGGAAAACATCATATGATGAATAAATATTTGTGAGCCTTGAGGTATATTTTACATACCCAAATAGGCCACAATTATCTTAAGAAGAAATTTTGAATTATACATAACTCATAAATCATGCATATATTCAAAATTCATCATTTTTGATTTCAGAAAAGATGAATAACTTTTTATGAAGTAAGTAAATCCATGGATTTAAGGCCAGATTTGGATTCTACACAAATATTCACCTAGGGTAGCTCCATAGAGTGAATAAGCTCAAATTAACTCTTTGAGGTGGTAAAATGGAAAATACTTCAATACCACATCATCAATACCACATAAAAGATCTGTGAAAAGTTTTGTTTTTCTTAATTTCACGCCAAAATAATGGGAAAGTGAGAAATCCCATGTTACATATACACTAAGAATAGTGTTATGCATGTTTTGAGCACTTAATATCATGGTATTCTTACATGGACTTTTGGTACACCCATAGTGGATATCTCACTTCAAGCTTAAATTACTATTTTGACGTAAAAAATAGGCAAGGGGGACAAAAGACATCAAAGAGAGCCAAGGTACCCAACTTCTGAGGACTCAGAGGCGTGGATAGCTCCAAAGCTTGGTTCCATGGCTGATCTTGACCCAATTGGTAAACTAAACCTCTTTGGCAACTTGGTTACCATGTCACAACTACTGTAAATCTTAAGAAAATAGCAAATAACCTGCTATTTTGACGTGCCAAGGAGGTAAAGAGCTACTTAGACTCCTGTAACCACGTCAATTCTTAATGACTTTCCATGGATAAACCCCAAAAGAGTAATTAAAACCCTTTTTGGACTTGTATCCATTGATTTACCTCATAGCAACCAGTGAAACACTGATATTTGCAATTCTACGTAGAAATGAAGTAAAAACTTCAAAAATTCATTAAAAATACAATTCTTAATTAATCCTTCTGAAGCTTTCAGGACCAATGGAGAACTGTATTATCTATGGTACAACCAAGAAGAATTACAGTTTTACTAGTAAAATTAAAAGCTTTACTTACAGTCCATTTTTGACCATTCTACGTGAAACACTGAATCTTCAAAAATTCACAGTAATTAAAACCTGTGATGAAATTGGCAATAACATTGATATCTTTGAGAAAGCAATGATTATTTTGGAATAAAAGAAGATTTACAGATTTTACTCCTTTTATTCTTAACCATATTGCGCTGGTAGTCACGTAAAAGCATCAATTAAGTAACTATGATAATCTTACGTGACAACAGATGATGCAATCATTAATCCAAGAAGTTTTATTGTTTTCTCACTCACTGGTTTGTCAGTTTGCTCCATGGCATGCCTCTGTGAGCTGTTGTTGACTTAAAAGAAGCCTCTTCTTGCTGTTTTTTCCGTATCATCATCTTATTAATCATTTATATCAGTATTACCAACAAGTAAGTATTAGTTAAAACTTTTCTTAAGTGTTTTATTCTTTCAGAATCAATCAGAAAGACGTGAAATCATAGAAATCAACTATATATTGTTGTAATACATTTATAAATTCATTTTGATCCTCTAAATCCACAATTATACGTCAAATCTCTCTATCTTATCTTTTAATAAGTTCTTTGAAATATTAGTGAGTGATTTATCTTTAATTCTTAAAGTTTTTATCTAAAAATAGTTTTCTTCAAGAATTATCATTATAATTATTCTTGCAAAAGATAATTATATATTAAAATAATTTTATTATTTTAATAAAAGAAGTTTTTATTATGAAATTCTTCTTGTAATTGATTCTTGTAGACAATTACTTGCTCACTGTTAAAATCACTAGTAGTGCTTAACACGTAAAAGAAATAATTCCTTAATTATTTAATTGTGGTTATAATAATATTCTATTATTATATTTCATAAGAAAAGACATAGTAGTGTTGATTAATAGTAATATTATCATCAGTTTCATAGTCACATCTTAAATTTGGGGGCCTGGCCGTGTTTTTTTGAACCTTGTACCCTTAATTAATATATTTTTAAGCTCTAAAATATTTTTTCTTCAATTTAAAGAAAAAAATATTTTTATTTTTGAAATTGTCTTGAAATCTTATTTCATTGAGGAATTTGGTTTAATTTTGTGCTGTTTTTACACGTGGCTTTTTCACATTCAAAAACTTATAAAATTATTCTTTGAGTTACTCTGACTTAATTTTTTATTCAAATTCTTAAATTTTGATACCTTTTTCTTTGAAAAGAATATTTTTTTTTAATATCAAAAAATAATAAAACTTATAAAAAATCTTTCAAAAAATATCTTAGATCATAAAAATAATTTCTTTTATCATATTTTCTCTTTAAGTGTCTTTAATCAAATACTGTGCAGCTGGCAACAGACTCAGTAAAAGATACATCAATAGTCCTGAATCTTCAGAAGCAGAATCTGAAGAAACTATTGAGGTGCAAATTGTTAAAAGAGGCACCTTATTTAACTCAGAAAAGGCTAAATTACCACCAAAGGGTGTGTATTTTATCTTATATTTTCACTTTTTATCCTTAAAAATTGAAGTGAAAATGGTGCATAACAGAAATGGAAGCAACTATTCAGTCCAACCAGATGGATGTGGACAAGGAAGAGGCAAAACCAAATCCAGAAGTGCCAAATCTTCCACAAGGAAGACACATCTGGAGGATGCCAGAGTTGCCCCCCATTCCCCAAGGTCTGTACCAACAGATTTTGACGTGAATTCTGAGCCTGAACTAATTCATGATATTATTTCCAGGGCTGAACCATTTTCAAGTGGCAGCAATAGAAATATATCAATGCCATTACAAGAATTGGTTCAGAGCAGCCAAAGAAGAGGAGTGGGAAATATGCCCAAGCCTTTGGCAGGGGGCCATGAACTCCTACTTACACATTAAGAGCTTTCTGGGTCAGGAGAAGACCATAGAACTCTTAGGAGGATGGAGCCCCCTGTCTTGCAAAGACAAGGTCAAAAAGATAAAGAATTGGTTGAAGAACCAAAGTCTTTTATCTATAGACCAGAAGAAAGAGTTGGAAATGACTCCAGCTTTGGAGACAGAGGCACCAGTGGCGTCTACCAGCTCCAAACCAGCTCCAGAAGTGTCCAAGGACAAGCCCAAGGGACCTCAGAAGAAGCAGAAACGTCCCAAGAACCATCAAGGCAAAGGAAAAGGCAAAGCCAATTGGCACAGACCTTACCCACAAGGGTACAGGATCCCCAAATTGGAGCCTTCAGCCGTGGACAGTGTCTTCAATATGGCCAGGACTCTGATGGAATTCACAGCCAAGGAGCAGGAAAGGATTAACAGAACCTTTCCACGCAAATAATTGGTGTACAGACTAGTATTAATGTAGAAATTGGTAAACTTGATAGAAAGTTAACTAAAATTGCATCAGATATAGTTGAATTAAAGAAAAATGACAAGACATACATTGAATTGCACCAAGTGACACATGCCAGACTTGACTCAATTACCAATTCTTGCAAAAGAATTGAAAACATGTGCCAAGTTCATCATGATGAGATGGAAGAATTTTCCATTTTTAAGGTGAATAATCAAATTACAATTTTACAAGACCAAGTCTTAAAAATAGTTGAGAATATCAACCAATTTGCTATACACTTAGCAAAAAGTGACAGTGAAAGACAGAAGTTGAAAAATGAAATAATTGCAAGTGTGGAACAAATTCATAAGAATCATGAACCACATATGCCAAGACATTCTAAACCTTTATCTGAAGAGAAACTTTCTGTTAAAGAAAGTCTCACCCCATTCTTGGGAGAAAATGCCTACTCTGCAAGAGATATTCCCAAAATAGAAGAATGGCCAACATTCTCTGGTGAAGAAGAATACAACCATATTGAATTCATCAGGACTATTGATATGTTGCAAGAAGACTTTAATATACCTGATGAAATCATAGTGGGAAAATTACACTGTCTGTTTACCAGAACTGCAAAGAAATGGTATTACAAAATGAGGATTGATCATGGTAAACATGATTGGTCTTGGTGGAAATCTGAAATAATTATCAAATGGGCCAATAATTCTTGGAGGTTTAAAATAGAAAATGCCTTTGAAAGTGCCATTTTTCACTCAGAGAAAGATAAACCACTTACTTGGTTCTTCAAACAAAAAGACAGATTATCTGCTTTACAACCAGATATGTCTGACACTATGGTTAATATGAAAATATTAAGAAAGTGTGGAGGAGAATTGGAACATGCTATCAAAAGCAGATGTGTAGAACCCTGTTCAACAGAAGACTACATTAATTCTATGGAAGATATCATTACCAGAACAAGAATTGGTAAAACTTGGTCTAAAATCCCAAAAGGAACCAAGATGACCTCTAAGATTCCCAGAGAGGATAAGAGGCCAGAAAAACCTGTCTTAAAGTGTCATAAATGTGGAAGCACTTCAAATTTAGCCAACACTTGCACAAAAAAGACAAAAAACAATGAAGTTCAAGTCATTGAAGAGATTCAGTGTACTGAAGAGGAGGAAGAATCTGATCAAGATTCTGCAGTCTCTGAAGATACACCAGTAGAGGACTATCTGTCAGCCTGTGACTCAAAACAGAGCACTAGCATGACATCCAACATACCATAAATAATGGTATGACAAGTATTGAACAAACATAGTCAATACAGGTAATAAATAAGAGAAAACAATCCTCTTAAATTAAACACCAACCTTATCCAAACAGAATAAGGAAACCTAGAGGAGAATAAATAGGTCAAAACCCTTATTTTCACCTCTCATCTAACTTATGCATATTTAAGTTATTACATACCAAAATGGTATTTTTCTTAAAGCTCACATAGAGAGCTACACAATGATATCATCCATGTTGTTGTAACACCAATACAACTGGAGATACCATGTGACCTTTATTTCAACACCAAGACCCCCCTGAAAGTCAAAGAGGGCTTGTACAAAACTGTACAAAAGTATAACCAAATTAAAGATATAAACAAGAGCTTTAATTTGAGATACATTAGACCTCTGTATCTCTTAAATTGACTGAGGGATCTTGGTTCAAAGGTTTAACAACCAGAAATACAGATATTCTGAAAACAAGAAAGTAAACAAACCCCTGTATCTTTGGCATACACTCATACAACTGTACAGTGTAATATACCAAACTGTAGAGCTAATCAAGCCCTACAAAACTGTATCATCAGAATACAGATATCTTCCAAATTGAAGATGATATCTGGCATGGAAGTTTTTGAAGCCCCATACTGATGTACAAAAATACATCTAGAAACTTAAAACCCTTATAACTTTTGCTATTTGAAAGAAGGGTAAACATGAAGCATACCAAATTGAAGAGCTCATTAAGCCCTTCAATTCTGTGCTCTTGGTTTCTTGATATCTCTAAAACTGACTAAGATATCTTGGTTGGAAGTATTTTGACCAATACTGGCCTGTACCAAACCAGTACCAACCAGTACTGTCTTGATACTCAAAATAATGGTTGTTCAAAGCTTAAACCCGCCCAGAATGACCAGTATTGATCATACAGACACCATAACAACGTCACCCAAGTGCTGACGTGGCAGGTGAAAAGTTTTTTCACCCTGTATTGATCCAGAATGATCATTTGTGGTTCCAAAACCACAATTCTGCCTCTACTGACGCCAGAATTGAGGATCCAGAACCACAGTCTGACCATTGGAGTGAAACTTTTCACTCCTCTGACGTGTGAAGAGTTAATAACTCTTGACAGTCCTGAAAGATATAAAAAGAAGGGTTTTTTCCTTCAATAACCCATCATCTTATCTTACTTTACCTATATTCTTACGTGACAAGACTGTTATCCATCAGTAGTGTCCTTAGAATAATTAAAGATATAATTAAAATATAATTATTGTAGTGTTTCTTTACAGTCAAAGATATTAGAGCATTGCAACCCAGGTCCTCAATAGACTCATCACCACTGTTACCACGTAGCAGTAGGACCTGAAGATTTAATTTATTATTTGTTTTTGACGTGTCACAGTCATAATGCTAGCTTGTATTTACATCTTATAGCTACTATATAGACTCACCCTGACATTTTGGGGGCCTGGCCGTGGGTTTTCAACCTTATTGGACATGTTTTGAACTGAATTAGGCGTAAAATTCAGCTATTTACAAGGTATTTTACTAAAAGTGAGTAAAATTTCTGATTTATTTTATATTATTATCATTTTTTTTAGCATCATATATCATATATACAAATTTTTTTACCTCCAAAAATATATATTACAAAATATTTTTTTTGAGAGTAGGAGTACAAATCCTCCTTTCTATTATATTGCAATAATTTCCACGAAATTTAATAATAATACAACAGTATTATTTAAATTTCAATATAAATAATAATATACAAACAGTATATTATTTATTTTACTATTATTTTTCACCAAAGTGCGTGAAAATTAATATAAAAACATTTATTAATAAATAATTAATAAATATTAAATAATAAAATAATTTTTTATTATTTACAAGGAATATTTTAATTAAATATTTCCTTTAAAACAAGATATCACTCAAATTGACGTGAAAACTTGTAATTAATTGATATTTGAATCAAATATCAAGTGTTATAATAAATATTATTTATAATATTTATAATAACAAATCAAATTTATTATAATTTAATAAATTTGACGTGTTTATACAAAAACACAATAATATCCAAGTGAATCATTCACAAAACACTTGTATATTACAGTTTTTCATTTATAAAACATAAGTGAAAAACTCAAAAACTGTTATTTTTCAAAAAAAAAAAAAAAAACATATAAAAATAATAAAAAATATATAAAATACTTAAAAATTTCGAAAAATAACAGTAGAATTTTTATCATAAAATACTGATATACAATCTGAAATATCTTTTCTGAATAGTGGAAAAAGACTACATTCCATTAGAAACCCAGTCACAAGGAAACCCATCTGTGACAGCCTCAGAAGACAGAGAGGTGCTGCCAAAAACCAAGGGCAAGCAGAAAAGACACAGTGAAGTGACAATCAACTCAAAAGATTGGACACCAACAGCCGTGCCAAGGGCCAAAAAACCCAGAAAAGCTCCAACAAAACCAGTTGGATCACCAAAACAAATTGAGAAACAGAAAATCACTGTTATCAACCCAGTTGTAAACTCTAAAGGCAAATTGCCAAAGAGTATGGATCATAAATTTGTACAAGGGCCTGCTAAAGGTAAATAAACCTTGAAAAATACAACATTTTTTATTGTCTGTCATTTTTTAACATTGTTAACATGACACCTCCACTTCTTAGAGATCTTGGATTCCCAAGAAATCAACCAGAACACTGGCCAAGAAGACACAGAGGAAGAAGAACTGGAGCAAATGACCAGCAAAGGACTTACCATCAGGGAACTCCTACCCAAGGTCTTATTCCAAATCAAATTCAACCCAGAAGTCCAACCAGGAGATTGGAGAGATGGAGAAAAGGTCCTCCAAATACACAAACTCCTGAGAGACCTCTTCACATGGAGCATGGACAACAAAATGTTCACTATGGTAGCATCATGGGCAGAAGTGGGGATAACAACCCAGAAGATCTGTCTCAAGCAAATGGCTTGGATGGAACTTATGACAGAAATGCAAGGTTGGAATCCCAACAAGAATTTCAAACTCTTAGAAGAAAGAGCAACCAGAATCAAAGAGAACCAGGCAGCCATACAAGCCATAGAGAGATCTTGGCACAAGGAAGAGCCCAGTCAGATTCAGGTACAACCAGAAATGGAAGGAGAAGTCCCATCTTCCCCACAACAATCCAGCAGTTCCAGGCCCTACAAGCCAAAGGAAACTTCATCCAAAGCTCCCCAACCCTTCCAGGTAGTTTCCAACAGGAGAAAAGGAGCCCAAGGGAAAAACAAAACTTCTTTCAACCAGAGGAAGAAGGAAGCAGACCCATTGATGAAAAAGCTGATGGACTTAGTCCAAGAAGTACACAAAAGCAAGAAATAGTTGTACCTACAAATAGTTTTGATAGTTCTGACTCAATAGACCCAGAATTAATAACTGAAACTACAATCCACACTCATGAGTTTGAAAACAAATTCACATGGACCAAATTGGCCCAATTCATGGATTGGACATATGAAACCTCAGGAAAAATGAGGACAGAAGTGGAAACATTGAAAGAAGAAAATGCTTTCCAAGCAACAGTCATAAAAGACTTAAATACAAATCTGGCCAAAATTTGGACAAAATTTGAAAAAACTAACAGACAGTTGAATTCAATTCTAGAAGAACAACAAACTGTGAGGAGGGATCTGAGGAGTATCCAGCAGCAACAGGATAACTTTGACAAAGAAATTGATTACCTCTATGACAGAGAAGACAATCAGTACCCTCCAACACAAGGTCAACCTACTACCTCTACAAAATTGAAAGAAGAGGATAAAGACTATGACCAGGAACCTGAATATCAGATTCCAAAGTTAAGATCAGAGTCAGTGTACCAAGATGGGGAAAATCTCAACTATTCAGAGAAACAGGCACTAAAACAGTTACCAGAAGTAACAAATTGGCCAAAGTTCTCAGGAATTGGGGAATATGACCATATGGAGATCATTGACTATATTGATGGACTCTTTGTTGATGTCCCAAAGATACCAGACTACTGGATCACAACAAGACTGAACAAAGCATTCAGAGGCCATGCAAACATATGGTATACTGAGATGAAAGAAATACATGGCAGGAAAAGCTGGCCATGGTGGAGGAACCAGATTATACAAAAGTATAGCAATGGTAGTTGGATCTGGCAAAAGACCATGTCCTTTGAAAGTGATAGATACTCCACAGAAAAAGACCCTTATGAATGGTGCCTCAAACAAACAAAGAGGCTAAAAGCTATTGATCCCAATATGACAATAGAAATGAGAAACCATAAACTCCTAACAAAATTGCCAGGGGATCTAGAACATGCAGTCAAATGCAGATGCAACAACATCAGCAGCATTGATGACATAGCAAATGTCATACAAGATGTGAGAAAAAAAACCTCCATAGGAAGGTACACATCCTATAAACCAAACTTCAAAGACAAGAGGTCTGAAGTTACAGAGACAAACAAAGAAAAAGGGAAAGCAACCCCAAAAAATAAATATGTGTGCCACAACTGTGGATCACCAGACCACTATGCCAACAATTGCACAAAACCAAAAAAGAAAATATATGCAATTGATGAAGAATCAGAAGAAGAACAAACAGGTGAAAAATCTGATTCTGACAGCATGGGAAATGGTATGAGAGCAGAATCACAAAGTGAACCTGATACCATAGAAGAATACATAGTGGAATGCAATGAAGAAAGTTCACTTGACATACAAGACATTGAATTGGATTCAGGAATACCACAAATAACAACAGACAAAGAGCTCTGTAAGCACACACAGAATGCACAAACATTCCTGGTAACCCCAAATAGAGGGATGGGATTCATTCATGGAACACCTACAAAATTGACAGTTTACATTGCAAACTGTACACACCAATGATCATTGACACAGGAGCAAGTTTCTCCATAGTGGCAAAAGAATACTTAAAACAACACTTCCCCAAATGGGAAGAAGATATAATCCCAACAAAAGCTAGAAACTTTAAAAGTGCATCAGGCAAAATGCACTCACTGGGGACAATAATCAAAGAGATAATTATCCCACACCAAAAAGGAAATATCAGACTGGAACCTGAATTTGTAGTTCTAGAGAATGCACATGTACAAGGATTCTTACTAGGTACAGAGTACCAAAGAATGTATGGTATGGACATTTGCAATAGTAAAAACAGATATCTTACCATAGGTACAAACAAAGACAAAAAATTTTCCTTTGACATAAATCATGTAACAAATGATAACACCTTGAAAGAACTAGTGGAAGAATTCAAAGAAGTCCAATATGGCACTCAACTCACCAGTAAAATGAAACTCAACTTACTGAAAGTATTGAGAAAGCATAGAGGAGCTTTTGCAATAGGAGATGAACCACTAGGAAAAATTAAAGGACATGATATAGAATTATATCTGGATGTAGAAAGACCATATCCACCTATGCTTAGGAGACCACCATACCCAGCCAGCATGGAAACTAGGAAAGAAATTGAGAAACATATCAATGAACTCCTAGAAATGGGGGTCATAAGGAAAATAGGACATAATGAGATAGTAGAGGTCACTACACCAGTCCTTATAACTTGGCATGATGGTAAATCCAGACTATGTGGTGACTTCAGGGCTTTGAATAATTACACCAAAGCAGATAGGTACCCCATCCCAAGGATACCACATGCACTAGATAAACTAGCAAAAGCCAAGTTCATTACAAAAATGGATTGCATGAAAGGCTTTCACCAGAATGGGGTGAAACCAGATTCCATCAAATTGCTAAGAATCATATGCCATATGGGCATATATGAATATACTAGAATGCCATTTGGCATTAAGAATGCACCAGCCCATTTTCAGAGGATGATGGATACCATATTTCAAGATGAAATAATGGAAGGGTGGATGGTAGTGTACATTGATGATATCATAATATACTCAGAAACATGGGAAGACCATGTGAAGAAAATTGATAAAATATTGGGAAAATGCACACCAATCAACATGAAGATATCTCTTAAAAAATGTAACTTTGGACAGCAGGAACTGCTAGCCCTAGGACACAAAGTTTCAGGTTTGAGCCTAGCTATAGACCAAAATAAAGTTGCTGCAGTACTGAAGAAACCAATACCAAAGAACATCAAGGAAATGCAATCTTTTTTGGGCTTTGCTAGCTACTACAGAAGCCACATAAAAAGCTTTGCACACATCACTAATAGCCTATACAAACTGTGCTCAAAAGATGTAGTCTTTGAAATTACCAAGGAAAGAAGAGATGCATTTGAAAAGATCAAATATGAACTGACCAATGCCCCTGTCCTAATGATGCCTGATTTTGAACTACCACTCAAACTATATATAGATGCAGCATGTAGCCAAGGACTAGGAGTAGCACTACACCAGAGGCAACTAGTGGATGGGATACCCAAAGAAGGAGTAATTTGCTATATATCAAGACAACTGAAAGACTCAGAAGCCAGATATGGAGCTACTCAGACAGAATGCCTATGCTTGGTATGGGCATTAGAAAAACTCCATTACTACTTAGAAGGAGCAGTATTTGAAGTTTTTACTGACTGCACAGCCCTCAAATCACTGTTGAACATGAAGACAACAAACAGACACATGCTTAGGTGGCAAATAGCCATACAAGAATACAGAGGGAATATGGCTATCATCTATAAAGAAGGGAAAAGTCATACTAATGAAGATGGTCTCAGCAGGTGGCCACTGAAGAATGACCAAGAGAATCCAGCATATGACCCAGAAAATGGGACCAAAATACCTATACAATGCATGGAGATAGATAGGAGAAAGAACTTCAAACTATCATACTGGGCATTGGGGAATGACCCATCAAACCCAGCACAGAGCTATGGGGAGAGTAAAGAGATACCCAAACTGGGAATCAGCTCCTCTAATCTGAATACAGAATTCTTTAGCATAGTACAATCAGCATACAATAAACACAAACAGTGTAGTATATTGATACAACTATTAAAACAAAAGTACAGGAGTCCTGAACTAGAGAGCCAATTGGAAGAGCCATGGCTCAAAAACTTCAAAGAAAATAGATTTTTTCTGATAGATGATCTACTGTACCATAGGGAAAAACACACAAGTGCCCTGGTAATAATAAATAGAGAACATATTTCCCTGATACTACAGGAATTCCATGACTGCCCATACATGGGACATATGAGTGAAGAAAGAACTAAAGAAAGAGTCTTTAGCACAGCTTGGTGGCCAAAGTGGGAACAAGACTTGAGTGAATACATCAACACTTGTACCAGATGCCAAAAAGCCAACAGAAGTCATGGCAAAAGATATGGATTACTCCAGAGTATAGAGGAGCCCAAACACCCCTGGGAAATAATAAACATGGATTGGGTAACAGGCCTGGTCCCTGGAGGGAAAGACAGCTTTAATGCATGCCTAGTAGTAGTATACAGGTACAGCAAGAGTGTCAGATGTCTTCCCTGTCACAAAGAGGACACAGCAATGGACACAGCCTTATTGTTCTGGAACAATGTGATAGCTAACTGTGGAGTTCCAAGAATTATAATTAGTGACAGAGACCCTAAATTCACATCAGAATTTTGGACTAATCTATATGAGATGCTGGGAACCAAACTAGCATTCTCCACAGCTTACCATCCACAAACAGATGGTCTAGCAGAAAGAATGATCCAAACATTAGAGGACATCATTAGAAGATTTTGTGCATATGGCATGGAATATAAAGACAATGAGGGATATACCCATGACTGGGTAACCCTCCTACCAGCTGTACAATTGGCATACAACACAAGTATACACTCAGTGACAGGAAAAACCCCTGCCACATTAGAGAAAGGATGGAACCCACTACTTCCAGTAGACTACTTGAAGAAGAACGTCCTCTCAGTACACCCCACAGCTAAGGACTTCCACACAATGTGGAAGACTGCCTGTGAAAAAGCAGAGCAATGTGTGGCTGAAGCCAAATTATATAACAAACAGAGATATGATAAAAGTCACCAAGAACCTGATTTCAAAGAAGGAGACCAAGTTCTAATCTCAACTCTTAACTTCAACAACCTAAGAGGACCCAAGAAGATGAGAGACTCATTCATAGGACCATTCACCATTATTAGATTAATAGGAAAGAATGCAGTAGAAGTCAACCTGACCAAAGAGTTCTCTAGGAAACACCCATTTTTCCCTGTGAGCCTGGTCAAACCTTATCACCAGACAGATGAGGAGAAATTCCCTGACAGAAAGAAGACAGTCACCCATGAAAGATTGGTAGAGGAAGATGACTCACCTGGACCAGTGAAAAAGATCATTAAAGCCAGGAAAATAAGAATTAATGGGAAAGACAACAGGCAATATCTGGTTAGATTTAAGAATAAACCAGCAGATAAAGATAAATGGTTAACTGAGAAAGAAATCCCAGGTGGACAAATACACCTCAGAAGATTCAGAGCCTCCAGG
Organism: Austropuccinia psidii; assembly: GCA_023105745.1. Classification (NCBI taxonomy): domain Eukaryota; kingdom Fungi; phylum Basidiomycota; class Pucciniomycetes; order Pucciniales; family Sphaerophragmiaceae; genus Austropuccinia; species Austropuccinia psidii. The sequence continues at coordinate 9,877,345 of JALGQZ010000004.1, read as the reverse complement.
AGGGCTGAAGAGTCTCATCAATGATGAGCCTTCTTTTGAGGGAGGGTATGTCAGCCTGTGACTCAAAACAGAGCACTAGAATGACATCCAACATACCATAAATAATGGTATGACAAGTATTGAACAAACATAGTCAATACAGGTAATAAATAAGAGAAAACAATCCTCTTAAATTAAACACCAACCTTATCCAAACAGAATAAGGAAACCTAGAGGAGAATAAACAAGTCAAAACCCTTATTTTCACCTCTCATCTAGCTTATGCATATTTAAGTTATTACATACCAAAATGGTATTTTTCTTAAAGCTCACATAGAGAGCTACACAATGATATCATCCATGTTGTTGTAACACCACTACAACTGGAGATACCATGTGACCTTTATTTCAACACCAAGACCCCCCTGAAAGTCAAAGAGGGCTTATACAAAACTGTACAAAAGTATAACCAAATTAAAGATATAAGAAAGAGCTTTAATTTGAGATACATTAGACCTCTTTATCTCTTAAATTGACTGAGGGATCTTGGTTCAAAGGTTTAACAACCAGAAATACAGATATTCTGAAAACAAGAAAGTAAACAAACCCCTGTATCTTTGGCATACACTCATACAACTGTACAGTGTAATATACCAAACTGTAGAGCTAATCAAGCCCTACAAAACTGTATCATCAGAATACAGATATCTTCCAAATTGAAGAAGATATCTGGCATGGAAGTTTTTGAAGCCCCATACTGATGTACAAAAATACATCTAAAAACTTAAAACCCTTATAACTTTTGCTATTTGAAAGAAGGGTAAACATGAAGCATACCAAATTGAAGAGCTCATTAAGCCCTTCAATTCTGTGCTCTTGGTTTCTTGATATCTCTAAAACTGACTAAGATATCTTGGTTGGAAGTATTTTGACCAATACTGGCCTGTACCAAACCTGTACCAACCAGTACTGTCTTGATACTCAAAATAATGGTTGTTCAAAGCTTAAACCCGCCCAGAATGACCAGTATTGATCATACAGACACCAGAAAAACGTCACCCAAGTGCTGACGTGGCAGGTGAAAAGTTCTTTCACCCTGTATTGATCCAGAATGATCATTTGTGGTTCCAAAACCACAATTCTGCCTCTACTGACGTCAGAATTGAGGATCCAGAACCACAGTCTGACCATTGGAGTGAAACGTTTCACTCCTCTGACGTGTGAAGAGTTAATAACTCTTGACAGTCCTGAAAGATATAAAAAGAAGGGTTTTTTCCTTCAAAAACCCATCATCTTATCTTACTTTACCTATATTCTTACGTGACAAGACTGTTATCCATCAGTAGTGTCCTTAGAATAATTAAAGATATAATTAAAATATAATTATTGTAGTGTTTCTTTACAGTCAAAGATATTAGAGCATTGCAACCCAGGTCCTCAATAGACTCATCACCACTGTTACCACGTAGCAGTAGGACCTGAAGATTTAATTTATTATTTGTTTTTGACATGTCACAGTCATAATACTAGGTTGTATTTACATTTTATAGCTACTATATAGACTCACCCTGACACTATCCCATTGAAAACATCACAGCTTTCTTTGAGGTCACAGAAGTCCATACCCACTTGCCACAGTACAGTGAGGATTGCTGCAATCTGACCAATATGCAGGATGCCAGAATGTGTAAAACAAAACCTGCTAGAGTAAAGGGTTATACTGCTGGAGCATCCTGTATCACATCAGTTTTGATGAGTGATATTGAAGCCAAAGTAAATTTGGATACAGGGGCATTTTGCACTTGTGTGGGCAAAGATTATCTCCAAATTATACTTCCTGGATGGAAGAACCATCTGTTACCAATAGAAGGTGTACAATTTAGTAGTGCCAGTAACAATATGTACCCCTTGGGTATATTAGACATTAATATTGTATTCCCACACCCAGCAGTAAGTGTAAGGATGAAAACTGAAATTGTTGTAATGGATAATTGCACATCTCAGCACATCATTCTTGGAAATGATTACTTGAATATCTATGGTATTGACATCAATAACCATAAAGACAGATATTTCACAATTGGGGATAACAAAAGACAAAAATTTGCCTTTTCCAATATGCCAAAGCAAATATCTGTGGTATCTTCTGTCAAAGATACTTATAAAGATGAATTTGTGTCTAATCAACTTGTTGAAGCACAGATTAATCCATCTTTATCACCAAAAATTATGAATGAACTTATTGACGTGTTATACACATACAATACTGCATTTGCCTCTGATAATGAACCATTAGGTGCTATAAGAGGACATGAAGTTGATATTACTCTGAATATTGACAGACCATATCCCCAGTACTTAGAAGACCAGCTTATCCAGCAAGTCCCAGAGCTAGAGAAGCCTTGGAGAAACATATCCAAGAGTTAATTCAACTTGGTGTACTAAGGAAAGTAGGCCATAATGAGGAGGTTGAGGTGACAACACCTTTTATCATTGCTTGACATAATGATAAGTCAAGAATGGTTGGAGATTTTAGAGCTTTGAATACCTACACAGTTCCAGATAGGTATCCAATCCCTAGAATCCAAGAAACCTTGACTCAATTGTCTAAAGCCAAGTATATAACATCAATGGATGCATTGAAAGGCTTCCATCAAAATGCTTTGACGCCTAAAGCTAAGAAACTACTTAGAATTATCACTCAATTTGGTATTTTTGAATATCTTAGGATGCCATTTGGCATTAAAAATGCTCCATCTCATTATCAAAGAATGATGAATACCATCTTCCCCACAGAATTGTCTGAAGGATGGCTTATCATTTATATTGATGATATTATCATATGTTCTGACTCATGGTCTTTACAACTTGAAAGACTTGCAAGAGTACTTCACAAAGCTGCAGAAGTGAATATGAAAATTTCACTTAAGAAATGCAACTTTGGTTTTGAAGAACTTAAAGCATTAGGACATGTTGTTTCTGGCTTAAGCTTGGGTATTGACAAAAATAAAGTGGCAGCAGTACTCCTTAAGCCAATAACCCAGAATAAAAAATAAATGATGTCTTTTCTTGGATTTGCTAGTTACTATAGGCAACATTTAAAAGACTTTGCAATTCTGGCCAAATCACTCTATAGAATCTGTGATCAACAGACTTTATTTGAGATGACAGAGGAGAGAATTAAAGCTTATGAGAAGATAAAGAAAGCCCTTACAGAAGCACCTTTACTCCTCATTCCTGACTGGAATATTCCTTTTAAGTTGTACATTGATGCATGTGGAGATGGATTGGGGGAAGCCCTACATCAAGTCCAAATTATTGATGACAAACCTACAGAAGGACCAGTTTGTTATATCTCCAGACAAATCAAACCAACAGAAGCCAGATATGGTGCAAGCCAAATGGAGTGCTTATGTTTGGTATGGGCACTTGAGAAATTACACTATTACCTTGATGGCAGTGTTTTTGAAGTGATAACTGACTTTAATGCAGTAAAATAACTTCTTAACATGAAAACTCCCAACAGACATATGTTGAGATGGCAAATAGCCATTCAAGAATATAGAGGAAACATGACTATAGTTCATAAAGCAGGAAACATTCACAAGAATGCTGATGGACTTAGTAGATGGGCTTTAGCCAACACTCCTGATAACCCAGGTTATGTACCTTTGGAAGCTGAACCACAGATTCCAATTGAAGGAATTAACATAACTGATATTGGAACTGAATTCCTTGAGGAGGTCAGAGAATCTTATAAACAAGACAAGAATTGGCATATCTTGACTTCTTTATTAGATAAAGACTGCAAAGATACATCTTTAGTTAATGCACTTGATGAAGTTTGGAAAAATTCCTATTCTGAAGGAAGATTTCACTTGTTTGATGGAATCATTTACCACAGAACAAAACATTCTTGTGTTATGATATTGTGCAGTAGATTACTTATCAATACCATTCTTCATGAATGTCATGATAGTATCTACTCTGGACACCTGTCAGAAGACAGAACACTTGAAAAAGTGAAGAACTGTGCATGGTGGCCATCTTGGAGAAGAGAAACCATTGAATATTGCCATACCTGTGACAGATGCCAAAAAGCAAACAGGAGTACAGGCAAGAAATTTGGATTAATGATCCATATTCAAGAACCAAAATCCCCTTGGGAATTTGTTCACATGGATTGGGTCACAGCACTTCCTCCAAGTGGTGACAGAAGTTATAATGCTTGTTTAGTCATTGTAGACAGATATAGCAAAACTCCCATATTCTTACCATGTCATGAAGATGACACTGCTATGGATACAGCTCTTCTTTTATGGAGTAGAGTTATTTCTCATACAGGATTATTCAAGAATATCATAAGTGACAGAGATCCCAAGTTCACATCTACACTTTGGACCAATCTTCATAGATTGTTTGGGACTAAGTTATCATTCTCTACAGCATATCACCCTCAAACAGATGGGCTAGCAGAGAGGATGATTCAGACTTTAGAAGACATGATCAGGAGATTCTGTGCTTATAGATTAGAGTTCAAAGACTCAGATCGCTTTACCCATGACTGGTGCACTCTGATACCTGCACTAGAATTGGCATACACGACATCAGTCCATTCTTCCACAGGACAAACTCCTGCTATGTTAGAAAAAGGATGGAATCCAAGACTCCCAGCAGACACACTGAGGAAAGACTTGATTGACATTCATCCTACAGCTTCCAGCTTCAAGATAATGCTTGATAAAGTAAAACACCACGCAAAACAAAGTATGGATGATGCTTTTGATTATGCAAAGCAGAAGTGGGACAAGAGTCATAAAGTACCAGACTTCAAAGTAGGGGACTTAGTTTTAGTTTCAACCTTGAATTTTAATAATATCAAAGGCCCAAAGAAACTTAAAGATTCTTATGTAGGACCTTTTGTTATTGTTGATTTCCATGGAACCAATGCAGTTCAAGTGGAATTGCGTGGTGAATTGGAAAATAAACACCCCACCTTTCCAGTCAGCTTGATAAATCCTTATCAACCAGCTGACAAAGAATTGTTTCCTTTAAGAAACCCAACTCCTTTAACTGTACCACCTGTGGCACAGAGTGAAGACAAAAAGATAAAGAAAGTCATTAAAGAAAGGAGAATTAGGGGTAAAAATCAAAGAGAATATCTTGTCAGATATAGAAATGCAGCACATGAAGATGAATGGATGGCAGAATCAGAAATACCTGACTCAGATAAACTCTTAAGAAGATTTAGACATGAAAGAAGGCCACAAGCCTGAATATGTCTATAAATGTGCTTTAGGTTACTTGATCTGAGTAATGTAAAGAGGTTGGACAGTGGACATTAACCCCCTTTGGGGCCTTGTTCTTTTATCACTAATAAAATTGTAGTACAATTTTATTTTTTGGTGGGAGGGAATGTGAGCCTTGAGGTATATTTTATATACCAGAATAGGCCACAATTATCTTAAAAAGAAATTTTGAATTATACATAACTCATAAATCATGCATATATTCAAAATTCATCATAGTTGATTTCAGAAAAGATGAATAACTTTTTATTGAGTAAGTAAATCCATGGATTTAAGGCCAGATTTGGATTCTACACAAAAATTCACCTACGGTAGCTCCATAGAGTGAATAAGCTCAAATTAACACTTTGAGGTGGTAAAATGGAAAATACTTCAATACCACATCATCAATACCACATAAAAGATCTGTGAAAATTTTTGTTTTTCTTAATTTCACGCCAAAATAATGGGAAAGTGAGAAATCCCATGTTACATATACACTAAGAATAGTGTTATGCATGTTTTGAGCACTTAATATCATGGTATTCTTACATGGACTTTTGGTACACCCATAGTGGATATCTCACTTGAAGCTTAAATTACTATTTTGACGTAAAAAATACGCAAGGGGGACAAAAGACATCAAAGAGAGCCAGGGTACCCAACTTCTGAGGACTCAGAGGCCTGGATAGCTCCAAAGCTTGGTTCCATGGCTGATCTTGACCCAATTGGTAAACTAAACCTCTTTGGGAACTTGGTTACCATGTCACAACTACTGTAAATCTTAAGAAAATAGCAAATAACCTGCTATTTTGACGTGCCAAGGAGGTAAAGAGCTACTTAGACTCCTGTAACCACTTCAATTCTGAATGACTTTTCATGAATAAACCCCAAAGGAGTAATTAAAACCCTTTTTGGACTTGTATCCATTGATTTACCTCATAGAAACCAGTGAAACACTGATATTTGCAATTCTACGTAGAAATGAGGTAAAAACTTCAAAAATTCATTAAAAATACAATTCTTAATGAATCCTTCTGAAACTTTCAGGACCAATGGAGAACTGTATTATCTATGGTACACCAAAAATAGTTTCAGTTTTAGTAGTAAAATTAAATGTTTTACTTACAGTCCATTTTTAACCATTCTACGTCAAACACTGAATCTTAAAAAATTCACAGTAATTAAACCCTGTGATGAAATTGGAAATAACATTGATAACTTTGAGAAATCAATGATTATTTTGGAATAAAAGTGGATTTACAGATGTTACTCCTTTTATTCTTAACCATATTGGGGTTGGTAGTCACGTAAAAGCATCAAGTAAGTAATTATGATAATCTTACGTGACAACAGATGATGCAATCATTAATCAAAAAAGGTTTATTGTTTTCTCACTCACTGGTTTTTCAGTTTTCTCCATGGCACGCCTCTTTGAGCTGTTGTTGACTTAAAAGAAGCCTCTTCTTGCTGTTTTTTCCGTATCATCATCTTATTAATCATTTATATCAGTATTACCAACAAGTAAGTATTAGTTAAAACTTTTCTTAAGTGTTTTATTCTTTCAGAATCAATCAGAAAGACGTAAAATCATAGAAATCAACTATATATTGCTGTAATACATTTATAAATTCATTTTGATCCTCTAAATCCACAATTATAAATCAAATCTCTCTTTCTTATCTTTCAATAAGTTCTTTGAAATATTAGTGAGTGATTTATCTTTAATTCTTAAAGTTTTTCTCTAAAAATAGTTTTCTTCAAGAATTATCATTATAATTATTCTTGCAAAAGATAATTATATATTAAAATAATTTTATTATTTTAATAAAAGAAGTTTTTATTATTGAATTCTTCTTGTAATCGATTCTTGTAGACAATTACTTGCTCACTGTTAAGATCACTAGTAGTGCTTGACACGTGAAAGAAATAATTCCTTAATTATTTAATTGTGGTTATAATAGTATTTTATTATTATATTTCATAAGAACAGACATAGTACTGTTGATTAATAGTAATATTATCATCAGTTTCATAGTCACATCTTACAATATTCCACTTATGGGATTGTATAATTTACCTCAAGACAAAGCACACATGTGTCATGACAGTTGTGGACAGGTAATTAATCAATCTTGTACTAAAAGAATGCCATGACAGCTCCTTTTCAGGACATCTGTCTGAACGCAGAACAAGAGAACAAAATGCAGACCTGTATATGGTGGAAAATGTGGCACAAAGATTATGCAGAGTATTGCAAAACCTGTGACAGATGTCAAAAGACAAATAAATTCACTGGAAAAAGACTTGGAAATATGATCAAGATCCAAGAACCCAGAAGACCTTGGGAAATTTTCCATATTGATTGGGTAACTGGCCTACCACCAGGGGGTGATAGAGGTTATAATGCTTGCCTAGTGATTTTTGACAGATTTAGTAAGACTCCAATCTTTCTACCATGTCATAAAGATTATACAGCCATGGATACAGATCTTCTGATATGGAATAGAGTAGTATCATGGACTGGAATATTTACAAACATCATTAGTGACAGACAGGCCAAATTAACCTCAGCACTATGGACAAATCTTCACCAACTATTTGTGACCAATTTATCCTTCTCTACAGCCCACCACCCACTAACTCATGGTCTGGCTGAAAGAATGATCCAAAACTTGGAAGACATGGAAAGAAGAATTTGTGCATATGGCCTTGAATTTAAAGATTGTGGTGGATTCACCCATGATTGGTGTACTCTCTTACCAGAACTAGAAGTGGCATATAAGACATCCATTCATGCCAGTACCAATCAAACTGCAGCTATTCTAGCAAAAGGATGGAACACCAAATTACCTCAGGATTCCTTGAGGAAACATTTGGTGGAGATACAACCTACAGCTGCTAGCTTCAAAGGAATGCTATAAAAAGCTATAAAGCATGCAGTAAGGTGCATGGAAGACTCATTTTCTTATTCTAAAGAAAAATGGGACAAATCACATGCCACTCCAGATTTTGAAGTAGGGGATTAGTACTTGTATCCACCACTAATTTCAATAAAATCAAAGGATGTAAAAATCTCAAAGACTCCTTTCCAAGACCTTTTTTTATTAAGGCCCTCCATGGAGAAAATGCTTTTGAAGTAGAATTATCTGAGGAGCTTAGCAATAAGCACCCTATATTTCCAGTGAGCTTGATAAAGCCATATAATTATAGCAATGCTGCAAAATTTCCTTTGAGGAATAAAGTTCCCCAAGCTATACCTCCCATTGAATCATCTGGAATTAAGAAAATTACCAAAGTTCTCGCAGAAGAAAATTTGAGAACCAAGAAAGTAAGGAAATACCTTGTTAGGTACAGTGACCCAACTTGTGGAGATGAATAGTTAGCAGAAAAAGACATAACTGAAGCTACCAAACTTCTCAGAAGGTTCAGACACACCAGAAATAACAATATTACAAAGTCATATCTTTTTAGGGGGAGGGAATGTGAGCCTTAGAAGTATTTTCCCATACCCAAAAGACCACAAATATTAAAATAAGATATAGATATAAATAAAATAAATTTATTCATATGATCAAAATAAAATATAAACATAAATTGATATATATGAATAAAAACTTAATCATAATTTAATAATAAAATTATATTAAAAATTTTAAAATTGTGAAAACACATTTGTACTTGAAAAAATTAAGTAAAAATGAATTTCCAAGAAAAATATCAAAATTGAAATATTTTTGGAAAAAAGTTAAATACAAATTATCATAACTTTTTATCCTACAAATAAACATATTAAAATTATTTAACCATTAGATTCCTCATGTAAAGTAAGGTGGGGTCACCTCTAGGTACAATTTCTGTAACCAAACTCTAAATAAGCTTAAATTGAGTTTTTATTATTTTCTGTACAGAAGTTGAAAATCCTCAAAACCTCAATTTAATTCACATCAAATGTGGTGTTAACCATCAATTAAGTGTTAGGATTAGGTGTTGTGTGTAGTTTAGAAGTTATGAGGAATTGAAGTATTTTCAATTGAATTGTCAAAATGTGTGCGTGTATTACATAACTGAAATGTAATTTACATATGAGGTGTCAATTATTAAAGTAAGTGTACTTTAAAACTCAATTGAATTGCATATGCAAATTACAAGTATAATCCATGATGAGGAATTAAAGGAAGAATAAATTGGAAAGATTAATTTGGGGGGAAAGGAACTCTAGCTCTAACGGGGAGCCAGACCCCCAAATTCCTTGCTGACAGGAATGAGATGTCAAAATCCATGCAAACTTTCACCAATTTTGCCCTGTAATTGAGTCACAGGGTCTGTGACTCAATTGATGATGAGGTTTTGATACCAACCAGGGCAGTTTCAACTGTTTCCAAGAGGGTAAAGCTACCCTTAACACATTATGATGTGTTTTGAAGGCTATAGAGTAGGTATTACTATAGTAATGGCTGATTTAAGGGTCTAAAATGGCTAAAAATAGACAAAAATGACTAAAACCAGCCCTTTTTTTGGTCTAAACCAGGGTTCAATGATGCCATAATTGGCTTTTCTGTTGTCATAGTGTTTTTCACGACTGACAAGAGTAAAATTTACTTTTGGAGTAAGAAAATTGATTTCTATAAAAGAATTTCTTCTTTGCCCCACTTTTCTCTTCATATTAGAATCTTTCCTTTTGTAATTAGTTTAAAAACTGTTATACCAATCAATAAAATATTCCAAAAAAATGTTTTTTATCATTTTAAACCTTTTAGCCACATGAAAAAATTACTATAATCACTGTTTGTAACTCTTATAATCATTTTTACCCCTGAACCACCTCATAAGTGAATTAAAGCATCTTTCATCACTGCAAAATTTGTCACTTTGTTTCCAAATTCCATCTGATCACCTTTGGGCATGTTTTCTCTTTTATAATACTTTTAAAGACTGTGTTCTTTAATCAATTTTTTGCAGTTCTTTGCTCAATTCATTCCAATTGAAATTGCTCTTGAAGAAACGTCTTTTTGTAGCCTTAAATATCTCTTTTAGAGTATTTTTAGATAAATTTCTATTGTTGTTAAAACAATAAATCTTTATAATATTATTGCTTTATACTTATAAAGTTAAAAGCCATAAATTCGGTGTATTTTCTCATAAAAATACTATTTCATTATTTTTTAATCAAATTTTTACCTTATACCAATTTTGAGGACAGGAAAAGTACTTGATTTTCCATCAAAGTTTCATATCCACACCTTACAATGGTAGTCTTTGAGAGGTAAGATTGTTCATTGGTAGGCTTCCATGAGTGATGAAAAATCAATACCTGATATTTTTACTATAAGAATGAATAAGATAATATATTGAATAAGAATAAGAAGGAAAAATAGATTGAATAGTTCAAGAATTAGAATATTACAAAGAAATTTTCACATCAGTAAAGGAATCATGAGTCCACAGTAGTCCACATTAGTTGAAGTGGTTTTTGAATTGAGTGAAGAGATACTTCAGGAGTTTATAGTTTCATCATCAGCTTTGTAAGGTGTGGATATGAAACTTTGATTAAAAATCAAGTACTTTTCCTGTCCTCAAAATTTGTATAAGGTAAAATTCAGTTAAAAATAGTATGAAATATTATTTTTAAGAGAAAACACGCCAATTAAGGTGTGGATATGAAACTTTGATTAAAAATCAAGTACTTTTCCTGTCCTCAAAATTTGTATAAGGTAAAATTCAGTTAAAAATAGTATGAAATATTATTTTTAAGAGAAAACACGCCAATTTTATTGTTTATAACTTTATTAGTATAAAACAATAATATAAAAATTTATTGTTTTACCAACAATAAAGATTTATCCCAAAAAAATACTCTACAAGAGATATTTTAAGGCTACAAAAGAAATTTCTTCAAGAGCAATTTCAATTGGAATTAATTGAGCAAAGAACTGCAAGCAATTAATTAAAGAACAAAGTCTTTAAAAAGAATATTAAAGAGAAAACACGCCCAAAAGTGACCAGAGTGAATTTGGAAACAAAGTGACAAAGTTTACAGTGATGAAAGATGCTTTAATTCACTTTTGGGGTGGTTCAGGGGTAGAAATGATTATAAAAGTTACAAACAATGATTATAATGATTTTTTCACGTGGTTAAAAGGATTAAAATGATTTAAAAGTGGTGGTTGGAATCTTTGATTGATTGGTTTAACAGTTTTAAACTAATTAATAAAAGGAAAAGATTCTAACATGAAGAGAAAAGTGGGGCAAAGAAGACATTCTTTTATAGCCATCAATTCTCTTACTCCAAAAGTAAAATTTACTCTTGTCAGTCGTGAAAAACAGTCTGACAACAGAAAAGCCAATTATGGCATCATTGAACCCTGGTTTAGACCAAAAAGGGCTGGTTTAAGCCATTTTTAGCCATTTTTAGCCATTTTAGACCCTTAAATCAGCCATTACTATAGCAATACCAGGCCTAGAGCCTTCAAAACACGTCAGAATGTGTGTCAGAGTCGTAGAAACCAGTTAAAACTGTTTTTACTCTGATGGTTTTATCTTAAGGGTAGTTTTACCCTCTTGGCAACAGCTAAAACTACCCCAGTTGGTATCAAAACCTCATCATCAATTGAGTCCACAGACCCTGTAACTCAATTCCAGGCCAAAAGTGATGAACTTTTGCGTGAATTTTGACATCCCACGCCTGTCAGCAAGGATTTTGGGGGTCTAGCTCCCCCTTAGAGCTGGAGTTCCTTTTCCCCCCCAAATTTAATCTTTCCAATTTATTTTTCCTTTAATTCCTCATCATGTATTATACTTATAATTTACACATGTAATTCAATTCAATTGTACAGTACAATACAGTAATAATTGACACCTCATATGTAAATCAAAGTTCACTTATGTAATACACGCGCACATTTTGACATTTCAATTGAATTCAATTGAAAATACTTTAATTCCTCATAGCTTCTAAACTAAACACAACACCTCAATTTTAACACAAAAATTGATGGTTAACACCACATGTGGTGTGAATTAAATTAAGGTTTTGAGGATTTTCAACTTTTGTATTGAAAATACTAAAAACTTAATTTAAGCTTATTTAGAGTTGAGTTACAAAAATTTCACTCAGAGGTGACCCCACCTGATTTTTTATGAGGAATCCAATGGTGAAATAAAATTTATATGTTTATTTATTTGATAAAAAGTTATAATAAATTTTATTTAACTTTTTTCCAAATTTATTTATTTTTTCACAATTTTGTTAAAATTTCATTTTTACTTAAATTTTTCAAGTATAAATGTAATTTTATATTTACAAAATTTAAAGTAATTTTATTTTTAAATTATAATTAATTTTTTATTTTTAATATAATTTTATATTTATATTTTTTATTTTTATTTTAATAATATAAATGAATTTATTTTATTTATATTAATATGCTATTTTTTATATTTGTGGTCTTTTGGGTATATGAAATTACCTCTAAGGCTCACATTCCCTCCCCCTAAAAAAGAATATTACTTTGTAATATTGGTGTTTCTAGTGTGTCTGAATCTCCTCAGGAGTTTGGTGGCTTCTGGTATATCTTTCTCTTCTAACCATTCATCTTCACAAGTTGGGTCACTGTACCTAACAAGGTATTCCCTTACTTTTTTGGTTCTTAATTTCCTTTCTTTAAGAACTTTGGTTATTTTCTTAGTACCAGATGTCTCAATAGGAGGTATAACTTGGGGAATCTTATTCCTCAAGGGAAATTTCTCAGCATCACTAGATTTGTATGGCTTTATCAAGCTTACTGGAAATGTAGGGTGCTTATTGCTAAGTTCTTCAGATAACTCTACTTCAACAGCATTTTCTCCATGGAGGGCCTTAATCACAAAAGGTCCTGCAAAGGAGTCTTTTAACTTTTTACATCCTTTGATGTTATTGAAGTTAGTGGTGGATACAAGAACTAGGTCCCCCACTTTGAAATCTGGAGTTGCATGAGATTTATCCCATTTGTCTTTAGCATATGCAAAAGAGTCCTCCATGCATCTCACTGCATGCTTTCTAGCTTTGTCTAGCATTCCTTTGAAGCTAGCAGCTGTGGGATGTATTTCAATTAAGTCTTTCCTCAAGGAATCTTGGGGTAACTTGGGGTTCCATCCTTTTTCTAGAATAGCAGGAGTCTGATTGGTACTGGAATGGATTGATGTTTTATATGCTAATTCCAGTGCTGGTAACAGAGTACACCAATCATGGGTAAATCCATCACAATCTTTGAATTCAAGGCCATATGCACAAAATCTTCTCACCATGTCCTCTAAGGTTTGGATCATTCTTTCAGCCAGACCATCAGTTTGTGGGTGGTAGGCTGTAGAGAAAGACAGTTTTGTGCCAAATAATTGGTGAAGATTTGTCCATAGAGCTGAAGTGAATTTGGGATCTCTATCACTGATGATATTTGTAAATATCCCAGTCCATGACACTACTCTATTCCATATCAGAAGAGCTGTATCCATGGCTGTATCATCTTTGTGACATGGTAAAAAGATTGGAGTTTTACTGAATCTGTCCACAATTACTAGGCAAGCATTATAGCTCCTGTCACCTCCTGGTGGTAGGCTAGTTACCCAATCCATATGGACAATTTCCCAAGGTCTGTTTGGTTCTTGGATTTTCATCATATTTCCAAGTCTTTTGCCAGTGGATTTATTTGCCTTTTGGCATCTGTCACAGGTTTTGCAATATTCTGCAACATCTTTTTGCCACATTGGCCACCATATGCAGGTCTTTACTTTCTCTCTTGTTCTGTCCTCAGAAAGATGTCCTGAAAAGGGACTATCATGGCATTCTTTCAGTACAAGATTGATTAATGACCTGTCTACAACTGTCATGACACATGTGTGCTTGGTTCTGTGGTAAATTATACCATCCAGTAGGTGAAATCTCCCTTCATTATAAGATTTTCTCCATACTTCATCCAAGGCATGTATTAGAGAGTTGTCTTTACAGTCTTTGTTAAGTAATTGGCATAAGATGCTACAATTCTTATCTTGAGTGTAACTATTTCTGACTTCTTCAAAGAAGGTGGTGTTCAAGTCTGTAACACTTATTCCTTCTATTGGAATTTGTGGTGAAGCTTCTTCTGGAACATAAGCAGGATTATCAATGTTATTTGGTAATGGCCATCTGCTTAGTCCATCTGCATTCTTATGAATATTCCCATCCTTATGAACAATAGTCATATTGCCTCTGTATTCTTGTATGGCTATTTGCCATCTGAGCATGTGTCTGTTAGGTGTTTTCATGTTCAAAAGTGATTTCACAGCTGTACAATCTGTTATTACTTCAAAAACACATCCCTCTAAGAAATAGTTCAATTTCTCTAAGGCCCAGACAAGGCATAGACATTCCATTTGACTTGCTCCATATCTGGCTTCAGTTGGTTTGATTTGCCTGGATATGAAACATATTGGTCCTTCTACAGGTTTGTCATTTATGATCTGAACTTGGTGAAGTGCAGCACCTAGTCCATCCCCTGATGCATCAATATACAGTTTGAAAGGCAATTTAAAGTCTGGCATCAGTAAGAGTGGAGCAGTGGTCAATGCTTCTCTTAGAGACTCAAAAGCTTTGACTCTGTCAACAGTCATCTCAAATACTGTGTCTTTGTCACACAACTTATAAAGTGGTCTTGCTATGGATGCAAAGTCTTTAATGTGTTGCCTGTAATATCCTGCAAAACCTAAGAATGACTGAATTTCCTTCTTATTCTGAGGCATGGGTTTTAACAATACTGCTGCAACTTTGTTTTTATCAATTCCAAGGGACAAACCAGATACAACATGTCCTAGTGCCTTAAGTTCTTTAAATCCAAAATGACATTTCTTCAAGGAGATTTTCATGTTTACTGATTGGATTTTTGTCAAAACTCTTGATAATCTGTACATGTGCTCCTCCCAAGTCTTTGAACAGATAATAATGTCATCAATGTAAATGATTAACCATCCCTCTGAGAGTTCTTCAGGGAAGATTTCATTCATCATTCTTTGGAAGTGTGAAGGTGCATTTTTGATACCAAAGGGCATCCTTAAGTATTCATACACTCCACAATGAACAATAATTCTCAAGTATTTTCTTGCTCTTGGTGTTACTACATTTTGATGGAATCCTTTAAGGGCATCCATAGTGGTTATATACACTGCTTGAGATATTTGAGTAAGGGCAATTTGGATTTTTGGTATTGGGTATCTGTCTGGAACAGTGTAAGTGTTCAGAGCTCTAAAGTCCCCAACCATTCTGGATTTTCCATTATGCCACGCTACTATGACTGGTGTAGTTATTTCTACTTCCTCATTGTGGCCTACTTTTCTTATTACACCAAGGTCTAGAAGTTCTTTGATATGAATTTCTAGAGCTTCTCTTGATTTTGGACTTGCTGGATAAGCAGGTCTTCTTAAGAGTGGTGGATAAGGTCTTTCAATGTTAAGAATGATGTCAACTTCATGACCAATAATTGCTCCCAGGGGTTCTTTGTCTGTAGCAAATGCTCCTCTGTGGTCATACAAAAGGGAAGAAAGTTCATTTTCTTGCTTATCAGTCAGATGAAGGCTTATTTCAGCCTCATTTAACTGTTCAGACTTGAATTTCTCTAACTCTAAGTTGACTGGTGATACTTTGTTTACTGTAATTTGTCTTTTAAAGGGTAAAAAGGCAAATTTCTGGCGCTTATTGTCTCCAATTGTAAAGTATCTGTCTTTGTTATTATGTAAATCTATGCCATACATGATTAAATAGTCATTTCCCAATATAAAATGGGTACTAGAGCAATTTTCCATAACAACAAATTCAACTGTGATCCTTAAATTCCCATTTATGTGTGGGAATATGACATTGGTCTCAAAGATTCCTAATGCTTTCATTGGGTTACTTGCACTGTTGAATTTTATACCATCAATTGGTAACAATTGGTCTTCAAAATTTGGTACACAAGTTTTAAGAAAAGATTTTCCAACACAAGAGCAGAAGGCTCCTGGGTCAAGCAAAAGTTTGGTGGGTTTGTTGTCAATCACCACTTCTGTTATACAGGAGTTACCAGCTGTATAACCTTTTCCTCTGTTTGGTTTTGTCTTCATAAGTTGTGCATCTTGAACTTTTGATAAATCAACTTGACCATTGCTCAATTGTGGTAAGTGGGAATAAGATTCCATGATGTCAAAAGTGGCATTGATATTTTCTATATCTTTTGAAGATTCAGAGAATATGGATGACTTATCATCTGAATTGTCTTCAATTATGTCTTCTTTTTCAACATCTGGTTCTTTTTCAATGTCAATTTCATTGATTTTCCCCCTTTTTGGACATGTATTGGCTAAATGGGTGGTGCTTTGGCAAATATGGCATTTTCTGACTGTATCTGCAGATTTATATTTAATATTACTAGAATTTTCTTTGGGGTTTTTGTCCACAGAATCTTTCCAAGGTGTATTAAACCTTGTTTTAAGATTCACCCTACTAGAACCAATTTTGGTTCTGGTGGTTACTTCTTCTAGTATATTGATAATATCCTCTGCTGAAGATTGTTCAGTAGTCCTGCTTTTGACAGCATGCTCTAAGTCACCTCCACATTGTCTCAGAATTTTTCTATGGATCATAAATTCTGACATGTCAGGATATAATGCTGTTAATCTGTCCTTTTGTTGGCAAAACCATGGTAAAGCTTTGTCTTTATCAGCATTAAATTTGGCAGATTCAAAGGCTGTTTCAACTTTAAACCTCCAAGCATCATTTGCCCATTTGTTGATGATTTGGGTTTTCCACCAAGTCCAACTCTGGTGTCCATGTGCTTGTCTTATTTTGATGTACCATCTGTGAGCTGATCTGGTAAACAAGGTGTTAAACCTGGCTGTTACCAATCTGTCTGGTAATTCAAAATCCTCTTTGATCATGTCAATACCTCTAATGAATTCCATATGGTCATACTCTCCTTCACCACTGAAGTGAGGCCATTCTTTAAGTTTTGGAACTTCTTTCAAGAGTGCTTGGCCCATTGATGGTTCCAAGTTATGAAAAGAAGTGGATAATTCATTTTTTAATTGTGAATTATCAGGATCCAATACTTGTGGATTTGGAATTCTTGTGCCCTCATTTTGATTTAGAGGTGTAGACATTCTTGGTAAGGTGTTCAGTATTTGTTCAATGTCATTCATTTTACTGTTGCTACACCTTTGGGAATTTCTGTACTCATGTTGGAAGCTTTGTATTAAATTTATTACTTCAATTTTATACATGTCTTCCTTATGTGTCAGTTCTTGCCATAACTCTGTCTGTCTTGTATTATCAGCAGTGACTTGATTCAATTTCATTGATAATTTTGATACTTCTTCTTGTGAAGCATCAAAACACTTTTTCAAGGCAATGGTATATGTCTTTACTTCAGTAAATGAATTTGAAATGTCATCAAGGACTTTCTTGTTATCTGTTTTGATAATATTTATGGCTTGTTTAATTCTTGTTTCAATCATGTCATCAATATTGAGTTTAGAATATTTATCTGTTAATTCTTTAATAATGGCAGATTGTTCATTTATCTTAATGTTAGAAGAATTGTCATTATTAGAATGTTTAATTGTTCTTAAAACTTTTTCAAAACACATAAGTGTTTCATTAATTTGGCACAGACTCAGGTTGTTTGTTTTAATGTTGTTACAAATGGTGTCATTTTTATCAGAAAGATGTTTTTTCACGTCATTAATAGCATTATACAACTCTGGGATGGAATCAAATATGTCAGAAATCATTTCTGGAACCTTAATCTGGCTTCCTCCTTCTTCTGTAATTCCATCATGGTTCTGGCCATCTGAAATACATTTTCCATGGCATCCTGCTGAATCTTTGGGATTCTGTAGCCCTGGCTGTAAGGTTTTGGGGCTGGTGCCTTCCCTTTGCCCTTGTTTGGAGTTTGTGGCTGCTTTTTCACGTTGGAATTGCTGCTGCTGCTGGCCACTGGGGCTGTTTTTGGCACTGGTTTGGCTGGTGGAGGGTTGTTTTTCCTCCATTCTAGTGTCAAAAGCATCATGTTTTTCTTCTCCATCAATGGATGCCATCCATTGAGCAATTTGCAAGTGTTGGGATGGCCCAAGAATTTTCTTACTGTCAGGTAAGAATTCATGCAATTCTTCCACAGGTCTGCAAGGATCTGGTACTCCTTGAATTGGAGTGCATTGTTGTATGCACTGTGGCTGGCTTTGTATATGTCCACAGAGGCTTGTTGTGGCGGTGTCAGCTCTTTTTGAAGGTAAAATGGTATTATCAGCTTCAGAATGACCCATTTTAGTTGTTTGGAAGTCATCAACTGACCCTTTTCCTTCTGTACCTGATTGGCCTCTGCCATAATCACGTCTATTACCTTTTTGGGAGCTGCTTGAGGGGTTGTAGCTGGCTCCTGACCTGGTTGAAGGCATAATTATGGTTAAAAAAGGCTTAAAATAGTATTTTTACGTCAAAAACTTACTATTGGCCAAATTCTTAGCCTTCTGAAGAGTATTACTTATGTCCAAGTTAATTAATTCAGAAGATATTGGTTCAGGCTGGTTATTTTGAGTCACAATAACAGTGCTATTATGATCAGAATTAACAGTACTGGCAGGGATAATGCTGGTTACTGTTGAGGCTGTTTCAATGTTTTCTTGTCTTACCACGTTGTCAGACACTAAAATTAATGAAAAAGCCAATTAATTAAGTAAAAAAAAGGTTATTTCAAAAAAGAAATAAAAATATAAGCCTCACTTATAATATGAAAAAAGTTATTTTTTATGTGTTTTTTGAATTATAAGTATTTTTTATATGTTTTTAAATTTTTCAATATAAGAAAAAAGATTTAAAAAGAGTAAAAAAATATGTCACAGGTAAAATATCACGGCTGGGCCCCCAAATGTAAGGTGTGGATATGAAACTTTGATTAAAAATCAAGTACTTTTCCTGTCCTCAAAATTTGTATAAGGTAAAATTCAGTTAAAAATAGTATGAAATATTATTTTTAAGAGAAAACACGCCAATTTTATTGTTTATAACTTTATTAGTATAAAACAATAATATAAAAATTTATTGTTTTACCAACAATAAAGATTTATCCCAAAAAAATACTCTACAAGAGATATTTTAAGGCTACAAAAGAAATTTCTTCAAGAGCAATTTCAATTGGAATTAATTGAGCAAAGAACTGCAAGCAATTAATTAAAGAACAAAGTCTTTAAAAAGAATATTAAAGAGAAAACACGCCCAAAAGTGACCAGAGTGAATTTGGAAACAAAGTGACAAAGTTTACAGTGATGAAAGATGCTTTAATTCACTTTTGGGGTGGTTCAGGGGTAGAAATGATTATAAAAGCTACAAACAATGATTATAATGATTTTTTCACGTGGTTAAAAGGATTAAAATGATTTAAAAGTGGTGGTTGGAATCTTTGATTGATTGGTTTAACAGTTTTAAACTAATTAATAAAAGGAAAAGATTCTAACATGAAGAGAAAAGTGGGGCAAAGAAGACATTCTTTTATAGCCATCAATTCTCTTACTCCAAAAGTAAAATTTACTCTTGTCAGTCGTGAAAAACAGTCTGACAACAGAAAAGCCAATTATGGCATCATTGAACCCTGGTTTAGACCAAAAAGGGCTGGTTTAAGCCATTTTTAGCCATTTTTAGCCATTTTAGACCCTTAAATCAGCCATTACTATAGCAATACCAGGCCTAGAGCCTTCAAAACACGTCAGAATGTGTGTCAGAGTCGTAGAAACCAGTTAAAACTGTTTTTACTCTGATGGTTTTATCTTAAGGGTAGTTTTACCCTCTTGGCAACAGCTAAAACTACCCCAGTTGGTATCAAAACCTCATCATCAATTGAGTCCACAGACCCTGTAACTCAATTCCAGGCCAAAAGTGATGAACTTTTGCGTGAATTTTGACATCCCACGCCTGTCAGCAAGGATTTTGGGGGTCTAGCTCCCCCTTAGAGCTGGAGTTCCTTTTCCCCCCCAAATTTAATCTTTCCAATTTATTTTTCCTTTAATTCCTCATCATGTATTATACTTATAATTTACACATGTAATTCAATTCAATTGTACAGTACAATACAGTAATAATTGACACCTCATATGTAAATCAAAGTTCACTTATGTAATACACGCGCACATTTTGACATTTCAATTGAATTCAATTGAAAATACTTTAATTCCTCATAACTTCTAAACTAAACACAACACCTCAATTTTAACACAAAAATTGATGGTTAACACCACATGTGGTGTGAATTAAATTAAGGTTTTGAGGATTTTCAACTTTTGTATTGAAAATACTAAAAACTTAATTTAAGCTTATTTAGAGTTGAGTTACAAACATTTCACTCAGAGGTGACCCCACCTGATTTTTTATGAGGAATCCAATGGTGAAATAAAATTTATATGTTTATTTATTGGATAAAAAGTTATAATAAATTTTATTTAACTTTTTTCCAAATTTATTTATTTTTTCACAATTTTGTTAAAATTTCATTTTTACTTAAATTTTTCAAGTATAAATGTAATTTTATATTTACAAAATTTAAAGTAATTTTATTTTTAAATTATAATTAATTTTTTATTTTTAATATAATTTTATATTTATATTTTTTATTTTTATTTTAATAATATAAATGAATTTATTTTATTTATATTAATATGCTATTTTTTATATTTGTGGTCTTTTGGGTATATGAAATTACCTCTAAGGCTCACAAGCTTTGAAAGAATGAATTTATTAAGATGTAACAAGCATCCTTTGAAGATCACACAGAGAAATTCTCATGAAATGTCACCCCCATTCTTTGACGGGATTTTGATTACATTTTGGTATTTTCAGCCATCCATTTCATACAAGTTTCAAGTGAATTTCTTTTAGTTTTCTTTGTTGAATATTCAGCTTCCATTAAGTTTATACAAATTAATTTGATTTTTTTTGATTTATCTTCCAAGGTGTTCCTTATTCATTTGAAATTTGTTTTAAGATATTCTGGCTTGGAATTATGATTTTTCAATTGTATTTTCTCCATTAGTATGCTGTTTTTCATACAGTAAAAAATGTCTATATTACTTTCTCTTATTTCCCTTTTGAGACCTTGAATCCATTTTCCCCCATCATGGCCTCTATTAATGCATTTACCTCTTCTTCTGTCACTGACAAACTAATATTATCTTGTTTTCAATTTTCCACGAGCAGATAGAGCCCCTAAAGATTAAAATGTCACCTGTTTGATATTTTCTTGATAAAGGGTCATATTTCTAGGATGCTTCACTAAAAACGGTGATGCTGTTTGTGTCCCCCTGAGCTCTCAAAGTCAGCGCTAAACCATTGGTATCCTTTGAGTATCTGTACAATCTCAATACCTCATTCCAATTCTTTTTTCCCGGAGAATTTCTGAATCTTACAAGGCTTGATACTGCATAGGCAATATCAGGTCCTGTCATTGTTGCTATGTAATTTAAGGGTGCTATTGCAGCTCTATAGCTAATTTATAGATAATAGAACTTAGTTAGTTCTTCCATTGTTTCAGAACACAATTGAAGCCCCACCTTCAGAGGCTTCACGATTTGTTTTGAGCAATTTATGCTGAATTGTTCTGAGGCCTTTTATTTATTCAAGGTAGCAAGTGTTTTTTATTTCTATGTTAAGTCCTAAGATGATGTGTGGGGCTGAGTCTTTTGAGAGGTTGAATTTTGCTTTCATTTTTGTTTTAAAGTTGTTTTCATTCCCTATTACAATTAGGTTATCGACATTAAAGTACAGAAAGGTTACTTCACAGCTATTGAGAAACAGGAAGTAGTCAAAGATGGATTCTAAAAATGCATTATGTTTAAACCATAATTTTAATGTAAGATACCAGTCCAGAGGTGCTTTCTTCAGTCCATACAAGGATTTTCTCAGAATCAGAAATTTTGATTTTGCATTCACTCCCTGGGAAGTGTGTATGAATACCTTTTTTCTTAATAGTGAGTGCAGGAAAGTAGCTTCAATTTCCATTTGAAGGAACTGAAATCTTCGCTTCAACACATATAAGAGTAACATCTTTACGGCTGTCATGTTTCCTCATAATTTCTTCCAAGATTCTGATTAAAAACTTGGACGCATAATCCACCTTTGAAGATTTTGGGTGCTATTTTAATGCCATGTTTTATCTGAAAGACCTACAATGTTCTCAGAGGACATTTGGGAATATATCCATGGTATCCCTCCAAGACTTCCATGTTATGAACTTCTTTGAGCTCTTTATTCATCGAATTTATCCACAGTTTTCTGTTTCTTCTCTCAATACCTTGACAGTACGATTTTGGAGTGAAAAATCTTAAAAAACCATATCTATTTCATTTATATATTATTTTTCTGTCTCTAAGCTTCCTTCTTCTCCTTGTTTCTCTGTCTAACGCATCGCAATATTCACTTTCAATTTGAGTGTCGTCTTGACATAGAGGCTCTTTTTGGTCTGAAGACTCTGTCTTGATGAACACTTGGACTTCATTTTTACCTAGATGTAAGTTTTTCTTTTCATTTCCATGTTAATTTAATTTTTCTTGCAATTTTTCTTCTGCACTGTCCATATATGCTTTATCATTATTGATTTCTTTTTTTGGCTTTGAACTGTCTGATGTGTTTCGTGTTTATAAATTTCTTTCTCTTTGAATCCCATATTTGATAACTCTTCATATCTATGTTTTGTCCTACTACCTTTCCTTGAGCACTTCATTCATCAAGCTTATTGCCTGGTTCATTTAGTACATATATAACTGGATGACCAATATCAACCAAGTAATTTAAGTATAGTGATATTCTGTGGTATATTTTCCACAGTGAGTTGCCAGTTTTGACTTTGGTAACTTGATTGAGGTCTACCAGGCTTGACCTCAAAGCCTCATCCCACAGCTTCTTTTGCAGTTTTTCAGAGGCTAATGTGCCTCCTTTAGCTTCAATGGTGGTCCTATTATCTTCTTCAGCTCTACCATTGTGCTGTGGATGATATTTTTCACTTATCAGGTTTTTCACTCCTTTTTATAGGAGTATATGTTTCAGTTCTATCAAAATAAGCTCACCACAACCATCTGTGATTACCATCATTGGAGTATATCCACGTTTTTTTTCCTAATTTAAAGTTAAAAAAGGTAAGGATTCCTTTGACATATGATATTTTTACAAAAGGAATTCCTCCAATGTGTCACAGGGGATCTTGGGAATAACAAGAGTGGCCTATCACTCAGGAATAAAGGACTCACTTGGAGGGCTCCAAAGATAAAGATAATAAAGAAGAATATATTTCTTCAAGAGAAAATGAGAGAAGTACAAGATATTCCACAGATAGTAATGAAGCCAAAGGCCAAAGAGCCAACCAAATTAATCCTCAATTCACTGTTTCAACCTGCCAGAAAGAACAATGGAATTAGTAAAGGATATGACGACCAATATCCCCTGACAGGCAAAGAAAGAAGTGAAAATTACTGAGCTAAGATTGTAAGTATTTACTTTAATATTGAAAAGGAAATAAGAATAGAAAGAAATCCAATATATTAATTAACTGGGGAAAAAGTCCCCAGTGAAGAACAGGTGGCCAGTATATGTGAAAAGTTTAAAACTGATTCTGGGGGTGGCTTACCCAGCTGTATTGGCTTAACACAGATCTGGCCATCTTGAGAATAAAATTTGGGTCTTGAATTCCCAAAGTGGAATATGAATTGGCCCAAATGGGTCAGTGCCATACAGGCTGTCCAAATACTGCCTTTATGCATCAATTGAGTTTTCCAAGGAGTGCTGGAGTTCTTGATACCTTGACAACTCATTTGTATCATTAACAACCTCTTGACATTTCCCTTCAAGAATCCTGGACCATTATCTCCTTGGGGGAATACTGTTTGAATGAAATACCCAACACCTGGAAAGCCAGGTAGTTGGTGTCCCTGAATGGTCTTCTGGTAGCCACGATGGATTGTAAGATTGAGGGGCTGAAGCCTCCTTTTGAAATGGGTAATTGGTCTGGGGACTTGATTTTAAATGGAATAATGAAGTCCTTAAAACATCACAGTTGAATTTCTGAGGAAAAATGGTGCATAATGGTATATAATACCATATATGCACCACTCCTGGTTCCTGCAGACTTGGGTACATTGAGTTGGGCAAGAAGTCTCCCTGATCTTGAGGGGAAACCCCTTATTGAAGGTGGCTGGTGGCCTCTGGTGATTTCCAGCAGCCATGGCTTGAGTCTTGAGGGTTATGGCCATTCTGGGTGTCTTGGGTCCTTGGGCCAATTTTGGGTTTTTTGGCCATAATAGGCTCAGGTGAGCCCACCTGGAGTTGCCCCTTGGCGCCTTTTGGCCTCATTGGGATAAGTCCAAAACGGGCCTAAAGTGTCCCATGGCCTGCAGGCCATAGAGGCCATAGGGGGCCCAAATGGCCCTAAACCCCCTAATCAAAGGGGGTGGACCTGAGGCCCTGGATATGGCTAGAAGGGCCAGAGGCCCCTAGAAGACTGGATGACCCCCAGGCTCAAATTTAGGGGTATTGTCCTGGGGTTTTTGAGGTTGTAAATTGGCCAAAAGGGCCAATGAAGCAGGATATGAGCTGAGGGCCATGGATATGGACAAACAGCCGTCCCACACCATGAGTGTTCAAATGGCCTAGGGTTGATAGTATTGCCAATTGGCCATGCATTGGTGGAGGCTTGAATTTCCGTAAACACCAATTGGAAAGGGATTTCCCATGGCTGTGACACAATGCAGGCTGAATACTCATCAGCTACTGTAAGGAAATACTTGTTTCCTGTAGATTATGTAGGTCAAATAGGTCCACATATGTCTAAGTGGATTACCTCAAATGTTTTTGTGAGCTTGAAGCTTGATTTTTTGAATAATGAAAATTTTCTGATTTTTTATTCTATACATTTGACACATTCAAAGTTTTTAAAATAACTTGGGCTGCAATTTTTGCACTCATCCAAGAAACAAATTCTGTTTACTTTCAGGTTTCCTGTCACAGGGGCTCTTGGGAAAAGCAAGAGTGGCCTGGCGTTAAGTAATCAGGGAACTCACTTGTAAGACTCCAAAAAATGAATAATATAAAAATAAAAGCAATAAATTTCTCTAAGAAAAATGCAGGTACAAAAATTAGATGCAATAAGAAAAATAAAAAACCAAATGATCAAAGATCCAACCAAGTAAGTTCTTAATCACTGTTTCAACCTTCCAGAATGAACAATGAACTGGGTAAAGTATATGACCAACAATATCCACTGACAGGCAAAGAAAGAAGAAAGAAAGAGTGCTTAATTACTTAATTGATAATATCAGTATTCACTTAACAGAAAAGATAAGATACATAAAGATAAAATAAAATTAAAATATATTGATTATCTGGGGGAAAACCCCATGGTCAAAGGAGGTTGGTATATATAAGAAGTTGAGAGATTGACTACTTCAGGATGCCAGCCCATCTGTATTTAATACTGGAAGGTGTATTGAATGTCTAATGGAATGTATACCTTTCCAAATTGAGAAACCAACTAGGTTGAGTTATCTTCCCATGGTGTATGAATGAAATACAGGTCTTGATGAATCCAGACTGTATTTAATGAATGTGGTTTCCAAGGTGGATTGATGGATCATTGACACTTGACAGATTCCTTTGGAACTAACTCTTGAATAAACCTTGAGAATAAACTACCAGTATTCCCTTGGAGGAATACTCTGAATGAGAATATGCAATAATTGCTTGATGGTGCCATTGATATTTGAGAGTTACATTTTTTCCTTGAGACTTGATGAATCTTCTGGATGATGTAATGCCTTGATGACCTTATGGAATTCTTAAATAACCCTTTGATATAGGCACCATCAAATTTGAGGTGAAAAAAGATGCATAATGGTGTATAAAACCATTTATGGCGCTTTTGGTTATTGGAAGGTTAAAGAGGCCAAAGGTCTTTTTGAAGGATTCCAGGAGGATATGAGTGAAAAATGGGTTTTGGGTGGCTTCAGAGGTGACAAAGAGTTTTTGGGTTTTTGGCCAAACACAGCTTATAAAGCTTTAAGACTGTATTTGTGCAAAGTGCGTAAAACTGGAAATTGAGCTCCAAATGGCCTAATATGGCCATTTGGGCATATTTTCCAAATTATGTGGGAAAATGGCTTGAAAAGGCTGAATATAGAAAACTGTGCAAAACTGTCTTTAAATCTTAAAAAGCCAAATACAGGCTTTTGGGCTTTCTTTTTGCTGTTGAATGGAAAATACCTAAAGATGAAATGGCCGATTTGGCCAAGGATTATGGGTATGGCCAAAATGCCATAAATTGGCAATGGCATGGATATGCCATATGGAGGTCCAATAGGGTTAATTGCCATGGTTGTGACAGTACCCCCCACCTTGAAATTGTGAGCTCCTGAGCACCAATACAAGGTGGAGCCTTTTGAGGCTATTGGAAAAGGTTTGAGAGAGTGATAAGGGGGAGTTCTTTTGAGAAATAAAAAATTGATACTGAAATTAAGATGTTGGCATATGCTGTGGTACTTGCTTTATCTTTTTTTGAAATTGGCTTCATGATTGATCATAAAATAAATTAGTGATGATTTTGTGACATGAAATTTGATGTTATAAAACAAATTGAAATAAAAAAAAAAAGAATTAAAATGTGAAATAAGCAAAGAAAGAAGAGAGAAATGAAAAGAAATGAATCTTGAGGAGGTTGCAATCTTCATCACAGAGGTTAGTAATTGATTTTGAAATTCTCCAATGATCTGGACAGAAACATTTGATTTCAGGTGCTCACAGAGTGGCCAAGGTGATGTTTTGACAGATTGTAGACCCCTCAGGGAAGTGCACACCAGGAGAGGAACTTACTTTTGATAGTTACCACTCCCACCAGTTCCATAATTGAAAATAATTGTTGAATGAATGAATTGGAAAGAATAAAGACTTGGAGAAGAATTAAGAAAATTATGGTCCATTTTCACAATTGAAAATGTCCATAATTTTGGAAATGATGTTGAAACCCTGGCCAAAGATCTGCGTCCAAAAATTGCAGATTGCTCACAGAGCGGCCAAGGTGACGCTTATAATAAGAAGGGTAGAATACCACTAAAGGTGCATACTGTGGTATACCATGACAGTTCAGCTGAATAAATTTTTTATTTTTATGGTAATTATTTATATAAAAGAGGATATCAATAGTATGAAATCACCTTTGAGGAAAAGTAACAGTAAAATAAACATGGAATAACACAAATGATATATTCATTAAGGAAAATTGACCACAGATTTGCTCCGCCAGTGTCACCCCACTGCACTATCCAACACATAATTGTGATGGACAGTACCCAAATCAAAGACATTTTTCAATTTTCTCTGTAAATAATCTTTTTTAATATATATTTTTTTTAATATGCTTAAATATAAGCAATTGGGTGATTAATATAATCAGAGTCACAATGAGGATGCCAATTAATAAAGAGCAGAGTTGTAGGCATCATAGGGGACATAGAAGGTTCAAGGTGTGGAACAAAACACTTTTGAAGTATCAATTTGGGAAATTTCATGTATTTTTGCTGTTATGAACCACCCAAAGAGGAGATAAGCATCATTGAGTTCCTTTAGATAATTAAATGATTAATTTTTGAAGACTGAAATAATTTATTGCTGAATTGGAAAGGCCATATTACATCAACTTTTCTGTTAATGTAACCCCCAAATTTCTCATTGAAGCTGCAGAGATGAAAAGTGGGACTGAATTTTGGAAGTAATATAAAAGATTTAGGAATTTTCTGGAAGAATACAGGTAATACAGGTAATATAGATCAATGAGTAATACAGGAAGTCAGAAAACTATAATACAGGAAAATCAGCTGACAGATTAGTAATCAATTGAGTAATACATGGAGATAAGGGTTCCAGGGCCAGAAATTAAGGTTTAAACTGTATTACACAGCCACATGTCACATGTGAATAGGAGAGGTAAGAATGAATGGATCTGATTGGTCAGAAACACGTCACGTCATTAGGAAAAGTCAAGTGAAGCAATCTGATTGGTCAGAAATCCAGACTCGTGTCACGTCACAACACGTTGCCCTGAAAATCCAAAATTAAAGTTTGCACAGCTTTGCACAGCCACCAGAGGCTGAAAATTTCTAAGACCCCTCTTTTTTGCACTCCTATGGAGGGCCCCACGGCTATAAATAGAGGCCCTCTCTCCCACTTTTTCCCTTTTCCCCATCTAGAAATTGTAAATTCAATTTATTTTTTCTGATCCCTCTTCTAGGAGGTATACTAGAAATTTTGATAAATTAAGCCTAGTAACTGAGGTTCGTTGTTGCCATAGATCAAGAGAACCAATAGTGTGAAAAGACTTTAATTCATCCCTTACTAGCAGGTAGACTAGTGCCTTATTTAATTAGGATATTAAAGCTTGAAGCTCATGAGCAAGGCATCTCTGGAGTTTAGTGTTTAAATCCTTAAAAGTAATTTTTAGAGAGTTTTAAAATAAAACCATCAAACCAAAGTAATTTTGTAGGCTTTAAAATAAAACCTAACCATTATAATTAGTTTTGGGCTAGTTTTTGTTGAAAACTTCCTCAAAGAGAGTAATTTTGCTTGTTTTAAAACAAAACCTGCACAACCAAAGTAATTTTACTACTTTTAGAATAAAAGTGGATTTGTATTTATTGGGTAATCCCTAATAAATTATCCTCAAGGAAAAAAATAAAATTAAATACATTAGTGTTTAGTTCAAATTAATATTGAAACTATAACAATTAGATATTATTATTCTCAGAAAACCAGAAGAGATCATTTAAGCTATATTAAATCAACACCAAACATAACATTAGACTACCAATATTATACTATATCATTCACAAGTATTAGAGTATTATCCCATCCATCACATCAAAAAGGCTTGAAATATATTTTTATCCCTTTCAAGTTTATTATTTCAGATAATTGAAGATTGTTGTTATCCTAGATATTAGTTTCTATATCTATTAAATAATTATCAAGAAAAGAATATTTTGTAGTTTTGTATTAGAAGAAAGTGTTTCTTATTATTTTTTTATTTATTTTGGTTATTATATTATTTTTATATATTGTTGTACTATCATCTGGTGGAATCCACTCAGCCTGCTGAAAGTTTTAAAAAGAATTTATTTGTTAAGGTTTTAAATAACCATTGTTTTGAGTAGAGCAAAGTCTGATTAGAGATTGTTGAGTATAATATTCTCTGATCAAGCCACTATCAATAATAAAATTGATTTGGTGAACTCAGTAAAGATAACTTAGCATATTAGGAAGGGCAGTCTAGATTATTCTAGCACACGAGCAGAGCAAGGGTTACAAGTATCAAACAGCAATTCAAAACTGTTTTCTTGTAATTTCCCCTTCCAGGTACTGCCTCATTTTATCCCACACGCAGAGGAGTTCCCACAATACCAGGAGTGGGACTTACGTTTGGTAATTCCTATCCCCACCAAGAACCATAAATAATCAAGATCTTGAAGAATTGGGTCCTGGCTTTTCAGGATATAAAGAATGAAAATCCTTGAGAAGTTCAGGCCAATTCTTAAGGCTTTGAGTTGGTTCCCAAGTGGATCTTTCAGGGTCTTTATTGAAACCTTTCCATTCCACCAAATACCATAATTTTCCTCTCTTGAGCTTTTAGTCCAGTATTTCACAGACTTGTCATTCCTCTTCTTCTCCAATTATAATTGGAGAAGAAGTCTCTTAATTCCTATTTGGAATTTTTGATGTCTTTACTTGTTCTAAGAGTAAAATATGGAAGACTGGGTGTATGGACTTCCATTGAGATGGGAGTTTGAGATGGTAGGCATGAGTGCTGAATTTCTTTAATATTGGAAAAGGACTTAACCATCTTTCAGACATTCTTTTGTGGGTCTAGCTTATTTGATGTTCTTGGAAGAAAGCCATACCATGTCACCAGGATTGAAAGCAGGTGTAATTGCTTTACTTTTATCTGCATACCTCTCAAACCTGTCTATGGCAACTTCAAGTTCTCTCTTGACATCTTTCTGTATGTATTAGATTTTTGTTGATAACTTTCCAGAAGGAGTATATTACATAATGTGAACTGAGTAAAATTGAGGATCTCTTCCATAAACAGTGAAAAATGATGATTTTTTTGTTGAAGAATGGTCAGAGTTATTGTAGGCAAATTCAGTCAGAGGTAGCCAGATTTTCCAATCCTCTTTATGATAACTGACATACATCCAAAGATACTCTTCTAGTATCTGATTTACCCTCTCTGTCTGTCAATCAGTTTCTGTATGGTAAGCAGTTGACAGACCTCTTGAAATCTTGAGCTGCTGACAAAAATTGGTCCAAAAATAAGAAACAAAGATAGAACCTCTATCAGTGTCAATGCTTGAAGGAAGGACATGCTTTGAAAGGATATTCCTAATGAATAAATGGGCAAGATTCAGTGAGGGTATTGAAGACATTGTTGGAATAAAAACTGCCATATTTTAGAATATTTTCACTATGACATGGATTGAGTCAAAGGTATTGGACAGTGGAATTTGAGTGATTAAGTCAATCAAAAGACAAATCCAAGTACCATTTAGAATTGGAAGATTTTTGAGGAATCCAAACTTCAAAGGGTTTCCGGAGACATTGGTGACACATGCAGCCTTTTTTTTAGCTACTGGGATGTTATTTTATATTACACCTTTGAGGATCAAGTTGTTGATTTTCTTTAATTAAAATACAGTGTCTTTTGTTTCTGTCATTTCCCCTTCCTTTAGAAATATTCAAAGCTATATTATATTAACTAGAAGCTCCAATATGTAGAACACATCTTTTAGAATTATATTGTTGCATGTGAATTTCCCATTTCCTCTCACAGGTATTTCTGATCCCTTAACAGTTTGTATGTTTCCCTACTCTCCTAGTTTTAGGTCGGTGAATAGGCCTCTGTCACTAAAGAAGTAGAATGAAGCATCTGAATCTATGAGTAAAGTGTAATGATGCATTTTTTTAACAGTAGCTATGAGTTTGTTTTTTGATGTAATTTAATTTAACCTGGGAATGAACTTTTCTTTCTTTTCTTTTCCATTTTCATTTGTATTGCTGTTATTTTGACTCTTTCTCTTGGGTCGTGGGTCTGGAAATAGGGACCTACATTTCTTTATTTTGTGATATGAATTTTGGCTATGCCATCCTTTTCTACATCTTATATCTCCTTCCTTAGTAAGCTCAATTCTGTCTTGGGTCTCATTCAGCTTCTCCTTCATCTCATTTGAGGTTTTTTTGAATTATTTAGAACTAGAATTGACGTGAGATTTTCGCCATTGTGCATCAGCTGATTCTTCAGTGGTATCAGGCTTTCCAAAAATTTGGATAATAGGTTATATGCTATTAGATCTCCTGGTAGACATAGTCCTATTTCATTAAGTTTAATTAAGCTACCTTTAAAGTTTGTGAGAAAGCTATCAATGCTTTTCCTCCATTCTGCTGTTAAGAGAATCATGTTTTTCTTTTTGATCAATGGATGCCATCCATTGAGTAACTTGCAAGTGTTGGGATGGCCCTGAGAGTTTCTCACAGTCAGGTAAGAGTTCATGCAGTTTTTCCACAGATCTGCAAGGATCTGATACTCTTTGTGCCATAATACATTGTTGTAGGCCTTCTGGCTGGCTTTGTATATATCCACTGAGGCTTCTTGTGGTGGTGTCAGCTCTGTTTGAAGGTAAAACAGTATTATCAGTTTCAGAATGAACTAATTTATTACTTTAGGAGTCATCAAATGACCCTTTTCCTTCTGTAACTGCTTGGCTTCTGCCACAATTGCATCTTTGACCTTATTGGGCACTACTTGAGGGGTTGTAGGTGGCTCCTGATCTGGTGGAAGGCATATTTATGATTAAAAAGGCTTAAAAGTAGTAATTTTACATCAAAAACTTACTATTGGCCAAATCTTTGGCTTTCTGAAGAGTATTACTTATATCCAAGTTAATTAATTCAGAATAAATTGGCTCTGTTTGATTATTCTGAGTTATAATAATTGTAGTATTATGGTCAGAATCAACAGTACTTGCAGGGAGAATGCTGGTTACTGTTTAAGCTGATTCCATATTTTCTTGTCTTACCATGCTTTCAGACACTAAAATTAATGAAAAAGCCAATTGATTAAGTGAAAAAAGATTTTTCCAAAAGAGAAATGAAAAATAAAGCCTCACTTATAGTATGAAAAGTTTCATTTTTCATGGATATTTTGAATTATAAGTATTTTTTATATGTTTTTGAATTTTTCAATAAAAGAAAAAAAGATTTAAAGAGACTAAAAATCATTTCACAGGTAAAATATAACAGCAGGGACCACAAATTTAAGGTGTGGATATGAAAATTTGATTGAAAATACAGTACTTTTCCTCTCCTCAAAATTAGTATAAGGTACAAATTTGATTAAAAATAGTGTGAAAAAGTGTTTTTAAAAGAAAACATGCCAAGTTTATTCTTTTCAGATTTATAAATATAAGAAAATAATATTATAAATCTTCATTGTTTCACCAACAATAAAAATTTATCCAAAAATGCTCTATAAGAGATATTTAAGGCTACAAGAGAAAGTTCTTCAAGACAAATTTCAATCGGAATTGATTGAGCAGAGAACTGTTAGAAATTTATTAAAGAACAAAGTCTTTAAGAATATTACTCAAGAGAAAACACACCCAAAAGTGAGCAGAGTGAATTTTGAAACAAAGTGACAAAGTTTGCAGTGATGAAAGATGTGTTAACTCACTTATTTGGTGGTTCGGGGGCAAAAATGATTATAATGATTTTTCACGTGGTTAAAAGGTTTAAAATGATAAAAAAGGGTGGTTGGAATATTTTATAAATTGGCTTAACATTGTTCAAAAGAATTATAAAAGGAAAAGATTCTAACATGAAGAGAAAAGTGGGGCAAAGAACACATTCTTTTATAGCCATCAATTTTCTTACTAAAAAAGTAATCTTTACTCTTGTCAGTCAATGAGAACACTCTGACAACAGAAAAGCCAACTATGGCATCATTGAAACCTGGTTTAGACCCAAAAAAGGCCAGTTTTAGTCATTTTTGTCTATTTTTAGCCATTTTAGACCCTTAAATCAGCCATTACTATAGTAATACCTGGTCTAGATCCTTCAAAACACTTCAGAATGTGTTTAAGAGATGTAGAAACCAGTTAAAACTGTTTTTACTAAGATTTTGTTGGCTTAAGGGTAGTTTTACCCTCTTGGAAACAGCTAAAACTGCCCTGGTTGCTATCAAAACCTCATCAACAATTGAGTCACAGACCCTGTGACTCAATTCCAGGAAAAAACTGATGAAATTTTGTGTGGACTTTGACATCTCATGCCTGTCAGCAAGGGCTTTGGGGGTCTGGCTCCCCCTTGGAGCTAGAGTTCCTTCCCCCCAAATTAATCTTCCCAATTTATTTTCCCTTTAATTCCTCATCATGTATTATACTTTTAATTTACATTTTCAATTAAATTGAGTTTTACAGTACACTTAATTTAATAATTGAAACCTCATATGCAAATTACAGTTTACTTATGTAATACATGTGCGAATTTCAACAATTCAATTGAAAATACTTCAATTCCTCATAGCTTCTAAACTACACACAACACCTCAATTTCAACACAAAAATTTATGGTTAACACCACATGTGATTTGAATCGAATTAAGGTTTTGAGGAATCTTGACTTTTGTACAAAAAATACTAAATAGTTAATTTAAACTTATTTAGAGTTGAGTTACAGAAATTTTACCTAGAGGTGACCCCACCTTATTTTTCATGAGTAATCCAATGGTAAAATGATTTTCATATGTTTTTTTGTTGGATAAAAAGTTATGATAATTTTTATTGAACTTTTTTGCAATAATATTTCAATTTTGATATTTTGATGAAAATTCATTTTTACTTAATTTTTTCAAGTAAAAATGGGTTTTCACAATTTTAAAATCTTAATGTAATTTTATTTCTAAATTATAATTAAAGCTTTATTTTCATTTTTATATATAGATTTATATTTATATTTTCCCTTTATTTTGATAATATAAATAAATTTATTTCATTTATATTTATATCTTATTTCATTGTTTGTGGCCTTTTGGGTATATGAAAATACCCCTAAGGCTCACAAACTTAGTATTTGTGTGCATGTTCTTCATAATGCTCTCTTTAACCTTTATTTTACTTTTGCTGATACTTAAAGCTATACCAGTAGATCCAACTCAAGTAACAGCTCAAAATAAAATACTAGTGTTGTTTAAAATCACAAGATTCATGCACTTGTATGTTTGGAATAAATTATTCTCTCTTTTTCTTCCCTTTAATTACTTTCAAACAAATCTATAGCTCTACTAATTAGATCTAGAGCCTCAGCTCAAGAGGGCAGATATTAGTTAAAGAATTTATGTTATAACTTTTTAGTTCTTCAAACTCTTACTTCTATTTATTTAATAAGCATTTCAGATGATAAAAATTTGCAAAAAAACAAAGGTCATCTGACCTCTTTGTATCACAGACAAATTCCATCCCAATAAATTTAGAAGATATGAAACATGTGTTCAATATAGACTTAACCAAATATCTAAACAAGCCATGATGAATAATCAACAAATAATGAAAAAATTAAATATTACAAGCTTTAGCTAGAAAGAATGGTTCAATGATCAAAAACTGAATGAAAATCTTCCTCAAAAATCACTTTAGCCCAGAATTTCTTTTTAAAATAAAGTGCAAATCAGTTGAGATGATTTTAATCAATAGACCTATGGGATTATTCAAGTAATAAAGGAATATCCTACTCCAATAAAATCACCATTACCACCAACAGGTAATGGTATTTTAAATCAATGACTACACATTATAATTGATATGAAAAAACAACCTGTCAAATTGGTGGAATGTGATCTACAACCTGCCAGTATTAAATAGGATTTTACCTGACTCAATAGCCTTTTTGGAAACAGTTCACTTTGTTATTTTATGGAAGGAATTGCTATTACACAGCCAGGAATTATGGAAATACTCTGCAAAACATTTACCTGAACCTCAAAAAAATCAATCAAATAATAATTGTGGCCGTATTTCTTAAATTCACAAAGAATTATTCAATCTTGTTAAAAAAATCATTTATCACCTGAACTACTTAAAAAGAGAACCAATGGTAAAAATAGCTGAACTGAAGAATATTTATGTTTTTGTAGGCGCTATAAAAAACATTTCTAATTTTCTGTTTTGTAACTTAATTAATTCTTGGATTTTTCTTTTCAAAATATTCTTTCAAGACCTGTCAAGATACAATATTTTAGAAAATTATTCCATGTTAAATTAAGGCCCCTGCTCAATCCATGTCCTCACATTAAACCTATTACCAGGTGAAGGCATAGAATTGAGGTGTGTAACACACCTTAAGGAATTCTATAAGCATCTATTGTGTAGCTCTATTATAAATTTAGAAAAATTTATCAAAAAGGTACTGCAAATTATAAGAATAAAAAACCAATAAATAATAACTCGCTACAAGCAACTAGATATTTAATCACATTGAAAGATTTATAGTAAATGATCTGTTTGAGCTCAGTAATTTGCCTAGTTCCAGCTGAATGATTTCTTTTACAAAATTTTACCTTTCATCTCCAATTTAGAAGATTAATCATAATAATATCTTAGTATTGAAATAGTATTATTTCTCTTGAGCTTGCTTACATAGCTAATGTAAATTTCCTTTCTCGGACCTAAAATCTTATAAGTCCCATTAATATTTTTGAAGGTTAAAAGGACGAGAAAGAGGTTTACTATTAGCATATTTGTCTCCAGTTTCTTGGGTTTGATGAGGTTATATACTCTGAATGAATTAATCTTCCCAATATGGTGCGGCCCATCAATCGGCTAGACTTTGGAAGCAAGATCATATTGAGGATCATAAAATTCATTTTCTGGATTTTTAATTTCACTTTTTTCGAGTAATGAAAAAATAAATATCATTCTTAATACATCGCATGCACAGGTTATGTTGATTCTCACCCCTTCTCCTCTAAAAGAGGCCAAAAGTAATTCAATATATGTCTCTAACTTGAAGTATTTGAGGAGAAACTCCTATTCTGATGCATTCAGTTTATCATCTATGTATCTGAAAATCATAATTCTATACGTCAAAGGAATTAAGATCCTAGAATCTTATTTTGAAAGGCATCTAATATCTATTTTGGATGGTAAAAGTGATTAATAAGTCATATATAAGTCAAGGAATGTTGTGATCTGTGAGGAGGTCACCCACAATTTGACGAGCTGGGTGGGCAGAACTTAAACATGGTAAGAGAACTTACAGAAAATTTTGTATCTTTGAACTCTCAAAGTATTTATCAAATTGAAGCTTGACGGTACAGTATTAAGAGATTGAGATATTATGTATAATTTGAACATATTCTCTATCAATATCATAAACCTCTGATGGTGAATCACTTGGAACATGGTGGTTTCTTAACAGCCAAAGAGCTGCTATCACTATGAAGCAGTCTTTGCCTTAATAAAATTTTGAACATATCAATCAATTGTGTAGCACATTATATATTTATAAAGTGTAACTTTGAAGAGGCTCCCAACTATATGCATAAAGAATTGGAGGTATTCTTTGTAACAGGTCTGTCTCATTTCTATGAGGAACTATATGAGATAAGGATAATTGCAAAGTATCATGATTGTCAGGCTGAGTCTATGATAGAGGTATCAGAATTGTATATAAAGCTCTAACTATGACAAGGACACAGATAAAAATAGTTCAAAAGGTTTTTTAAAGAGTTTAATAAGGGCTTTACTACGGGTTTTGGTGGTTTTGAGCACTGTTGAAAGCCCTGGGTGCAGTATTTTTCTGTTGGGTTACAATAATTAATATTAAAATTATACCTTTCTATTTTCCAAGAGTATAACTGTTTTTGACAGTTTTACTACATCGGAATTTAAGAGGAGGATGAGGAAACCTTTTCTGGTGGAGAAAAGGCCTCCTTTTATCCTAAAATGGGGTGGAATAGCACTCTAGACCATCCACATAGAGGAAGTGAAGAGTTTTTCCCTTCAGTGTACTGGCTTGTGGTTTCCACAAAGCCTTTACACACTGTATTGGGCTTAGATGTCGTTTTGAAGCCACATCTTCCCAGTTTTGACCAATACAGGGTGAAACATTTCATCTGGGGACCACACAGCCTTCTTCTGACGGGTATTACACATAGAATGCTGTACAGAACCTTTGTGGGACCACAGTATTTGATGAACTACAACATATTGAAGTATAAACATGCTTCTTTGTCTGTTTGGAATCTCATATTCATGGTTATAAAGTATTATCCACATTAAGGCTGTATTGGTCTAACTCTGGGATTTTGACCTTAAATCTGCCATGAATTTGTCAGTTTTCAAGATATTGAGCTCAAAGTTGGTTCATTGTGAATCCCTGGATAGGGTCTACACAATAGTTTCTATTTTGGTATGAATAACATTAAATATGGAAAAGGTATGCCATGTATAAGTTGTGTTATCCATATGTATGATTTTCTCAAAATCTGTGTGGAGCTTGTTTGCCCCATAACGTATGTTCCAGATGAGATATGGGAAAATGAATGGAACCATAAGATAAGCCCTATTGTTCTCTTTCCAAAATAACCCACTTGAAGTATCTCACACCAAAACTGTATATTTAGATGAGAGGTGAATATTTTATTCACCCTTATTTGGCCTTATTGTGGCCATACCTTCTGTAGTTCTGGTAGTAGCTCAATTTGGCTAGTACCATTGGATATCCCTGATTTAGAGCTTAATTTGGAATACCCATTTGATGAGGTTAAACCTCTTCCTCTGTATTTCAGATGAGAGGTGCAAATTAAGGTTTATGCTCAGCAACAACTTTGAGCAGGAGTAACTTTGTTATTCTTTGTCCTACAATGATGGGAATTGTATATTTGGAAATAGATGAGTTTCATCTTTATTTTGATACTTTTTTGAGCTGTTTTGGCTCAGATCCATGTTTTGGTGGTATCTTGGCATTACCATTTATTTATGGTATTTGGCTGTCATGCTTGTGCTCTGGTTTTGAGTCACAGGCTGACAGGCCTCCCTTCAGAAAAAGCTGATAATTGATGAGAATTTTCAGTCCTCCTAGAGGCCCTTAATATCCTTAGATGAAGGTTCCAATCTGGCCTGGAATCCTCTGCCAACCATTTGTCTTTTTCTGCTGTCTGGTTTTAAATCTGACCAAATACTGTCTTTGGTCTTTACCATTCAGTCTAATTTTCCTGGCCTTTATAATCTTCTTCACAGGTCCAGGGGAGTCTGCTACTTCCACTATGTCTGGTCAGGTCGTAGTCTTCTTTCTGGAGGGGAACTTGTCTTCTCCTGTCTGGAATTATGGTTTGACCAGACTCACTGGGAATACTGGGTGTTTCCTGGAGAATTCCTCTGTGAGTCTAACCTCCACTGCATTCTTCCTTATCAATTTAATGATAGTGAAGGGCCCCACAAATGAATTGCTCATTCTCTTTGGTCCTTTCAGATTATTGAAGTTGAGTGTAGACATTAACACCTGGTCCCCTTCTTTGAAGTCTTGTTCCACATGTGTCTTTTGATACCTCTGCTTGTTATATCCTTTAGGCCCATCTATGCACTGGGAAGCTGTGTCACAACCCCCTTTCCACATATCATGGAAATCTTTGGATGTGGGGTGGATAGTTACAAGATTTTTCTTCAGGTGATCCACCCTTTTTCTACCATTGAGGGTGATTTCCCTGTAGTAGAGTGCTGGCTTGTGTTGTAAGCCAGCTGGACTGCTCAAATAAGTGTAACCAAGTCAAGGGTATATCCTTATTGGTCCTTATATTCCATTCCATATGCATAGAGCGTCCTAATGATGTCCTCCATTTTTTGGATAATCCTTTCAGCTAAACCATCTGTCTGTCAGGATGAAAGTATGATAAAGGTGTAAAATAGACTAATTACAGCTTTAACTATGTTTGTGACACAGAAGAAAAAGCTTTAGAGTAAAGATTTTAAAGATAATAATGGTATTTAATAGAATAAAAGGGCTCTACTATTGAGAGATAGTGGTAGTGAGCACTTTTGAAAGCCCTGGGTGCAGTCTTACCAGTTGGATTACTATAATAAGAGCTACAATACTCATATCTATAGTATAACCTGATTATTTTCCAAGAGTAAAACTGTTATTGACAGCTTACTACATAGGAATTCAATAGAAGGATGAGGAAAGCTTTTCTGGCTGTGAAAAGCCCCCCTTTTATCCTTAAATGGGGTGAAAAAGTGGCTAGACCTTTCCACGTAGGGGAAGTGAAGATTTTTCACTCTCTAGGACAGGCTTGTGGCTTACAAAAGGCCTGTATAGCCTGTATAGGGCTCAGATGTTGTTTTGAAACCACATCTAGGCAGTTTTCACTATTACAAGGTGAAAATGACCATCTGGGGACCACACAGCCTGATTCTGACATGTATGACACGTAGAATGCTGTACAGAACCTGTATGAGACCCATGTATTGAATGAACTATGAGTTATTGAAGTAAAAACAAGCTTCTTTGTCAGTTTGACACCTCATAATCATGGTTATGGGATATTATCCCATGGTAAGGCTGTATTGGTCAAAGTGTGGGATTTTGACCTTAAAGCAGCTATAGCTTTGTCAGTTCTTGAGATATCAACCTCAAAGCTGAATTGGTGTGTAGCCCTGTATGTGCTCTACAAAATGGTACCTTATTTGATATGGCTATAATTAAATATGACAAAGTTATCCCGTGTACAAGCTTTTTGTACATGTGCGTGTTTTTAGGCAAAAGCTGTATTGGGCTTGTTTGCCCTATAACCTTTGTTTTAGTGGAGATATGGAGAAACCAATGAAACTACCAGATAGCCCTGATTGTGCCCTTTCCAAAAAGACCCCACCTTAGTTATCTCACACTAAGACTGTAGAAGTTAGATGAGAGGTGAATGTTTTATTCACCCTTATTTGGCCTTAATTTGACCATAACTTCTGTAATACTGGTGCTAGCTCAGTTTAGTTGGTACCATTGGATAGCCCTGGCTTAGATATTCATACTTTATACCCATTTGATGGGGTTAGGTCTCTTACTCGGTATTTCAGATGAGAGGTGAAAATTAAGGTTTATGCTCAGCAACAACTTTGAGCAGGAATAACTTTGTTATTCTTTGTCCTATGATGATGGGACTTGTATATTGGGAAAGGGATGAGTTTCCTCTTTCTTTTGATACCTTTTTAGCTGATTTGGCTCAGCTCCATTTTTTGGTGGTATCGTGGCTATACCATTGGTTTATGGTATTTGGCTTTCATGCTTGTGCTCTGGGTTTGAGTCACAGGCTGACACTCTCTGTGGATGGTAAGATGTAAAAAATGCAAGTTTTGTACCCAGAATGTCATAGAGGTTGGTCCAAAATTGTGATGTGAGTTTTGGCTCCTTATCACTAATGATGATTTATGGGACTCTACATGTGGCTAGGATGTTATTCCCAAAAAACAAACCTGTATCCCTTTCATTGTCTTCCTTATGGAATGGAAAGCACCTCACACTTTTGCTATACCTATCAACTAGAGCTAGGCAGGAATTTAAATATCTTTGCCTCCTGGGTCATGTCCTGTGACCCAGTTCATATTAATGGTTTCCAATGGGTGTTTGGATTCTTCTATGTGTTTAAGTAGCCCATACTTTTCCCCATGTTTTCTGTTTTCCTTTTGGAATCTTTCTCAAGTGTTGATTAACTCACTCAACTCTTGTTCCCATTTGGGCCATAAAGCTGTGCTTTCTACCCTTTCCTTGGTCCTGTCTTCACTCATATCTCCCATATAAGGGCAGTCATGACATTCCTGGAGGATCAGGTATATATGGTCCCTGTCTACCACTGTGAGGGAAATTGTGTGCTTTTCTCTGTGAAAGAGTAGTCCATCTTTAAGGAAAAACTTGTTTTACTTATAGGCCCTCAACCAGGGCTCCTCTCACTGGGATTATAGTTCTGGGCTCCTGTATTTCTGTTGAAGGAGTTGCAAAAATATACCACACTGTTTGTGTTTGGCATAAGCCTTCATTAATGCACTGAAGAGCTCATTTTGAAGTTCTGAGGAGCTTATCCTCAATATGGGAGTTTCTTTTCCTTCTGATTAAGTGTCTTCACTCTCTGGGGTACCACCTTCTGGTGCCCATTCAGAAAATCTGAAGTTTTACGTCCTGTATATTTCCATTAAATGGATAGGGAACTTGGATTCTACTTCAGGGTCATAAGAGAAGTTGCTTTTGACATTATCCAATGGCCATCTGCTGAGACTATCTGCATTGGTATGGCTTTTTCCTTCTTTGTATATGATGGTAATGTTACCTTTTTACTCTCGGATGGCTATTTTTCACCTCAACATGTGTCTATTAGCAGTCTTCATATTAAGTAAAGACTTGAGTTCTGTGCAATCTGTGTAGACTTCAAACACTGCACCATCCAGATAATAATGGGGTTTCTCTAGCGCCCAGACTAGGCATAAGCACTCAGTCTGGGTTGCTCCATACCTAGCTTCTGAATCTTTCAGCTTCCTGGACATGTAGCATATTACCCCCTCCCTTGGTTCACCATCCACAATTTGTCTTTGGTGTAGGGCTGCTCCTAATCCTTTACTGAGAGCTGCATCTATATACAACTTGAATGGTAATTCAAATTCAGGGAGTA
The DNA here is from genome assembly GCA_023105745.1 of Austropuccinia psidii. Lineage (NCBI taxonomy): Eukaryota > Fungi > Basidiomycota > Pucciniomycetes > Pucciniales > Sphaerophragmiaceae > Austropuccinia > Austropuccinia psidii. Next base: position 9,835,323 of record JALGQZ010000004.1, on the reverse strand, counting down.
TCAGGACAGGTGCATTAGTGAGTTCAGGTTTGATCCTCTCATATGCACCTCTCCTTTCCTTGGTAATCTCAAAAACTACATATTTTGAGCATAACTTGTAGAAACTACTAGTTATGTGAGAAAATATTTTGATGTTGTTTCTATAGTAGCTAGAAAACGCAAGGAAAGATTTCAGCTCTTTGATGTTCTTTGGTACTGGCCTTTGCAGTACTGCTGCTACTTTATTTTGGTCTATGGCCAAACTAAGGCCTGATTCTTTATTTCCTAGTGCCAGCAATTCTTTTTGGCCAAAATTGCACTTCTTAAGAGAAATTATTGGATTTATGGGTGTGAATTTAATTAGTACTCTGCCTATTTACTGCACATGTTCTTCCCATGTCTCTGAGTATATAATGACATCATCAATATATAGTACCATCCAGCCTTCCAATATTTCTTCTTGATATATTGTGTCCTTCATACTTTGGAAGTGGCCTGGTGTATTTTTGATGCCAAAAGGAATCCTGGTTTAATAATATATACCCATATGACATATAATACTGAGTAACTTCATGGAGTTTGGTTTAACTCCATTCTGGTGGAAACCCTTTATACAATTAGCTTTGGTTATGTATTTGCCTTTTAAACGTTTGTCTAGGGCATGAGGTATCCTTGGTATAAGGTACCTGTCAGATTTTGTGTAGCTATTCAGGGCTCTGAAATCCCCACACAACCTAGATTTGCCATCATTCCAAGTGATAAGGACAGTAGTTCTGATTTTCACTATTTCATTATGTCCAATCTTCCTGATTACATCCATTTCTAGAGGTTCATGGATTTCTTTCTCAATTTATTTCCTAGTTTCCTGGATTTTTGGATATGGAGGTCTTCTCAGCATGGGTGGATAATGTAAGGTGTGGATATGAAACTTTGATAGAATATCAAGTACTTTTCCTTTCCTCAAAATTTGTATAAGGTAAAATGATTTCAAAATAATAAGAAATAGTATTCTGAAAGAGGAAACACACCAATTTCATTGCTTTTAACTTTGTAAGTATAAACTAATAATATAATAAAAATTCCTTGTCTTACCAACAATAAAGATTTATGCAAAAATATTCTACAAGAGATAATTAAGGCTACAAAAGAAATTTCTTCAAGAGAAATTTCAATTGGAATTAATTGAGCAAAGAACTGCAAGCAATTAATTAAATAAAAAAAGTCATTAAAAAGATGTTTAAAGAGAAAATACGCCCAAAAGTGACCAGAGTGAATTTGGAAACAAAGTGACAAAGTTAACAGTGATTAAAGATGCTTTAATTCACTTTTGGGGTGGTTCAGGGGTAAAAATGATTATAAGAGTTACAAAAAATGATTTTATGATCTTTTTCATGTGGTTAAAAGGTTCATAATGATATGAAAAGGGTGGGTGGAATATTTCATTGATTGGTTCAACAGTGTTTAAACTAATTATAAGAGGAAAATATTCTAACATGAAGAGAAAAGTTGGGAAAAGAAGACATTCTTTTTTAGCCATCAATTATCTTACTTCAAAAGTAAAATTTACTCTTATCAGTCGTGGAAAACACTCTGACAACAGAAAAGCCAATTATAGCATCATTGAACCCTGGTTTAGACCAAAAAAGGGCTGGTTTTAGCCATTTTTTCTATTTTTAGCCATTTTAGACCCTTAAATCAGCCATTACTATAGTAATACCTGGCCTAGAGTGCTCAAAACATTTCAGAATGCGCGTAAGAGACAGAAAACCTACTTAAAACTTTTTTTACTTAGATTGTTTTATCTTAAGGGTAGTTTTACCCTCTTGGAAACAGTTAAAACTACCCTGGTTGGTATCAAACCCTCATCATCAATTGAGTCACAGACTCCGTGACTCAATTCCAGGCCAAAAGTGATGAACTTTTGCGTGTATTTTGAAATCTCACGCCTGTTCCTTTCCCTCCCAATTTTGATCTTTCCAATTTATTTTTCCCTTTAATTCCTTATCATGTATTATACTTACAATTTACATATGTAATTCAATTGAGTTTTCCAGTGCACTACTTTAATAATTGACACTTCATATATAAATCAAAGTTCACTTATGTAATACATGGGCACATTTTGACAATTCAATTGAATTCAATAGAAAATACTTCAATTCCTCATAACTTCTGAAATATAAACAAAACCTCAATTTTAACACAAAAATTGATTAACAACACTACATGTGATGTGAATTAAATTAAGGTTTTGAGGATTTTCAACTTTTATACATAAAATACGAAAAACCTAATTTAAGCTTATTTACAGTTGAGTTACAAAACTTTTACTTGGAGGTTATTATTTGTTAGATAAAAATTTAGGATAAAATCTATTTATTTTTTTTCTAAAATAATTTTATGTTGGTTGATTTTGTTAAAAATTCATTTTTACCTAATTTTTTCAAGTAAAAATGTGTTTTCACAATTTTTAAATTTAATGAATTTTAATATTGAAATTATAATTAAGTTTTTGATTATTTATATAGATTCATATTGAATTTTTATTTTAATAATATAAAGAAATCTATTTTATTTATGTTTGTATATTAATGTTTTTGTTTGTGGTCTTTTGGGTATATGAAAATACCTCTAAGGCTCACATTCCCTCCTCCTAAAAAAAAGAGTATTACTTTGTAATATTGTTATTTCTAGCATGTCTGAATCTTCCGAGAGGTTTGGTAGCTTCAGGTATGTCCTTTTCATCTAACCATTCATCTTCACAAGTTGGGTCACTGTACCTAACAAGGTATTCCCTTACTTTTTTGGTTCTTAATTTTCTTTCTTTAAGAACTTTGGTAATTTTTTGTTAATACCAGATGTCTCAATAGGAGGTATGACTTGGGGAGCTTTATTCCTCAAGGGAAACTTCTAAGCATTACTAGATCTATATGGCTTTATAAAGGTCACTGGAAATGTAGGATGCTTATTACTAAGTTCTTCAGATAATTCTACTTCAACAGCATTTTCTCCATGGAGGGCTTTAATAACAAAAGTTCCTGCAAAGGATTCTTTGAGCCTTTTACAGCCTTTGATGTTATTGACGTTGGTGGTGGATACTAGTACTAAATTGCCACTTTGAGATCTGGAGTGACATGTGATTTGTCCCATTTATCTTTAGCATATGCAAATGAGTATTCCATGCATCTTACTGCATGCTTTCTAGTTCTGTCTAGCATTCCTTTGAAGCTGGTAGATGTAGGATGTATTTCAACCAATTTTTTTTAATAATCTTGGGATAACTTGGGATTCCATCCCTTTTCTAATATAGCAGGAGTTTGATTCGTACTGGCATGAATTGATGTCTTATATGCCAATTCTAATGCTGGTAGAAGAGTACATCAATCATGAGTGAATTTATAACAATCTCTGAATTCAAGGCCATATGCACAAACTCTTCTCCACATGTCTTCCAAGGTTTGTATCATTCTTTCAGCTAGACCATCAGTTTGTGGGTGGTAGGCTGTAGAGAAAGACAATTTAGTGCCAAATAATTGGTGAAGATTTGTCCAGAGTGCTGAAGTGAATTTGGGATCCCTGTCACTAATGATATTTGTGAGTATGCCAGTCCATGATATTACTCTATTTCATATTAGAAGAGCTGTATCCATGGCTGTATCATCTTTGTGACATGGTAAAATGATTGGAGTTTTACTGAATCTGTCTACAATCACTAGGCAACCATTATAAATTCTTTCACCTCCTGGTGGTAGGCCAGTTACCCAATCCATATGGACAATTTCCCAAGGTCTGCTGGGTTCTTGGATCTTGATCATATTTCCAAGTCTTTTGCCAGGGGAGGTATTTGCTTTTTGACATCTGTCACAGGTTTTTCAATACTCTGAAACATCTTTCTGCCACATTGGCCACCATATACAGGTTTTCATTTTTTCTCTTGTTCTGTCCTCAGACAGATGTCCTTAGAAAGAGCTTTCATGGCATTCTTAAAGTTGAAGATTTATTAAGTACCTGTCCACACCTGTCATGAAACATGCATGCTTAGTTCTGTGGTAAATTATACCATACAGTAAGTGGAATCTTCCTTCAACATATAATGTTTCCATATCTCATCTAAGGCCTGTATCAAAGAATTGTCTTTACAGTCCTTAGTAAGTAATTGGCATAAGATGCTACAATTCTTATCCTGAGTATAACTGTTTCTTACCTCCTTAAAGAAAGTGGTGTTCAGGCCTGTAACAATGATTCCTTCCATGGGGATTTGTTGGGAAGCTTCCTGTGGAACATAAGCAGGATTATCAATATTATTTGGTAATGGCCATCTGCTCAGTCCATCTGCATTTTTATGAATATTCCCATGTTTATGAATAATGGTCATATTTCCCCTATACTCTTGTATGCCTATTTGCCATCTGAGCATATGGCTGTTAGGAGTCTTCATGTTTAAAAGTGACTTAACAGAAGTAAAATCTGTTATTACTTCGAAAGCACTTCCTTCCAGAAAGTAATTTAGGTTTTCCAACGCCCAGACAAGGCATAAACACTCCATTTGACTGGATCCATATCTACCTTCGGCTGGTTTGATTTGCCTGGATATGAAGCATATGGGTCCTTCCACAGGTTTATCATTGATACTCTGGACTTGATGAAGTGCAGCACCAAGCCCATCTGCTGATGCATCAATATAAATCTTCAAAGGGAGCTGAACGTCTGGCATCAGTAAGAGTGGAGCAGTTTTCAAGGCTTGTCTCAAAGATTCAAAGGACTTGAATCTGTCAACAGACATTTCAAATACTGTGTCTTTGTCACATAATTTATATAGAGGTCTTGCTATGGATGCAAAATCTTTAATATGTTGCCTGTAATGTCCTGCACACCCCAAAAATTACTGAATTCATTTCTTGTTCTGAGGCATGTGTTTCAGCAATACTGCTGAAACCTTGTTATTGTCAATTCCAAGGGATAAACCAGATACTACATGTCCCAGTGCTTTAAGTTCTTTAAATACAAAATGGGATTTCTTTAAAGAAATTTTCATCTTTACAGATTGGAGTTTTGTCAAACCTCTGGATAATCTGCGCATATGTTCTTCCCAAGTTCTGGAACAAACAATAATTTCATCAATGTAAATGATTAACCATCCTTCTGAAAGTTCTTCAGGGAAGGTTTCATTCATCATTCTTTGGAAGTGTGAAGGTGCATTCTTGAGACCAAAAGGCATGCTCAAATATTCATATACTCTGCAATCAAAAATTATTCTCAAGGATTTTCTTGCCATCAGTGTCACTACATTCTGATGAAATCCCTTAAGGGAATCCATAGTGGTTATATACACAGCTTGAGATATCTGCATAGGGCCAATTTGGATTTTTGATATTGGGTAACTTTCTGGAATAGTTTAAGTGTTCAGAGCTCTAAAATCACCAACCATTCTAGATTTTCCATCATGCCATGCCACTATGACTGGTGTAGTTATTTCTACCTCCCCATTACGGCCACCCTTTCTTATTACAACAAGGTATAGAAATTCTTTAATATGAATTTTGTAAGGTGTGGATATGAAACTTTGATTAAAAATCAAGTACTTATCCTGTCCTCAAAATTTGTATAAGGTAATAATCAATTAAAAATGGTAAGAAATATTATTTTTAAAAGAAAACACGCCAATTTTATTGTTTATAACTTTATTAGTATAAAACAATAATATTATAAATATTTATCGTTTTACCAACAATAAAAATTTATTCAAAACAATACTCTACAAGACATATTCTAAGGCTACAAAAGAAATTTCTTCAAGAGCAATTTCAATTGCAATTGATTGAGCAAAGAGCTGAAAGCAATTAATTAAAGAACAAGGTCTTTAAGAAGAATATTAAAGAGAAGACACGCCCAAAAGTGACCAGAGTGAATTTGGAAACAAAGTGACAAAGTTTACAGTGATGAAAGATGCTTTAATTCATTTTTGGGGTGGTTCAGGGGTAAAAATGATTATAAGAGTTACAAAAAATGATTATAATGATTTTTTCACGTGGTTAAAAGGTTCAAAATGATTTAAAAAAGGTGGTTGGAATCTTTTATTGATTGGTTTAACAGTGTTTAAACTAATTATAAAAGGAAAAGATTCTAACATGAAGAGAAAAGTGGGGCAAAGAAGACATTCTTTTATAGCTATCAATTTTCTTACTTCAAAAGTAAAATTTACTCTTGTCATTCGTGAAAACAGTCTGACAACAGAAAAGCCAATTATGGCATCATTGAACCCTGATTTAGACCAAAAAGGGCTGGTTTAAGCCATTTTTAGCCATTTTAGACATTTAAATCAGCCATTACTATAGCAATTCCTGGTCTAGAGCCTTCAAAACACGTCGGAATGTGTGTAAGAGACGTAGAAACCAGTTAAAACTGTTTTTACTATGATGGTTTTATCTTAAGGGTAGTTTTGCCCTCTTGGCAACAGCTGAAACTACCCCAGTTGGTATCAAAACCTCATCATCAATTGAGTCCACAGACCCTGTAACTCAATTCCAGGCCAAAAGTGATGAAATTTTGCGTGAATTTTCACATCCCACGCCTGTCAGCAAGGACTTTGGGGGTCTAGCTCCCCCTTGGAGCTGGAGTTGCTTTCCCCCCCCCCAAATTTAATCTTTCCAATTTATTTTTCCTTTAATTCCTCATCATGTATTATACTTATAATTTACATATGTAATTCAATTGAATTGTACAGTACAATACAGTAATAATTGATACCTCATATGTAAATCAAAGTTCACTTATGTAATACATGTGCACATGTTGACATTTCAATTGAATTCAATTGAAAATACTTCAATTCCTCATAACTTCTAAACTAAACACAACACCTCAATTTTAACACAAAAATTGATGGTTAACACCACATGTGGTGTGAATTAAATTAAACTGGTGAGGATTTTCAACTTTTGTATTGAAAATACTAAAAACTTAATTTAAGCTTATTTAGAGTTGAGTTACAAGAATTTCACTCAGAGGTGACCCCACCTGATTTTTTATGAGGAATCCAATGGTGAAATAATTTTTATATGTTTATTTATTGGATAAAAAGTTATAATAATTTTTATTCAACTTTTTTCCAAAATTTATTTCTTTTTTTACAATTTTGTTAAAATTTCATTTTTACTCAATTTTTTCAAGTATAAATGTAATTTTATTTTTAAATTGTAATTAGTTTTTTATTTTTAATATAATTTTATATTTATATTTTTTATTTTATTCTAATAATATAAATAAATTCATTTTATTTATATTAATATGTTATTTTTGTATTTGTGGTCTTTGGGGTATATGAAATTACCTCTAAGGCTCACATTCCCTCCCCCTAAAAAAGAATCATACTTTGTAATATTGGTGTTTCTAGTGTGTCTGAATCTCCTGAGGAGTTTGGCAGCTTCTGGTATATTTTTTTCTTCTAACAATTCATCTTCACAAGTTGAGTCACTGTACCTAACAAGGTATTCCCTCACTTTCATGTCTCCATAGGAGGTATAACTTGGGGAATCTTATCCCTCAAGGGAAATTTCTCAGCATCACTAGATTTATATGGCTTTATCAAGCTGACTGGAAATGTAGGATGCTTATTGCTAAGCTCTTCAGATAACTCTACTTCAACAGCATTTTCTCCGTGGAGGGCCTTAATCACAAAAGGTTCTGCAAAGAAGTCTTTTAACTTTTTACATCCTTTGATGTTATTGAAGTTAGTGGTGGGCAAAAGAGCTAGGTCCCCCAGTTTTAAATCCAGAGTTGCATGTGATTTATCCCATTTGTCTTTAGCATATGCAAAAGAGTCCTCCATGTACCTTACTGCATGCTTTCTAGCTTTGTCTAGCATTCCTTTGAATCTAGCAGCTGTGGGATGTATCTCAATTAAATCTTTCCTCAAGGAATCTTGGGGTAACTTGGTGTTCCATCCTTTTTCTATAATAGCAGGAGTCGGATTGGTACTGGCATGGATTGATGTTTTATATGCTAATTCCAGTGCTGGCAAAAGAGTACACCAATCATGGGTAAATCCATCACAATCTTTGAATTCAAGGCCATATGCACAAACTCTTCTCACCATGTCCTCTAAGGTTTGGATCATCCTTTCAGCCAGGCCATCAGTTTTTGGGTGGTAGGCTGTAGAGAAAGATAGTTTAGTGCCAGATAATTGGTGAAGATTTGTCCATAGTTCTGAAGTGAATTTGAGATCCCTATCACTAATGATATTTGTAAATATCCCAGTCCACGACACTACTCTATTCCATATCAGAAGCGCTGTATCCATGGCTGTATCATCTTTGTGACATGGTAAAAAGATTGGAGTTTTACTGAATCTGTCCTCAATTACTAGGCAAGCATTATAGCTTCTGTCACCTCCTGGTGGTAGACCAGTTACCCAATCCATATGGACAATTTCCCAAGGTCTGCTGGGTTCTTGGATCTTGATCATATTTCCAAGTCTTTTGCCAGTGGATTTATTTGCCTTTTGGCATCTGTCACAGGTTTTGCAATACTCTGCAACATCTTTCTGCCACATTGGCCACCATATGCAGGTCTTTACTTTCTCTCTTGTTCTGTCTTCAGACATATGTCCTGAAAAGGGGCTATCATGGCATTCTTTCAGTACAAGATTGATTAATGACCTGTCTACAACTGTCATGACACATGTGTGCTTGGTTCTGTGGGAAGATATACCAACCAGTAGGTGAAATCTTCTTTCATCATAAGATTTTCTCCATACTTCATCCAAGGCATGTATTAGAGAGTTGTCTTTACAGTCTTTGGTAAGCAATTGGCATAAGATGCTACAATTCTTCTCTTGAGTATAACTACTTCTGACTTCTTCAAAGAAGGTGGTGTTCAAGTCTGTAACACTTATTCCTTCTATTGGAATTTGTGGTGGAGCTTCTTCTGGCACATAAGCAGGGTTATCAGTATTATTTGGTAATGGTCATCTGCTTAGTCCATCTGCATTCTTATGAATATTCCCATCCTTATGAACAATAGTCATACTGGCTCTGTATTCTTGTATGGCTATTTCCCATCTGAGCATATGTCTGTTGGTTGTTTGCATGTTTAAAAGTGATTTGACAGCTGTAAAATCTGTTATCACCTCAAAAACACATCCCTCTAAGAAGTAGTTCAATTTCTCCAAGTCCCAGACAAGGCATAGACATTCCATCTGACTTGCTCCATATCTGGCTTCAGTTGGTTTGATTTGCCTGGATATGAAACATATGGGTCCTTCTACAGGTTTATCATTTATGATCTGAGCTTGGTGAAGTGCAGCACCTATTTCATCCCCTGATGCATCAATATACAGTTTGAAAGGTAATTTAAAGTCTGGCATTAATAAGAGTGGAGCAGTGGTCAATGCCTCTCTTAGAGACTCAAAGGCTTTAACCCTGTCAACAGTCATTTCAAATACTGTGTCTTTGTCACACAATTTATAAAGTGGTCTTGCTATGGATGCAAAATCTTTAATGTGTTTCCTGTAATATCCTGCAAAACCTAAGAATGACTTAATTCCCTTCTTGTTCTGAGGCATGGGTTTTAGCAATACTTCTGCAACTTTGTTTTTGTCAATTCCAAGGGATAAACCAGATACAAAATGTCCTAGTGCCTTAAGTTCTTTAAATCCAAAATGGCATTTCTCCAAGGAGACTTTCATGTTGACTGATTCAATTTTTGTCAAAACTCTGGACAATCTGTACATGTGCTCCTCCCAAGTCTTGGAACAGACAATAATGTCATCAATGTAAATGATTAACCATCCCTCTGAGAGTTCTTCAGGGAAGATTTCATTCATCATTCTTTGGAAGTGTGAAGGTGCATTTTTGATACCAAAGGGCATCCTCAAATATTCATACACTCCACAATGAACAATAATTCTCAAGTATTTTCTTGCTCTTGGTGTCACCACATTTTGATGGAATCCTTTAAGGGCATCTATAGTGGTTATATACACTGCTTGAGATATTTGAGTAAGGGCAATTTGGAATTTTGGTATTGGGTATCTGTCTGGAACATTGTAAGTGTTCAGAGCTCTAAAGTCCCCAACCATTCTGGATTTTCCATTAAGCCACGCCACTATGACTGGTGTAGTTATTTCTACTTCTTCATTGTGGCCTACGTTTCTTATTACACCAAGGTCCAGAAGTTCTTTGATATGAATTTCTAGAGCTTCTCTTGATTTTGGACTTGCTGGATATGCAGGTCTTCTTAAGAGTGGTGGGTAAGGTCCCTCAATGTTAAGAATTATGTCAACTTCATGACCAATAATTGCTCCTAGAGGTTCTTTGTCTGAAGCAAATGCTCCTCTGTGGGCATACAAAAGGGAAGAAAGTTCATTTTCCTGTTTATCAGTCAGATGAAGGCTTATTTCAGCCTCATTTAACTGTTCAGACTTGAATTTCCCTAACTCTAAGCCGACTGGTGATACTTTGTTACTGTAATCTGTCTTTTAAATGGTAAAAAGGCAAATTTTTGGCGCTTATTGTCTCCAATAGTAAAGTATCTGGCTTTGTTGTTATTCAAATCTATCCCATACATGAATAAATAGTCATTTCCCAATATAAAATGGGTACTAGAGCAATTTTCAAAAACAACAAATTCAACTGTGATTCTTAAATTCCCATTTATGTGTGGGAATATGACATTGGTCTCAAAGATTCCTAATGCTTTCATTGGATTACTTGCACTGTTGAATTTTATACCATCAATTGGTAACAATTTGTCTTGAAAGCTTGGTACACAAGTCTTAAGAAAAGATTTCCCAACACAAGAGCAGAAGGCTCCTGGGTCAAGAAAAAGCTTGGTGGGCTTGTTGTCAATCACCACTTCTGTTATACAGGAGTTACCAGCTGTATAACCTTTCCCTCTGTTTGGTTTTGTTTTCATAAGTTGTGCATCTTGAAATTTTGATAAATCAAGTTGACCATTGCTCAATTGTGGCAAGTGGGAATAATATTCCATTATGTCAAAAGTGGCATTGATATTTTCTATATCTTTTGGATATTCAGAAAATATGGATGACTTATCATCTGAATTGTCTTCAAATATGTCTTCTTTTTCAACATCTGGTTCCTTTGCAATGTCAATTTCATTGATTTTCCCTCTTTTTGGACATGTATTGGCTAAATGGGTGGTGCTTTGGCAAATATGCACTTTCTGACTGTATCTGCAGATTTATAATTAATATTACTAGAATTTTCTTTGGGGTTTTTGTCCACAGAATCTTTCCAAGGTGTATTAAACCTTGTTTTGAGATTCACCCTACTAGAACCAATTTTGGTTCTGGTGGTTACTTCCTCTAATATATTGATAATATCTTCTGCTGAAGATTGTTCAGTAGTCCTGCTTTTGACAGCTTGCTCTAAGTCACCTCCACATTGTCTCAGAATCTTTCTATGGATCATAAATTCTGAAATGTCTGGATATAATGCTGTTAATCTGTCTTTTTGTTGGCAAAACCTTGGTAAAGCTTTGTCTTTATCAGCATTTAATTGGCAGATTCAAAGGCTGTTTCAACTTTAAACCTCCAAGCATCATTTGCCCATTTTTTAATTATTTGGGTTTTCCACCAAGTCCAACTCTGGTGTCCATGTGCTTGTCTTATTTTGATGTACCATCTGTGAGCTGATTTGGTAAACAAGGTGTTAAATCTTGCTGTTACCAATCTGTCTGGTAATTCAAAATCTTCTTTGATCATGTCAATACCTCTAATGAATTCCATATGGTCATACTGTCCTTCACCACTGAAGTGAGGCCATTCTTTAAGTTTTGGAACTTCTTTCAAAAGTGCTTGGCCCATTGATGGTTCCAAGTTATGAAAAGGAGTGGATAATTCATTTTTTAATTGTGAATTCTCAGGATCCAATAATTGTGGATTTGGAATTCTTGTGCCCTCATTTTGATTCAGAGGTGTAGACATTCTTGGTAAGGTGTTCAGTATTTGTTCAATGTCATTTATTTTACTGTTGCTACACCTTTGGGAATTTCTGTATTCATGTTGGAAGCTTTGTATTAAATTTATTACTTCAGTTTTATACATGTCTTCTTTATGTGTCAGTTCCTGCCGTAACTCTGTCTGTCTTTTATTATCAGCAGTGAATTGATTCAACTTCATTGATAATTTTGATACTTCTTCTTGTGAAGGATCAAAACACTTTTTCAAGGCAATGGTATATGTCTTTACTTCAGTAAATGAATTTGAAATGTCATCAAGGACTTTCTTGTTATCTGTTTTGATAATGTTTATGGCTTGTTTAATTCTTGTTTCAATTATGTCATCAATATTTAATTTAGAATATTTATCTGTGAATGCTTTAATAATGGCAGATTGTTCATTTATTTTATGGCCAGAAGAATTATCATTATTGGAAATTTTAATTGTTCTTAAAACTTTTTCAAAACACATAAGTGTTCCATTAATATGGCACAGACTCAGGTTGTTTGTTTTAATGTTCTTACAAATGGTTTCATTTTTATCAGAAAGATGTTTTTTTTACATCCTTTATAGCATCATACAATTCTGGGATGGAATCAAATATATCAGAAATCATTTCTGGAATCTTAATCTGGCTTCCTCCTTCTTCTGTAATTCCATCATGGTTCTGGCAATCTGAAATACATTTTCCGTGGCATCCTGCTGAATCTTTGGAATCCTGTATCCTTGGCTGTAAGGTTTTGGGGCTGGTGCCTTCCCTTTGCCCTTGTTTGGAACTTGTGGCTGCTTTTTCACGTTGGAATTGCTGGTGCTGGCCACTGGGGCTGTTTTTGGCACTGGTTTGGGTGGTGGAGGGTTGTTTTTCCTCCATTCTAGTGTCAACAGCATCATGTTTTTCTTCTCCATCAATGGATGCCATCCATTCAGGAATTTGCAAGTGTTGGGATGGCCCAGGAATTTTCTCACAGTTAGGTAAGAATTAATGCAATTATTCCACAGGTCTGCAAGGATCTGGTACTCCTTGAATTGAAGTGCATTGTTGTATGCACTGTGGCTGGCTTTGTATATGTCCACAGAGGCTTGTTGTGGCAGTGTCAGCTCTTTTTGAAGGTAAAATGGTATTATCAGCTTCAGAATGACCCATTTTAGTTGTTTGGAAGTCATCAACTGACCCTTTTCCTTCTGTACCTGATTGGCCTCTGCCATAATCACGTCTATTACCTTTTTGGGAGCTGCTTGAGGGGTTATAGCTGCCTCCTGACCTGGTTGAAGGCATAATTATGATTAAACAGCCTAAAATAGTATTTTTACATCAAAAGAACTTACTATTGGCCAAATTCTTAGCTTTCTGAAGGGTATTACTTGTGTCCAAGTTAATTAATTCAGAAGATATTGGTTCAGGTTGGTTATTTTGAGTCACAATAACAGTACTATTATGGTCTGAATTAATAGTACTCGCAGGAATAATGCTGGTGACTGTTGAGGCTATTTCAATGTTTTCTTGTCTTACCAAGTTGTCAGAAACTAAAATTAATGAAAAAACCAATTAATTGAGTAAAAAAAAGGATATTTCAAAAAAGAAATAAAAATATAACCCTCAATTATAATATGAAAAAAATTATTTTTTATTGATTTTTTGAATTATAAGTATTTTTTATTTTATATGTTTTGAAATTTTTCAATATAATAGAAAAGATTTAAAAAGAGTAAAAAAAAATATGTCACAGGTAAATTATCACAGCTGGACCCCCAAATGTAAGGTGTGGATATGAAACTTTGATTAAAAATCAAGTACTTTTCCTGTCCTCAAAATTTGTATAAGGTAAAATTCAATTAAGAATAGTAAGAAATAATATCTTTAAGAGAAAACACGCCAATTTTATTGTTTATAACTTTATTAGTATAAAACAATAATATTATAAAGATTTATTGTTTTACCAACAATAAAAATTTATCCAAACAAATACTCTACAAGAGATATTTTAAGGCTACAAAAGAAATTTCTTCAAGAGCAATTTCAATTGGAATTAATTGAGCAAAGAACTGCAAGAAATTGATCAAAGAACAAGGTCTTTAAAAAGAATATTAAAGAGAAGACACGCCCAAAAGTGACAAAGTTTACAGTGATGAAAGATGCTTTAATTCACTTTTGGGGTGGTTGAGGGGTAAAAATGATTATAATGATTTTTTCACGTGGTTAAAAGTTTCAAAATTATTTAAAAAAGGTGGTTGGAATCTTTTATTGATTGGTTTAACAATTTTTAAACTAATTATAAAAGGAAAAGATTCTAACATGAAGAGAAAAGTGGGGCAAAGAAGACATTCTTTTATAGCTATCAATTATCTTACTTCAAAAGTAAATTTACTCTTGTTAGTCGTGAAAGACAGTATGACAACAGAAAAGCCAATTATGGCATCATTGAACCCTGATTTAGACCAAAAAGGGCTGGTTTAAGCCATTTTTAGCCATTTTAGACCCTTAAATCAGCCATTACTATAGCAATACCTGGTCTAGAGCCTTCAAAACACGTCGGAATGTGTGTAAGAGACGTAGAAACCAGTTGAAACTATTTTTACTATGATGGTTTTATCTTAAGGGTAGTTTTAGCCTCTTGGCAACAGCTAAAACTACCCCAGTTGGTAACAAAACCTCATCATCAATTGAATCCACAGACCCTGTAACTCAATTCCAGGCCAAAAGTGATGAACTTGTGCGTGAACCTTGACATCCCACGCCTGTCAGCAAGGATTTTGGGGGTCTAGCTCCCCCTTAGAGCTGGAGTTCCTTTTCCCCCCCAAATTTAATCTTTCCAATTTATTTTTCCTTTAATTCCTCATCATGTATTATACTTATAATTTACATATGTAATTCAATTGAATTGTACAGTAAAATACAGTAATAATTCATACCTCATATGTAAATCAAAGTTCACTTATGTAATACACGCGCACATTTTGACATTTCAATTGAATTCAATTGAAAATACTTCAATTCCTCATAACTTCTAAACTAAACACAACACCTCAATTTTAACACACAAATTGATGGTTAACACCACATTTGGTGTGAATTCAATTAAAGTTGTGAGGATTTCCAACTTTTGTATTGAAAATACTAAAAACTTAATTTAACCTTATTTAGAGTTGAGTTACAAGAATTTCACTCAGAGGTGACCCCACCTGATTTTTTTATGAGGAATCCAATGGTGAAATAATTTTTATATGTTTATTTATTGGATAAAAAGTTATAATAATTTTTATTCAACTTCTTTCCAAATTTATTTATTTTTTTAAAATTTTGTCAAAATTTCATTTTTACTTAATTTTTTCAAGTATAAATGTAATTTTATTTTTAAATTGTAATTAGTTTTTTATTTTTAATATAATTTTATATTTATATTTTTATTTTTATTTTAATAATATAAATAAATTTATTTTATTTATATTAATATGTTATTTTTGTATTTGTGGTCTTTTGGGTGTATGAAATCACCTCTAAGGCTCACAAATTTCCAGAGCTTCTCTCAATTTAGGACTTGCTGGATATGCAGGTATTCCTAAGACTGGTGATTAAGGTCTCTCAATATTAAGGATGATGTCAACTTTATGACCAATAACTTCCCCCAAAGGCTCTTTGTCTGATGCAAATGCTTCCCTATGGTCATATAAAAGGGAAGACAGTTCATTTTCCTGACTATCAGTCAGATGAAGGCTTATTTCACCTTCATTTGACTGTTCAGATTTGAATCTTTCCAACTCTAAGTTGACTGGCGCTACTTTACTCACTGTAATTTGTGTTTTAAATAGTAAAAAGCCAAATTTTTTGACTCTTATTGTCTCCAATATTCAAGTATCTGTTCTTTTTGTTATATAAATCTATTCCATACATGATTAAATAGTCATTTCCCAATATAAAATGGGTACTAGAGAAATTTTTCATAACAAAAAATTCAACAGTGATTCTTGAATTTCTATTAATATGTGGAAATATGACATTGGTCTCAAAGACTCCCAATGCTTTCATTGGATTACTTGAACTATTGAGTTTTATACCAGTAATTGGGAAAAATTGCTCTCCAAAATGCAGTACACAAGTCTTAAGCAAAGATTTGCCAACCCAAGAGCAGAAGGCTCCTGGGTCAAATAATTGTTTAGTGGGTTTGTTGTCAATTACCACTTCTGTTATACACGAGTTACCTGCTGTATAGCCTTGTCCCCTGTTTGGTTTGCTTTTCATAGGCTGTCCATCTTGAATTCTTGATTGATGACTTATCATCTGAATTTTCTTCAATTATATTATCATCTTTTTCAACATTGCGTTCTTTTTCAATGTCAATTTCATTGATTTTCCCCCTTTTTAGACATGCATTGGCTAAGTGGGTTGTTCTTTTGCAAATATGGCACTTCCTTATTAGATCTGCAGATTTGTGAGGCTTAGAGGTATTTTCATATACCCAAAAGACCACAAATGATAAATTAAGATACAAAATAGAAATAAAATAAATTTATTTATATTATCAAAATAAAAATTGAAATATAAATAAAAATTTATATTTAAAGATCAAAATTTAATTATAACTTAAAAATAAAATTACAATCAAATTTAAAATTATGAAATTATATTTTTAGTTGTAAAAATCAAGTAAAAATCAATTTTTAATAAAAATTGTGAAATTAAAATATTTTTGGTAAAAAGTTATATAAAATATATTATAGCTTTTTATCCAATAAATAAGCATAAATATATTATCACACCATTGGATTCCTCATAAAAAAGAAAGTGGGGTCACCTCTGCATGAAATTTCTGCCCAAAAGTGAATTAAAGCATCTTTCATAACTGTTAGCTTTGTCACTTTGTTTCCAAATTCACTCTGGTCACTTTTGGGCGTGTTTTCTCTTTAATATTCCTTTTAAAGACTTTGTTCTTCAATTAATTTCTTGCATCTCTTTGCTCAATTAATTCCAATTGAAATTGCTCTTGAAGAAATTTCTTTTGTAGCCTTAAATATCTCTTGTAAAGTATTTTTGGATAAATTTTTATTGTTGGTAAAACAAAAAATCTTTGTAATATTATTGTTCTATACTAATAAAGCTATAAACAATAAAATTGGTGTGTTTTCTCTTTAAGAATAATATTTCTTTCTATTTTTAATTGATTTTTACCTTATACAAATTTTGAGGACAGGAAAAGTACTTGATTTTTAATCAAAGTTTCATATCCACACCTCACATTTGGGGGCTCAGCCGTGATCTTTTACCTGTGACATATTTTTTTACTCTTTTTCAAAACTTTTTTCTTATATTGAAAAATTTAAAAACAACAAATAAGAAATACTTATAATTCAAAAAACCCATAAAAAATAATTTTTTCATATTATAAGTGAGGCTTATATTTAATCTCTTTTTTTAAAATAACCCTTTTTCTACTTAATTGATTGGCTTTTTCATTAATTTTGGTGTCTGAAAACATGGTAAGACACGAAAACATTGAAACAGCCTCAACAGTCACCAGCATTATCCCTACCAGTACTGTTAATTCAGACCATAAGAGTACTGTTATTGTGAGTCAAAATAACCAACCTGAACCAATATCTTCTGAAATGATTAACTTGGATATAAGTAATACCCTTCAGAAAGTTGAGAATTCAGCCAATAGTAAGTTTTTGATGTCAAAATACTATCTTAAGTCTTTTTAATCATAAAATATGTCCTCAACTAGATCGGGAGCCAGCTATAACCCCTCAAGCACCTCACAAAAAGGTAATAGACATGATTATGGCAGAAGCCAACCAGGTGCAAAAGGAAAAGGGTCAGTTGACGACTTCCAAACATCTAAAATAGGTCATTCTGATGCTGATATTACCACTTTACCTTTAAAAAGAGCTGACACCACCACAAGAAGCCTCAGTAGACATATACTAAGCCAGCCACAAATCTTACAACAATGCCCTGCAGTACAAGGAGTACCAGATCCTTGCAGATCTGTGGAAAAACTGCATGAATTCTTAACTGACTGTGAGAAAATTCCTGGGCCATCCCAATACTTGCAAATTGCTCAATGGATGGCATCCATTGATGGAGAAGAAAAACATGATGCTCTTGACACTAGAATGGAGGACAAACAACCCTCCACCACCCAAGCAAGTGCCAAAAACAGCCCCAGTGGCCAGCAGCAGAAATTCCAACATTAAAAAGCAGCAACAAGCTCCAAACAATTGCAAAGGACAGGAACAAGCCACCAAACCTTACAGCCAGGGCTATAGGATTCCAAAAATTCAACAGGATGCCATGGAAAATGTGTTTCAGATGGCCAGAACAATGATGGAATTACAAAAGAAAGAGGAGGCCAGGTTAAAATATCAGAAATTCTTTCTGATATTTTTGATCCTATTCCAGAGCTGTATGAAGGTATAACTGACGTAAAAAGTCATCTTTCTGATACAAATGCAACATTTGTGATAATCTTAAAACACATAACTTGAGTCTGAGCCAAATCAATGAAACAATTAAATGTTTTGAAAAATTTTTAAAAACAATTATAACTTCCAATGATGATGATTCTTTTGGAAATAAGATAAATGAGCAATCTGCCATTATTAAAGAATTGACAGACAAATATTCTAAGTTCAATATTGATGAAATGATTGAAATAAGAATAAAACAAGCCATTAATACTATCAAAGAGGATAATAAGAAAGCTCTTGATGATATTTCAAAAGCATTTACTTAAGTAAAGACACATATAATTTCCTTAAAAAAGTGTTTTGATACCTCAAAAAAGGAAATATCAAAATTAACAATAAAGTTAAATGAGGTTATCTCTGATAATACTAAACAAAAAGAATTATGGAATGAGGTGACATATAAAGAGGATGATCACAAAAAGAATTTAATAACCTCTATACAAAGATTACAACATGAATTAAGAAATTCACAAAGGTGTAACAACAGTAAAATGAATGATATTGAACAACTACTTCACACCTTTTCAAGAATGTCTACACCTCTGAATCAAAATGAGGTTACAGGAATTCCCAATCCACAAGCATTGTATATTGAAAATTCTCAATTAAAAATTGAATTTTCTACTTCTTTTCATAACTTGGAACCATCAATTAGCCAAGCACTCTTGAAAGAAGTTCCAAAACTTAAGGAATGGCCTCACTTCAGTGGTTAAGGAGAATATGACCATATGGAATTCATCAGAGGTATTTACATGATCAAAGAAGACTTTTAATTACCAGACAGATTGGTAACAGCCAGGTTTAACACCTTATCTACCAAATCACCTCACAGATGGTATCTCAAATTGAGAAAAGCACATGGACACCAAAGTTAGACTTAGTGGAAACCCCAAATTATCAACCAATGGGCCAATGATGCTTGGAGGTTTAAAGTGGAAACAGCCTTTGAATCTTCCAAATTTAATTCTGATAAAGACAAAGCTTTACCATGGTTTTCCCAACAAAAAGACAGATTAACAGCATTATATGCTGACATGTCAGAATTTATGATCCATAGAAAAAGTTTAAGACAATGTGGAGGTAATTTAGAGCATGCTGTCAAAATCAGGACTACTGAAAAATCTTCTGCAGATGATATTATCAATATATTAGAAGAAGTAACCACCAGAACCAGAACTGGCTCTAGTAGGGTGAATCTCAAAACAAGGTTTGATACACCTTGGAAAGATTCTGTGGACAAAAACTGTGAGCCTTTGAGATATGACCACATACCCAATAAGGTCACAAAAAAGACTCAGAATAATTATACCTTCAATATAATTATATTAAAATTACTTCGAATAATTATACATTAAGAATAATTACTTAAATATACAAAAAATACCATAAATTGGTACGAAAATTGGTTTAACTTAAAAACCAATGAATCAACATGTAAAATAAATTATACCATTGGATTCCCCATGGAATAATACACATATACCATTTTTATGGCATATCTGTAAAGTCAATATTTAAGGAATTATAAGGTATAATACCTTATAAAAATCATAAAACCTTATTTATCTCAAGACCTAATGAAACAACATGTGAAATAAATTGTACCAGTGGATTCCCCATAAAGCTCCACACATAAAACAATTAATAAGATAATTCCCAATGTTAATACTTAAGGAATTAACCTGAATATATGCACTTTTTTGGTCAACGCATATATTCAAGGATCATAGCTAATATCTTCTAAACTATACATGATAGAATGATGAACCAAAAATAAAGTTACCACGTAATTACTGTAAGAACACAGATATGAACTTTATTTTACATATTATAAACAAGGTTAAAACCTATGATGAAATATTGATAAAAATCAACAGAGCTGTTGACCACTTTGTTGTGAAAGTGCTCCAAACTTAAAAAAAGTATACAGTTGGATTTTACTAGTTCATTCGTGAATAATGATGTAATTTGTATTATTAAATTCAGGGTATAACCCCCTGAAATCAAGGTTTGAAGTTTAAAATATTGAATTTCGACAGAAAAGATGAGTTACAAGAAAAATCATCAAAATTAGAGTTTTGATGATGTAATGAAAAGCTCTTGGAAGAATAATAAGGTTATGCCAGGCTATCAGAATTCACTCTCTTAATTGCTGTAGCGTGTAAGTCTTAAGCGTTATTAAGGATCAAAGTTTGAGCTTAATTTGAGCAGTTATGATCACACACTGTAACCTTAATTTAAGTTTAACAGTCTTAAGAGTGATAAAATTGGTGAATACTATTATTTTATGATTAAAACTAATAAAATCCAGGAAATTTGGGGTTCTGCCAAGCCTCTGATGTCATCAACTTTAGAGTTATAGTGATAACTCTAAATAATGGTGTAATAATGATGTAATATGGTTTGATAATGATGTAATCATCTCCAAACCTTAAAATATTGATCAATTCCAGTGGATATGATCAGTACACGTCTACTAGAAGCCTGCTGGACTCTAGGAGGGAGGTATTTACTATAAATAGAGCTCTTTTTACTCTATTTACCCCTCAGACGCATCAAAAACATTAAATCAATTAAATAAAAGGTAATTTCTTTATTCTTTATATATAAAACTCTTATATTATTAAAGACCAAAGACCATCTTAATATTAATCACTACTTTTGTGTGATTAAATCAATTCTTTAATTGTTTTTGTCATAAATCTCTCTATAAACTCATTTCCACGTAAAATCAAGAAATTTAGTAAATTTTCTTTATTTTTATTGTAACTACAATTTGAAAAAAGTTGTATTATATTCTTTTGGCGTAAAATATCTCAAAATTATTATTTTAAGTGTTAAAAGTAGGTTATTTCATCTTATTATAATAATTTCTCTCTTATTATTACTCTTAATAATTCTTAATTAATATAAATAGTATTTATATTAATATATAACTTTAATATTGGTAATATTATTGTTATTAATTGTTTTTCTTTATAAAAAACAGTTTTTTACACCTTTATCATTTGTTGGTAACAATAATAAAGAGCTTTATAATATATTAATTATTTTATATTAATATATTATTTACAATATTATAGTTTTATATAATATTAATTATATTATTATATTTCTTTAATAATATAATATTTTTACGCCATAATAATAATATTTCTTTATTAATATTATTATTTTAATCTTATTTATTTCAATTATAAGGACATTCAGAGTACAATAAGTAATAAATTAGTAATTTTTACTTATTGTTTCATAGTCAAACCTTACATTTGGGGGCCTGGCCATGATATTTACTTAAAATACCTTTAAAAAGATTCTATTTGGGTTTATCCAAGAATAAATCATATTTATAATCATAAAATTATATAATAATTTTATATTTTATTGATTTTAAAAAAGCTATTGAGGCATTTGGAAAGCAATGGTACTGTCTTACACGTGGTTTTTCACATCCTTAGACTTGCAAGAACTTTCTTTGAGTGACTCTAGTGATTAAAAAAGATAATTTATAAATTAAAAATAATTTTTATTATAATTTAATTTTATAAAGAATCATATTAATTTTTATTTTATTCCTTAAAAAATAAAAAAATAAAATATTAAAAAATATTAAGAAATATTAAAAAATATTAAAAACCAATAAAAAAGTTATTTTTATTCATTTTTATTCCTTTCTTTATTCATTTCAAGTTTTTAAAGATATAAAAGCAATTTCTACATGGAAAATTGCCATATCTTACCAAAAATAACACTTCTTATAAAAAAGACTTATATTTATTTGTCTTTTTTAGTGTTTGAAGATAACCCAACAGAAGACAACCAAGCTACTGTTGAGAGGTTGGTGGAGGAAACTTGTCAAAGTTTTCCAACACCAGTTATCACCAAAAGAAAGAAAGCTAAGAAATTAGACTTTCCAGGGCCCACCATTCAAGACTCTGAAGGTGAGCACCTCTTTTTAAATTTCCATAAAAGAATTTTATTGTAAAATACTGTTATTTTTTCTTATTCTTTAATTATGACTACCAGAAGAGGTTCCCAATACTCCATCCAATCAGATGGAGCTGGACTCAGAGGTAGAATTGATCCCTCAAAAGGGAAAAGAAAGGGCAATATCCCCAGTGGAACAGAATCCACACAAGGAAGTGCCTTATCCCAAAGGCAAGTCCCAGAAATGCCCATGATATCTGAGCCTGAATTAGAACTAAGTATGAGTAACTCAAACAGGTACAAATCACATTCAGAGGGCTCAAATAGACATCTACATGAGCCAGTACAAGCAGTATTGCACAGTGTACAAGGACAAAGATTGGGAAATGTTGCCTCAAATACACCAAGGAGTGATGAACTCCTGGCACATCCTGAAAAAGTTCCTCAAAGAGGAGGAGATAGTGAAATACTCCAATGGATGGAATCCACTGTCATCCAAACCTCAAATCAAAAAAATCAAGGACTACCATGCCAAAAAGAGGGGGCAACCAAGGAAGAAGCCCCAGTAGCTTCTACCAGCAAGCCCCAAGCCAACCCACTTCCCCAAGAAGGGGAGAAGAACAAGAAAAAGCATTGGAAGAAACCATATTCCCCAAGCTACAGAATCCCAAGAATCCAAAAGGATGCCATGGACAATGTTTTCAACATGGCCAGAACCTTGATGGAATTCAAGGACAAGGAAGAGCAAAGAATGAGACAACCTCATTTCCCAAAGAAATAACCTTGTCCAAAGATGTTGTAAATACTTTAACAGAAATTAAAAATAGTATATTACCTCTAAAATAAATTAAAGATAGTTTATTATCACTACAAGAAATAAATAACAATTTATCTTCTTTGACAAAAATTGTTGTGCAAAACAAGAAAGAAATTGACAACATTAAGTTTATTGTTGAAAATAATAAACCAAAGAATTTAATTGACAATACTCAAAAATTAATACAAGGACAACAAGAATTGTATAAATACATAAAAGATATCAAAGACAAGACTTTGACAATCAATTATGATGTGAGTATTGACAATCTTACAGAAAAATTAAATAAATTAAGTATTTCTGTAGAAAAATTTGAAGAAAAGACTTCATCACACCAAAAATTACTTTTGGACCATGTGGAAAAAAGTGATGAAGCAAGGATGCATCTAAAAGATGATATTCAAAGTGAAATAAGGCTTATTACTGAAAAAATGGATAAAATTAATGAGGCTAATTTAAATATGCCAAAGTTATCAACACCATTTTCTCATATAAGAAGCCCTGTTAAAACAAAAGAGGAATTGTCAAATCCTTTTATAACAGACTTGAGTCACCAAGATAATAACCAAGTCTTAATGAAAGAAGCACCTCAATGAAAAGAATGGCCAACATTCACAGGAGAAGGTGAATATGACAACATGTCATTTATTAAAACAATTGACATGTTACAAGAAGACTATGCCATACCAGATGAATTAATCACTGCAAGATTACATTCATTGTTTGAGAAATCTGCAAAAAGATGGTATTATGGCATAAGACAAACAAATGGTAAAAATACCTGGTCTTGGTGGAAACAAGAAATAATCACCAAATGGGCAAATGATGCCTGGAGGTAGAAATAGAAAATACATTTGAAAATTCTTTCTTTGACCCAGAGAAAGATAAACCTTTAACTTGGTTCTTAAAACAAGTTGAAAGGCTTAATGCACTGTACCCAGAAATGTCACAGAAGATGGTGCATATGAAAATACTTAAAAAATGTGGAGGGGAACTAGAACATGCCCTAAGAAGCAGGTTTATAGAACCATGCTCCACAGAAGAGTATATAAATGCACTAGAAGATATAGTGACAAGAACAAAAATTGGCAGGACTTGGAACAAATTGGACATTAAAAGCCCAAATAAACCATTTATCAAAAAAGATAAATCAAAAGAATCCTTTAAGCCCAATACATCCAACAATAATGAGCAAAGAAAATGCCATAAATGTGGAGGTATTGGACACTTAGCCAATAATTGCCTTAAAAAAGCAAAGATTAATGAAATTGTGGAAACAGAAAACCACAATGAAAAAGAAGAGGAATCTGACTCTGAAAAAGAGACAGAAGAGTCAGAAAGCTCTGAAAGTGATGAAATCAATATAATTAATGCACAAATTAATAATATTGACATAATTTATGAAGTACTGGATGTTAATTCAAACTTGCCACAAGTTGGAACATCTGACACAAATCTGACAAGCATACAAGATGCCAAAATGTATAGAACCAAACCTGCAAGAGGAATGGGATATACAGCTGGAAAATCAAGTATAAGTATTGTTATGGTTGATAACCAAGAAGGAAAGGTTAACTTGGATACAGGAGCATATTGCACTTGTGTTGGCAAAAGTTATTTAAAAACCATTGTCCCAGACTGGCAAGAAAAACTTATGCCAATACAAGGTGTCAAATTTAGTAGTGCAAGTGAGAGCATGAAGCCCCTTGGAATAATTGATTTAACACTAATTTTTCCTCATCCCTCACAATGTGTCAGAATTAAAGTAGAGTTTGTAGTAATAGACAACTGTACTAGTAATCATTTCATACTTGGGAATGACTACTTATCAATCTATGGTATAGATATCTCCAACCAAAAGGATAGATATTTTACCATAGGAGATAACAAAAGAAAAAAGTTTGGATTCTTAAATAACAAAAAACAAATCTCAGTTATTAAGAATGAAGAAAAAATTCCAGAAAAGGAACTTTTTATATCTGAACAACTCAAAGAGGAACAATTCAATCAAGAATTAACAGAAAAAATGAAAGAAAAATTGATTGACCTCTTATTTAAATATAAAAATGCCTTTGCAACTGACAAAGCGCCACTAGGTGCCATAATTTGACATGAAGTGGATATAATTCTTAATGTAGAAAAGCCTTACCCACCTTTATTAAGAAGACCTGCTTATCCAGCCAGTCCAAGAGCTAGAGAAGCCTTAGAGGTGCACATTAAAGAATTAATGGACCTTGGAGTATTAAGAAAGGTTGGACATAATGAACAAGTAGAAGTTACTACACCTGTCATTATAACTTGACATAATGGAAAATCAAGGATGGTAGGAGACTTCAGAGCCCTGAACACCTATACCATTCCAGACAGATATCCAATACCCAGAATCCATGAGACATTGACCCAATTATCACAAGCTAAGTTCATCACAGCTATGGATGCTCTTAAGGGTTTTCATCAAAATGTCTTAACAGACAATGCCAAGAAACTACTAAGAATAATAGTCCATTGTGGAATTTTTGAATACTTAAGAATGCCATTTGGAATAAAAAATGCACCTTCCCATTATCAAAGTATGATGAATACCATATTCCCTGAAGAATTATCAGAAGGATGGTTAATTATCTATATTGATGATATCATAGTTTGCTCAGAAACTTGGGAAAATCACCTTACAAGACTAGAAAGGGTACTGCAAAAAATAGTCCAAGTGAATATGAAAATTTCCTTGAAAAAATGTCATTTTGCATATAGTGAATTAAAGGCACTAGGGCATGTAGTATCTGGCCTTAGTCTAGGCATAGACAAAAATAAAGTAGCAGCAGTACTACTTAAACCAATGCCTCAAACCAAAAAAGAAATGCAATCATTTCTAGGATTTGCTGGTTACTATAGACAGCATATAAAAGACTTTGCAAAGATTGCTAAATCCTTGTATAAGCTATGTGACCAACAAACAGTCTATGAGATGACAGAAGAAAGAGTCAAGGCATATGAAGGATTGAAAAATTCCTTAACAAATGCCCCATTTCTTCTGATGCCAGATTGGAAACTACCCTTCAAACTGTACATTGATGCTTGTGGAGAAGGACTAGGTGCTGCATTTCACCAAACACAAATTATCAATGATAAACCAGTGGAAGGACCAATTTGTTTCATTTCAAGGCAGATAAAGCCAACAGAAGCAAGGTATGGAGCAAGCCAAATGGAATGCTTATGCCTAGTGTGGGCTTTAGAAAAACTGCATTATTATTTGCATGGCACAGTATTTGATGTAATCACAGACTGTAATGCTGTGAAATCACTATTAAATATGAAGACTCCAAATAGACATATGCTGAGATGGCAAATTGCTATCCAAGAATATAGAGGAAATATGACTATTGTTCATAAATCTGGAAATATTCATAAAAATGCAGATGGTCTTAGCAGATGGGCTCTAGCAAATACCCCTGACAATCCAGCATGGGTACCACAAGAAGAGCACCATATAGAAGGAATATGTGTTACAGACATTGGCACAGAATTCTTTAACCAAGTTAAAGAAAGCTATAAGACAGACAAAAATTGCCATATCTTAAGCCAACTTCTAATGAAAGACTGCAAGGATCCATCACTTTCATCAAAACTAGATGAAATATGGAAAAAGGCATATGATGAAGGAAGATTTCACCTCCTTGATGGAATCCTTTACCATAGAACAAAACACACATGTGTTATGGCCTTAACAGATAGAACACTAATAAACACTATTTTACATGAGTGTCATGATAGTGTTGCATCTGGACATCTCTCAGAAGATAGGACACTAGAGAGGGTGAAAACCTGCTCTTGGTGGCCAAATTGGAAGAAAGATGTTGCAGAGTACTGCCAAACCTGTGACAGATGTCAAAAAGCCAACAGAGCCACAGGAAAGAAATTTGGAATGATGATACAAATCCAAGAACCAAAATCCCCATGGAAAATAGTTCATATGGATTGGGTAACAGCCTTACCTCCAGGAGGAGACAGGAGTTATAATGCATGCCTAGTGTTAGTTGACAGGTACAGTAAAACTCCCATGTTCTTACCATGTCATAAAGATGACACAGCTATGGATACAGCCATAATGATATGGAATAAAGTCATTAGCCACACAGGCTTATTCCAAAATATTATAAGTGACAGAGACCCAAAGTTCACTTCAGCATTATGGACAAATCTACATAATTTGTTTGGGACAAAGTTATCATTCTCAACAGCTTATCATCCTCAAACTGATGGTCTAGCAGAAAGAATGATACAGACCCTAGAGGATATGATCAGAAGATTCTGTGCTTATGGGCTAGAATTCAAAGATTCTGATGGTTTTACCCATGATTGGTGTACACTAATACCAGCATTTGAACTGGCATATAAGACATCAATCCATTCTTCTACTGGCAAAACACCAGCAATGCTAGAGAAAGGTTGGAATCCAAGACTTCCT
The DNA here is from genome assembly GCA_023105745.1 of Austropuccinia psidii. NCBI lineage: Eukaryota > Fungi > Basidiomycota > Pucciniomycetes > Pucciniales > Sphaerophragmiaceae > Austropuccinia > Austropuccinia psidii. The sequence continues at coordinate 9,807,708 of JALGQZ010000004.1, read as the reverse complement.
TATGATACCCTCAAAAAGTACTTAGTGGATATACATCCAACAGCAAGCAGTTTCAAGATAATGCTTGACAAAGCAGGACACCATGCAAACAGATGCATGCAAGATTCTTTTAAATATGCAAAAGAAAGATGGGATAAAAGTCATAAGCCACCTGATTTCAAAATAGGAGACTTGGTTTTAGTATCAACCCTTAATTTCAATAACATAAAAGGCCCAAAGAAATTGAAAGATTCCTTTGCAGGACCATTTATGATAAAAGCACTTCATGGACCCAATACTGTGCAATTAGAACTCACAGGTGAACTAATGAACAAACACCCAACTTTCCCTGTAAGTCTAATAAAACCTTACAGTTCAAGTGACAAGGAGTTATTTCCACCAAGAAATAAACCCCCACTTGAGATTCCCCCCTTGGAAGAAGGAGAAGAAAAGAAAATAGTAAAAGTCCTTAAAGAAAGAAGGACAAGAAACAAAAAAGAAAGGGAATACCTTGTAAGGTATAGAAATCCAACTCAAGAAGATGAATGGCTACTTGAGAAAGATATAACAAATGCTGATAAACTACTAAGAAGGTTCAGACATGAAAGAAAGCCTGAAAAATAGAAAAGTTAAGCACTATTGAGCTTCAAGACTAACACAGTCTAATGAAGAGGTAGGACAGTGGATGATACCCTAATCACACATATCAGATTGTGGTACAATCTTTTTTGGTGGTAGGGAATGTGAGCCTTTGAGATATGACCACATACCCAATAAGGTCACAAAAAAAGACTCAGAATAATTATACCTTTAATATAATTATATTAAAATTACTTAGAATAATTATACATTAAGAATAATTACTTAAATATACAAAAAATACCATAAATTGGTACAAAAATTGGTTTAACTTAAAAACCAATGAATCAACATGTAAAAAAATAAACCATTGGATTCCCCATGGAGAAATACACATATACCATTTTTATGGCATATCTGTAAAGTCAATATTTAAGGAATTATAAGGTATAATACCTTATAAAAACCATAAAACCTTATTTATCTCAAGGATTAATGAAACAACATGTGAAATAAATTGTACCAGTGGATTCCCCATGAAAATCCACACATAAAACAATTAATAAGTTAATTTCCAATGTTAATACCTAAGGAATTAACCTGAATATATGCACTTTTTTGGTCAACGCATATATTCAAGGATCATAGCTAATATCTTCTAAACTATACATGATAGAATGATGAACCAAAAATAAAGTTACCACGTAATTACTGTAAGAACACAGATATGAACTTTATTTTACATATTATAAACAAGGTTAAAACCTATGATGAAATATTGATAAAAATCAACAGAGCTGTTGACCACTTTGTTGTGAAAGTGCTCCAAACTTAAAAAAAAGTATACAGTTGGATTCTACTAGTTCATTCGTGAAGAATGATGTAATTTTTATTATTAAATTCAGGGTATAACCCCCTGAAATCAAGGTTTGAAGTTTAAAATATTGAATTTCGACAGAAAAGATGAGTTACAAGAAAAATCATCAAAATTAGAGTTTTGATGATGTAATGAATAGCTCTTGGCAGCATAATAAGGTTATGCCAGGCTATCAGAATTCACTCTCTGAACTTCTGTAGAGTGTAAATCTTAAAGGTTATTAAGGATCAAAGTTTGAGCTTAATTTGAGCAGTTATGATCACACACTGTAACCTTAATTTAAGTTTAACAGTCTTAAGAGTGATAAAATTGGTTAATACTATTAGTTTATGATTAAAACTAATAAAATTCACGAAATTTGGGGTTCTTCCAAGCCTCTGATGTCATCAACTTTAGAGTTATAGTGATAACTCTAAGTAATGGTTTAATAATGATGTAATATGGTTTGATAATGATGTAATCATCTCCAAACCTTAAAATATTGATCATTTCCAGTGGGTATGATCAGTACACGTCTACTAGAAGCCTGCTGGACTCTAGGAGGGAGGTATTTACTATAAATAGAGCTCTTTTTACTCTATTTACCCCTCAGACGCATCAAAAACATTAAATCAATTAAATCAAAGGTAATTTCTTTATTCTTTATATATAAAACTATTATATTATTAAAGACCAAAGACCACCTTATTATAATCATCTATTTTGACGTGATTAAATCATTTATTTAATTGTTTTTGTTAAAAATCTCTCTAAAACTCATTTCCACGTAAAAATCCAGAATAATTTGTAATTTACTTTATTTCTATTGTAAATACAATTTGAAAAGGTTGTATTTATATTTTTTGGCGTAAAATATTTCAAAATTATTATATTAAGTGTCAAAAGTAGGTTATTTTCTCTTATTATAATAATTTCTCTATTATTACTCTCTTAATGATTCTCTAATTAATATAAATAGTATTTATATTAATTCATAACTTTAATATTAGTAATATTATTGTTATTAAATTGTTTTTTATTAATAAAAAGCAATTTTTTACGCCTTTATTATTTGTTGGTAACAATAATAAAGAGCTTTTTAAATATATTAATTATTTTATATTAATATATTTACTTATTATATTATATTTTCATAATATAAATTATATTATTATATTTATTTAATAATATAATTATTTTACGCCTTAATAATAATAATTATCTATTATTATTATATTTTTAATCTTATTTATTCAATTCATAAGGACATTCAGAGTACAATAAGTAATAAATTAGTAATTTTTACTTATTGTTTCATAGTCAAACCTTACACATATCCTGCTGTTTCATCATTGATCTCCAAGCAAAAACTGATACAAGTACCCAGTGGATCGGACCTCCCCATTCCATTATTCACACCCCCCTCCTCCCTCATCAAAAGACCAGACTAGCTTTTCTCTGGGATCGAGAAATCCCCAATGGCCAATCAGCCCGTAACCTTTGGGCCACCTCACCCCCAGGATCCACTTTTAATGCCAGGCACATCATTACAAACAAGGTTGTTAGCTCATTTGAATCCCTTTCAACCAATACCCCTCTTGGAGGACTGCTCGCGGATGATATGGGATTAGGTAAAACCATTCAGGCCATTGCTCTAACTGGTACCTCAAAGGATGATTGCAAACCCCCATCGCTCCATGCCCACCATGATCATCTGCCCCCCTTGCTTAATTACCAACTGGCAATCAGAAATATCCAAGCACACTCAGGCTGGAGCGCTGCATGCCAAAATCTACCATGGTCCCACTCGTCACTCATTATCCAAGGCCGACATCTTAAAATATAATATCATCATCCCTTCTTACAATACTATCACCCAAGAATTCAAGTAAACCAATACCTCTATATCATTCATTTTTCAAATCAATTGGAATCGTATAATTTTGGATGAAGCACAGTGAGTGGCTGAGCTTAAATGATTCAAATTACCTTTTATATCCAATAACCCTTGCCCCATCTTATAGCTATATTCTCTCTCAATACACTGCCACTCACCGTGCCATTAATAGCCTCCTTTCATCCTTTCAAATATTCTTAATGGGGACACCTATTCACAACACCATTTATGACTTTTTGGGCATAATATCATTCATCACTCAACCCCAGAGCCCCAATCAAGATAACTGGTTACCATTCATCCTGAATAGTCTTTCCAAAGGTTGAAATGATATTTTGCATTTGGCGTTGCGGCATTTAAGTTTGTGCCACACCAAAACCACACATCTTGAATCCCTCCCAACTATTAGCCATCATTATGAGCTGCTCCTACTCAACCCAACCATGCAGCAAGAATATTCCACATTATATGAAGAATTCCTATCATCCAAAAGCAAAGGACTAGGAGAATTTTTCAGAAATATTAATAAGCTGCAAATATGTTGTAACCATCACATCATGATTAACACAATTGCGGAGGCTGATTTGGAAGACCCTGAGGGCAGGAGCACTCAGGATAACTCCCCAACAATCACACAAACTATTGTGGATGTGGAAACATGCATGATGAGTAGTAAAATTGCACACCTCCTACAAAGCCTAATGAAGAACAAACAAACAAGGTGTGGTCCAACCAAATTGGTGGTTTATACCCAATGGACCCAATTTCTAGATTTGTGCGTTAATTCTAATATGCATCCATCTGACTTTTTTTTATTATAGAATTGGTATTGCACTTGCCCATCACTCTATCCTTTCAGCACAAACTGATGGAACAATTACAGCATGAGCGCAGGAGAAGGCACTGGAGAATTTCTTCAATGATCCTGAATGTGAAGTACTGATTGCATCCATTGCCGCAGCCGGAACTGGTCTCAATATAACTTGTGCTAATATGGTCTATTTAATAGTGAGGGGACTTTTAAAATTCTACCCTGATTTTCATACCCTGACATCCACATTTCCAGGAGGCCAATTGGAACCCAGCCATTGAGGCTCAGGCTGTTGATTGACTCCATTGTATTGGCCAACAATAACCTGTAAAGGTCATCCACTATATCACTCCTCATTCAGTTGAGGTCAACATGCGGAAGTTTCCTTTCAAGCTCATCTTTGACCCTGATTGTATTGCTATTCTAAAATCCTTCCTTATGGGAATGCCATATTCCAATCACCAATAGGTCCAAGAAAAGAAAAAATGATTAACTGCATGAGCCTTACTGATATTATATAATTTGTGTTTGACCAAGTTGATAACACCTGCTCACCCTGGCACAGGTCCACAATTATGAACACCATGAGCTGGATCGAACTCCTTTAATATTTCCCAATGAAAATGAGCAATAGAGTATTATTTCTAAGGGAGATGGTGATACATTCCAGCTCATATTGTCTATATTCTGACATATTTAGAAAGTTGTTTCATCTTTAAGAAATAACAATCAGATTGTATTACACCTGCACTAATAATTCACAAAATGATAATTTGTAACGGTGCTATACATTTATATTACTAAGTTATTGCAGAGCATAACCATTTGGCCTAATAACTGGCATGTCAAGTATTGTGAGGGCACTAGTCTGCATCTTACTATAGCTCTTGAGCCAATCTTGATCAAATACCTGAAATGATAGGCCTTCCAGAATATCACCATCATCTGTTGATTGTAATTCTGGCAATCTATCAATAGTTTTTTTACCCTTTTTTTAATTCAATTACAAAACTCTATGTCTCGATCCATTTTTAATACCAATTCATTAAATAACTGGGAGCGCCAGCGTAATCCCACTTTGCGGTAAACATGACGTCCATTTTCCAGTCCCTCCTCAGTATCTGAGCATACTCGAGGGTCATTGAATTGTGATGCTAGAATGGGAAATTTAGCCGTATCACACCATTCAGGACGGCGCTCACAGGTCTGCACATAATCCACTAGATCATCATCAGTCTTTGCTCACAACGAAGAAGAGATACAGTAACTAACCCTTTGATGAATCTTTGCGAGCTTTTGATACTCCTTCTTTTTAACCAAATACTCGGCATCCTTTTGAATATACTTCCATTCTCTTTTCAAATAAGTGAAATATTGCTCCATTAAAGCGGCCACAACCCCATAGTTATTATGATCCTTGTTCCAACAGTAATGATGATACTCGGTGCTGACAAGTGCAAGACAGAATTTACGGTAAAACACCATAGACATCAACTCATTGAGCGGATGTTGCCATGAGCTCTCCCAGTCCCAAGTGAATTGCTTTAGTCCTAGCTTGTGGAGTTCATTTTTGCAGTAGCTTTGGAAACCCTGAGACTGAACCTGGGTTGATGGCTCATTGAATACATCCTCAGGGACATATCCGAGATGACCAGCCACTTGAATTACAATTTCATGCTCTTCTGTGCTGGGTGGTGCTGGTAGTGAGGAAAAATCCTTATCCCTAACTTTGAGTAGGAACAGGCAATGGGCATGTTCTGCTGATCTCATCCCATGGACATTCTCTGGAAGTTCTGCTTTCAGCCATTTTTGTTTCTCCTTCTGGCTTGCACGTTTTGCCACATTGTGAGCTTTACAAGCCTGGTTCTTTTGCTGTCTGACCTTGTATTGTTCAAGCATACTCTGCGCAAGGCGCATTTGAGGATGGGTGGACTCACTATTTGACTGAGTGCCATGCTCATGCGCTGTGAAATTGTCCCTCCTTGGTTCATCATTTGTTTCCATTTGAGTTGGAGACATGTTCTCATCCTCATCATCCACCATTTTTTCTCTTGATGAACTCGCATGATCTGTTCTTGGTTTGGAGGCATATGGATGATGACGTCCAGTGACTTTCTCTTTATGGACCAGGGGTGAAGATGCACAAAGTTCATCACCTGCCATGTACATCATCAGTTAATACATCAAAACATTAATGAAGACTGGTCATATTCACAATCTTGAATTGGCTCCTGAGATCGGACTGACTTGCCTTTTGGTGCCATATCTAACGCATGAAACAAACATATCAAATTGTGAAAAAGGTTATACTCCAAAATTAAAATGACTTACTTTGATGAAGCGTCAATCCTGTATTTCCCTCTGACAGACCACTCCAAGTTACATTTTCCAATGTTCTTTTTTGTGGCCCCCCATCCATGTGCCTTTCATTGTCGACATGAACCTGAGATCCTGATGGAAGATTTAGGGTTGGCTGTTTACTTTGTCCAAAGGGATCCTGGGATGGGACTGGATTCTGACCGGGATTAAGGAGGAACTCACGTGGAAATTTTGATTGGGGATTAGCGTTTGATGAGATTTGAGGTGTGCCTTCTGGCCCCTGAGACACATGCATTTGTGTATTAGTCGGATTTGGGGCAATTGGAGTGACGGAAATATTTGGGATCGGCCAAGTGCTTGAAGCTGGAGCCTTTGGATTTCCCACATCAATGTTAAGACCTGATGCATTCATTGAGGATGCAATAGGGGTTGTGAGAGGAATGTTGGGACTCAATGGTGACTGTGTTTGAACATACTCTATGCTAGATTCACTATCTGAGTCATGAACAGAACCTGAATGGGATTTATGTGACTTGGAAGATGACATAAGGGCCAAAAAAGTACAGTAATATTTTTAACTAGATAAAACATCTCAGTATTATGATAAAATATAGTGATATGAGATGAAATCTTTTCAAATTAAGAATAGAGATATTCTATGAATATTTCTAAAAAGAGTCTTATATGAACAGAACCTGAATGGGATTTATGTGACTTGGAAGATGACATAAGGGCCAAAAAAGTACAGTAATATTTTTAACTAGATAAAACATCTCAGTATTATGATAAAATAGAGTGATATGAGATGAAATCTTTTCAAATTTAAAATAGAGATATTCTATGAATATTTCTAAAAAGAGTCTTATTGGAAGTCCAAAAAGCCTCTTTTTAGGAGAATCCTCCCTGCCTCCTCTTGAGCTCCTCCGCTTTTGTCGGAAACCACCCTGCACGGCCTACCACCATATAATGTAATATTCCCTTGATCTCAAAGGGGACCCATCATCCATAAGTAATCATATTTGCTAACATTTCTTCCTCCCCATTGTCACATTTTGTGAATTATCCAAACTGCCAATATATGCATTGAAATTCCACAGCATTGTACATCTGTAAAGGGGTATATTCATGAAGGATTTACCCACAAAAGAGACATCACCTTTTCAAGAAAGGAGAGACAATCAAAATCACATTTCAACCAATTAAAAGCCTGCTGCACTAAAACCAAATACCAAGACTTTAGTGGCACTCCAACCCCTTATGTAATAAACCTATATCGTTATGTATGTAATAAGGTTTAAGCCATGTATGATGACGTGCCAGCGTACATGGTTTGAATGTCAATCCCCTAAATTCAATGTTGACACATCCCTATTGGAACGCCCCTCAAGGGTCAAAACCGCAGTATCAACATGTGTAAAGAAAATAGAATATGTATGAGCATTGAGAAGCATGGCATTTTACCCAATTAAACTCCTAACTAATTCCGCCATCCAGATGAGACATGTTACACTTTATCAGCTGCAGCTCACGCACCATTACAAATGGGATAAAATTCTCAGATGGCTCAAATCATCTCCCCCTTCATAAATAATCACTTAATTTTTTTTCCAATTACTAACACTCCTAAACACTTTCACATCAGCCATAGATATTTATACACAAACCAACCATACTCCCAAATACTGCAACAATGACAACCTGCCGCTATTCCTCAATGCATATATGCATGTGTCAACACTGCTCAACTCAAACACACTCTTCCCCTGAGGGTGATAGGCATGGAGTTGCCTTCACACCTTTCCAATATAAACAGTACATCAAAAAGCTCAAATCAACCATTGCACCCAAATCTCTTCCAAAAATCCCTACTTCTGCATCAGGATCTGAGTGCCCACAACTTCTATTGGATCAAATATTCCCAGCTGATTATTCACAATTGACCCAAAGCACCTTCTCCACAGTACTGGGTCTCAATTCAACTGCACAGAAACCATACAGCAGCAGTCAAACCCTTCCCCCACAAGACCTTGGAATGAGAATATCTTCCATTCTATCATTAAGGTATAATCTACCCCGCAGGGCTTCAGGAATTCTCAAACCCACCCCAAACCTGCTGATCAAGTCCAGCATATCAAGCTTTGGTGGTCCCCCCACTCCTGCGTTCCATATACCTCAAGATCTGAGTACCATATTTGAACATCTCCAATTGGAACCAGTGATTCAAAGCTATATATGTTGTCCTCAATGTTTCTCTCTTAATGGCCTTACTGAATCAGTCACAACTGACCAACCTCACTGTCAACGCTATAATGACCCAAATGATCATGAACCCCCTTGCACACAATCATTAGGCAAATTCATCTATTCATTTGAACCCCACTGTGAGCCTTGAGGTATATTTTACATACCCAAATAGGCCACAATTATCTTAAAAAGAAATTTTGAATTATGCAAAACTCATAAGTCATGCATATATCCAAAATTCATCATTTTCAATTTCAGAAAAGATGAATAACTTTTTATTGAGTAAGTAAATCCATGGATTTAAGACCAGATTTGGATTCTACACAAAAATTCACCTAGGGTAGCTCCATAGAGTGAATAAGCTCAATTTAAGTATTTGAGGTGGTAAAATGGAAAATACTTCAATACCACATCATTAATACCACATAAAAGATCCGTGAAAATTTTTGTTTTTCTTGATTTTTAGCCAAAATAATGGGAAAGTGAGAAATCCCATGTTACATATACACTAAGAATAGTGTTATGCATGTTTTGAGCACTTAATATCATGGTATTCTTACATGGACTTTTGGTACACCCATAGTGGATATCTCACTTTAAGCTTAAATTACTATTTTGACGTAAAAATTAGGCAAGGGGGACAAAAGACATCAAAGAGAGCCAGGGTACCCAACTTCTGAGGCCTCAGAGGCGTGGATAGCTCCAGAGCATGGATCCATGGCTCATCTTGGCCCAATTGGTAAACTAAAACTCTTTGGGAACTTGGTTACCAAGTTACACCTACTGTAATCATAAGAAAAATAGCAAATAACCTGCTATTTTGACGTGCCAAGGAGGTAATGAGCTACTTAGACTCCTGTAACCACGTCAATTCTTGATGACTTTCCATGACTAGACCCTAAAAGAGTAATTAAACCCTTTTGGGATCCATATTCATTGATTTACCTCATAGCAACCAGCAAAATACTGCTATTTGCAATTCTACGTAGAAATGAGGTAAAAACTTCAAAAATTCATTAAAAATACAATTCTTAATGAATCCTTCTGAAACTTTCAGGACCAATGAAGAACTGTATTATCTATGGTACAACCAAAAAGAATTATGGTTTTACTAGTAAAATTAAAATTTTTACTTACAGTCCATTTTTGACCATTCTACGTGAAACACTGAATCTTCAAAAAATTCACAGTAATTACAACCTGTGATGAAATTGGCAATAACATTGATAACTTTGAGAAATCAATGATTATTTTAGAATAAAAGAAGATTTACAGATGTTACTCCTTTTATTCTTAACCATATTGGGGTTGGTAGTCACGTAAAAGCATTAATTAAGTAATTATGATAATCTTACGTGACAACAGATGATGAAATCATTAATCCAAAAGGGTTTATTGTTTTCTCACTCACTGGTTTTTCAGTTTGCTCCATGGCACGCCTCTGTGAGCTGTTGTTGACTTAAAAGAAGCCTCTTCTTGCTGTTTTTTCCTCATCATCATCTTATCAATTTATTAAATCATTATTACCAACAAGTAAGTATTAGTTAAAGCTATTCTTAAGTATTTTAAATCTTTCAAAATCATCCAGAAAGACGTGAAATCATATAATCCAACTATATTTTGTTGTAATACTGTTATAAATCCTTTTGATCCCTTAAATCCACAATTCCATGTCAAATTTCTCTACTCTTACCTATCAATAAGTTCTTTGGAGTATTAGTGAGTCATTTATTCTTAATTCTTAAAGTTTTTCTCTAGTAATAGTTTTCTTCAAGAATTATCTTTATAATTATTCTTGCAAAAAGATAATTATATATTAAAATAATTTTATTATTTTAATAAAGAAGTTTTTATTATTAAATTCTTCTTGTAATTGATTCTTGTAGACAATTACTTGCTCACTGTTAAAATCACTAGTAGTGCTTAACACGTGAAAGAAATAATTTTTAATTATTTAATTGTGGTTATAATAATATTTTATTATTATATTTCATAAGAACAGACATAGTACTGTTGATTAATATTAATATTATCACCAGTTTCATAGTCACATCTTACATTTGGGGGCCTGGCCATGTCTTTTGAACCTTGTACCCTTAATTAATATATTTTTAAGCTCAAAAATATATCAATTGAATATTTTTTCTTTCATTTTAAAGTCAAAATAATTCTTATTTTTGAAATTGTTTTGGAAATCTTTTTCATTGAGGAATTTGGTTTAATTTTATACTGTTTTACACGTGGCTTTTTCACATCCAAAAACTTATAAAATTATTCTTTGAGTTACTCTGAATTAATTTTCATTCAAAATCTTAAATTTTAATTTTTTTTCTTTAAAAAGAATAATTTTTTAATATTAAAAAATAATAAAATTTATAAAAAATCTTTTAAAAATATCTTAAAACACAAAACTAATTTCTTTTATCATATTTTTTTCTCTTTAAGTGTCTTTAATCAAATACTGTGCAGCTGGTAACAGACTCAGTAAAAGATACATCAATAGTCCTGAATCTTCAGAAGCAGAATCTGAAGACAGTATTGAGGTGCAGACTTCTAAAAGAGGCACCTTATTCAACTCAGAAAAAGCTAAATTACCACCAAAAGGTGTGTATTTTATCTTATATTTTCACCTTTTATCTTTAAATTGATGTGAAAATGGTGCATACCAGAAATGGAAGCAACTATTCAGTCCAACCAGATGGATTTGGACAAGGAAGAGGCAAGACCAAATCCAGAAGTGCCAAATCTTCCACAAGAAAGACACATCTGGAGGATGCCAGAGTTGCCCCCCATTCCCCAAGGTCTGTACCAACAGATTTTGACGTGAATTCTGAGCCTGAACTGATTTATGGTAATATTTCCAGGGCTGAACCACTTTCAGGTGGCAGCAATAGAAATATATCAATGCCAGTACAAAAACTGGTTCAGAGCAGCCAAGGAAGAGGAGTGGGAAATCTGCCCAAGCCTTTGGCAGGGGGCCATGAACTCTTACTTACACATCAAGAGCTTTCTGGGTCAGGAGAAGACCATAGAACTCTTAGGAGGATGGAGCCCCCTGTCTTGCAAAGACAAGGTAAAAAGATAAAGAATTGGTTGAAGAACCAAAGTCTTTTATCCATAGACCAGAAGAAAGAGTTTGAAATGACTCCAGCTTTGGAGACAGAGGCACCAGTGGCATCTACCAGTTCCAAACCAGCTCCAGAAGCATCCAAGGACAAGCCCAAAGGACCTCAAAAGAAACAGAGAGGTCCCAAGAACCATCAAGGCAAGGGCAAAGGCAAAGCCAATTGGCACAGACCTTACCCACAAGGGTACAGGATCCCCAAATTGGAGCCTTCAGCCGTGGACAGTGTCTTCAATATGGCCAGAACTCTTATGTAATTCACAGCCAAGGAGCAGGAAAGGATGAACAGGACTTTTCCACACAAAGAAATGATGTACATAGAAGTATTAGTGTAGAAATTGGCAAACTTGAGTCAAAGTTGAAGCAAATTACATTAGACATCAATGATTTAAAGAAAAATGACAAGCAACATTCTGATTGGCATCAATTGACAAATGTCACCCTTGAGTCAATTAGCAATGCTTGTGAAAGAATTGAGAACCAATGTCAAAATAATGACACAGAGGATCCTTCCATTTTTAAAGTAAATGATAGACTTAAAACTCTTGAAGACCATGTCTTACAAATAGTTAAGAACACCAATCAATTTGCTATACATTTAGCAAAAAGTGACAGTGAGAGGCAGAAATTGAAGAATGATATAATTGCAAGTGTGGAGCAAATTCATAAGAATCATGAACCACATATGCCAAGACATTCTACACCCTTGACTGAAGAAAAACTTTCTGTCAAAGAAATTTTGACTCCATTCTTAGGAGAAAATGCCTACTCTGCAAGAGATATTCCCAAAATAGAAGGATGGCCAACATTCTCTGGTGAAGGAGAATACAACCATATTGAATTCATCATGACTATTGATATGTTGCAAGAAGACTTCAATATACCTGATGAAATCATAGTGGGGAAATTACACTGTTTGTTTACCAGAACTGCGAAGAAATGGTATTACAAAATGAGGATTGATCATGGTAAACATGACTGGTCTTGGTGGAAATCTGAAGTGATTACCAAATGGGCTAATAATTCTTGGAGGTTTAAAATGGAAAATGCTTTTGAAAGTGCCATTTTTAACTCAGAAAAAGACAAACCACTTACTTGCTTCTTCAAACAAAAAGACAGATTATCTGCTTTACAACCAGATATGTCTGACACTATGATTAATATGAAAATATTAAGAAAGTGTGGAGGAGAACTGGAACATGCTATCAAAAGCAGATGTGTGGAACCATGTTCAACAGAGGACTACATTAATGCTATGGAAGATATCATTACCAGGACAAGAATTGGTAAAACTTGGGTTAAAAACCCAATAGAGTCCAAAATAGTCTCAAAGATTCCTAGAGAAGAAAGAAGACCAGAAAGACCTGTCTTGAAGTGTCATAAATGTGGAAGTACTTCACATTTAGCCAACACTTGCCCTAAGAAGACAAAAATCAATGAAGCTCAAGTCATTGAAGAAATTCAGTGTACTGAGGAGAAAGAAGAGTCTTATCAAGATTCTGCAGTCTCTGAAGATACACCAGTGGAGGACTATCCCATTGAAAACATTTCAGCTTTCTTTGAGGTCACAGAAGTCCATACCCACTTGCCACAGTACAGTGAGGATTGCTGCAACCTGATCAATATCCAAGATGCCAGAATGTGTAAAACAAAACCTGCTAGAGGAAAGGGTTATACTGCTGGAGCATCCTGTATCACATCAGTTCTGATGAGTGATATTGAAGCCAAAGTAAATTTGGATACAGGGGAATTTTGCACTTGTGTTGGCAAAGATTATCTCCAAATTATACTTCCTGAATGGAAAAACCATCTATTATCAATAGAAGGTGTACAATTCAGTAGTGCCAGTAACAATATGTACCCGTTGGGCATATTGGACACTAATATTATATTCCCACATCCAGCAGGAAGTGTAAGAATGAAGACTGAGATTGTAGTAATGGATAATTGCACATCTCAGCACATCATTCTTGGAAATGATTACTTAAATATTTATGGTATTGATATAAATAACCATAAGGACAGATATTTCACAATTGGAGATAACAAAAGACAAAAATTTGCTTTCTCCAATATGCCAAAACAGATATCTGTAGTATCTTCTGTCAAAGATACTTACAAAGATGAATTTGTGTCTAAACAACTTGTTGAAGCACAAATTAATCCATCATTGTCACCAAAGATGAGGAATGAACTTATTGATGTATTATATACATACAATAATGCATTTGCATCTGATAATGAACCATTAGGCGCTATCAGGGGACATGAAATTGATATTACTCTTAATATTGATAAACCATATCCTCCAGTACTTAGAAGACCAGCTTATCCAGCCAGTCCCAGAGCTAGAGAGGCCTTGGAAAAACATATCCAAGAGTTGATCCAACTTGGTGTGCTAAGGAAAGTAGGCCATAATGAGGAAGTTGAAGTGACAACACCTGTTATTATTGCATGGCATAATGATAAATCAAGAATGGTTGGAGATTTTAGAGCTTTGAATACCTACACAGTTCCAGATAGGTATCCAATCCCTAGAATTCAAGAAACCTTGACTCAATTGTCTAAAGCCAAGTATATAACATCAATGGATGCATTGAAAGGCTTTCATCAAAATGTTTTGACACCCAAAGCTAAGAAATTACTTAGAATTATCACACACTGTGGCATTTTTGAGTATCTTAGAATGCCATTTGGCATTAAAAATGCTCCATCTCATTATCAAAGAATGATGAATACCATCTTCCCCACAGAATTGTCTGAAGGATGGCTTATCATTTATATTGATGATATTATTATATGTTCTGACTCATGGTCTTTGCACCTTGAAAGACTTGCAAGAGTACTTCATAAAGTTGCAGAAGTGAACATGAAAATTTCACTTAAAAAATGCAATTTTGGTTTTGAAGAACTCAAAGCATTAGGACATGTTGTTTCTGGTTTGAGCTTGGGTATTGACAAGAATAAAGTAGCAGCAGTGTTACTTAAGCCAATACCCCAGAATAAAAAAGAAATGATGTCTTTTCTTGGATTTGCTAGTTACTATAGGCAACACTTGAAAGATTTTGCAATTCTAGCCAAGTCACTTTATAGAATCTGTGATCAACAGACTGTATTTGAAATGACACAGGAAAGAATTAGAGCTTATGAGAAGATAAAGAAAGCCCTTACAGAAGCACCTTTACTCCTCATGCCTGACTGGAATATTCCTTTTAAATTGTACATTGATGCATGTGGAGATGGATTAGGGGCAGCCCTACACCAAGTCCAAATTATTGATGACAAACCTACAGAAGGACCAGTTTGTTATATCTCAAGACAAATCAAACCAACAGAAGCCAGATATGGTGCAAGCCAAATGGAGTTCTTATGTTTGGTATGGGCACTTGAGAAATTACACTATTACCTTGATGGCAGTGTTTTTGAAGTGATAACTGACTGTAATGCCGTGAAATCACTTCTTAACATGAAAACTCCCAACAGACATATGTTGAGATGGCAAATAGCCATTCAAGAATATAGAGGAAACATGACTATAGTTCATAAAGCAGGAAACATTCACAAAAATGCTGATGGACTTAGTAGATGGGCTCTAGCCAACACTCCTGATAACCCAGCTTATGTACCTTTGGAAGCTGAACCACAGATTCCAATTGAAGGGATTAACATAACTGATATTGGGACTGAATTCTTTGAAGAGGTCAGAGAGTCTTATAAACAAGACAAGAATTGCCATATCTTGGCTTCTTTATTGGATAAAGACTGCAAAGACACATCTTTGGTTAATGCACTAGATGAAGTTTGGAAAAATTCCTATTCTGAAGGAAGATTTCACTTGTTTGATGGGATTATTTACCATAGAACAAAACATTCTTGTGTAATGACACTATGTAGTAGATTGCTCATCAATACCATTCTTCATGAATGCCATGATAGCATTTACTCTGGACACCTATCAGAAGACAGAACACTTGAAAAGGTGAAGAACTGTGCATGGTGGCCATCTTGGAGAAAAGAACCCATTGAATATTGCCATACCTGTGATAGATGCCAAAAAGCAAACAGGAGTACAGGCAAGAAATTTGGATTGATGATCCATATTCAAGAACCAAAATCCCCTTGGGAAGTTGTTCACATGGATTGGGTCACAGCACTTCCTCCAAGTGGTGACAAAAGTTATAATGCTTGTTTAGTCATTGTAGACAGATATAGCAAAACTCCCATATTCTTACCATGTCATAAAGATGACACTGCTATGGATACAGCTCTTCTTTTATGGAGTAGAGTTATTTCTCATACAGGGTTATTTAAGAATATCATAAGTGACAGAGACCCCAAGTTCACATCTGCACTTTGGAACAATCTTCATAGATTGTTTGGGACTAAGTTATCATTCTCTACAGCATATCACCCTCAAACAGATGGGCTAGCAGAGAGGATGATTCAAACTTTAGAAGACATGATCAGGAGATTTTGTGCTTATGGATTAGAATTTAAAGACTCAGATGGCTTTACCCATGACTGGTGCACTCTGATACCTGCATTAGAATTGGCATACAAGACATCAGTCCATTCTTCCACAGGACAAACTCCTGCTATGTTAGAAAAGGGATGGAATCCAAGACTCCCAGCAGACACACTGAGGAAAGACTTGATTGACATTCATCCTACAGCTTCCAGCTTCAAATTAATGCTTGATAAAGTAAAACACCATGCAAAACAGAGTATGGATGATGCTTTTGATTATGCAAAACAGAAGTGGGACAAGAGTCATAAAGTACCAGACTTCAAAGTAGGGGACTTAGTTCTAGTTTCAACCTTGAATTTTAATAATATCAAAGGCCCAAAGAAACTTAAAGATTCTTATGTAGGACCTTTTGTTATTGTTGCCTTACATGGAACCAATGCAGTTCAAGTGGAATTGAGTGGTGAATTGGAAAATAAACACCCCACATTTCCAGTCAGCTTGATCAAACCTTATCAACCAGCTGATAAAGAATTGTTTCCTTTAAGAAACCCAACTCCTTTAACTGTACCACCTGTGGAACAGAATGAAGACAGAAAGATAAAGAAAGTCGTTAAAGAAAGGAGACTTAGGGGTAAAAATCAAAGAGAATATCTTGTCAGATATAGAAATCCAGTACATGAAGATGAATGGATGGCAGAATCAGAAATACCTGATTCAGATAAACTCTTAAGAAGATTTAGACATGAAAGAAGGCCACAAGGCTGAATATGTCTATAAATTTGCTTTAAATTACTTGATCTGAGTAATGTGAAGAGGTTGGACAGTGGACATTAACCCCCTTTGGGGCCTTATTCTTTTATCACTAATAAAATTGTAGTACAATTTTATTTTTTGGTGGGAGGGAATGTGAGCCTTGAGGTATATTTTACATACCCAAATAGGCCACAATTATCTTAAAAAGAAATTTTGAATTATGCAAAACTCATAAGTCATGCATATATCCAAAATTCATCATTTTCAATTTCAGAAAAGATGAATAACTTTTTATTGAGTAAGTAAATCCATGGATTTAAGACCAGATTTGGATTCTACACAAAAATTCACCTAGGGTAGCTCCATAGAGTGAATAAGCTCAATTTAAGTATTTGAGGTGGTAAAATGGAAAATACTTCAATACCACATCATTAATACCACATAAAAGATCCGTGAAAATTTTTGTTTTTCTTGATTTTTAGCCAAAATAATGGGAAAGTGAGAAATCCCATGTTACATATACACTAAGAATAGTGTTATGCATGTTTTGAGCACTTAATATCATGGTATTCTTACATGGACTTTTGGTACACCCATAGTGGATATCTCACTTTAAGCTTAAATTACTATTTTGACGTAAAAATTAGGCAAGGGGGACAAAAGACATCAAAGAGAGCCAGGGTACCCAACTTCTGAGGCCTCAGAGGCGTGGATAGCTCCAGAGCATGGATCCATGGCTCATCTTGGCCCAATTGGTAAACTAAAACTCTTTGGGAACTTGGTTACCAAGTTACACCTACTGTAATCATAAGAAAAATAGCAAATAACCTGCTATTTTGACGTGCCAAGGAGGTAATGAGCTACTTAGACTCCTGTAACCACGTCAATTCTTGATGACTTTCCATGACTAGACCCTAAAAGAGTAATTAAACCCTTTTGGGATCCATATTCATTGATTTACCTCATAGCAACCAGCAAAATACTGCTATTTGCAATTCTACGTAGAAATGAGGTAAAAACTTCAAAAATTCATTAAAAATACAATTCTTAATGAATCCTTCTGAAACTTTCAGGACCAATGAAGAACTGTATTATCTATGGTACAACCAAAAAGAATTATGGTTTTACTAGTAAAATTAAAATTTTTACTTACAGTCCATTTTTGACCATTCTATGTGAAACACTGAATCTTCAAAAAATTCACAGTAATTACAACCTGTGTGAAATTGGCAATAACATTGATAACTTTGAGAAATAAATGATTATTTTAGAATAAAAGAAGATTTACAGATGTTACTCCTTTTATTCTTAACCATATTGGGGTTGGTAGTCACGTAAAAGCATTAATTAAGTAATTATGATAATCTTACGTGACAACAGATGATGCAATCATTAATCCAAAAGGGTTTATTGTTTTCTCACTCACTGGTTTTTCAGTTTGCTCCATGGCACGCCTCTGTGAGCTGTTGTTGACTTAAAAGAAGCCTCTTCTTGCTGTTTTTTCCTCATCATCATCTTATCAATTTATTAAATCATTATTACCAACAAGTAAGTATTAGTTAAAGCTATTCTTAAGTATTTTAAATCTTTCAAAATCATCCAGAAAGACGTGAAATCATATAATCCAACTATATTTTGTTGTAATACTGTTATAAATCCTTTTGATCCCTTAAATCCACAATTCCACGTCAAATTTCTCTACTCTTACCTATCAATAAGTTCTTTGGAGTATTAGTGAGTCATTTATTCTTAATTCTTAAAGTTTTTCTCTAGTAATAGTTTTCTTCAAGAATTATCTTTATAATTATTCTTGCAAAAAGATAATTATATATTAAAGTAATTTTATTATTTTAATAAAGAAGTTTTTATTATTAAATTCTTCTTGTAATTGATTCTTGTAGACAATTACTTGCTCACTGTTAAAATCACTAGTAGTGCTTAACACGTGAAAGAAATAATTTTTAATTATTTAATTGTGGTTATAATAATATTTTATTATTATATTTCATAAGAACAGACATAGTACTGTTGATTAATATTAATATTATCACCAGTTTCATAGTCACATCTTACACCCACACCCAAAACACAACCAACATGAAGCAAAAATTTATACCAACAAAACATTTCATTTATCAACCATTCAAAAATTGGCTTGCCAGATTTCTCCAGCGGGCTGGAATTATGGAAATTCTTCATCAACATCAAGAATCCCAAACTCCCGAAGGTTCCCCCAAATGTGACGTCTGGGATGGATTGGTCTGGAGACACTTCACTGGAACTAGAAATATCAACAACCCCCCATTCATGTCCATTCCTGGTGCATTGGCCTTCTCCATTTATGTGGACTGGTTTCATGCACATGGAAAGTCAACTCAGTTGGCCAGCATTGGACCTATCATGCTTATTTGTCTTAATCTCCCCCCAAGTGAAATATTGAAGCCAGAGAATGTCTATGTTGCAGGAATCATCCCTGGTCCAAAGGAGCCAACTTCCCTTCAATTGAATTACCTATTAATGCCACTCATCAAAGAGCTCAAAGAGCTATGGAAAGGTTACCATTTTTCACCCACCTCTACAGGTCCTTCAGGATCCTTTATCTGTCTTGCCATCCTCACAGCCATTGCGGATGTTGTTGCCATGTGCAAGCTTACTGGATTTATTTCCCATTGAGGCAACCACTTTTGTAATTTTTGCACCATTCACAAAGCTCAAATTGAAGAAATTGGTCCTCAATTTCATTACACATGCTCATACCAAAATCATAAAGCAACCATTCCCAAATGGCTTTGGGCAACTCCACAACAAAGACAAGCAATTTTCTTGGAGTATGGAGTGCAATATTCAATTTTGGAAGACCTTCCGTATTGGGATGCAACCAGAATGGTTAATCTTGACATAATGCATAATTTAATACTGGGAATTTTGAAGTGTCATGCAACTTTCAAATTGTGCATTCCAGAGTCCAAATAAAAAATTTACCTCAGGTCCTGCAGCAAATCCAATGACACCAACAGTTCAGACTCAGATTCCATGACCTCCAAAAGCTCTCTTGATAAAATCACATTGAGAGAGGTGCGCTCCCTGAGAAGAGACACAGCAAAAATAATAAATGAGCCACTCCCCACTACTTCCACCCAAAAAAACTACTTCCCAATGCCCACCCCTCACATGGAACATCCATCTAGTGGTTCTTCAGAGATTCCTTCATTTCATGCGGATTACATCCCCTCTGAATTGGATATCACTGCACTGAGTGATCACCAGATCAAGGGTGAGTCTCTGGAGCCTCTCCGACAAATCATATCTGAGACCATAATTCCCTCATCATGGACAAGAGTACCTCGCAACATGGGTTCCCCCTCTCATGGTAGCTTAAAAGCCGCTGAATGGGCTCTCTTATATAAGGTCTATATTCCATTTTTAATGCTCAGTCAACAGATGTCATTAGATGCACACCAATCCACCAACACTAAAAGAAAAATGGGTCAGTCAGAAGAACTTTCAAATGAACTAACCAAGAATACATTCCATTTGATTAGTGCTATCAACATTGCCACAAGCTGGAATGTTTCAATAGATGATGCGACTGCATTTGCTGAACATTGGAAAACACTCCACCTTTCCAATCAACACCTGTTCCCAAAACATAAAAGTAAACCAAATCATCATTTTCCTGATCATATTCCCGAACTCTTCCAACGTTGGGGCCCAGCACAAGCCTCAGCCACATGGCATTCTGAGCGCTTGATTGGAGTATTTGCAAAGATTCCAACAAATCACAAAATATGTACGCCAATTAATAAGATCAATATATTCACATTGATTAAACACCTGAACTGAATAAGACTAACTTCTTGCAGCTCTGAATAGATGATCTAGATAAAACCTTACTTCAACATATCTGTTGATTTTCCAACCTTTCCATTCTCCTGAAATCCCCATCCGTGCCATGTGAAATAAAACAGATTTTCAAATCACAGCCACCTGCCCTGTTCAATCACCATAAGTATAACAAACCATCCCTCCATGACCAAGAAAATTATGATTTCTGGTTGAGTACTTACAGAATTTTCATGCAACAAGGGAAATAGTTGATTGGATCAGCTTAGACACTACCGTGCAATCCACAAGTCATCCCACTTCAAGTATTGTCTCACCTTTGTATTTTACAGTTTCAAACATTAATATTGGAAACAATATATTTTCAACTGAATCCAAAAATGTCAGAAACAGTGTGATATGTTTTCTGAGGGGCAACTCACAACAATTTGGTATTATTAATAGCATTTTTAAAGTCTCTGAGCCATCTAGCATACTGAACAATAACTTTCTGATCTTAAAAACTTTGAAGATTGATGTGAATTTCTTACCAGATTGGCTGCATCTCAATATTTATACAGCTGTTGGTTTTGATGAGGGACACTTGATTATATCTGAAGAAGAAATAGAAGGTAACTGTGGATTGTATGATAACAAAGTTCTGTCATGTGGACTGCTTGTAATGATAAAGCCGTTATTTCATGATATTTAGTCTACAAAAATTTAAATCTCTCAGATTCATTAGCAATTTTGCTAGTGAAATAACTGCCTCAAAATTTAGTGACAGAGAAATGCCATTGTGACAAGCAAAGCCCATTATTTCACATTTCCACAAAGAACTTACTATTTTGACATTGGGTACAGTGTGAATAAGCCAAGTTCAATGATTAAATGACCCACACACTCCCCTTTCACAGCATCCAAAATTTCTAACTGTGCCATCATCATGTTGGAAGGGGAATCGGCCCTTGCGCACCCGCACACGTCAGTGCACACGCAAGTGCACCCGCACATGCACACGCAAATGCAGTGTGAATAAGCCAAGTTCAATGATCAAATGACCCACACACTCACCTTTCACAGCATCCAAAATTTCTAACTGCGCCATCATCATGTTGGAAGGGGAATTGGCCCTTGCGCACTCGCACATGCCAATGCACCCGCACCCGCACCCAAACCTGCCAAGATTGGTTTCATGTGTCACCCACAAATAGTCAATGCCACCTGACATTAGGCCCTCACATGTATTGCCTTTGTGTGAATGTGTCACCCATGCACCCACTGCATTGTGCAGTGGGCTCTAACCATGTCACCCCCTCCTGCTGAGCTAGCTGATTCATGGCTACACAAAATTAGGACGACACATCATTTGGCCATGGTGTGCCCGTCACACACACACACACGCACCCGTGGTATTATGCAGCATGCTCTACTAGTGTCATCTGCAAAACAACAATCCCGCTCAGGTGGGGTCCTTTCATGGATGACCTGGTGAAGTCAAACCCCCCGCCTACATCAAGACTGGCTGAAGGACCTCTTTGATGTGTGTTTGTGCAAACAGGCGGGTCTTGTGTAATTTTTACCAACCATCGGATGGTTGCGGGATGATCAGGTGGTGAGGAATCTGATTTGAAGGCACAGGGGAACCAATATTGGTGAATGTAACAGGATTTGGTGTAAGACAAGAGTGTAACGTTTGCTTGATTTTTACTTGACGTGGGCTCAAATTTTATCCTGCTTGACGTTTGCTTGATGTGAATTCAATCACCAACAATTGACACAAGTTTGGCCCTGGTGACTATTCTACATGAGTGTAATGATAGTGTTGCAGCTGGACATCTCTCAGAAGATAGGACACTAGAGAGGGTGAAAGCCTGCTCTTGGTGGCCAAATTGGAAAAAAGATGTTTCAGAATACTGCCAAACCTGTGACAGATGTCAAAAAGCCAACAGAGACACAGGAAAGAAATTTGGAATGATGATCCAAATCCAGTAACCAAAATCCCCTTTGGAAATAGTTCATATGGATTGGGTAACAGCATTACCTCCAGGAGGAGACAGAAGTTATAATGCATTCCTAGTGTTAGTTGACAGGTATAGCAAAACTCCCATGTTCCTACCATGTCACAAAGATGACATAGCTATGGACACAGCCATAATGATATAGAATAGATTCATTAGCCACACAGGCTTATTCCAAAATATCATAAGTGACAGAGACCCAAAATTCACTTCAGCATTATGGACAAATCTCCATAACCTGTTTGGGACAAAGTTAGCATTCTCAACAGCTTACCATCCTCAAACTGATGGTCTAGCAGAAAGGATGATACAAACCTTGGAAGACATGATCAGAAGATTCTGTGCTTATGGACTAGAACTCAAAGATTCTGATGGTTTTACCCATGATTGGTGTACACTAATACCAGCCCTTGAACTGGAATATAAAACATCAATCCATTCTTCTACTGGCAAAACATCAGAAATGCTAGAAAAAGGTTGGAATCCAAGACTTCCTTATGATACCCTCAAAAAGGACTTAGTGGATATACATACAACAGCAAGCAGCTTTAAGATAATGCTTGACAAAGCAAGACACCATGCAAACAGATGTATGCAAGATTCTTCCAAATATGCAAAACAAAGATGGGATAAAAGTCATAAACCGCCTGACTTCAAAATAGGAGACTTGGTCCTAGTATCAACCCTTAATTTTAATAACATAAAAGGCCCAAATAAATCAAAAGATTCCTTTTCAGGACCATTTATGATAAAAGCACTTCATGGACCCAATTCTGTGCAATTGGAACTCACAGGTGAATTGATGAACAAACACCCAACTCTCCCTGTAAGTCTGATAAAACCTTACAGCTCAAGTGATAAGGAAATATTTCCACTAAGAAATAAACCCCCACTTAAAATTCTCCCCTTGGAAGAAGGAGAGGAAAAAAAATTGTGAAAGTCCTTAAAGGAAGAAGGACAAGAAAAGGAAAAGAAAGAGAATACCTTGTAAGGTATAGAAATTCAACTCAAGAATATGAATGGCTACTTGAGAATGATATAAAAATGCTGATAAACTACTAAGAAGGTTCAGACATGAAAGGAAACCTGAAGAATAGAAAAATCAAGCATTATTGAGCTTCAAGACTAAAAAAGTCTATTGAAGAGGTAGGACAGTTGATGATACCCTAATTGCATATATCAGATTGTGGTAAAATCTTTTTTGGTGGTAGGGAATGTGAAACTTTGAGATATTACCATGTACCCAAAAAGGTCACAAGAAATATTTAAAATAATTATACCTTAAAACTACAAAACTGCAATAAATAGGCATAAAACTTAGTTTAACTTAGAATCCAATGAATAAACATGTGAAATGAATTATACCATTGAATTTCCCATGGTAAAATACACATATACCATTTTTATGGCATATCTGTGAAGTCAATATTTAATGAGTTATAAGTAATAACACCTTATAAAAAACATGAATCCTTAATTATTCCAAATATCAATGTAACAACATGTGAAATAAATTGTACCATTGGATTCTTCACAAAGTTCTACACATAAAACAAGTTAGAAGCTAATCTCCAAAGTCAATACTTAAGGAGTTAAGCTGAATATATGCACTTTTTTGGTCAACACGTATATTCAAGGATTTTAGCTGATATATTTTGAAATATACATGATAGGGTGATAAAACAAACATAAAGTCACCGCGTAATTACTGTAGCAACACAGAAATGAGCTTTATTTCACAAGCTATAAACAAGGTTCAAACCTGTAATGGATTATTGATTAAAATCAATAGAGCTGTTGACCACTTTGTTGTGAAAGTGGTCCAAGCTTAAAAAAGGTAGACAGTCAGATTCTAATAGTTTATTTGTGAAGAATGACCTATTTTTTTATTATAACATTCAAGGTTTAACCCCTTGGAATCATGGTTTGAAGTTTGAAATATTACATTTCAACGGAAAAGATGAGTTACAAGAAAAATCATCAAAAATAAAGTTTTGATGATGTAATGAAATGCTCTTGGAATTGTTTTGGTATTCCATACCTTTTTTTTCACCAGGCTCAAGCTCATAGTACCCCAAAACAGCAGTAAATCCAGCCTACAGGCAGACTTACACTTAAGCTTTACACCAAAAAGTCAATTTTACAGCAAGAAGCTGGATTTAACTCATAAAGCCATGGCACAGGCACCAAATGGAAGTGTATGTGTTTAAATAAATTATTCAATTTCCTTATGCATATGTAAAAATTAAGTTACATATAGCAAACTAGTTACAACAAATAAGGTACCACCCTTTAAATTGAGCACCCACCCAGCTTTACACCCCCTTACAGCCACAGGAGTACCTTATCTTATATCCAAAGTAACCCCACTTGCAACCTTAAAACAGAATCAGATTTATTTACACCACTCATCACCTCATGCAAACCAAAGCTAGTTACAACAGGCTGCATGCAGTACACAATTTTAATTAAATGTCAACCACACGACTATGCACAGCATGTGTCAAACTCAAAAATCACATCATCTCATACATAACAGTAAATTCACCAGTGCAAGAAATTATCACCTGAACTCATTTTAATGTTCAAAAAGAAGAGGAACAACCATGACACCTGCATAAATTACACAGCCACTAAAAATTGGAGTCAAATAATCAAAATCAGCCAAAACCATCATCTCAGGAATCTCAATCATCAACTCACTATGACCATTACTATTATCCACCCAAGCAAGAAACAGAACTAGGGGAGGAATCAAACAAATATTCCAATTTCCCAATTGAAACACCAAGAACCAATAAAAGGGACTTGAAGGTTGTGGAGAAATTTTTCCTTGATCTCCTTGAAAGAAATAAAATCAATAACTCAACACCAAAATCAAAGGAAGAAATAAATAAATTAAAAGTGGATAAACCTTCATCATCAAAGTTACCTGGTAGTATTGAAGAAATCCAGGAAGAAAACCTCAATGATGAAACTGTTGAAGGACAGGAAAAAATGTCTTCAGCAGAGAGACTTCAGCAGAACTACTAGCACTAATCAAAAAGGAACGCAAAAATAAATCATCAAGTTATACTCCACAAAATAGTCCACTTGAAGAACAAGCCACCCTTCCAAGATCTTTCAGGCAGCATGGATCACCTTCACCTTATCCTAGACCCATGGCCACATCAACACCTTATACAGAACAAAGACAAAGTACCTTACCAAGAAGGGTCAACATTTCTTCCCAAATGCCAACTCCATTACATCAAGAAATTCCAAGAAACACTACTCCAATAGTGAAAATCAGAGCCAAGGACTATAACTTGTGGTTTGATGGGAAGGATGTTGAAAGATTCATCAAGAAAGTTGAAAATATTTCAGAAATTGAAGGAGCAAGTGGAAGAGACATTGCAAGACAAATAGCATTTTGGACAAAAGATGAAGAAATCAGTTATCATATTGAAGGAATGCCAGGATATGAAGCAGCTTATTGTGATCAATTGAAAGTGGATATGAAAAGAAAATGGGGAACAGTCTCACCTGAAAGAAGATACAGATTATCCTCAATCACTGATTTATTCACAAGAACTCAACAAGAAGGTGGAATAAGAAACATGACACAGTACAGAAATTTCATTGGGGAATATGAAGCAATCATCACTTACCTCAAAAGATACCAATATATCCAAGGTGATATCAATCATAACCAGGAAATATTTGCCAGCCTTTCCACTAGTGTTCAAGAATCAATTTACAAAGAAATGATTAAAGACAGAGTTATGGTTCAAGCCTTGGATGGAGGTTACATCATACCAAGCTTGGATATTTTGAAATTATACATTGAACAAGACTTGGAGGCCAAGGTACTGATTCAACAAAAGGAATTTTCTAAACCGAAACCTACAGAAAAGAAAACCAGATTTGAGGATGAAAGCTGGGATGAAGTTTTGAAACAAGTAAAAGAACTCACCCAAAAGATCAAAAATCCTCCACAACAAGAACCTCAGCCAAGAAATGAGGGAAAAGAATCAGTTAAAGAAGTTTTAAATCAACTTAAAAGCCTTTCAGAAGCAGTGAATCCGCCAAGAAGGAACTGGAACAACAATCAAGAGCAAAGATTACCTCAAAATAATCAGCCATATAGGCCAAGGAATCCTTTACCACCATTTTCATCCAGTTACCAACCATACATACCAGCTCAAATGGCTCCAAGACCACCATTGAAATGTGCTTACTGCAAGGAAGAAGGTCATACAGCAACTAGATGCACTCACCTTGCTGAAGATCAGGACAAAAGAATTGTCAGAACTCAAGGAGCATCTCAGCTCTTCCCCAATTATCAGAGAGTACCTATGGAAGGAAATGAAAGTGCCAAAAACATAGTCAGGGCTTTTGAAAAAGAACAATCAGAGCTCAACAAGAAATTTATGGAAAAACCTATTGTCAAAGAAAAACCAGAAGAAGAGGTTAAGCCCACTGAAAAGAAATCAGAAGATAAATCAACCTCAATTGCTCATGTTGAAGATTGGTCAAATTGGAAACCACCTACCATTTCCTCAGCCAATGATCCTTTTGAATCACACATTGTACTGAGGCAGACCAAACAAAGGTTGGAAAGACAATCCTAAAATCAAGAGCCAAAGAAGAAAGCAGCCATTCCAGGAACTTACATTGAAGAAGAAAAAGAAGAGGAAAGAGTAATAATTCTCACCAAATTTCAAAATTCAAATTTTCCAAAACCAGACCAACCTGAGGAGGAAATTGAAAATATTGCCAATAAGGATGAAGATGAGGAAATTTCCAAAGAAGAAAACAAGTTCAGAAAACCTCCAAAGAAACAAGTTGAAACAAAATTGGAAATTGACAAAATTATTAAGAAAATTATGCAACAAAAGATCAACCTTACCATTCAAGAAATCTTGAGGATGTCACCAAATTTTGTCCATAAATTACAAGAACTATCAGAAAAAGACAAGGAAAAAATTAAATCACTCAACTCAATGGATCTTCAAGAAAGACTATTAACATTTGGATTCAAAGAAATACCAAAGCCCAAGATTAATTATGCTTGTCCTTTGGGATTTATGGAAATCGTCATTGGAAAGGAAGAATATCCTATCAGAGCATTAGTGGACACTGGTGCAGAACTCAACATTATACCAGAAGAAATAGTAATCAAAGCCTCACTCACAACAAGAAATCTTAACATGAACCTTAGGGGAAGTGGAGGCCATACCACTTCATTGGTTTCACTTCCAGAATTTACTCCAATCATTTTGGCTTCAGGTGAAGAAACTCTAATTCACTTCTTCATTGCAAAAGGATCTGTCCATACAGGACTTGGAAGACCTTTCTTGGCAGACAACAATATCAGACTAGAATTTTCCCATAAACAAGGTGAGATACTCAGTTATCAAGAGCCTGATGGAAGAAGATTATGCATGCCAATATTCAAGCCTCAAGCACTTGGATGGCAAACTGGACCACCTAGAGGAATGGATTTATGCATTATGGCAACATTGGTCAGAAATAACACAGGAAAGAAGGATCAAAATGCAAAAAGAGACAATACCATAATCAATTTGACCCAGAAGACCCAAGAGTTATCCATATATCCAAAAAGTTATTAATTTGGTCAAGATTTACAAATTACCCAATGGCCAAACAACCTCAAAAGACAACTTGAAGACCCAACCTCTGAGGATTAATTACCCAACATAGTTTACAAGCCAATTAACAATAATGAAGAAACATTCCAAATTTTGGTGGATGGAAATGAGAAAATACATGGAAACCCTTTCAAACCTAAACCCAAAAAGAAGAAAGTCAGATTTAGTGAACATCATGAGCTCTCAGATGAAGAAATTATAAATGAAATTGAAAAGGACCCCAGAATTATGGAAGAAAGAGACAAAAATTCAAAAGACACATACCATATCAACTTCTTCGACAGACCATTGAACAACCAAGAAGAACCTTATGAATGGCAACTGGAAAACCCTGAATTTATCCAGCAACCTCCCAATGAAGAGGATGAAACAGAATCCATCTTAAAAAATGAATACAATTACAACTACCTGCCATACATCACCTTTGAAGACATTTATGGGGATGAAGCTCAAGAAATTTTATGTGAAGATAAATATTTATGTCAACTTCCAGGAGCAAACTTGAACAAAATCCAATTCCTGGAACTGTTAACTGAAGAGGGAATTAAAGGTAACCTCAAAAATCAATTATGGGATGAGATATTTGAAATGGCCACACTACCAAGAAGAGGACTTTACTTCAATCAAATTTGGGCCCAGTGGTACCTTGGATTAAATGGATCAACATACCAAACTGGAAAATTGAAATGGGTTGGAGATGTATATATATTCATTGATGAAGACCTATGGTGGTCAGAATTTCCAGCAAAACCAGAAATTGAGGAAAGAAATTACCTTGTGGAAGCCCTCAGATACCTTATCTTGGCCAGATTGCTCAACAAACACTCACCTTTCCCACTTGGGGGAGCTCAACATTGAATAAAACCAACAAAATCAAGATTTTTTTTCTAAAATGTATCAGTATCATCTATAAAATGTATCATTAGTTTCTTTTTTTCATTTTCTCTCTTAAGGAAGTGACTTCCTGCCTTAACAAAGAAGAAATTCATCAACAAATCATTCCTTAAAAAATTACAAAAAAAAACTTACAAAAATATATCAATCACCTCCACCATGGCCAATTCACCAATTTTTGGATCCTATGGGGAAGAATTAATAAAAGAAGACCAAATTACAAATTAAGAACTTCATTGGTCACCAGAAGATGAAGATTTCAATAAAGAGAACCTTTGGCACTTTAAGGATACTTCATCAATATTAAAAAAAACCAATAAATTGAAGAAATAAAGGAATTGCTAGAATTTTTGGAGGTTTCTGACAAAACCAATGATCAAATTACTCAATAATTAATGGACCAATTAAGTTTCAAACCATCAAGGCCCATCTTGAACACACATAACAGCTCTTAGAATCAACAATCAAAAAAAAAGTCAGATTTAGACTCAATTAATCACTAGGCAGTGACCTCCTGCCTTATCAAAGAGGAATATTAACTCTCATCAACTAAAATCAATAATTTCACTCACCCAAATCATAAATCACTAGGCAGTGACCTCCTGCCTTATCCAAGAGGAATACCCAAGTTCTTACCCAAAATTACCATCCAAAACCCAAAACCCTACCCTGAAATTATTTTGATAAATAAATCCAATAAAATTTTCAAATATTATTATCTTTTTCAAAAATCCACTAAAATGCAATCATGGCCATTACTTGAAGAGAATCCCTGGTCATTGGATACAGATATCAGCTGGATAGAAGAAAAGGAAGTCTGGGCCAATTACAATAAAGCCCAAGAAGAAAGTGAATATCCTGAATGGTTCTTACAAACAAAACCAGAAACCTGTCCCAATATCTCCACAATAATCCTTCCATATATTGAGCTTGAGGACATCTTTGAAAAAGAAAAATCACCATCAGAAAATGTCATATCTCATCCATGGAAAGAATTACCTGGATTCAACCTTACAAAGTATGAATTCTTAGAGTTACTGACCTGGGATGCAATTGATGGCAACCTTGGAAACCAATACTGGAATGAAATACTCCCCATGGATGAACCCCTCAGAAAATCACTATTTTGGAGGACCTGGGAATGCCAAGACTGGTTCAACCTCCAGGATTTTCAAATTAAAAATGGAACAATCAGCAAAATCTCAGGAAATTATATTGTAAAAAATGCCACATGGGCTTGTCATTGTGAAGAAGCACTTATACCAGCAATCCTCACAACAAAAAAGGATAGAGCTAAAATTATTGCAGAACATTTCAACTCCTTCTGTGAAGAATACCTTTTTGGAACTTTTAAAAGAGAACAATGGAGGGGAGGAAGATTTATTAAACAAGAATTAGTGAATAAAATACTTGGTCAAGGGCACTAATTAAAATAAATCTCACCTGCTAAGTCCCCAAACCTTTGCTTAATTATCCATTCTAATTCCATTGATATTATTATCATTTATTTCTTCAATTTATTTATTTATTTTTTTTACTATTTTCACCTTTCCTCTTTACAATTCAAATTCTTCTGTCATACTAAAAAAAAGAGAGACATAAAATAAAATATTCAAAAAATAAGCTTCAATTCATATAAGCTTAGAAGGAATATCACATAAGCTTATCTGATATCAAATATTTTTTGTTATGATTATATTTATTCTTTACTAAAAAAAAAAAAAAAAAAAAAAAAAAGGAAATGAAAGAGAAACACAATCAGTAATGATTCAATTTATATTGGTAGATAATAACTATCAAAAAAAATACTTACAAGATATTGGAATTCTATTTTCTTTTTTATTTTTCTTCTTTGCTTATCTATTCTATCTCATTCCTAATCCCATTCATCAAAAAAAAAAAAGTAACCAATATATATATATATATATATATATATATAATATATAAAAAATTAACATGAAGACACCATCAGTCTACACTCAAATCATACTCATCAAATTACAATTATACAAAAGAACTTAAATTAACTTAAAATAGTTAATTCTTCTAACAATATTAATCTAACTTCCTCAACGAAAATAAAATAATTTATAAATATAGGAGTTCTTTTTGATGAGGTAAAAAGCTTCCCAGAAGAACTCAATTAAATTTCCAGATCCAAACTGACAAGCAGAATTCACCAAAGAAGAATAGCACTACAGTGATTCTATCAGGCTCCAACCAATTATTTGAAAAAAAATCACTGTTGTCGACAGAAATAACAGTATGATTAGATATGACAAAAAAAAGTAGTATCAAGCATGGACACAGTAATCAAATGTAAAACACAATTATATCATTTGAAAGTAATAATCAAGGTGATATTACTTTATGGAGCAAGAAAGAACAACTTATTTGCAAATTTCAATAACAAAATACAAAGCCCTCTTTGTAAGGTTTGACTATGAAACAATAAGTAAAAATTACTAATTTATTACTTATTGTACTCTGAATGTCCTTATAATTGAAATAAATAAGATTAAAATAATAATAATAATAAAGAAATATTATTATTATGGCTTAAAAATATTATTTTATTAAATGAATATAATAATATAATTAATATTATATGAAATTATAATATTATAAATAATATATTAATATAAAATAATTAATATATTATAAAGCTCTTTATTATTGTTACCAACAAATAATAAAGGCGTAAAAAACTGTTTTTTATAAATAAAAAACAATTAATAACAATAATATTACTAATATTAAAGTTATATATTAATATAAATACTATTTATATTAAATAAGAATTATTAAGAGTAATAATAAGAGAGAAATTATTATAATAAGATGAAATAACCTACTTTTAACACTTAAAATAATAATTTTGAGATATTTTACGCCAAAAGAAAATAATACAACCTTTTCAAATTGTATTTACAATAAAAAATAAAGAAAATTACTAAAATTCTTGATTTTACGTGGAAATGAGTTTATAGAGAGATTTATGACAAAAACAATAAAAGATTTGATTTAATCACGTAAAAATAGTGATTAATATTAAGATGGTCTTTGGTCTTTAATAATATAAGAGTTTTATATATAAAGAATAAAGAAATTACCTTTTATTTAATTGATTTAATGTTTTTGATGCGTCTGAGGGGTAAATAGAGTAAAAAGAGCTCTATTTATAGTAAATACCTCCCTCCTAGAGTCCAACAGGCTTCTAGTAGACGTGTACTGATCATATCCACTGGAATTGATCAATATTTTAAGGTTTGAGGGTGATTACATCATGATCAAACCATATTACATCATTATTACACCATTATTTAGAGGTATCACTATAACTCTAAGTTTGATGACATCAGAGGCTTGGCAGAACCCCAAATTTCGTGGATTTTATTAGTTTTAATCATAAACTAATAGTATTCACCAATTTTATCACTCTTAAGACTGTTAAACTTAAATTAAGGTTACAGTATGTGATCATAACTGCTCAAATTAAGCTCAAACTTTGATCCTCAATAACTTTTAAGATTTACACGCTACAGCAATTCAGAGAGTGAATTCTGATAGCCTGGCATAACCTTATTTTGCTGCCAAGAGCTTTTCATTACATCATCAAAACTCTATTTTTGATGATTTTTCTGGTAACTCATCTTTTTTGTCGAAATTCAATATTTTAAACTTCAAACCTTGATTTCAGGGGGTTATACCCTGAATTTAATAATAAAAATTACATCATTCTTCACGAATGAACTAGTAGAATCCAACTGTATACTTTTTTTTAAGTTTGGAGCACTTTCACAACAAAGTGGTCAACAGCTCTGTTGATTTTTATCAATAATTCATCATAGGTTTTAACCTTGTTTATAATTTGTAAAATAAAGTTCATATCTGTGTTCTTACAGTAATTACGTGGTAACTTTATATTTGGTTCATCATTCTATCATGTATAGTTTAGAAGATATTAGCTATGATCCTTGAATATATGCGTTGACCAAAAAAGTGCATATATTCAGGATAATTCCTTAAGTATTAACATTGGGAATTAGCTTATTAATTGTTTTATGTGTGGATTTTCATGGGGAATCCACTGGTACAATTTATCTTACCTGTTGTTACATTAGTTCTTGAGATAAATAAGGTTTTATGATTTTTATAAGGTATTATACCTTATAATTCCTTAAATATTGATTTTACAGATATGCCATAAAAATGGTATATGTGTATTTTTCCATGGGGAATCCAATGGTATAATTTATTTTACATGTTGAGTCATTGGTTTTTAAGTTAAACCAATTTTTGTACCAATTTATGGTATTTTTTGTATATTTAAGTAATTATTCTTAATGTATAATTATGCTAAGTAATTTTAATATAATTATATTAAAGGTATAATTGTTCTGAGTCTTTTTTGTGACCTTATTGGGTATGTGGTCATATCTCAAAGGCTCACATTCCCTACCACCAAAAAAGATTGTACCACAATCTGATATGTGTGATTAGGGTATCATCCACTGTCCTACCTCTTCATTAGACTTTGTTAGTCTTGAAGCTCAATAATGCTTAACTTTTCTATTTTTCAGGCTTTCTTTCATGTCTGAACCTTCTTAGTAGTTTATCAGCATTTGTTATATCTTTCTCAAGTAGCCATTCATCTTCTTTAGTTGGATTTCTATACCTTACAAGGTATTCCCTTTCTTTTTTGTTTCTTGTCCTTCTTTCTTTAAGGACTTTTACTATTTTCTTTTCTTCTCCTTCTTTGAAGGGGGGAATTTCAAGTGGGGGTTTATTTCTTAGTGGAAATAACTCTTTGTCACTTGAACTGTAAGGTTTTATTAGACTTACAGGGAAAGTTGGATGTTTGTTCATCAGTTCACCTGTGAGTTCTAATTGCACAGCATTGGGTCCATGAAGTGCTCTTATCATAAATGGTCCTGCAAAGGAATCATTCAATTTCTTTGGGCCTTTTATGTTATTGAAATTAAGGGTTGATACTAAAACCAAGTCCCCTATTTTGAAATCAGGTGGCTTATGACTTTTATCCCATCTTTCTTTTGCATATTTAAAAGAATCTTGCATGCATCTGTTTTCATAGTGTCTTGCTTTATCAAGCATTATCTTGAAACTGCTTGCTGTTGGATGTATATCCACTAAGTCCTTTTTGAGGGTATCATAAGGAAGTCTTGGATTCCAACCTTTCTCTAGCATTGCTTGTGTTTTGCCAGTAGAAGAATGGATTGATGTCTTATATGCCAGTTCAAGTGCTGGTATTAGTGTACACCAATCATGGGTAAAACCATCAGAATCTTTGAATTCTAGCCCATAAGCACAGAATCTTCTGATCATATCCTCTAGGGTCTGTATCATTCTTTCTGCTAGACCATCAGTTTGAGGATAATAAGCTGTTGAGAATGATAACTTTGTCCCAAACAAGTTATGGAGGTTTGTCCATAATGCTGAAGTGAACTTTGGGTCTCTGTCACTTATAATATTTTGTAATAAGCCTGTGTGGCTAATGACTTTATTCCATATCATTATGGCTGTATCCATAGCTGTGTCATCTTTATGACATGGTAAGAACATGGGAGTTTTACTGTACCTGTCAACTAACACTAGACATGCATTATAACTCCTGTCTCCTCCTGGAGGTAAGGCTGTTACCCAATCCATATGAACTATTTTCCATGGGGATTTTGGTTCTTGGATTTGGATCATCATTCCAAATTTCTTTCCTGTGGCTCTGTTGGCTTTTTGACATCTGTCACAGGTTTGGCAGTACTCTGCAACATCTTTCTTCCAATTTGGCCACCAAGAGCAGGTTTTCACCCTCTCTAGTGTCCTATCTTCTGAGAGATGTCCAGATGCAACACTATCATGACACTCATGTAAAATAGTGTTTATTAGTGTTCTATCTGTTAAGGCCATAACACATGTGTGTTTTGTTCTATGGTAAAGGATTCCATCAAGGAGGTGAAATCTTCCTTCATCATATGCCTTTTTCCATATTTCATGTAGTTTTGATGAAAGTGATGGATCCTTGCAGTCTTTCATTAGAAGTTGGCTTAAGATATGGCAATTTTTGTCTGTCTTATAGCTTTCTTTAACTTGGTTAAAGAATTCTGTGCCAATGTCTGTAACACATATTCCTTCTATATGGTGCTCTTCTTGTGGTACCCATGCTGGATTGTCAGGGGTATTTGCTAGAGCCCATCTGCTAAGACCATCTGCATTTTTATGAATATTTCCAGATTTATGAACAATAGTCATATTTCCTCTATATTCTTGGATAGCAATTTGCCATCTCAGCATATGTCTATTTGGAGTCTTCATATTTAATAGTGATTTCACAGCATTACAGTCTGTGATTACATCAAATACTGTGCCATCCAAATAATAATGCAATTTTTCTAAAGCCCATACTAGGCATAAGCATTCCATTTGGCTTGCTCCATACCTTGCTTCTGTTGGCTTTATCTGCCTTGAAATGAAACAAATTGGTCCTTCCACTGGTTTATCATTGATAATTTGTGTTTGGTGAAGTGCAGCACCTAGTCCTTCTCCACAAGCATCAATGTACAGTTTGAAGGGTAGTTTCCAATCTGGCATTAGAAGAAATGGGGCATTTGTTAAGGAATTTTTCAATTCTTCATATGCTTTGACTCTTTCTTCTGTCATCTCATAAACTGTTTGTTGGTCACATAGCTTATACAAGGATTTAGCAATCTTTGCAAAGTCCTTTATATGCTGTCTATAGTAACCAGAAAATCCTAGGAATGATTGCATTTCCTTTTTGGTTTGAGGCATTGGTTTAAGTAGTACTGCTGCTACTTTATTTTTGTCTATTCCTAGACTAAGGCCAGATACAACATGTCCTAGTGCTTTTAATTCACTATATGCAAAATGGCACTTTTTCAAGGAAATTTTCATATTCACTTGGACTATTTTTTGTAGTACCCTTTCTAGTCTTGTAAGGTGATTTTCCCAAGTTTCTGAGCAAACTATTATATCATCAATATAGATAATCAACCATCCTTCTGACAGTTCTTCAGGGAATATGGTATTCATCATTCTTTGATAATGGGAAGGTGCATTTTTTATTCCAAATGGCATTCTTAAGTATTCAAAAATTCCACAATGGACTATTATTCTTAGTAGTTTCGTGGAATTGTCTGTTAAGACATTTTGATGAAAACCCTTAAGAGCATCCATAGCTGTGATGAACTTAGCTTGTGACAATTGGGTTAATGTCTCATGGATTCTGGGTATTGGATATCTGTCTGGAATGGTATAGGTATTCAGGGCTCTGAAGTCTCCTACCATCCTTGATTTTCCATTATGCCAAGTTATAATGACAGGTGTAGTAACTTCTACTTGTTCATTATGTCCAACCTTTCTTAACACTCCAAGGTCCAT
Organism: Austropuccinia psidii; assembly: GCA_023105745.1. Taxonomy (NCBI): domain Eukaryota; kingdom Fungi; phylum Basidiomycota; class Pucciniomycetes; order Pucciniales; family Sphaerophragmiaceae; genus Austropuccinia; species Austropuccinia psidii. The sequence continues at coordinate 9,770,874 of JALGQZ010000004.1, read as the reverse complement.
TAATTCTTTAATGTGCACCTCTAAGGCTTCTCTAGCTCTTGGACTGGCTGGATAAGCAGGTCTTCTTAATAAAGGTGGGTAAGGTTTTTCTACATTAAGAATTATATCCACTTCATGTCCAATTATGGCACCTAGTGGCTCTTTGTCAGTTGCAAAGGCATTTTTATACTTAAATAAGAGGTCAATCAATTTTTCTTTCATTTTTTCTGTTAATTCTTGATTGAATTCTGCCTCTTTGAGTTGTTCAGATATAAAAAGTTCCTTTTCTGGAATTTTTTCTTCATTCTTAATAACAGTGATTTGTTTTTTGTTATTTAAGAATACAAACTTTTGTCTTTTGTTATCTCCTATGGTAAAATATCTATCCTTTTGGTTGGAGATATCTATACCATAGATTGATAAGTCGTCATTTCCAAGTATGAAATGATTACTAGTACAGTTGTCCATTACTACAAACTCTACTTTAATTCTGACACATTGTGAGGGATGGGGAAAAATTAGTGTTAAATCAATTATTCCAAGGGGCTTCATGCTCTCACTTGCACTACTAAATTTGACACCTTGTATTGGTCTAAGTTTTTCTTGCCAGTCTGGGACAATGGTTCTTAAATAACTTTTGCCAACACAAGTGCAATATGCTCCTGTATCTAAGTTAACCTTTCCTTCTTGGTTATCAACCATAACAATACTAATACTTGATTTCCCAGCTGTATATCCCATTCCTCTTGCAGGTTTGGTTCTATACATTTTGGCATCTTGTATGTTTGTTAGATTTGTGTCAGATGTTCCAACTTGTGGCAAGTTTGAATTAACATCCAGTACTTCATAAATTATATCAATATTATTAATTTGTGCATTAATTATATTGATCTCATCACTTTCAGAGCTTTCTGACTCTTCTGTCTCTTTTTCAGAGTCAGATTCCTCTTCTTTGTCATTGTGGCTTTCTGTTTCCACAATTTCATTAATCTTTGCTTTTTTAAGGCAATTATTGGCTAAGTGTCCAATACCTCCACATTTATGGCATTTTCTTTGCTCATTATTGTTAGATGTATTGGGCTTAAAGGATTCTTTTGACTTATCTTTTTTGATAAATGGTTTATTTGGGCTTTTAATGTCCAATTTTTTCCAAGTCCTGCCAATTTTTGTTCTTGTCACTATATCTTCTAGTGCATTTATATACTCTTCTGTGGAGCATGGTTCTATACACCTGCTTCTTAGGGCATGTTCTAGTTCCCCTCCACATTTTTTAAGTATTTTCATATGCACCATCTTCTGTGACATTTCTGGGTACAGTGCATTAAGCCTTTCAACTTGTTTTAAGAACCAAGTTAGAGGTTTATCTTTCTCTGGGTCAAAGAAAGAGTTTTCAAATGCATTTTCTATCTTATACCTCCAGGCATCATTTGCCCACTTGGTGATTATTTCTTGTTTCCACCAAGACCAGGTATTTTTACCATTTGTTTGTCTTATGCCATAATACCATCTTTTTGCAGATTTCTCAAACAATGAATGTAATCTTGCAGTGATTAATTCATCTGGTATGGCATAGTCTTCTTGTAACATATCAATTGTTTTAATAAATGACATGTGGTCATATTCACCTTCTCCTGTGAATGTTGGCCATTCTTTCAATTGAGGTGCTTCTTTCATTAAGACTTGGTTGTTGTCTTGATGACTCAAGTCTGTTATGAAAGGATTTGACAATTCCTCTTTTGTTTTAACAGGGCTTCTTATATGAGAAAATGGTGTTGATAACTTTGGCATATTTAGATTAGCCTCATTAATTTTATCCATTTTTTCTGTAATAAGCCTTATTTCACTTTGAATATCATCTTTCAGATGCATTCTTGCTTCATCACTTTTTTCCACATGGTCCAGAAGTAATTTTTGGTGTGATGAAGTCTTTTCTTCAAATTTTTCTACAGAAATACTTAATTTATTTAATTTTTCTGTAAGATTGTCAATACTCACATCATAATTGATTGTCAAAGTTTTGTCTTTGATATCTTTTATGTATTTATACAATTCTTGTTGTCCTTGTATTAATTTTTGAGTATTGTCAATTAAATTCTTTGGTTTATTATTTTCAACAATAAACTTAATGTTGTCAATTTCTTTTTTGTTTTGCACAACAATTTTTGTTAAAGAAGATAAATTGTTATTTATTTCTTGTAGTGATAATAAACTATCTTTAATTTCTTTTAGAGGTAATATACTATTTTTAATTTCTGTTAAAGTATTTACAACATCTTTGGACAAGGTTATTTCTTTGGGAAATGAGGTTGTCTCATTCTTTGCTCTTCCTTGTCCTTGAATTCCATCAAGGTTCTGGCCATGTTGAAAACATTGTCCATGGCATCCTTTTGGATTCTTGGGATTCTGTAACTTGGGGAATATGGTTTCCTCCAATGCTTTTTCTTGTTCTTCTTCCCTTCTTGGGGAAGTGGGTTGGCTTGAGGCTTGCTGGTAGAGGCTACTGGGGCTTCTTCCTTGGTTGCCTCCCTCTTTTTGGCATGATAATCCTTGATTTTTTTGATTTGAGGTTTGGATGACAGTGGATTCCATCCATTGGAGTATTTCACTATCTCCTCCTCTTTGAGGAACTTTTTCAGGATGTGCCAGGAGTTCATCACTCCTTGGTGTATTTGAGGCAGCATTTCCCAGTCTTTGTGCTTGTATACTGTGTAATACTGCTTGTACTGGCTCATGTAGATGTCTATTTGAGCCCTCTGAACGTGATTTGTACCTATTTGAGTTACTCATACTTAGTTCCAATTCAGGCTCAGATATCATGGGCATTTCTGGGACTTGCCTTTGGGATAAGGCACTTCCTTGTGTGGATTCTGTTCCACTGGGGATATTGCCCTTTCTTTTCCCTTTTGAGGGATCAATTCTACTTCTGAGTCCAGCTCCATCTGATTGGATGGAGTATTGGGAACCTCTTCTGGTAGTCATAATTTAAAGAATAAGAAAAAATAACAGTATTTTAGAATAAAATTCTTTTATGGCAATTTAAAAAGAGGTGCTCACCTTCAGAGTCTTGAATGGTGGGCCCTGGAAAGTCTAATTTCTTAGCTTTCTTTCTTTTGGTGATAACTGGTGTTGGAGAACTTTGACAAGTTTCTTCCACCAATCTCTCAACAGTAGCTTGGTTGTCTTCTGTTGGGTTATCTTCAAACACTAAAAAAGACAAATAAATATAAGTCTTTTTATAACAAGTGTTATTTTTGGCAAGATATGGCAATTTTCCACGTAGAAATTGCTTTTTTATCTTTGAAAAATTGAAATAAAGAAAGAAATGAATAAAAATGAATAAAAATAACTTTTTTTATTGGTTTTTAATATTTTTTTAATATTTTTTATATATTTTTTATCTTTATTTTTAAAGAATAAAATAAAAAATAAATATGATTCTTATAAAATTAAATTATAATAAAAATTATTTTTAATTTATAAAATATCTCTTTTAATCACTAGAGTCACTCAAAGAAAGTTCTTGCAAGTCTAAGGATGTGAAAAACCACGTGTAAGACAGTACAATTGCTTTCCAAATGCCTCAATAGCTTTTAAAATCAATAAAATATAAAATTATTATATAATTTTATGATTATAAATATAATTTATTATTGGATAAACCCAAATAGAATCATTTTAAAGGTCTTTTAAGTAAATATCACGGCCAGGCCCCCAAATGTAAGGTTTGACTATGAAACAATAAGTAAAAATTACTAATTTATTACTTATTGTACTCTGAATGTCCTTATAATTGAAAGAAATAAGATTAAAATAATAATAATAATAAAGAAATATTATTATTATGGTGTAAAAATATTATTTTATTAAATAAATATAATAATATAATTAATATTATATGAAATTATAATATTATAAATAATATATTAATATAAAATAATTAATATATTATAAAGCTCTTTATTATTGTTACCAACAAATAATAAAGGCGTAAAAAACTGTTTTTTATAAATAAAAAACAATTAATAACAATAATATTACTAATATTAAAGTTATATATTAATATAACTACTATTTATATTAAATAAGAATTATTAAGAGTAATAATAAGAGAGAAATTATTATAATAAGATGAAATAACCTACTTTTAACACTTAAAATAATAATTTTGAGATATTTTACGCCAAAAGAAAATAATACAACCTTTTCAAATTGTATTTACAATAAAAAATAAAGAAAATTACTAAAATTCTTGATTTTACGTGGAAATGAGTTTATAGAGAGATTTATGACAAAAACAATAAAAGATTTGATTTAATCACGTAAAAATAGTGATTAATATTAAGATGGTCTTTGGTCTTTAATAATATAAGAGTTTTATATATAAAGAATAAAGAAATTACCTTTTATTTAATTGATTTAATGTTTTTGATGCGTCTGAGGGGTCAATAGAGTAAAAAGAGCTCTATTTATAGTAAATACCTCCCTCCTAGAGTCCAACAGGCTTCTAGTAGACGTGTACTGATCATATCCACTGGAATTGATCAATATTTTAAGGTTTGAGGGTGATTACATCATGATCAAACCATATTACATCATTATTACACCATTATTTAGAGTTATCACTATAACTCTAAGTTTGATGACATCAGAGGCTTGGCAGAACCCCAAATTTCGTGGATTTTATTAGTTTTAATCATAAACTAATAGTATTCACCAATTTTATCACTCTTAAGACTGTTAAACTTAAATTAAGGTTACAGTATGTGATCATAACTGCTCAAATTAAGCTCAAACTTTGATCCTCAATAACTTTTAAGATTTACACGCTACAGCAATTCAGAGAGTGAATTCTGATAGCCTGGCATAACCGTATTATGCTTCCAAGAGCTTTTCATTACATCATCAAAACTCTATTTTTGATGATTTTTCTGGTAACTCATCTTTTCTGTCGAAATTCAATATTTTAAACTTCAAACCTTGATTTCAGGGGGTTATACCCTGAATTTAATAATAAAAATTACATCATTCTTCACGAATGAACTAGTAGAATCCAACTGTATACTTTTTTTTAAGTTTGGAACACTTTCACAACAAAGTGGTCAACAGCTCTGTTGATTTTTATCAATAATTCATCATAGGTTTTAACCTTGTTTATAATTTGTAAAATAAAGTTCATATCTGTGTATTTACAGTAATTACGTGGTAACTTTATTTTTGGTTCATCATTCTATCATGTATAGTTTAGAAGATATTAGCTATGATCCTTGAATATATGCGTTGACCAAAAAAGTGCATATATTCAGGATAATTCCTTAAGTATTAACATTGGGAATTAGCTTATTAATTGTTTTATGTGTGGATTTTCATGGGGAATCCACTGTTACAATTTATTTCACATGTTGTTTCATTAGTTCTTGAGATAAATAAGGTTTTATAATTTTTATAAGGTATTATACCTTATAATTCCTTAAATATTGATTTTACAGATATGCCATAAAAATGGTATATGTGTATTTTTCCATGGGGAATCCAATGATATAATTTATTTTACATGTTGATTCATTGGTTTTCAAGTTAAACCAATTTTTGTACCAATTTATGGTATTTTTTGTATATTTAAGTAATTATTCTTAATGTATAATTATGCTAAGTAATTTTAATATAATTATATTAAAGGTATACTTGTTCTGAGTCTTTTTTGTGACCTTATTGGGTATGTGGTCATATCTCAAAGGCTCACACTCTTACCGACTTGGATCAGTCATTTATTATACATCAGGGAGCCCTCTATTAGGCAGAAATATCTTTAATTAGTCTGATTACTGGAAGAGGGTGATATAGCTTCAAATACCAAATCTAAAAGGAACGCAACATGCACAACAAGGAGATTTAGGAGCAATAACACCAAGAAAATAAAATAAACTACTAATTCTTGACTTTTGGTTACTGATCTCAATGAAACTGAAATATCTTTTAATAAAAAGAAATTCTCCCAAAAGACATGCAAGAAAACTTCAGATATTGGAAAAAAAAAGAGGGGGAATTTCAGGACCGGAGAGGGGGGTATTTATAGGCATCAAGTGATTACACCCTGGAGCTAGCTTCAAATGGAAATCCGTATAGGCCGTGAATCACATGATACTGCCATCTCCGAGGAAACATGATTGATTGGAGGAGATAATGGCTTCTGGGGTAGAGGAACATGCTAAATTAGCCCACCAAAGCTACAGCTTAGCTTGCCTTCCACCAGACAACGCAATGCTGATAGACCTTGATTACTAGATCTGTCAGCTGATTGATCTAAAATATATTAGCACGCAGCCTTAAGAGGCAATGTAGCCAAATTCGTCAATTCACAGAGATCCAATTGGGATTACAGTCATTTAGAGGACAGGAATCAGTACCCACAAGAATAATAGCTGGGAGTTAAAATTGAAGCCTCGGTCATGAATGATGCAGCATTAAATACCCAAGCTGCAGCACAAAAGATTCCTAGAGAACAATATCAAACAGTAAAGCATAGAAGAAAAACCTTAACATGCCTGCATTAACTTTAACAAGCATCAAAAGACTCAACACTAAACAAATCCTCTAAATTCCAAGCAAGGATCACATCAGATAGCACTAACAATGAAAGATTAAAATACATACACAATAAACCAAAATAAAAATTGTAACAGATAAATTAATCCCTTTCGACCAAGGTGTGGGCAAGTTGACAGTTTGTCAAGAAGTTTTGAAATCACACTATTTGGTGGTTAGGCGGTTTTGGCTATAGTAGATTGATTAATGTCCGCTTAAATAATCTCTTGAACTACGACAACTCCTCCAATAATAGATTTCTGAAAGCTGCTGCTACAAGAGAATACACTAAATCATAGAATCAACAATAAACGATTGTCAATTTTGCGTGAAACATCCTTTGATGAGTAGACAAATAAGCCTTCTTGATGCAGAACCAAAAAAAAAGTCACAAATGGAAATGCAATCTTGCCTTAGCACCTCATCAATCAGCTTTAAATCATTTCGCCGCCTTAATACAGTTTCAGAAGAATACTGGTGCCTCACTGTATGCAGTATCTAAGACAATAACCCTGGCCTCTGAGCGATTTCAATCATTAGGAAAATAAGCAACAAGTTCACCAGCTTACTGCCAATTCACCCATAGAGAGACAAAGATGTTAAGCCGGAAAATTTACAATTTATGCAGCCCTAAATAGCCAAACTAATAAACGGAAAAAGAGTAAAACTACTTGCAGTCACTCAATACCACAAGTACAATTAAGTCTGGCCGAGAAGTCCAGTCTTGTTACTGCACCAAAGGAAAGGGCATGAAAAACAGGTTACAATCAGCAAATACTGTACGTTGAAGATGCAAGAAATGAAATCTTGAATCAGGGAAGTAGCTATCAAGAATAAATTTGTGTAACCTTCTAATTTCCGACATCAGCGCACCATCTTAATGCCACTTTACAAGAACAAAACTGACTGCATGCAGTCTTTTAAGCGATGGAATGAAGATTATGGCAAGTATACTTAACTCTATCACCAAGAACAATCAAGTAGCATTTACAATGCACTAGATAGCACTACTACCTTGGCTTGGTAGAAGAACAAAGAAAATAAAATGCCAAAATGCGACTAGCTGAACTGTAGTAGTTTTAATGAGTGTTAAACGCTTTATTGCAACAACATACAAAAGTCAGTAGCAGTAACTTTTAAAACAAAAAAACGTATTTTGTAAGTATAATTTATCGTAGTTACATGGATTAAATAATAGGTTGTATACCTTTAAACAGTACGTTAATTGTAATATTAGACTAGTCTGAAAGAACTTTGACTGGACACTGGTTTGTCGAGTATACTACTAGCCTATTAGTCATCATACCTATCTGTTAATATTTATCATACGACTTGAACACTGATGAAAGTAGTTACCTCCACTAGTAATAGCTCTAGCTGATCCAGTTCTCGAATTTTCTAGCTAGTTCAATTTTAGTAGGAATGGGTGTAAGGAATAGCAGGATAATAATTGATAATAGATTAAAAGAGAATGGTTTTTTTAGCACTCAGAAATAGATGAGAAAAAGACTGGTTCCACCTTCTCCTTCCTTCTTGAGCCTAGTCGTTAAATATTGAAATGTTGAATGTATGTGCATGGTGTCGGTTGAGATCACACCTTAACCTTAATTGCACAGTACATGTCATAATGACGTCACCCCCCTTTGATATGTACTGTATCAATCATTTTTAGCATCTTTCTCAGTTCAGATAGTTTTGTTGTAGCAAGCGGTTTTGTTAGTATGTCAGCAATCATTAATTGGGTAGAAATGTGTGCGATTTTCATTAGTTTCTTCTTGATCAGGTCTCTTACATATTGAAATCTTATTTCAATATGGTGTGAGTTTGAGTTTAGCTTTGCTTCCTGTGCTATGAACACAGCACCCGCATTGTCATTTAACAATACTGGAGTACGGATGTCTATTCCTACTGAGTTTAGTAAGTTGGACATCCATCGTACCTGTTTTGCACATTTATTAACCGCAACAAATTCAGCTTCAGTTGTTGATTGTGCCACTATTGATTGCTTTTTTGTAGACCATGAGACTGGATTTCCGAATAGCATAATGACATAACCGGAGGTGGACTTGCGTGTGATGGTTGAATTGGCGTAATCAGCATCTGCCCACCCAATCAGATCAGCGATTTGGGTATTGTCTTTAGTGTACTCAATACCCATTCCGCTTGTTCCTTTGAGATACCTCAGTACATGTTTTATCAACTTCCAAACTGCACTGGTCGGTTTGTTGACGTGCTGTGACAGCAAGTTCACCGTGAATGCTATATCTGGTCTGGTATGAAGTGCAAGGTAGCTCAGCATTCCAATTGCTTTCTGTACATAGCTTGCTTCGATTGAGGGTGATTCAGCTTCTAGTACATGTCTGATGTTCATAGGTGTAGGAGTCTTGATAGGGTTTGAGTTGGTCATGTTAAATTCATCCAGTATTTTCTTGCAGAAATCTTCTTGATGCATCGTTAGTGATTCATTATTCCATTCAAATGTGTACCCCAGGTGTTGGTTTGGTTTTTCGTTTATTTTTAGCTTGTATGTTTGGGATAGTTCTTTTAACATCATTTCAATACCTTCTCTTGAATCACCAATTACTAGTCCATCGTCAACATGCATGTGAATGTATATAGTTTTTTCTTTGTTAAAAAATAGTGATTTGTCACTGTTGCACGAGTACATTCCAATGTTGTTTAACGTTGAAGATAGGTGAGAATGCCATTGGCGAGGTGCTTGTTTTGTGCCATAGAGAGACTTATTAAGTTTCCACACCCATGATTCTTTCCCTGGTATTTCAAAATTTGACACCTGTGAGACATAGACTGGAGCATCAATTACTCCATAGAGAAATGCAGTTTCAACATCGAACTGGAATATGTGCATATCTCTATTTATAGCCATTGATAGTAGGATTTTTAGCAACTCGTTCCTGGCAACAGATGAGTATGTGTCGAAATAGTGGATCATATGTTCTTGATGATTTCCAAAACACACCCATCGTGCTTTGTACCTTGTAGTTTCTCCGTACTCATTCTTTTTCTTCACTAGACGCCACATACCTCCAATGATTTTTTCATCTTTGGGGGGTGGTACAAGCGTGCCGGTGTTCTTTGTTGTCAAAGATTTGAACTCTTCTTCCATCGCACTTTTCCAGTGTTGAAGTTCCTCTTTATTCGACAGAGCCTCAGAGATCGTAATAGTTTCATTTAGCATAACAGCTTCTTCTTCAGTTTCAGAGTTGTCGATAAAGTGTGTTGTATCTTGGTTTTTTTGTTGATTTCTTTTAGTTCTCGTTATGAAACTTATGAGGTTTGTCTCGGCCTGATACTTGTTAGATAAAACCATGATTCTATTGAACCGTGAGAAATCATCGATTATCACCAGTACGTATCGTGCTGAGTTTTTTGCGTAGGGTTTGATTTCAAGTAAATCGAAATGAATTTTTTCAAATGGTCTCCGTCCTGCAGGAATGGGGTTTTTGTGCGGTGCTCTTTTTAGTTTGCATTGAGTGCAGACTTCACATTTGGTTGCATATTCTGTGTCAAGACTGGGCATGTTGTTGTATTTTAGGAATTTTTTGAGATATTCGTCAGACAGATGTCCTAGTAGGATGTGCCAATCTTTTTTGGATGAAATTTCCACATGGTTTATTGAGGGTTTGATACTTGAAATGTATAATTTCCCTTTCCTAGGAAATTCCATTACAATCCTGTCACCGCTCTTCAGTATCAGTTTCTGGTTTTTGTGAAAAACCCGGATGCCTTGGTCTTCAAGCTGTGATAGTGATATAAGATTTGTGTTTCCATTCGGCGCGTAGAATACCGGTTGGATAATAGTTCCATTCAAATTTAACTTTCCAGTGTGGGTGATGGATGCAGAGCCAGAGAAAGTCTTTACCGACATTTTTGACGGCTTGGGATCTATAAGGAGTTCGAAATTTGAGATGGTTGTGGTTGAAGCACCAGTGTCAAGTATGAATGCCAGGTTGGATTTGTTGTTGGCAAGCTGATTTATTCCTTCTCCTACATAAAACCCACTTTCGCCATCAACGTCATCATCGGTTGATGATAGGGATGAGCCTTCGTCGGCTTGGTTCATGGAGTCCCTGTTATGTAATTTTAGTAGGAGTTGAATGTTCAATTCCATTTGTTTAAATCGTTTGTCGATCTCATCTTCCTTATTCATTCTTGTTGGTGTGGCTCCTGACAGTGTCTGTTTGTTGGGTTGTTGCTTTCGTCTATGTTGGAACTTATTCTTTTGATTCTTGGAGCTAGATATGTTGAGGACAGTGTCATTGTTCCCTGAGTTGCGTCGCATATGCTCAGATAGCAACCTTTTTACCACAGTTTGTATATTGAATGGTTCAATATCGTATAAGTTTTGGACAAGACTGGTTAAACTGTCATCATGTTTGAGACTGCGCAGTAGGAACCCTGCTGCAGCACCTTCTGTGATGTTTACAAGTTTAGTTGTGTTAGCAACTAAACATTTGAATGTTGTGTACTTTTTTTGAAATCGTAAGACATGTGCCTTTAGCGATGTGCCAGGATTATAGATTGTATCCATTTCAAAGAGGCTGTCGCACAGCGAGATTACTGAGGTTTGGCCACATGCTTCACTGAGTGTTCTGATTGCTTCGACAAAATCTTTTTTATCATAAAAAAGTGGTTGTAGGTCTTCATGTACGGTGTTGTATAGTGTAGACATAGCAAACGCATTTTTAACCTTGTATTCTGGCAACGTTTTGTTGCTCTTCACCCATTCCTCGTTGAATAGATCATCATATCCTTTATAAGTGAATAGAAACGTGAGTTGTTCAAACCATTGCATCCAATTTTCACCATTCAGCATTTTTACCCTCATCTTTGAGGAGCCGTCATCGTATGATTCAATGGTGGGTTTATCTTGGATAGCAGTGATGACTTTAGGATTCGAGGATGATGCCATGACGTAGTTATCTGTTTTGTTCTGGCTCTAACTTTTGATGTGTCAAGCGATAACTCTCGCTACCATGTAGTAGTTTTAATGAGTGTTAAACGCTTTATTGCAACAACATACAAAAGTCAGTAGCAGTAACTTTTAAAACGAAAAAACGTATTTTGTAAGTATAATTTATTGTAGTTACATGGATTAAATAATAGGTTGTATACCTTTAAACAGTACGTTAATTGTAATATTAGACTAGTCTGAAAGAACTTTGACTGGACACTGGTTTGTCGAGTATACTACTAGCCTATTAGTCATCATACCTATCTGTTAATATTTATCATACGACTTGAACACTGATGAAAGTAGTTACCTCCACTAGTAATAGCTCTAGCTGATCCAGTTCTCGAATTTTCTAGCTAGTTCAATTTTAGTAGGAATGGGTGTAAGGAATAGCAGGATAATAATTGATAATAGATTAAAAGAGGATGGTTTTTTTAGCACTCAGAAATAGATGAGAAAAAGACTGGTTCCACCTTCTCCTTCCTTCTTGAGCCTAGTCGTTAAATATTGAAATGTTGAATGTATGTGCATGGTGTCGGTTGAGATCACACCTTAACCTTAATTGCACAGTACATGTCATAATGACGTCATGAACAATACGCGGTGGATTTAGATAGGAAAGTTTAAACACCAACCACTGACAGTCGATGTGGTTATGATCACATCCAAAGGCCTCTTGAAGGTCAGGCAGTGGCTAATACCTCATACAGAGGTGTTTCGAGAGTTTCCGAGGCAAACTATTACGTCTAGGACCCAGTAAAACAGTAGCGTTCAATAAAACCACCCACCCGATGCAAATGAAGCTACTGTACTTTACAGTAACCTACTGTACAGCCAAAGCCACTTGTGAAGCAAGTGAAAGACAATTGAAGTGCCAGTACCTCCCCTGGCGTGGCTGATTAATTATCGGTCCTTATCTAACAATTCTCCTACCCTTGACATAGTCAAAACACCTCCCCTGACCAATTAAAAGTCAGTAGTACACCACTTCGTCGAGTAAGGATGATGAATCACTGTTCGACAAAACAAAATAACCTAAAGTGACTATAGATGTCACATAAAGCACTAACAGCTTAAAAAAAAAAGTAGCAAAACAACATCAACACCTAGTAGAAGGGTAGAAGGACTCTCTAGTAGTCAAAGGCACCAGAACCGACTTACTTATAAGTGGTAATGAGGGCATAGGAATCCAAAGAAACTCACCTGATTAGCTTTCCAGCACCCTAAAGGGTGTTGGAGCATCCACAAACAATAAGCTAACCTACCCGAAGCTGCTAAAAGGGCTTAAGGGACTTATCAACAAAGTACAAACCACGCGAAGTGGTTTAAAGTAATAAAAAATAAAATAATAAATAGAAATAAAAATAGTAAAGTAAAAACAAAAAAAAAAGCTCACAATGATGTTTTACACAGGGTAGTAGAGCCCATCTAGATGTCTCGGCAAGAAAGAAACAATCACCCGAAGCTGCGATTGGGGTGCTATAACACCCATTGAGACTGAAACAGTCCACCCGAAAGGCTGTTGAAGAGATTTAAAGTGCTGAGCCTCCATCTGCATTAACAAACTATAAGGCGCAAGATTACAGTAGAGAACAAACCACGCGAAGTGGTTAAAAGCACCATAAAGTGCTTTTCAAAAAAAAAAAAATAAGGAATGGAAACGACCCACCCAAAGCATGGTAGGAGGTGTTAGGGTCTTTTAAATGAGCCTGTCAAGCTGACCACCTTACCTTCTAACAATGAAAAATTATATAATAAATAAAGAATAAAAAAAAGTCCTGAACAAGACTTAAAACTTTTTATTTTCTATTGTTTTCATTATTAAAGCTGAATATTACTGATGTTTTTTTTCTTTTGATTAATGTATTTTATAAAAAACTAGAGCCCTCATCAAGGCTTTAAACTGATGTTTTCTTCTATTTGTGTTTATTTTCAATTTTTAATGATTTTCTCTCTTATGATTGATTTTGCTTGAAAGTTTTAATTGATACGGGTCTTAGAAAGAAAAGCAATAAAATTAAAAAAAAAAAAAAAAGAGCCCTCAGCATGGCTTAAAACTGCTTGGTTTAATTTTATTTTAATAATATTGCCTCTATAAATGCTCATATTATGTTTTTAATTTCATACAGGTACATTTCAATGAAAAACAAAAGAAACAAGTGCAGAAAAACAGTAATCAACATTAGGACCAATTTCAGGATTTTATAAGCTCAAGAGAATACTTCTAAAAACAACATAAAAGTCCTCAACAAGACTTTAAACTGTTGAATTTATTTTCCTGTTTTGTGGCTATAAATAACAACAAAAGTCTTCAACATGACTTTAAACTGTTGAATGTTTCTTTTATTTATTTTTTAGTAGCATTTATAAAAGAATTTAAAACTGACATAAATTAAATTTATATGTATATATAAAAAAAAAAGAAGAAGAAGAAATATTGATATATTATAGAATGAGAACTGAAAACAAGATAAGCCCTGGGCAAGGCTTTAAACTGCTCAATTTTATATTGTTTTATCATTTTAATGACTTGATTATTTTACTGACAATTTTATTCTATTTTTCACAGTTTTTTATCAACCAATATATATATAATAACAAGAGAAATATCAATGTATATAACAGAATGGTGGATTAAAAAGGAAAAAGCCCTCAGGATACAAGAAATAAAATAAAAGTGCTCAGAAAGACATTAAACTGCTGGTTTCTTATTTTATTTCAAATTAACAAAAAAAAATTATTGTTTACTTTTTTACAGGGCTCTAAAAAAAATAAATGTCCTCAGCAAGACATCAAACTGCTGGAATTTTTTCATTTTCTCCTTAATATTACATGAAGCTGACATATTTTATTTTGATGTGCTCAAGGGCTATAAATAGCAATAAATGCCCTAAGCAAGGCTTTAAACTGCTGTTTCTATTTTTTATGCTTGTTTATCATTTTTTACAATATATTATACTGACATATTTGATTTTGAATGCTACAGGTGTTCATCATGAAAGTATTTCTCTTATTTTATAGGCTTAAAACTGCTTTTAAAGTGAAAAGGAGTCCTTAAAAAGACTATAAACTGTTGAATTGAATTATACAACTTGGATTTGAAGATAAATCAAATCCCATGCAAACCAAAAATTATCAAACAAAAGTGTTTGGACAAAAGATATGGTCCTTGGCAAGACCATAAACTGCCCCTTCAAATATCAACATGAAATCAAGCCAATATCAACAAAACAACAAAAGGAAAATATATGGTCCCTTGCAAGACCATAAACTGCCCACTATTAAAATTATCAACAAGGACTCAAAGCTAAAACACAATCAACCAATGGTCCTTGGCAAGACCATAAGCTTCCTATTTAAAATATTCAAAATGATTGAACAAGGACAATCAAAGGAGGATAAGTCCTAGGCAAGACTATAAACTACCTAAGGTTTCATTTCTTATTTTTTTTTTAATTTAATTTCTAATTTTATGTCATTATAAACAAGAATTAGAAAGATTTACTGACTTGATTGTTTTGAACATATTCTTTTATTTTATTTTTTCTTTTTTTGTTTCAAACTCATTTATTTATTTTCACTAAGAATTAGGGTCATATCCCATTAATGAGCTCAAGAATATTCTATTATACGTTTCCTACTATTACAACAAGAGCCATTAAGTTGGCCTAATTTTTCAACTCAATAATAACAATAATTAAAAAAACAAAAAAACTCTACATCAAGTATTATTGTTTTTAAAAATGATCAACTTATTTGAAATATTTCTTCAATTACAAGAGAGTGATTGGAACTTGTTTGAAAAGAAGAAGTATTTGTGCCATGAAGGCATTAATTGAGCTCTAAAGGAGTTATTTATATTAAAAACTCATAAATTGATGACATAATTTGGGGAACTTACATATTAATGACACCTCAATGTGATGTTTATTCCAAATGGAATTGAAAAAGCCCCCCAAAAAGCAAACAAGAGTTTTTTTTAATTGTACAAATTTTCAATTTCACTGTTTATATTTGTCAACAACTCAAATGCAGTTATGGGTAACAAAAAATGTAAACCATAAAGGGGATGGACTTGAAATAAAGTCTGAGTCACAATGATGATTCCAAAAGGAAGAGTTGTGGAATCATAAGGGTCATTATATGATTAAAGGACTCAAATTACGATCATTCAATTATGTCATATTAATTTTAAATACTCTCAAGAGCACCAATTTTTACTGATTGGCACAAATTATCACCTTTAACCAAACAGTTCCATGATCTTGATTGGGATTCCGGCTCATTTCTTTTGAAATGTGATTCTTTACTCAGATATAACAATTTTTAGGTTATTTTATACTTAAAATCACACAAACAAAAATAATAATACTATTCAGTCCACTTTAAAAAAAGGGGACTATGTGAATTTACTGTATTATTATTTATTCTTATCAAAATCACTATAAAAAATAAGGGGTGGGAAAAACTTATTTCTTACACTATCCCTTATAGTGGAAGTTTTGGGGGAATGAGAACATATCCTCTTCAAAATTTGAAAACCAACTTAACATTTTTAAATGGAGAGGGGGGCCCTTCATCCAAACAAATATTATTAAAAAAAATATCAATAAATTCATATTAAAATCAATTTTAAATCACCTTATTATTACAATTTTTTATTTTTCATTTCTTTACAACAGGTATAATTCAGGAATACAAAAGAACAAAAGGACATGAATTATTTTGAGGAAATAGCAAGAGAATTGGGAAACAACATATCATAGGACAATTATTCAGAATACTGAAAGTGAAGAAGATTATTTATGAAGAAAAGCAGGAGCTCCTTATGGATTGACCTTTGGGATAGCACCAGACCTTGGAAATTTCTTTGATTTTGGATTGAAACTCATTTGGAATTCAAGAATCACTGGCCAGGATTTAGGGACTGAAGGATGACTCACTGTATTAATTATGAACTCAGGACTCACTCAAGATTATGGACCAACAAGATCATGTAAAACACTCAACTCAAATTTCCCTTGGGATTTTAAAGAAGATTGAAGACTCAAGAGGTCCTCAGCATGACAGTAAACTGCTTCCCCTGTAGACTTGGGCAGGGAAAATTATAAAATAAATAACAGCCAAGAAGCTGGAGGGGATTTTCCTAGTCAGGAGAAGTGCTGAAGGACCATCTTTGTCCTTAGCATGACAATAAACTGCTCCCTTTTTGTAACAGGAACAAGGGGTTTCACAGGTGTTTATCATTATCAACTTGGCCAAAATGAACAAAGTGGAGTCCCAAGCCAGCAATCAAGACAAGAAAATTCCTTATCAAGAAATAAAACAACCAGAATAATCTTTCATCAAGTGGGAATCATGAAGATTGAAGAATAACACAAGAGTCAAGTTGAATCCAAAAGCAAGCCCAAAGGAGCTCAATAATCAAGATAAGCCCTTGGATTAGGACAGGAGGTCCTTGCATGACTTAAACTGCAGGACTTGTATACCTAATATACAGGGGTTACACACCTAGTTGTAGGTCCTGTATCACCTTAAACTACATTTTCTATAGAAGAAAGAAGAAAGAAGAATTGTGAAGACCTCAAGATTTCAGGACACTAGCAAATTCTTAGAAATCATTAAAAAAAAAAAAAAAAAAAGAGAGAAGAGAAGAAACAAAATAACTAATTGAAGATGGGTCACCAAATTTTAGCAGCCAAATACAAATCAGTCCTGAAGAAGGTGAGACCAGTCAATGAGCCAATGCCTCAAGACCTTAACCCACCTTTAGAAAGACCACCTTTGGAAAGAGATCCTTATGAAACACCCTTATCACCAAACCCACCTATATTTCAAGAAAACTTCAAGGTCACCCATGAAAAACTGCAAGCAGTCAATTTTGGCCCACCAGGATGGTTATCAAATGAAGAAATCAATTTACTCAAAAATTTTATCACCTTAAGGGAAAAAGCAATAGCCTTCTGTGAAGAAGAAAGAGGATTACTCAAGCACTCATATGGAAAACCTTACAAAATACCAGTAATACCTCATGAACCTTGGCAGAAGAAACCAATTCCCATTCCCAAATCAATTTTACCTCCGTTTACTGAATTAATCAGAGAAAGAATCAGGACTGGATTCTATGAGCAATCCACCTCAAGCTACACAAGCCCAATCGTTTGTGTGTCCAAATCAAATGGGAAACTCAGAATTGTCCATGACCTTCAAGAACTCAACAAAGTCACCATCAAGGATGCTGGCTTACCACCTCATATTGAAGAATTTGTAGATGCATTTGCAGGAAGAGCATGCTATGGACTAGGAGACATCATGGGAGGATATGATGAAAGAGAATTAGATGTCACTACAAGACCCCTCACCACTTTTGAAACACACCTTGGAAGGATGCAACTCACAAGAGTACCCCAAGGAGCCACCAACTCAGTAGCAGTATACCAAGCCCAAATGACCTGGATACTCCAAGAAGAAATACCAGAAAGTGTAGGAATTTTTATTGATGATGGAGGAATAAAAGGGCCAAGATCACTTTACAACCAAGAAACACTACCAGAAAACCCCTCAATCAGAAGATTTATATGGGAATATGCCATAACATTAGAAAGAATTTTATTCAGAATTGAAGAAGCAGGACTGACTATCTCAGGATCAAAGTTTGCATTCTGTGTTCCAGCTTTGGAAATAGTTGGGCATGTTGTATCATTCAAAGGAAGAACAATTTCAAAACAAAAGATCAACAAAATTCAAAATTGGCCAACACCTATTAACAAGAAGGAAATAAGGGGATTTCTTGGACTTTGTGCCTATGTAAGGATGTTCATTGAAAACTTCTCACAAGTTGCATCACCACTCAGAAGGCTCACCAGAGAAGATGTTGACTGGGACTTGGATCAAAAATGTGAAGAAGCTTTCCATAAGCTCAGAAGAATAGTTGGAGAAGAAATAACTCTCAAGAAATTAGATTATGACAAAGGATCAGGAAGAATTAAGCTAGCAGTAGATTCAAGCTACATTGCTGCAGGAGCAGTACTCACTCAAGAAGACAAATAAGGAAAAGACAGACCAGTATTATATGAATCAATAACCTTTTCAAAATTAGAATAAAAATACTCACAACCCAAATTGCAGCTCTGTGGTGTTGCAAGAATTCTCAAGAAACTTCAAACCATACTTTGGGGACAACATTTTGAATTACAGGTTGATGCCAAGGCCTTAATTGAAATGATAAACACCCCTTGCTTACCCAATGCCCCCATGACAAGATGGGTGGCTTTCATTAAACAATTTTCCTTTGATTTGGTACACAAACCAGGGAAAACTTTCACTATGCAAGATGGGCTATCCAGAAGACCAAAAAACTCAGAAGAAGAAGATGAAGATGCACCAGAGTTTGATGAAGAAGAAGATTGGATCAAGCCACACCCTGGATTTGGGGCTAAGACTATAAATTCACTCAATTTTTCAGGAATACAGGTACCAACCAAACAAGAAGGATTTTGGAAGAGAATGCAAGAATACTTAAGTACAATGAAAAATCCACAATCAAGCAAAGATGAGGAGTTTAGAAGGGTAAAAAGAAGGTCATCCAACTTTTTCTTGGAAGATGGCCAACTCAAAAGAAGAAATAACCCAAACCCTCAATTGTTGATATCAAGTCAAGAAGCTCAAAGCTACATTTTAAAGTCACTTCATGAAGACATGGCCCACAGAGGGGAAAATGAAACTTATAGAAGAATTAAAGCAAGATTTTGGTGGGAAGGAATGAAGAAATAAGTCAAGAAATGGGTTCAATCTTTCCTGGCCTTCCAAAAGAGAAGTCAAAACTTACAAAGGGAACAAGGAAAATCTACAGCAACATCAACAATCTTTGAGAGGGTCAGTATGGATGCAGTCCATATCAAATCTGGAAGATGGAAGTATATGGTTGTGGCAAGAGATGATTTTTCAGGATGGCCAGAAACAGTTGGACTAGTCAAATTAACAGAAAAAGCAGTTGCAGAATGGCTCACCTCAGAATGGATATGCAGGTATGGCTCACCAAAAGAAGTAACTGTTTATGGGGGGCCAGAGTTTGGAAAAGAATTTCAAGATGCAGTAAAGAAAGCAGGATCAAGAAGCAGAGTCACAACACCCTATTACCCAGAGTCTCAAGGAATGGTTGAAAGGGGCCATAAGCAACTCAAAGATGCATTATTCAAGATGTGTGGAGAAAATGGAGGAAAATGGAAAAAATATCTACCTTTGGTTACATTGGCTGACATAATCTCAACTAAAAGGACAACTGGTTTCTCACCATATGAACTCCAATTCGCACAACTTCCAGTATTACCAATTGACATTGAAACAAAAACATTTTTAGCAGTAGAATGGCACAAAATATCCACAACTGGGGAATTACTGGAAGCCAGAGCCAAACAGTTGGAAGGAAAAGAAGAGGTGAGAAGAAAAGCAGCATAAAAACTCAAAAAATCAAGGGAAGACTCAATGAAATATTGGGATAGAAGAATGGCACACCAACTAAGATCACCACTAAGACCAGGAGATTTGGTCCTGGCTTACAACAAAGCAATAGAAACTAATTGGGGACTACTTTTCGAAAACAAATGGAATGGACCCTACAGAGTAATCAGACAAATAAACAATGGACCATATGCGCTTGAGGAACTTGATGGAATAGAATTAGCAAGAAGATTTGCAGCATTTCAAGTCAAGAGGTTCTACCCAAGAGGAAAGTTGATAAACACAAAAGAAGACACAGAAGAAGAAAAAAGTGAAGAAGATGAATCAATAAATGAGGAAGAGGTATTTGAGGAGACCACAGAATCAGATGAAGAATAGACAGCTCTCACCTGGAATTCTGGGGACAGTGTTAAATGGAGAGGGGGATGTGGTATTCCATACCATTTTTTTCACCAGTCTCAAGCTCATAGTACCCCAAAACAGCAGTTAATCCAGCCTACAGGCAGACTTACACTTAAACTTTACACCAAAAAGTCAATTTTACAGCAAGAAGCTGGATTTAACTCATAAAACCATGGCACAGGCACCAAATGGCAGTGTATGTGTTTAAATAAATTATTCAATTTCCTTATGCATATGTAAAAATCAAGTTACATATAGCAAACTAGTTACAACAAATAAGGTACCACCCTTTAAATTGAACACCCCACCCAGCTTTACACCCCCTTACAGCCACAGGAGTACCTTATCTTATATCCAAAGTAACCCCACTTGCAACCTTAAAACAGAATCAGATTTATTTACACCACTCATCACCTCATGCAAACCAAAGCTAGTTACAACAGGCTGCATGCAGTACACAATTTTAATTAAATCTCAACCACATGACTATGCACAGCATGTGTCAAACTCAAAAATCACATCATCTCATACATAACAGTAAATTCACCAGTGCAAGAAATTATCACCTGATCTCATTTTCAAGTTCAAAAAGAAGAGGAACAACCATGAAACCTGCATAAATTACACAGCCACTTCTACCAAGCCTAAAATATGGCATATGCAAAGGAAATACAAATTCATCATGTGATACTGAACCCACCAACAGCATATCATGTGACAGAAAAAAGGCTGTGCACAAGAAAAATCCTCAGCCAAAATGAAATCACCTCATGCATGCAAGGAAAACCCAAGAAAATCACATGATAATTAGCACACCAAAAGACCATCATGTGATGAAAGAAGGCTGTGCAGAGAAAAATTATCACCAAACCTTAAATCACCTGACCCATGCAAGAAAGGGCCTCACCAAAAATGAAGTCACATGATGAAATCAAGAGGAATTAAAGTGGAAAAAGACAGCTCCCATGGAGGGCCCCCTGGGCTCCCAAAAGGTATAAATAGAGGGGCTCTCTCCACCCAAAGTTCAAAATCCCCCCATGCAAATTATATCCCTTGCACATTATGTCCACTGCAAAGTAGGAGCATAGGAATAATTCATCCCTCACCTGGGAGGTAGTCCAGTATATTATGGTAGATTTACTTGCCCAGTAGCTAAGCTCAGTGGAAGTATAGTGTTGAAGATTACCCAGTAGTTAAGCTCAGTGGAATCTTATTATTATTAAAATAAAAATAAAAATTACCCAGTACCCAAGATTAGGGTTACTACTCTATTAAAATATTTTAACTAGTAAAATTAACACCATTTATCAAGACTTAAAAATAACTTACCCCTTTAAAAATCCAATATCAAATAATCCTACCTTGTAAATATAACAAATACAATTTTATCTTATTATCAACCACTCCTAAAAAAAATAACACACCTTTAAAAGGTTATTTTACTCTATTATAACTTTAGCTTAATAAAATTACCTTTATCAAAACTCATCAAATTTTCCAGAAAACCTTAAATAACCCATCTTACCAAGGATTTATCACCAAGAAGATACCACTCACCCCAATTTCACTAAAAAAATAAATTATAAAGACAAGTATTTCATTAAAATGTCAAATTTAACCAAAATCACTAACATTATTTTTCATATTATATATTGAATAGGTCTGATCTGAGACTGCTGAGTTTTGTCTTCTGCAGTTTTAAAGCCACTTACTAATTTTATTTTGGTTTGTGAGCTCCCAGGAAGATTTTGTTCAGTATTTTAGGAGGGGCAGGCAATACACCCTTGCCACCCTTGGTTACAGGAGTTATTAGCAATTCAAAACTAGTTACCTGTGATTTCCCCCTCCAGGTACTGCCTCATTTTAATCCCACACAAGAGGAGTTCCCAAAGTGTAATAAGGACATTCCAAGCTATCACAATCCACTCTCAGAATAGCTGTAGCATATATAAATTGAAAGTTATTAATGATCAAAGTTTAAGACTAAATTTGATTGTTTATGATCACTCACTGTAATCTTATTTTAAGTTTAACAGTCACATAAGTGATAAAATAGATGAATAATATTAGATTATGATTAATAATAATAGAATCCACAAAGTTTAGGCTTCTTCCAAGCCTATTACCTCATCAAAATTAAAGATACAGTGATAACTCTAAATAATGGCATAATAATGAGGTAAGATGGTTTGATCATGATGTAATAATCACCAAACCTTGCAATATTGTTCAATTCTAGTAGTGTGGAACTCCTTTAAGTGTGGGATTGGATAAGGCAGTCCTTGAGGGTGAAATCACAGGTAAACAGTTTTGAATTGCAGAAATAATCCTGTAACCAAGGGTGCTAATGGTGTTTTAGCTGCCCCTCTGAATATACTAAACAATCTCCCTACAGAGCTCACAAATCAATATTCAAGATTGTGGATTTACAACAAGAGAAGACTTTGTAGCAGTCTCTATCAGACCTATTCAATAATCAGATAAGTAACTTATAAGATAAAACAGTATAAAATATAATCTTCAAAAAATAATATAAGATAATTTTAAGGGTAAAACCTTAATAGTATAAGAGGTTGATTTAATATAATAGTAATAATATATATTTTAAGGGGTAATTTCAATTTGATGTTATATATGTTATAATACTTAATGGTTTGAGACGGTCATTGTTAATATAATATAATAATAAGACCTTTAATAATTTACTGGTAAGATTTTGTTCAATATAGAGTGGATGTTTGTTAGATATATAAATGATATAATATAATATAAGGGTAGGGTTTTTTATATATAGTAATATATAGTTGTAAGGTTGGTTCTTTAATATGAAGATATAATAAGGCTATTTCTCCTTCATAATGTAAAGGTTGTGGTGATAAACTCAATATTATGAGTATTATTGATATTATTATAATTATAAGACTAATAATTTAAACATAGGGTGGATTACTAATATCAAGTAGACCTTCTGTTAACTACTATTAATTAGAAATAACTATGAATTAAGCTTATAAGTCTATAATACTTTTAATAAAATAACTAGATTATCCTACTAGTAAGGGATGAATAGTTATTCTCCTTCTTGGTATATAGCTAATTGGATTCATTCATGGGGAAAAGAGGAAGAAATGAGGGAGAGAGCCCCTCTATTTATATTCTTTGGGCCCTCCATAGAGGCACTCAAAAACAAGGGACTTAGAATTTTTCACTTCTTTTGGCTGGGATAATTTCTTTATAGTGGTGAGATACCATTTGTTTGGTTTTTTGCACCAATTCATGTATGATTGTGTAATCTGAGATGTTTTTCCTGGTGAAGAATTTTGAGATGGTGTCATTTCTTCAAGGTATTGCTTCATATGTTTGGTATATTGCACCATTTCTGGGACTTTACTTATATTTGAAGTAAACTTTAAGCTTATTATGCACAGCCCTGAGGGGATTTAGCTTGTGAGAAATATTCAAATGGTGTCGTTTGATCAAGATATTGCACCATATGTTTCGTTTGTTGCACCATTTCTGGGGGGATGAGGTGATTTTGTGCAGCTATTGCACCATATGCCTGTGCACTGTTTGAGCTGTAGGTGGAGAATTCTGTGTATTGTGAGGATTCTATTTTTCCTGTATGAGTTTTAATTTTTCTTCATTTAAATTGAATTCTGTTTTTAATTTATATTTACTGGCTTATCAGGTGGCTGTGCTTGTGTTTCCACAGATATGCTGTGTAGTTTAAGGTTTTGATGGATTTTCCTTCCATAAATTAATTGATTTCTTTTTCTTTCTGTCTTGTGACTGTTGTTTAATACAGTTTTAATTTATTTCTTATTGAAGTGACCTCAGTTTAATAACTGCATTTCTGAGTAATCCAAAGGTTGAGAAGAGCCTGGGTAACTTGAGTGTTTCACTACCCCTCTTACTGGTAAATTTAACATTCTTGCTAGCTTGTCTTTTTCTTTTCCTTATTTTATTGTTATTCTTGTTATCAAATGGACCATTCTTCCAGGATTTTCTTATGGAATTATACATGCTGATGACCTTCAATCCATTATATTGCTGAACTCCTCTATTTTATGTAATTAATTATTAATTTTTTTTTTTAGTCTTCAAGTTATATTCCTATTAAAGGAATTCCACTTGAAAAGGGGCCAATAACGTATGAAATACCACAGTAGAAAGCATCAGTACCCATCCAATAGAAGCCTTCTGGACTCTAGAAGGGAGGTATCTACTATAAATAGAGCTCTTTTTACTCTATTTTCCCCTAAGACACTTACAAAACACTAAATAATTGAATCAAAAGGTAATTTCTTTATTCTTTCTTTATAAAGCTCTTATATTATTAAAGAACAAAGATAATCTTATTATAATCATTATCTTTGACATGATTATTACATTTATTTAACTGTTTTGTTTAAAATTCTCTCAAAAAACCTCAATTCTACATAAAATTAAGAATATTTGTAATTTCTCTGAAAATGTATTTTAAATACAATTTAAATAAGGTGTATTTACATTTTTTTGGTGTAAAATTACTCAAAATCATTATATTAAGTATTAAAAGTAGGTTATTTCCTCTTATAATAATTTTCTCTCTATTATCACTTTAAATAATTCTATAATTAATCTAAATAGTATTTTTATTAATTCATAGCTTTAATATTAGTAATCTTATTGTTATTAATTGCTTTTTGTTAATAAAAAACAATTTCTTATGCCTTTATTATTTGTTGGTAAAAATAATAAAGTGCTTTTAAATATATCAATTATCTTATATTAATATATTTTTCTTTATTATATTATTAGATTTATTGAATAATATCATTATTTTTACGCCATAATTATAATAATTCTTTACTATTATAATTTTTTTATCTTATTTATTTCATTTATAAGGACATTCATAGTACAATAAGTAAAATATTAGTAATTTTTACTTATTGTTTCAAAGTCAAACCTTACAAGGTGACAGAAGCTATAATGCTTGCCTAGTGATTGTGGACAGATTCAGTAAAACTGAAATCTTTTTACCATTTTACAAGGATGATACAGCCATGGATACAGCTCTTCTTATATGGAATAGAGTAGTGTCATGGACTGGAATACTTACAAATATTATTAGTGATAGAGATCCCAAATTCACTTCAGCACTACGGACAAATCTTCACCAATTATTTGGCACTAAGCTGTCTTTCTCTACAGCATACCACCCACAAACTGATGGTTGGCTGAAAGGATGATCCAAACCTTAGAGCACATTGTAAGAAGATTTTGTACATATGGCCTTGAATTAAAAGATTGTGATGGATTTACCCATTATTGGTGTACTCTGTTTCCAGCACTGGAATTAGCATATAAAACATCAATCCATGCCAGTACCAATCAAACTCCTGCTATCCTAGAAAAAGGATGGAACCCCAAGTTACCCCAAGATTCCTTGAGGAAAGACTTGATTGAAATACATCCCACAGCTGCTAGCTTCAAGGGAATGCTAGACAAAGGTAGAAAGCATGCAGTAAGGTGCATGGAGGACTCTTTTGCATATGCTAAGGACAAATGGGATAAATCACATGCAACTCCAGATTTCAAAGTGGGGGATTTAGTTCTTGTATCCACCACTAACTTCAATAACAGCAAAGGATGTAAAATTCTTAAATACTCCTTTTAAGGACCTTTTGTTATTAAGGCCCTCAATGGGGGAAATGCTGTTGAAGTAGAGTTATCTGGAGAACTTAGCAATAAGCATCCTACATTTCCAGTGAGCTTGATAAAACCATAAAAATCTACTGAAGCTGAAAACTTTCCCTTGAGGAATAAAGTTCCCCAAGTTATACCTCCTATTGAGTCATCTGGTAGTAAGAAAATTAGCAAAGTTCTCAAAGAAAGAAAGTTGAGAACCAACAAAGTAAGGGAATACCTTGTTAGGTACAGTGACCCAACTTGTGAAGATGAATGGTTGCCAGAAAAAGACATACCTGAAGCTACTGAACTTTCCAGAAGTTTCAGGCACACTAGAAAGAATAATGTTACAAAGTAATTTTGTTTTTTAGGGGGAGGGAATGTGAGCCTTAGAGGTATTTTCATATACCCAAAAGACCACAAATGATAAATTAAGATACAAAATATAAATAAAATAAAATTATTTATATTATAAAAACAAAAAATGAAATATAAATCCAAATTTATATTTAAAAATCAAAATTTAATTATAATTTAGAAATAAAATTACAATAAAATATAAAATTATGAAATTATATTTTTACTTGTAAAAATTAAGTAAAAATGAATTTTTAATAAAAATTGTGAAATTAAAATATTTTTCGCAAAAGGTTATATGAAATATATTAGAACTTTTTATCCAATAAATAAGCATAAAGAAATTATCACACCATTGAATTCCTCATAAAAAACAAAGCGGGGTCACCTCTGGATGAAATTCCTGAAACTCAACTCCAAATAAGCTCAAAGTAAGTCTTTAGTATTTTCAATACAAAAATTGAAAATCCGCAAAACTTCAATTTAATTCACACCACAGGTGGTGTTAACCATCAATTTTTGTGTTAAAATTGAGGTGTTGTGTTTAGTTTAGAAGCTATGAGGAATTGAAGTATTTTCAATTGAATTCAATTGAAACTGTCAAAGTCTGCGTGTGTATTACATAAGTGAACTTTGATTTACATATGAGGTATCAATTATTACTGTATTGTACTGTTCAATTAAATTGAATTCCATATGTAAACTACAAGTATAATACATGATGAGGAATTAAAGAAAAAAATAAATTGGAAAGATTAAAATTGGGGGGGAAAGGAACTCTAGCTCTAAGGGGGAGCCAGACCCCCAAAATGTTTGCTTACAGGCGTGAGATGTCAAAATTCACGCAACGGTTCATCACTGTTGGCCTGGAATTGAGTCACAGGTTCTGTGACTAAATTGATGATGAGGTTTTGATACCAACCAGGGCAGTTTTAACTGTTGCTAAGAGGGTAAAACTATCCTTAAGTTAAAACAATGTTAGTAAAAACAGTTTTAGCTGATTTCTACCCCTCTTACACACATTCTGACGTGTTTTGAAGGCTCTAGACCAGGTATTGCTATATTAATGGCTGATTTAAGGGTCTAAAATTGTTAAAAATGGCTTAAACCAGCCCTTCTTTGGTCTAAACCAGGGTTCAATGACACCATAATTGGCTTTTCTGTTGTCAGACCGTTTTCACGACTGAGAAGAGTAAATTGGACTTTTGAAGTAAGAAAATTGATGACTATAAAAGAATGTCTTCTTTGCCCCACTTTTCTCTTCATGTTTGAATCCTTTCCTTTTATAATTAGTTTAAGCACCGTTAAACCATCAATAAAAGATTCCAACCACCTTTTCACCACGTGAAAAAATTATTATAATCATTTTCACCCCTGAACCACCCCAAAAGTGAATGAAAGCATCTTTGTCACTTTGTTTCCAAATTCACTCTGGTCACTTTTGGGCATGTTTTCTCTTTAATATTCCTTTTAAAGACTTTTTTCTTTGATTAATTGCTTGCAGTTCTTTGCTCAATTAGTTCCACTTGAAATTGCTCTTGAAGAAATTTCTTTTGTAGCCTTAAATATCTCTTGTAGAGTATTTTTGGATAAATTTTTATTGTTGGTAAAACAATAAATCTTTATAATATTATTGTTTTATACTAATAAAGTTAAAAATAATAAAATTGGTGTGTTTTCTCTTAATAATAATATTTCTTTCTATTTTTAATTGATTTTTACCTTATAAAAATTTTGAGGACAGGAAAAGTACTTGATTTTTAATCAAAGTTTCATATCCACACCTTACAGGATTTATACTTAACACTATTAGAATTTTCTTTGGGATTTTTGTCCACAGAATCTTTCTAAGGTGTATTAAACCTTCTTTTGAGATTCACCCCACTAGAACCAATCCTGGTTCTGGTGGTTACTTCTTCAAATATATAAATAATATCTTCTGCTGCAGATTGTTCAGTAGTCCTGCTTTTGACAGCATGCTCTAAGTCACCTCCACATTGTATCAGAATCTTTCTGTGGTTCATAAATTCTGACATGTCAGGATACAATGCTGTTAATCTGTCTTTCTGTTGGCAAAACCATGGTAAAGCTTTCTCTTTATAAGAATTAAATTTTTCATATTCAAAGGCTGTTTCCACTTACAACCTCCAAGCATCATTGGCCCATTTTTTGATACTTTGGGTTTTCCACTAAGTCCAACTTTGGTGTCCATGTGCTTATCTTAATTTGATATAACATCTGTGGGCTGATCTGGTAAACAAGGTTTTAAATCTTGCTGTTACCAATCTGTCTGGTAATTAAAGCTCTTTTTTAATCATTTCAATTGCTCTGATGAATTCCATATGGTCATATTCTCCTTCACCACTGAAGTGAGGCCATTCTTTAAGTTTTGGTACTTCCTTTGGGAGTGCTTGGCCCATTGATGGTTCCAAGTTATGAAAATAAGTGGAAAATTTAATTTTAAGCTGTGAGGTTTCAACCTCCAATACTTGTGGATTTGAAATTCTTTTGCCTTCATTCTGATTCAAAGGTGTGGAAATTCCTGGTAAGGTGTGAAGTAAATTTTCAATATCATTCATTTTACTATTGTTACACCTTTGGGAATTTCTGAATTCATGTTGTAAACTTTGTATTGAATTTATTAAATTAGTTTTACAATTATCTTATGTTTGTGTTAATTCTTTCCATAATTCTTTTTGTATAGTATTATCAGAAGTGATCTGATCCAACTTCATTGTTAATCCTGATTTTTCCTCTTGTGGGGTGTCAAAATACTTTTTCAAGGAAATTATATATGTCTTTACTTCAGTAAATGATGTTAAAATATTCTAAAGAACAATTTTATTCTCCTCTTTGATAGTATTTATAGCTTGTTTTATTCTTGTTTCAATTATGTCATCAATATGGAATTTAGAATATTTGTCTGTTAATTCTTTAATAATGGCAGATTGTTCATATAATTTACTCTTGAATGAATTGTCATTATTGGAAGCTTCAATTTCTATTAAAGCCTTTTCAAAACACTTAAGTGTCTCATTTATTTGGCTCAGACTTACGCTGTTTGTTTTAAGATTGTTACACATGAGTTTTTACATCATTTATAGCTTCATACAACTCTTGGATAGAATCAGAAATGTCACAAATCATTTCTGATATTTTAACCTTTCTTCCTCCTTTTTCTGTAATTCCATCATTGTTCTGGCCATCTGAAATACATTCTCCATGGCATTCTGCTAAATGTTTGGGATTCTGCAGCCATTGCTCTAAGGTTTTGTGGCTGGTGCCTTGCCTTTGCCTTGTTTTTAGCTTGTGGCTGCTTTTTCATGTTGGAATTGCTTCTTCTGGCTACTGTCAGGATGAGTCTATGTTGAAGAAGTAATAAGGCTATTTACAACTAGAACTATGACTGTGAAACGGTAAAAATGGTTTTAGAATATAATAAAGCTGATAATGGATGATTAAATGAAGATTTTAAGGGCTTTACTATAGAGATATAGTGGTGGTGAGCGCTGCTGAAAGCCCTGGGTGCAGCTTTATCTGTTGGGTTACAATAATAAAAGACTACAATAATTAAATTTATAATTATACCTGATTATTAACCAAGAGTAAAGCTGTTTTTGACAGTTTACTACGTAGTTTATTCAAGAGCAGGATGAGGAGATGATTTTGGCTGTGAAAAGCCCTCCTTTTATCCTGAAATTGGGGTGGAAAGGCTGCTAGACCTTTCCACGTAGAGGAAGTGAAGATTTTTCACTCTCCAGGACAGGCTTGTGGTTTGCAAACAGCCTGTATACCCTGTATTGGGCTCAGATGTGGTTTTGAAACCACATCTGGGCGGTTTTCACCAAGACAGGGTGAAAACTTTCATCTGGGGACCTCACAGCCTGATTCTGACATGTATGACACGTAGAATGCTGTACAGAAACTGTATGGGACCCCAGTATTGGCTGACATATGAGGTATTGAAGTAAAAACATGCTTGTTTGTCTATTTGACACCTCATATTCATGTTTATGAGATATTATCCCATGGTAAGGCTGTATATGACAGCAGGTGGGATTTTGACCTTAAACCAGCCATAACTCTGTCAGATTTTGAGATATCAGCCTCAAAGGTGATTCATTGGATAGCCCTGTATGAGCTCTACACAATGGTACCCAATTTGGTATGGCTATCATTAAATATGGCAAAGTTATCTTATGTACAAGGTTTTTTGTACATAGTCGTGGTTTGGGCAAAAAGCTGTATTGAGCTTGTTTGCCTCATAACTTCTGTTATAGTTGAGATATGAAGGAGTGGATGGCACCATCAGATATCCCTGATTTTTCTCTTTCCAAAGATACCCCACTTCAGGTATCCCACACTAAAACTGTAGAAGTTAGATGAGAGGTGAATGTTTTGTTCACCCTTATTTGGCCTGAAATTGACCATAACTCCAGTAATATTGGTGCTAGCTCAGTTTGGCTGGTACCATTGGATAGCCCTGGCTTAGAGCTTCATTTTGAATACCCATTTGATGGGTTTAAGCCTCTCCTTTTAGATTTTAGATGAGAGGTGAAAATTAAGGTTTATGCTCAGCAATAACTTTGAGCAGGAATAACTTTGTTATTTCTTCTCCTATGGTGATGGGACTTATATTTTCAAAAAGAGGTGATTTTCTTCCATCTTTTGATACCTTTTGAGCTAATTTAGCTCAGTTCCATGTTTTGGTGGTATCTTGGCTATACCATTGGTTTATGGTATTTTGGCTGTCATGCTTGTGCTCTGGTTTTGAGTCACAGGCTGACATATCCTCCCTCCAAAAAAGGCTCATCATTGATGAGACTGTTCAGTCCTCCTAGAGGCTCTGAATCTCCTTAAATGAAGGTTCCCATCTGGTATGGCATCTTCTGCCAACCATTTGTCTTTATCTGCTGTCTGGTTCTTGAATCTGACTAGGTATTGTCTCTGATCCTTCCCATTGAGTCTGATCTTCCTGGCCCTGATGATCTTACTCACAGGTCCAGGGGAGTCCTCCACTTCCACTATCTCTTGTGGTGTGGGATTCTTCCTCCTTGAGGGGAATTTATCCTTCTCTGTCTGGAAGTATGGTTTGACCAAACTCACTGGAAAGACTGGGTGTTTCCTGGAAAACTCCTCAGTGAGCTTGACCTCTAATGCATTCTTCCCTATCAACTTAATGATAGTGAAGGGCCCTACAAATGAGTCTCTTATTTTCTTGGGTCCCTTGAGATTGTTAAAGTTCAGTGTAGACACTAACACCTGGTCCCCTTCCTTAAAGTCAGGTTCCATGTGTGATTTGTCCCACCTCTGCTTGTTATACTCTTTGGCCTCAGCTATGCATTTGGCAGAAGTGTCACAGGCTTTCTTCCACATATCATGGAAGTCTTTGGCTGTGGGGTGGATGGTTAGAAGATTCTTCTTCAAGTGATCCACAGGTTACAGGGGGTTCCACCCTTTCTCCACCAGTGCAGGTGTTTTACCTGTGGTGGAGTGCTGGCTTGTATTATAAGCCAGTTGGACTGCTGGTAAGAGGGTAACCCAATCATGGGTGTATCCCTCATGGTCCTTGTATTCCATGCCATAGGCACAGAATCTTCTGAGGATGTCCTCCATTTTTTGGATCATCCTTTCAGCTAGGCCATCTGTTTGTGGATGGTAAGCTGTGGAAAAAGCAAGTTTGGTGCCAAGCATGTCATATAGGTTAGTCCAGAATTCAGATGTGAATTTTGGGTCCCTATCACTAATGATGATCTTAGGGACTCCACAGGTGGATATGATGTTATTCCAAAACAACAGAGCAGTATCCATGGCTGTGTCTTCTTTATGGAATGGTAGACACCTCATGCTCTTGCTGAACCTATCAACTATGATCAAACAGGCATTGTAGTTTTCTTTGCCTCCTGGGACAAGTCCTGTAACCCAGTCCATGTTGATGGTTTCCCATGGGTGCTTGGGTTCTTCTATGTGTTGAAGTAACCCATACTTCTTCCCATGTTTCCTATTTGCCTTTTGGCATCTTTCACAAGTGTTGATGTATTCAATCAACTCTTGTTCCCACTTGGGCCACCAAGCTGTGCTTGCTACCCTCTCTCTGGTCCTGTCTTCACTCATGTGTCCCATGTAGGGGCAGTCATGGCATTCTTGTAGGATCAATGAGATGTGGTCTCTGTCTACCACTGTGAGTGCACTTGTGTGCTTTTCTCTGTGGTAGCGCAGGCCATCTATAAGAAAAAACTTATTGTCCTTATAGGCCCTCAACCAGGGTTCTTCCAGCTGGGTTTCCAGTTCTGGGCTCCTGTACTTTTGTTAAAGGAGTTGGAGTAGTATGCTACACTGTTTGTGTTTGGCATAAGACTTCTGTACTGTACTGAAGAATTCATTGTGCAGTTCTGAGGAGCTTATTCCCAGTATGGGAGTTTCTGTTCCTTCTGAATCAGTGTTTCTACTGTCAAGGGTACTGTAAGGTGTGGATATGAAACTTTGATTAAAAATCAAGTACTTTTCCTGTCCTCAAAATTTGTATAAGGTAAAAATCAATTAAAAATAGTATGAAATATTATTTTTAAGAGAAAACACGCCAATTTTATTGTTTATAACTTTATTAGTATAAAACAATAATATCATAAAATTTTTTGTTTTACCAACAATAAAAATTTATCCAAAAAATACTCTACAAGAGATATTTTAAGGCTACAAAAGAAATTTCTTCAAGAGCAATTTCAATTGGAATTAATTGAGCAAAGAACTGCAAGCAATTAATTAAAGAACAAAGTCTTTAAAAAGAATATTAAAGAGAAAACACGCCCAAAAGTGACCAGAGTGAATTTGGAAACAAAGTGACAAAGTTTACAGTGATGAAAGATGCTTTAATTCACTTTTGGGGTGGTTCAGGGGTAAAAATGATTATAAGAGTTACAAACAATGATTATAATGATTTTTTCACGTGGTTAAAAGGTTTAAAATGATTAAAAAGTGGTGGTTGGAATCTTTGATTGATTGGTTTAACAGTTTTAAACTAATTAATAAAAGGAAAAGATTCTAACATGAAGAGAAAAGTGGGGCAAAGAAGACATTCTTTTATAGCCATCAATTCTCTTACTCCAAAAGTAAATTTTACTCTTGTCAGTCGTGAAAAACAGTCTGACAACAGAAAAGCCAATTATGGCATCATTGAACCCTGGTTTAGACAAAAAAGGGCTGATTTAAGCCATTTTTAGCCATTTTTAGCCATTTTAGACCCTTAAATCAGCCATTACTATAGCAATACCAGGCCTAGAGCCTTCAAAACACGTCAGAATGTGTGTAAGAGGCGTAGAAACCAGTTAAAACTGTTTTTACTATGGTTGTTTTATCTTAAGGGTAGTTTTACCTTCTTGGCAACAGCTAAAACTACCCCAGTTGGTATCAAAACCTCATCATCAATTGAGTCCACAGACCCTGTGACTCAATTCCAGGCCAAAAGTGATGAACTTTTGCGTGAATTTTGACATCCCACGCCTGTCAGCAAGGATTTTGGGGGTCTAGCTCCCCCTTAGAGCTGGAGTTCCTTTTCCCCCCCAAATTTAATCTTTCCAATTTATTTTTCCTTTAATTCCTCATCATGTATTATACTTATAATTTAAATATGTAATTCAATTCAATTGTACAGTACAATACAGTAATAATTGACACCTCATATGTAAATCAAAGTTCACTTATGTAATACACGCGCACATTTTGACATTTCAATTGAATTCAATTGAAAATACTTCAATTCCTCATAACTTCTAAACTAAACACAACACCTCAATTTTAACACAAAAATTGATGGTTAACACCACATGTGGTGTGAATTAAATTAAGGTTTTGAGGATTTTCAACTTTTGTATTGAAAATACTAAAAACTTAATTTAAGCTTATTTAGAGTTGAGTTACAAGATTTTCACTCAGAGGTGACCCCACCTGATTTTTTATGAGGAATCCAATGGTGAAATAATTTTTATGTGTTTCTTTATTGGATAAAAAGTTATAATAATTTTTATTTAACTTTTTTCCAAATTTATTTAATTTTTCACAATTTTGTTAAAATTTCATTTTTACTTAATTTTTCCAAGTATAAATGTAATTTTATACTTACAAAATTTTAATGTATTTTTTTATTTTTAAATTGTAATTAATTTTTCATTTTTAATATAATTTTATATTTATATTTTGATTTTTATTTTAATAATATAAATAAAGTTATTTTATATATATTAATATGTTATTTTTGTATTTGTGGTCTTTTGGGTATATGAAATTACCTCTAAGGCTCACATTCCCTCCCCCTAAAAAAAGAATATTACTTTGTAATATTGGTGCCTCTAGTGTGTCTGAATCTTTTTAGGAGTTTGGTAGCTTCTGGTATATCTTTTTCTTCTAACCATTCATCTTCACAAGTTGGGTCACTGTACCTAACAAGGTATTCCCTTACTTTTTTAGTTCTTAATTTCCTTTCTTAACAACTTTGGTAATTTTCTTAGTACCAGATGTCTCAATAGGAAATTATCTGTCCTTTTTATTATGTATTTCTATCCCATACATGATTAAATAGTCATTTCCCAATAAAATGGGTACTAGAGCAATTTTACATAACCACCAATTAAACTGTGATTCTCAAAGATTCCTAATGTTCTCATTGGGTTACTTGTACTGTTGAATTTTATACCATCAAGTAGGTAAAATCTTCCTTTATCATATGATCCTTTCCACACTTCATACAAGGCATGTATCAGAGAGTTGTTTTTACAGTCTTTGTCTTATAAGATGCTACAATTGTTATCTTGAATGTAACTATTTCTGACCTCTTTAAAGAAGGTGGTGTTCAAGTCTGTAACACTTATTCCTTCTATTGGGATTTGCCCTTCATAAGCTGTGCCCCTTGAGCTTTTGATAAATCAAGTTGACTATTGCTCAATTGTGGCAAGTGGGAATAAGATTCCATTATGTCAAAAGTGGCATTGATATTTTGTATATCTTTTGAAGATTCAGAAAATATGGATGATTTATCATCTGAATTGTCTTCAATTATGTCATATTTTTCAACATCAGGTCCCTTTCCAATATTACTTTCATTGATTTTCCCCCTTTTTGGACATGTATTAGCTAA
The DNA here is from genome assembly GCA_023105745.1 of Austropuccinia psidii. Taxonomy (NCBI): domain Eukaryota; kingdom Fungi; phylum Basidiomycota; class Pucciniomycetes; order Pucciniales; family Sphaerophragmiaceae; genus Austropuccinia; species Austropuccinia psidii. The sequence continues at coordinate 9,735,316 of JALGQZ010000004.1, read as the reverse complement.
GTGGTTGGTGCTTTGGCAAATATGGCACTTTTTGACTGTATCTGCAGATTTATGCCCAACATAGTTAGAATTTTCTTTGGGGTTTTTGTCCACAGAATCTTTCCAAGGTGTATTAAACCTTGTTTCAAGATTCACCCTACTAGAACCAATTTTTGTTCTGGTGGTTACTTCTTCTAATATATTGATAATATCCTCTGCTGAAGATTGTTCAGTAGTCCTGCTTTTGACAGCATGCTCTAAGTCACCCCCACATTGTCTCAGAATTTTTCTATGGATCATAAATTCTGACATGTCAGGATATAATGCTGTTAATCTGTCCTTCTGTTGGCAAAACCATGGTAAAGCTTTGTCTTTATCAGCATTAAATTTGGCAGATTCAAAGGCTGTTTCAACTTTAAACCTCCAAGCATCATTTGCCCATTTGTTGATGATTTGGGTTTTCCACCAAGTCCAACTCTGGTGTCCATGTGCTTGTCTTATTTTGATGTACCATCTGTGAGCTGATCTGGTAAACAAGGTGTTAAACCTGGCTGTTACCAATCTGTCTGGTAATTCAAAATCCTCTTTGATCATGTCAATACCTCTAATGAATTCCATATGGTCATACTCTCCTTCACCACTGAAGTGGGGCCATTCTTTAAGTTTTGGCACTTCTTTCAAGAGTGCTTGGCCCATTGATGGTTCCAAGTTATGAAAAGAAGTGGATAATTCATTTTTTAATTGTGAATTATCAGGATCCAATACTTGTGGATTCGAAATTCTTGTGCCCTCATTTTGATTTAGAGGTGTAGACATTCTTGGTAAGGTGTTCAGTATTTGTTCAATGTCATTCATTTTACTGTTGCTACACCTTTGGGAATTTCTGTATTCATGTTGGAAGCTTTGTATTAAATTTATTACTTCAATTTTATACATGTCTTCTTTATGTGTAAGTTCTTGCCATAACTCTGTCTGTCTTGTATTATCAGCAGTGACTTGATTCAATTTCATTGATAATTTTGATACTTCTTCTTGTGAAGTATCAAAACACTTTTTCAAGGCAATGGTATATGTCTTTACTTCAGTAAATGAATTTGAAATGTCATCAAGGACTTTCTTGTTATCTGTTTTGATAATATTTATGGCTTGTTTAATTCTTGTTTCAATTATGTCATCAATATTGAATTTAGAATATTTATCTGTTAATTCTTTAATAATGGCAGATTGTTCATTTATTTTATTAGAAGAATTATCATTATTGGAATTTTTAATTTTTCTTAAAACTTTTTCAAAACACATAAGTGTTTCATTAATTTGGCACAGACTCAGGTTTTTTGTTTTAATGTTGTTACAAATGGTTTCATTTTTATCAGAAAGATGTTTTTTCACGTCATTTATAGCATTATACAACTCTGGGATGGAATCAAATATGTCAGAAATCATTTCTGGAACCTTAATCTGGCTTCCTCCTTCTTCTGTAATTCCATCATGGTTCTGGCCATCTGAAATACATTTTCCATGGCATCCTGCTGAATCTTTGGGATTCTGTAGCCCTGGCTGTAAGGTTTTGGGACTGGTGCCTTCCCTTTGCCCTTGTTTGGAGCTTGTGGCTGCCTTTTCACGTTGGAATTGCTGCTGCTGGCCACTGGGGCTGTTTTTGGCACTGGTTTGGGTGGTGGAGGGTTGTTTTTCCTCCATTCCAGTGTCAAAAGCATCATGTTTTTCTTCTCCATCAATGGATGCCATCCATTGAGCAATTTGCAAGTGTTGGGATGGCCCAAGAATTTTCTTACTGTCAGGTAAGAATTCATGCAATTCTTCCACAGGTCTGCAAGGATCTGCTACTCCTTGAATTGGAGTGCATTGTTGTATGCACTGTGGCTGGCTTTGTATATGTCCACAGAGGCTTGTTGTGGCGGTGTCAGCTCTTTTTGAAGGTAAAATGGTATTATCAGCTTCAGAATGACCCATTTTAGTTGTTTGGAAGTCATCAACTGACCCTTTTCCTTCTGTACCTGATTGTCCTCTGCCATAATCACGTCTATTACCTTTTTGGGAGCTGCTTGAGTGGTTGTAGCTGGCTCCTGATCTGGTTGAAGGCATAATTATGGTTAAAAAAGGCTTAAAATAGTATTTTTACGTCAAAAACTTACTATTGGCCAAATTCTTAGCCTTCTGAAGAGTATTACTTATGTTCAAGTTAATTAATTCAGAAGATATTGGTTCAGGTTGGTTATTTTGAGTCACAATAACAGTACTATTATGATCAGAATTAACAGTACTGGCAGGGATAATGCTGGTTACTGTTGAGGCTGTTTCAATGTTTTCTTGTCTTACCATGTTGTCAGACACTAAAATTAATGAGAAAGCCAATTAATTAAGTAAAAAAAGGTTATTTCAAAAAAGAAATAAAAATATAAGCCTCACTTATAATATGAAAAAAAATTCTTTTTTATGGGTTTTTTGAATTATAAGTATTTTTTATATGTTTTTAAATTTTTCAATATAAGAAAAAGATTTAAAAAGAGTAAAAAAAAAATATGTCACAGGTAAAATATCACGGCTGGGCCCCCAAATGTAAGGTGTGGATATGAAACTTTGATTAAAAATCAAGTACTTTTCCTGTCCTCAAAATTTGTATAAGGTAAAAATCAATTAAAAATAGTATGAAATATTATTTTTAAGAGAAAACACGCCAATTTTATTGTTTATAGCTTTATTAGTATAAAACAATAATATTATAAAAATTTATTGTTTTACCAACAATAAAAATTTATCCAAAAAATACTCTACAAGAGATATTTTAAGGCTACAAAAGAAATTTCTTCAAGAGCAATTTCAATTGGAATTAATTGAGCAAAGAACTGCAAGCAATTAATTAAAGAACAAAGTCTTTAAAAAGAATATTAAAGATAAAACACGCCCAAAAGTGACCAGAGTGAATTTGGAAACAAAGTGACAAAGTTTACAGTGATGAAAGATGCTTTAATTCACTTTTGGGGTGGTTCAGGGGTAAAAATGATTATAAGAGTTACAAACAATGATTATAATGATTTTTTCACGTGGTTAAAAGGTTTAAAATGATTAAAAAGTGGTGGGTGGAATCTTTGATTGATTGGTTTAACAGTTTTAAACTAATTAATAAAAGGAAAAGATTCTAACATGAAGAGAAAAGTGGGGCAAAGAAGACATTCTTTTATAGCCATCAATTCTCTTACTCCAAAGGTAAATTTTACTCTTGTCAGTCGTGAAAAACAGTCTGACAACAGAAAAGCCAATTATGGCATCATTGAACCCTGGTTTAGACAAAAAAGGGCTGATTTAAGCCATTTTTAGCCATTTTTAGCCATTTTAGACCCTTAAATCAGCCATTACTATAGCAATACCAGGCCTAGAGCCTTCAAAACACGTCAGAATGTGTGTAAGAGGCGTAGAAACCAGTTAAAACTGTTTTTACTATGGTTGTTTTATCTTAAGGGTAGTTTTACCTTCTTGGCAACAGCTAAAGCTACCCCAGTTGGTATCAAAACCTCATCATCAATTGAGTCCACAGACCCTGTGACTCAATTCCAGGCCAAAAGTGATGAACCTTTGCGTGAATTTTGACATCCCACGCCTCTCAGCAAGGATTTTGGGGGTCTAGCTCCCCCTTAGAGCTGGAGTTCCTTTTCCCCCCCAAATTTAATCTTTCCAATTTATTTTTCCTTTAATTCCTCATCATGTATTATACTTATAATTTACATATGTAATTCAATTCAATTTTACAGTACAATACAGTAATAATTGACACCTCATATGTAAATCAAAGTTCACTTATGTAATACACGCGCACATTTTGACATTTCAATTGAATTCAATTGAAAATACTTCAATTCCTCATAACTTCTAAACTAAACACAACACCTCAATTTTAACACAAAAATTGATGGTTAACACCACATGTGGTGTGAATTAAATTAAGGTTTTGAGGATTTTCAACTTTTGTATTGAAAATACTAAAAACTTAATTTAAGCTTATTTAGGGTTGAGTTACAAGATTTTCACTCAGAGGTGACCCCACCTGATTTTTTATGAGGAATCCAATGGTGAAATAATTTTTATGTGTTTCTTTATTGGATAAAAAGTTATAATAATTTTTATTTAACTTTTTTCCAAATTTATTTAATTTTTCACAATTTTGTTAAAATTTCATTTTTACTTAATTTTTCCAAGTATAAATGTAATTTTATACTTACAAAATTTCTATGTATTTTTTTATTTTTAAATTGTAATTAATTTTTTATTTTTAATATAATTTTATATTTATATTTTGATTTTTATTTTAATAATATAAATAAATTTATTTTATATATATTAATATGTTATTTTTGTATTTGTGGTCTTTTGGGTATATGAAATTACCTCTAAGGCTCACAGGTACCATTCCCTGGTGCCCATTCAGAAAATCTGAAGTTCCTCCTCCTATCTATTTCCATGAAATGGATAGGGATTTTGGCTGCAACTTCTGGGTCATAAGCTGGATTGCTCTTGACATTGTCCAGTGGCCATCTGCTGAGGCCATCTGCATTGGTATGGCTTTTACCTTCCTTGTATATGATGGTCATGTTCCCTCTATACTCCTGGATAGCTATTTGCCATCTCAGCATATGTCTATTAGTAGTCTTCATGCTTAGTAAAGACTTCAAGGCTGTGCAGTCTGTGTAGACTTCAAAGACTGCACCCTCCAAATAATAATGGAGTTTTTCTAGAGCCCAGACTAGACATAGACATTCAGTCTGGGTGGCCCCATACCTGGCTTCTGAATCTTTCAGTTTCCTAGAGATGTAACATATTACACCCTCTCTTGGTTCACCATCCACAATTTGTCTTTGGTGAAGGGCTGCTCCTAAGCCTTGGCTGCATGCTGCATCTATATATAACTTGAATGGTAGTTCAAAGTCAGGTAAGATAAGCACTGGTGCATTGGTGAGTTCATATTTTATTCTCTCATATGCATCCCTCCTCTCCTTGGTTATTTCAAAAACTACATCTTTTGAACATAACTTGTATAAACTACTAGTTATGTGTGAAAAATTTTTGATATGGTTTCTATAGTAGGTAGCAAACCCAAGGAAAGATTGCATCTCTTTGATGTTCTTTGGTACTGGCTTTTGCAGTACTGCTGCTACTGTGTTCTGGTCAATTGCCAGACTAAGACCTGAGACTTTATGTCCCAGAGCTAGTAGCTCTTGTTGGCCAAAATTACACTTTTTGAGTGAAATTTTCAGATTGATGGGTATACATTTACTTAGAACTCTGTCTATGTATTGTACATGGTCTTCCCATGTCTCTGAGTATATAATGATATCATCAATATATACTACCATCCAGCATTCCATTATTTCTTCTTGGAATATGGTGTCCATCATCCTTTGGAAGTGGGCTGGTGCATTCTTAATGCCAAATGGAATTCTGGTGTACTCATATATGCCCATATGGCATATTATTCTGAGTAATTTCATGGAGCTTGGTTTAACTCCATTTTGGTGGAAGCCTTTCATACAATCCATCTTGGTTATGTATTTGGCTTTGGCTAGCTTATCCAAGGCATGAGGTATCCTTGGTATAGGGTACCTGTCTGCTTTTGTGTAGTTATTCAGGGATCTCAAGTCTCCACACAATCTAGATTTGCCATCATGCCAAGTGATTAGGACAGGAGTGGTGATTTCCACTATTTCATTATGTCCAATCTTCCTGATGACATCCATATCCAGGAGTTCATTGATGTGTTTCTCAATTTCTTTCCTGGTTTCCAGGCTTGCTGGATAAGGAGGTCTTCTCAGCATGGGTGGATAAGGCCTTTCCACATCCAGATATAGTTCTATATCATGGCCTTTGATCTTGCCTAATGATTCTTCACCAATGGCAAATGCTGGTCTGTTATTTCTCAGCATCTTCAGTAAACTTAGTTTTTGTTTACTGGTGAGGGTAGTGCTAAACTGTCCCTCTCTGAATTCCTTCAGAAGTTCTTCCAGTGGATCCTGAGAAGATATCTGGTATATTTCAAGTGAAAATTTCTTTTCCTTGTTAGTACCTATGGTGATGTGCCTATTTTTACTGTTGTAAATATCTATGCCATACATCCTCTGGTAATCTGTTCCCAGTAAAAACCCTTGGATGTGGGCATCATTAAGCACTACAAACTCTGGGTTGAGTCTGATATTACCCTTCCTGTGGGGTATAATTATCTCCTTGATAATATTCCCAATGGAAGTCATCTTCCCTGATGCACTTTTAAAGTTCTTTGCCTTAGTGGGCAAGAGCTGTTTTTCCCAGTTTGGGAAGTGGGTATCCAGATAGGTTCTGGCCACTATGGAGCAGTGTGCTCCACTATCAATGATCAGTGGATGCTGAGCATTGTCAATACAAACAGTCATTTTTGTGGCTGTTCCATGTATATATGCCATTCCTTTGGTTGGTGTAACCAGGAATGTTTGTGCATCTTGTGTGTGTTTGCACAAGTTCTTGTTAGCAGTGTCCTGTGGCATGCCTGCTTCCAACTGTATGTCCTGGATTTCCAGTGGGGTTTCTTCTTGGTATTCCACTAGAAATTCCTCTCTTGGGTCTTGGTCATCCTCAGATGGTTCTCTGATGGCATCACCCATAGAGTCTGAATCAGAATCCTCTGTTGGAGGTTCTTCCTCAGGGACTTTCTCTATGGCATAGACTTTCTTCTTTGCCTTTGGACAGTTGGTGGCATAGTGATCTGTTGAACCACAATTGTGACAAGAATTTCTCTTCTTTGCCACTTCTGCCACTCTTTCTTTGGGTTTGTCTTTAAACTCTACGCTGAAAGGTTTTTTCTCTTTGAAACTACTGCTCTTATATGGGGTGAATTTCCCCATATTTGTCCTCTTCCTTATGTCTTGTAAGGTGTTGGCTATGTCATCTAGAGTGCAATTTTGGTTGCATCTGCATTTTACTGCATGCTCTAGTTCTCCTGGCAGTTGTGTCAGGAGTTTGTGATTCCTCATTTGGATGTTCATCTGAGGATCAATGGCTTTGAGTCTTTTAGACTGTCTAAGACACCACTCATATGGATCTTTGTCCACAGAGTATTTGTCATTTTCAAATGACATGGTCTTTTGCCATATCCAAGTTCCATTACTGTACTTTTGGATGATTTGATTCTTCCACCATGGCCAGTTGCTTCTGCCATGGATTTCTTTCATTTCTGTGTACCATATACTTGCATGACCTTTAAATGCAGTATTCAATCTAGCAGTGATCCAGTAGTCTGGTATGCTTGGTACATCAATGAAGAGTCCATCAATATAATCTATGAGTTCCATATGATCATATTCCCCTGATCCAGAGACTTTGGGCCAGTTGGAGGCCTCAGGAAGCTGTTTCAAGGCTTCCTTCTCTGAATAAGACATGCCATCTCTGTCCTGGTATTGTGATGGAGATCTTGCCCTATTCAACATCATGGCATCTGGTTTGATGTCATCTGGTTGATATGGATTCTCCATAGCTTGGCCTTGTGGTTGGGGCTTCGAGCTATGATAGGCATTAAACAACTTGTTAATTTCTTGATCCAGACACTCCCTGTCCCTTGTGCTGTGGTGTTGTTCTTAAAAGACTATATTCAGTCTTTTGTTGGTTTCTTCAGAGGCTTTGCTCAGTTGAGCATATCCTTCTTGAAGATTTTTAACTATTTGTTCCAAGGAGGCTTGAGCTTGTCTCATCCTCTCTTGGCTAGCTTTAATTTCTGCAAACTGATTTGCAGATTGTTCAGCATATTGGGACATTTGTAACCACAGTGTATCACTGTTGATGTTACTCTCAGATGTGACAATGTTATTTTCAGTCTGAGTGGGGGTAATGTTTCTATTACTAGGACTACTGATTCTAGAGTGGCTTACAACTACTTCTGGTTCTTGTGTACTTCTTTTACCAAATCTAACAGCTTCTGGATCATGGGGTCTGACTCTTTCCTCCTCTGGTTGAAGGAGGCTTTGTTCTTGCCCTTGTTTCCTTGTCTTCTCCTGGAAACTTCCTGAAATTGTGAAGAATGGTGACTCTTGGCCACTGATATGTTGGTTTCTGAATGGTGTGAAGCCACTGGAGAGCTGATTTGGCCTGCTCCTTGTGAACCTGAAGGAATCTGAGTAGGCCCTGTCTGGGTTAATTGTTCTTCTATTGCTTGGATAGTGGCTTGATTCTCCCTTATCCTCTGTGCTGCCTGGTAGGATTCCAACCTTTGGTGATTTCCATAAGGTCTTTAAAGTCTATCTCTTTGAGACAGATCTTCTGGCAGCTTGATCCAAGCTCTGCCCAGTGAGTTGCTAGGTTGAACCTCTTGTTGTCCATGCTCCATTGAAACAAATCTTTGAGGAGTTGGTGGATCTGAAGAACTTGATCCATATCCTTCCAGTCCTCTGGTTTGAGGTTTCTGTTGAATTGGAGTGTGAATGGCAAGGTTGATATTATCTCCCTCATTGTTTTGCCATCCACCACTGTGTCCAAGGTGTCTTCTTCCAGGTCTGCTGGTTCTGGACAATCCTTCTCTGTCCTCTGGCTGGTTCCTTTGGAAGCCAAGATCTCTGAGGTATGCAGGGGACATATCAGTGTTTGCAAGCAGTCAAAAACTTTATGTTCTTAGGGTATTTACCTTTGACTGTGCCTTGTACAAATTTATTGTCTGCGGACTTGGGCAGTTTGCCTTTGGAAGTTACAACTGGGTTAATAATTGTAATCTTTCCTGTACAAGTGGTTAAGGTTGGTTTAGCTTGTATGGATGCAGAGTTTTGTGGTTTTCTACTTCTCTGAGTGGCTATTGGTGTCCACTTCTTGGCTGTAATGAGACCTTCACTGTGACTCTTTCTTTTGCCCTTGCTGCCCTCTGGTGTGTTGGCCTGTGACTGGGTCTCAAGTGGGATGCAATTTTCTTCCACTGAATCAAGGCAGGAAAAAAGAGGGCTTATGTCAGTTAAGACTTCTCAAGGGTGCTGGTTTTGCACATCTAAGATTGGTCTCTGGGCTTGTATGTTACTACAATGTGCCCTGTATAATGACAGTGTAATTGAATCAACAATTCCACGTCAGAATTACAGCTTTTGGTACCCTGTCACAATGTTTGTGTGCCATTATCCCACAGATACACTTGTGGTTTTCAAGTGTATTCTGTACAAGTGGTTTTTTATAAGTGTTATTGAGTTAACAATAAACTTAACCACGCCTCAACTGATGGTTTTTCAGTCAGAGGTGTCCTTATTCAGTCAAGAATACAGGACTTCTTGATGGCTTATGTGTTTTTATATACAAAACACGCCAAAAATAGTTATTTTCAGTGGGTATTAACCACTTGAATGATACTCTTATAATATGAGTATATATAAAGAAAAGGATAAAGATATATAGAATATATATCTTAATAGAGAAATCATGCCTAAAAAAGATAAAACACTTGTTAATAAGTCATAAAAAGAGAAAAGACTTACTTATAAGGTCCAAAAAAGGATTTAAAACACGGCCAGGCCCCCAAAATGTCAGGATGAGTCTATGTTGAAGAAGTAATAAGGCTATTTACAACTAGAACTATGACTGTGACACGGTAAAAATGGTTTTAGAATATAATAAAGCTGATAATGGATGATTAAATTAAGATTTTAAGGGCTTTACTATAGAGATATAGTGGTGGTGAGCGCTGCTGAAAGCCCTGGGTGCAGCTTTATCTGTTGGGTTACAATAATAAAAGACTAAAATAATTAAATTTATAATTATACCTGATTATTAACCAAGAGTAAAACTGTTTTTGACAGTTTACTACGTAGTTTATTCAAGAGAAGGATGAGGAGATGATTTTGGCTGTGAAAAGCCCTCCTTTTATCCTGAAATTGGGGTGGAAAGGCTGCTAGACCTTTCCACGTAGAGGAAGTGAAGATTTTTCACTCTCCAGGACAGGCTTGTGGTTTGCGCACAGCCTGTATACCCTGTATTGGGCTCAGATGTGGTTTTGAAACCACATCTGGGCGGTTTTCACCAAGACAGGGTGAAAACTTTCATCTGGGGACCTCACAGCCTGATTCTGACGTGTATGACGCGTAGAATGCTGTACAGAAACTGTATGGGACCCCAGTATTGGCTGACATATGAGGTATTGAAGTAAAAACATGCTTCTTTGTCTATTTGACACCTCATATTCATGTTTATGAGATATTATCCCATGGTAAGGCTGTATATGACAGCAGGTGGGATTTTGACCTTAAACCAGCCATACCTCTGTCAGATTTTGAGATATCAGCCTCAAAATTGGTTCATTGGATAGCCCTGTATGGGCTCTACACAATGGTACCCAATTCGGTATGGTTATCATTAAATATGGCAAAGTTATCCCATGTACAAGGTTTTTTGTACATAGGCGTGGTTTGGGAAAAAAGCTGTATTGAGCTTGTTTGCCTCATAACTTCTGTTATAGTTGAGATATGAAGGAGTGGATGGCACCATCAGATATCCCTGATTGTGCTCTTTCCAAAGATACCCCACTTCAGGTATCCCACACTAAAACGGTAGAAGTTAGATGAGAGGTGAATGTTTTGTTCACCCTTATTTGGCCTGAAATTGACCATAACTCCAGTAATATTGGTGCTAGCTCAGTTTGGCTGGTACCATTGGATAGCCCTGGCTTAGAGCTTCATTTTGAATACCCATTTGATGGGGTTAAGCCTCTCCTTCTAGAGTTTAGATGAGAGGTGAAAATTAAGGTTTATGCTCAGCAATAACTTTGAGCAGGAATAACTTTGTTATTTCTTGTCCTATGGTGATGGGACTTATATTTTCAGAAAGAGGTGATTTTCTTCCATCTTTTGATACCTTTTGAGCTAATTTGGCTCAGCTCCATGTTTTGGTGGTATCTTGGCTATACCATTGGTTTATGGTATTTTGGCTGCCATGCTTGTGCTCTGGTTTTGAGTCACAGGCTGACAGCTACTGTGGCTATTTTTAACACTTGCTTGGGTGGTGGAGGGTTGTTTTTCCTCCATTCTGCTGTTAAAAGCATCATGTTCTTCTTTTCCATCAATGGATGCCATCCATTGAGTAACTTGCAAGTGTTGGGATGGCCCAGGAATTTTCTCACAGTCAGGTAAGAATTCATGCAGTTTTTCCACAGATCTGCAAGGATCTGGTACTCTTTGTGCTGCAATGCATTGTTGTAAGCCTTCTTGCTGGCTTTGTAGATGTCCACTGGGGCTTCTTGTGGCAGTGTCAGCTCTGTTTGAAGGTAAAATAGTATTATCAGCTTCAGAATGACATAATTTATTAATTTGGAGGTCATGAACTGACCCTTGTCATTCTGTAACTGATTTGTGTCTGCCATAATCACGTGTATGACCTGTTTGGGAGCTTCTTGATGGGTTATAGTTGGCTCCTGATTTGGTTGAAGGCATATTTTATGATTCAAAGGCTTAAAAATAGTATCTTTGCATCCAAAAACTTACTATTGGCCAGATTCTTTGCGTTCTGAAGGGTATTACTTATATCCAAGTTAATTAATTCACAAGAAATTGGTTCAGGTTGATTATTCTGAGTAATGATAACTGTACTATTATGGTCATAATTCACAGTACTTTCCGGAATAATGCTTGTTACTGTTGAGGCTGTTTTAATATTTTCTTGTCTTACCATGTTGTGAGACACTAAATTTAATGAAAAAGCCAATTGATCAAGTAAAAAAAATTTCAAGAGAGAAATGCAATAATAAAGCCTCACTTATAATATGAAAAAAGTTATTTTTTATGAATTTTTTGACTTATAAGTATTTTTTCTATGTTTTTAAATTTTTCAATGTAAGAAAAAAACTATGTCACAGGTAAAATATCACGGCTGGTCCCCCAAATGTAAGGTGTGGATATGAAACTTTGATTAAAAATCAAGTACTTTTCCTGTCCTAAAAATTTGTATCAGGCAAGGTATAGTTGAAAAATAGTATTAAATAGTATTTTTAAGAGAAAAAATGCCAATTTTTTTTAACTTTATAAGTCTAAAACAATAATATTGTAAATATTTATTGTTTTACCAACAATAAAAATTTATCCAAAAATACTCTACAAGAGATATTTAAGGCTGAAAAAGAAATTTCTTCAAGAGCAATGTCAATTGGAATTAATTGTGCAAAGTACTTCAAGAAATTAATTAAAGGAAAAGGCCTTTCAAAAGAAATTTAAAGAGAAAACATGGCCAAAAGTGACCAGAGTGATTTTGGAAACAAACTGACAAAGTTAACAGTGATGGAAGATGCTTTAATTCACTCATGGGGTGGTTTAAGCAGTAAAAATGATTATAAGAGTCACAAACAATGATTATAATGATTTTTTCACGAGGTTAAAAGGTTTAAAATTTTATGAAAAATGTGGTTGGAATTTTTTATTGATTTGTTTAACAGTGTTTAAACTAATTACAAAAGGCAAAGATTCTGACATGAAGAGAAAAGTGGGGAAAAGAAGACATTCTTATATAGCCATCAATTTTCTTACTCCAAAAGTAAGATTCACTCTTTTAAGTCGTGGAGAACACTCTTGCAACAGAAAAGACAATTATGGCATCATTGAAGCCTTGTTTAGACCACAAAAGTGCTGATTTTAGCCTTTTCGGCTGTTTTTAGCCATTTTAGACCCTTAAATCAGCCCTTACTATAGTAATACCTGGTATAGAGCCTTCAAAACATGTCAGAATGTGTGTAAGAGACGTAGAAACCATTTAAAACTGATTTGACTCAGATTATTTTAGCTCAAGGGTAGTTTTACCCTCTTGGCAACAGTTAAAACTGCCCTGGTTGGTATCAAAACCTCACCATCAATTGAATCACAGACCCTGTGACTCCATTCCAGGCCAAAAGTGATGAAATTTTGCGTGTATTTTTACATCCCACGCCTGTCAGCACGGATCTTGGGGGTCTGGCTCCCCCTTGGAGCTTGAGTACCTTTTCCCCCCCAGAATTAATCTTTCCAATTTATTTTTTTCCTTAATTCCTCATCATGTATTATACTTGTAATTTACATATGTAATTCAATTGAATTGTAAAGTACAATACAGTAATAATTGAAACCTCATATGTAAATTACAGTTCACTTACATAATACACCTGCACATTTTGACATTTCAATTGAAAATACTTCAATTCCTCATAACTTCTAAACTACACCCAACACCTCAATTTGGACACAAATATTGATGGTTAACACCACATGTGGTTTTATATAAATTAAGTTTTTGAGGATTTCAAAGTTTTACATAAAATACTAAAAACTTAATTCAAGCTTATTTAGAATTTATTTACAGAAATTTACCCAGAGGTGACCCCACCTTATTTTCTATGAGGAATCCAATGGTGAAGTAATTTTCTTAAGTTTATTTATTGGATAAAAATTTATAATATTTTTCATGTAATTTTTTACCAAAAATATTTTAGTTTCATTAATTTTATTAAAAATTCATTTTTACTTGATTTTTTCAAGTAAAAATGCATTTTCATCATTTTAAAATTCAACATAATTTTTATTTTAAATTATAATTAAAGTTTTATTTTTGTATATAAGTTTGTATTTATATTTTCATTTTTATTTTGATAATATAAATAAATTCATTTTATTTATATTTTTATCTTATCTTGTTATGTGTGGTCTTTTGTTTATATGAAAATACCTCTAAGGCTCACACCACCACTGTTCCTCACTAGTAAAGCCCTGTATACCTCATCATCAACCTTTATTATCATCAAAAAAATCTTTTTTTTATCATTTTCACCATGTCACAGTCATAGTTCAATCTTGTAATTAGTCTTATTTAGCTTCATCCTAGACTCAGCCTGACATTATGGGGGCTTGGCCATGTTTTTTTGAATTTTTTGGGCCTTTTTACACCAAAAGTGAGTATTTTATTCTATTTTCTTGATTCTGACACTATTTTTTCTTTTTTGATGCATAAAAATTCCTTGAAAAATAATAGAACATATATCTTATAATTGTATTTTGCGTGGTGTATGACCATATACCACTGTGCTTTTCCACTTTAATTACCTTGTTGTGTGGTTGATTATAGTTTAATCACCACAAAACCTTACTTTTGGCGTGTTTTACATATTGAAACACTTTAAGCCATGAATACTGTCCTTTAATAATTAAAAAGTACACCTCTCTTACTGTAAACCAACAATATTAGGGGCGTGGTTGGGTATATTGATAATTTCAATTGCCATTTGCATAACCACTTTTATATTACACTTTTTAATTACAAGTTAATCTTTGAGATACTTGCATACAAAAATTGTAACGGAAATCCACAAGCTGTATTTTTTGACTTTTAATTGATAATTTCAATTGCACTGTAATAATACAAGGGTATAATATAAAAATATATTGCCCAGAGGCCATTCTTAGATGTGCAAACAGCACTTTGAGATGTCTTAACTGACAATAAGCCCTCTTTTTCCTGTTTGATTCAGTGGAAGAAAATTTCATACCACTTGAAACCCAGTCACAGGCCAATACACAAGGGACACCCTCACAACCGGAGGGAGGCAAGGAAAAAGGAAAGAGGCACAGTGAAGGTCTTATAACAGCTAAAAGGTGGACACCAATTTTCACTCAGAGGAGTAGAAAACCATGAAACTCTGCATCGATACAAGGTCAACCAACCTTAATCAATTTCACAGGGAAGATTACAATCATTACCCCAGTTGTAACCTCTAAAAGCAGTCAACAACAAACTTGTACACAGCACAGTCAAAGGTAAATAATCTATAAACATTAAGTTGTTGACTACTTTCAAACACTGATATGTCACCTGTACACCTCAGAAACCTTGGCATTCCAAGGAACCAGCTAGAAGACAGAGAAGGCTTGTCCAGAACCAGAAGACCTGGAAGAGTACACCATTGACACAGTGGTGGATGGCAAGATATTGAGGGAAATCATACCCACTCTTCCTTTCACTTTCCAATTCAACAGAAACCTCATACCAGAGGACTGGAAGGACATGGATCAATTTCTTCAGCTCTACCAACTCCTCAAAGACCTTTTTCAATGGAGCATGGACAACAAGAGGGTAAACCTAGCATTTAATTGGGCAGAACTTGGAGAAAGCTGCCAGAAGATATTTCTCAAAGAGATAGACTTCAAATACCTTATGGTAATTGCCAAAGGTCGGATTCCCACCAGAAAGTTTGTGAGCCTTTGAGATATGACCACATACCCAATAAGGTCACAAGAAAGACTCAGAATAATTATACATTAAAAATAATTACTTCAAAAATACAAAAATACCATAAATTGGTACAAAAATTGGTTTAAATTAAAACCCAATGAATCAAAATGTGAAATAAATTATACCATTGGATTCCCCATGGTAAAATACACATATACCATTTTTATGGCATATCTGTAAAGTCAATATTTAATGAGTTATAAGGAATAATACCTTATAAAAACCATAAATCCTTATTTATTTCAAGATCCAATGAAACAACATGTGAAATAAATTCTACTATTGGATTCACCATAAAAATTCACACATAAAACAATTAATGAACTAATTTCCAATGTTAATACTTAAGGAATTAACCTGAATATATGCACTTTTTTGGTCAACGCATATATTCAAGGATCATAGCTAATATCTCTTAAACCATACAAGATAGAGTGATGAACCAAAAAGAAAGTTACCACGTAATTAATGTACAAACAAAGATATGAACTTTACTTTACAACCTATAAACAAGGTTAAAACCTATGATGAAATATTGATAAAAATCAACAGAGCTGTTGACCACTTTGTTGTGAAAGTGGTATAAACTTAAAATAAAGCACACAGTTGGATTCTACTAGCTCATTCGTGAAGAATGGCGTAATTTCTATTATTAAATTCAGGGTATAACCCCCTGAAATCATGATTTGAAGTTTAAAATATTGAATTTCGACAGAAAAGATGAGTTACAAGAAAAATCATTAAAATTAGAGTTTTGATGATGTAA
Organism: Austropuccinia psidii; assembly: GCA_023105745.1. Taxonomy (NCBI): domain Eukaryota; kingdom Fungi; phylum Basidiomycota; class Pucciniomycetes; order Pucciniales; family Sphaerophragmiaceae; genus Austropuccinia; species Austropuccinia psidii. The sequence goes on along the minus strand of JALGQZ010000004.1, from coordinate 9,719,328 downwards.
TGAAAAGCTCTTGGCAGCATAATACGGTTATGTCAGGCTATTAGAATTCACTCTCTGAATTTCTTTAGCGTGTAAAACTTAAAAGTCATTAAAGATCAAAGTTTGAGCTTAAATTGAGCAGTTATGATCACATACTGTAATCTTAAATTAAGTTTAACAGTCATATGAGTGATAAAACTGGTGAATACTATTAGTTCATGATTAAAACTAATAAAATCCACGAATTTTGGTGTTCTGCCAAGCCTCTGATGTCATCAACTTTAGAGTTATAGTGATAACTCTAAATAATGGTGTAATGATGATGCAATATGGTTTGATAATGATGTAATCATCTCCAAACCTTAAAGTATTGATCATTTCCAGTGGGTATGATTGGTACACGTCTACTAGAAGCCTTCTGGACTCTAGGAGGGAGGTATTTACTATAAATAGAGCTCTGTTTACTCTATTTTCCCCTCAGACGCATCAAAAACATTAAATCAATTAAATCAAAGGTAATTTCTTTATTCTTTATATATAAAACCATTATATTATTAAAGACCAAAGACCACCTTGTTGTAATCATTTATTTTGACGTGATTAAATCATTTATTTAATTGTTTTTGTTAAAAATCTCTCTAAAAACTCATTTCCACGTAAAAATCAAGAATATTAGTAATTTTCTTTATTTTTTATTGTAAATACAATTTGAAAAGGTTGTATTTATATTTTTTGGCATAAAATATTTCAAAATTATTATATTAAGTGTTAAAAGTAAGTTATTTTCTCTTATTATAATAATTTTCTCTTTATTATTATTTTAATAATTCTTTAATTAATATAAATAGTATTTATATTAATTTATAACTTTAATATTGGTAATATTATTGTTATTAATTGTTTTTTATTAATAAAAAACAGTTTTTTACGCCTTTATTATTTGTTTGTAACAATAATAAAGTGCCTTTAAATATATTAATTATTTTATATTAATATATTTATTTTATTATATTATATTTTATAATATAAATTATATTATTATATTTTATTGATAATATAATCATTTTTACGCCATAATTATAATAATTCTTTATTATTATAATTATTTTTATCTTATTTATTTCATTTATAAGGACATTCATAGTACAATAAGTAAAATATTAGTAATTTTTACTTATTGTTTCATAGTCAAACCTTACACAGTTCATACTTCTGGAGGAGAGGGCAACCAGGATAAGGGAGAATCAAGCCACCATCCAAGCTATAGAAGAACAGCTGAACCAGACAGGGAATACTCAGATTCCTTCAGGCTCACAACGAGTAGGCCAAACCAGATCTCCAGTAGCATCACACCATTCAGGAACAAACAGATCAGTGGCCAAGAGTCACGATTCTTCACAATCCCGGGTAGTTTCCAGGAGATGACAAGGATACAAGGGCAAAAACAAGACCTCTTTCAACCAAAGGCAGAGAGATTTAGACCCAATGATCCAGAAGCTGTTGGAATTGGTGAAAGAAGTACACAAGAGCCAGAAGTAGTTGTACATACTTCTGGAATCAGTAGCACCATTCAAAGAAATATTACCCCCACTCAGAAAGAACATAATGTTGTTACACCTGAGAGTAACTTAAATAGTGATAAACTGTGGTTAGAAATGTCCCAATTTTCAGTGCAAACTCAAGAATGACTTGATTATTTAAAGAGGATAAATGAAAGGCTTCAAAAAAATGCAATCTTACAAGAGGCTACAATCAAAGCCATCGAAGTGAGCTGTGCCCAATTGAGCAAAGCCTCTGAAGAAACCAACAAAAGACTGAGTCAAGTCTTTGAACAGCAACATCACTGAAAAAGGGACAGGAATTGTCTGGATCAAGGTATAAACAAATTGTTTAATTTCTACCGAAACATGAAGCCCCAACCAGAAGGCCATGCTTTGGATGATCCATACCACCAAGAAGACATAAACCCAGATGCCTTATTTGTGAATAAGGCAAGATCTCCATCTAAATACCAAGATGGAGATAATATGTCTTATTCTGAGAAGGAATCCTTGAAACAGCTTCCAGAGACCTCAAGCTGGCCCAAATTCTCTGGAACAGGATATTCTGATCATATGGATATCATTGATTATATTGATGGACTCTTCATTTATGTACCAAGCATTCTAGATTACTGGATTACTGTTAGAATTAATACAGAATTCAAAGGTCATGCTGTTATATGGTAAACAGAGATGAAAGAGATCCATGGCAGAAGAAACTGGCTGTGAGCCTTTGAGATATGACCACATACCCAATAAGGTCACAAAAAAGACTCAGAATAATTATACCTTTAATATAATTATATTAAAATTACTTAGAATAATTATACATTAAAAATGATTACTTAAATATACAAAAAATACCATAAATTGGTACAAAAATTGGTTTAACTTAAAAACCAGTGAATCAACATGTAAAGTAAATTTCACCATTGGATTCCCCATGGTAAAATACACATATACCATTTTTATGGCATATCTGTAAAGTCAATATTTAATGAATTATAAGGTATAATACCTTATAAAAACCAAAAAACCTTATTTATCTCACGAACTAATGAAACAACATGTAAATTAAACTGTACCAGTGGATTCCCCACATAACCCCACACATAAAACAATTAATAAGCTAATTTCCAAAGTTAATACTTAAGGAATTAACCTGAATATATGCACTTTTTTGGTCAATGCATATATTCAAGGATCATAGCTAATATCTCCTAAACTATACATGATAGAATGATGAACCAAAAATAAAGTTACCACGTAATTACTGTAAGAACACAGATATGAACTTTATTTTACAAATTCTAAACAAGGTTAAAACCTATGATGAAATATTGATAAAAATCAACAGAGCTGTTGACCACTTTGTTGTGAAAGTGTTCCAAACTCAGAAAAAGGATTACAGTTAGATTCTACTAGTTCATTTGTGAAGAATGATGTAATTTTTATTATTGAATTCAGGGTATAACCCCCTGAAATCAAGGTTTGAAGTTTAAAATATTGAATTTCGACAGAAAAGATGAGTTACAAGAAAAATCATCAAAATTAGAGTTTTGATGATGTAATTAAAAGCTCTTGGAAGCATAATACGGTTATGCCAGGCTATCAGAATTCACTCTCTGAATTGCTGTAGCGTGTAAATCTTAGAGGTTATTGAGGATCAAAGTTTGAGCTTAATTTGAGCAGTTATAATCACTCACAGTAACCTTAATTTAAGCTTAACAGTCTTAAGAGTGATAAAATTGGTGAATACTATTAGTTTATGATTAAAACTAATGAAATACACGAAATTTGGGGTTCTGCCAAGCCTCTGAAGTCATCAAACTTAGAGTTATAGTGATAACTCTAAATAATGGTGTAATAATGATGTAATATGGTTTGATAATGATGTAATCATCTCCAAACCTTAAAATATTGATCATTTCCAGTGGGTATGATCAGTACACGTCTACTAGAAGCCTGTTGGACTCTAGGAGGGAGGTATTTACTATAAATAGAGCTCTTTTTACTCTGTTTTCCACTCAGACGCATCAAAAACATTAAATCAATTAAATCAAAGGTAATTTCTTGATTTTTTATATATAAAACTATTATATTATTAAAGACCAAAGACCACCTTGTTTTAATCATCTATTTTGACGTGATTAAATCATTTATTTAATTGTTTTTGCTAAAAATCTCTTTAAAAACTCATTTCCACATTAAAATCCAGAATAATTTGTAATTTTCTTTATTTTTATTGTAAATACAATTTGAAAAAATTGTATTTATATTTTTTGGCGTAACATATTTCAAAATTATTATATTAAGTGTTAAAAGTAGGTTATTTTCTCTTATTATAATAATTTCTCTATTATTACTCTCTTAATAATTCTTTAATTAATATAAATAGTATTTATATTAATTCATAACTTTAATATTAGTAATATTATTGTTATTAATTGTTTTTTATTAATTAAAAGCAATTTTTTACGCCTTTATTATTTGTTGGTAACAATAATAAACAGATTTTTAAATATATTAATTATTTTATATTAATACATTTATTTATTATATTATATTTTCATAATATAAATTATATTATTATATTTATTTAATAATATAATTATTTTACGCCATATTAATAATAATTATTTATTATTATTATATTTTTAATCTTATTTATTCAATTCATAAGGACATTCCGAGTACAATAAGTAATAAATTAGTAATTTTTACTTATTATTTCATAGTCAAACCTTACATTTGGGGGCCTGGCCGTGATATTTACTTAAAAGACCTTTAAAAAGATTCTAATTGGGTTTATCCAATAATAAATTATATTTATAATCATAAAATTATATGATAATTTTATATCTTATTGATTTTGAAAGCAATTGTACTGTCTTACACATGGTTTTTTCACATCCTTAGACTTGCAAGAACTTTCTTTGAGTGACTCTAGTAATTAAAAAAGATAATTTCTTATAATTTAATTTTGTAAAAGAATCATATTCATTTTTTATTTTAAAAATAAAAATATAAAAAATATTAAAAAATATTAAAAAAACCAATAAAAAAAAAGTTATTTTTTTTATTAATTTTCATTCATTTCTTTATTCATTTCAAATTTTTAAAAAAAAAGATATAAAAGCAATTTCTACGTGGAAAATTGCCATATCTTGCCAAAAAATAACACTTCTTATAAAAAGACCTATATTTATTTGTCTTTTTTAGTGTTTGAAGATAACCCAACAGAAGACAACCAAACTGCTGTTGAGAGATTGGTGGAAGAAACTTGTCAAAGTTCTCCAACACGAGTTATCACCAAAAGAAAGAAAGCTAAGAAATTAGACTTTCCAGGACCCACCATTCAAGACTCTGAAGGTGAGCACCTCTTTTATAATTGCCATAAAAAGAATTTTTAACCTAAAATACTTTTATTTCTTATTTTCTTAAATTTTGACTACCAGAAGAGGTTCCCAATACTCCATCCAATCAGATGGAGCTGGACTCAGAGGTAGAACTGATCCCTCAAAAGGGAAAAGAAAAGGCAATATCCCCAGTGGAACAGAATCCACACAAGGAAGTGCCTTATCCCAAAGGCAAGTCCCAGAAATTCCCATGATATCTGAACCTGAATTGAAGCTAAGTATGAGTAACTCAAATAGGTACAAATCACATTCAGAGGGCTCAAATAGACATCTAAATGAGCCAGTACAAGCAGTATTACACAGTGTACAAGGACAAAGATTGGGAAATGCTGCCTCAAATACACCAAGGAGTGATGAACTCCTGGCACATCCTGAAAAAGTTTCTCAAAGAGGAGGAGATAGTGAAATACTCCAATGGATGGAATCCACTGTCATCCAAACCTCAAATCAAAAAAATCAAGGATTACCACGCCAAAAAGAGGGAGGCAACCAAGGAAGAAGCCCCAGTAGCTTCTACCAGCAAGCCCCAAGCCAGCCCACTTCCCCAAGAAGGGAAGAAGAACAAGAAAAAGCATTGGAGGAAACCATATTCCCCAAGCTACAGGATCCCAAGAATCTAAAAGGATGCCATGGACAATGTTTTCAACATGGCCAGAACCTTGATGGAGCTCAAGGACAAGGAAGAGCAAAGAATGAGACAACCTCATTTCCCAAAGAAATAACCTTGTCCAACGATGTTGTAAATACTTTAACAGAAATTAAAAATAGTATATTACCTCTAAAAGAAATTAAAGATAGTTTATTATCACTACAAGAAATAAATAACAATTTATCTTCTTTAACAAAAATTGTTGTGCGAAACAAGAAAGAAATTGACAACATTAAGTTTATTGTTGAAAATAATAAACCAAAGAATTTAATTGACAATACTCAAAAATTAATACAAGGACAACAAGAATTGTATAAATACATAAAAGATATCAAAGACAAGACTTTGACAATCTATTATGATGTGAGTATTGACAATCTTACAGAAAAATTAAATAAGTTAAGTATTTCTGTAGAAAAATTTGAAGAAAAGACTTCATCACACCAAAAATTACTTTTGGACCATGTGGAAAAAAGTGATGAAGCAAGAATGCATCTGAAAGATGATATTCAGAGTGAAACAAGGCTTATTACTGAAAAAATGGATAGAATTAATGAGGCTAATTTAAATATGCCAAACTTATCAACACCATTTTCTCATATAAGAAGCCCTGTTAAAACAAAAGAGGAATTGTCAAATCCTTTCATAACAGACTTGAGTCACCAAGATAATAATCAAGTCTTAATGAAGGAAGCACCTCAATTGAAGGAATGGCCAACATTCACAGGAGAAGGTGAATATGACCACATGTCATTTATTAAAACAATTGACATGTTACAAGAAGACTATGCCATACCAGATGGATTAATCACTGCAAGATTACATTCATTGTTTGAGAAATCTGCAAAAAGATGGTATTATGGAATAAGACAAACAAATGGTAAAAATACCTGGTCTTGGTGGAAACAAGAAATAATCACCAAGTGGTCAAATGATGCCTGGAGGTATAAGATAGAAAATGCATTTGGAAACTCTTTCTTTGACCCAGAGAAAGACAAACCTTTAACTTGGTTCTTGAAACAAGTTGAAAGTCTTAATGCACTGTACCCAGAAATGTCACAAAAGATGCTGCACATGAAAATACTTAAAAAATGTGGAGGGGAACTAGAACATGCCCTAAGAAGCAGGTGTATAGAACCATGCTCCAAAGAAGAGTATATAAATGCACTAGAAGATATAGTGACAAGAACAAAAATTGGCAGGACTTGGAAAAAATTGGACATTAAAAGCCCAAATAAACCATTTATCAAAAAAGATAAATCAAAAGAATCCTTTAAGCCCAATACATCCAACAATAATGAGCAAAGAAAATGCCATAAATGTGGAGGTATTGGACACTTAGCCAATAATTGCCTTAAAAAAGCAAAAATTAATGAAATTGTGGAAACAGAAAACCACAATGACAAAGAAGAGGAATCTGACTCTGAAAAAGAGACAGAAGAGTCAGAAAGCTCTAAAAGTGATGAAATCAATATAATTAATGCACAAATTAATAATATTGATATAATTTATGAATTACTGGATGTTAATTCAAACTTACCACAAGTTGGAACATCTGACACAAACCTGACAAACATACAAGATGCCAAAATGTATAGAACCAAACCTGCAAGAGGAATGGGATATACAGCTGGAAAATCAAGTATAAGTATTTTTATGGTTGATAACCAAGAAGGAAAAGTTAACTTGGATACAGGAGCATATTGCACTTGTGTTGGCAAAAGTTATTTAAAAACCATTGTCCCAAACTGGCAAGAAAAACTTATGCCAATACAAGGTGTCAAATTTAGTAGTGCAAGTGAGAGCATGAAGCCCCTTGAAATAATTGATTTAACACTAATTTTTCCTCATCCCTCACAATGTGTCAGAATTAAAGTAGAGTTTGTAGTAATGGAAAACTGTACTAGTAATCATTTCATACTTGGGAATGACTACTTATCAATCTATGGTATAGATATCTCCAACCAAAAAGACAGATATTTTACCATAGGAGATAACAAAAGACAAAAGTTTGGCTTCTTAAATAATAAAAAACAAATCACAGTTATTAAGAAGGAAGAAAAAATTCCAGGAAAAGAACTTTTTATATCTGAACAACTTAAAGAGGCAGAATTCAATCAAGAATTAACAGAAAAAATGAAAGAAAAATTGATTGACCTCTTATTTAAGTATAAAAATGCCTTTGCAACTGACAAAGAGCCACTAGGTGCCATAATTGGACATGAAGTGGATATAATTCTTAATGTAGAAAAGCCTTACCCACCTTTATTAAGAAGACCTGCTTATCCAGCCAGTCCAAGGGCTAGAGAAGCCTTAGAGGTGCACATTAAAGAATTAATGGACCTTGGAGTATTAAGAAAGGTTGGACATAATGAACAAGTAGAAGTTACTACACCTGTCATTATAACTTGGCATAATGGAAAATCAAGGATGGTAGGAGACTTCAGAGCCCTGAACACCTATACCATTCCAGACAGATATCCAATACCTAGAATCCATGAGACATTGACCCAATTGTCACAAGCTAAGTTCATCACAGCTATGGATGCTCTTAAGGGTTTTCATCAAAATGTCTTAACAGACAATGCCAAGAAACTACTAAGAATAATAGTCCATTGTGGAATTTTTGAATACTTAAGAATGCCATTTGGGATAAAAAATGCACCTTCCCATTATCAAAGAATGGTGAATACCATATTCCCTGAAAAATTATCAGAAGGATGGTTAATTATCTATATTGATGATATCATAGTTTGCTCAGAAACGTGGGAAAATCACCTTACAAGACTAGAAAGGGTACTACAAAAAATAGTCCAAGTGAATATGAAAATTTCCTTGAAAAAGTGTCATTTTGCATATAGTGAATTAAAAGCACTAGGACATGTTGTATCTGGACTTAGTCTAGGCATAGACAAAAATAAAGTAGCAGCAGTACTACTCAAACCAATGCCTCAAACCACAAAAGAAATGCAATCATTTTTAGGAATTGCTGGTTACTACAGACAGCATATAAAGGACTTTGCAAAAATTGCCAAATCCTTATATAAATTATGTGACCAACAAACAGTTTATGAAATGACTGAAGAAAGGGTCAAGGCATATGAAGAATTGAAAAATTCACTAACAAATGCCCCATTTATTCTAATGCCAGATTGGAAACTACCTTTCAAACTATACATTGATGCTTGTGGAGAAGGATTAGGTGCTGCACTTCACCAAACACAAATTATCAATGATAAACCAGTGGAAGGACCAATTTGTTTCATTTCAAGGCAAATAAAGCCAACAGAAGCAAGGTATGGAGCAAGCCAAATGGAATCCTTATGCCTAGTGTGGGCTTTAGAAAAACTGCATTATTATTTGGATGGCACAGTATTTGATGTAATCACAGACTGTAATGCTGTGAAATCACTATTAAATATGAAGACTGCAAATAGACATATGCTGAGATGGCAAATTGCTATCCAAGAATATAGAGGAAATATGACTATTGTACATAAATCTGGAAATATTCATAAAAATGCAGATGGGCTTTAGCAAATACCCCTGACAATCCAGCATGGGTACCACAAGAAGAGCACCATATAGAAGGAATATGTGTCACAGACATAGGCACAGAATTCTTTAACCAAGTTAAAGAAAGCTATAAGACAGACAAAAATTGCCATATCTTAAGCCAACTTCTAATGAAACACTGCAAAGATCCATCACTTTCATCAAAACTAGATGAAATATGGAAAAAGGCATATGATGGAGGAAGATTCCACCTCCTTGATGGAATCCTTTACCATAGAACAAAACACACATGTGTTATGGCCTTAACAGATAGAACACTAATAAACACTATTTTACATGAGTGTCATGATAGTGTTGCATCTGGACATCTCTCAGAAGATAGGACACTAGAGAGGGTGAAAACCTGCTCTTAGTGGCCAAATTGGAAGAAAGATGTTGCAGAGTACTGCCAAACCTGTGACAGATGTCAAAAAGCCAACAGAGCCACAGGAAAGAAATTTGGAATGATGATCCAAATCCAAGAACCAAAATCCCCATGGGAAATAGTTCATATGGATTGGGTAACAGCACTACCTCCAGGAGGAGACAGGAGCTATAATGCATGTCTAGTGTTAGTTGACAGGTACAGTAAAACTCCCATGTTCTTACCATGTCATAAAGATGACACAGCTATGGATACAGCCATAATGATATGGAATAAAGTCATTATCCACACAGGCTTATTCCAAAATATTATAAGCGACAGAGACCCAAAGTTCACTTCAGCATTATGGACAAATCTCCATAACTTATTTGGGACAAAGCTATCATTCTCAACAGCTTACCATCCCCAAACTGATGGTTTAGCAGAAAGGATGATACAGACCTTAGAGGACATGATCAGAAGATTCTGTGCTTATGGGCTAGAATTCAAAGATTCTGATGGTTTTACCCATGATTGGTGTACACTAATACCAGCACTTGAACTGGCATATAAGACATCAATCCATTCTTCTACTGGCAAAACACCAGCAATGCTAGAGAAAGGTTGGAATCCAAGACTTCCTTATGATACCCTCAAAAAGGACTTAGTGGACATACATCCAACAGCAAGCAGTTTTAAGATAATGCTTGACAAAGCAAGACACCATGCAAACAGATGCATGCAAGACTCTTTCAAATATGCAAAAGAAAGATGGGACAAAAGTCATAAACCACCTGACTTCAAAATAGGAGATTTGGTATTAGTATCAACTCTTAACTTTAATAACATAAAAGGACCAAAGAAATTGAAAGATTCCTTTGCAGGACCATTTATGGTAAAAGCACTTCATGGACCCAATGCTGTACAATTGGAACTTACAGGTGATTTAATGAATAAACACCCAACTTTCCCTGTAAGTCTTATAAAACCTTACAGCTCAAGTGACAAGGAATTATTTCCACTAAGAAATAAACCCCCACTTGAAATTCCCCCTTTGGAAGAAGGAGAAGAAAAAATAATTGTAAAAGTCCTTAAAGAAAGAAGGACAAGGAACAAAAAAGAAAGAGAATACCTTGTAAGGTATAGAAATCCAACTCAAGAAGATGAATGGCTACTTGAGAAAGATATAACAAATGCTGATAAACTACTGAGGAGGTTTAGAAATGAAAGAAAACCTAAAGAATATCAAAATCAAGCATTATTGAGCTTCAGGACTGATAAAGTCTAATGAAGAGGTAGGACAGTGGATGATACCCTAATCACACATATCAGATTGTGGTACAATCTTTTTTGGTGGTAGGGAATGTGAGCCTTTGAGATATGACCACATACCCAATAAGGTCACAAAAAAGACTCAGAATAATCATACCTTTAATATAATTATATTAAAATTACTTAGAATAATTATACATTAAAAATAATTACGTAAATATACAAAAAATACCATAAATTGGTACAAAAATTGGTTTCACTTAAAAACAAATGAATCAACATGTAAAATAAATTATACCATTGGATTCCCCATGGTAAAATACACATATACCATTTTTATGGCATATCTGTCAAGTCAATATTTAATGAATTATAAGGTATAATACCTTATAAAACCCATAAAACCTTATTTATCTCAAGAAATAATGAAACAACATGTGAAATAAATGGTACCAGTGGATTCCCCACAAAATTCCACACATAAAACAATTAATAAGCTAATTTCCAAAGCTAATACTTAAGGAATTAACCTGAATATATGCACTTTTTTGGTCAACGCATATATTCAAGGATCATAGCTAATATCTCCTAAACTATATATGATAGAATGATGAACCAAAAATAAAGTTACCACGTAATTACTGTAAAAACACAGATATGAACTTTATTTTACAAATTATAAACAAGGTTAAAACCTATGATGAAATATTGATAAAAATCAACAGAGCTGTTGACCACTTTGTTGTGAAAGTGTTCCAAACTCAAAAAAAAGTATACAGTTGGATTCTACTAGTTCATTCGTGAAGAATGATGTAATTTTTATTATTAAATTCAGGGTATAACCACCTGAAATCAAGGTTTGAAGTTTAAAATATTGAATTTTGACAGAAAAGATGAGTTACAAGAAAAATCATCAAAATTAGAGTTTTGATGATGTAATGAAAAGCTCTTGGCAGCATAATGAGGTTAAGCCAGGCTATCAGAATTCACTCTCTGAATTGCTGTAGCGTGTAAATCTTAAAAGTTATTGAGCATCAAAGTTTGAGCTTAATTTGAGCAGTTATGATCACTCACAGTAACCTTAATTTAAGTTTAACAGTCTTAATAGTGATAAAATTGGTGAATCCTATTAGTTTATGATTAAAACTAATAAAATCCACGAAATTTGGGGTTCTTCCAAGCCTCTGAAGTCATCAAACGTAGAGTTATAGTGATAACTCTAAATAATGGTGTAATAATGATGTAATATGGTTTGATAATGATGTAATCATCTCCAAACCTTAAAATATTGATCATTTCCAGTGGGTATGATCAGTACACGTCTACTAGAAGCCTGTTGGACTCTAGGAGGGAGGTATTTACTATAAATAGAGCTCTTTTTACTCTATTTTCCCCTCAGACGCATCAAAAACATTAAATCAATTAAATCAAAGGTAATTTCTTTATTCTTTATATATAAAACTATTATATTATTAAAGACCAAAGACCACCTTGCTTTAATCATCTATTTTGACGTGATTAAATCATTTATTTAATTGTTTTTGCTAAAAATCTCTTTAAAAACTCATTTCCACATTAAAATCCAGAATAATTTGTAATTTTCTTTATTTTTATTGTAAATACAATTTGAAAAAATTGTATTTATATTTTTTGGCGTAAAATATTTCAAAATTATTATATTAAGTGTTAAAAGTAGGTTATTTTCTCTTATTATAATAATTTCTCTATTATTACTCTCTTAATAATTCTTTAATTAATATAAATAGTATTTATATTAATTCATAACTTTAATATTAGTAATATTATTGTTATTAATTGTTTTTTATTAATAAAAAGCAATTTTTTACGCCTTTATTATTTGTTGGTAACAATAATAAAGAGCTTTTTAAATATATTAATTATTTTATATTAATATATTTACTTATTATATTATATTATTATATTTATTTAATAATATAATTATTTTACGCCATAATAATAATAATTATTTATTATTATTATATTTTTAATATTATTTATTCAATTCATAAGGACATTCAGAGTACAATAAGTAATAAATTAGTAATTTTTACATATTGTTTCATAGTCAAACCTTACACTGGCCATATTGTAAGATTCAGATTATTCAAAACTACAGAAATGGTACTTGGATATGGAAAAAGACCATGTCATTTGTAAATGACAAGTACTCTGCGGACAAAGATCCATATTAGTGCTGTCTTAAACAGTCTAAAAAACTTAAAGTCAGTTATCCTCAAAGAAATATTCCAATTAGGAATCACAAACTCCTGACCCAAATTCCAGGAGAACTAGAGCATGCAGTGAAATGCAAAGGCAACCAAAGTTGCATTCAAGATGACAATGCAAATACCTTACAAGATGTAAGGAAAAGAACAAATATAGGGAAATATTCCCCATAGAAAAGCAGTGGTTACAAGGATAAACAACCTTTCAGGGTGGAGTTCAAAGACAAACCAACAGAAAAAGTGGCAGAAGTCGCTAAGATGAAAAATTCTTGTCTCAATTGTGGTTCAACAGACCATTATGCCAACAGCTATCCAAAGGCAAAGAAGAAAGTCTATGCAATTTAGAAAGTCTGAGATGAGGAATCCCTCAGAGGATTCTGAATCAGACTCTATGGGTGATGCCATCAGAGAACAATCTGATGATGACCAAGACCCAAGAGAAGAACTCCTTGTGGAAAACCAAGAGGAAACACCACTGGAAATTTTGGAAATACAGTTGGAAGCAGGCATGCCACAGGACACTGAAAATAAGAACTTGTGTAAACACACACAAGATGCACAGAAATTCCTAGTTACACCAACTAAAGGAATGGCAGACATACATGGGACAGCCATAAAGATGACTGTTTGTATCGAAAATGCTCAACACCCACTGACCATTGACAGTGGAGCACATTGCTCAATAGTGTCCAGAAAGTATCTGGATCACCACTTCCCAAATTAGTAAAAACAGCTCTTTCCAACCAAGGCAAAGAAATTCAAAAGTGCATCAGGGAATATGGCATCCATTGGGCAATTATCAAAGAGATAATTATACCCCATAGGAAAGGTAATACCAGAATCAACCCTGAGATTGTTGTGCTTCAAGATGCCCACATACAAGGATTCTTACTGGGAACAGATTACCACAGGCTTCATGGCATTGACATTTACAACAGCAAGAACAGGCACTTTACCATAGGTACTAACAAGGAAAAGAAATTTTCAATTTATATATACAAAATATCTACCCATGACCCTCTAGAAGAATTACTGAATGAATTGAGGGGGGGCCAATTCAGCCCTACCCTTACCAGTAAGCAAAAATTTAGTTTATGGAAGATTCTAAGGGAAAAAATACCAGCATTTGCAATTGGTGAAGAACAATTAGGAAAATTCAGAGGTCATGAAATAGAATTATATCTGCATGTGGAAAGACCCTATCCACCCATGCTGAGAATACCTCCATACCCAGCAAGTATGGAAACTAGAAAGGAAATTGAAAAACATGTCAATGAACTCCTAGACATGCATGTAATCAGGAAGATAGGACAAAATGAAATAGTGGAAATCACCACTCCTTTCATTATCACCTGGAATGATGGCAAATCTAGGCTGTGTGGACACTTCAGAGCTCTGAATAACTACACCAAATCTGACAGGTACCCTATACCAAGCATACCACATGCCCTATACAAGCTTGAAAAAGCCAAATATATAACCAAAATTGGTTTTATGAAAGGCTTTCACAAGAATGGAGCTAAACCAAACTTCATGAAGTTACTCAGAATCAAATTTTATACGGGTAAATATGAGTACACCAGGATGCCATTTGGCATTGAAAATGCACCAGCCCACTTCCAAAGGATGGTGGAAACAATTTTCAAGAATAAATATTGGTCTATGGATGGTAGTCAATATTTCTGACATCATTATATACTCAGAGATATGGGAAGACCATGTGCAATACAAAGACAAAGTAATAAGTAAGTGCACACCCATTAATCTGAGAATTTCACTTAAAAAGTGTCATTTTGTCCAACAAGAGTTACTGGCACTGGGACACAAAGTCTCAGGTCTTAGTCTGGCCATAGACCAGAACAAAGTAGCAGAAGTACTGCAGAAGCCAGTACTAAAGAACATCAAAGAGATGAAATCTTTCCTTGGGTTTGCTAGCTACTACAGAAACAACATAAAAACCTTTTCCCACATAACTAGTAGTCTATACAGGTTATGTTCAAAAGATTTAGCTTTGAGATTACCAAGGAAACAATAGATGCGTATTAGAGGATCAAACATGAACTCACAAATGCACCTGTGCTTATCTTACCTGACTTTGAAATACCTTTCAAGTTATTCATAGATTCAGCATGTAGCCAAGGCTTAGGAGAAGCCCTTCACCAGACACAAATTGTGGATGGTGAACCAAGAGAGGGAGTAATATGCTTCATCTCTAGGTAACTGGAAGATTCAGAATCCAGGTATGGGGCCACCCAGACTGAATGCCTATGCTTAGCCTGGGCTATTGAGAAACTCCACTATCATTTGGAGGGTGCAGCCTTTGAAGTCTTTATTGAACATGAATACTACCAACAGGCACATGTTGAGGTGGCAAACATCCATCCAAGAGTATAGAGGCAATATGACCATCATATACAACAAGGTTAAAAGCCATGCTAAGGCAGATGTCCTCTGAAGATGGCCACTAGACAATGTCCAAAACAACCCAGCTTCCAACTCCTTCAACAGAAGTACAGGAGCCCAGAGCTTGATCCCAGCTAGAGGAACCCTGGATGAGATACTATAAGGACAAAATGTTTTTCCTTATAGATGGCCTGATCTACCATAGAGAAAAGCACACAAGTGCACTCACAGTAGTAGACAGAGACCATATATCCCTGATCCTTCAGTAATTCCATGACTGCCCCTATATGGGATACATGAGTGAATACAGGACCAAGGAAAGGGTAGCAAGTACAGCTTGGTGGCCCAGATGGGAACAAGAGTTGAGTGAATATATCAACACTTGGGAAAGATGCCAGAAGGAAAATAGAAAACATGGGAAGAAGTATGGGCTACTTAGACACATAGAAGAACCCAAACACCCATGGGAAACCATCAACTTGGACTGGATTATGGGACTTGTCCCAGGAGGCAAATGAAACTTCAATTATTTCCTTATCATAGTTGATAGGTTCAGCAAGAGTGTGAGGTGCCTACCATGTCACAAGGAGGACACAACAATAGATACTGCCTTTTTATTTTGGAATAACATAATATCCACCTGTGGAGTCCCTAAATTTTTCATTAGTGATAGGGACCCAAAATTCACATCAGAAATTTGGACCAGCTTTTATGACATGCTTGGTACTAAACTTGAATTCTCCACATCTTACCACCTACAGACAGATGGTTTAGCTGAAAGAATGATCCAAATAATGGAGTACATCATCAGAAGATTCTGTGCATATGGAATGGAATACAAAGACCATGAAGGATACACCCATGGCTGGGTTACCCTTCTACCAGAAGTCCAGCTGACTTAGAACACAAGCCAGAACTCCACCACAGGGAAATTACCCTTACTGGTAGAAAAAGGGTGGAACCCCCTATTGCCTGTAGATCACCTGAAGAAAAATCTTCTGACTATCCACCCAACAGCTAAAGACTTCCATGATATGTGGAAGAGGGCTTGTTATATAGTTGCTAGATGCATAGCTAAGGCAAAAGAATACAATAAAAAGAAGTGGGACAAACTCACATGGAACCTGACTTCAAATGAGGGGACCAGGTATTAGTGTCCACACTCAACTTCAACAATATTAACGGACCAAAGAAGATGAGAGACTCATTTTTAGAGCCATTTACTATCATTAAACTGATAAGGGAAAATGCAGTGCAGGTCAAACTCACAGAGGAGTTTTCTAGGAAACACCCAGTATTCCCAGTGAGTTTGGTTAAGCCAAATTTCCAAACAGAGGAGGATAATTTCCCCTCCAGAAAGAAAAATCCCACTCCACCAGAAGTAGTGGAAGTGGAAGATTCCCCTGGTCCTGTGAGGAAATTCATCAAGGCCATGAAGATCAGACTGAATGGTAAAGACCAAATGCAATACTTGGTCAGATTTAAAAACCGGACAGCAGATAAAGACAAATTTTTGGCAGAGGATGCCATTCCAGATTGGAACCTTCACCTAAGGAGTTTCATGGCCTCTAGGAGGACTGAAAATTCTCATCAATTATGAGCCTTTTTTGGAGGGAGGGTATGTCATCCTGTGACTCAAAACCAGAGCACAAGCATGACAGCCAAATACCATAAACCAATGGTAAAGCCAAGATACCACCAAAACATGGAGCTGAGCCAAATCAGCCAAAAGGTATCAAAAGGAAGAGGAACCCCACAAATTTTCAAATACACAAATCTCATCATCATAGGACAAGGAATAACAAAGTTATTCCTGCTCAAAGTTGTTGCTTAGCATAAACCTTAATTTCCACCTCTCATCTGAAATCCAGAGGAAGAGGCCTAACCCCATAAAATGGGTATTCAAATTGAATCTCTAGGGAAGTGATATTCAATTGTACTATCCAAATTGAGCTAGCACCAGAACTACAGGAGGTATGGCCAAAATAAGGTCAAATAAGGGTGAAGAAAATATTCACCTCTCATCTAGCTTCTAAAGTTTTAATGTAAGATACCCAAAGGCGTGAATTTTTAAAAAGAGAAAAATTAGGGCTATCTGATGGTGCCATCCATTTTCTAATACCTCATCTAGAACAAAGGTTATGGGGAAAATAAGATCCATACATATGTACAGAAAAAGTTGTACATGGCATACCTTTGCCATATTTCATGATATCCATACCAAATGAGGTACCATTGTGTAGAACACATCCAAGGCTACACAATGAACCAACCTTGGGCTTGATACCTCAAAGACTGACAGAGGTATGGCAGTTTTAACTTCAAAATCCCACGGTTAGACCAATACAACCTTACTATGGGATAATATCCCATAACTATGATTATGAGGTGTCAAAAAGATGAAGGAGCTTGTTTATACTTCAATACCTCATAGTTTGGCTAATACTGTGGTCCTGTACAGCTTCTGTACAGAATTCTAAATGTAATATATGTAAGAAGAGGGCTATCTGGTCCCCAGATGAAGATTTTCACCCTGTATTGGTGAAAACTGCCCAGATGTGGTTTCAAAACCACATCTGAGCCTGATAAAGGCTATACAAGCCCTATTAAAACCACAAGCTAGTCCTTGGAAGTTAAAAATCTTAACTTCCTCTACATGGGAAGTTCTAGAAGAATCTTTCACCTAAGTCCAGGATAAAAAGGGGCCTTTCTCCACCAGAAAATGGTTCCTCATCCTGCTCTTGAATTCCTACATAGTATAACTGTCGAAAACAGTTATACTCTTGGAAAATGAGCAGGTTATAATTGAAATATTAATTATTGTAGTAGTTATTATAGTAAACCAACTGATAATTATTGCACTCAGGGCTTTCAATAGTGCTCACCACCACTATTCCTTAATAGTAAAGCCCTGTATACCTCATCAACCTTTATTATCATCAAACAACTCTTTTGTATCATTTTCACCATCTCACAGTCATAGTTAAAGCTTGAAATTAGTCTTATTTAGCTTCATCATAGACTCAGCCTGACAGGTGCTATATGCCCCTGTATCCAGATTTATCTTTGCCTCTTGATTCTTCAACGTAAAAATACTTATACTTGAGTTTCTAGCTGTATAGCACATTACTTTTGCAGCTTTTAATTTTTCAAATTGGGAATCTTGTATTTTTTTAAGGCATATATCAGATGTTTTAACTTGTGGGAAATTAGAGTTTACATCCAGTACTTCATAGATTAATTGAATATTATTAATTTGAGCATTAATCATTTTTATTTCATCACTTTCAGGGGTTTCTGATTTTTAAATATCTCTTTCAGAATAAGATTCTCCTTCTTTATCATTGTGGTCTTCTGGTTCCAACATTTTATTAATTGTTTCCTTTTTAAGACAATTATTGGCTGGGTGCCCAATACTACCACATTTATGGAATTTTCTTTTCTGATTGGTGTTATTGTATTTGAAAGGTTCTTTAGGTTTTTCTTTCTTAGTAAATGGTTTGTTTGTGTTTTTTATGTAATTTCAATTTTTGTTCTAGTCACAATATCTTCCAGTGAATTAATGTACTATTCTGCCTTTCAGGGCATGTTTTATTCTCCCCCACACTTTCCAAGTATTTTTATATGTACTAAATTTTGTGACATTTTTGGATATGACACATAATATTTCAACATGCTTTAAGAACCAAGTTAAATTTTTATCTTTTTCCAGATCAAAGAATGAGTTTTCAAATTCATTTTCTATTTTACACCTCCAGGAATCGCTTGCCTACTTGGTGATTATTTCATTCTTCCACCAAGACCAGGTATTTGTGCCATAGAACCATCTCTTTTCAGATTTTTAAAATAAGGAATGTAATCTTGCAGTGATTAATTCATCTTGTATAGAATAATCTCCTTTAAACATGTTAATTGTTTGAATAAATGAAATTTGCACATATCCACCTTCACCTCCAAATGTTTGCCAATTTTGAGTTTAAGTTCTTCTTCAATCAAGACTTGAATTTTGTCTTTATACCTTAAGTGTGTTATTAAGAAAGTTGGTTTTTCCTCCTTTGGCTTAACAGGATTTCTTATGTGTGAAAATGAGGATGAAAACTTTGGCATATTTAAGTTACCCTCATTTATTTTATCCATTGTCTCAGTAATAAGTATTATTTCACTTTGATTGTCATATTTTATATTCATTCTTTCTTCATCCCTCTTTTCTACCTGGTTTATAAGTAGGTTTGGTGTGATAAAGCCTTTTCTTTGAATCTTTACAGATAAATGGACAATTTGTTTAATTTTTCTCTTAAGGTGTTGATACTCTGGTCCTAATTGATTGTCAAAGATTTTTATTTGATATCTTTCATGTAATCATACAATTGTTGTTGTCTTTGTATTTGTCTCTGAGTATTGTCAATTATAATATTTGGTTTATTATTTCAATCCATAAACTTGATATTTTCTATCTCTTTTTTATTCTTTACAACAATTTGGGTTAAAGATAATATACTAATTCTTATTTCTTTGAGCAATAATATACTTTCTTTAATTTCCTTTAGAGGTAAGATACTAATTTTAGTTTCTAATAAATTATTTAAAAAATTAGAACAAAAAGTTATTTATTTGGGAAAGATAGTTGTCTCATTATTTGTTGCTCTTGATCCTTTAATTAGATAAATGTTCTGGCAATGTTGAATGCATTTTCCATGGCATCTTTTTAATTCTTGGGATCCTGAAGCTGGGGAATATGGTTTCTGACAGTTCTTTTTATTTTTCTTCTTTCCTTCTTGGGAAGGCTAGTTCACTTGTGGCTTGCTGGTGGAAGCTACTGGGTCTTCTTCCTTGCTTTCCTCTCTCTTTTTGATTTGAGGTTTGGTTGAGAGTAGATTCCAACCATTGGAGTATTTCACTATTTCCTCCTCCTGTAGGAGCTTTTTGTGGATGTTCCAGGAGTTCATCATTCCTTAGTGGATTTGTGGCAGAATTTCCCAATCTTTGTCATTGTAGACTTTTTAGTACTTCTTTTACTGGCCCATGTAGATTTCTATCCAACTCCTCTTAATATGATTTTTCTCTGTTTGAATGACTCATACTTTGTTCTAATTTAGGTTCAGAAATATATGAAATTTTAGGGACTTGCCTTTGGGATATGACAAATCCTTTTGTGAAGGCTTTTCCACTAGGGATTTTGACCTCTCTTTCCTCTTTTGTGTGATCATTTCTTCTTCTGAGTCTATCTCCATTTGATTTGATAGAGTATTGGGCACCTCTTCTAGTAGTCATGTTGAAAAATAAAGATATAATAAAAAACAATTCTTTTTCAGGAAATTTATGAGATGTTCTCACCTTAAGAGTCCTGAATGGTGGGTCCTTGTAAAAAAATTTTCAGCTTTTCTTTGCTTAGTAATAAGTGGTGTTGGAGAACTTTTGGAAGTTTCTTCCACCAATATTCCAAAAGTGGTTTGATTATCCTCTGTTTGGTTCTCTTCAAACACTAAAAAATACAAATAAATATAAGTCTTTTTTGCAAAAGTGTTTTTTTGAAAGATATGGCAATTTCCAAATCAAAATTGCTTTTTATCTTTGTATAAGAGAAATAAATAGAAAATAGAAAAAAAATTATTCTATTCTATTTTTGGTTTTTGGTTTTTTAATTAATGAATAATAAGAAAGAATTGGATTTCTTTGAATTGAATTATAATACTAACTTTATATCCTTAATCTATAAATATCTTATCTAATTAATAGAGTCACTAAAAGAAATGTCTTGCAAGTCTAAGGATGTGAAAAACCATGTTTAAGGCAGTGCAATTACTCTCTAAATGCCTCAAGAGCTTTTAAATTCAATAAATATAAAATTATTATATAACTGTATGTTTATAGATATAGTTTATAATTGGATCAACCCAATTAGAATCTTTTCATAAAGTCTTTCAAGCAAATCTCATGGCCAGGTCCCCAAATGTAAGGTTTGAATATGAAAAAAATGGGTAAAAGTTATTACTATTCTATTTATTCTAGTCTTAATTTCCAAATATAAATAAGTAATAAGATTCAAAATAATTATAATAATAGCCTAAAAAATATTATATTATTTAAAAATGATATGATAATAGAATAAATAAATATATTAATATATTAATGGTAATTTATTAACTTTAACAAAAATTCATAAATGCATAAAGTTTTCTTATTTAATAATAAATAACAATATGTAACAATAATATTAATATAAATACTCTTTATATTAATAATAAGAATAGAGATACATATCATAAGAACATAAAACACCTTAGTTTCAACACTTACTATAGTAATTGTCGGTAAATATATGCCTAAGAATATAAATACCATTTTTTTGAATTGTATTTACAATAAAAAATAGAGAGAATTACAAATTTTACCATTTTCACATGGATTTAGAGATTTTTAGGAGAATTTAACAAAAAGAATTTAATTTTGGATTAGTAAAAGAACAACTATTTATTACTAAAATATGTATATTTTGTCTTTGATAATATAAGAGTTTTATATTCAAAGAATAAAGCAATTACCCACTTATTTGATGTGTCTGAGGGGGAAACAAAGGAAGAAGGGGTCTTTTTATAGCAAAGATCCTTTCTTCTAGTGGATGTGTCCTGACGTTATTCACTGTAATTGAAAAATTGATTAATGTTTGGTGATGATTACATCATTATTGAACCTTTTTATCTCATTATTATTCCATTTTTAGATTTATCACTATAAAGCTAATTTGATGGAATAATAAGCCTAGAATATGATTTATTTTGGTGCATTATAGTAGTTTGAATTATAAAATACTAATACCCACCAGTATTACATGCTATTCAAACAGTAAGCCTCAAATGAGATTAGAGCTCTTGATCAGTAATGAGTATTTGTAAGCCTTAACTTTGATCCGTGATACGTTTTAAATTATTAATGCTAAAGCAATTCAGAGAGTGAATTCTGATAGTGTGGAGTTTTCTTAATAATATTCCAATAAGATTTCATTACATCATCAAAACTCTGTTTTTGATGAATTTTTTTGTAACTCCTCCTTTCAATCAAAATTTACTATTTTGGACTTCAAACTATAATTTCATAGGATAATATGTTGAATATCATAGTAAAAGTTCCATCATTCTTCATTTATGAGCTACTAGAGTCTTAATATCTGCTTTTTTTAATTTTAAACCACTTTCAATTTTAAGTTGTCAACAGATATTCCCATCTTTCCCAATATCCCATTATACCTTTGAACCTTGTGTATAGCTTGCCAAATAAAGTTTATATATTTATTTTTACAGTTAATCTGTGGTAACTGTGTTTTTGGATAAACTCCTTATCATTTATTATTTGAAAGATATGGGCTAAAAACCCTAAATATATGCACTAATCATAAAAGTGCATATATCCAGGTTATCTCAGTAATTATGGGGTTTATAGGTATGAAATAAAGTAGTAAATATGTAGCTCTTGATTGGAAATTCAATGGTGCTATTTCTTTCACATGTTTCTGTGTTTAATTCTGAGATAATCAAGAATTTATGCTTTTTTATGGCATTTTAATTTTTTTCAAGATTATAATTTCCCTTCTTAGAACTACAATAAGTTTGTAAAATTGTTTTGTGACTTTTTTGGATATTTTGCCACATCTCAAAGGCTCCCACAACAGGTATTTCTCAAGCTTATCCTACACAGTTATCATATTTCTCTTCTAAAATTTCCCAACAAGTAAAACTCATTTTTATTTTGAAAATAGGTCCAAGAAACAAAATTCTCCTTAACTTCAAAATCCTATCCAATTTATTTTTTTTAAATAATGAAAACCCCCTTTTACCCCTTCAAAGGTTCATAATTATGAACACCATGAGCGTTATTGAGCTTCCTCAAAATTTCCTTAATGTCCCTTATTCTCAGCGTATATATATAGATATATATATGGGTCAGAATTTGTGTGGCACCCAGATTGGGCCCAATGGAAAAAATTTGGCTTTAGTCAGTTTAGATTGAGCCAATGCCATGTTGGCTCCAACAGGGAAGTCAAGGATGTGTGCCAAATAAGGCTCATTGGTCATTGGGCACCTTTCTGGTTTCAAAAGGCCTTAGCTTCAAATTGGAGTAAGCAGTATCTGATATCTTGTCTTCTTTGACACAAAGTGATCCCTCAACCACTCCAGAATAGTAGGACATCCCAAAATACAAATGAAGCCAAAACCACCTGAAAGAATAGGTTTTTTTCCTCCACTCAACCAAAAGCTCAAATATCAATGCCAGTATCAGCAAATATGACCCCAAGTGAAATTCCGAGGGTTGTGGATGTCAATCAGATCAGACGCATTAACTTTGGCCATGTGGAAATTTGCTCTTCAATTGGATTACTCATTGCCCTTGTTGAATTCAGACCATTCAAAACAATAAGTTAAGCTGAGGTTAATCAATGGGATCAATTATCACAATTCTTATTTTGCAAAAGAAAATTTACCAACCCAATTGAAACAAATGGGGCATTACTGGAGGGATTTATGTTTGCAATTGGGTGGCACAAAGAACAAACAATTTGGTCTTTATAGAAGTCTTGGGAAAACTGAAAATGCAAAAGATGAATGGCGGAACCAAGGTGCAAATATTAGCTCAGTGGGTTGCATTCTAGTTCAATCCTTACAATATGTTGGGGATAAATTATTTAAAAAGATTCGAACTTGCTACAAGTCATTGGGGGTTCCATCCTTTGATCAAGTCAACTACAAAGCCAATATTTCTGCAAATCAGGGGGCATTCAAGTTTGCTTCTGCACTCACTTTTTCCAAAAACGGATTCAGAAACTCACCTCATCTTGATAAGAATGCATCGTTGTATGCTTCGGGATGGTGGTTTCAAGCTGATAAGTGGACCGGCCAGATTCAAAGAGATGCGACAAAGTGGTGTACAGGGGGAAGATTGATTTTCCCAAATGAGCATTTTTGGATTTCTATATTCAAATGTCATGGTCTCATTCAGGCAGCGGGGGAAAGTAGTACATTTGTGCATTATACTGATCCAGCACAGGACAACAAAAGCACGACACTAGTGGGTGTGTCCGGGAAATGCTCAAGGAGGTTGGCAAAAACAATGTTGTGGAAAAGCCACAGCTATTATGCGATTGGTGAGGGAGCCAGCTATCAGATCAGGGATATTAAGACAATCTCATCCCAATTTGAAGAATGAGGGGATGTGGATGTGATTGGAGAATAAGGGTGTGGTAATGCGCAATACAGTATACAGCGGGTTTTGATGGGTTGGAATTGGGGTTATATGGTGGCTCACATGAAAAAGGGGTGAAATGGCTCATGTACAGTGGGATGCCACCGTACATGAGTCCTGGTTGCTTGCTGTTCTTTGCACACACATCCTTGCGCTTTTCCAGGATCACCACTCTGTACACGCAAATCCTTACGCTTGTACAGGTTCCTGACAATTCAAGCCACTCCTTCTACCATGGAAGGCTCCAAACAATTCCAACAATTCCTTACAATGGTGCAGGCTCCCAATGCTTCACATGCAAATCTTTATGCTTGGAAAGGTTCCCAATAATTCAAACAATTCCTTACACTGGTGCAGGCTTTCAACGCTTCACATGCAAATCTTTACGCTTGGAAAGGTTCCCAACAATTCAAACAATTCCTTACACCAGTGCAGGCTTTCAATGCTTCACACGCAAATCCTCATGCTTGTGAAGGTTCCTGACAATTCAGAAAATTTCTTACACCAGTTGAGGCTTTCAACGCTTCACACATAAATCCTTACGCCGGGGCAGCCTCCCAACAATCTGAAAAATTCCGTACACAACTAATATTAATAGTGTGTGATCATAGGAAAGGCCATGACTCATGAAGGTCTGGTGGATTGCTCACATGCGGAGAACCCCCGCATTTTTACAATTAAGATCTGATATGGTTTAGAACCATGGAAGTAGAAAATATAGGAGGTGGTAATGGTGACTGACTACTTTCACATTTTCTGCAAAAGAGGTTCACACAAAGAAATACTAACTGGAAATTTTGGTGGGGCACTTACAAAACTTATTTGAACCATTGGCAAAAAAGGAAAGCTCAAGGGAAAAAATAATATAACCATAATGGAAAAAATTGTGTATTTATTACAAATAACTTATTTAAGAGATTGTATCACAAAAGGAAATAAGTGAAAAGGAAACACTTTTTTTTATTTCATTTTTTTTGAGAAATCTGGAGACTATCCCGGTGATTTCCTCCTTTGGATAAGCCTCCAGTGCCTGGCCAAGGAGGGTGTTTAGTTCCTCCCAAAATTCCCAGTGCATCACATTTTGATGAGTCACATCCACAAAGGGAATAATGTGGAGCAATCAGTGATGCTCCAACAAGAATTGGTTGATGGATTCATGGACAATGGCTCAAGGAATCATTAAGGTCAGTCATAAGTTGTTAAATTCCTGGCAAGCCTTATTGTGGGAATGAGTGGAGCTTGGCGCCAGGGTTCTCAGGGGCACTTGGAGGGAGGGGGGAGCTGACGGGTGTATCGTCAATGATTATTACAGAGGCAGGGGTAGCTGGAGGAGGGGTGAGGGAAAGTTGGGAACAGGAAAACAATAAAAAAAGAAAATTACTAACCAAAAGTTTCCTCCATGGATTGTGTTGGAGCCACGTGAGGTTCAGGCCCACAAGTTGAAGCATCCTCATGTGGTTTGGAGGGTTGGATTGGGCCTGGAATACATGGCTCATCATGTTGGGAGTGTTCTACAAAAGGAGGCAAAGTCAGTTCACTTAATGCAAAAGTTAGAATGAGAAAAGGGAAAGGTGGCTGCTTACTGCAGAATAAGTCCTCCAACCATTGGGTGCCACTCGGGCCTGGAGTGGGTTGCCACAGAGTTTTCTCGCGAGGCAAACAAGGAATGGGTGAGTCTTGTTGTGGGGGATCCGGTGGGTTTTGTTCTATGCGTAATGGAAAAAAGTCAGTATGATTGCATGAGGAGAAATGAATTAAGGAGGAAAAAGAAAACTTACTTTGGCATTTGAATCCCGTGGGTGACAAGACATGGTGATGATTGGCCCAAGCTCAAATTTCCTTTTGCCATCGCCATCCTCCATTGGCTGGATAATCACTTTGAAATGGTCAATGAGCAAAGTGACAATTGGAGGGGGGTGGACAAATCAATACTTGTGGGCATGGGGCTAATTGTCCAGAGGCGTTCCCATCTGCCTGTTTGGGGTCCTGGCGTCCATTCCCACTTGGGAATTCTTTCATCATTGTAAACCAAAAAGGAGTCCTCCCAAGGGTGTCTTGGGCAGGAACTCCTCTGGCCGCACCGTTGGAAGGGTTGGACAATTAACAAGCATTTTTTGTGTGCTTGTTGGAAAGCATCACAAGTGTTGGTTTTTGTTGAGGAGTGAATGCAGGGGATACCCTGCTTACTTCACACAGTGAACAACATCTAAAAACAAGACAAATGAGGTTAGTGACGGAATAGAAATTAAGATGAGAAGCAAAAAGGAAGAAATATGATGATTCATAAATATAAAATGGAATTAAGAAAGAAACGCTCTATAAGTGAGGCTTGAAAAGTCTGAGTGAAAGTCATAATTAAAATTTAGTACTAATATTGGAACATAATATCAACAAAAGTTTTAAATGAAGGAGATGCACAAGGTGGATAGAAGGGGAGTTCTGGATGTATAAGCAGGAAAAACAAACAGCAAAAAGGAAGGGGAGTGGGGTTAGTGGAGTGCAATAGAAAAGAGTGGAAAGGCAGGAAGACAAAGGGGCATATGCACAAGAATGAGAAGAGCAGGTGAGCTGGGACAAAGTGGAGCGGGTGAGAAATAAAGTGGAGGGAATGTTGGGAAATGATGGTTGTGAGCCTTAGAGGTATTTTCATATACCGAAAAGACCACAAATGATAAATTAAGATACAAATATAAATAAAATAAATTTATTTATATTATAAAAATAAAAATTGAAGTATAAATACCAATTTATATTTAAAAGTAAAATTACAATAAAATTTAAAATTATGAAATTACATTTTTACTTGTAAAAATTAAGTAAAAATGAATTTTTAATAAAAATTATGAAATTAAAATATTTTTGTTAAAAAGTTATATAAAATATACTATAACTTTTCATCCAATTAAATTAACATAAAGAAATTATCACACCACTGGATTCCTCATAAAAAATAAAGTGGGGTCACCTCTGGATGAAATTCCTGTAGCTCAACTCTAAATAAGCTTAAATTAAGTTTTTAGTATTTTTTGTACAAAAGTATGAAAATCCTCAAAAACTTAATTTAATTCACACTACATGGGGTGTTAACCATCAATTTTTGTGTTAAAACTGAGGTGTTGTGTTTAGTTTAGAAGCTATGAGTAATTGAAATATTTTCAATTGAATTCAATTGAAATGTCAAAATGTGTGCATGTGTTACATAAGTGAACTTTAATTTACATATGAGGTATCAATTATTACAGATGTATAATCAAAAACTCAATTGAATTAAATGTGTAAATTACAGTTGTATTACATGATGAGGAATTAAAGAAAAAATAAATTGGAAAGATTAATTCTGAGGGGAAAAAGACACTCTAGCTCTAAGGGGGAGCTAGACCCCCAAATTCCTTGCTGACTGGCGTGGGATGTCAAAATCCACGCAAAATTTTATTACTTTTGGCCTGGAATTGAGTCACAGGGTCTGTGACTCAATTGAGGATGAGGTTTTGATACCAACCAGGCTAGCTTTAACTGCTACCAAGAGGGTAAAACTACCCTTAAATTATAACAATTTTAGTAACAGAAGTTTTAACTGGTTTCTACACCTCTTACACACATTCTGGCATGCTTTGAAGGTTCTAGACCAGGTATTTCTATAGTAATGCCTGATTTAAGGGTCTAAAATGGCTAAAAATAGCAAAAAATGGCTTAAACCAGCCCTTTTTTGGTCTAAACCAGGGTTCAATGATGCCATAATTGGCTTTTCTGTTGTCAGACTGTTTTCCATGACTGACAAGAGTGAATTTTACTTTTGGAATAAGAAAATTGATGGCTATAAAAGAATGTCTTCTTGTCCCACTTTTCTCTTCATGTTAGAATCTTTTCCTTTTATAATTAGTTTAAACACTGTTAAACCAATCAATAAAAGATTCCAACCACCTCTTTTGAAGCATTTTGAACCCTTTAACCTCGTGAAAAAATTATTATAATCATTGTTTGTAACTCTTATAATCATTTTTACCCCTTGAACCACCCCAAAAGTGAATTAAAGCATCTTTCATCACTGTAAACTTTGTCACTTTGTTTCCAAATTCACTCTGGTCACTTTTGGGTGTGTTTTCTCTTTACATATCTTTTTAAAGACTTTTTTCTTTAATTAATTTCTTGCAGTCCTTTGCTCAATTAATTCCAATTGAAATTGCTCTTGAAGAAATTTCTTTTGTAGCCTTAAATATCTCTTGTAGAGTATTTTTAGATAAATCTTTATTGTTGGTAAAACAATAAATTTTTATTCTATTATTGTTTTATACTTATAAAGTTAAAAACAATAAAATTGGAGTGTTTTCTTTTTAAAAATACTATTTATTAATATTTTTAAATAATTCTACCTTATACAAATTTTGAGGGCAGGAAAAGTACTTGATATTTTATCAAAGTTTCATATCCACACCTTACAGTTTTACTGGTGTTCTTCATTGAATTAGGCTCTGAAATCAAAAAGCTTCCTTTTTCCACATCATCATAATCTCCAAAATTCCAAATTCAATTATTATTCAATAATTTCAGAATTCTAGTTTCATAGTGCAACATGTATTTTTATTACTTACTACATTAATATCTCGATAATAGGAGTCAACATCATCTTGTTTATCATTCATTTCAATATTAATATAAGGACTTGGGTTTGTTGTTAATCTGTTGGAAACCACCATATCATCCAAGACCTCCCTCCATCTTTGTTATGGGTACAACTCAGCAAAAGGTTGTGTACTTGGCTTTTGTCCAAAAATACAACCTATTTCATGATCAAAGGGGCATAAAGATTCCAGCTTTTCTGAAACTGAATTGATCCCTTCTTCCTTATCACATTTGTTGATCATAAATCTGATTAAGTCTGCTAAGCTCTGACCCTTCATATACTTGGCTTCATAGGTCTTGAATTGTTTATTCATTTGCTTGGGACTTAGTTGTTCCTTTGACTTTTCTTCTACCTTCAGTTGTTTTGACAAAATTTCAAAGCCACTCATTTTGCTTGCAGGAGGCCGTCAAATATGATTTAAAACCTCTTAACCAAAGCAATAATAACACTTTTCCTTATTCCATAGCCATGTGTTCATGATATGGTAACTGGTTTGTTTGAGCTGAGGCATGGGAGTCTGCTTGGATGTGCTTTTAGGACGCACCATTCCGGTTTATATAAAGAGCAACTTGGCGAGCTGAGGGTTTTAAGAAAAGTTCTAGTATGAAGAAACTAATTTTTCAGTTATTTCAAATGAGAATTACTTGGCTGAGCAATAAAATGAATTTAAAGAAAAAGAAATATTGAAATGAAATAGGGAATTTTTGAGAATATGATTGTTTTTGCTATAGGTTTGATACCAATCTTAGGAATAACCCTATTGTTTTTCAATATGAAAATTCCTTTGAAAAAGGTGTTTATTTCACAAAACCAGGAGTTTCTTTTAATAACCAGAGCTGGGTAATTTTGATACCCCCATTGGAGGTCTGGTAATTTGAAATATTAAAAAATAAATGTGGGATTTTCAATGTGGTATTTGGCAAGTTTGACAGCCTCTAAATATGAACTAATCTTACCTAATCAAAGAATATAAATCATTTTAACTTTCTATATTAATACTTTTGATGTCAATTTATGGATTTTAGCTATGTGAAACAATTTTTTTGAAAACTATTACCATTACACTAATTGATATATGTGAATTAACCAGTTGGAATTCAATGCTGAATGGTTTGGATTTTTTATTTGGAGTTCAAAACTTATCAACTAATTATATAAATCAGACCAAATCTTTTGCAAAATGTATCAAATTCAGTTGAATCACTATCATAAAATGTGGATTATGAGCTACTTTATGCCCAAAAGTAGAGCAGTGACCCACTAAAAGATGATATGGCAGCACAAAGTTCTCCATGGATTGTTGCTGCTTTCTATCAACATCTTACATCAACTTATTAGCCTCTGCCCTAAAAAACTGAGTGTACCACGTGAGAAATCTGTCAAATTCCAAGTGATTTGAATAAAATTCATTCATTTTTTATACATGTAACTTCGATTTTTAATCTTTTAGCCTTCATGACTCTAATGAGCTTATTTAATTTTATGCTTCCAATCAAATTAAAAGCGAAACTCATTTTTTGAAATTGGCCTCAGATTTACTTCATTCTCTCCTCTTTTTCTCGTTTAAAATAACAAAAAGCTTGCTTTTTTCATATCAAAATCGAAATTAAAAGAATTAATAATGTCTGTAAGTGAATGAATAATTCGTTATCTAAACCCTTTTCTTTTTGTTAATCTTTTTCGGTTTTTCGAGATTTTAGCAATTAGAAGAAATAAAAAATCAAAAGTTTTCAAGCAATCATCTTCAGCAATCTCAAAGTTCACTTGGTATCGAGTCAATCGAACTTCCTAAAACTGTTGGTTAGCTAAAAACTTAATTTTTAAAAATGAAGTAAAATAAAATTATCAAGTTAGAACAGTAACTTGATAAAATTTAAAATATGATTTATTTTTTTACGTTTTAAAAAAATTTCATTATTGATGTTTCTTTTTTTTTTGTTTAGTAATGAAATTAGCTAAATCTACCGGACCTGAAAATATGAAACTTGCTAAAGAAGTTCCAATCGCTTTAGCTAGATCAAGTACAATTTTTATAAATTATTTGGCTTCTATGTAATTTTTCTTTTTTACTTAATCAATAATTTGTATTTGTTTATTTATTTATTTCTTATTATGATCTTCATTATTCGACTTCTTTTTCGCTTAATAGAGCGGAAGATATCGCATCATCTAACTCCCAAAAAATTCTCAATGCTCAACATGTCTTAGAAGCCTGTGAAGAATTAAATTGGTCAGATGGAAATGAATTACAAAAAGTTTTAAAAACTGAATTAAAAGGTAAAAGCCATTTTCGTTCCCCTTTTTTGGGATAGTATTAAATAAAATTTTGAAATTTTAATTTTCCTTTTTTTTTTAAAAAAAATTAATTTTTATTTATTTATTTATTTTCTTAAGCATTTCGTAAATTGAACAAAGTCAAGAAACTTGAAAAAGTTGGTCGTTTAAACAATCAAAATAATAAACCATCAGGATCTAGTACTGCCATGGCTCAGGATGACATTTCAAAGGTCCAATCTAACCGAGGGCCAGACGTAACTGATGAGATACTAGTCGATGACCTTCAGCCACGTTTTGGTAAAGCCAATCATCAAAACAGCGATCCCCAAGGTGATAATAAGGAAGATGAAGACGAGGCCGAAGATGATGAAGCAGAAGAATTTGAGGAAGAAGCTGGGGAAGAAGTAGAAGATGAAATACAAGAAGAACAAGAAGATGAAAATTTAGAAAATGTCGAAATGGATGAAGATCTAGATAAAGAAAATGAATGACCTTTTTTTAGTAATTCTCGTTTTGATGGCCTTGAAGTAGCAGCCTTTCGTTTTTGCTACTCATTCACATTTGGAATACTATTTGACAAAGCTACAAATCAAAACTTGCTGGATCTTGTCTGCCACCATGATCATTCATATCAAAAGAATCACAGTGGTCGCAAGAAATCTTCGATTACGACAACTATGAGAACAAAAAGTCATCAAATCAACAATAGATAAGCTTGGAAGAACATTCTAATTAATCATTTTGGTGACTAGCTTGAACATTGTCCCCTCAAAATCTCGAGCAATCCAGCATAATTAATTCAAAAAGACAAAGTCTGATAGCTTTTCAAAAAGTAAGAAAACATCTACCAACATAATTGTGAATAATTCAAAAATGACTGCAAAACCATTGAACTTTTAGTAATCACTCAGGAAAAAACATAAAATATATACAATTACTTTTTTTGTGCCTAAGGAAATCTATTTGATTTTTCTTAGGTAAAAAAGAAAGGCAAAATCCTTTTAAAACTTTTAAAACGAAAAAATGTACTAAAAATTGAAAGAATTATGTATAAAAATACAAGTAACATGTTTTGGGGATTGGTAAATCCATCGAAGCTCTCTACTTGAATTTACCAAAATCTTGTAAATTCATGTAAGAATTTAGTAAATCCACACAAGAAAGCACCTTTCCCCAAATTGAATGAGAATAGGGCAAATTGGGATCAATGAAGCTGTTTCAATATTATTTCTCCCCCAAAAGGCAAAATGCCAACAAGCAACAAAAAAGTACTTTTCAAATTACTTCAATTTTTCAATTTGATATTAATTTATTGCCTTTATTTTGTAGTTTTTCATAATAAAAGAAGTAAATTAATATGAATACAATTGGTAACTTTCTACTTTAAGACACACCTCAGCCACATACCCAGTTTTCAAAAGATTAAGGGAGCTTAACCACTAATGAAGATTTTTGGATTTTAAAGATGAATCATTATGTGGGGTATTCTTCTTGATTTTCAAAGCTTAAATTTCTAATAAGGTTTATATAAAGCCAAATACAGTGATAATATAGATAATCAAATAAGCATACTCATTTTTAGAAATGTTAAGTAACAATATTTTTCCCAAAATCTGCTTCAAGAACTTGTATTTGGGTCTAATACAAAATTAGGACCCCTTTTTTGAGGATACAAAAAAAGGGGTTGCTAGAAACATGCTGGAAAATTGCTACATATATTCTGAATACAGTGTGCATGTAGAAAAATGCAGTTTTTCCACAAATGCATGTACTAAACACAATCTGGGAATTGCTGCAGACAGATGCTCTATATAAATTTCCCCAGGGGTTTTAGGGACAAAAAAAGCCTCCTTCCACTACCAAAAAGTACCCTGAACCACAACATCTTCCCACCAAATAATAGAAAACGAAATTTTAACAAAAAAGTCACAAAACTGAAAAAAAAACACAAATTCAAAAAAAACCTTCTTGAATGTTGGTTTTTTTTTATTTAAAAAAAAAATTAAAGCTCTTTCAATTTCAAACACAAATTAAATTAATTCTATTCCCCTGCTAACCTAAAATCCATTTTTCCTTTTGAAAAATTTATCTTTCATCCGGATTTTTTTGTATTTTTTTTCTTGGTGACTTTTAAGCTTTCACCATGTTTCAGCTACCCTCAGAGGAATGATTTAAAGCATATTAGCCTTTGCTTCAGACTTGAAATTAATTGGCCATGGCTGACAGCTATTCTGTTTGAAAATCCAAAGAAATTTATTTTGAAAATATATTTGAAATAAGATTTGAAAGATCAAGAAAAATATGTGATAGTAAATCTTATAAAACAAACTTTACATTAAAAAATCTTTATTTTCCTTTTTTCTATTTATTCAAAAAAAATTATGAAGATGAAATTTGTAAATTAAAGGTTATTAATGCTAGAAATTAACATGTTCCTTAAGATAATATATTGGCACATGAATCTTAGAGAAAATTCAATCAAGAAAAAAAGTGTCCAATTTATTCTTTAAATGCTGCACACATGAAGCCTCATCAAGTTCATAAAACATTACTTTCAAAAAGGGGTGTATCAACAACACCTTTAATGAAAGAAATATATGATGAAAAGGCCAAAAAAAGAAGATAGTTTCTTCTTGGAAGAAATCCCATGGAAGAACTTTTGGACTCACTCAAGTTTACAAAAACAATTATCTTCAAACACAAGGCTAATAAATTTGGTTGAATAAGCTTCCTTCTTATTTATCTTTCAGACTAAATAATTTAAGATTTTGAATCTTTTTAATAATTTCATTCTTATCTATTTCACTTACAAGACAAACAGATACAATCTACCCCTCCTTAATATTGTTGTATTTACCTCAAAAAACAAAACCTTTTATGTGTAATTGTTTTTCATTAGAGATGAGACAGAAAGATCTGAGTTTTGAGCTCTCAAAACTTTCAAAACCTAAATCCTTGAAGAATATAATATTCAACTCTCCCCTATTTTTTGTTATCAAGAGAAGTTTGACCTTGATGAATACACTTGAAGGGATATTGAAAACATCTAAAATAATATTATTCATTTAGACCATTAACAAAAATATCTTTCCAAATTATATCAAGCTCTATGGGGAGGCTCAGAAAGAAGATGATTGTATAAATAATTGGAAAAAAGTAATTTTTATCCACTTTTTCTTAATATAATCTCCCTATTCATACTATAATATTCATTATCAGTCATTCATTTCTCTACTGAAAAATAATTTAATGAAATCTAGAAGAAGTATATGATGATCTTACCACTGCTTGGGCTCCATAAAAATAATACTTTATTCATTTTTGGAAAAACAAAGTGGCTCACCTTGGCCACACTTTCACATCAAGAGTTGGTGGGGTTCATGCAATGGTCAATATATGGATTTATAAATCAACTGGAACCCTTTTGGAAGTATTAAAAAAACTTGATATGAAGATTGAAATGAAGTACAATGAAGTCATTGGAATAATATCTATTGAAAATTTTGAGACCCTTATCAATCTTCTACCTGATTTATCCCATCTTTCAAAAAAAATATCTCATTTTAACCTCAAAAATCTTCATCAATAAGCCAAAGAAAAAATTGAAAAAATTGAAAATTGTACCAGGAATTATATATAGAATTTATTGTTTAATTCCTTGCAAACACTAAGTTAAAAATTACCAAAAGACCATGATCTTATTTAAACTTGAGAATTCTCATTCACAGTTGTATTTGAAAGTTTTAGTGAGATTTTCCTTCAAGAAAAAAAGGAATTTCACTGGCTAATATGATTTCTTATTTCAAATAGAACAATTATCAATGAACGGCTATTCAAAGAATTTTATTCAAAATATTTGAAAAATTTGAACTTTTCAACCTCTAGATGGAATCCAAAAAAATCAAATTTTTTATTGAAAAAAGGTGTTATTTGTGAAATTCAGTTTAAAATATTTGAAGAATTCAGTAAATTGAATTGAAATTACTTGAAATTGATACCAATTAATTAAAAATAAGTAAAAATGGTTTTAAGTGATGGTAATTAATTGAAATTGATTCCAAATAATAAGAATTAGTTCTAATTTTAATTGATTATAATTGAATAAAATTAAAAAATGAAAATTAATTAGAACTAATTAATATTAAATGATTTCAATAAAGATACATTAAAAAAAATTATACTGAATTACAAAATAAATGAAATTACTTAAAAATCAATCAAGAGTTAATAAAAATTCATTAAAATTAAGCAAAAGTAATTGAAATTATTGAATATTTACTAATATTTATCAAAATTAATTTAAATTGATTCAAATTAATTTTGGCCTCCTAATATTTATGAAAATTAAATAGACTCAATTACAATTAATCAAAATTAATAAAGATTCATTTAAAAAGAATTAAAATTAATTGATTAAAAATAATTGAAATTACTTGAAATTAATTGCGATAAATTGAAATTCATTAAAATTAATTAAAATGAATTATAATAAATTAAAAATCACTAATATTAATTAAAATCAATTTGAATTAATTGAAAATAATCCAAATTAATTCTAAGATTTATCAAAAATAATTAAGCTTAATTACAATTAATTAACATTAATCAAGGTTCATTGAAAGAAACGAGAAATAATTTGAATTAGCTATTATTGATATTTTGCAATTCAGATTAATAATTAATATAAATGAAAATGCATTATACTTAAATAAAATAAAATAAGCTAAATAAAATCAAATAAAATGAATTTAACCAAAAATAATTAAAATTAATTAAAACTGATTACCATTATCTGAAATAAATCAAAATTAAGGCAGCTTAATGACCATTAATTAAAATTAATTAAAAGTAATTCAAAGTGAGGACAATTATTTAAATTCCATGACTTATTATTCTTTCCCTTTTATTCTTTATTATATATGAAATGTTTAACTTTCAATATTTAACATTGTGAGCCTTAGAGGTAATCTCATATACCCAAAAGACCACAAATACAAAAATTAACATATAAATATAAATAAAATAAATTTATTTATATTATCAAAATGAAAATCAAAATATAAATATAAAATTATATTCAGAATTAAAAATTTAATTAAAATTTAAAAATAAAATTACATTAAATTTTGAAATTATAAAATTACATTTATACTTGAAAAAATTAAGTAAAAATGAATTTTTAACAAAATTGTAAAAAAGTTAAATAAAAATTATTATAAATTTTTATCCAAGAATTAAACATATAAAAATTATTTTACCATTGGATTCCTCATAAAAAATCCGGTGGGGTCACCTCTGAGTGAAAATTTTGTAACTCAACTCTAAATAAGCTTAAATTAAGTTTTTAGTATTTTCTGTATGAAAATTGAAAATCCTCAAACCTTGAATTTAATTCACATCACATGTAGTGTTAATCACCAAAATTTGTGCTAAAATTGAGGTGTTGTGTATATTTTAGAAGCTATGAGGAATTAAAGTATTTTCAATTGAATTCAATTGAAATGTCAAAATGTGCGTGTGCATTACATGAGTGAACTTTGATTTACATATGAGATATCAATTATTACTGTATTGAACTGTACAACTCAATTTAATTACATATGTAAATTATAAGTATAATACATGATGAGGAATTAAAGGAAAAATAAATTGGAAAGATTAAATTTGGGGGGGAAAGGAACTCCAGCTCTAAGGGGGAGCTAGACCCCCAAAATCCTTGCTGACAGGCGTGTGGTGTCAAAATTCATGCAAAAGTTCATCACTTTTGGCCTGGAATCAAGGTACAGGGTCTGTGGACTCAATTGATGATGAGGTTTTGATACCAACTGGGGTAGTTTTAGCTGTTGCCAAGAGGGTAAAACTACCCTTAGGATAAAACAATCATAGTAAAAACAGTTTTAACTGGTTTCTACGTCTCTTACACACATTCTGACGCGTCTTGAAGGCTCTAGACCAGGTATTGCTATAGTAATGGCTGATTTAAGGGTCTAAAATGGCTAAAATTGGCTTAAACCAGCCCTTTTTTGGTCTAAACCAGGGTTCAATGATGCCATAATTGGCTTTTCTGTTTTCAGACTGTTTTTCACGACTGACAAGAGTAAATTTTGCTTTTGAAGTAAGAAAATTGATGGCTATAAAAGAATGTCTTCTTTGCCCCACTTTTCTGTTCATGTTAGAATCTTTTCCTTTTATAATTAGTTTAAACATTGTTAAACCAATAAATAAAAGATTCCAACCACCTTTTTAAAGAATTTTGAACCTTTTAACCATTTGAAAAATTTTTATAATCATTGTTTGTAAACCTTATAATCATTTTTACCCCTGAACCACCCCAAAAGTGAATTAAAGCATCTTTCATCACTGTTAACTTTGTCACTTTGTTTCCAAATTCACTCTGGTCACTTTTGAGCATGTTTTCTCTTTAATATTCTTTTTAAAGACTTTGTTCTTTGATTAATTGCCTGCAGTTCTTTGCTCAATTAATTCCAATTGAAATTGCTCTTGAAGAAATTTCTTTTGTAGCCTTAAAATATCTCTTGTAGAGTATTTTTTGGATAAATTTTTATTGTTGGTAAAACAATAAATCTTTATAATATTATTGTTTTATAATAATAAAGTTATAAACAATAAAATTGGCGTGTTTTCTCTTAAAAATAATATTTATTACTATTTTTAATTGATTTTTACCTTATACAAATTTTGAGGACAGGAAAAGTACTTAATTTTTAATCAAAGTTTCATATCCACACCTTACAAACATTTATTTGATATTTTATATTTTATCAATTATTCAATTCATCATTTATATTTATAAAGTATATTTTTTGTTTTGCTATTATTTCTTTTCATTAATCATATTTTATATTTTATCTATCAGTTTTTTCTATAAAACTAGAGTTCAATGCGGCTCTGATGCTATTGTTACCTTTTATGCAGGCAGTTATGTGGTTGAAAATATTTTATCTTGGAATTTCAATCAATCAGGAGACAGAACTTAGTTCAGAATTTCGTAAGAAAAGATTAACCAATAACATTCTCCAAATGACAAATCAAACACTTTTGTTTATGCGCGCCTTTTCACAATGAGATCGCAAGCTTTTGCCCGTTTCAGTCATCAGAAATTAAACAGTGTTCATATTCTAATGCAGCCAAATTTTGTTTAAGGGTGTCAGTGCCGCATCCTATAGCATATTTGACGAAATTGAAATTGTCAAGGAGCGACTCAAGTGCAAGGTAGTAATGCCAGGTGACCTCCATCAAGAGAGCTAGTTTCTTCAAATAGTTGATTATAAAGGGGTAAATGGCTTCAACATGGCTGGGTCAGAAGCTGAAACCAGCCCTAGCCTGAAAGAATTCCTGGATCAACAATTATTAGAATAGAACTTATCATGATAAAATTGAATTTCCTACTTACCTCTCCTGCTTCATCAACCAATCCTATCCAATACATGAAGTCTTTGTAGGTATCACCAACATTGAGAGTCTTGGGTAATAGCAAATCATTTGCTTCAAGTTTGAAT
Source organism: Austropuccinia psidii (assembly GCA_023105745.1). NCBI lineage: Eukaryota > Fungi > Basidiomycota > Pucciniomycetes > Pucciniales > Sphaerophragmiaceae > Austropuccinia > Austropuccinia psidii. The sequence goes on along the minus strand of JALGQZ010000004.1, from coordinate 9,680,248 downwards.
GCCTGCATAATTCTTTGCAAGGCTATATTTGTCAAACAATTTAAACTGGACGGTAGTATTTCATTAACAAAGGTTACAAGTGTTTTAAGATAATAAGAAACAATCAAGTACCTGGACGGTAGATAGTAAGAGACTTAATAATGATAATTATATAAGACAACAGGACTAAAGTATCAATGCAACAAGATCAATGATCACTAATATAGAACAGTATATGAGTTACTCTTGTTATTTGATTAGTGAGTTGAGAAGTACTTCACCTAATTCAGCCATGCCACAATAAAAGGAATAAAGGAGAGAAGAAAGAAAAGAAAAGAAAAAATAGAGACAAAAATGAGAGTCAAGAAGGAAAAAAGAAATGGGAGTGGAAAAAGGAAGTGAGCAGAAATCCAAAGGAGTGAGTTCAAAGAGAATGAGTTTTTATCTTCAGGAGGTAAGGAAGGTTGAGTGAATTAGGTGGTCCTGTGGTCGTGCGCAGTGATCTGCGCTCGGGCAATTTTGTCAATCATGTATTGGTTTGAGTTTAGGCGCGACTGTCAATCAGGTACGGTTCAGATTAAAATATTAAAATTCAACATCCCCCCTCACCTAGACTCAAAAAGCCTCAGGAATTAAGAGCACGAGTAAGAACAGACCAGTTTACTGATTTTTTCAGAAGATCAGCCAGCATATCAATGGTTGGTGTGTAAATTAACTTGATCACGTTGCTCTTGACAGCCTCCTTGCTGAAGTGAAGTTGGATGTCAACATGTTTCATTCACTTGTTGTTCAGGTTACAATCTCCCTTGACAACATTGATGCAGCTTTGATTGTCTTCATGGATAGGAATAGGATTGTTCAACTGGAGTATATCACATTCACGACACCACTGTCTTAACCACATCAGTTTTGAGGTTAAGTCACAGAGCGCCTTATACTCTGCCTCAGCAGTGGAAAGTGAGACATAGGGCTGCTTCCTTGTCTTCCACAGAACCAGGCCTCCCCCTACAGTGGCGAGGAAACCAGTGACCAACCTACGAGATGCAGGACAGCTCCCCCAGTGCATGTTGGTGTATGCGACAATGACGACATTAATATTCTTTGGGTAAGTAAGGCCGACTTCCTGAGTCCCTCTTAACTATTTCAAGACGTGAAGGAAGGACTTCAAATGCAATATACCTGGTTTCTCAAGAGATTGTGATAAGGTGCTGACTGCAAAAGAGAGATCGGGCCTGGTGGCGGTGCTTAGATAGTTTAAGCTCCCCACCGCACTTCAAAAATTAACCCTGAGTTTTTTGAACTCAGAAATTTCATCAGGTGAGGCCAGTGAAAGAGATTCGTTAGGAACTAAAGGTGTTGAGACAGGGTTGCAGTTGGAAATTCCATGAAGCTCCAAGAGAGACTCGGCGAAATGGTATTGGTTGAGAGAGACATAGTCAGGGAAATGAGTGACCTTGATTCCCAGCATTAGATTGGCTGGGCCAATATCCTTAAGCACCTCTTTCTTGAAATATTCAACCTGTTTTCCGAATATTGCAATATCATCCACATGGATATACAGCCAAATAGGATGCGCACCTCTCTGAAAGAACACACATGGATCTAGGACACACACAACAAATCCCACGGTCGTAAGCCATGATTTAAGACAATCATACCAGGCCAGAGGAGCCTGTTTCAGGCCATAGATATCCTTTCAAAGCCTCAAGCATTTTTCCCTTCTGTCGATGCTCAAGCCTTGAGGAATTCCCAAATAGACTGTCTCCGATAAAAATGTGTTAAGGAAGGCACTCTTGATATCTATTTGATGGAATTCAAGATCTCTTGCAGCCGCAAAGGCTATGAGGGTTTAAAGCAAATTGAGCTGACAAGTGGGGGTGTAATTCTGATTGAAATCCATGCCTGCTGACTGAGTAAATCCTTGCCCACAAAGTCTAGCCTTGTATTCAGTGATGCGTCCAAGGTGGTCTTTCTTGATTTTAAAAACCCAGGTAGTTCCTAAAAGTTTGAACGATGGGTCGAGCTCAATCACATCCCATACATTAAGTGCATTCATTGATTCCAATTCCTTTTTTATGGCAAGGAGCCATAGATCTTTGTCTGGAGAGCTGAGGACTCTTTTAAACGTCTTTGGAACCATGCTGTTGGAGGTGAGTAGTGCCAAAGGCCGCCTGGTGTAGGGAAGTATGTTTTCAGGATTTAAGTCACACAAGACAAGTGTCGGATGTCGAGGTCTGATCACTCTTATTTGTTGATGTGGTCTTGCTTCAACCTCGGGGAAAGGATCTTGGACTTCATATACCAAACAATCCTGCCGTTCTTGATGAGGTGAAACTATCATTGGATCGCATGACAAGTCAGGGTGGATTTCATCTACCACTTCTGACAGAGCAGGACTGATTGCATCTATGGTTTGTGCCCCTTGAGTCATGGAAGGAACCAGGTGGACCTTTCAGTATAGGATAGACTGATTCGTTGAAGGTAACATGTCTGGAAATGATTACCTTTTTATCTTGAAGTCGGAGAACACGGTAGGTGGTGTTGTCATTCTCATATCCGAGAAAGATACCTTCCTAACCAGTTGGGCCAAGTTTCCAATCCCTATGGTGCTTAGGGATTGCAATGATGGCGAGACACCCAAATTTTCTAAGTCGCTTGTATTACGCCAGAGAAAATGAGGACTACTTTTGTGTCGAGAGGGAGTAGGGATGATGTTGCATAGAAAAGTGGAAGTGTTTATTGCTTCTTCCCAATAAGAATTAGGTAGGCCAGAGCCTCCCAGAAGGCACCTTGCCTTGTCTAGGATGGTCCGGTTACATCTTTTGGCAAACCCGTTATGTTGATGGGTTTCTGCTGGAGAAAGTACATGAGTGAAACCTTCAACTTCAGAAATCTTGGCAAAGTGTTGATTCAAGAATTTGCCACCTCTATTGGACACAAGTTTCTTGAGCTTTTGGTCATGGAGATTTTCCATTGCCAATTTGGAGATAAGAAACTGTTCAAGTGCATCCAGCTTGTTTTTGAGGAATTTGACCATTTTAAATGACATTGCTTGATCCACCAATGTAAGGAAATAGTGAAATCCTGAAATGGACATGGGAGAGATAGGTCCCACAAGGTCAATGTGTACACAATCTAAAGGATTATGGACCGGGTCAAAGTGATTGTTAAAAGGTAGTTGATGAGATTTGCTTGTCAAGCAAGTTTGACAAGACACAGAATTGATTGGAAGACCCATAGATTTGAGGGGTCCATCTCCTGGATGTCCCAACCAATTATTCCAAAGGCTGTCTCTTGTTGTTGTGAGAAGAGACTTTGGATTGGAGTAGTTGACAATGAGAAGATTGTTGAGTATTTTTCCTTTCAGCAATGGTGTGTTGTTGAAGCTTAGGCTGAAAGAATCGTCTTTTCTTGTTATAATTATTTTGTCCTGAAACAATTCGAGAAGGCTCACCAAGTTACAATTCAGTCTTGGAACATAGAGGCAGTTTTTTAATGATAAGGTTGCTTCTTTGCATGTCAAATTTACCGTTCCCATTCCTTCTGCTACCAAAGAGCTTGAAGAATCTCCTGTCGAGATCCTTAAAGGAGGAATCTTGTTGAGAGTAGAAAAAAGAGTTTTAGAATTGAACGTGTGATGTGTAGCACCACAGTCAATTATCAACTTGATTGAGGAAATCAAGTCAGGACTGCCAGTGATGAGAGCTGATGCTTGAGCGGAAGAAATGTGCGCAGATGGAGGAATGTTGGAAGGAAATCTTCTACAATTGTTTCTTCTTTCCAGTCTTAAATTTGGATTCTTGGTAAAGCACTGCTCTTTAGAGTGGCTAGTGCAGTTTGGATTGTGCTTGCTTTTAGCACAGTAATGAGTTATTTTGTAAGGATGAGCTGAAGTAGTGAGAGCTGAGGAAGGAGTATCAATCTTTTCAGGTTGAATGCAAAGATTGTTGACTAAGTCTTGAAGTTTGGTGAGAATCAAGTCAGGATTCTCAATGAGGTTGTCATTAAAAGTGAGATCTTTAACATAGTGTTGAAGTTTGGGATCTCTCACCAGCTTTCCAAGGATGGAAAACGAGAGGAGCTTGGCCTCAATCTTGATTTTTACTGCATCAAGTTCCCGCTTCAGTTTCCTGAAGCTGTTGATGTAGTCTTGGAGATCGCCATGGTAGTTGAACCAGATCCAGTCCATCCACACCCTTCCTCTATTGATGGCTCTTTTCAACACATATTCATTGTTGATCTTGGTCCACAAAAGGTGAGCATTGTGTTTAGTCTCTTGATTAATGACTTCAAGGAATACTACGTGACTGATTCGTGAGGCGATGATATTGATGGCCTCATGACTTGCCTTTGTGTATTTATTGATTGTTGTTGGAGTTGATCCTGTCGCCAATAGTTTTTCACAGACATCCAGAAGATCTTTAGATCTTAAATGAAACATCATTCAAAGGTTCCATTCACTTTAGCTGGTATTATCTATTACAGGAATGTTTGATGTATCTTTATTGGATGTTCTGTCAGCCATTTTGAGATGTTTTATCCTTGATATCTACCGTAGTTCATTTGAAGTAGAGCTATCAAGACTGTAAATCTGTCAAAGAATTTAAACTGGACGGTAGTATTTCATTAACAAAGGTTACAAGTGTTTTAAGATAATAAGAAACAATCAAGTACCTGGACGGTAGATAGCAAGAGGCTTAATAATGATAATTATATAAGACAACAGGACTAAAGTATCAATGCTACAAGATCAACAATCACTAATATATAACAGTATATGAGTTTTTCTTGTTATTTTATTAGTTAGTTGAGAAGTGTTGAGATATGTGATCTCTCCCAGTCCGTGAGCAACTAAAAGTTTCCGCTTACAAACATGAACGTGCGACAAGTGAGGATTTAAGTGCTAAGTCTATTGAGACATGCCTCGGAGATAAAGCCATGCATCCTTCTTATAAGGAGCATGTCCTGACATTGTATTTGAGGTGATCATTCTAACTCTTTACTATGTAATTTTATTATTATTTTCTACACTGTATCGACACACTTCCTCTAGGAACTAGAATGTTTTGCTACTGTGTGATCTCAGATAGTATTTGTGTTATTTTGTGCCTTATCGACTTGTACTCCTGGTATTATTAGGTTGGTATCTTATTGCTGCTATATTTATTTCTCTGTCTAACTTTTCAATCTTACATTAGTGTTTCAGTAGTTGTGTTCTGTGTTGTATCAGGCCTATTAATAGTTGTATTATTGTTGTTCACTCTTAGGTACATCCTTGTTTCTTATTGTCTTATCTCAAGGTGTTTCTTTGCGTTAATACGAAACTCTTAGTTTGCGCTAATTTAACAGATTTACAGTCTCTAAAAGCTCTTGATTCATCATCAACAAGAGTGAACAACCATGCCTGAAAAAATGGGAAACAACATAAACCATGTACCTGTACTAGATGGTCGAAATTACCCTCTCAGGAGCATCCTAATTGACGTTGAATTAAGTGCTTGTGGATTACGGGACGTATGCAGCTTGGAACTTTCCCCAACAACAGATCCCTCTGTCATTAATAACTGGAATCAACTAAACGTTGAGGCAGTCCAGCTTATCCTCAGTAGATTACACCCTGAAATAATAGTCACAGTTAAAAATTCTAAGTTACTGTGGACTAAGATTCACGAAAAATTTGCCTCTCAGACAGTCACCAACAGGGGAAGAACCTGGGTCAGATGGGAGTGTCTTTGCTTCAATGGAAACATTGAAGAGTATGTGAAAGAATGCTTGAACATACTTTTCGACATTGCTGGGATTGGAATAGTCATGCCCCCAGATATCATGGCCTATTCAATCCTCGGAAAGATAAGCAGAGACAGTAATGCCTATGACCACGTCATAGACTCAATGGTACTCACCATGAACTCCTCAATTAACCCACAACTAGTTTTAGATAAGCTCTCAGAGCTCCTACAACACAAAAGCACTAAAGACACGTTTCAAAAAGGCATGAAAACTGAAAAAATGGATAGCTCTGCATTACTCACCAACTCCTCTGATTATCCATACAAGATAACTTATGTTTGTCGTGATGGAAAACATAATCCTAAAAATACTACGCACAAACCAGAGAATTGTTGGGCTAAGCATCCCGAATTGTGTCCGCCTCCTAGAAATAAAAACAAAAGAAAATCTTCAGAAGCTGAGACCAATCAAACTGGTCTTGAAGCTCTGCTGACATATCAAAGATCATCCTTCTCCTCTGCATCTACACTAGTAATAGACTGTGGTGCTACTCACCACATGTTCAGCGATAAAAGTATTTTCACTGAACTAATCCTTACTCCTGAAGAAAAAATCTCCACAAGTGATCCTAGGAGCAACTTGACCTGCAAAGGGAAATGCACCGTAAAAATAGAAGTTAATAAAAAGCTGCTGACCTTGTACGATTGCCTATATGTACCAAACATAACCAAAAATTTAGTCAGTATTCTGGAGCTATGCACCAAATTGATCACTATTGAAAAAATGGGTGCAACCTTCCAGCTGCTGAATGACAATCAGGTCCTGTTAAAAGGACAGATAATCAATAAGTTAATGTATGTCAGCTTCAATCAACCAAAAACACTTCTATCAAAACTGGCTCCCAATCCACTTTGGCATCTCAGATTGGGACACCCAGGGAATCAGGTGTTAAAGTTGTTAGGCCTAAACCCTTTTGAGAACGACCTTTGCGACACATGCATAAAAGGAAAAATGACTCATTTACCGTTTAAAAGTCACTTTTCCCCAACAACTAAACCATTGGATTGTGTGCACATGGACTTGATTGGTCCAATTTCACCTCCCTCAAATTCTGGACATCGCTACATCCTCACCATCATCAATCAGCACACCTCTTTTAAAATCACGAGTTTTTTGAAGAATAAGTCCAAGGCCTATGAGGAATTTGTCAAACAAAAAAAGCTTATCGAAAACACTCACAATTGAAAAATCAAGCAATTGGTTACTGACAGAGGTGGAGAATTTGTAAACCAGCAATTCAAGGATCTGGCAAATCAACATGGATTCACTCACGTTATAGCTCCACCGTACACACCAGAGCACAATGGAATATCTGAAAGGGCAAACAAAACGATTCTGGACAAGGCCCGATGTCTACTTCTCACCTCCAACCTTCTAAATCAGTATTGGGCAGAGGCAATCAATACTGCTACCTTTCTCACAAACATATTGCCTACACCCTCTAAAAAGAACTTATCACCTTATTTCCTATGGACAGCCCAATCACCATAGATCAAAAGGGTCCGTACCTTCGGCTGTAAGGTAATCTTTCTTATTCCAAAACAGAAAAGATCGTGGAAGTTAGGACCTGTAGGAGAAGAAGGGGTGTTGTTAGGTTTTAATAATGACTCCTCCTACAGAATTCTCAAACTTAGTGATGGAAAAGTATACTGTAGTAGGCATGTCGTGTTCTTTGAAAACAAATTCCCAATACTAAAGAATTCCAAAGAATCTGATGTACCTCTCTTGATTAATAGCTGGTACAATTCAGATGAAGAAGAATTCTTCGATTGTCAAGAAGAGATAGCTGAAGAAGAAAGCTCAACCTCAAGTGACGAAAAGAGCTCAAGCAATGATGGCAAACATTCAAGCTTGGAAAGCTGCTTACCTCCTAGTGCTAGAAGAATCAAAATCATTGGACCTCGACATCCCACCTTGATCAATTCCGAAATACGAGAAGAAAACATCCTACCCTACTCTTGTCGCCCAACTGCTTTTTTGTCTGAAACTGATCCATTAACCTACAACCAAGTGATCAAGTCAAAGGATCATGAACACTGGTTGAAAGCAATAGCAAAGGAACTGCAGAACATGACCGACCTTAATGTTTGGGAAGAAGTTGGTGTGAAAGAAGACTTCAAGTTAATCGGCACCACATGGGTGTTTAAAACGAAAATAAATGAATTTAATCAAATTGTAGAGCACAAGGCTTGTCTTTGTGCTCAGCGATTTTCTCAAACCCAAGGAAAAGATTACTAAAAAACGTTTGCACCCACTGGACGACTAAATTCCCTTAGAACGTTAATTTTGTATGCCGCAGCTAGTAACTTGAAATTTGAGCAATTAGACATCAAAAGCACATTCCTCAATGCACCATTAGAAAAAAACGTGTACTTAACAATTCCGCAAGGTCTTGATAGAGATAAAAAGAACACCTGCCTCAAGCTAAAGAGGGCTATCTATGGTCTCAAACAAGCCCCTTTGGCATGGTATAGACACCTCTCCTCATGGTTGGTCGACTTTGGCTTCAGCATCTCCAAAGCCTATTCATGTGTCTTTTATCTTAAAAGAAATGATCCAATCTGGCTTTTCTTTCATGTCGACGACATAGGCATATTTGGAAGAAATCTGAATAACTTCAAAAAGGATATATAACAAGAATTCCAAATGAAACTCTTAGGATCAGCTGATCTCATGTTGGGAATGAAAATTATTCATCAAACAAAACTCAAAGCCACTATATTGACTCCTTGCTAGAAAGTTATGGAATGTTGAATTGTAAGCACACTAAAACACCACTCATTCCAAATATACATCTTGAAGCCACATCAAGAACGTTTCAAGAAGAATTTGCTTCCTTGAAGATCAATTATCAAAGTGCGGTAGGTAGCCTTAGCTACCTAAGCACAGCAACTCAACCAGATCTGTCCTATTCTGTTAGCACCTTGTCTCAGTTTTTAGAAAATCCCGGCATACAACATTGGAAAGCTTTTGTACATGTTTTGAAATATCTAAAAGGCATGAGTGAAATTGGGTTAGTGTACAAAAAAAACATGTCAAAATTACCAGTCACCTACTCTGACGCCGACTGGGGAAACTGTAGGGTAACCAGAAGATCTACAACTGGATATCTAATTTTATTTAATAATAATCTCGTCATTTGGAAGACAAGAAAGCAACCTACAGTTTCACTTTCATCTGGGGAAGCTGAATACCAATCATTAACAGACCTTGCCAGCGAATTACTTTGGTTCAAGCAACTCATTGAAGAAATCAACATATTGACAATGAAAAAGGCGATCCTGGTTAATGAAGATAACCAAGGATGAATCAATACTGCTAATAGTGACTGCAACACCAACACACACCATATGAAACATATCGACATACAATTGCACTTCATACAAGATGTAATAGGAAACAAAATAATTGAACTCATTTACACTCCAACTGCAAATATGCTTGCTGACTTTCTCACAAAGTCAGTTAGTCGACCTGCTATCAAAAAAGCCATGAAGGAATTGCAGTTACTCACAACAGGAGACAAGGGGGGTGTTGAGATATGTGATCTCTCCCAGTCCATGAGCAACTAAAAGTTTCCACTTACAAACATGAATGTACAAAAAGAAAGGATTTAAGTGCTAAGTCTATTGAGACATGCCTTGGAGATAAAGCCATGCATCCTTCTTATAAGGAGCATGTCCTGACATTGTATTTGAGGTGATCATTCTAACTCTTTACTATTTTATTTTATCATTATTTTCTACACTGTATCGACACACTTCCTCTAGGAACTAGAGTGTTTTGCTACTGTGTGATCTCAGATAGTATTTGTGTTATTTTGTGCCTTATCGACTTGTACTCCTGGTAGTATTAGGTTGGTATCTTATTGCTGCTATATTTGTTTCTCCGGCTAACTTTTCAATCTTACATTAGTGTTTCAGTAGTTGTGTTCTGTGTTTTATCAGGCCTATTAATAGTCGTATTATTGTTTTTCACTCTTAGGTACATCCTTGTTTCTTATTGTCTTATCTCAAGGTGTTTCTTTGTGTTAATACGAAACTCTTAGTTTGCGCTAATTTAACAAGAAGTACTTCACCTAATTTAGCCACGGCACAATGAAAGGAATAAAGGAGAGAAGAAAGAAAAGAAAAGAAAAGAAAAAATAGAGACAAAAATGAGAGTCTAGAAGGAGAAAAGAAATGGGAGCAGAAATCCAAAGGAGTGAGTTTGAAGAGAATGAGCTTTTATCTTCAGGAGGTAAGGAAGGTTGAGTGAATTAGGTGGTCCTGTGGTTGTGCACAGTGATCTGCGCTCGGGCAATTTCGTCAATCATGTATCGGTTTGAGTTTAGGCGAGACTGTTGATCAGGTACGGTTCAGATTACAATATTAACATTCAACAATATTAATATGGTTGGATCGCATGGCTAAATTCACTGTTGAGTATTATTAAGATCTGTTCTGATCAAGAAAAGAGTAGCAATTGTCTGGTAAGGATGTCAGCGATGCAGGGTGGCAGATGACTCAATGGCTTTGTGCTTTGAGTATGTGCTACTCTATGGTGGAGAGGTGAAGTTGTGGTTTTTTCAAGAGAAGAAGTACAATGAGTGTGGCTACAGCCATAACGTTGTGGTGATATATAAACTGTTTAAAGTCATTGGAGCGTTGTTGTTATTTCTCTATGGCTTGATGTGTCAGGCTTAAATTCTGTATAATGAAATGGAATAATTTGTATTATTTACGTGACTTTGTGATGATTACATTGTAAGGAGCCGCCGGCAGACAATGTTTGTTGTTGATTGGGTAGTTGAAGTTTTTAGTGATCAAAACTAAGCAGTAACATTGCATTAATGAAGGTAGCAGTAAATGAGTTATAAAAAGAGAGATTGTACCTAAGCAGTGGACTACAAATAGCTATTAAGAAAGAGCAGTAACAAGGATAGGCACAATTGAATAGAATCTGCTTGAACAACGACAAGAAATAGTTAATCTTTTGAGAAAGCTTAAACAATTAGTTTTATGAGACAAAAATACCTGAATCAAGCAGGTTAAACTTGATGATTGTAAGTAAATGTTAAAGATTGAAGTATACGAAATGAAAGAGACAAGAGGAGAAGTTTTTAGGTAAGAAGAGACAAAGAAAGGAAGAGATAAGGAAGAAGGAAAATGGAAAAAAGGAGTGAATGAGAGAATTGTCCGCTTGATTCAGAGTGAAGGTTGCTGGTTTATAAGTGGTGGAATGTTTGATTATGCGCAGTGATCTGCTCCTGTCGATCTTGATTGGTCAATTTTCCAATAGTGGCGGTGTGGCGTCTGTTGGACTAGGAGTGGCACATTGCTGATTGACTTGGTCTTGATTACAATTTTCAACATCCCCCTCACTCCTAGTCTAACGATGCGAAGAGAATGAAGAGAGCGAGGGAGGATTGGTCTACTGACTGAGTTAGTAAGAAAGTCAGCCAACATGGCTGAGGTCGGTGTATAAATGAGCCAAACAACAGAGGATTTGACTGCCTCTTTGATGAAGTGAAGTTGTATGTTGATGTGCTTCATCCTTTCATTCTTTAAATTGCAGTCCCCATTCGCAGTATTGATACAAGATTGATTGTCCTCATGGATGGGTATAGCGGTGTCGAAAGTGAGAAGGTGACATTCTATACACCACTTCCAAAGCCAAAGAAGTTCTGAGACCAAGTCACACAAAGCCTTGTATTCCACCTCAGCGGTCAAAAGAGAGCCAGAAGGTTGCTTCCGTGTCTTCCAAAGAACTGAGAAAGATAGCCAGTTACCAATCTTCTAGTGCTTCAACAATTACCCCAGTCAGCATTGCTGTATCCTACCACGCCGTCTTGATTTCCTTGAGAGTATACCAACCCAAGCTCTTGAGTTCCCTTTAATTATCTTAAGACGTGAAGAAAACCATTCCAATGGGTGATACCTGGATTTTCAAGGAACTTAGATAACAAGCTGACTGCATGAGAAAGATTGGGTCTTGTGGCCATACTAAGATAATTAATGCTTCTGATTCTGCTTCGATAGTTGACTCCAAGTGACCAAAATTTTGCCAATTCTTCAACACTTGCAGGTTGAAGATGAACATTAGGTTCAAGAGGAGTAGCAACCAACTTACACTGGTGAACTCTGTACAACTCCAGAAGAGATTTGGTGAAATGGCTTTGATCAAGAGAGATGGAATTGACCCCATGGGTAACCTTTATCCCCAACATTAAGTCAGCACACCCTATTTCCTTGATATCAAACTCTTGAGCCATCTCCTCCTTGAAAGTTGAGACATCAGTTCCAAAAATGGCAATGTTGTAAACATGGACGTTGTGGTATTCCATACCTTAATGGCCCAGTTTCAAGTAAAATTTCATTTATAAGGCCATAAATTGAAGAAATAACAAAGAAAAAATCAATAATTATCAATTATAATAGAGGAATTCAGCAATAAAATGGATTCAAATTCATCAATATGTATAATCCCATAAGCAAATTCTGGAAGAATGGTCCATGTGATTACAAGAATAACAATAAAATAAGGAAAAGAAAAAGACAAGCTGGCAAAGAAATGTTAAAGTTACCAGTGAAAGGGGATAGTGTAACACTCAAGTTACCCTAGCTCTGCTCAACCTTTGGATTACTCAGCAATGCAGTTATTAAACTGAGGCCACCTCAATAAGAGATAAATGAAAACTGTATTAATCGACAGTCACAAGACAGAAAGAAAAAGAAATAAATCAATTTATGCAAGGAAAATCCATCAAAACCTTAAATTACACAGCATATCTGTGGAAATGCAAGCACAGGCACCTGATAAGCCAGTAAATATAAATTAAAAACAGAATTGAATTTAAATGAAGAAAAATTAAAACTCATACAGGAAAAATAGAATCCTCACAATACACAGCATTCTCCACCTACAGTTCAAACAGTGCACAGACATATGGTGCAATAGCTGTACAAAATCACCTCATCCCCCCAGAAATGGTGCAACAAACCAAACATATGGTGCAGTATCTTGATCAAATGACACCATTTGGATATCTCTCACCAGCTAAATCCCCTCAAGGCTGTGCATAATAATATTAAAGTCTAATTAAAATATAAATAAAGCTTCAGAAATGGTGCAATATACCAAACATATGGTGCAATATCTTGATCAAATGACACCATCTTGAAATTCCTCACCAGCAAAAACATCTCAGATTATATAATCATACATAAATTGGTGCAACAAACCAAACAAATGGTATCTCACCACTATAAAAAATTATCCCAGCCAAAAGAAGTGAAAAAATTCCAAGTCCCTTGTTTTTGAGTGCCTCTATGGAGGGCCCAAAGAATATAAATGGAGGTCCTCTCTCCCTCATTTTTTCCTCTTTTCCCCATGAATCCAATTAGTTATATACCAAGAAGGAGAATAACTATTCATCCCTTACTAGTAGGATAATCTAGTTATTTTATTAAAAGTATTATAGACTTATAAGTTTAATTCATAGTGATTTCTAATTAATAGTAGTTAACAGAAGGTCTACTTAGTATTATTAATCCACCCTATGTTTAAATTATTAGTCTTATAATTATAATACTATCAATAATACTCATAATATTGAGTTTATCACCATAACCTTTACATTATAAAGGAAAAATAGCCTTATTATATCTTCATATTAAAAAACCAATTTTACAACTATATATTATTATATATATGAAAAACCTACCCTTATATTATATTATATCATTTATATATTTAACAAACATCCACTGTATATTGAACAAAATCTTACCAATAAATTATTAAAGGTCTTATTATTATATTATATTAACAATTACCCTCTAAAACCATTAAATATTATAACATATATAACATCAAATTGAACTTACCCCTTAAAATATATATTATTACTATTATATTAAATCAACCTCTTATACTATTAAGGTTTTACCCTTAAAATAATCTTATATTATTATTTGAAAATTATATTTTATACCGTTTCAACTTATAAGTTACTTATCTGATTATTGAATAGGTCTGATAGAGACTGCTAAAAAGTCTTCTCTAGTTGTAAAGCCACAATATTAAATATTGATTTGTGAGCTCTGTAAGGAGATTGTTTAGTATATTCAGAGGGGCAGCTAAAACACCATTAGCACCCTTGGTTACAGGATTATTTCAGCAATTCAAAACTGTTTACCTGTGATTTCCCCCTCAAGGACTGCCTTATCCAATCCCACACTAAAAGGAGTTCCACATCTGGTGTCCCAAAAGTGGCAATTTCAGCCTCAACATTCAACAATCAGTCAATAATCAAGAAAGAAGATAATCAAATCAACATAGCTCACAAAAATAATTATCATTATCAAGAATTAACCATCAACACTCTCATACAATCTGGAATCTGGAAACAAATCCCATTCCAAATCATCATCACCATCACAATCCTCAAATAAATCATATCATTTTTATTATCCAGTAAAAGAAGGAACACCAGAAAGTCAAACACCCAAGGATATTGATTTACTCATTGCAACACCAAGAACAGAACAGAAGGGAAAGGAAGAACAAAGGAGATTTTTCTTAAATTTAATTCAAGAAGCAAGGAGAAACAAGAGAATTACAAAATAATTTAAAGGATCAGTTTATCAAGTAGAAATGAATCAACAATCAACATCTGACTTACCACCATTACCTGAAGATACTGTAGAAGGGCAGTATGCAGAAGAAAGTGAAGAGGAAGATCAAACAGTACAGATCCAAAGTCTTATGAAGAAAATGCAAGATTTATTATTAACACAAAGTAAAAAGAAAGGAAAAAGAAGGGAACAAACATCTTACACACCTGGAGCTAGTCCAAGTGAACCCACATTACCAGGGCATGTTAGGCCTGAAGACTCACCAATATCACCTACACCTGGCCCTAGAGCAACATCCACACCCAAAACAGAACAAAGATCACAGAGTATCCCCAAGAAAGTATTTTTAACTACAACAAACTATCCAAGTCCATTACAAAAGGAAATTCCTAAGGTAACCTCTCCTATTGTTAAGATAAGAGCTAAAGATTATAATCTTATTTTTTATGGTAATGAGGTAGAAAAATTCATAAAAAGAGTGGAAGCAGCAGCTGAAATTGAAGGAGCTAGCGGAGAAGATATAGCAAGACAAGTTATTTTTATGTCAGCATCTGAAGAAGTTAAGGAGAAAATTGAAGAAATGCAAGGTTATGAAGAGAATAACTGGACAAAACTCAAAGAACTTACTACATAATGGGGAAGAGTAGAGCCAGACAGAAGATATAGACCAGAATCTTTGGAGAAGCTTTTCAATAATACCAAAAGAGCAGGAGGAATTAGAAACCTAGCTTAATACAAGAGATTTATTGGAGAATATGAAAAGATCACAAATTATCTGTATAAATATGGATATATTAGAAGAGAATGTGAGCATAATGAAGAACTCTATGCAAGCCTTTCACCAGAAATTAGGACTTCCATAATTAAGGAGATGAGAAGAGATAAGGTAATGATCCAAGCAAGGGATGGTGGATATATTGCACCAGAAATGAAAGTATTGAAGAGCTATATAGAGCAAGAGCTAGAAACTGTGATCATATCAAGGGACAGAGCTGAAGACACTAACTCCCATTATGAATTAAATCAACCACATATAGATAAGACAAAAGCAAAGAAAGTTCAATTTGAAGATGAAACCATGGAAAATGCCCTAAATTAACTGAAGGAGCCTAATAATAAAATTAAAGAACAAAGACCCAGGATTCAGGATCAAGAAGAAAAGAAAGAAATAAAGGACTTCATTAAGCAAATTAAGGAATTGACAGAAGCAGTACTACCTCAAAATAAAACAGGAAAGGTATTCAAGCAGTAAAATCAAACAGGGTACCCAAAAGACAGCTTACCACCCTTTTCACAAAGGCATATTCCTTATACACCAGCACAAAACATACCAAAACCATATCTCAAATGCTATTATTGTTTGGAGGAAGGACATTCAGTTAATAGATTCAACTACCTCTTTGAAGATCAAAATAAGAAATTGGTTAGCAGACAAGGAGGTGGATTTTTATTTCCCAATTGGCAAAGAGTTCCAACAGATGGTAAAATAGCTCCAAAGAAGTTAGTTGAAGATTTTGCAAAAGAGCAAGAAGAACTTAAAAAGAAAATTAAAGATGAAGCTAAAGAATCATTACCAAAATCTAATCCAATGAACATAATAAAATTAAAGAGAGATGATAATGCAACTGCTATAGCCAAAGTTGAAAACTGGGGAAGCTGGCAACCACCAACTATTTCATCATCCAATGAGCCACTTTTAAATAATTATGGATTAAGAAATACTAAAGAAAGAAACTCAAGAGCAGAAAATACCAATCAAGATGCTTTAAGATCACATTCAAAAGTGAAAGCACCAATAAACAAAAGACCAAATATACCTGGAGCCTATATTGAATATGAGCAAAAGGAAGAAGAGAAAACAATTATTCCAAGCAAATATAAGAAGCCTCAACTGGTGAAAAATGAAAAAGAAATACTTCCACAGGAACCTAAAATTGATCAAACTGAAAATACTCAAGAAACAATGAAGAAAGTCAATGAAAGGAAAATCATAAAAGAGGAGAAATTAGATATTCAAGAAATTATGGAATAAATTATCAAAAAGGTACTGGATCAGAAAATAAATCTTACCTTGGAACAAATTTTAGTCATGTCACCAAAGTTTTTTAATCAATTAAAGAACCTTTCAGAGGAAGAGAAGAACTCTATTAACTCAATTGATACAAAGGAAATTCAAACCAAACTCATAAATCATCATCTGGGTAATTATGAACAGCCAAAGCTACATTATGCCTGTCCATTGGGATTTATGCAGGTATATTTGGGAGAAGAAGGACATGAAATAATGGCATTAGTTGATACAGGATCAGAATTGAATATAATACCAGAAGATTCAGCAATAAAAGCAGGACTTACCACAAGATGCCTCAACATGAATTTAAGGGGAATTGGTGGGCATTGTACCTCAATAGTTGGATTAGCAGAATTTACCCCAATCACTTTAGTTACTGGGGAAGAAAGAGATATAAATCTCTTTGTAGCAAGAGGAGCAGTTAACACAGTATTGGGAAGGCCCTTACTTGCAGATAATAACATAAGACTAGACTTTTCTCAACAGAAAGGGGAAATATTAAGTTATATAGAGCCAGATGGAAGAAGACTTTGCTTACCAATTTGTTCACCACAGAAAGTAGGATGGAGAGAAGAGCCACCAGCAGGAATGGAAACATGTGCAGTTTCTTAATTGGAATATTGGAAAGAATTACCAAAAGAGAATGAATCAAGCCCCCAAAACCAAGAAACATTTGAGGAAAACTCTCATCAAGTACTTGATAGTGAAGAAGTGAAGGATTCCAAAGACAAAGTGAAAATTGATGAGGAATTAGCTCCAATTAATACAGAAGATTTCAATTCCAAGCTTAAAGAAGAAAACTCTCTAGGAATTTTAGCCTCAAGAAAAGAAAATGGAAATACGTTTAGCCAAATATCTCAAGCCATCAAAAGTTATAACTTCAAGAATCCTGAAAACATAAAAAGAGAAAAATTAACAAAGCTTATCTCACCTATTAAAGCTTTGAAGTCCCTTTCAAAGGGAATATTTAAGAATAATTGGAAGTCAAGTATCAAGCCAGTTGTAACAATAGTTAGTGTCAGCTCAGAATCTAAAGGTTTAAGCTCTCAAATTGATAAATCAGCACTCAAGTTATTAAAAGAAGCTTCCCTAAAATATAATATTTCCAAAACTAATGGCATTATTACTCCAAACCACCTCAAAATTCAGGAGGAAAATATTGATATAATTCCAAAATCTGAAGAATCTGAAAGTTTAAATGAAGTTTTGAATGATACTATGAAAAACTCACACCATAATAAAAATACTTATCCCAAGAAATTTCAGCATCTAATGAAGGATCCAGTAAGATGGATAAGGAACCTAATTTTCATCAAAATGAATTAGTTCTACCTCAGGAGTTAATTGACCAATCACTCAGATTCAATAAAGTACCTATGACAGAAGCTACCCACAAAAAGGAATTTAATACTTTTGAGAAGTCACAAATCTCTTTTCCCTCAAATTTTGAAAATATTGATCCTAGAATTCTGATGGAAGGAATTATTGGAGAAAATAAATCATTATCTAATATGGAAAATATTGATCCAAGACTTGTCAAAGGAAAATTGGACTTAACAAGAATAATTGAAAACCCCATAGGGGGAAATGACCAAAATCAAGTAAAAGATATACCTTTTTGTATAGAAGAAGAACCTTTAAAAATGGGATTCCCTTGTTTTAAGTCAACAAGAAAAGATATAGAATGCAGTTTCAGTACAGTTCAGAATATCAATGCAGCTAACATTGATGAGTCAACATATGAAAATCCCATTAATTCACTCTCACAAATTGACATACAACAGGAATTAAATCAGCAAAAAGCCTTACCCCCTGAAGACAAATCCTCTGGGGAAGCTCATAATAACTTTGATATTGAAAAAGAAATTAATTCAAGATTCAAAAAACTTTCATCTATTAGAAACAATGCCACAAATGAATACCTAAAAAATGCAATACACTCCCCAATTATCTTAGAAAAACATCTTTCTGAATCAGAATATGAGAATGAAGCAGGATTATTTTGTCAAATGGGAATACAAGAAGCTGTAGATGAACAGAAATTTATACTTACTGAAGAAGAATACCCTTGGGAAGGTTATACAAATTGGAAACCTCTTAGAAATGCCAACCTTGAGGATCACAATAAAAAGAATTCTAGGGACAAATTTGAATGTGCAAACCAACATGTCAAGTGGTTGGAAGATATTAGTACCCCAAAGAAGAATGAATCAAAGAGAATCAAAGATAAAAGTAGCAAAAAGAAGAAGAATACCAAGGAAGAAAAGAAATATTTTTGGATTACTCAGAATAAAAAGATATGCCCAAGCTTGCAGGCCCATTTGGCAAGGCAATATAAGACCACAACACAAAAAGAGGATTGGACAGAAAATAATGATAGAAATGGAAAACTTATACAGAAATACTTTGATGAGAATGAAGATTTTCAAGATCAATATCTTAATGAAGAAAGAAGAAATGAGCTTACAGCTAGGAAGGCCAAATTCAAGAATAGGATTGACAACCATTGATAACATCCTCAATGATTTTTTTTATATATAATATTAAAGCTTTTTTTCTAATCTCATGAGTTTTTTAGCTATATGATAGTCTCAAATATCTATATAAAAAATATAAAAAAAATAATAATAAAAAATATAAAAAAAAATAAAAAAAATAATATCAATAAAAAAAGAGTTTCAAGTGTATCAGTATCATTATTCCATGCTATCTTATGTCTTATAAAAAAATACTCAACCAAAAAAATTAGGGTGGGTGTCTATTTCTTGAATCCATCCTTTATGATTTAAGTTTTTGGGATGAAATTCTGGGGAATTTCAATTTTACTCTATAATTTTATCCTCATCAATATTCAGTATAATAACTAATAATATCAACTTATTCAAGAAATCAAGTCAAGGTGAATAAGCAAATAAACAAATACAGATAATAAAGCAAGGATAAATAACAACAATAATAATAATACCTTATAAAAAAGGCATTAGGAAGATCAAAGTTATAAAGAAATAATTCAACAAAATATCAAGAAATCTTATGGTTTTAATATCCTCTTATAATTATTGGGTTGTCATAATAATAAAAGAAATAATATAAAATCAAAGAGTTAACTGGCCAGGTTAAACCCGGATGAAAATATTTCTTTAAAAAATTTTTTTTCTTTTAATTAATTTACTTTGAATATTCAAAATATTCTATAAAAGAAACACAAATTATCTTAATTTTTTCTGTCAATAAGGGAGAAAAAGACCTCCTTTTATATTGAATATGGAGCAAATTCCTTCCACCCACAGATTAGCCCTTAAGCATTTCATATATCAAAGTCTATGCAAAACTCTAAAAATACATCTTATCAACCATTTAACCCCAATTAGAATTCAATTTAAAAAATTAAATAAATAAATAAGTTTCATATATTAAATCAATAATATATTGATTGGATTAACCAAACAAATTAATCTTCAATTTAAAAAATTCAGAGTCTCAATGAATTTGATTTTATATTATTTGGTCAAATTAAAAATTTCAACCCCACTCCAAATTTAATAAAGAAAAACTGCACAAAATCAATCAATCTGATATTGATTGATTTTCAAAAATTAATTAAAAACTTTAATTTCATTTCAAAAATCATAATTAATTTAATCTTATATTGTTTGGTTAAATTAATTCTTAATTCAACTAGAGTCAAAAAAACAAAATAAAACTCAGTTAAAATGAATTATACTAAAATGATTAAGATTTAATCTTGAATCTGTAAGATGTGACTATGAAACTGATGATAATATTACTATTAATCAACAGTACTATGTCTGTTCTTATGAAATATAATAATAAAATATTATTATAACCACAATTAAATAATTAAAAATTATTTCTTTCACGTGTTAAGCACTACTAGTGATTTTAACAGTGAGCAAGTAATTGTCTACAAGAATCAATTACAAGAAGAATTTAATAATAAAAACTTCTTTATTAAAATAATAAAATTATTTTAATATATAATTATCTTTTGCAAGAATAATTATAAAGATAATTCTTGAAGAAAACTATTACTAGAGAAAAACTTCAAGAATTAAAGATAAATGACTCACTAATACTCCAAAGAACTTATTGATAATAAAAGTAGAGAAATTTGACGTGGAATTGTGGATTTAAGGGATCAAAAGGATTTATAACAGTATTACAACAATATATAGTTGGATTCTATGATTTCACGTCTTTCTGATTGATTCTGAAAGAATTAAAACACTTAAGAATAGTTGAACTAATACTTACTTGTTGGTAATAAAGATTTAATAAATTGATAAGATGATGATGATGAAAAAACAGCAAGAAGAGGCTTCTTTTAAGTCAACAACAGCTCACAGAGGCGTGCCATGGAGCAAACTGAAAAACCAGTGAGTGAGAAAACAATAAACCTTTTTGGATTATTGATTGCATCATCTGTTGTCATGTAAAATTATCATAATTACTTAATTGATGCTTTTACGTGACTACCAACCCCAATATGGTTAAGAATAAAAGGAGTAACACTTGTAAATCTTCTTTTATTCTAAAATAATCATTGATTTCTCAAAGTTATCAATGTTATTGCCAATTTCATCACAGGTTGTAATTACTGTGAATTTTTGAAGATTCAGTGTTTCACGTAGAATATCCAAAAATGGACTGTAAGTAAAACTTTTAATTTTACTAGTAAAACTGTAATTCCTTTTGGTTGTACCATAGATAATACAGTTCTCCTTTAGTCCTGAAAGTTTCAGAAAGATTCATTAAGAATTGTATTTTTAATGAATTTTTGAAGGTTTTACCTCATTTCTACGTAGAATTGCAAATAGCAGTGTTTTGCTGGTTGCTATGAGGTAAATCAATGAATATGGGTCCCAAAAGGGTTTTAATTACTCTTTTGGGGTTTATCCATGGAAAGTCATTAGTAATTGACATGGTTACAGGAGTGTAAGTAGCTCATTACCTCCTTGGCACGTCAAAATAGCAGGTTATTTGCTATTTTCTGATGTTTTACAGTAGTTGTAACTTGGTAACCAAGTTCCCAAAGAGTTTTAGTTTACCAATTGGGCCAAGATGAGCCATGGATCCATGCTCTGGAGCTATCCACGCCTCTGAGGCCTCAGAAGTTGGGTACCCTGGCTCTCTTTGATGTCTTTTGTCCCCCTTGCCTATTTTTTACGTCAAAATAGTAATTTAAGCTTAAAGTGAGATATCCACTATGGGTGTACCAAAAGTCCATGTAAGAATACCATGATATTAAGTGCTCAAAACATGCATAACACTATTCTTAGTGTATATGTAACATGGGATTTCTCACTTTCCCATTATTTTGGCTAAAAATCAAGAAAAACAAAAATTTTCACGGATCTTTTATGTGGTATTAATGATGTGGTATTGAAGTATTTTCCATTTTACCACCTCAAATACTTAAATTGAGCTTATTCACTCTATGGAGCTACCCTAGGTGAATTTTTGTGTAGAATCCAAATCTGGTCTTAAATCCATGGATTTACTTACTCAATAAAAAGTTATTCATCTTTTCTGAAATTGAAAATGATGAATTTTGGATATATGCATGACTTATGAGTTTTGCATAATTCAAAATTTCTTTTTAAGATAATTGTGGCCTATTTGGGTATGTAAAATATACCTCAAGGCTCACATTCCCTCCCACCAAAAAATAAAATTGTATTACAATTTTATTAGTGATAAAAGAATAAGGCCCCAAAAAGGGGTAATGTCCACTGTCCAACCTCTTTTTATTACTCAGATCAAGTAATTTAAAGCACATTCATAGACATATTCAGGCTTGTGGCCTTCTTTCATGTCTAAATCTTCTTAAGAGTTTATCTGAGTCAGGTATTTCTGATTCTGCCATCCATTCATCTTCATGTACTGGATTTCTATATCTGACAAGATATTCTCTTTGATTTTTACCCCTAAGTCTCCTTTCTTTAATGACTTTCTTTATCTTTCTGTCTTCATTCTGTTCCACAGGTGGTACAGTTAAAGGAGTTGGGTTTCTTAAAGGAAACAATTCTTTATCAGCTGGTTGATAAGGTTTTATCAAGCTGACTGGAAATGTGGGGTGTTTATTTTCCAATTCACCACTCAATTCCACTTGAACTGCATTGGTTCCATGTAAAGCAACAATAACAAAAGGTCCTACATAAGAATCTTTAAGTTTCTTTGGGCCTTTGATATTATTAAAATTCAAGGTTGAAACTAGAACTAAGTCCCCTACTTTGAAGTCTGGTACTTTATGACTCTTGTCCCACTTCTGTTTTGCATAATCAAAAGCATCATCCATACTTTGTTTTGCATGGTGTTTTACTTTATCAAGCATTAATTTGAAGCTGGAAGCTGTAGGATGAATGTCAATCAAGTCTTTCCTCAGTGTGTCTGCTGGGAGTCTTGGATTCCATCCTTTTTCTAACATAGCAGGAGTTTGTCCTGTGGAAGAATGGACTGATGTCTTGTATGCCAATTCTAATGCAGGTATCAGAGTGCACCAGTCATGGGTAAAGCCATCTGAGTCTTTAAATTCTAATCCATAAGCACAAAATCTCCTGATCATGTCTTCTAAAGTTTGAATCATCCTCTCTGCTAGCCCATCTGTTTGAGGGTGATATGCTGTAGAGAATGATAACTTAGTCCCAAACAATCTATGAAGATTGGTCCAAAGTGCAGATGTGAACTTGGGGTCTCTGTCACTTATGATATTCTTAAATAACCCTGTATGAGAAATAACTCTACTCCATAAAAGAAGAGCTGTATCCATAGCAGTGTCATCTTTATGACATGGTAAGAATATGGGAGTTTTGCTATATCTGTCTACAATGACTAAACAAGCATTATAACTTTTGTCACCACTTGGAGGAAGTGCTGTGACCCAATCCATGTGAACAACTTCCCAAGGGGATTTTGGTTCTTGAATATGGATCATTAATCCAAATTTCTTGCCTGTACTCCTGTTTGCTTTTTGGCATCTATCACAGGTATGGCAATATTCAATGGTTTCTTTTCTCCAAGATGGCCACCATGCACAGTTCTTCACCTTTTCAAGTGTTCTGTCTTCTGATAGGTGTCCAGAGTAAATGCTATCATGGCATTCATGAAGAATGGTATTGATGAGCAATCTACTACACAATGTCATCACACAAGAATGTTTTGTTCTATGGTAAATAATCCCATCAAACAAGTGAAATCTTCCTTCAGAATAGGAATTTTTCCAAACTTCATCTAGTGTATTAACCAAAGATGTGTCTTTGCAGTCTTTATCCAATAAAGAAGTCAAGATATGGCAATTCTTGTCTTGTTTATAAGACTCTCTGACCTCTTCAAAGAATTCAGTCCCAATATCAGTTATGTTAATCCCTTCAATTGGAATCTGTGGTTCAGCTTCCAAAGGTACATAAGCTGGGTTATCAGGAGTGTTGGCTAAAGCCCATCTACTAAGTCCATCAGCATTTTTGTGAATGTTTCCTGCTTTATGAACTATAGTCATGTTTCCTCTATATTCTTGAATGGCTATTTGCCATCTCAACATATGTCTGTTGGGAGTTTTCATGTTAAGAAGTGATTTCACGGCATTACAGTCAGTTATCACTTCAAAAACACTGCCATCAAGGTAATAGTGTAATTTCTCAAGTGCCCATACCAAACATAAGCACTCCATTTGGCTTGCACCATATCTGGCTTCTGTTGGTTTGATTTGTCTTGAGATATAACAAACTGGTCCTTCTGTAGGTTTGTCATCAATAATTTGGACTTGGTGTAGGGCTGCCCCTAATCCATCCCCACATGCATCAATGTACAATTTAAAAGGAATATTCCAGTCAGGCATGAGGAGTAAAGGTGCTTCTGTAAGGGCTTTCTTTATCTTCTCATAAGCTTTAATTCTTTCCTGTGTCATTTCAAATACAGTCTGTTGATCACAGATTCTATAAAGTGACTTGGCTAGAATTGCAAAATCTTTCAAGTGTTGCCTATAGTAACTAGCAAATCCAAGAAAAGACATCATTTCTTTTTTATTTTGGGGTATTGGCTTAAGTAACACTGCTGCTACTTTATTCTTGTCAATACCCAAGCTCAAACCAGAAACAACATGTCCTAATGCTTTGAGTTCTTCAAAACCAAAATTGCATTTCTTAAGTGAAATTTTCATGTTCACTTCTGCAACTTTATGAAGCACTCTTGCAAGTCTTTCAAGGTGCAAAGACCATGAGTCAGAACATATAATAATATCATCAATATAAATGATAAGCCATCCTTCAGACAATTCTGTGGGGAAGATGGTATTCATCATTCTTTGATAATGAGATGGAGCATTTTTAATGCCAAATGGCATTCTAAGATACTCATAAATACCACAGTGAGTGATAATTCTAAGTAATTTCCTAGCTTTAGGCGTCAAAACATTTTGATGGAAGCCTTTTAATGCATCCATTGATGTTATATACTTGGCTTTAGACAATTGAGTCAAGGTTTCTTGGATCCTAGGGATTGGATACCTATCTGGAACTGTGTAGGTATTCAAAGCTCTAAAATCTCCAACCATTCTTGACTTATCATTATGCCATGCAATAATAACAGGTGTTGTCACTTCAACTTCCTCATTATGGCCTACTTTCCTTAGCACACCAAGTTGGATCAACTCTTGGATATGTTTTTCCAAGGCCTCTCTAGCTCTGGGACTGGCTGGATAAGCTGGTCTTCTAAGTACTGGAGGATATGGTCTATCAATATTAAGAGTAATATCAATTTCATGTCCCCTTATAGCGCCTAATGGTTCATTATCAGATGCAAATGCATTATTGTATGTATATAATACATCAATAAGTTCATTCCTCATCTTTGGTGACAATGATGGATTAATTTGTGCTTCAACAAGTTGTTTAGACACAAATTCATCTTTGTAAGTATCTTTGACAGAAGATACTACAGATATCTGTTTTGGCATATTGGAGAAAGCAAATTTTTGCCTTTTGTTATCTCCAATTGTGAAATATCTGTCTTTATGGTTATTTATATCAATACCATAAATATTCAAGTAATCATTTCCAAGAATGATATGCTGAGATGTACAATTATCCATTACTACAATCTCAGTTTTCATTCTTACACTTCCTGCTGGATGTGGGAATACAATATTAGTATCCAATATGCCCAAGGGGTACATATTGTTACTGGCACTACTGAACTGTACACCTTCTATTGGTAATAGATGGTTTTTCCATTCAGGAAGTATAATTTGAAGATAATCTTTGCCAATACAAGTGCAAAATGCCCCTGTATCCAGATTTACTTTGGCTTCAATATCACTCATTAGAACTGATGTGATACAGGATGCTCCAGCAGTATAACCCTTTCCTCTAGCAGGTTTTGTTTTACACATTCTGGCATCTTGGATATTGATCAGGTTGTAGCAATCCTCACTGTACTGTGGTAAGTGGGTATGGACTTCTGTGACCTCAAAGAAAGCTGAAATGTTTTCAATGGGATAGTCCTCTACTGGTGTATCTTCAGAGACTGCAGAATCTTGATCAGACTCTTCTTTCTCTTCAGTACACTGAATGTCTTCAATGATTTGAACTTCATTGATCTTTGTCTTCTTAGGGTAAGTGTTGGCTAAATGTGAAGTACTTCCACATTTATGACACTTCAAGACAGGTCTTTCTGGTCTTCTTTCCTCTCTAGGAATCTTTGAGACTATTTTGGACTCTATTGGGTTTCTAACCCAAGTTTTACCAATTCTTGTTCTGGTAATGATATCTTCCATAGCATTAATGTAGTCCTCTGTTGAACAGGGTTCCACACATCTGCTTTTGATAGCATGTTCCAGTTCTCCTCCACACTTTCTTAATATTTTCATATTAATCATAGTGTCAGACATATCTGGGTGTAAAGCAGATAATCTGTCTTTTTGTTTGAAGAACCAAGTAAGTGGTTTGTCTTTTTCTGAGTTAAAAATGGCACTTTCAAAAGCATTCTCCATTTTAAACCTCCAAGAATTATTGGCCCATTTGGTAATCACTTCAGATTTCCACCAAGACCAGTCATGTCTTCCATGATCTATTCTCATCTTGTAATACCATTTCTTTGCAGTCCTGGTAAACAAACAATGTAATTTTCCTACTATGATTTCATCAGGTATATTAAAGTCTTCTTGCAACATATCAATAGTCCTGATGAATTCAATATGGTTGTATTCTCCTTCACCAGAGAATGTTGGCCATTCTTCTAATTTGGGAATATCCTTTGCAGAAATAACATTCTCTCCTAAGAATGGAGTCAAACTTTCTTTGACAGAAAGTTTTTCTTCAGTCAAAGGTGTAGAATGTCTTGGCATATGTGGTTCATGATTCTTATGAATTTGCTCCACACTTGCAATTATTTCATTCTTCAATTTCTGCCTTTCACTGTCACTTTTTGCTAAATGTATAGCAAATTGATTGGTGTTCTTAACTATTTGTAAGACATGGTCTTCAAGAGTTTTAAGTCTATCATTTACTTTAAAGATGGAAAGATCCTCTGTGTCATTATTTTGACATTGGTTCTCAATTCTTTCACAAGCATTGCTAATTGACTCAAGGGTGACAGTTGTCAATTTATGCCAATCAGAATGTTGCTTGTCATTTTTCTTTAAATCATTGATGTCTAATGTAATTTGCTTTAACTTTGACTCAAGTTTGCCAATTTCTACACTAATACTTCTATGTACATCATTTATTTGCGTGGAAAAGTCCTGTTCATCCTTTCCTGCTCTTTGGCTGTGAATTCCATAAGAGTTCTGGCCATATTGAAGACACTGTCCACGGCTGAAGGCTCCAATCTGGGGATCCTGTACCCTTGTGGGTAAGGTCTGTGCCAATTGGCTTTGCCTTTGCCCTTGCCTTGATGGTTCTTGGGACCTCTCTGTTTCTTTTGAGGTCCTTTGGGCTTGTCCTTGGATGCTTCTGGAGCTGGTTTGGAGCTGGTAGATGCCACTGGTGCCTCTGTCTCCAAAGTTGGAGTCATTTCCAATTCTTTCTTCTGGTCTATGGATAAAAGACTCTGGTTCTTCAACCAATTCTTTATCTTTTTGACCTTGTCTTTGCAAGACAGGGGGCTCCAACCTCCTAAGAGTTCTATGGTCTTCTCCTGACCCAGAAAGCTCTTGATGTGTAAGTAGGAGTTCATGGCCCCCTGCCAAAGGCTTGGGCAGATTTCCCACTCCTCTTCTTTGGCTGCTCTGAACCAATTTTTGTACTGGCTCTGATATATTTCTATTGCTGCCACTTGAAAATGGTTCAGCCCTGGAAATATTATCATAAATTAGTTCAGGCTCAGAATTCACGTCAAAATCTGTTGGTACAGACCTTGGGGAATGGGGGGCAACTCTGGCATCCTCCAGATGTGCCTTTCTTGTGGAAGATTTGGCACTTCTGGATTTGGTCTTGCCTCTTCCTTGTCCACATCCATCTGGTTGGACTGAATAGTTGCTTCCATTTCTGGTATGCACCATTTTCACGTCAATTTAAAGATAAAAGGTGAAAATATAAGATAAAATACACACCTTTTGGTGGTAATTTAGCTTTTTCTGAGTTGAATAAGGTGCCTCTTTTAGCAATCTGCACCTCAATACTGTCTTCAGATTCTGCTTCTGAAGATTCTGGACTAGTGATATATCTTTTACTGAGTCTGTTGCCAGCTGCACAGTATTTGATTAAAGACACTAAAAGAAATTATAAAAGAGAAAAAATTGTTTTTTATACTTTTTAAAATATTTTTTAAAGATTTTTTATAAGTTTTATATTTTTTAATATTAAAAAAATTATTCTTTTTAAAGAAAAAAATTAAAATTTAAGATTTTGAATGAAAATTAATTCAGAGTAACTCAAAGAATAATTTTATAAGTTTTTGGATGTGAAAAAGCCACGTGTAAAAACAATATAAAATTAAACCAAATTCCTCAATGAAAAAGATTTTAAAACAATTTCAAAAATAAAAATATTTTAACTCCAAATTGAAAGAAAAAAAATTAATTAAATTAATATATTTTAGAGCTTAAAAATATATTAATTAAGGGTACAAGGTTCAAAAAACACGGCCAGGCCCCCAAATGTAAGATGTGACTATGAAACTGATGATAATATTACTATTAATCAACAGTACTATGTCTGTTCTTATGAAATATAATAATAAAATATTATTATAACCACAATTAAATAATTAAAAATTATTTCTTTCACGTGTTAAGCACTACTAGTGATTTTAACAGTGAGCAAGTAATTGTCTACAAGAATCAATTACAAGAAGAATTTAATAATAAAAACTTCTTTATTAAAATAATAAAATTATTTTAATATATAATTATCTTTTGCAAGAATAATTATAAAGATAATTCTTGAAGAAAACTATTACTAGAGAAAAACTTTAAGAATTAAAGATAAATGACTCACTAATACTCCAAAGAACTTATTGATAATAAAAGTAGAGAAATTTGACGTGGAATTGTGGATTTAAGGGATCAAAAGGATTTATAACAGTATTACAACAATATATAGTTGGATTCTATGATTTCACGTCTTTCTGATTGATTCTGAAAGAATTAAAACACTTAAGAATAGTTGAACTAATACTTACTTGTTGGTAATAAAGATTTAATAAATTGATAAGATGATGATGATGAAAAAACAGCAAGAAGAGGCTTCTTTTAAGTCAACAACAGCTCACAGAGGCGTGCCATGGAGCAAACTGAAAAACCAGTGAGTGAGAAAACAATAAACCTTTTTGGATTATTGATTGCATCATCTGTTGTCATGTAAAATTATCATAATTACTTAATTGATGCTTTTACATGACTACCAACCCCAATATGGTTAAGAATAAAAGGAGTAACACTTGTAAATCTTCTTTTATTCTAAAATAATCATTGATTTCTCAAAGTTATCAATGTTATTGCCAATTTCATCACAGGTTGTAATTACTGTGAATTTTTGAAGATTCAGTGTTTCACGTAGAATATCCAAAAATGGACTGTAAGTAAAACTTTTAATTTTACTAGTAAAACTGTAATTCCTTTTGGTTGTACCATAGATAATACAGTTCTCCTTTAGTCCTGAAAGTTTCAGAAAGATTCATTAAGAATTGTATTTTTAATGAATTTTTGAAGGTTTTACCTCATTTCTACGTAGAATTGCAAATAGCAGTGTTTTGCTGGTTGCTATGAGGTAAATCAATGAATATGGGTCCCAAAAGGGTTTTAATTACTCTTTTGGGGTTTATCCATGGAAAGTCATTAGTAATTGACATGGTTACAGGAGTGTAAGTAGCTCATTACCTCCTTGGCACGTCAAAATAGCAGGTTATTTGCTATTTTCTGATGTTTTACAGTAGTTGTAACTTGGTAACCAAGTTCCCAAAGAGTTTTAGTTTACCAATTGGGCCAAGATGAGCCATGGATCCATGCTCTGGAGCTATCCACGCCTCTGAGGCCTCAGAAGTTGGGTACCCTGGCTCTCTTTGATGTCTTTTGTCCCCCTTGCCTATTTTTTACGTCAAAATAGTAATTTAAGCTTAAAGTGAGATATCCACTATGGGTGTACCAAAAGTCCATGTAAGAATACCATGATATTAAGTGCTCAAAACATGCATAACACTATTCTTAGTGTATATGTAACATGGGATTTCTCACTTTCCCATTATTTTGGCTAAAAATCAAGAAAAACAAAAATTTTCACGGATCTTTTATGTGGTATTAATGATGTGGTATTGAAGTATTTTCCATTTTACCACCTCAAATACTTAAATTGAGCTTATTCACTCTATGGAGCTACCCTAGGTGAATTTTTGTGTAGAATCCAAATCTGGTCTTAAATCCATGGATTTACTTACTCAATAAAAAGTTATTCATCTTTTCTGAAATTGAAAATGATGAATTTTGGATATATGCATGACTTATGAGTTTTGCATAATTCAAAATTTCTTTTTAAGATAATTGTGGCCTATTTGGGTATGTAAAATATACCTCAAGGCTCACAGAATCTAACTTCCAAATATATCCAAAAAAAAAGAAGTTTAATTTAAAGCTTTCTACTTTAATACTAGTACAAATTTCAAATTCAAATAATCAACCATCATACATCATTTGAAAGACAGGCTCACTTATCTCTCATAATTTTTTGTTCCTATAAATCTTTAATCCATTCTATTCATTGCTTTTATTATATAATTACAAAAATAAACAAAATAATAATAATAAAATAAAATGAAAGGGATACATTTCAAGAGTTTTTTTGATTTATTTTATTTTAATCTATTACAACTTTTCATCATATTTCGCGTGCTGAAGTTGAAAGTAGATTCATAATACCTTGATTTTCGGGCTATCCTTATTCACATTCTTTTCTTGTTTTATTATTATTATTATTTTTTTTAGTTTTACTGCTTCTAAAAACAATTTTACTCCTCATCTTTATCTTCGTTGTCAAAGGTACTGTTAAAAAAATAATAATAATACATAAATAAATGAAGAGGAAGGCATTTAGTTAAAATAGAAACAAATCAATAAATAAACTTACTCCGCCAATTCATTTAAGATCTCAACTAAAGCTCGTAAGGAAGCTCAGAGGCCCAATAAGGAACCAAAATAGCCTGCATTGTCAGGATGATTTTGGATGTAATCGTAAAAGTCGTGGCAGTAGCAATGGAATAGGCGATTGAATACATCAAAAAGTTGACGTAATTTGGAAGTAGAATTTGAAGACGTTGTAGCCGATATGGATAAACTATTGGAAGTAGAACGGGCAGTGACAGTTGCAACAGATTGAGAGGCAAGATTGCCGACTGAAGCTGGAGGAGAGGGATGACCGTTGGTCATTGGTAAAGGATTGTTGGATTGGGGCCAGGAAAGAGCCAAGCCAGAGAACGGCGTAATAGTGGTTGGTGGGGAAATGCTAGGCAAGTTTGCATTCGGATCGGTATTTTGGATGCAACGGATTGTGTATCAATAACCCCTGTGGAGGATGGTCATGACTTCGTGACCATTTTCGTCGATATAAACGGAAAGAGAAAATGAAGACATTTTTTTATTAGTTTTTTCAAAAAAAATAAAAATAAAAATAAAAAATTGAAAGAAAAGGATCATCAATATCTAACTAAAGACCTATAAAATCACCTCACCCCTACCTCTATCAAACCCCAACACGGCTCACTGCAATCACACAGTTTGATTGGTTCTTTGGAGACACCTAAAAAAATTAATAATAAAAGTAAAAGTGACAAAATATAACAAAGGACAAACATCAGTTGTAGTAGATGCAGTAAACGGAGATAGAAAAGCAAGAAGAAAAGCAGTGACTCACCAGGATGAAATCATTCGCTGAAGGATAAAACATTAAGGACCGACGTGGAAAACAGCAGCAGAACGTGGTGCAGGCGGTGTAGAAAGGACTTTAAGTGATAAATAGATAAGAGGACGGAGGCACAAAAACTCAATAAGAGGCCTAATTGAAATCAAAGAAGAATGAAAGATATATAATTAATATATATATAAATATATAAAACAGAAACTAAAAAAAAAACAATAAATAAATATAATAAAATAAAGAGTAGAGAAGAAAAAGAAAACCGCGGCGAGTGGAGATAAGAAGTACAGCTATTTAATTTTGAAGTATCCACACCTAGCTACTTCAAAAAAAATTAAAAAATTATTATATAAATTAAATTAAATTTACAATTATTATATAAATTAAATTAAATTTACTATTATGATTTATATTAAACTAAATATATTATCATTATTTATATTAAATCAAACTTATTATTATTTAAATGGAATAAAATTTAGTATTATTATTTGAATTAAATTAAAATTTATTATTAGAAAAAAAAAATAAAAATAAAAAAAATATAAATATAAATAAATATTATTATTATTTATATTATATTAGATTTATTATTATCAGTTATATTAAATTGAAATTTATTATTATCATTTATATTATTAAAAAAAATAATATTATTATTATTTATATTAAATTGAATATATTACTATAATTTAAACTAAATTAAACTTATAATTATTATTTCAACCAAATTAAACTTATAATTATTATTTCAACCAAATTAAACTTATAATTATTATTTAAATTAATTGAGATTTATTAGTATTATTAATATTAAATTAAATTTATTATTATAATAATATAGAATAAATAAATTTAAAAAAATCAATAGGTTACAATTATTAAATGGGGAGGGGGGTGTCAATCCTCAATAACAATAAAAAGGCCACCCACCATTAATAATAATTAATATACTAAAAATAATAAAAAAGTGATTCAAGAGATTCATCAAGAGCTTAAGCTAGTTTTATTCTCAAAAGTAGTTAAATAATCCTCCTTATTATTTTTTCTTTAACATTTATATTAATTAGTATCAATTTTGCTCAGCTCCATGTTTTGGTGGTAGCTTGGCTTTACCATTGGTTTATGGTATTTGGCTGTCATGCTTGTGCTCTGGTTTTGAGTCACAGGCTGACAAAGATTCTGTTGTCTCTGAGGACACACCAGTAGAATAATATTTTATTGAGAACATTACAGCTTTCTTTGAATTCACTTAAGTCCATACTAATTTGCCACAGTACAGTGAAGATTGCTATAACCTGATCAATATACTGGATGCTATAATGTGTAGGACTAAAGCTTCTAGAGGCAAAGGATACACTGTTGGAGAATCTTGTATCCCATCAATGCTGATGAATGATGTTTAAGCCAAAGTCAATTTGGACACAGGAGAATTTTGCACTTGTATAGGCAAAGATCACCTTCAAATCATAGTCCCTGAATGGAAAAACCATCTATCACCAATAGAATGTGTGCAATTTAGTAGTTGCAGTAATAATATGTACCTTTTGGTAATATTGGGTACTAATCTTGTATTTTCACACCCTGCAGGAAGTGTAGGAATGAATACAGAGATAGTAGTAATGGAAAATTGTACATCTCAAAATATCACTCTTGGAAATGATTAGTTGAATATTTATGGTACTGACATCAATAACCATAAGGACAGATATTTTACAATTGGAGAAAATAAAAGACAAAAATTTGCTTTTTCTCATATTCCCAACCAAATATAAATAGTATCTTTAAATGAAGATACTTATAATGAGGAATTTGTTAATAATCAAGTTATTTAAGCACATATTAATCCATCATTATCACCCAAAATGAGGCATGAGCTTGTTGATGTGTTTTACACATATAAAAATGCATTTTCCTCAGATAATGAATAATTAGGCACTGTTGAAGGAAATGAAGTTGATATTACTTTTAATATTGACAGACCATACCCTCCAGTACTTAGAAGACCAGCTTATCCAACAAGTCCCAGAGCTAGAGCAGCCTTGGAAAAACATATCCAATAGTCAATACAACTTGGTGTATTAAGAAAAGTGGGCCATAATGAGGAAGTTGAAGTGATAAATCCTGTTTCTATTGCTTGGCATAATGAAAAATCAAGGATGGTTGGAGATTTTGGAGAATTGAATACCTACACAGTTTTGGATAGGTATCCAATTCCTAGAATCAAAGAAGCTTTAACCAATTGTCTGAAGCTAAGCATATAAAATCAATGGATGCATTAAAGGGCTTTCATCAAGATGTTTTGATTCCCAAAGCCAAGAAATTACTTAGAACTATCACTCACTGAGTTATTTATGAGTATCTTATAATGCCATTTGGTATTAAAAATTCTCCATCTCATTATCAAAGAATTATTAATACCATCTTTCCCACAGAATTATCTGAAGGATGGCTCATTATTTATATTGATGATATAATAATATGTTCAGATTCATCGTCTTTACACCTTGAAATACTTGCAAGAGTACTTGACAAGGTTACAGGAGTGAATATGAAAATTTCACTCAAGAAGTGAAGCTTTGGCTTTGAGGACCTTAAAGCTCTAGAACACATTGTTTCTGGTTTAAGCTTTGGTATTAACAAAAATAAAGTATCAGAAGTATTACTTAAACCAATATCCCAGAATAAGAAAGAAATGATGTCTTTTCTTGGAATTTTCCAGTTATTACAGGCAACACCTGAAGGATTTTGCAATTCTAGCCAAGTCACTTTATGGTATTTTTGATCAACAGACAGTATTTGAGATTAAATAAGAAAGAATCAAAGCTTATGATAAGATAAGGAAAGCTCTTACAGAAGCACCTTTACTCCCCATTCCATACTGGAACATACCTTTCAAATTGTACATTGATTCATGGGGTGATGGATTGGAGCAGCCCTACATCAAGTCCAAATTATTGATGACAAACCTACAGAAGGACCAATCTGTTATATCTCAAGGAAAATCAAAAAAAAAGATTCCGGATATGGTGCAAGCAAAATTGAGTGCTCATGTTTGGTATGGGCACTTGATAAATTACATTATTATCTTGATGGCAGTGTTTTTGAAGTGATAACTGACTGTAATGCAGTGAAATCACTTCTTAACATGAAGACACCCAACAGAAATATGTTGAGATGGCAGATAGCTATCCAAGAATATAGAGGAAATATTACTATAGTGCATTCCACAGGAAATATTCATAAGAATGCTGATGGACTTAGTAGATGTGCTTTTGCAAATGCTACTGATAACCCAGCTTATGTACCTTTGGAAGCAGAACCCCAGATTCTAATTGAAGTAATTAACATAACTGATATTGGGACTGAATTCTTTGAGGAAGTCAGACAATCTTATAAGCAGGGAGATAATTGCCTTATCTTGAAATCCTTGCTAGATAAAGACTGCAAAGATACAGATTTTGTTAGCCCATTAGATGAGGTATGAAAGCATTCCTATTATGAGGGAATATTTCACTTATTTTACTGAATAATCTACCACAGTACCAAACATTCTTGTGTGATGACATTATGCAGTAGATTACTTTTCAATAAAATCCTTCCTGAATGTCATGATAGCATCTACTCTGGACACCTGTCAGAAGGCAGAACACTATAAAAAGTGAAAAACTGTGCCTGGTGGCCATCTTGGAGAAAAGAAACCATTGAATATTGCCATACCTGTGACAGATTCCAAAAAGAAAACAGGATTACAGGCAAGGAATTTGGACTTATGATTCATATTCAAGAGCCAAAATCCCCATGAGAAGATGTTCACATGGATTAAGTCACAGCACTCCCTCCAAGTGGTGACAGAAGCTATAATTCTTGTTTAGTGATTTTAGACAGATATAGAAAAGCACCCATATTCTTACCATGTCATAAAGATTAAATTTCTATGGATACAGCTCTTCTTCTATGGAATAGAGTTATTTCTCATACAGGGTTACATCTGCACTTTGGACCAATCTTTATAGATTGTTTGGGACCAAGTTATCATTTTCTGCAGCATATCACCCTCAAACTTATGGGCTAGCAGAAAAAATGATTCAAACATCAGAGGAAATTATCAGGAGATTCTGTGCTTAGGGATTAGAATTCAAAGACTCAGATGGCTTTACCCATGACTGGTGCACTCTAATACCTGCATTGGAATTGGAATATAATTCATCAGTCCATTCTTCCATGGGCCAGACTCTGGCTATGTTAGAAACAGGATGGAATCCAAGAATCCCAACATACACACTGAGGAAAGACTTAATTGACATCCATCCTACAGTTTCCAGATTCAAAATGATGCTTGATAAAGTTAAACACCATGCAAAGCAAAGCATTAATGATGCTTATGAATATGCAAAACAGAAGTGGGACAATATTCATAAAGTACCAACTTTAAAATGGAGGACTTGGTTCTAGTTTCAACCTTGAATTTTAATAATATTAAAGGCCCAAATAAACTCAAAGATTCTTATGTAGGACCTTTTGTTATTGTTGCCTTACATGGAACCAATGTAGTTCAAGTTGAATTTAGTGGTTAATTAGAAAATAAACACCCCACTTTTCCAGTCAGCTTGATAAAAACCTATCAACCAGCTGACAAAGGATTGTTGCCTTTAAGGAACCCAACTCCTTTAACTGTACCACCAGTGGAACAGAGTGAAGACAAAAAGATAAAGAAAGTCATTAAAGAAAGGAGACTTAGGGGTAAAAATCAAAGAGAATATCTTGTCAGATATGGAAATCCAGTACATGAAGATGAATGGCTGGAATAATCAGATAAAATCTTGAGAAGATTTAGACATGAAAAAAGGCCACAAGCCTTAATATGTCTATAGATGTGCTTTAAATTACTTGATCTTGAGAATTTAGGGAGGTTTGAAAGAGGACATTAGCCCCCTTTGGGGCCTTTTTCTTCTTAATATCATTAATAAGATTCTAGTAAAATTTTATGTTTTGGCCTGAGGGAATGTGAGCCTTGAGGTAAATCATACAAACCCAAATAGGCCACAATGATCTTTGAAATAAATTATGAACTATGAATAACCCATATTTCATGCTCATATTCAAAATTCATCATTTTTTATTTCAGAAAAGATGAATAACTGTTTTGTGAGTAGGTAAATCCATGGATTTAAGGCCAGATTTGGATTTTACACAAAAATTCAACTAGGGTAGCTGTATAGAGTGAATAAGCTTAAATTAACTCTATGAGGTGGTAATATGGAAAATACCTCAATACCACATAAAATAATTGTCAAAAATTTTGTTTTTCTCAATTTCATGCCAAACCAATGGGACTGTGAGAAATCACATGCTACATATACACTAAGAATAGTGTTATGAATGTTTGTGGAGCTTAATATTATGGTATTCTTATGTACAGTCTTGATACACCCATGGTGGATATCAGTCTTGAAGCCTGAATTTCTATTCTTGACATGAAAATAGCTAAGGGGGACAAAAGACATCAAAGAGAGCCAGGGTACCCAACTTCTGAGGCCTTTAAGGTGTTGATAGCTTTAAATCTTGGATCTATGGCTAATAATGGCCCAATTATTATACTAAAACCTTTTGGTAACTTAGTGCAAAGTCAAACTCTCATCAAATTATAAGAAAATTGCAAATAAGCTGTTATTTTGACGTGACAAAGAGGTAAAGAGCAGCTTAGACTCCTGTAACCATGCCAATGATTAATTATTTTCTATGGAGAAACCTTAAAAGAGTAATTAAACCCCTTTTGGACTAGTATCCATTGATTTACCTCACAGCAACCTGCCATACTGTGCTATTTGCAATTCTATGTAGAAATGAGGTAAAAACTTCAAAAATTCATTAAAAATACAATTCTTAACAAATCTTTCTTAAACATTCAGTACCAATGGAAAAAGATATTACTCATGAATAAACAAAAAAAACAATTATGTCTTTAGAAGTAAAATTCAAAGTTTTACTTATAGTCCATTTTTGATGATTCCATGTGAAACACTGAATCTTCAAAAATTCACAGAAAATACAACCTGTGATGAAATTTCTAATAACATTGATAAATTTGAGAAATCAATTTTTCTTTAAAAATAAAAGAAGACTTACAGTTTTTACTCCTTTTATTCTCAACCATAAATGGGTTGGTAGTCACATGAAAGCATTAATTAAGTAATTATGATAATCTTATGGGACAACAGATGATGCAATCAGAAATCCAAAAATGATTATTGTTTTTTCACTCACTGGGCTTTCATTTTTCTGAATGACAAACCTCTTTGAGCTGGTTTTGACTCAAAAGAGGCTTCCTCCTTCTGCTTTTCCCAAATCATCTTATTATCCAATTATATCTTTGTTACCAACAAGAAGTATTAGTTAGAGCTTTTCTGAATTGTTTTATTCTTTCAGAATCAATCATGAAGACGCAAAATAATGAAAATAAAATATATATTTCTGTAATATTGTTATAGATTAATTTTGATCCCTTAAGTCCACAATCTATCTGTCAAATCTCTCTACTATATTCTTTCCAATGTTCATTGAATATTATTGAGTGGTTCATAATTAAGTCTTAAAGTTTTTCTCTATTATTTGTTTTCTTAAATAATTATATTTCTAATTATTATTTCAAAAGATAATTATATATTAAAATAATTTTATTATTTTAATAAAGAAGTTTTATTATCTAAATACTTCTTGTAGACAATCACTCCTTACTGTTATAATCACTATTTGTGAATAAAAAGTAAAAGAAATGATTAAGTAATGAATTAATTTTGGCTATAATAGCTTTATTATGATATTTCCTAATAACGGTCATTGTGTTGTTTATTAATAGTAATATTATCAACAATTTCATAGACACATATTACAGTCCAATACCACCACTTTCTGGCATTTTCTTTGCTCATTAGTGTTGGGTGTATTGGGCTTGAAAGGTTTGCTTGGTTTATCTTTCTTAAAAAATGTTTTATTTTGACTTTTAATATCCAATTTTTTCCATTTTCTGCCAATTTTGGTTCTTGTCATTATTTCCTCTAGTGCATTAATGTACTCCTCTGTTGAACATGGCTCTATATTTTTGATGTATTTTAGAGGTAAAATACTATTTTTGATTTCTGTTAAAGTATTTACAACATCAGGAGACAAATTTGTTTCTTTGTGAAATGGGGTTTTCTCATTCTTTTTTCCTCTTTTTCCTTCATTTTCCATCAAGGTTCTGTCCATGTTGAAGACATTTTCCATGGCATATTTTTGGATTCATTGAGTCCTGTAACTTGGGGAATATGGTTTCCTCCAATTCTTTTTCTTTTTCTTCTTCCCTTCTTGGGGAGGTTGGCTGACTTGTGGCTTGCTGGTAGAAGCTACTGGGGCTTCTTATTTTCTTTCCTCCCTCCTTTTGGCATGGTACTCATTTATCTTTTTGATTTGTGTTTTAGATGATAGTAGATTCCATCCATTGGATTCTCTCACTATTTCCTCCTCTTTGAGGAACTTTTTCAGGATGTTCCAGGAGCTCATCACTCCTTGGTAGATTTGTTGCAACATTTCCCAATCCTTGTCCTTGTACACTGTGTATTACTTCTTGTACTGGCTCATGTATGTCTATCTGAGCCCTCTGAATGTAATTTGTACCTGTTGTAGCTACTCATACTTAGCTACAACTCTGGCACAGATATTATGGTCACTTCTGGGACTTGCCTTTGGGAGATGGCACTTTCTTGTGTGAATTCCGTTCCAAAAGGGATTCTTTCCCTTTCTCTTCCCTTTTGAGGGATCAATTCTACTTCTGGGTCCAGATCCATATGATTGGATGAAGTATTGGGATACTCTTCTAGTAGTCATAATTAAGAGATAAGTAACAAAAAGATTTCAGAACACCAAAAGTCTTTGAATGGAAATTCAAGAAAAGTGCTCACCTTCAGAGTACTTAATAGTGGGTGCTGGAAAGACTAATTTCTTGGCTTTTCTTCTTTTATTAACAACAGGTGTTGGAAAACTTTCACAAGGTTCTTCCACCAATCTCTCAACAGTGGTCTGATTGTTGTTCGTTGGGTTGTCTTCAAAAAATAAAAAAGACAAATAAATATAATTCTTTGTATAAGAAGTGTTAATTTTGGCAATATTCATGTAAAAATTTCTTTTATATCTTTTTAAATGAATGAAATAAAAAAAATGAAAAAAAGGAATAAAAATGATTTTTTTATTGCATTTTTTTATTTTTTATTGTTTTTGTTTTATATTTTTATTTCTTAAAGAATAATATAAAGCTTAAGATGATTCTTTTAAAATGCAATTATAATATGAATTTATTTTTAACTTATAAATATCTTTTTTTAATCACTAGAGTCACTCAAAGAAAGCTCTTGCACATCTAAGGATGTGAAAAACCACATGTGAGGCAGTACTATTTCTTTCCAAATGCCTCAAAAGCTTTTGAAATGAATAAATATGAAATTATTATATGATTTTATGATTATAAATATAATTTTTTACTAGGTAAACCCAATTTGAATCTTTTTCAAAGCTCTTTTAAGTAAATATCACAGCCAGTCCCCCAAATGTAAGGTTTGGCTATGAAACAATAAGTAAATATTACCAATATTTTATCTATTGTACTATGAATGTCCTTATGAGATTAAAGAATAAGGTAAAAAATACTTATACTAATAAATAATTATCATAAATATGGTGTAAAATATTTATATTATTAAATGAATAAAATAATATAATAAAAATAAATATATTAATATTTAATACTTAATATATTTTTGGCACTTTATTATTGTTACAAAAATTAATAAAGGTGTAAAAACAATTTTCAACAACAATATTACCAATATTAAGGTTATACATTAATATTGATAAGAGAATTTTTAAAAATAATAATGGAGAGAAAATTTCTACAAAAGATGAAAATAACTTACTTTTAATACTTAATATAATAATTTTGAATCATTTTATGCCCAAAAATGTAAATAAAACTTATTCAAATTGTGTTTACAATGCAAAATAAAAGAAATTAAAAGTATTCTTATTTTTATGTGCGATTAGAGATTTTAGAGAGAAATTTAAGAAAAAAAATTAATAATTGATTTAATCACGTCAAAATGTATGGTTAAAGTAAATATGAATATGAGTCTTCAAATATATAATAGTTTTATATAAAAATAATGAAGCTCTTACTTTTGGTTTTATTAATTTAATGTTTTTGTTGCATCTGGGGGCAAAATGGAGGTAAAAAGAGCTCTATTTATATTAAAATCTTCCCTCCTAGACTCCATAAGGCTTCAAGTAGACATTTAATGACTTTATATACTGTAATTGATCATTATTTTAAGGTTTAGTGATGATTAGATCATAATTAAACCATCTCATCTCATTATTATGCCATTATTTATAGTGATAACTATAACTCTAAATTTGCTGACATCATAGGCTTGGAAGAAGACTGAAATTTTTGTATTTTAGTAGTTTTAATAATAATAAGCTAGTATTAACCACTTTTATCACTTATATTACTGTTAAGCTTAAATTATGATTACAGTGAGTGATATTTAATGATCAACTTTAAGCTTAAACTTTGATCACTAATAGCTTTTGAGTTATACAAGCTAAACCCATTCAGAGAGTGAACTCTGGTAGAATGAAATGTCAATATTGAGCTTCCAAGAGCATTTTATTACATAATCAAAGCTCTATTCTTGGTGAGTTTCCTTGTAACTCATCTTTTCTGTTGAAATTTACTATTTTTAACTTCAAACCATGATTTTAAGGGGTTATACCTTGAATATAATAATCAAAATTACATAATTCTTCAGGTATGAGGTATTAAAGTATGAATATACACTTTTATTCAAGTTTGGACCACTTTCACAACAAAGTGGTCAACAGCTATAACAATTTTGTTCAATAAACCCTTACAAGTTATAACCTTTTTTATAACATGTTAAATAAGTTTTTTATCTTTATTTCTACAGAAACTATGTTGTAACTTTATTTTTGGTCAAACTCTCTATCATGTATATTTCAAGAGATATGAGCTAAAAACAATGAATATATGGGCTGATCATAAAAGTGCATATATGCAGGTTATTTCCTTAAGTATTGACTTTACATATATGAAATCAAAATGTTATATGTTTAATACTTCATGGGAAATCTAATGGTGCAGTTTATTTTACATTTTGATTCATTAGTCTCTGATCTAATCAAGAATTTATGCTTTTTGATGGCATTTTTTACTTATTGCTTGGTAAGTCTTGTCTTTACAGATATGACATATAAGTGTTATACGTGTATTTTACCATGGTGAATCTAATGGTGGAATTTATTTCAAATTTCTATTTATTATATTCATATTTAATCAAGAATTTATGCCTTTTTATGGCATTTTTATTCATTTTAAGATAATAATTTTAATTCTTATTATTAGAATAAATATTGTAAATTTTTTTTTGTGACCTTTTTGGATATAGGGTCATATCTCAAAGGCTAAAAGTCAGGATTCCCTCTGTGGGAATACTGGAGCCTTTTCATTATACCATATCCTGTACCAAGCCATACTCTGGGAATTTCTTTTTTCTATTTTTCATACCAGACTTAACCAGAATCAGGAGGGGTCACTGATTATCATAATCTTGACTCTCATTTCCCCCTGTTTGATTTTCATTGATCCTTTTTTATTTTAATTTCTTATCTCTTGAGTTTTCTTTTTTCAAATTTTTATTTCCCTTTTAAATTCCTTACTTATATTTTCTGATTTTTTCAGAAATCAGCTCAAATTTTTTTATTTTATATTTCATATTGGTCCTCAACAGCAGCAACATGTCCTTCCAGAGAAACAACACAAATTAAAGACAATTTTGGAAATGAAACAAATCCCTTAATTATTGAGGTAGCTTCCCAAACCAAATGGTCATGGGTATGGGTTTATTTTGTCAATTTTGATAATTTGTTTTTTTGAATTTCATGTGATGGATAAATGGGGCAAACCATGCCAAAAAAAACCAGATTGGATAGGAAGTACCAAAGGCTTGTCTTATCATCTGGTTGTTTGCCATAAATTACATAATCCACAGATGGAAATTGGGACCCATGACAAATATGATAAGAATAGTCAACCAAAAAAGGTATGTCAGCTTTTCTCTTTTTTTTTTGATTTTATAACTGATGGTTCATGCCACCCTTTTCAACCATTATGCCCAGAATCCCTCAAAATTGCCCTTGTTGATTTTGTTGCCAATAGCAATCTCCCATTGTAAATCAAAAAATCAAGATCTTTTCAAGCTCTGTTGGAGCTATGCCATCCTGGTGTTCAAAATATATTTGTAAGGCAAACAGCATTTACTTCTCTTGTCTCCAACTTTTTTTTTCATCAACAAAACCTCCATGAAATATTTAGCCCAGCAATCATAGCAATTTCCTTTACAACCAATGTGTGGGTTAGTCCAAACATCATTGCCTTCATGATTGTCACTGCCCATGTCATGAGAAGTGACTTTAAGATTAATTCAATCCTCATTGGCCTCCATCCAATTGAAGGTGAGTTTTTTTCTTTGCATTGTTAACTAAATTTTCAATTTAGTGTCTAATAATTGTATTGTTTAGGTCCACACCCAGGGGAAGCACTTACCAAAGTTTTGATGAAAGTCTTAGGAATTTAAAACCTTAAGATTTCAATAGTCTGTATAACACCCAATAATTCCTCAGTAAACTTTAAAATGGCTAGTGAGATTCAAAATCAATTGCCTGGATTTTGTGCTGACAAGAAAGCAATTGGATTTATGGCTCGCAATATCCATCTTGGAGCCCAAGATAGACTAAAATCCCTTTGAGCAACTCCAGAAGAACTTGCGACACCCAATATGAAGGATAGCCATGGCCTAATGTCCCTAACCAATATAATAAATGGGCCAGATGGGATCCACCTCAACTACAATTCAATTTCTTCACAAATATCTTGAGTGGCCACCTATTTGAATCAAAGTCCCCAGCAACATGAGAAGTTCATTACTACTTTCCACCTAGTATATAATGATTCAAGACAAACAAGGGCTGCCACCTTGTTTTATCTTGTCTCCACAAGATAGAATTCCATGTATGGGATGCTTAATTGCACATGGACCCTCAAAGATGCTTATGATCATTTCTGTAGCACTCTCAATCTTCAAAATTATCAACTTTCAGCCATTAAATGGGAATACTCAAAGTGATGATTGACTTCCTTCACCCCCTCCATTAAGCAACACACATTATCTGTGGATCCAAATATCCAACAATCAATCATGCATTGCCCCTTTATATTCTCTTAATCAAGTGTATTCAACAAGTACTCTGGTCTCAATATAACAGCATTGTACTAATATTCTCTTCAATAGGCTTGTGAACAGTATGACATGGCACAAATCAAACCAGTAGCAGAGGCCATGATCAATAAGCTAACAAAATATCTTCACATTCTTCTTCTCAAAACTCCTCTAATATGTACCACCATCCTTGATCCTTGATTCAAATTGCATTTTTTTTCAACAAATGAGGCCACTTTGCAATTGCTTGGTACATCATCTAAAGAATTGCAAAAACAATTTGAAAATGAAGCCCAGAAGCATTTTACCAATGATGCAAATGTACCCATTCCAACACAAGTTGAGATGGCCCCATCAGGGCTTTATGATGAATTATATGAATCTTCCACACCTGACCAAAGTACCTTGGAAAATGAGCTCCATAGGCTCTTAGTGGAAGCATCAGAACCAAAGTCAACTGATGTTTTAGTTTTTTGGC
The DNA here is from genome assembly GCA_023105745.1 of Austropuccinia psidii. Lineage (NCBI taxonomy): Eukaryota > Fungi > Basidiomycota > Pucciniomycetes > Pucciniales > Sphaerophragmiaceae > Austropuccinia > Austropuccinia psidii. The sequence continues at coordinate 9,635,624 of JALGQZ010000004.1, read as the reverse complement.
AGACCCAAAGGCATCTTTTCCCAACTCTTGGGAAAATGGCTCTGAAGTTTCTCTCAATCCCAGCAACTAGTGCTCCCTTGGAGTGTATTTTCTCCATTGGGAGAAAAATATTAACTTTTCAGTAAGCTTCCCTCTCCCCCATGCATGTAGAGCAACTAGCATGCATTAAAGACTGGGCTTGTACATTTGGGCATCTTTACTCAGTGATTGATAAAATTTAAATAATTTCTTGTTTTGTTGATTGTGATTCTGCTTTTTTACTTATTTTTTAAATTTTATTTGTAAATGATTTTAAAATGGTCCCCTTGGGATTTTTGCACTTCCCGTACCCCTTCCCGTGTCACTTCCTGATGCGGTGTAAGGATGTAAGCTCTCCCCTTGTGGGGGCGGTACACCGAGGAATTCCCTAATTTTCGTGATTGGGCGGCAGCCTGATGGCTGAGAAAATAATAGTGAAAGGGCTAGTGGAAATTCAATCCTTCTTGTGAAATCTTAGTGATATGACCGATTACAGTTGAGGATCAGCTCTGCCAAGACCGATTTGACTGATTCAGTTAAACTTTAGTTTGACTTGGCTTAGTCAAATGACGCTTGTTGACCTTTTGACCACCTTCCGCGCCACTCAGAGGGGGAAGTTTCCAAAAATTCAATAAAATTTAATTTTAATAAAATTTTCTATTTCCTCCAAATCCTCAGCAAGCTCTCTTCGTAAACCAATGTCATTCAACGACCTTGAAAGGGGACTCAATCAAAACGCCCCGCTTGCCAAGGACTCGCCTTCCGGTCATTTGCTCTCTTATACTCAATTATGCTCAGCATCAATTTACTAACTAACACGATTTCTAAATCTGCTCTTTTTTCTTTACATATGATTTATCAGTCGATCGAGAATTTCAAAATTTAGCTACCAAAGTCTCAACTCATATCTTTAGGATCAACAGCAACGTATCAGGACTTCAAAAATTAATAGATCTATTAGGTAGCTCTAGAGACACAAATGATATTAGAAAGAAACTGTTAGTTGATCTTTTTATTGAAATTCATTTATTTTTCATTTACAAAAACATAGCTTACTAACGATGTTTGCTTTTGAGCGAATAAATAAATATTTCAAATTAAAAAAAAAGATATGATTTGACGGATTCTACGCGCGAATTCATTAAGAATTCATCTTTAGACGCCAAAAAATTAGCCAGTTGGCAAGTAACTGATTCTTATGTAAGCGCTTTCATCTTTTTCAGAGCGTATGTTTTTTATTATAAATTAAACGAGCTCAATTCTAATAATCATCAAGATTTGTTTAACCCTCCTAGAAAATCGAACAACAAAAAGTATCAAGAGATTACGCTAGTTCAATTCAAGCTTTTCAAAGAGTTTCTAGATTATCGGTCGAGCGCCAGAAACAATTTGTTGATCGAGTTAAATCGTCTAATCTAATCTCTTCTACTTCGTAAGACATTTCTCGAAAGTCTTCGTACGGGGAAATTATTGATATATGCTTTTTTGTGATTGATTGGCGTAGGAAACATGCCAGAATAACAGATCCTGAAAACGAAACCGAAAGTCATGAATTATCAGAAACAAGACCAAACTCAATCCAACTGCAACAGCAACAACAACAAAAAAAAATTCCTCAGGATCAACAAGAAGATGAAGAAAGTCTAATAGAAGATTATGAATTAGATTATCAAGATGCACTAATTGAAGAACGAGAATCTGAGATTCGAGAGATTGAAGTGGGAATCAATGAGTTAAATGTAATTTTTCGCGACTTGGGTACAATTGTTCAGGAACAAGGTGGTCACATTGGTAAATAATTTTGATTTATTTTCTAATCTATCATCCTTTTTCCAACTAATCATATCCCTTTGTTTTCTGGCTTTCAATGCGATTAATTTTTAATAAAACAGACAACATTGAAAGTAATGTTCAGCGGATTAGCACTGATATGAGAGGCGCGGTTGTGGAATTGAATGAAGCACATGAATATCAAAGAAAGGCAGGAAAGAAGATGATATGCTTATTAATCATTTTTGTGATTGTTTTATCAATAATTTTACTTGCTGTAAGTTTTTGCACTCTTATTATCGTTTTGCTTTGACGTTAACCTCAAATAACACTTGTTTTCTGGGCATGGTTATGTAAATAGATTTTGGCTTGATTGGTTTTTCGCGCTATAGACGACTGGCATTGTAAAATATACATCGATATTATTTATTAATGAAAATATTAAGTCCATGTCTTAATATTTCAATGTCACCCTTTTTGCCACTAAATATGGATTTGTATGTAGGAATAATCTTTCAAAAAACTGAGTTTATTTGCTTATAATTATTTATATCATCCTTGAATAAGTTTGTCAGGGCTCAAAAAATCATAAACAAAAAGAATTATGTTGCAATTTTATTTACAAAAACCATATGTGATTCTGTGCAGGTAAAATCTATATGATTTAACTCGTAACTGTTACTTTTTTTTATGATTTTACCTTTTACTTGGGTGCAATGCATTGCTTAATACTTAAAGCTCTCCGACAGAAGCAATGTTATGGTAATGTCATATTACTTCATGTATAATATGTTCTGCCGAGTTGATGATTGCTGTCTGAATTGAGGAATCCAGATTTGATCTGTTAAGAGTTAGTTCATTTGGGTTTCTCTTAATTTATCAATCAATTATTGTTGTTATTATTATCATTATTATTATTATTAGGAAAGTATCATGAATAAAGTTGTAAACTTTTAGCCTTTTTTTGTTTTTCGAAGTACTTCAATTTTAACAAGAAGTAGAGTTTTTTTCTTTTTCTCAGGAGCATTTATTATTATTATTATTTGAAAAAAAAGCTACAGATTTGCCATGAAAGCTGCACCCTCGGTACATTCCTTCAATGATTTTGTGAGTTCAGGCACTGACCTCTTTAAATAGATTTATAGTATTTTTAACTTCCTGGAAAAAAAAGTAAAAAACAAATTGAAATTGATGTTTCAATTCTTTGTATAATCAATAAATTTGTGGCTTTGTCTTTAAAAAACAAACTAAAAATATGGAATGAATAATCTGATTTTTTTGTAGTTTTCTTGTTAAAAAATGAAAATAATGAATAAATAAATTTTGAATTGAATCATCACTGAAATTCAATTCTTGGAGCTATGAAATTTCGAGTAGATATAAACAGTCAAAAATGGCAAATATTGAAAATTCAATACTAAGTAATATCAGACCTAAATGAATCTGCATTTAAGAAAAGGACGATATTGTTTGAACCTAAAAATATGCAAAATACACAAAAAAAGGTTATCTGAAAAAAGTACATCACCATGTACACATATTTTAAGGCTGATTTCATTCAAAAGACAGCTTTTTCAAGAAAAAAAAATATTTACGTAGTTTGAAAAATAGCTTTGTACAAAAAAACATGAAAAATCAATTTAAACTCTTATAGATCAAATATAATTCCAGTTTAAATATGAAAGTGATAAAACTACCTTCCTGGTAAGACATTTTGGCTATGTGATCCAACTACAAGCATCTATTTAGCTATATTGAATCCTTCCAGGAATTGTCATTAACTCAGGAAAATCATCCTTCTCCTTAGGAGAACGTATTTTCTCTCAAGGCCTCCTATGAAAAAAAATGGTACTCCAATAAAATATATATCATTTCCCAGTTTAGGGAACAGATGAGATTTTTTCTCAAGTACAAACCGAGCACGTCAATAATTTATTGAAAAACATTCAGGAATCAATATAACCTTCTCTAAATCATCTAGAAATAATTAGGTTGTTCAAGATAATTACAAAGATTACAGATGTAAGATGTACTACATTACCTTGAATCAAATGTAAATTGGTGTTAAACTTAACAAATAAAAAAATTGCTTTATTTATTCTATTAAACTAAATTTAATCCCAATTCATTCACAGGGACTTGTAAATTACCCGGGTATTCAAAGAAAGTGATTAAATACATCTATTGAGTTTTTTTTCTGGAACAAAATTCAAGAAATAAGTGAATCAAATAAGAGTTTTATAAATAAATATTTTTATTATAAGATAGAAGGTATAACTTCTGTAAATTTATAATTTTTTGATTAAATTAAATTTATTCTTTAGATATTATGTTTTTTGAGTAAAAATAATTTGAAATATAGAACAAGTAGATTTATCTTTATTAAGAAATGATATAAGGGCTTTTTCTATAGTTTTTTTCCAAAGAATAAATATTTCTCAATATTAAATAACATCATTTCTGATATATTTAATATTTTATAGAAAACTCAATGTATTGTAGCACATTTTATGGAGAAACTGCCTATCTCAAAGAGTATATGACAGATGAAGATCATTTTAAGTTATATTAGCTCCCAGATTACTAATAATTGGAGGAAGATGGTTATTACTTAATGAAATAAATAATCAGGTTTATAAACAAACTTACATTATCAACATCATTCAATGGAGGTTTGTTTTTATTATTTGACATAAATTTATTACTGAGATAGATCAAAAGTTATAATTGATATGAAATAAAAAAATGAACACTTTTGGGAAGCTAAATTTTATTTTCAAAACAAGACTTTTAAATTCTTTATTCAAGAAAAAAAAAATAAAAACAAATTTGGTTTCAAATCTTGATTGTTTGATCTTTTTTTGAATGATTTTAGAGTAAAAATTAAAAGATTTTATCTATGAGAGTGAATAATCAGAACCAATCTAAATAAAAACATAATAGCTATTTCTAATAAATAATATTGGGAATTAGATCAAATATCAAGTACATGAGGAATACCCCCAACATAGAAACAACCCAACATATTTTTTTGATGGAGCCTTTGTCATTCATGTGAGGAAGCTTGATTAATCCACATGGCTTTGAGTGTCAAGTCTCACAAAGCTATGAATACTATAATTGAAAGAAGTCAAATTCTTCTGATGAAATTTTAATAAATATCAAATTATCATAATAAAAATTTCACATTTTGAAATATAATATTAAAATTCTTCATAAAACAAAACAGAATTACCATCTCTATAGTAAAAAACTCTTTTGAAATTCTGGAAGAATTTTTTTGCTTTTAAAGGAAATATTTCAAATAGAAAAGGTGTTTACTATTGATCTTGTTGTGAAAAAAAAAATTGAGGTAGGAAATCTTGCAAAAGAATTTTATTTTTAGAACCTGTTTGTTTTTACGAGATATGAGAATAACCTTAATGAATTTTCATTGATATTTATTAGCAGATTTTTCTTCAAAAGGATGATATAATATTTGAAATTAATTAGAAATTTTTGACCTGAGAATTTATATTGTTTTATTAGGAATATAAAGTGAGTTTAATAAGATTATTTGGGGGAAAAATTATGACAAATATTACACTCATAAAAGGAAACAGTATTGATATATTAATCCAAAGAATAATTCCCACTGTAGAATATAGAATAAACTTGAAAGTAATCCTAACAAAATTATGATAAAATCTTTCACTGTAGTTTTTGAGAAAAACTCATTTTCATTATATAAAAATATTACAAATATTATGAAATAAGATCAACTTGATATAATATTCCTTATATAATAGAAAAATATAAATAAATAAATCTTAAATATATGAAAATAAGAATCATTTATAAAAAAAAATAATTGAATAAATCTTCATATTTTATGATTATATTTTAATTAAACAACAATATTATTATGAATAATTAAAAATAATTATGCATTTTTTGGAAATATCAACATCATAGTTCAGCTTACAGCACAGAATTTTAATAAAAAAAAACCAGATACTATTAAATCCAATGAAATTAATTTGGGATAAGTTTAAACTTTTGATAATAGAAATACAACCTTTCTATTAGAAAACATTTTTTATAGAGTAGAAATTCAGGATTTTACATGAAAATGAGTTTTATAGTGAGAGGAAATAATGAAGTTTCAATTGATAATTAAGCTATTATTGAAACGATTTGGTTTTAACAAGTTATCCCTTTTGGCAATTTTTTTAACTAGGATTATTTGAGAGAAAACTTATTTTGATGATTTAATTAATGGGGTATAATAATATCATGAGTATGGGAAGAATATGAAGGAATAAGAGGAGTATTTATAGTAAAAGCCACCCATCCAGTGGGAATACTTGTATTAATAACAGTTTGAAATTGATTCTGAAAGAGTTAATCAAGTATTCCAGGGCTCAAGATTGTTGAATAATAATTGACTCAATATATATTTTTTTACTTGAACATATATTTATAGCTATGAATGTAAATTAAAATTGATTACCTCATATTCTTGGAAATTGTTGAAATTAAACAACTTTTTTAATGCTTATAAATAAACCAATGAGGTTCAGATTATTTACAAAGCTTATTATAGAATAGATTCCTGCCTGTGATAACAAGTAGTAAGGACATAAGGCTTTTCATTTTCTCAAGCCAATTTACATCATGAATTTTAATTATTTGTCACAAGGGTGTTTCTTTAAGAGGAAATGGCTTGGAAAAAAGGACTAAAACTCAAACATGGGTTGATTCAAATAGTGAGAAAGATTTATAAGAGAAATTTGGGACATAATTTTTGAAGAGGAACTAAGGCAAAGGTCCTAGATAACAACACAGTCATAGAAAAAATGGAAAGGGAAGGAGATAAAAGGACAAATAAGAAGAGCCAACACCAAGTGAGACAAAAAGGTTGACCTGTAAGAGTGGAAGAGGAAATAGTAAAAGGATATGACCACTAATAAAAGCTCTGACAGAGGAGAGAATGCTGTGATTACTGACTCTAATTACTAGTGCCCAGATACTGGATTAATGAAAATCATAAAATAATCTAGCTGACTTGGGGCAAAAACCAGTCAGCTCCAAAGAGGAGCCAATATATGTGGAAACACAATTATTGAGTATAATTTTAATAATTTTAGCTTATCTGGCGGACCTTTATGGATAAAGTACCATGTGAGCTTGAATATTTACCTTTATTATTGTAAGATTCAGATAATCCACTTAGGTATTTCTGTATATTTTTATATGGGAGACACATCTCTGGTACTGAATCTGGAAAATGAATTTGGCTTGAATGTAAAGTTCCCTACCATAAATATGAAAAAAATATCCATTGTAAATCTTATTTCTTTCTGAAGAACAAGATTGCTCTAATTCACAGGGAGCTGAAGTTTTAGTGAAAAAAAATATTTGTTTGATTTTTTTTTTAAGTAATAAAACAGTTTTTATTCAAAGATAAAAAACTTTTTTAAAAAAATTTATTTTTTAATTTTTTCTAAAAAAAGATACTAAATAACCAAAATAACTATGAGATTGTTCATTATTATTACGGAAACATCAGAATAAGAACATGATGCAATAAATTATAATAAGTGACTAATTGAGTAATATTGGTATGAAAGGATTGACTGAAGAGAAAATAATGAATCTCCTAAGAATAATTAGAAACTCCTTTCTGGTCAAAATACATATGAATAAATTTCTGTATTGATAATGGCAGAGAATCTGGAATATTGCAAGGGATGTTTTTTTCAGCCTGTGACTCAAAAACAGAGCACAAGCATGACAGCCAAATACCATAAATCAATGGTATAGCCAAGATACCACCAAAACATGAAACTCAGCCAAATAAGCTCAAAAGGTATCAAAAAAAGAGGAAAATTACCCCTTTCCAAATATACAAGTCCCATCACCATAGGACAGAGAATAACAAAGTTATTCCTGCTCAAAGTTGTTGCTGAGAATAAACCTTAATTTTCACTACTCATCTGAAATATATAGTAAGAGGCTTAACCCCATCAAATGGGTATTCAAAATTAAGCTCTAATTCAGGACTATCCAATGGTACTAGCCAAACTGAGCTAGCAGCAGAATTACAGAAGTTATGACCAAAATAAGGTCAAATAAGTGTGATTAAAATATTCACCTCTCGTCTAACTTCTACAGTTTTGGTGTGAGATACCTAAAGTGGGGTCTTTTTGAAAAGAGCACAATCAGGGCTACCTAATGGTGCCATCCATTTCCCCATATCCCATCTAAAAAAAGGTATGGGGAAAACAAGCTTCATACAGATTTTGAGAAAATCATACATATGGATAACAAAACCTGTACATGGAATAACTTTGCCATATTTAATTGTACCCTTACCAAATGAGGTAACATTGTTTATAACACATACAGGGCTACACACCAAACCAATTTTGAGGTTGATATCTCAAAAAACTGACAAAGGTATGGCTGTTTTAAGGTCAAAATCCCACAGTTTGGCCAATAAAGCCTTATGATGGGATAATATCCCATAACCATGATTATGAGGTGTCAAACAGACAAAAAAGTTTGTTTTTACTTCAATACCTCATAGTTCATTCAATACTGGGGTCCCATACAGGTTCTGTACAGCATTCTACGTGTCATACACATCAGAATCAGGCTGTGTGGTCCCCAGATGAAAATATTCACCCTGTATTGGTGAAAACTTCCCAGATGTGGTTTCAGAACCACATTTGAGCCCAATACAGGCTATACAGGCCTTTTGCAAACCACAAGCCTGTCCTAGAGAGTGAAAAATCTTCACTTCCTCTACGTGAAAAGGTCTAGCAGCCTTTTCACCCCATTTCAGGATAAAAGGAGACCTTTTCACTGCCAGAAAAGGAATCCCCATCCTGCTCTTAAATTCCTACATAGTACAACTGTTAAAAACAGTTATACTCTTGGAAAATAACCAGGTTATACTTTCAACTTAGGTATTTGTAGTTCTTATTATAGTAATCCAACTGGTAAGACTGCACCCAGGGCTTTCAGCAGCACTCACCACCACTATATTATTATAGTAAAGCCCTTAATATCTCTATTTAACCATTTATTACTATAAATCAAACTATTTTCAAAACTATTTTTACCATTTCAAAGTCATAGTAAAAGTTGTAAATACTATTATAGACCTTCATCATGGACTCAGCCTGACAGTTTTCCTGTGCTACTAGAATAGAAACACCGGAGTTTTCAAATATTTTTGACTGAAGCTTTCTTTATATTTCAATATTAATAATATTACAAAGATTTCCAATAAGGTTGAGGTTGAGGGAGTGTTATGGAAAATATACTTTTATTATGGCATGGCATTCTTGTAAGCTGTTACTTCAGTTTTCAGCATGAATTGGTGAGTTATCCTGTGTAACAATAAGCTAGAGCCTACTGAAAATCCACAAGGCGATTTAAATTTGGCATATGAACAGGAGAGCCGATCAAAAGACCTTCCATAAAATTCTTTCAGAGGTCATTTGACCATCAAGGAAGGATATTTGAAAGGATTTGGAAGAGAAAATACCACCCAAAACCATGATAAACCACTTTTCCAAGAAATGGTTTACAGAAAGGTACTCCAAAGCCACTTCTCTTGAAGTGTAAGTCAAAAAAACACTCAATAAATGTTTTTCACAGATCAAGAGTTTATCAATATTTACAGATAGCTTTTTCCAAGTTTTTTATGGTCCAAAGAAGGTGATCTTGTGGAAACTGAAGCTAGAATTAGAATTCCTGCAGTCACAAGACTGGATTATTGGGAAAAATTCTTAAAGCCTTAACAAGATTGTGATTTTTTTGTTTAAATTGGTTTTTTTGAAGCTGTAATACAATTAATCGCCTTACCTAAATTAAGATTTTTAAGTCAATTTATTATTTGATTAATTTAGAAAAAATACTGGTAATTTAAAATAATTTGTTGGAAAGTCTTATTTGATTAATCAAATGTTTGTATTTGCTCAAATTTTCGGATTCTATCATAGAAGATGGTGAGAATTATTTGACTTAGTTCTAAAATGTATTAAAAAGACAAGCACTCCTGATAAATTACAAAATTTTTTCCACGAGTTTGTCATGAATAAAGTGGAATAATACATCAAAAAAAAACAAAAAGGAGAAAAATATAGTTGAAAAAACATCAAAACAAGTAATTAAAACAAAAGTAAAAAAATAAATAAAATTGAATTTTTCAAAACAATCAAGATATGTAAGGAAAAGCACTGACCTCATTAAATACCAAAACATGAGATGGTGAGTTATTTAATTGAAAATTTCTGGTAGCACATTATTAATTACCTTTTAAAGGCCATTTAGTAAGATTAATTTTCAACAAAAGAGAAAGGTTTGAAAAAAAGGATGAAGTTGATGAAGTAGAAAATTTAGGAAAAAATCGAAAGTACAAAAACATCTGTGCCTCAGTCAGTGACGAATAGACTTGCAAGTTCACACAGACTGCGCGTAAAATGAATCAACGTAGATGTGCCCTTCCTGAATTTGAATAATTGTGGAAGGGCACTGTACCTTGGAATACAGCCTCAGCTCTTTACTGGAGGAATAAATCCTCTGCAAAGAGGTGGATTTTACAATTCAAATGAGAAACGAATGAATTGACTTCAAATATCTTCTAAGGGTATTGAGGTCCGGATTGAATATTTTTCTTTAAAATATTATTGATTGTTTTGGATTGGAGTTTGAGGTGTAAAATACTATTATAGCTTGTAATGAATTATTCCTTGAGGAATTATTTTTCCCCAACAAAAGAAAAGGATAAATTTACTGAATAATCAATATTCTATCTTGATAATATTTCTTAAAAATTGACTATTTTACACTTCAAAAATCAATTGAAAGTAGTTATGCAAATATTTCTTGGTTTAAGCTGAAAAGTTATACAGTTATGAGTAATTCTAGTTTTGTAAAGTATATTCCAAATTAAACCACTTTTGAGGTAAAAAATAAACTTGATCATTGAAAATGGATTTATTTAAGACTATTATGGAAAAATCTCAGTAAAACATTTAATGACTTACTAATGAGAGATTTGAGCCTTACTAAAGAAAGTCTCATTTTGTTTATTAGATAATAAAACATATCAACAGAAAAAGATAAAGAAGGGGTATTGCACAAACCATTATAAGTGAAAATTTTGAAGCATGCATAAAACCAGGGTATCTCAGAAAATATTTTTATTAAAGATATTTTGTTAAGATTAAATATATGTAAAATTGAATTATCATTTTTTGATATAATTTAGTTCATAATCTTATTTGTTTCAGCTTTCATTTAGATAATGATTCATTCTTTATTAAGAGTCTTAATATTATTGTATCATAATTTCTTATTAGCTCAATTTATTAAGATTACTGATAATTTTTTATATTAGATGAAAACATTCAACTTTCTAATAATATTTTAATTTTTGTTTGATAAATAGAAATATTTACAAGATATTCTCATTTTTATGATTATTTTGAATAATAATTATGATTTTAAGCTATAAACATTTAATTATTCTTTCAATAATATAGCTTTTGTATTATGATTTCAAGTTGGTATTTCTTCTGGTAATATTTCTATATTGATAATAATCGTGATTGAATTATCCTCCTTTTCGTATTGATATAATTTTATTGATTAATTGTATCCTTATACCTATAGATTAGATATTATTACTCTTTATTTCTATATATGTATTATTTTAAGCTATATTGATAAGTGTACATATCTATCAGGCTCAATTTCGATAATACTTGTATTCCTTTCTCTTGAAATTATTTCTGATTCTTCTATCTTTACCTCTAGAGAAATTTCCAGATTCTAAATTTCTTCTTTCCCTTCCAATAACTCCATCTCTGCTAAATGTTTTTCTTGCGTAAAGAAAATCAAAATTAGCTTTATTTTCAAGAAAAACCCCAGGAATTGAATAGAATCTAATTGGAATTTGGCCACTTATTCATATTTTACCAATACCATGAACGCTGGTGTTTTTTAATATTTTTTTAGCTTAATGTTATCAATATTATATGCCTCTTTGTTCTAAGAAAGGGGTGAGATTCTGTAGGGAACAAATAGTCTTAAATGAGAAAGGAAAATCTGATTTTCAATTAGTTTGTAGTATATAGTTTTAATTTTCAAATGTTGCAGTCTTGAGAATCGAGGAAGCAACCAGAATATACCAGAAATGACTTCAAAATACTACAAAATTGAATAAATACCTGAAAGAGTAATTATCATTATAATTTGGTACTATCTACACGCATGAATAGCTCCACATTACCAGTGCATATGGCCTTTTCTCCGGCTCATTTGTTGAGAAATTTCCACTGAGTCTTAGATATAGAAACACTTTTCTTATGAAAGGGAAAAACTAGTTCAATTTATGTTTCATAATAAAAGCTTAATTCTTAATTTTCACTTTAATCTATTTTAAATGAAGTTTGGCTAAGTGGACTCCATGCTCTCATTTTTTGGTATTTTATGTATTGAGAAAATCCCATACATCTTGTAATTCAAAATATATTTCTCCTTCAGATCTAGTTGAAGCTCTCAAATATCACTTGACATATTCTAAGCCTACATTCCTGCAAGCTTGAACTGTATGTAGAGAAAATAATACAAAATCATATATTTTAATCAAAAATTTTCAAAGCAAATCTTTAAAAATTTGAAAATCAGTCTCTTTGAGGTGCCGAGAAAATTGTCAACTTAAGGACTTTTTTGAAATGGGAGCTTTATTTCTTTTTGGGTCATGTTTTTTGTGCCTTTTAAAATATCATAACTCAGTAAAAAGATTGTATTCCTACAAAGTTTTTATTTGACCAAGTAAAGAAATTTATGATAAAAAGTAGTTTCTGATTTTTTCATAGCTCTTCATAAATATATTATTATTTCTAAATTTTGATTTTAGAAGAGAAAATACTTCTAAAAAGCCGAATTTGTTAGATCTTTTTTATATATCACCTTAATGAAAATCAGATTTTTCCAGTGCAATGATAAATATGTTTACCAAAAAAGTGAATATCTTCTGTATTTTACTTTGATTTATAAATGATATTTATTTTCCTCAATATTTAATAAATATATTTTGGTCCTTTATCTGAATATTAATATTTGATATCTATAATAGATTCTTCGTTATTTATTGTCTAGATATCAAGTTAAATATTTAAAAATTATTTCTTTTTTTAGCTAATAATTACCTGTAGCTTTGAGTTGGAAGTTGGAAGGTTTGAGAATTCTTATAGTTTTATCTTGAATTTTTTATTCAATAAAAGTAAATAATGAAAGGAAAGTCATAGTAAATTGAAGGAGATAACATATATAACTCATCATAAAATAAGATTGAATTGATTCAATATTTAATTAATGAGAGTATTTTTAATGATACTAATTATTTTTTTGATATCTATAGAACTGACTATGAATATTACTGTATAACTGTGAAAAGTCTAAAAATCATTTTTCCAAAGTAAATGAACCATCACTTGGGCCAAAAAACTGTATTATTCAATTGAAAAAGGAAAATTTCAAATTTTATGTTCATAAAGGATTAAGCGTAAGATAGATCTGATATATAATAAGACACTAGCTTGAATTAATTGGGAGCTATCTCTTCATAATATTGAAAGTGATACTATTCTAATTAAAACTCTGATAGGAATTTAAAATATTCCTGAAGCTAAATCTTAGGAAACTGCATTTTTCAAAAGCTATGTTCTTTACAGACATGTTGTAAGGATTTTTGATAAAAAATCTTATTCAAGATACCTATCATAAAGAGTAATATTCCTGTCATCAAACAAAAATATGATATGATTAGATCTTAGATCCGAAATATATATGCATTAGCTAGTAATGATGAAAATCTGACTATTAATAAGGAAATTATTTGAAAATGATATTGCCACAAATTTTGATAGTTATATTGAGAAAAAATAATTATCCTATTATTCTTATGATTAACTGGTAATATGAACAATAATAATATGACAGATATACTAGAGGCAATTAGTTCTGGCTCAAATTTACTTTTTTTTTAACTATATATATATATATATATATTATAGAAAGAATAACTCTGAACTAATTTTCAATAACAACCTAGTAGAAATAATTCAAAAAAAAGAATCTGAAAAAGTAATATTCATGAGAAACTCACTTATAAGCTATTATTTGGGAAAGAAAACTTCAAAAGGAGGTAATCAATAGTTTTTAAAAAATGATTAAGGGACTTTCAAAGGATTTTTGGATTTGAAAAAATATCTTCAAACAAGATTTTATAAGAAAATAGTTATTAATGATAATAGAAATATTATCAAATTTCAAGATTAAAGTACTTTATTAAAAAAATTATAAAAAATAAAAAACAAAATAGCTATTCATAATGAGAGAAGACTATACTTACTAAGATGTATATTATTAATAATCCTGATTTATGGGGAAAAATAATAATTAAAGGCATATTTTTATTCTTCAAAAAAGCCTTGTCTATAACAACGGTTTCTTTCAGAGGCAGCTGATATATTAAAAATGCAAAAACCTCATTGGAAAAAGTTCTTCCTCAAAAAATTCTAATTTCTGAATTAAAATTCAATTTACAAGTGCTATTATTAACTCCAACTATCTTTAAGAGGAATTTTGATTGATTTTATTTGGGGGTCTTGAGTTATATTTTATGTACCCAAATAGGCCACAATTAATATTAAAATAAAATCTGAACTATGCATAACCCATAAGTCATGCATATATCCAAAATTAATCATTTTTGATTTAAAAAAAGATGAATGAATTTTCTTTGAGTAATGGAATCCATGAATTTGAGGCCAGATTTGGATTATACATAAATATTCACCTACGGTAGCTCCATAGAGTAGATAAGCTTAAATTAACTCAATTGGGGGGTAATATGGAAAATAATTCAATACCACAGCATAAATACCACATAAAAGAATTGTGGAAAGTTGTTTTTCTCAATTTCATGCCAAAATAATGGGAATGTGAGAAATCCCATGTTAAATATACACAAAGATTAGTGTTATTCTGTAAGGTTTGACTATGAAAAATAAGTAAAAATTACTAATATTTTATTTATTGTACTCTTAATGTCCTTATGAAATTTAAAGAGTAAGTTAAAAGATAATTATAATCATAAATAATTATTATAATTATGGCATAAAATATTTATATTACTAAATGAATATAGTAATATGAATTATATATTAAAAATATCAAGACAACAAAAGAAATATATCAATATATGATAATTATTTATTTATGGCACTTTATTATTTTTAAAAACAAATAATAAAGGTGTGAAGAATTGTCTTTTAATAATAAAAAACAATTATAAAAATAATATTACTAATATTAGAGTTATTAATTAATATAGATACTATTTATATTAATTTAAGAATCATTAAAAGGTAATGATAAAGAGAAATTGTGATAAAAAGAGAAAATAACCTACTTTTGACACTTAATATAACAATTTTGAATAATTTCACGCCAAAAAATATAAATAAAACTTATTTAAACTGTATTTACAATAAAAATTAGAAGAAATTACAAATATTCTTGTTTTTACGTTGAATTAGAGATTTTTAGAGAAATTTAACAAAAAACAATTAAAAATTGATTTAATCACATCAAAATTGATGATTATAATAAAGATGAACTTTATTCTTTGAATATATAACAGTTTCTATATAAAAAGAAGAAAGCTTTTACCTTTGGTTTAATAATTTAATGTTTTTGTTGCATCTGAGGGGATAATGGAGTAAAAAGAGGTCTTTTTAAGGTTTAGTGATGATTACATCATAATATAACTATCTTATCTCATTATTATGCCATTATTTAGAGTTATCACTATAACTGTATGTTTTATCACATCATAGGCTTGGAAGAAGCCTAAAATCTGTGGATTTCATTATTATCAATCATAATCTGATAGTATTCACCAGTTTTATCACTTATATAGCTGTAAAACGTAAAATAAGACTACAATGAGTGATCATAAATGATAAATTTTAAGCATAAACTTTGATCATTAATATCTTTTAAGTTATACATGCTACATCTAATTACAGAGTGGATTCTGATCTCTTAGCATGTTATAATTAAGCTTCCAAGAGAATTTCATTAAAACATCAAAAATCTATTTTTGCTGATTTTTGTTGTAACTCATCTTTTCTGTCAAAATTGACTATTTAAAACTTCAAACCATAATTTCAAGGGGTTTTACCTTGAATATAATGATTAAAAATACATCATTCTTCACTTATGAACTAGTATAACCTGAATTTTTACTTTATTATAAGTTTGGACCACTTCCACAACAAAGTGGTCAACAGCTATAGCAATTTTATTTAATAAACTTTTACAAGTTATAACCTTCCTTATAGCTTGTAAAATAAACCTTATATCTTTACTCTTACAGTAATTACGTGGTAACTTTATTTTTGGTTTAAGTCTTTATTATGTTTATTTTAAGAGATATGAGCTAATAAGCATGAATATATGCACTAATCATAAAAGTGCATATATTCAGGTTATTTGCTTAAATATTGACTTTAAAAATATTACATAAAAGGCTTATATGTGTAGGTTTTCATGGGAAATATAACGTTACAGCTCATTTTACATGTTGTTTCATTGGCTTCTGAGATGAATAAGAATTTGTCTTTTTTTTATGGTATTCTTACTTATTATTCATTAATTATTGAATTTTCAGATATGCCATAAAAATAATATATGTGTATTTTATCATGAGGAATCTAACTTCTTAATTAATTCCACATGTTTACTCATTATATTCTGAGTTAATTGAGAATTAATGCCTATTTATGGCATTTTCACTTATTTTAAAGTTTTCTTGTGACCTTTTTGGATATGTGGTCATATATCAAAGGCTCACATATTCATTTTTGTGGCCCTTAAGATTACAGTAGTCTTAAATGAAGTTTTGGTGAATTCATAGTGGATATCAGTCTTTAAGCCTGAATTACTATTTTTGATGGGAAAATAGCTAAGGGGGACAAAAGACATCAAAGAGAGCCAGGGTACCCAGCTTCTGAGGATTCTTAGGCGTGGAAAGCTCTAAATCTTGGATCCATGGCTGACAATGGCCCAATCAGTAGCCCAAAACTCTTTGGGAACTTGGTTACAAAGTTAAACTCTCATTAAATCATAAGAAAATTGCAAATAAGCTGCTATTTTGATGTGACAAGGAGGTAAAGAGCAACTTAGACTCCTGTAAATATGTCAATTATTAGTTATTTTCCATGGATAAACCTTAAAGTATTAATTAAAACCCTCTTTGGACTTGTATACATTCATTTACCTCATGGCAGCCAGCTCTACTGTGCTATTTGCAATTCTCTGTAGAAATAAGGTAAAAACTTCAAGAATTCATTAAAAATACAACTCTGAGTGAATCTTTCTGGAACCTTAAGGAAAAATTGAGAATGGTGGTATCCAAAAAAAATATATAATCCTTCTTTCATAAGTAAAATTTAAATTATCACTTACAGTCCATTTTTGATGATTCCATGTGAAACACTGAATCTTCAAAAATTCACAGAAAATGAAACCTGTGATTAAATTTCCAATAACATTGATGACTTTGAGAAATTAATGTTTCTTTTGAAATAAAATGATATTCACAGTTTTTACTTCTTTTATTATTTACCATAAATGGGCTGGTAGTCATGTGATTGCCTTAATTAAGTAATTATCATCATTTTGCATGACAACATATGATGCAATCAATAATCCAGAAGAGTATAATTGGTTTCTTACTCACTGTTTTTTCAGTTTTCTCCATGGAAAACCTCTGTGAGCTGTTGTTGACTTAAAATAAGCCTCCTCTTTCTGTTTCTGCCAAATTATCTCATTATCCAATTATACCTTTATTACCAACAAGTACTAGTTAACAATTTTTCTTAAGTGTTTCAATACTTCATAATCAAGCAGAAGGAAGTGAAATAATTAGAATAAGCTATAAGCTGTTGTAATACTGTTATAAATCAATTTTGAGCTTTTAAATCCACATTTTATCCATCAGCTCTCCCTGCCAATTCTTTTGAAGGTTTCATTGGAGTATTGGTAAGCGGGTTAATGAATTCTTAAATTTTTACTCTAGTATTAGTTTTTTTCAAGAGTTATGTTGATTATTGCTCTTTCAAAAGATAATTATACGTTGAATTATTTTTTTAATAAAGAAGTTTTATGATTAAATACTTGTAATATATTCTTGTAGAAAATTACTGATTACTGTTATAATCACTAGTAGTGTATAACAAGTGAAATAAATAAATAAATAAATAAATAAATAAATAATTAGTTAATTTTTGTTATAATGATTTTTATTATTATATTTCATAATAATAGTCATAGTAAGTTTGATTAATAGTAATATTATCAACAGTTTCATAGAAATGTCTTCCATTATTTCACTTTGATTTGTAAAATATATTTATTTTGATATTTATTTTATGAATATCATAGCAACCAAATTTTACACGGCACTCTTTTAAGTTGTATTTTGACTCAATTTTTGAATTAATTGTAATTTTTCTTCAAAATAATCAAATAATGCATTATGAAGGCTAAATAAAAGATAGTTGATCAATGAAATGAGGTTTTTTCTATTTTATTCACACATAATATGAACAAATAATCTGTGAAAAAATTTCAATGAAATAAATTCAGGAATAAATTTTCTATGAATTTCAAATTTATCTCTCTTTTCTATGTAAAAATAGCAATATATTCTAAAACTTAACTTTATGGTAAGTACTTTATGAAGTCAAATTTAAACTTTAAAATTTTAAGCTTTCAAAATTCTCTATTAGCAGTCTTTAAATTGGTATTCTTCCTTTTTCATCTTTTTAATTTGTGTCCAAATGGGGGAGCGATAGAATCATAATTTAATATTCAATCAAACTATCATATTGAAGTCTAAATAAGGAAAAAATAATTTTCTGAAACAGGAAAGAAATAATTAGGTGCTTTCAGATCCCAAATGTGGGATACCCTGGAACATTTTGCCATTTTCCTTTCACCCTCATGTGTGGATGTTTCCAGTTGATTTATTTAAAGTCATACAATGACTTTAAATAAGTGTTAGTTTAGCTCACATAGCATTTCAATTCTTTATTCAAAATAACCATCCAATCCACTAAATATACACAAAATCCCAATTTCAAAACTTTCTTTGTAAGCTTACATATGCATTAAATAACTGTAAATTAGTGGCAACATTAACTATTTTGAAAATTTCTTGAATTTTCTGAAGGTTTTAAAGTTTCCCAAAGACTTCTCAATCATTCTGGAGCCCCATAAAATAATCATCTTTGGGTAAGTCATTATATGGGGTTACCTTAGGCTATTTCTGGTATAGAATCCAAATATGAAAAAAAAATTATAATTTTTTTATTAAAAATAAAGCTGTGATAAAGCTTCATTATATTACTTCTTGAATCCACTGTATAGGTCAGTTTATTACTATATCAAGCTTCTATGAAAATCTTTGTAGAATTATGGGCATTTTGTATTTAGCTTGGGGTCACCTGTGAACCAGGTACATCCTATCTATAGTGAATTAATTTATATTTGAAGCCATACTTAATTTCATGCATTGAGCTTTAATTTGTTAAAGATATTACTTCATCTCCTTTAGAAATGTTATCCTGTGAATCCAAACAGAGAACCAGGATGACATCCAAATACCATAAATAAGCATAAAGAAAGTACTAAAAAGAGAAATTTCATACACATAGAATTAAAGGGGGAAATTCACAAATGGATAATATACCACTATTCTAAAAATTGGATAAGAATTGGGAAAGATATAACCATTTGCAAATTGGATGAAGACCAGAACAGAAAAAAACCTTATTTTCACCTCCCATCTAGCTCATTCATATTGAATTCGAACACTGTCAAAATGGTACTATCATTGAATATCTCATTCAGAGCTATCTAATGGTTTTATTCATATTCCAGTAGCACCTCTACTTAAAATAGACCGAATTAACACCTTTAAACTAAAGAAATAGCCTAAAACTTTAAAATGGATTGTACAAAACTGTAAAATAGTATAACCAAATTGAAGATCTGAATTGGAGCTTTAATTTTGGATATCTTAGTAATTTTTATCTTTTAAGTTGGCTAAGAAATATCGGCTCAAAGATTTCTTATCAAAATGCATGTTTTCTGAAATAGTAATATAGGAGAAACCTTGTATCTTTTCCATATATCCACACAGATGTACTGAAAGGTATATCAAAATGTAGATCTCATTAATACCTAAAATGCTGTATCATAAGAATTCTGATATATTCCAAAATGAGAGAGATATCTGGCTTGGAAGCTTTTGAAGCCACATAATGATGTACAAAAATACATCTTAAAGCTTCAAGGCCTTATACATTTTGCTTTTTTTGAGAAAGGTGAGCATGAAGCATACCAAATTAAATATCTCATTAATAGCTTCAATTATGTGCTCCTAGACTCTTGATATATCAACTAATGACTGAGATATATGGTGTGGAGAATTTTGGCCAATACTGGTCTGGACCCAACCTGTACCAACCAGTACTGGCAAATACTGAAAAAGATGGTTGTTTAGAGCTTAAAACCTGCTATAATGGCTAAAATTGGCCATAAAACACTTTGGAAACTTTATCAAAGTTCTGATGTGGCCTGTGAGGAGTCTTCTCATCCCATATTTGTGAGCCTTAGAGGTATTTTCATATACCCAAAATACCACAAATAACAAAATAAGATACAAATAGAAATAAAATAAATTTATTTATATTATCAAAATGAAAATCAAAATATAACTACAAATTTATATAAAAAACAAAAATTCAATTATAATTCAAAATAAAAATTACATTAAAATTTAAAATTATGAAAAAGCATTTACACTTGAAAAAATTAAGTAAAAATAAATTTTCATTGAAACTAATGAAATTAAAATATTTTTGGTAAAAAGTTCAATAAAATATATTATAACTTTTTATCCAATAAATAAACTTAAGAAAATTACTTCACCAATGGATTCCTCACAAAAAATAAGGTGGGGTCACCTCTGGTTAAAATTTCTGTAACTCAACTCTAAATAAGCTTAAATTAAGTTTTTAGTATTTTCTGTACAAAAGTTGAAAATCCTCAAAAAATTGATTTAATTCACACCACATGTGGTGTTAACCATCAATTTTTGTGTCAAAATTGAGGTGTTGTTTGTAGCTTAGAAGTTATGAGGAATTGAAGTATTTTCAATTGAAATGTCAGAATGTGCACGTGTATTACATAAGTGAACTTTAATTTACATATGAGGTATCAATTATTACAGTTGTGTACTGTAAAACTTAATTGAATTGTATGTGTAATTTAAAAGTGTATTACATGATGAGGAGTTAAAAGAAAAAATAAATCAGAAAGATTAATTCTGGGGGGGAAAGGTATTCTAGCTCCAAGGGGGAGCCAGATCCCCAAAATCCTTTCTGACAGGCGTGGGATGTCAAAATCCACGCAGAAGTTCATCAATTTTGGCCTGGAATTGAGTCACAGGGTCTGTGACTCAATTGATGATGAGGGTTTGATACCAACCAGGGCAGTTTTAACTATTGCCAAGAGGGTAAAACCACCCTTAAGTTAGAACAATCTTAGTAAAAACAGTTTTGACTGGTTTCTACATTTCTTACACACATTCTGACGTGTTTTTAAAGGCTCCAAATCAGGTATTACTACAGTAATGGCTGATTTAAGGGTCTAAAATGACTAAAAATAGCAAAAAAATGGCTAAAACCAGCCCTTTTGTGGTCTAAACCAAGGTTCAATGATGCTACAATTGGCTTTTCTGTTTTCAGAGTATTTTCACGACTGACAAGAGTAAATTTTACTTTTTCAGTAAAAAAATTGATGGCTATAAAAGAATGTTTTCTTTGCCCCACTTTTCTCTTCATGTTAGAATCTTTTCCTTTTATAATTAGTTTAAAAACTATTAAACCAATCAATAAAAGATTCCAACCACCCTTTTTAAATCCTTTTAAACCTTTTGAACACATGAAGAAATAATTCTAATAATTTTTTGTAACTCTTATAATCATTTTTACCCCTTGAACAACCCCATAAGTAAATGAAAGCATCTTTCATCACTGTTAACTTTGTCACTTTGTTTCCAAATTCACTCTGGTCACTTTTAGGCGTGTTTTCTCTTTACATATCTTTTTGAATACGTTTTCCTTTAATTAATTGCTTTCAGTTCTTTTCTCAATTAATTCCAACTGAAATAGCTTTGGAAGAAATTTCTTTTGTAGCCTTAAATATCTCTTGTAGAGTATTTTTGGATAAATCTTTATTGTTTGTAAAGCAATAAATCTTTACAACATTATTTTTTTATACTTATAAAGTTAAAAGCAATGAAATTGGTGTGTTTTCTCCTAAAAATACTATTTCATACTATTTTGAATTCTTTTTTTACCTTATAAAGATTTTGAGGACAGGAAAAGTACTTGATTTTTACTCAAAGTTTCATCTCCACACCTTAAATTTGGGGGCCCAGCAGTGATATTTTACCTGTGACATAATTTTTAATCTTTTTAAATCTTTTGTTTCTTATATTGAAAAATTTAAAAACATATAAAAAATACTTATAATTCAAAAAATCCATAAAAAATATTTTTTTTCATATTATAAGTGAGGCTTTATTTTTCCATTTCTCTCTTGAAAAAAATCTTTTTCTTACTTAATCAATTGGCTTTTTCATCAATTTTAGTGTCTGAAAATGTGGTAAGACAAGAAAATATTGAAACAGCCTCAACAGTAACACGCATTATTCCTGCAAGTACTGTGCATTCTGACCATAATAGTACAGTTCTTATAACTCAGAATAAGCAACCTGAACCAATTTCTTCTGAATTAATTAACTTGGATATAAGTAATAACCTTCAGAAGGAAAAGAATTTGGCTAATAGTAAGTTTTTTGACCTAAAAATACTATTATTAAGCCTTTTAATCATAAAATATGCCTTCAACCAGATCAGGAGCCAGCTATAACCCCTCAAGCAGCTCCCAAAAAGGTCATAGACATGATTATGGCAGATGCCAATCAGTTACATAAGGACAAGGGTCAGTTGATGACCTCCAAATTAATTAATTATGTCATTCTGAAGTTGATAATACTATTTTACCTTCAAACAGATCTGAAACCGCCACAAGAAGCCTCAGTGGACATATACAAAGCCAGCTAAAAGTTTAACAACAATGCATTTCAGCACAAAGAGTACAAGATCCTTGAAGATCTGTGAAAAGCTGCATTAATTCTTACCTGACTGTGAGAAAATCCTTGGGCCATCTCAACACTTTCAAGTTACTCAATGGATGGCATCTATTGATGGAAAAGAAGAACATGATTCTCTTAACAGCATAATGGAGGAAAAACAACCCTCCACCACCCAAACAAGTGCCAAAAGCAGCCCCAGTATCCAGCAGCAGCAATTTCAATGTTAAAAAGAAGCCACAAGCTCAAAAAAGGGAAAAGGCAAGGCACCAGCCACAAAACCTTACAGCCAGGGCTACAGAATCAAAAAAAATCAGCAGGATGCCATGGAGAATGTATTTCAGATGGCCAAAACAATGATGGAGTTACAGAAAAGGAGGAAGCCAGGTTAAAACATCAGAAATGATTTCTGACATTTTTGATTCTATCCCATAGCTGTATGAAGCTATAAACAACGTAAAAACTCATGTTTCTGATAAAAATTCATCCATTTGTAACAATCTTAAAACAAACAACTTAAGTCTGAGCCAAATAAATGAGACACTTATGTGTTTTGAAAAGGCTTTAAGAGCAATTAAAACTTCCAATAATGCCAATTCATTTGGGAAAAAATTAAATGAACAATCTTCCATTATTAAAGAATTAACAGACAAATATTTTAAATTAAATATTGATGAAATAATTGAAAAAAGAATAGAACAAGCCATAAGTACTATCAAAGAGGAGAATAAAAATGTTCTTGAGAATATTTCAAAATCATTTACTGAATTAAAGACATATACAATTGCCTTGAAAAAGTCTTTTGACACCTCACAAGAGGAAATAACAAAATTAACAATGAAGTTAGATCAGATCACTTGTGATAAAACTAGACAAACAGAACTATGGAAAGAATTAACAAAAACAGAAGATAATCATAAAAAAAATGTAATGAATTCAATACAAAGTTTACAACATGAATTCAGAAATTTCCAAAGGTGTAACAATAGTAAAAATGAACGATATTGAACAATTACTTCACACCTTACCAAAAATGTCTACACCTTTGAATCATAATAAGGGCACAAGAATTCCAAATCCACAAGTATTGGAGGTTGAAAACTCACAGTTAAAAAATAAATTTTCCACTTCTTTTGGTAACTTGGAACCATCAATGGGCCAAGCACTCCTGAAAGAAGTACCAAAACTCAAATAATGGCCTCAATTCAGTGGTGAAGGATAATATTACCATATTGAATTCATCAGAGGTATTGACATGACTAAAGAAGATTTTGAATTACCAGACAGATTGGTAACAGCAATATTTAACACCTTGTTTACCAGATCAGCCCACAGATGGTATACCAAATTAAGACAAGCACATGGACACCAAAGTTGGACTTGGTGGAAAACCCAAATTATCAACACATGGGCCAATGATGCTTTGAGGTTTAAAGTGAAAACAGCCTTTGAATCTGCCAAATTCAATGCTGATAAAGAAAAAGCTTTACTATGTTTTTGCCAAAAAAAGACAAATTAACAGCATTGTATCCTGACATGTCATAATTTATGATCCACAGAAGGATTCTGAGACAATGTGGAGGTGACTTGGAGCATGCTGTCAAAAGCAGGACTACTGAACAATCTTCAACAGAAGATATTATTAATATATTAGAAGAAGTAATCACCAGAGCCAAAATTGGTTCTAGTAGGGTGAATCTCAAAACAAGGTTTAATACACCTTGGAAAGATTCTGTGGACAAAAATCCCAAAGAAAATTTGAATAATGTTAAGTATAAATCTGCAGATATAATCAGAAAGTGCCATATTTTCCAAAGCACCATTCACTTAGCCAATACATGTCCAAAGAGGGGGAAAATCAAAGAAATTGAAATTGAAAAAGATGATAATATGATTGAAGAAAATTCAGATGATAAGTCATCAATATTTTTTGAATCTTCAAAAGATATAGAAAATATTAATGCCACTTTTGAAATCATGGAATCTTATTCCCACTTGCCACAGTTGAGAAATGGTCAACTTGATTTGTCAAAAATTCAAGATGCACAACTTATGAAAACCAAACCAAACAGGGGAAAAGGTTATACAGCTGGTAACTCCTGTATAACAGAAGTGGTAATTGACAGCAAGCCCACTAAACCTTTAATTGACCCAGGAGCATTCTGCTCTTTTGTTTGCAAATCTTTTCTTAAGACTTGTGTGCCAAATTTTGAAGACCAATTGTTACCAATTGATGGCATAAAATTTAATAGTGCAAGTAATCCAATGAAAGCATTGGGAATATTTGAGACCAATTTCATATTTCCACATATTAATGGAAATTTAGGACTCACAGTTGAATTTTTTATTATGGAAAATTGCTCTAGTCCCCATTTTATTTTGGGAAATCACTATTCAATCATGTATGGAATAGACTTACATAACAAAAAGGACAGATACTTTACTATTGGAGACAATAAGTGTCAAAAATTTTCCTTTTTACCATTTAAAAGACAAATTACAGTAATTCAAGTAACACCAGTCAGCTTAGAGTTGGAAAGATTCAAATCTTAACAGTTAAATGAAGCTGAAATAATCCTCCATCTGACTAATAGACAGGAAAATAAACTTTCTGCCCTTTTATATGACCACAGACAAGCATTTGCATCAGACAAAGAACCTTTGGGGGAAATTATTGGTCATGAAGTTGACATCATCCTTAATATTGAGAGACCTTATCCACCACTTTTAAGAATACCTGAAAATCCAGCAACTACTAAATCAAGAGAAGCTCTGGAAATTCATATTAAAGAACTTCTAGACCTTGGTGTAATACAAAAGGTTGGCCATAATGAGGAAATAGAAATAACTACACCAGTCATAGTGGCATGAAATAATGGAAAATCCAGAATTTTTGGGGACTTTAGAGCTCTGAACACTTACATTGTTCCAGACAGGTAGCCAATACAAAAATCCAAATTTCCCTTACCCAGATATCTCAAGCAGTGTATATAACCACTATGGATTCCCTTAAAGGATTTCATCAGAATGTAGTGACACCAAGGGAAAGAAAATACTTGAGAATTATTGTTCATTGTGGAGTATATGAATATTTGAGGAGTCCTTTTGGTATCAAGAATGCACCTTCACACTTCTAAAGAATGATGAATTAAATCTTCCCTGAAGAACTTTCAGAAGGATGGTTAATAATTTACCTTGATGACATAATTTTCTGTTCCAAAACTTGGGAATAACATATGTACAGATTATCCAGAGTTTTGACAAAAATCCAATCTTTAAACATGAAAATTTCTTTAAATAAATGCCATTTTGGATTTAAAGATCTTAAAGCACTGTGACATGTAGTAGCTGGTTTATCCCTTGGAATTGACAAGAACAAGTTTGCAGCAGTATTGCTGAAACCCATACCTCAGAACAAGAAATAAATTCAGTCATTTTTGGGGTTTGCAGGATATTACAGGCAACATATTACAGATTTTGCATCCATAGCAAGACCTCTTTATAAATTATGTGACAAAGACACAGTATTTGAAATGACTGTTGACAGAGTCAAGGCCTTTGAATCTTTGAGACAAGCCTTGACCACTGCTCCACTCTTACTAATGCCAGACTTTAAGCTGCCTTTCAAGCTTCATATTGATACATCAGAAGATGGGCTTGGTGCTGCACTTCATCAAGTCCAGAGTATTAATGATAAACCTGTGGAAGGACCCATATGCTTCATATCCAGGCAAATAAAACCAACTGAAGACAGATATGGAGCCAGTCAAATGTAGTGCATATTCCTTGTCTGGGCCTTGGAGAATATAAATTACTTCCCGGAAGGATGTTTTTCTGAAGTAATAACAGATTGTACTGCTGTTAAATCACTTTTAAACATGAAGACACCTAACAGACATATGCTCAGATGGCAAATAGCAATACAGGAATATAGGGGTAATATGACTATTGTTCATAAAGATGGGAATATTAATAAAAACTCAGATGGACTGAGCCAATGGCCACTACCAAATAATATTGATAATCCTTCTTATGTGCCAGGCAAAGCTTCCCCACAAATTCCCATAGAAGGAATCAGTTTTACAGACCTGAACACCACTTTCTTTGAGGAGGTAAGAAACAGTTATACTCAGGATAAAAATTGTAGCATTTTATGTCAATTACTTACTAAGGACTGTAAAGACAATTCTTTGATACATGCCTTAGATGAGATATGGAGAAAATCATATGATGAAGGAAGATTCCACTTACTGGATGGTATAATTTACCACAGAACTAAGCATAAATGTGTCATGACAGTTGTGGACAGGTCCTTAATCAATCTTGTACTTAAATAATTTCATGACAGCCCTTTCTCAGGACATCTGTCTGATGACATAACAAGAGAAAAAATAAAAACCTGCATATGGTGGCCAATGTGGTAGAAAGATGTTGCAGAGTATTTCAAAACCTGTGACAGATGTCAAAAAGCAAATAAATCCACTGGCAAAAGACTTGGAAATATGATCAAGATCCAAGAACCCAGCAGACCTTGGGAAATTGTCCATATGGATTGGGTTACTGGCCTGCCACCAGGGGGTGAAAAGAAGTTATAATGCTTGCCTAGTGATTTTTGACAGATTTAGTAAGACTCCAATTTTTCTACCATGTCACAAGGATGATACAGCCATGGATACAGCTCTTCTGATATGGAATAGAGTAATATCATGGACTGGCATATTCACAAACATCATTAGTTACAGAGATCCCAAATTCACCTCAGCACTATGAACAAATCTTCACCAACTATTTGGGACAAAATTATCCTTCTCTACAGCCTACCACCCACAAACTGATGGTCTGGCTGAAAGGATGATCCAAACCTTGGAAGATATGGTAAGGAGATTTTGTGAATATGGCCTTGTACTCAAAGATTGTGATGGATTTACCCATTATTGGTGTACCCTTTTACCAGAACTAGAATTGGCATATAAGAGATCCATTCATGCCAGTACCAATAAAACTCCTGCTATTCTAGAAAAATGATGGAATCCCAAATTACCTCAAGATTCCTTGAAGAAAGAATTGGTTGAAATAAATCCTACAGCTGCTAGCTTCAAAGGAATTCTAGACAAAGCTAGAAAGCATGCAGTGAGGTGCATAGAAGACTCTTTTGCATATGCTAAAGACAAATGGGACAAGTCACATGCCACTCCAGATTTCAAAGTGGGGGATTTGGTACTTGTATCCACCACTAACTTCAATAACATCAAAAGATGTAAAAAGCTCAAAGATTTATTTGCAGGACCTTTTATTATTAAGGCCCTCCATGGAGAAAATGCTGTTGAAGTAAGATTATCTGAAGAGCTTAGCAATAAACATCCTAAATTTCCAGTGAGCTTGATAAAGTCATATAAATCTAGTGATGCTGGAATTTTCCTTTGAGGAAGAAAGTTCCCCAAGTTATAACTCCTATTGAATCATCTGGTATTAAGAATATTACCAAAGTTCTCAAAGAAAGAAAGTTGAGAACCAATAAAGTAAGGGAATACCTTGTTAGGTACAGTTACCCAGCTTGTGAAGATGAATGGTTAGCAGAAAATGACATACCTGGAGCTACTAAACTTCTCAGAAGGTTCAGACACACTAGAAATGACAATATTACAAAGTAATATTCTTTTTTAAGGGGGAGGGAATGTGAGCCTTAGAGGTATTTTCATATACCCAAAAGACCACAAATAACAAAATAACATACAAATATAAATAAAATTAATTTATTTATATTATCAAAAGAAAATGAAAATATAAATACAAATTTATATACAAAAATAAGCTTTTAATTATAATTTAAAATAAAAAATACATTAAATTTTAAAATTATGAAAAGGCATTTTTACTTGAAACAATTAAGTAAAAATGAATTTTTATTAAACTTCATGAAATTGAAAATTTTTTGGTAAAAAGCTACATATGATATATTATAGCTTTTTTATCCAATAGATAAACTTAAGAAACTTACTTCAACATTGGATTCCTCATAAAAAATAAGGTGGGGTCACCTCTGGGTAAAGTTTCTGTAACTCAACTATAAATAAGCTTAAATTAAGTTTTTAGTATTTTCTGTACAAAAGTTGAAAATCTTCAAAACCTTAATTCAATTCACACCACATGTGGTGTTAGCCATAAATTTTTGTGTTAAAATTGAGGTGTTGTGTGTAGTTTAGAAGCTATGAGGAATTGAAGTATTTTCAATTGAAATGTCAAAAGGTGTGCGTGTATTATATAAGTGAACTGTAATTTAAATATGAGGTATCAATTCTTACAGTTTTGTACTGTAGAGCTCAATTGAATTGTATGTGTAAATTACAAGTGTATTACATGATGAGGAATTAAAAGAAAAAAAATGGCAAGATTAATTCTGGGGGGGAAAAGGTACTCCAGCTCCAAGGGGGAGCCAGACCCCCAAATTCCTTGCTGACAGGCATTGGATGTCAAAATCCATGCAAAGGTTCATCACTTATGGCCTGGGATTGAGTCACAGGGTCTGTGACTCAATTGATGATGAGGTTTTGATACCAACCAGGGCAGTTTTAACTGTTTCCAAGAGGGTAAGATTACCCTCAAGTTAAAACAATCTTAGTAAAAAAAGTTTTGACTGGTTTCTACATTTCTTACACACATTCTGACGTGTTTTAAAGGCTCTAGATCAGGTATTGCTACAGTAATGGCTGATTTAAGCATCTAAAATAACTAAGACCAGCCCTTTTGTGGTCTAAACCAGGGTTCAATGATGCTATAATTGGCTTTTCTGCTGTCAGAGTGTTTTCACGACTGAAAAGAGTAAATTTTAATTTTAGAGTAAGAAAATTGATGGCTATAAAAGAATGTTTTCTTTGCCCCACGTTTCTCTTCATGTTAGAATCTTTTCCTTTTATAATTAGTTTAAAAATTGTTAAACCAATCAATAAAAAGTTCCAACCACCCTTTTCAAATAATTTCAAACCTTTTAGCCATGTGAAAAAATCATTATAATAATTTTTTGTAGCTCTAATAATCATTTTTACCCCTTGAACCACCCCATAAGTAAATTAAAGCATCTTTCCTCACTGTTAGCTTTGTCACTTTGTTTCCAAATTAACTCTGGTCACTTTTGGGCATGTTTTCTCTTTAAATATATTTTTAAAGACTTTGCTCTTTAATTAATTGCTTGCAGTTCTTTTCTCTATTAATTCCAACTGAAATTGCTCTTGAAGAAATTTCTTTTGTAGCCTTAAATATCTCTTGTAGAGTATTTTTGGATAAATCTTTATTGTTGGTAAAACAATAAATCTTTATAATATTATTTTTTTATACTTATAAAGTTAAAGAAAATGAAATCGGTGTGTTTTCTCTTAAAAATACTATTTCATACTATTTTTAATTATTTTTTACCTTATACAAATTTTGAGGACAGGAAAAGTAATTGATTTTTAACCAAAGTTTTATATCCACACCTTACAATATCAATCCAGAATCATTATTTTTGGTCCCAAAACCACATTTCTGGCTCTACTGATGTCATAATTAATAGTTCAGAACCACAAGCCAGCCTCCAGAGTGAATACTTCCACTATTCAGATGTTTGAAAAGCTTACCAGGCCCTCACAGCTTCTAAAAGGGATAAAAGCAGGAATTTCCTTAGTATAAAAGGACCTAATCATCTTTTGATAATATCATTACATGATAAAACTGTCATCCAAAAGGATTACCCTTAGAATTACACAGATATAATTTAATTACTTAATTATTGTATTAATCTTACTCAATAATATTAGATTTGTGCAACCAAGGTCATCAGTAAACTCATCATCACTGTTACCATGTAAAAGTAGGACCTTTTTATTTAGAATCTATCATCAAAATCATGTCACAGTCATGGTAGTAGCTTGTATTTATGTGAGCCTTTGAGATATGGCAGCATATGAGCAAAGGGTACAAAACATATTACAAAACTTCTAATGATAAAAATTAAAATTAAAATATTAAAAATAACTAAAATAAGTAAGAATTCCTTATTATCACAGAAAACAATTAATAAAGATTTAAAATAAGCTAAAAAATTGGATTCTCTATTAAAATGAACATATATGACACCTTCATTTCATATCTGTCAACCAAACACTTACTAAGATACCTGGATGTATGAGCTTTTAAGCTCAGTGCATATATTCATGGCTTTTAGCTCATAACTTTTGATATAATAATGATAAAGACTTGATACAAAAAAAAAGGTACGTCTCAATAACTCTAAGAAAAAAGCTAAAATTTTCCTTTGCAAATCCATAAGCAAGGTTAAGAATAATAAGGAGAAATCTGTCAAAATAGCAATTGCAGCTGACCACTTAAAATTGAAAGTGGTCCAAGCTTAAACCAAAGTAAGTATTCAAATTATCATATTTCATGTGTGAAAAATGATTCAATTTTCATAATTATATTCAATGTATAACCCTTTGAACTAATGCTTCAGAGTGATTTTGACAGAAAAGACAAATTACAAGGAAAATAATAAAAAATAGAGTTTTGATGTTGTAATGAAATAAGTTTTGCACCTTTATAGGGACATACCAATTCATCAGTTATATCTCTCCAATTCGCAGCTTTGTGAAAAGCTTAAAATTTATTCAAGATAGAAGCTAGGGCTTCAAAATGGTCATTTTTGATCTTTAACTGTAATCTTATTTAAAGTTCAACAGTTGAATAAGACATAAAACTGGTGGATATTGATATTTTATAATTAAGCCTACCTTAATACAAGAGTTTGATTTATATTTTAATCCTATTATGTCAGAAAATTAGAGCTATAGTGATAACTCTAAAATATGGTGTAATAATGAGATAAAAATGTTTAATAATTATATAATCATCACCAAAAAAATATAATATTTATAAATTCCAGTGGATAACATGAGTACATGCCTTCTAGAAGGAAGGATCTTCACTATATAAATACCCCTTCTTCCTCTATCTCAACCCCATACACCTTAAATTCAATAAAATATTGATTAAAAGGTAATACACTTCATTCTTTATATATATGTCTTATGTTATGAAAGTTCAAATTCTGAGCTTTTTATTTATAACTTGATTTTACCTCATTACATCAATATTTTGTTATTATTTGTTAAATTTTCTGAGATTCTTTAAATCCACATAAAAATAGTAAAGATTGTATTCCTCTATATTTTTTATCATAACTACATTTTAAAATAAGTTGTAACTACTTTCTTAGGCATAAAGCTAATCAAAAGTACTATATTAAGTGTTAAAATCATGTTATTTTTTCTTATTATAGTATTTTTCTCTATCAGTATACATTGATTATTATTTTATTCATACCAATATATAGCTTTAATATTAGTAATATTACAGTAGTATTTTGTTTTCTTTCTGAACAAAAATCTCTCATGCATTTATTATTTGTTGGTAGCAATAATAATTTGCCATAAATATATTACTTTATTTAATTCTTTTTAAATAATATAAAATAACTAAGCCATAATCATAGTGATACCTTATTATTATAATTATTTTAATTTTAGTATTCATTTCTATTAGGAATCTTAGAGTACTATAAGTAAAATATTAGTAATTTTTACTCATTGTTTTATAGTCAAACCTTACATTTGGGGGCCTGGCCATGATATTAACTTAAAGTACCTTATGAAAAGATTGAAGTTGGGCCTATCAATTAAGAAATCATGTTTATAATCATAGCTCATATAATAAATTTTTACTCATTAAATTTGAAAACTATTGAGGCATTTGGAAAGTGATTTTATTGTCTTACATGTGGCCTTTAACATCCTTAAGCTTGCAAGACCTTTCTTTGATTTACTCTAGTTATTAAGTGAAATATTTATGAATTCAAAATATAAAATTATCTTATAATTTAATTAAGAATAATATGATTATTATCATTTGTTCAAAAAGAGAAAAATCAAAAACAAATAAAAAATCATTTTATCTTTTTTACTTATTTCTCCTATATAAAAAAGAGAAATTTTTATGTGAAAATTGCCATATCTTTTCAAAAATACATTTTTAATATAAGACCTATAGTTATTTGTCTTTTTTTAGTTTTTGAAGATAAACCAACAGGGGATAGCCAAACCCCTGTTTAAAGATTGGTGGAAGAAGCTTGTCAAAGTTATCCAACACCAATACAAACCAAGAAAATAAAACCCAGGAAATTGGTTATTCCAGGACCCCCCATTCAGGAATTTGAATATGAGAACCTTTCTTGAATTTTGTAAAAAAAATTAATTATTTTGTCAATTTCTTTTTCTTATTTCTTTATTTCTTAAAATCACTACTAGCAGTGGTTTTCAATACTCCATCCAATCAGATGGAGGTGGACTCAAAAGTAGGAATTATCCCATAAAAGGAAAAGGAAATAGCAAATTCCCCAGTGGAACAGAATCCACACAAGGAAATGCCATATTCCAAATCCAACTTCTTGAAATGCCTATTATTTCTGAACCTGAACTAGAGGTAAGTATGAGTAATTCAAACAGGAATGAATAATATGCAGAGGGCTCAAACATACATATAAATGAGCCATTAAAAACTGTACTAAACAGTCTAAAAGGAAAAGGACTGGCAAATGTTGCCCCAAATCCACCAAGGAGTGAGGAACTCCTGGAACATCCTCAAGAAATTCCTTCAGGAAGTTGAAGTAGTGAAATAATCCAATGGAAAAAATTCACTATCATCCAAAGCTCAAATTTAAAATGTAAAGGAATGGCACAAAAAAATGGAGGCAAGCAAGGAATAAGCCCCAGTAGCTTCTACCAGCAAGCCTAAAGCCAACCAACCTTCATAGGAGGGAAAAAATAACATGCAAAAAAATTTGGGGAAACCATATTAACCCAGTTATAGGATCCCAAGAATCCAAAACTATGCTATGGAGAATGTTTTCCAAATTTCCAGTACCTTTATGGAATTCAAGGAAAAAGAGTAATAAAGAAGGAGACAACCATCTTTTTCAAAGAAATAACTTTTTCTGCTTATGTTGTAAATACTTTATCAGAAATTAAAAATAGTATCTTATCTTTAGAAGAAATTGGAAATAGTTTATTATAATTCAAAGAAATAAACAACACTATATCATCTTTATCCCAAGTTGCTGTACAAAATAAGAAAGAAATAGATAATATAAAATTTATGGTTGAAAAGAATAAACCAAAAAGTTTAATTGACATTACTCAAAAGCTAATACAAGGACAAGAAGAGTTCTATAGTTACATAAAATTTATCAAATGAAAGACTCAAACCATAAATTATGACCAAAGCATTGACAATTTAACATAAAGATTAGACAACTTTTCCATTTCTGTTGAAAAATTCCAAGACTTCATCACACCAAAAATTGCATCTGGACCATGTAAAAAAAGTCATTAAGCAAGAATTGATCTTAAAGATGAAATTAAAAGTCAAATTAGACTAATTAACAAGAAAATTCATAAAATAAAGGAAGCTGACTTAAATATGCCAGATTTATCAACTCTATTTTGTCAGCTTGTGACTCAAAACCAGAGCACAAGCATGACACCAAAATACCATAAGCCAATGGTAAAGAAAATATGTCCACTAAAGTTGAGCTGAGCCAAAAGGACTCATAAAGGAAATCAAAATAAAGAGGCAAGTAACCTCTTTGAAAAGATACAACTCCCATAACCATAGGATAAGGAATGGGAGAGTTATTCCAGCTCAAAACAACAACTGAGTATAAGCCTTAATTTTCACCTCTCATCCAAAGTCCAGAGGGAGAGAAAGAACCCCATAAAATGGGTTTTCAAATTGAAGCTCTCAATAAGGGCGGTCTCATGGTACTAGTCAAATTGATCTAGTAGAAAAACTACAGAATGTAAGGCCAAAAAGAAGCCAAATAAGGGTGAACAAAATATTCACCTCTCATATAACTTCTACAGTTTTAGCGTGAGATATCCACAGTGGGGTCTCTTTGGAAAGAGAATAATTAGGTCTTTCTGATTGTGGAATCCATTTCATGTTAACCCACCTAGAAAAGAATTTATGGAGAAAAAAAGCTCAACACAGGATTCATAACAAATCCAAAAATTGATAATAGAGTTTAGAATTGGTATAGCTTTTACATCTTTCATTCTAGCTATACCAAATGAGTGACCATTGTGTAGAGCACATCAAGGGCTACAAAATGGGCCACTTTTTAGGTCTCTATTATGAGAACTGAAAGATATCCTTAGGCTTCAAGATCCTAATCCCACACTAGCCAATATAGGATCTTACTATAGGACAGCTGTCCATATAATTGAACTAACAGCTGATCACTTGAGTTTGATGATTTTTATTCTTCAAGTTCTCATAGCCTGATAAACAATAGTCATAAAGGAATATTCTGTACAGTTTCTGACCTGTTAGAAGCCCCAGAACATTCCTGTAAGCTCCATTGGTGAAAATGTTCACCCTGTATAGGGTAAAAATGACAACTTGTGGCTCGAAAACCACATTTACACAAAATAACAGTCTATATTGTGTCAGGCTGAGTCTATGATAAAAGTATTAAAATGTATTTACAACTGTTAACTATGACTGTGACACGATAAAAAAGGATTTAAAAAGAGTCATAAGAGTTAAAGATGTTTTAATTTAAGAATAAAAGGGCTTTACTATATGAACTATAGTGGTGGTGAGTGCTGTTGAAAGCCCTGGTTGCAGCTTTACCTGTTGGGTTACAATAATTAATATTATAATTATACCTGTTTATTACCCAAGAGTAAAACTGTTTTTGACAGTTTACTACGTAGGGTATTCAAGAGCAGGATGAGGAGAGCATTTCTGGCTGTGAAAAGCCTCCTTTTTATCCTGAAATGGGGTGGAAGGGCTGTTAGACCTTTCTACATAGAGGAAGTGAAGATTTTTTGACTCTCTGAGACAGGCTTGTGGTTTTTGAGGACCTGTATAGCCTTTATTGGGCTCAGATGTGGTTTTGGAACCACATCTGGGCAGTTTTCACCAATACAAGGTGAAAGTTTTCCTCTGGGGATCACATAGCCCTCTTCTGACGTGTATGACGCATAGAATGCTGTACAGAAACTGTATGGGACCCCAGTATTGACTGACTTATGAGGTATTGAAGTATAAACATGGTTCTTTGTCTGTTTGACACCTCATAATCATGGTTATGGGATATTATCCCATGGTAAGACTGTATTGGACAAAATGTGGGATTTTGACCTTAAAACAGCCATACCTTTGTCAGTTTTTGAGATATCAATCTCAAAAATGGTTCAGTGTGTAGCCCTGTATGTGCTCTACACAATGGTACCCTATTTGATATGGCTATCATTAAATATGACAAAGTTATCCCATGCACAAGATTCTTTGTACATATGCGTGTTTTGGGAAAAAGCTGTATTGGGCTTGTTTGCCCCATAACTTTTGTTCTAGTTAAGATATGAGGAAATGGATTGCACCATCAGATAGCCCTTATTGTTCTCTTTCCAAAAAGACCCCACTTTATGTATCTCACACTAAAACTGTAGAAGTTAGATTAGAGGTGAATGTTTTGTTCACCCTTGTTTGGCCTGACTTTGACCATAACTTCTGTAATACTGGTGCTAGCTCAGTTTGGCTGGTACTATTGGATAGCCCTAACTTGGAGCCTCATTTTGCATACACATTTGATGGGGTTAAGCCTCTTACTCTGTATTTCAGATGAGAGGTGAAAATTAAGTTTTATGCTCAGCAATAACTTTGTTATTCTTTGTTGTATGATGATGGGACTTGTATGTTTGGAAAGGGGTGTGTTTCCCCTTTCTTTCTATACCTTTTGAGCTAATTTGGCTCAGCTCTATGTTTTGGTGGTATCTTGGCTATACCATTGGTTTATGGTATTTTGGCTGTCATGCTTGTGCTCTGGCTTTGAGTCATAGGTTGACATATTGAGTCCATAGAGCCACAAATCAGCCCACATCAGTAAAAATCACCACTCTGTGGTCATGTGCAGAGGTAAGAAACCTCCCACTACATCATAAAAAGATAAAAGGAGCCTTTTACTCACCAAAGGCAAATCCATCATCATTTTCTTAGTATTATTACATTTTATAGATTCTCAAAGAATTGGTACCCCTAGAATTAAGCAGGTATAATCACAATTGTAATTATTTCAGAGTTTATTATTTTAAACCAACAGATAAAAACTGCAACAAGGGCTTTCAGCAGAGCTTACCAGCACTAATACTCCTTAGTAAAGAACCAAACCCCTTATTAATCATCTTTAAATCATCTTAAAACCTATTTATAAGCATTCTCTTTATGTAACACTCAGAGTTATAGCTTTTTATTATTATTTTAAAGCTACATAATAGATTCACCCTGACACATTTCACAATATAAGAAGTCCTTTCAAACCAAAAGAGGAAATAACAAATCCCTTTATACAATACTTGAGTCACCAAGATACTAATCAAGCTTTAATAAAAGAAGCACCCCAGCTTAAATAATGGCCAACATTCATAGGTGAAGGTGAATATGAACATATGTCATTCATTAAAACAATTCATATGCAGAACAAAGATTATGCCATGCAAAATGAATAAATCACTGCAATATTACGTTGATTATTTGAAAAATATGAAAAAGGATGGTATTATTAAAAGAATTAATTAGGTTACCGATATTTACTCTTAGACAAACTCCTACTTTTTCAACACTACTCTTTAATTAGCTTGCTTGTTGATCCTTTTTTCTATCTCAGTGCCCCAATAGTTTAGCCGTACCCTTTCTACAAAACCAATGGGGTTATTCATAATAAATAGTCCTTCATTGTTCTCTTCTCTCTGTTCCCCATATTTTTTTGTTCCTTTCTCTCTCGTCCAGGTTCGCTGCGACTCTCCTGTCCCTCCTTAGGCTTAAGACTCACGTCTTTGTTGCCCTTATTAGGTCTATACCTTGTCAACTTGTCTACTCTTTTTATTCGCAATTAATCATCTTGTTTTGTTCCTTTCTCTCTCGTCCAGGTTCGCTGCAACTCTCCTGTCCCTCCTTAGGCTTAATACTCACGTCTTTGTTGCCCTTATTAGGTTCGCTGCGACTCTACTGTCCCTCCTTAGGCTTAAGACTCATGTCTTTTTTGCCCTTATTAGTTTTCCCTTTTCACAATTATGGCATACAAAAGGTAATTGGCAAAGCACCTGGTCTTGATGAAAAAATGTAATACTCACCAAGTGGGCAAATGGGGTGTGGATGTTTAAAATAGATGATGAATTCTTTGAACCAGAAAAAGACAAACCTTTAACCTAGTTCTTAAATGAAGTTGAAATATTAAATGCATTATATCCAGAAATTTCACAAAAGATGGTAAAAATGAACTTACTCAAGAAATGTGGAGGATAACAAGAAAACTTCCCAAGTAGGTTCACAGAAACATTTTCCACAGAATAGTACATTAATTAATTAGAAGAAATTGTGAAAAGAACCAAGATTGACCTAACATGGAAGAAGGTGTAAATAAAAAGTCCAAACAAACCACTTATTAACAAAGATAAACCAAAAGAACATTTCAAATTCAATAACACTATTGTGAAATAAAAATTCCATAAGTGTGGTGGTAGTGGGCACTTAGCCAATAATTGCCTTGAAAAAGCAAAAATCAATGAAATTGTTGAAACAGAAGACTAAAATGACAAAGAAGAAGAATCTGATTATAACAGGGAAAATGAGGAATCAGAAACTTATGGAAGTGATGAAATCAAAATGACTAATTGCCAGATTCATAATATTTATTTAATATATTAATTACTAGATTTAAACTCCAATTTACCACAAATTATACATGCCTTCCAAATATACAGGATTCCAAATTACATATAACTAAACCTGAAAAGGGAATGGCCTATACAGCTGGAAATTCAAGTATAAGTATTGTTATGATAAAAACCCAAGACGAAGAAATAAATTTGGATACAGGAGCATACTTTACTTGCGTTTGAAAGAATTATCTACAAGAACTCATACCAGATTGGGAAGATAAACTTATAACAATACAAGGGGTCAGCATTAGTAGTGTAAGTGAAAGAATGAATCCCCTTGGAATCAGTTATTCAACCTTAATCTTTGCACACAAATCTTGATGTATAAGAATAAAAGTATATTTTGTAGCAAGAGAAAATTCTACTTGTAACCATTTAATACTTGGAAATGACTACTTATCAATATATGGAATAGATATCTCAAACCAAAAGGACAGGTATTTTTACCATAAGGCACAATAAAAGACAAAATTTGACTCCTTAAATAAAACAAAAGGAATTTCTGTTATAAAAAATGAAGAAAAAATCCCAGAGAAACACTTCTTCATAAGTGAAAAATTGAAAGAGACAGAATTAAATGAAGAAATAACTTAAATAATGAAATAAAAGTTTATTTACCTCCTGTATAAATACAAAAATTCCCTTGCAACTGAAAAAGAACCTTCAGGTGCTACTATTGGACATGAGGTAGCTATTATTTTAAATTTAGAAAAACATTATCCACCCCTATTAAAAAGACCAGATTAGCCAGCCATTCAAAGAGCTACAGAAGCCTTAAAGGCCTACATTCAAAATCTAATGGACCTGGGTGTCTTATTGAAAGTAGAACATAATGAATAGGTAGAGGTAACTACACCTGTCATTATACCATGGCATAATGGTAAATCAAGGATGGTAGGGGATTTCAAAGCTTTTAATACCTACACCATCCCTGACAGATATCCACTACCTAGGATACATGAGACATTAACACAGTTTTCACAGGCTCAGCTTATTAAAATCATTGATTCTCTTAAGGGTTTTCACCAAAATGTCTTAACAGACAGAGCCAAAAAACTACTAAGGATTATAGTCCACTGTGGCAGATATGAATACCTAAGAATACCATTTGTTATAAAAAACTCCCCTTCCCATTATCAAAGAATGGTAAATACCATATTCCCTGAGGAACTATCAGAGGTATGGCTAAGCATCTAAATTTATGATCTCATAGTTTACTAAAAAAACTTGGGAAAAACACCTCACAACAATTGAAAGAGCCATCTTAAAAATGGCTCAAATAAATATTAAAATATCCCTGAAAAAAATTCATTTTGCATATAGTGAACAAAAAGCACTAGAACATGTTGTATTTGGAATAAGCTTGGGAATAGATAAAAACAAATTAGCAGCACTAATATTTAAGCTGATTCCTCAAACAAAGAAATGAATGAAGTTATTCTTAGGATTTTATGGATATTATAGACAGCATATAAAGGACTTTGCAAAAATCTTAAAATCACTTTATAATTGTTGTGATCAACAGACAGTCTATGAAATGACTTGAGAAATAGCTAAAGCATATGAGGAACTTAAAATATCCCTGAAAATTCCCCTTTCCATTTAATTCCATATTATAAATTACCTTTCAAATTTTACATTAATGCTTGTAGAGGAGGATCAGGTTCTGCAGTATAGCAAACACAGATCATCAAGGACAAAAAACCATTTTTCCCTTTTTTTGAAAGAGCTATTTCAATTCTCAATTATAATTTTTTGTCAATTATTTGATTATTTTCAAAAAATTCAGAATTATTATAATCCTTCTTATCATCATTTCTTTTCCAAATAGTAAGTGCTACTGAATACCTAGTAAAAACCAAATACATAAAAAAATGTGAAATCTTAATTTTTTTCCAATTTTTGAAGAATTTTTGTTGACGCCTTCATATTAGTCATAATCTTGATTTTCAGTAATAATGATTATGATACTAAAGCACAGCTATACCTAAGGATTAAAAAGGGATAAAAAGTTTGCTTTTCAGTTGGGATTTGATTTTTTATTCTTACAAAGTATTGATTTAGCTAGCTATTTAATTTTTTGTTTTTTTCTGTCTGAAGGTGGACTTTCTTTCAAAATCTATTAACTAATATTTTTTGGGATTTTTTTACTTGAAATACTATAAAATCAGATAAAAAACAAAAAAACACAACGAATTTTAAATTGAAACATGATAAAATTATTGGAAAAATTGGTTTAATTTATTGCAAAGATAAGGAAAAATCATAAAAATTGATAAAAAATAATAAAAATTAAAAAAATAAAAATAAAAAGGTAAAAAAAAATAAAAAAAATAAAAAAAATAAAAAAAATAAAAAAAATAAAAAAAATAAAAGAAATAAAAAAAATAAAAAAAATAAAAAAAATAAAAAAAATAAAAAAAATAAAAAAAATAAAAAAAATAAAAAAAATAAAAAAAATAAAAAAAATAAAAAAAATAAAAAAAATAAAAAAAATAAAAAAAATAAAAAAAATAAAAAAAATAAAAAAAAGAAAAAAAGAAAAAAATAAAAAAAATAAAAAAAATAAAAAAAATAAAAAAAATAAAAAAAATAAAAAAAATAAAAAAAATTATAAAAATTAAAAAAATTAAAAAAAATTAAAAAAAATTAAAAAAAATTAAAAAAATTAAAAAAAAATTAAAAAAAGAATTAAAAAAATTAAAAAAATTAAAAAAATTAAAAAAATTAAAAAAATTAAAAAAGTTGAAAAAATTAAGAAAATTAAAAAAATTAAAAAAATTAAAAAAATCAAAAAAAAAAATTTAATAAAATAAAATAAAATATGACAAAATCATAAAAATAAATAATAAATAATAGGGGGTGTCAAAGTTACCAAATCCCACACTCAAAATCCCAAGTTTTTTTTTGCCAAAATCCCACATTAATTTTTTGGGATTTCAGAAATCCCACACCTCAAGAGGTGAGGTATTTTGAGGTACAAAAACCCAGGTTTTTTGGTACCAAATCCCGTGTTTAAATACCAAAATCCCACCTTTAGCTTCCCATAAAGGCACATTTTTCAAACACACAACTCAGTAAGGGCATGTTAAATTGCATAAAAATTTCCTTCTCTTGCATAAAATCTAAATACACTCATCATTTATTAAGTTATTTGATTTCAAATTTCATTTACTACCAGCCGTTTCTTTATTTACCATGCCCAAGGCATTGCAAAGGCTACCTTTACTTCAGACCTTGAACTCACTTCAGTTCATCGATGCTCTCAGCTCTGATAGTGATTCTGATATCCAGGAAGATATAATCTTATTAGATATGATAACCTCACAAAGATACATCAATCCTCGTAGAAGATATCCATCTCATTACATGTATACGATGAATGATTTACAGACATTATCATCTGAAAAGTTTCGACAGCTATGTAGGACAACACATGAATCATTTGAAAAATTGGTTGCACAAATTCAAGCTGATAAAACCTTTCATAACTCATCACAAAACAAACAACGCAATCCTGCCATCCAATTGGCTGTGGCATTATCAAGGCTAGGATCAAATGGAAATGGGGCCGCTTTGGGAAAGATTGGAATGTTGTTTGAAATTAGCCATGGGGCTATTGTGTTGTACACTCAAAGAGCCATTCAGATATTAATGAAGTTGAAGCGCAAAGTAATTGTGTGGCCAGCAATAGAACAACGCAGATAACTATCTCAAGTAATGCAAGCAGAAGGCTTCCCTGGGTGCATTGGGTTTATTGATGGGAGTCTCATACCATTATCACAACGTCCTCCCAATGATGGTGAAGCGTATTTTGATCGCAAAAAAAGGTAAGCTGTTGAATCTTTATTCTTTATTTCAATCTTACTGATGGTTTACATATAAGGTATTCTATGTCAATACAACTGGTTTGCGATATCAACAAACAGTTCACTGCTCTGCATGTTGGTTGT
This sequence comes from Austropuccinia psidii, assembly GCA_023105745.1. Taxonomy (NCBI): domain Eukaryota; kingdom Fungi; phylum Basidiomycota; class Pucciniomycetes; order Pucciniales; family Sphaerophragmiaceae; genus Austropuccinia; species Austropuccinia psidii. Next base: position 9,592,776 of record JALGQZ010000004.1, on the reverse strand, counting down.
ACTGGGTCACTTCATGATTCGAATGTCTATCAACATATGAAAATAGCACAAACACCTCAAGAGTTTTATGAAAAGGATCAGTACTTACTTGCAGATTTGGCATATGCAAGCTCTCCTTGGGTTGTTCCAGCATATAAGGGAGTTGTAGCACATAATGAAGACAACCGTTCTTTCAATTACTGTCTAGCAAAATCAAGGGTCAGAATCAAGCATGCAATTGGGATTTTGAAGGGGAGGTGGTTTTCTCTAAGGGAAATGAGAAATCAAATGAGGTATAATCATGAAATTGAATATTTTGTTAGTTGGGTTGTGTCTTGCACGATTTTATATAATATGTTAGCTCAAATTGGTGATGAGTGGTTTGATTTATATGAAGATGATGATCCACCACAAGCAGAAAATCTGGCCAACAATGACATTGGGGAAGATGTGCTAAATATGCGTGAGAAAATTAAACCAATCACTTTGGCATGGAAAAATAGTCAATTGTAAATTTCTTCAGGACCAATGTTTTATGTACTTAATTTAATGGCATACAACGGAGTGGAGATGTTATTCATAAAATAAAAGTATTTACAATTAAGATTTTTTAGTTCTTTTTTGATCCTGCATATTTCTTTCAAAGTACCCATTGACTCTTGAATTTATTTTGGTGGGTGTCATTTTCAAGAATTTGTCACCTACATTAAATAATTTATGGTTTATTTGAAAAGAACATCCAAAATGAGTAATTGTGTCATGATTGATAATTTTTAGAGGTGGTTTTGTTGTATGATGAACCATTGTTGAGGTCTTCCAAAGTATTTCCATGATGCCAGGTTTTTTTGAAAAATTGATCTCCATTTTTAATTCAGGGAAGTGTAAGCCATGTCCAGAGGGGGTGAAGATAGTAGGAAGTGGAAGGAAATCTTTTTTTGATACAAAAGAAGAAATACCATAAGTCCAGGCATTGAGATCGTTTAAATCTTTGTGTGGCTTATTGAAAAATCCATCTTGGGTGACAATGACATTGGTAAATGATTTGAATCCTTCCTTGGGATTGGCAGAAGTCCATTTGAGTTGACTGAAGTTGGGTAATTGGGCTGCTTCCATTAATGATTGATTTTCATTTGCTGCTAATTTTGAAAAATGGGAGATTCTTGAGTAAATGAATTCGTCATATTGATGAAGCTTGATCCATTGATTGTTATCTGTTTCAATTTGATGAGGAGTTAAACCAGGTTTTCTGGAGTAAACACCTAATAATTTTGTAATTAGTCAGTAATTATTAAGTTAATATGACAAAAAGATCACACACCTGCAGATTTTCCCGCATCAGAACCAGTTCGAAACCCAATACCTTTCATAATGCCACCTTGGAGTTGCTTATTGGTTTTAATTTCTTGTCGATTTTGAGATAAGGACATTAATGTCATGATGATTTTTTGCAGCATTTGAGAGTGGCAAGAAGAATTATCAAATGGGGTTATTTCATATATGATGACAGGCAAAAACGGCTTGGATGTTTTATTAATGAGGATATAAGGATGGGGGAGAGTGTTAAGTGATGGAAGTTTTAACCATGAGGCATTAGAAGATTTCTTGTCAATCGAAATTGTTGAAAAGTTTTTAAATTCTTTTTTCGAATGGCCAAGGTGAGACATTATTTCTTTTGAATCATGGATGTGTTGTCTTTGGCTTTGGGTGAGCTTTCTTTTATTATTTAATTTGGGATTTTTATCCTCATGATGTTCTATATTTGGTTTAGTCCTAACCATGACATCAAGAGGAGTAATATGAGCTTCATCATCTTTCAAATCATTCTGATGATGTGCTGAGTCTGGTTTAGTCCTAACCATGACATCATCAAAATGATTGGAAGAATGAGAGGGAGGAGGAGATTTTTTTTGAAGTTTAAGGATGATGGAAGGGATGGGAAATGAAATGAAATTGCAAAATAAATTATTATAATTAATCCTCCCCTATATGAACAAATAAATAAAAAAGTGAAACAAGAATGAAAATAAAAAATAAATCAAGGGTCAGTAATGATGATTATCCCAAAAATTCAAAAAAAGGAAAAATTAATATCATCAGTAAAAAAAATATTAATATCAGTCAATAATTTTTCAAATAAAATAAATGATTTAAAAAAAAAAAAAAGATGATGATCAGTCATTGATTCAAAAATAAAAAAATAAAAAATGAGTATCAGTAAAAGATTTATGAGTTAAAATAAATGAATAAAAAAAGAGAAAAAAAAAACCATCAGTAAAAAAGGAATCCCAAAAAAAAATCAAAAAAAAAAAAAAAAGATCAGTCAAGGATTGTTGTAATAAAATGAAAGGATAAAAAAACACAAAACAAAAAAATCAGTCTTCCTTTATAGCTGATATAATTGGAAAAAAAAATAAAAAATAAAAAAAACCATTCTAATGGCCTCTAGGGGCCATTAGAATGTTAAGCGATTAAAATGACGCGGAATCGATTCGGAACGATTTGAGGGCCTCAGGCCCTGGAACTCCCCAGGAGCCTATTTGGGAGGTTCCAGGGATAGTGAGGTGGGGGGTTTTGGGAGGTGGATGATGGGTGATGATGGTGATGGGAGGGTTAGTTGGGGCTGATAAAGGTGATGGGTGGGTGAGTTGTGGATGATGATGGTGATGGGAGGTGCAAAAAAAAGAATAAAAATAATTTAAAAGACAAAAAGGAAATTACCTACAGAAAAATTAAAAAAACATTAGCAAAAAAGGATTGTGATTGAACAAAAAGGAGAGAAATTCACTTACCTGAATTTTAAAAAAAGTGGGTTTTTTTTTTAGTGGGAAGGGTGAAAAATATAAATAGAAAAAAATTAATTGAGAATTAAAAAATAAAATTTAAAAAAAAAAGATTTAAAAAAATTGGTGAATTTTTTTTAAGAGGGAGGAGTGAAAAGTAAAAATGAAAATAAAAGTGAAATTTAAGATTTTAAATTCAAAAAAAAAAAAAAAAGAGGTGTTTTTTTTTAAATTGGAGGGGTGAACAGTAAAAATAAAAAATAATAAATTAAATGAAATTAAAGAAAAAAATCAACTTTTAAAAAAAAATTAAAAATTAAGAATTAAAAATCAAAAATCACCCAAACAAGGGTCTTTGCCCATTTAAAAGTTGAAACCCTTCAAAATAAAAAATAACCATTAAATTTAAAAAAATATATATAAAAAGATAAAAAAATTGACCAAAAAACCATAAAATGACATTTTCATAAAAAAGGAAAAAAGCTGTCATCGAATTTGATTTTTGATCAGACTTCATATAAATTATCAATGCAAAACTTGCCCAAATTTTCAAATCAGCCGCAAATTGCAAATAAATGTCATATGAACTTGGAATGGCAAGTTGGTGCGTCAATTATGCATAAACATTAAAATTTCCCTTTGGTAATAAAGCGGAGTTAGATTTCATGACATAAGATCAATAATTAAACATAAACATAAGATTTATTGAACAAGCACCATATAAATTGATCACATTACATATATGTAAGAAGTTATTTTTTATTGACTAACACCAGAATGCGTTCCAGCTCCCCGATTGGCCTGCTTGATGACAATGCCGCTATAGTGAGATCCATCTGGCATTGCCTTTCCTTCAATTCCAATTCACAATTCCACTTTTCTTTTTCAAATTCATGTTCCTTTGCATTTTGCTTCTTGTCAAACTCCATTTGTTTTTGTAACTTGACTTCTTCAAACCGTTGTTTTTCCATGTTGCACACTTTCTCTTCATTCCACCTCTCCCTGTCCCACTCCAAACGTGCATGATCACTGATTTCACGGGCTAATAAGCATGAATTTTGTCAGTAGGATTCATAATAGTAACCATAATTGCAAGTCATACCTTTGTTCCGTGATTCAAGTAAATTTTCATAAGTAGGTGCAAACATATCCAGCAACCTTTTCCTAGAACCACTCTTGTCATTCAAGTTGGGTGTCATGGCTTGATTACGCTTTTGTGTTGAATGTTTTATGGATTTACTTTGCTGGTCAAAGGAGAAATAATCAACAATGGATTACATAAGAATCACTCTTAAATGTACTTACCAAATCATCTTGAAGGTTTTCCACTGGAACCAAGTTATCATCATTATGAAGCAAACGATCCAGATTGTGAGGTGAATCCAAGTGATTATTCTCCTTTGAAAAGCAAATGGGCTTTAATTATCTGAGGTATAAAAAGGAAGAGACCATAGTGTACCTTATCAAGCAAAACATCATCATCCTCACCATTGAGACTGTCTTTTTCTTGCAAATCATAGCTTCCAATGGGAGTGACATTGGGCTTGTGGCCAAAGAGCACATCCATTTCTGCATAGCAAGGACACATACTTTCCAGCTTTTCACTCATGGATCTTATTCCTTTACTCTCATCTTCTTCCGTTATTCCAGCCCCAGTTAAGTTTTCGAATTTTTTGGCTGCCATATATTTCTTTTTATATGTTCGCCATCAATCTTGGATGCTGCTTGAACTAAGGTTTAGGCTATTTCGCGATTTTTTGTTGACCTCAATGGCCATAAGCTGAAACCCATGCTGCTTTGAGGAAGGAGGTCTTCCAATAGTTGTTGAACCGCTAGTACCAAAACATGACTTGAAATTGGACTTGACTGAAAGCCAATTAATTATTGTTAAATAATCTGTACGTATTAAGTGACCTGATGGATAAGGCAGGCCAGAGGTGATCTTCATATCTGTCTTGATTTGTCTTGCTTTGGATCGAGGCATTATTATATGGATGATAAAGTATAAATGGACTATCAGCTGTTCTGTCAGATTGTCCAAAATGGAGTTTAGAAGAACATGTTGTACAGGTATGAATTGTGAGTACTCATTTGGGTTAGGTTTCAAGCTGAAATCCCAGATGCATGGGATTTGGTCAAAATACCAGGGGACTCAGTTAAAATACCATGGGATTTACACATAAAAAACCTGGGATTTAGTGTTGGGATTTGTGTTCCAAATCCCATGTTATTTTAAGGCGGGATTTGGTGACTTTGACACCCCCTAATAAAGTAATTTCAATAAAATCAACTAAGTTTTATTATAAAGATGTAATCTCTAAAAATTCTTTTTACCAATTAATTACTAAAAAATAAATAAGTTATTTGTTTTAAAAAAAATTAAGTAAATAAATAAATTAATAAATTTAATAGTTTTCTGATTTCATTTCAAGTCAATTCAATTTATTTATTTATTTATTTATTTATTTTGAATTCTTAATAATATTAAATCTTTTCCACCATCTTTTTTTTTTTTTTGGTTTTAATTTTAACTTTTCTGAAATGATAAATTTTTTAAAAAAAAAAAATTAAAATTAAAATTCTCAAATTCTCAAATTTAATATTTTTGAAAGTTTTTCAGTATATATATATATATATATATATATATTCTTTACTATAAATTCATAAGTTTTTTACTTTTTTTTTATAATAAATTTTTAAAATAATATCAAAAAAAAATTCTATAAAACATTTTTTAAAAATTTCTTCTTTAATTAAATTATATAAGAAAAATGATATTTAAAATATTATCTATATTCAATTTTTTAAACATATATACTAAGATCTTTGATAAAAAAAATCTTTATTATTTAATAAATTAAAATCAAAATTTTTAAAAGATTAAATAAAACATTTTATCAATTAAAACTCATAAAGTTAAAATTATCAAAATACTCATCAATTATTATGATTAAGAGTTCAAACTCTTAACTAAAATTATCAATACTGAAAAAAAAGAGAACTCATATATAAATTAAATCTTAAATCTTTCTGGGTTCAGAAATATTATACAATGATTAATTTCAAGAAAACAGTAACTAAAAGAATTATCAATTTCATAAATGATATTATATTCCAAAGGGTATCTTTTTTTTGTTTAGATTTCTTAAACTATAATTTTCAACAATTATTTCTTTAGAAAAATAATTTTAAGTTTATATTTAATAATTTTAATTTGTTTTATTTTAAATTTAAAATTATTATTATTTTTTTTAGGATTTCTAAAAGAAAACAGGATTATTAAGATACCAAAAAGTTTCCTCATCCCTTTAGAAGTTACTATATAAAGTAACTTCTGACTTAACAGATTTGTATCTCAGGATAGGAGAGATTAAAGCTGTGTTCTGTCTAAAATCATTTTGAAAAGATAATCTTTCTATTCATGATGAACAGTATTTATTCCCACCAAAACCTGATTAACTGAAAATTATCAACTCAAAATATGAAAAAAGAGTCTTTCATGACTGTTTTTATGGTATTCACTTGGAATGGAAAAACTTTAAAAAAGAATGGCAAAGTCAGTTTCAATTAAAATATTATAAAAAAACAGTAATATCAGAGTCATTAGAATCAAAAATTATACATATTTGATATGATTTCTTTGGGACTCTTGGTGAACTCAATGAAATCAATTTTTTAAATAGAATTTGAAATTTTTGAAAAATTCTTGAAAGTTTAGGTTTCTCTTTTATTTAAATTTATTCACATTTTTAAAGTTTTGTTTTTTATAACAATTAAAGCAAAAGTAAAATACAAACTTAACAGAAATTATTATGAAAATTGTTATTAACTTGTGGATGGAATATACCCAAATTTAGAAATCTTGATAAAAAAAAGTTTCTAATTCTCAGGATGAGGCTAGGAAATTATTTTTTAAAAGGAAATATAGTTTAAGAAATTAAATTGAGAAAGAATTTTAATTATTTAAAGTATAATTGAATATCATAAATAGACCATTCTAATTTTTTTTTAATTTAAATTTATTTTTAATATCATTTTCTGTTGAATAATTCTACACAATATGATTATCAAAAAAAAAAAAAAAAAAAAACCTATTATTTATTTTTAATTGAGTCACACATTAAATCTTCAACTAGGGTTATTCCATCACATCATGATATTTAGTTATTCTACACATTAAATAAATACCTAAAATTCAATAATACTTTGACAAAAATGAATATCTCAATCATCAAATAATCAATGATTTAAAAATACAAAATTTAATTTAGTATTGAATTCAATAATAAAAAATGATTTTTCTCAATTTTAAGCTTACTTTTCATATTTTTTGACGTATTTCCCATTGAATTAACTTTAATATTTCTTACCTTTAATAATTTACCATATTCTCTTCCTTTTGATTCAATACCTCTATATTAGGGGTTTTCAAACCTATGAAATCTTGCATTTCAAATCTTGAATATTTTTTTTCCTGAAATGTGGAATTTAATTTCTGGGATTTCCCACATAACACACCCCCTGACCAGTGGTATTTTGAACATGTAAAAACCTATATTTTTGCCTTGAAATCCCAACCTATCATGGCTGAATTTTTGAAAATGGTATTAAAAAACCTCACTCAGGGAATTCAGCTTTGAATAAATTTCTTTAGACCAAGTTCTTTTCAATAGAATTCAAATCTAGAAATATCAAAAAATGCCAAAAAAAACATCAGCAAGAATCCCATTACTTAATCAAATAAACATCATGTAGAATATCCTTGTTGTGGAATCTGATATTAATTCAGACCTGGAAGAAGATGTATCACTGCTACACCATCTCAGTACCCAAAGGTATCTTACACCCCACCAAAAAAATCCTTCTGCATATATATACAACTCCAGCAATTTGGTCCATTTATCAAGTCATAAATTCAAAAAACTTTGCCATACTACTAATTAATCTTTCCAGAAGTTAGTTACCTTGATTCAAGATGATACAATTTTTCACAATTCATCAAGATTTAAACAGAGAGATCCAGCCATACAATTGGCTGTAGCATTAGCATGATTAGGATCCAATGGGAAAACTAGGAATGCTATTTGGAGCTAGTCATGGGGCTATTGTATTATATAAACAGCGTATAATAAAAGCATTAATCATGTATGAAAAGGAATATATTATGTGGTTGAATTCACAAAAGCAACTGGAGACTTCTTAAGTGATTCAAGCCAAAGGGTTTCCTGGATGTGTGGGATTTATAGATTGTAGTCTTATACCTTTGTCTCAAAGGCCACCCAGAGATGCTGAGGCATACTTTGATTTCAAGAAGAGGTATTTATGCTATTCATATCCTATTTATTGAACCATTTTGAGCTGATGATAGATGTGATGTAGGTATTCAATGTCAATTCAATTGGTTTGTGATGTCAACAGAGTGTATATTTCACTACATTTTGGCTGTTCAGGCTCTCTTCATAATTCAAGTGTGTACCAACATATGCAAATATGCAAAAATCCACATGAATATTATGTAAAAGATCAGTATCTACTTGCAGATTTGGCTTATGCAAGCTCCCATTGGATTGTGCCAGCATAAAAAGGTGTCAAATCCCACCCAGAAGATAATCAAAAATTCAGTCTATATCAAGAGTAAGTATTGAACATTCCATTGGTGTTTTGAAAGGGAAGTGGTCATCTTTGTGTGAGATGCAAAATCAAATGCATAATGTGCAAGAGGTACAGTTATTTTTAAAGTGGGTGGTAACCTGTGTTATATTGAATAATCTATTAGCACAAGTAGGTTACAAATTGAATGATTTATATGAAGATAATAACCCCCCTGAGCTCCAAAATATCATACAACAAGATTATGAAAACATCCATTTGAATATACATGAAATAATTAAGCCCTACACTTGAGATTGGTTAAGGAATGAATGAATATCTGAATTAAAAGTGCTTACCATGTTTTAAGATTTATAAAAACATGTGTATTTTCAAAGAGGATTGTGTGAATAATAATATTTTTAATACATTTCAATCTATATCCATGGAATGGTAAATGTTAAGACTGAATTGAATCATAATTATCAAATGTGTAAATATATATGATATATAATATTTACAAGATTTTCTTTTTATGTAATCTTTTGTTATCCTTTTCATTCCACATAATTTGACCATTTAATTTTTTTTTTTAATTTCTTTAAAGCTGAGTTATTTCAATTTTTTGTCCTGTAAGAAATAATTTCTTGTTGATTTTAAAAGAACAGCTAAAGTGTGTGATGGATTTTTGTTCAAGAAATTCCTTTGATGACTTGATTGTTTGATGAAAAAGTTCATAAATTTTCCAGAGTATTTCAACAATTCCTTCTGATTTGGAAAAATCAAAAATGAATTTTTTGGTTTGGAAATGATAATCCATTCTCAGAGGGTGTGAAAACTGTAGGAATTAACATGAAATTTTTTTTATTGATAAAAGAGAATATACCATAAGTCCATTAATTGATGTCCTTATTTTAAGTATGTGGTTTATTGTGGAAACCATTGAATTTAATTATAACATTTGAATAAGTTTTGAAATTGGGTGATTTGTTGTAGTGCCATTCACATTGGTTGCATTCATGATTTCTTGATTGTCTTTAAGTGCATTATTTGAAAATCCTTGAATTCAGCAGTGAATTCATTCATCAAATTCTTGAAGTGTTGACCATTTCTCATTATCTTCATCAATTGTTTTTTTGGTAAAGCCTGACTTCCTTGCATAAACCCCAGCAGATTTACCCAAATCAGAACCCTGACAAAATCCTATTCCTTCCATAATTCCATGAAGAATATCAAAGTTAGTTGTGATATTTTGACGGTTGTTTGCAAGTTTATTTAATTTCATTATTAACTTTTGAATTTTATGGAAGAAGGGTGTTGGACTGCTGAATGGGTGAATTTGATACATGAAAATAGGCAAATAGGGATTGTTATGTCTATTGATAAGTACATAGGGTCTGGGTAGTTGTTTGTGTGGAGGAAGCTTGAACCAGGAGGCATTCACATTCTTCTTCTTGTCCAGTGTAAGTATGAAGAATCTGAGATTATAAAGGCTAAGTTGGTCTGCTGTTTGGTTCATATATAGAAGCATTCTTCTTTGTTGTCTGGACTTGGGTTTATTATGATTAAGAGAATTCTCATCTGTCAAATTATTATGATTGTGAGGTTGAGTCCCAACAGGATTCACAACATGAGGAATTAAAGATAGTTTGGGAACATTCAGCTCATTGACAATTATCTGGTCATTTGGTTGAGTCCCAACAGTCAATTGATCAGATGATTGATGAGGAATGGCTAAAGAATGGGAGAGTTGATTGCTGGATGGTGATCTCATGATTGCAGATTAAATATATTTCAAAACTTAAATATTCCTCCCATAAATTAAAACAAAAAGATATAAAACGATATGGTTCATCAGTATGGCATAGAAAGGATAAGTGGTGGTGGCAGATCATTGGTTTAAGTTGTTACAGCAGTAGAGGAGGAGGTGATGTGGTTAATCGGCAGTGGAGGTATACAATCACCCAGGGAGGTTGTGGCTGTGGTGGATGGTTGGAGGAGGTAGAGGTAGTGATTGTGGTGGCCAGTTGGTGGTTGAAGGTGTTGCCCAGGCATGGTAGTTGTCCATTGACACATGTGGAGGTGGGGGAGGATGTGGTGGTCTCCAAATGGCGGTGGAAATAGTGGTGGTAGCCGGTTGGCGGTGAAGGTAGTGGTGGTGGCTGGTCAGCGGTGAAGGTAGTGGTGGGGGCCAGTTGTTGGTGGTTGTGTTGGATGGGTGGAGGTAGATGTGGTGGTTGCAAAACGGCCATGGTAGTTGCGGTTGCTGAATGGCTGTGGGAGTGGCGGTGGTGGTTGTGGATGTATGGACGGTTATGTAGTGGAGGTAGTGTAACAGTAAGTATATATTTATTGGTAACACTGGGGAATGAAAGAATTTAAAAAAAAAAGGGTGTACATAATGTTGTTTATCAAAAGTTCTTTACACCCTTTATGAAACAATAAAGTCATTAAAGGCCCTCAAACAAGCCTTTTGGATCAATTAAAATATTTTCTGATGTCTGTTCAGATTGAAAGAACACATCAGTGCAATCAAATGAAGATCAGTTGAAGTGTATTCATTTACAAGTCCTATGCCAATGGCACACCTAAAAGCCTTTATCAACAAAAGAGTGTTGATTTAATTGATGCAACTTTAAAAATAATAGATCAATTAAAGATGGAGGAATATATTCAAAAAAAAAAAGTGATGAACAAAAAATACTAAAATGAGGAATTTACTAAAAAAACATGTGATTAATTTTTAAACAAGGGATCAATTATTCTCAACCTTGGAAAAATAGGAAATCATGTTTCTGACTAGAATTTCATTGGTAGAATTTAAAAATACAACTTGTGTTTATTAAAAGGCCAAATTTCCACTGCCTCTGCTTCCTCACTGGACATATTAAATTTGATTAATTGCCAAAAAAAATAATTTTAAAGGGTAAACATGGCATAAAATAAAACAACAACCTTTGAGATTGATCATTTTAATGGGAATCCACACCCATTTTATGTGAGAACACACCTCCGGTGTTGAATTAATTAACCTCAAAATCACATATTGAACTGTCATTTACCCATTAAATACCAAATGAGCTTATTTTGAAAAACTAATCCTGTCAACTAATGGTACCACTCATATTACATGAATAATATTTAATGAATAACACTTACTTTAACTCTTTTTAATAATTAAATTTAGAATATTCTCTAAATCTGAAATTGGATGGTAGTAATTCAATTCCACTATAGTTAAATCCATTTTTCTATTGTTTTTAATTCATCTCAACTTCTTTTTTTTTACCATTTTTCTTTTTAAAAAATCAAGGTTTTTTTTTTTTTTTTTACCTCTTTTAAAATATCAAAATTAAGTTTTGATTGTATTTTTTTTTTTTTTTTTTTGGATTGTTTCAAATTTTTAAACTTAAAATTTTTTTTTTTTTTTTTCCCATTCAAAAAAAATTTAATTTTCATTTATTCCATTAATCTCGTTTTTTTTTTTCATTTTGAATAATCTGATTAATCAATTCTTCATTCAATTTTTTTGTTTATCTCATTCTAACCAGTTCTTATCATAAGATTCTCTCCCTATAAAAAAACTTTTATTAGTCTTTATGAAAATTAAAATAAAACCATCTTCTACCAACCTTTTTTTGATTATCAATAATTCTTTTTTTGATTAACTTAGAGATAACACATCATAAAACTTCTTCCCTGAGATAATGTTATTATTAAGATTAAAGTTAGAATTATGTTTTATATTTTTTTGGAATGAAATATAAAATCTTATTCTGTAATTATAAAAAAAAAAAAATATTTCAGATTTGATTTGTTTTAAATTGGTTTGATAAAAGAAATCTTACTTTTGGGATCTTCTATATTATGATCATTAAATTTATCTTTAAAAATATATTCATATTTAATTGAATTTTGATTTTTCCCTTCTATGTTATTTCTAAATCCTAAAAAAGAAATGATAAATCAGAATTTAATACAAATAATTAAATATTTTATTAAATTTTAATTAATTTTTAATTTGTTCTTCTTTATCTTAATTTAAAATAAATCTAACCTCTTAAAAATCATATTTTTCTATTGAAGTCACATTTGGCTTATGACCAAAGATTGAATTCATTTCTAAAAAAAACATTAAAAAAATACTTTTAAGCTTAATCAACCATATTTTTCAGCCCCCTTTTTTTTTTTTTTTCTAATCCTTTTCTTTTTATACCTTCCTCAATTAAATTCTCAAACTTCTTTTTTATTGTGTATTTTTTTTTTTTTCTTATATGTATTCCATTTGTCATGAATTCTTGTTAAACTGAGATTCAACCAGTTTTATGATTTTTTTTATTGACCTCAATTTCCATAAGATGAAATCAATTTTTTTTTTACTTGAGGGTGGGCTTCCCACTGGTTCCAAAAACATGAATCAAAGTTTGATTTATGAATTAACCAATTGATAATAAAAAAATAATCCAGCCAAGTTAAGTGACCTTAAGGATGGAGAAGGCCAAATGAAATCTTAGGAGTGTATTTATTTGTCTTCATTGGATGACATGGAATTAAAAGGATGGTGATGGTTCATGATAAATTATTAATTGAATAAATTAAGAAATTGGTAGATTTAATTGAATTGTAAATAGATTAATTATTTGGTTACACCAGGGGAATTGAGTTAAAATTTACTTTTTTTGAGAAAGGAATTGATTAAGTTTAAAATTTCAAATATTAAATTAGTTTTAAATAATTATATTAAAGAATTTAATATTTTTTTTTTTTTAAAAAATTCTAAGGGTACTTAATTAAAAAAAAAAAAAAAAAAAAAGTGGTTTTTTGGGAGATAAAATCTTTTGATTTTAATCTCAAATCATGCTTTTTTTTTTTTTAATTTAGGATTTCATAGGTTTGAAAACCCCCCTTATTATTTTTTAAATTAATAATGGAATTTTATTTTTTTTAACATTTACTGTTCTTCCCTTAAACTATTTTCTTTTTTTATCTATAACTTTTAAAATTTTTTCTTAAAAATTTTTAATGACTTATCATCAAATTTTTTTTTTTTTTTTTTTAATTTTTTTTGATTTTTTTTTTTTTTTTTTTTTTTTTTTTAAAAAAAAAACTTTTTTTATAAAATTTTACCAAAAAAAAAAAATAAAAAAATTCTTAAATTTTTTTAATTTAATTTTTTTTTTTTTTTTTTTTAAATTCCAAAAAAAAATTTTTTTTTTTTTTTTTTTTTTTAAATTATAAATTAATTTTTTTAAAAAAATTATTTTTTTTAATTTTTAATTTTAAATTTTTTTTTTTTTCTTTTGATTGATTGATACTCATATTTTTTTTTTTTTTTTTTTTTTCATTTAATTAATAATATTTTTAAATGATTTTATAGTCAAAAGATTTAAAAAAAAAAAAAAAAAAAAATTATTAATTTATTATAAAAATTAAGGTTAAATTTATTTTAAATCCATTTCATTTATTTTTCTTGAAAAAAAAAAAAAAAGGTCATATTAAGTAATAATTTGAAATAAAATATAAATTCTTGATTCAAAATGAAATAAAAATTTTATTAAATTCAAAAAATGATATATGTTTTTTTTTTTTTTTTTGAAAGAATTAAAGTTTTCTTTCACTTTAACATAGATAATTTTTTTTTTTTTCCAATTTGATTTATTTAATCTTTTAATTCTTTTTTTAATATTTACCCTAAATTTTTTAAATCTTTTCTTTTTAATAAGGAAGTAAGTTTAATTAAAGAATTTTTTTTTTTTTTGTTTTTTAATTCAAAATTAATTTTAAGCATTTTTAAATAATAATAGATAAATTTGAAATATAGAAAGGAAATTTTAGATTTGAAGAAGAATTAACAAATTGTTTAATTGGTTTTGTAGGTGAATGATAAATTTTTTATTCTTCCTTTAAAATTCCATGAAATTCTTTCTTTAGAGAATTAGTTCATTTTTTCTTTAAATGATTTTTAAAAAAAATCATTTATATAAATTTTTTTTTTGTTAATTCTCTAAGATCTTAATTTTTTTTTTTTTTTTTTTTTTTTTAATAAAATCTTAAATAATTAATTAATTTATTTTAAAATTTAAAATTTTTAAAGTTAATTTTTTTTTTAATTTAAATTAAATTAAATTAAATTATTATTTATTTATTTATTTATTTATTTATTTATTTATTTTTTATAATTAAATTTTATCAATTTTTTTTTTTTAATTCCAAATTCCTACCTTTTCTATGATAAATATATATAAAAATAATTCTTCTTAATTAATTTTTTTTTAATATTATTTATTATTAGTTCACAAAAAAAAAAAAAAAAGGTAAATATTTTAAATTAATTTTAAAATTTTCCTTTTATTTTATTTTATTTTTTTTTTTAATAAAAAAAAAATTTCTCTTTTTTTTTTTTTTTTATTTTAAAATTATTTTAAAAAAATTTTCAAAAAATTTTAATTATTTTTTATTTAAAATCTATATATATTTATATATATATATAAAATAATTATAAAAAATCAAAAAAAAAAAAAAAATTGATTTTTTTTTCTTTTTAATTATATATTAAATAATTTTTTTTTTAAAAAAAAAAAAATTTTATTAATAAATAAATTTAATTAAAATAATCTATTTTTATAAATTTAAATTTCTTTTTTTTTTTTTTTTGATAAAATAATAATAATAAAAATTAAAAAAATTATTATTATAATTATTTATAAGTTTTTTTTTTTTTTTTAATTATATTTATTTTATTTATTATTTTTTATAAAAAAAAAAATTAATTTCTCTTTCCCCTTTTTTTTTTTTTATAAAAAAAAAAATAATTTCTTTTCCCCCTTTTTTTTTTATATATTTTTTTAAAAAAAAACTTTTTTAATTAAAAAAAAAAAAAAAAAAAAGATTAATACATCTTTTTATTTTTTTGTTTCATCTTTAATTAAATAAAAATTTAAATAAAAATTATTCTAACTTCTTTTTTTTTTCTCTCTTTAAGTTAAATCCATATATATATATATATATATATGAAAGATTTTTATATATATATTTTTTATTGACTTAATTAATAAGCCTATTATGGTTTTTAATTATTTTTTTTTTAATTTTTGTTAAATAAAAAAAAATAATATTTTTTTTCAAATATTGATTTATCTAATAAAAAAAAAAAAAGAATTTTCTTTGATTTAATTTAATTTTATTTTTTTGATTATATATATATATTTTATTGAAATTTTTCTTAATTAATTTTCTTTTTCTTTATTTCTATTAAAATATTCAATTTTTTTTATTTTTTTTACATTTTTCTAATTAATTTGATTTTATATAAAATTAATAATTTAATATATTATATTATATTAAAAGAATTATTTTAATGATTTAAAAATAAATTCAAGTATAAATTTAATCTTTATAAATTTCAACTTTTTTATTTTTTATTTTTTTTCAATTTAAAATTTTCTTTTTTTAAAAAATTATTAAAAGAAAAGAAAATTTTTCAAAAAAAGAAAATAAGGAAATTTTTGAAAAAAGATTTAAGATTTTTTTTTCTTTTTTTGAATGAAGAGGAGGAGGAAGAGGATGAATTTTTTTTTTATTTTTTCAAAAAAAAAAACAAAATCAAATCAAATGAGAAATAACTTTTTTAAAAGTTTTGTAATAAGTTTTTGAAGAAAAAAAAAACAATTTTTTTTTGGCTAATTTTAATTTAATTTAATTTGATTTAATTTGATTTGATTTCTTTAATAGGAATAATAAAAAACAAGTTTTAATTTTTAAATTTTTAATTGATTTAATTCGATTTAAGAATTAAGATTAAATGTTAAAGTAGATGAGCCGAAATTAAAAGTTGAGATGTGATAAAAGCTGATAAGATTTGATAATTAGTTTAGTTTAATTTTTGAAGATGATGGATGACGGTGACCCAAGTCAGATCTGGGTGAAATAAGTTTTAAGTTTTGATAGATTGAATTAAGATTTATTAGTGTGGAGTAGAGTTTGGAGTCGAGTTGTATGGCAGTAGAGTAGAGTAGAGTAGAGTAGATTAGAGTAGAGTAGAGTAGAGTAGAGTAGAGTGTTGTACTGTACAATACAATACAGCTGTACAGTACGCATAAGAGTATGAGTAGAGCACTTTAAGTTTAGGATGTGATTAGAGTCAAAAGTTGAAAGTTGAAAGTTAAAAGTTAAAAGTTAAAAGTGTGCTTGTTTGTATTGCACTTTACGACTGACTAAAACTAGGCTTACTAGGCAAAGACAGAATAGTGTTTATTTAAACTTTAATATGAAATCAAAAATTGGGTTTGATTGAAATTTGAAATTTGAGATTTGAGATTTGAGTTGAGTTGAGTTGAGTGATTGAGTGTGCGCTGCAGCAGGTCAATTCGGTAAAATTTCAAGAGTAAACTAATTTTAAATTTTGAATTTTAAATTTTAAAAATCTAGTAAATTTTAGTAAATTTCAGTAAATTTTAGTAAATTTTAGTGAATTTTAGTAAATTTTAATAATAAAATTTAAAATTCCTTTGAGATTATTGTGCTGTAAATTTAATTTAATTTGATTTAATTTTATTGCCTTTGAGAGATTATTTTTTGTCAAATTAAAATTATTTTAAAATTTTAATACTGAGTAAAATAAGCAAACTGAGTAGTTAAATTTTATTCAATTTTAAATCCTTTATTGATTTTAAAAAATTATCTTATTATTAGCCTTTGTATTAAGAAATCTTGAAATTAAAAATATAAAAACTGGCTCATGATTATTATTATTATTCAAATTCTTTAATGATAAACTGTCGAGTTAAAGTTTTAGATCTTAAAATATCTTGTTATTAAATTTTTTAGTTTTTATTTCTACTTCTACTGCGTAGAAATTAATCTTGATCTTAAATTTTGAAAATTTAAAATAAATTAAAATAAAATAAAATAAATTAAATTAAAATAAAAATAAAATAAAATAAATTACTTTAATTTTAATTTGACTTGTTTTGATTTTTTGTATTTTAATTTATTATCTTTCAATTTTTAATTCTTTGATTCTTTCATTAAAAAAATTTAAAAATTTAAAAAATTTAATTTAAAAAATATGTCAGAATTTAATTCTTTTTTAGATTTTAATCAAATCCTTAACTCAAATTTACATCTTCAACAACAAGAAAATTTCGATTTAAATTTTAATCAACAACAACAAAATCTTCAATCAAATTCAAATTTAATATCTTCTTCAATTATTCCTTTCTCTTCTATTCATTCCTTGAATTCAATTTCAAATTTAAATTCATCAAATTATGATATCTTATTAGATCAATCTCATTCTCATTCTCAATCTCAATCTCAATTAATTCAAAATCATTCATCAAATCAAAATCAAAATCAAAATCAATCTCAATCTCAATCAAATTATCTTTATGATTTAATTAATTTCAACTCATTTGACTTGACTTCATCTCAAAATTTAAATTCAAATTCAAATTTAAATCCTCTTCCTAATCCTGATCTTCATCTTCATCCTAATCTTCCTCCTAATCCTGATCTTCATCTTAATTTAATTGATAATAATAATAATCTTTCGCATTCATTAAATCAAAAAATTAATCATTTCGATCATCTTAATCATTTCACTAATCCTTTCTTTAATCTTAATCAATCTTACCATAAAAATTCTGACCTTAAAAATTCTAATTCAATCGAAACTCCTTCTTTATCTAATTCTCCTACTATCTCTTTTTCTTCTTCTTCTCCTCCTCCTCCTACAAATTCTATAAAAACTTCACCTTCAAATCATTCTCATTCTCATTCTCATTCTCATCAAATCTTTAATTCAATCTTTCATCCTCATCTCTTAAATCATTTCATTAATCATTCTACAATTCAAAAAAAATTCATTTGTCAAAAATGTGGTAAAACTCACTCTCGTCATTCAAATCTTTTGGCTCATTTAAGAGATACTCATTCAAATTCAAAAAAAGGTAATGTATTCTTCAAAATCTTAATCTC